>CM062814.1:818470756-820870756 GCA_031772625.1 Pinus tabuliformis
ACTTCCAACTAGGAACCATGACCCACATTCAGAAGGGTATTGAAATGGTAGATATTAAGCAACATGCAATTGAAAGAGGAAAACACAAAATGAAACAAACACTTTGGGTTATAAAGAGAACTCGGTATTTGAGAGCTTTGGTTCAGATGAAGAAGCCCCTTCCTAAGTAACTGGAAATGATTTGAGAATAATAATAGCTAAACCCACCACCATGGGGTTTGGCAAAAGGTTGAGAAAAAGAAAGGCAAGAAGGGGAAGTTAAGTGATTCTTATCACGCTTAACCCCGACAATTTTTATGCAATTTTTTCTTTTCTTTTATGCCCATTAGTCAAAAGGCTGACATGATTGAATTCTTAACAACATCTACAAAATGTAATTTTTTTTCTTTGTTCTCAAGTTGAATAAGATTACAATTTTCCTTCGAAAAAAAAGAATAAAATGAATTAATCTCTCACTAAAAGTTTCAAATGTACTAAAACTAGCATGGATCCTTCTTAACGCCAGATCTACCAAATACCAAAAGGGATCAAAACTATCAAGATGCAAACCTATTTTTGAGTGCAAAACATGAGAAAAAATTGTACCTCTAGAGATTAGATTCTTCTCAATACTTGGCATCTGGAGTTAAGATATGTTGGTTCTTAATAATAATATTTATTTTTATTTAAAATTTCACATCTTTATGTATAAATATTCTTATTTTTAATTTTATTAATTTATTAAAACTCTGATAATACATATAGTTATTATATATATGAGCTTCACATTTTTCTTTGACATGTTTTATAATTTTATAATTCATTTTTTAATGTGACATGTAAAGAATTGATATATATATATATATATATATATTTATCGAGAGAGAGAGAGTAGAGAGAGAGAGAGAGAGAGAGAGAGAGAGAGAGAGATGTTTTTATATGCTTATTACTTAAATTTAAATAATCAATTTAAAATATGAAGTTTTGAAATATAATAATTATGAATATGAATAATTATAAAATGGATCTTAATTTATAGGGGTGGCAGGAGGGGAGGGGTTATCTATAATCCTGAAGGAAAACTAGCTATCAAGTACTCTTGGGGGCTTAATCAAGTTGAAATGTATGGCCTCTTGCTTGGATTAAATTTGGCCAAAGATAAGGGAATCTCTAAGATAACAATCCTGGGGGACTCTCTCCTCACTATTCAACACTTGCACAAAGGCTCATTTCCTAAAGAAAACCACCTCAAACTCCTTAAAAGAATTACTTGTGCACTGGATCACTTCCACCTTAAGTCCTTTTTCCACATCCTCATATGTCAAAATATGGAAGTTCATAGACAGGCTAATCTTGCATGCCTTCTAAAAGTGGATCAAATTGAAATATATGACTCCCTTGGATGGAGAAATATACCATGATTCTATCTCTCCCCACCTTGGCTTCAATGAAAATATATTGGTCTCCTATGCTAAGAGTGTCTCTCCCATGTCTTGATTGAAACATAAGACTATATGATTACAAAGGATGGCGAATAAAAAAGTGTGTCATGGCTCCTTGACAGGATGTGACCCATGCAAGGGAGTTCTTCCAAATAATCTCACATGCATTAACATTTGAGATCGGATGACATAACTAACCTTGATCCGACATTGCACCTGGCTCATTGATTGATTTAACAAGGGTGGCCATTATGAAGATCAATGGTGATAGGATTATTGTCACATGTGGGATATCTAGTTCTTAAATTAAAATCATGGCCTGCACTTGCTCTCCTCAGTAACTCTCCATTTCATGTACAATGGGAGCTATTTCTCAATTTTCCTTAATGGTGCCCCACACTGGCTCATCCTAGCTAGGATGATTTCTCATAAATTCTTGATGATAATTGGTTTTGTGGCTCTATCACCCTCATTCTTGGTAAAAGGGGGACTTTTCACAGTGCAGGAAAGAGCGAATAGGGTAGTTTAGCAATATTTGGGGCTCGCAAGATATCCAGTCTGTTCTTGAAGGTCCTTCTATTGTAGCTTAGTTCGTTTCAACTTAATCTATCAATTTATTCATGCATGTGGGTGCCACTTCCTGCAAGTATGCCTCCTTTGTTGGGTCCTTTCATATTCAGGCACCCCTTGCTCCTTTATGTGGAATTCCCTATTGCTTTTGCTACTAGTTGTTCTTGGTTGCTTTTCTCCTTTATTTGGAAATCCTCCTTGCTCCTTTTTATCTCCTTGGCCTGTGTGTTCCTGGCTAAGTGAATTTATGTATTATCCTTGCTCCTTCCTGCAGGAAGTGGCTACTTTCCTCCAGCCCTTGTTGTGTTACTACCCTCAATGTGATTTTACCAGTCCTTGGATCGTCATTGATCCTTTTGCTTCTCTCGACAACCCTCTCATTGGTCCTTTGATCCCTTCGAGACCCATCCTCTTTGACACTGACCCCTCTTCTCCAGCATCCTAACTATGTTGGCCAAGAAAGAAAAATTCACAACAGTAGGGGGGGTAACAATAATTACAAAGTTTCATCTCAACAAATAGAAGCTCTACAACTAGAGAATATGGACATTAATTGGAAACTTCACCAACAGATGACATCCTCCATCTCTCTCATGGATGAGATTCAGTCCTTGAAAGACAAGATAACTCGTCAAGATGATGAAATTGATGCACTTCGTCTGTAGCTAGAGACATGATGTTGCAGATCACAAAAAATAAAAGCCAAAACTTCACAAACATTGCATCTCAGTTGGAAAACAACAAATTGCAGACATATCTCAAAAAGCCTCCCATAGAATCTCTCTCACCTCTTTACTGATGTTTCTTATTGTAAATGTGTCCTTCTACTCGGTTAATTATGCAAAGTCTATGTATGTTGGCCTCCGGTAACAGCCAATTTTCAATATAGTCTTTTTGTAACACCTGTCAGTCCCTCTTTGGGGGATCCTCTGCAAGAAGAAACAATGTACGTGATTTATCATGTAGTTGTTGCATCTCGGCACAAATTTTCATAGAAGCCTCGCTCATTTTCGTTAAAAAAATATCTTAATTTATAGTTACTATTATATTTATATGTACTTCACACTTTTATGTACAATAACATTCTTATTTCTAATTTTATGTTTATAATTAAATTTATTAACTTTTTATATGTTTATTGTATTATATGTTTCGAAATATCATGGTTACTAGTATGGACCATTATTATTTAAATTTATTTTAATGTAATATACATATTATGATTTTTTAATCGAAAGCTTTATTTGTGATTTTATTAATAAAAACAAAATTACAATATAACGAATTGAATTGAATCTATTTATTAATTTTATTACTGTTTACTTTTTATTACTTTTTTAATTGAGTCGAGATTATGTTTTATTATTATTATCTTTTGATCTAATACTTAATTTTACGGACACTACAACATTGTTGAAATGTGGCAACAAGAATAATCCAATTTTAATTTGTCCTTGAATTAAAATCGAATTTAGTCTTAACAGCTACTTGGAAATAATTAATTAAGTTATTTTGACTTCATTAGTTGGAGAAATTCAAGTTAGAAGTCTTTCGAAAGTAATGCAAGAGTTATCCCTTAAATTAAGGAGATAAGATTGAGTTATATTTGAGTTGTAATTAGTTAACTCAGTTTATTGAGTTAAGTCCAGTTAAATTAGTTCCACACTGTTTGAGGAACTAATAGAGAGTTAACAGTTAGTTGCTGCATGCATGCACTCAACTAGTGTACTCCGGTTAACTGAAGATTCCCTCATCAGAAACTCTTGTATGTCTGTTCTGAGAAAAAACCCAGTTGAGAGTAAAGACAAGGACAATGTACTATCAGTTGCATGTGTTTTCTTATAAAGAAAACTCATGCATGCAGAAGAAATAATTCCTTGAGGATTGCGCAGTTCTTACAGTGTGTGAGATCAGGTGATCATCCACTGGGTGAATGATTTTTCCACTTAGTTGAAGGAGAATCATCCCAGAGGAACTGCGCAAGGAAATAGGAGCTGGCGTAGAGGAAGGCTGGAGAGAAGCCAAGATTGCCTATTAGCATCTGTGAGTATTGCACTGAGAGCTGGCTAGCTGTGAGAGCTAAGGCTTTGTATAATTCCTATGTATTTCCACCTTGTATGATAATACAAATAGTGGGGTTTTTTAGCTGAGGCTTTCCCCAAAGTATTTTCATGTGTATTGTGCATTGATTCTTCTTCTTCTGGTTATATTGTTCAGCTCGATCTTTAAGCTTCTGCAGGTTGATAGTAGAAGCAGGTTATAGTATTCTGCTTTGATTTATATTCATTATCGGGTTAACCTACAACAGATTTTGTACAAACATCTCCCCCATAATGGAGGGTTGTAGAGTGCTTCTTGACACAATTAACTTCTTACTAAATGCTAAAATGTTAGAATTGTGATTTAGGATAATGTAAATACTAAGTTGTGAAGAAATGCTACAAACATTAAAAAAATATGATGGTTCGAGACATTGTAAATGCAAGTTGTGAAGAATGTTTTAATTTAATGTCCCTTTGCGCCCAACTCTGAGCCCAATATGGTAAAGATGTTTTAATTGAATGTCTCTTTGCACCCAACTCTGAGCCCAATATGGTAGAGAAATAAAAATGATCCATTGTATTGACCCATGGTATTGACCCTTTGTATTCATGTGGAATGTATCCTATTTAAAGGCGGAAATTAAACCAACCTAGATACATCTTGACTTCAGATGAGGGATCAAATCTCTTGATATGCAAACCTCTTTTAGAGTGAAAAGATATTTAATCCCTCTAGATGCTTAGTAGATTTGAAGTTAAGATGGATCTAGTCTAGTTTATTTCAAATGCTTTGGGCGTTGTTATAGTAATTAAAAAATTTACATATTAATGATTCATCGATTGTTTCCTCCATGTGTTTTATTAAAATGTTTTATTTTATTTCCATGGAAACTTTTCGACCTTTCTCTATGTTTTTCACATGGTAACAAGAGTAAACTCATCAATATTGATTGTGGACTTTGAATCAATATCGAATAAGACATCCAACAAAAATAACCCATTAAACTAAAATACTTTATTTATTTTTTAATATTTATAACAAGAGCTACATGCAATAAATGTCCCTAGGGTTGGAAATATTGCAAGCTAAAATAAAAATAAAAATTTAAGATTGCAAAAATTAGTTAACTTAGAACCAATACAACAATATATTCATTTAAGAGCCCAACATGTCACTCACTAGAATTGATCATGGGTTGAGTGGAAAACAATGCTCTCAACCACTCCAGCTAGACCCAATTGACAATTGAAAACATAATTAGAACAATATGCATTAGAAAAGATTCAAATGACTAAGTCATAGATTTAAGGATCAAAAGACTAATAATTCTTGAAATTGGAGCATTTGCATTGATGTGCAAATCCCTCCATGAACAAAATAAAGAAAACAAAAAGAATTGATAATCTTGGTCTTTACTGACGATTGGATATTAACTGTTAAATTTCCATAAGGAAATCTATGTCATCATTAATCAAATAATGTTACAAATAAATATATGAAGTGTTGTCTCAAGATAGGGAAACTATCTTGGACACACAATCACTTGGTTGAGAGAATATCTCAACCACACACCAATATAGGAAACAACTCCTAACTAATAGGAATAGACTCCTTTACATAGCAAGAATCACAACTAAGACAAGTAGGAATTACATTTTCCAACACACCCCCTTAATGACTACTTGTCTCGATATCAATATGCAAAGTCTAGTTGTGGTCAAACATAATAAGAGAATATATCGACGTCCATATAAAGGAACAACCATCCACTGGAATGCATGGGTGCCCAACTCTAGTTTAGTAAGATGTCCTTCGCATACATGGTTCTGTCAACCATTATAACTGCACACATGTACTTGTACCAATCCCCCTCCAACATCACATCATGGGTTTTATCGGATTACCAGTAACCATGCTCTGGGTTTTATCGGATTACCCTCAAACATGCCAACAAGGGCTTTTAGCCACCAAGGCTCAACTCAATCACCAAGGCTCAACACAACCACCAAGGCTCAAATCTGCCACCAATGCACTCAATTCAGCCACGAAGGCTCAACATAACCACCAAGGCTTAACTCTGCCACCAAGGCACTCAATTCAGCCACAAAGGCTCACCATAAACCTAACTTAACAGGGCCTAGGGTTTTCTCAGCTCATCCTCAACCATGCCAAGGGTTTTATTGGTTGACCCTAAACCATGCATACATGAATCCATGTCCACTTCACTCTTACACGTGGTTGCTGGCTTACCATAAACCTGCAATTATAAAGTGGTTTTAAGATTACCACGACCTTTATGGGGGTACATATGCCTCGTTAGGCTTACATTACACACTCTAACTCTAGGAGTTGTCATGTACATACTTTACAAAGGCCATTATAAAACATTACATAGACTTGCTTACTAATACATATGTGATTCACATTACAACATAATAGAGTCTATTCCACAAACACAAACAAACTTTCAAGCCCATTTGGATCCTTTGCCACTCATCTTGGATACACCATACCATTCATATGCTGGAACACACCACTTCTTTCCCACTTGAATATCATCGGCTTTGTACTTTTGAGTCTTTGGCATCTTCATTTCTAACTTTGGCATACTGGCCTTGGTCTCCCTATTTTACCTAGAGTCACAAATTCTAACAAAATGACTTCATATTGAGGTCGTGAATCTCAATATGTATACAAATTTCCAAGACTTATTTACCTTTACTCATACAAAAAAAATATAATACCAAATAATATAAGCATCAACAACACTCAGCGCACCACAATCGGCTCTCCACCATCCGCCGAGATTTAATTTGCAAAACAAGTCACAGTTCTCCACTATTGGCTCTACAACCTCAATGTTTTTTTTTGTTCTGCTTGTAGTTGAGGAGTGGGTAGTATAGCAGAGCACCATTGATGAGCAAGACATCAACTCTCCACAACTCTGCTTTCATTCCACAACAACGTTCCACAATTCCACTTACATTCCACAGTTTCAATAGCAGCGCCAAGGTTCAGTTTAGCAGGGTAATACAGGTCCGCAAGCCTAGCAACAAAAATAATAACTCCTCGTAATGGTGACCTTCTCGCTGAAGGAGAGAACGATAGATCTCTCTGCTCAGCGTTCCACAACTCCGCTTACAACAAATCACAACCCGCCAACGACGAATTCCATGCACCACTTAACAGCGACATCTGCCACAAAACAAAGCATCTCACCTCTCATCAACGAGCCTCAACATCCACTCTCGGATCTGCAGTCACATAGCAGTAACAAAGGATGGAAAACAAACAAAATGCTCATCAAATTATTTATTTCTCTTGACCCATAAGGGGCCAAGGACCAAGCCCTCACTGGCTTTGATACCATGTTAAATTTCCATAAGGAAATCTATATTATATTTAATCAAATAATGTTACAAATAAATATATGAAGTGTTGTCTCAATATAGGAAACTATCTTGGACACACAATCACTTGGTTGTGAGAATATCTCAACCACACACCAATCTAGGAAATAACTCCTAACTAATAGGAACATACTCATTTACATAGAAAGAATCACAATTGAGACAAGTAGGAATTACATGTTCCAACATTAACTAGTTGAAAACAAGCGTCAAGATGTTGGCCCCTTCAAGAAAAATGAAAAATCACTACTAATAATATGAATGATATGATACTAGTCAAGCAATTAAGACAAAATAAACATGAATGCATTGAAGAAACAAAATTCTCACTAGCTCTATCAAACAACAAAAATAAACACTTCAGTGGTTAATGCATGGTTTGATGACAACAAATGTTGATGAACAAGAACATGGACATTAATCTCCTAAATCTACTCAATATATATTTGGGTCAAGTGTTAACAAGTGATCATTGGTGGTACTTCAACTGTCATAGGTCATTTGACATAAGAGAAATCACTACAGAAAGCATGAACTAAGTTTCTCTCTAGCTTTGATTTTTTTCTAAAGAATCTCAATTTTCATCTCTCAAAAAAAGAATCAGATTGTTTAACTATTATGGCAACCATAAGACTAGACACTAAAATTTTGGCATAGTCAGCATATGGATGTTGTCATGTCAATAAATATGTAATAGTGCCACCCACACTAACAAATATGACTCAAGAAAATGTATTTTGAGTAGCAAACATTTTAGTGAAGCCTTTAGCAATGAAAACTACATTTGATTGCATTGTTTTTCCCTAGTTAACCATATTTAATGAAAATTGTACTTATATAAATTTGAATAACCAAAGAACTCTATTGACCATAATAGAATTGGTTTTGACCATAATAGAATAGCTTGGAGACCAAACCCATTTTAGTGTAACGGTGAGTTAATCAGGGAGAAAAACCAAAACTAATCACATTGACCCCATCTTCGGTAGCTACAAACTTTGAAATATTAAACTAGAAAGAAGAAGATGTAACAACCCCGAGTTAAAATTCCATGTAATAAAGTTAATAAAGGCAAAATAATAACCAAGGTCATGGGACATGTATTCCAAGTTGAATGTTGGGAAAAAACATAGTGACGGGGATCACTTGTGATTAATTAATGGCTATGGAAATTGCAAAGGCAATGGCAAAGGCTTTGGAAAGGCATGAGGCATTTATTGGCAGTTTATTTAAAAAAATAATGGAAAATGGGATAAAAGGAAGGTGAAAGGTCACATGTTGCATGTGAGGAGGAAATTGAAGGAAAATAATAATGGAAAATGAAGAAAATAGAGGCCTCATTAATATAAAGGCTTCTAAGGATTAATACACAACTTTGGTCAGTTCAGTCTTTGGCACTCCCATTATATTCTCTCTCTCTCATACTCTTGGACACTCAGAGTTTTCTTAGAGCACTCTTGGAAGAGTGTGACATAGTTTGGATTTAGAGCAAGAAGGAAAAGAAAAATAAGGAAAGCGTAAGAGGACAATGGGTTTTGCTTGCAAGTACCGAGTTGCATGTATGATTTCTTTGCTAGTTTTGGCATGCATGGCACATGCATGTGGTTTATTGGTTATGATATTCTATTGGCATGGAGGATTTCCTGGATTCACAGTGGTTTTTCCTAGCCTTGCCATTTCCTGGAAAGTTGTGGTGTTGTGGGTTTTACCTTTTGTTTTCTTGTTGGTGCTCATGTTCCTTATGGATGTGGGTTGAGTTATTAATTCCTGGAGCCTTGGTTGGACAAACACTTTGGAAGCCCCGTAACAACTTAGGTTGAGTTACTAGCCCTGGAAGCCTTGGTTGGACAAACACTTTGGAGCCCTTGTTGGATTGAGTTATTATTCCTAAAAGCCTTGGTTGGGAAAATGCTCTGGAGCCCGACGACAGTTGTGGGTTGAGTTATTAGTCTTGGAAGCTAGGTTGGAACAAATGCTCCAGAGCCCTGGACACCTTGGATAGAGACTGATCTGGTGATGGTTAGTGATGTTTGACCGTGAGATGGAATCACTGGTTGACGGTTGAGGTGGTTTGGCCTCTAGAAGCCATGGTTTGGTTTTCTTGGTTTATTCCATGAGATCCCACATTCATGCTTGGAATATGGTGCTGGGGTGATTGGATGAAAGAGAAATTTGGTTCAGCCCAATCTATGGTCTGGTGGTATGTGGAAGTCCTTGACTTGGTTGGATTTGCATATGTTAATAAGAGCTATTTTCCTCTTATATTTTGTGTATAAATGTACTTTTTATTATATGGCTTTGATGGTGGTTGTATTGTTGTTATTTATCTGGTTATATGTTGGTTATAAGTATGGTTTTATGACAGTGCTGAGTTATGGCTCTCATCATGTTTTGGTTAGTAGATGAAATGTTAATAGATGAATGACATAATAGATGATAATGTAGCTAATGTGAGAGGGCATCAAACTTTCTTGACGATTCTCATATAAGTATGAGGTCCTTATATTCAAATGTGTTTTTATGACCTATTCATTACATGTTCATGATGTGTTTGACGAAATACCTATCATGGTTAGGATGTGTTAGGCCAGTTCCTTGTTCAAGTTTTGCATTAGAGGCTTGGTCTTCTTGTTATTTATAATTGCTGAGAATTTTATTAAGTTATGGGCAGAGGCCTAAGTCCTAGCCCTAAAAAGGTGGCTCAGAATTCGGGGTCGTTGGCACATAACTGCCTAAAAAAGACTACAGTTGCATGGAGGCCTTGTTGTGGGAGCGACTGGAGGATTTTAGTCACGTGGAGGGATTTTCATGGGAGAGAATGGGGGTCTAATTCATTCAAAAGGCAAGTTAACTCAGGGGTTGGGCACTTGGAGTGGTTGGTTAGCCTCTAGGGTTCTTGTAGCTCCTGAGGAAGGTTAGTTTGGTTTTGGTTTGTTGATTCCACTTCCTTAACTGTACTTGGGGAGTTGAATCATATAATAGTAATTCTTTGTTACATGTTTACCCCGGTGGCCTGGTTAGCTTGAGTAAATGTGGGAGGAGGGTGGTTATAGAAGAACTAAGTAAAGTAGGGCTTTATCACTTGGGCGATATGAATCCAATGCTTAGACCCTAAGAGAGAAGTAATGAGTGAAATGAATAAAATAGAGAAAATGAACATGTTGAATGCAATGCAATGCCTATTAAGGTTCGTGTTGATGGTCAGAAATTACCTCATCAACATTTGGGAAACGAATTGGTCAGAACTCCAAATTAGAGTCTTTTCCATTTGGGTTGGTGGTTGGCCCAATTACCCTTATAGAGATTTCTCTAATGAATGGAGACTTTGGGATAGGATGTATAAATGAAAATAAGAATGGTGGAGATAAATTTCTAAGTGATTACAATAAGGAAAAAGATATTCTAACCTAACTATATCTTATAATCTATATGTAACTTGGGTATTAATGCATATGTGAAAGTGGATAATAGCTTCAACAACCAGAAATTTAGATCTCAGATTATCTTGTTGATCAAAAGCAAACTGTAAAGAAAATATTTAATTTGATTAAATAGTTAATTGAGTTAAACATTTGAACAACATTCACATAGTAATAAATATATCTTTATGCTTACATATGACAGATATAATAAGACAATAATGAATTATAAATCTTTCGATTATAAACATGAATAAACTTAAATAATTCTGATAAAAAATTTAAGCAAGACAAAACCAATATAGTAGCAATTTTGTTATGCTTCGTTGAGACATGGAATCAAAAGTTGTTCAGCTTGTATTAGAAAATAAACTGGTACAAAAGTGCAATTGGGCATTTTCTTCAAAAAAAATCAAAACCCCTTCTTTTGGACCCGAGAATTGTTTAAATATATTTCAATCAAAAGAGGAGAGTTATTTCATTTGCTTAATTTTCTCCACTAAATACTAACAAAAATGCCAAAATAGGGAACTGTTACAATGCTTGAACTGATGTGAATTTATATCCTTTGGGAACATCTGTTGTGAGAGAGCCTGTGGTTGATTGCCAATTTTTATGAATTTCTAGAAGCTCTTCCAATTCAAGAGATGAATTAGATTTAATGTTAACTCGACGCTTATATACCTAAGCTTCTAGTACTGGAAACATTTGATTGATCTGATTGTTTACTACCTTAGTAACTATGAAAATCTCAAGTTTGAAATCCTATTGCAGCAACTAGTATTATTTCTTCTAACTGTTAATTAAATTAGCAGTTTATTACTACAACAACAACAAAATAAACACACAGTGATCTTCATAGAAATACTGTTAAAAATAATAGCAATGGAAACTGAGAAATGCTAGCACACACACATTAAATTTGACACAATTATTTTTGGACAAAAGTCCCTCGAAAAACCCAACTTGGGAAAACCAGTGCAACAACTGAGGTTTTAAAAAACTAAGTGGTAATTAATTTCTATGAGTACAATATAGATGTTGAATATTGGCTATCCTACAGAGAAAATACTGGCGAAAATATCTTGAGGGAAATTACCCACTTTGAGCAATCCCGACACTTGACTACCACTGAAAATCAAGTCGTCCACCTAGCCATGTGCAACTTCTGCATCACCCACGCACAATCTACTACACACTCAGCCTGCACTTGCATTTCCTATACTCGTGTTGCTCGCACTCACGCTGCCTACACTTGCGCTTCCTACACTCGCTATGCTTGGAACAACTGAAAACCAAGTCGTCTTGCCTGATACTGACTAGGAAAATGCTTATTCGACCCTCTGGAAACTCTGCCTAGCCCATGGAACTAAAAATGTCTTCTTCCTTTAAGAAATCAAGCTGCCCTATGAAGCTTTTGCACTATGTCTGCGTAACTTGTTGGAGAAATTTCAGCATCTTTGCAAATGCACTCATCATATCTAGAAATCTTCCTTCAGCTTCACTGTCCCTACCCCTCCTTGTCTCTGCTTCCATCTGGCTTGAACTCTTCCGGCTGCTTCCTCTGGAAAATCAAACTGCCCAAGGAAATCGATCTATGTGTGTCCACAAGCATGTTTCCATCTACCCATCAACTTCTTCTTATAATCCTCTGTTGGACCTCCAATGGCCAAGATTAAAACTTAGTCAAGGGCCCAAAATATTTCCCAGTCGATCTGTGTGAGATTCTAGATGATTCACACCTTATCTCAATTAATTCAGATTAATTAAACAGATTTCCTAAGTTTAGACTTAGGATATTAAAAAAGAGGCTAATAATCTGATTGAGACACTTCTAAGTGGAGTTTCTAGAAACAATTTATGGGCTATGGAGAGCTCATGTGTTTTATCCTCTCCACAAAATTTCGAGACTAGAACAACTATGATGCTACAAAAACTAACACTCCCTCTTAGCGAGGAAGGTGTTTTAGTGCTGTTACAACACCATGTCTTTGTATCACCCCTCTATCATGTTTTTGATGTCTTTCCACTTCCCACCAACACTGCATAATTCTGATGCTGCATCTGTGCTCTTGCTGACATTGCCATACTACTACAAGCTCTACATTTGCACTACAACTCCCTCTCATTTGTTGTTGCTGCAACTGCAACAACTGCAACTGAGAAGCATCCAAATACTAAATCAATTATGTATGCTACATCTGTCCCCTGAGTCGTGAATGCTACTAGCTACTGCACTGTCCACTAAAGAATCTGCGTTGCTGCTGACTCTACTACTGAGACTCCTACTCTACTGTCAACACTGCACTGCGCTTCTCAGCACTGGACTACTGCTAGTCTACAACTGTCACTTGGGAATATGACTGTATCAATGACATTGATCCATCCTGATACTGAATATTGTGGGCCCCTCAATTGACTCTGTCCAATCTCTGCAACTCTAGGACTACAACTCCATGTCAACCCATGTCTCTCCTGGAGGTATAGCTACAAACATAGAAAAATATTCCTCCAACCTAAAGGAAAACTTGTCTATCTCAACAAAAGTCGTCGTCTAGTCTTGCTTCTCCTTCTTCTCTTTCTTCTTGAGAGGAAACTACGTATTGTAGTGGACAAGCTCACCACATCTGAAGCACTTGACCTTTAACAGGTCCTTTTTCTTCTTCTCCTACCCTGCTCCTGACTGGGACCTTTGGATGCTATGACCACATTCTCCTCTTCCTTCTCACTCTTCACGCCCTTTCTCTTGTTGTCGTTGATAGTGATGTTTACTAGATCTCATCTTAACTCCTCCTGTGATAGATCAACCCACATCCCATCCCATCCAGGCAAAGTGTCTTTGCCTAATATACTTTGGACAAACACATGCCAGTCCTCCGAGACATTGTTCAGTGCTAACTGTACAAGCTCTATGGGTTGGGGCACCTCCCCAACGATTACTATCTAATATCAGACCTTTTGAATCCTAGTGAGGAAGGGATCTATGCCCTCGCACTTATGCATCCTGATGCTTCTCAGCTTCTCATTGAGAAACATCTTCTACTACTCAGAAGAATTATGGTATAGCGTGGAGGGAGCATCCCACATGTTCTTGACAATATTCTTGCTAGCTACATGTGAGACTATATGATCTCGAACCCCATCCAATATCATCCACTTCGCCTTAACCATTTCCTTTTTATACTCCTTCTGTTGATCCACATCCTGGGGTACTACTACCACATTTTTTGCATAGGTTTAACCATTATCATCAAGGAGAAAGGACATTATGGCCTTTCAAATAACATAGTTTGAGGTACTGTCTAATTTATCTTGATCTTTGAGCTTGATTATGGTGTTACACTGTATTTTGTCACACCTCCTGTTCACTTCCTGTTCCATATCCCGAAGTGGAAAATTTTGACAACTGTGAAGTATATCCATCATGATACACAGACAAAAACATTCTTGAAAAACCAAAGGAAAACTGCCCCGAGTCAATTCTAAAGAAGGTTAACTAAAACCCTAATTTTTAGGGCCAATTCTCTTTGATAAACTCCCTGCCCGTGATGATGGCAAGTTGCACTACTTTACCCTAGCGTTTCCATCACGGGTTTTGATATGAAAACCCACGTTGAACCTCTTCTGGCAGATTTTCCCAAAATGGGGGAGAAGCTTCGTATGCTAGAAACTTCAAGAATAGAGAGCTGGATATTGGTTTTTGTAGATACGGTTGAGCTCTCCCATTTGGATCTCTTGATCTTATCATTATGGGCATTCCCCTTGATATGTGGACCTTCCTCCCTCTTTCGTGGATCCCTAACTCCCTCTCCCTTCCTATAAATCAACTCCCTTCCATCGCCAAATGGTTGGTCATTGATTGCCTGAATTCCTATACTGAGATTATGCTCAAATGTTGCCCATTCTAACTTGGAGAAGGAGTGTTTGAAGAATCTTCACTTGGACTTGGACATCCACCAAAAGGAGGTCTCCAACATCAAGACATAAGTTGTATGCTTCCCTTTTTAGCTTATTAATATATACATATGATGTTCACTTTCAATAATTGTGTAAATGTTTATGATTTTAGCTTAATACTCCTTGATCTATTAAGTAGTTTATGTTTTATACATGCCATATATGCTCTTGTACCTCGTATTGCTCTTTGATCTTTCTTGCTAGTACTGGGACGTGAAGAACAAATAAGGAGTGAGCCTGTAAGAGAAAGAATCAAAGTCATCTCCAAAGGATTGAGCGAATAGCATCAGAGCGAGGTAGGTCACTCTCTCTTTGCATTTGTTAAACATAAGCTAAGAAAGTGTATGTTAGTTTGTTTAGTTCGCTGATAAACCCACTCATTGGGCTAGAGAGATTTCATCTGTCCGCAGAGGGGATTTGCCTTCACAACAAAATGGCAACTCCATTGGGGAAGCTATATCCTCTTCAATCTCTTTTTCAATCTGATCCCTTGATCAGTTTGACCGACCATTGAATTCTCAGTTAGTTTGAGCTTGTATAGGTCTGCACAGTCACTGATTACTACCTTAGTGTGCTGAGTCTGGAGGATTTGTTAAACTATTTTTTGTTTTTTGCCTTATTCCTTGCCCAACACATTTTTAACTCGGATAGTCGCGCTTCCAGTGCATTTTCCTTTAAAACATTCACGGTGAACCCCTATTCAGCACGAGTTTGGCCATTATAACCGCATTGATTTTAGAGATTGGTGAAAATTAGGGTTTCTCTGTCAAAATCCAATGTGTCTTAGCCCCTAAGGTCCTTTTTCTTGTCCATTGTGATTGGATTTATTGGTGTTTTGTCTGATTATCTTATTTGATTAGCCAATTCTTGTCTCTTGAGCTTTCAAGTGTTTGGAGTGAAATTGGATTGATTCTAGGGTTTTTAGGTCATTTGATTGTCACTTGTCGCTTGTAAGTGTCACTAAGTTTGTAGTTTGCTGATTGATTAGATCTAGTTATCTGTTAAAATCATTCAAAATGTCAATTTGCATTAGTTTTGGCTTGTATTTTGCAAAGTTTCTTTTCGATTGCATTAGGTCATCTTTCACGTGAAAAATCATCTTCGTTATTTATTGAACATAGATTACGATGTTTAGTTTCCAAGTTGAAAATGGTGCATTGTTTATTTATTCAAAAGAGAAAAGTGAAAGACATTTTCATTTAAGTGCTTTTGGATTTGAGTTGGTGTTGCTTTGATTGGTGCATTGTTTGCATTA
This sequence comes from Pinus tabuliformis, assembly GCA_031772625.1. Lineage (NCBI taxonomy): Eukaryota > Viridiplantae > Streptophyta > Pinopsida > Pinales > Pinaceae > Pinus > Pinus tabuliformis. Next base: position 818,486,832 of record CM062814.1, read on the forward strand.
GAAGCATTTGAATCAAAATCTTATTTTTTTCTTTAATTGAAGCTTTGATTGCATTAGAGCGTCTGAAAATCAAAGAGAACATCATTTATGTAAAGTGCATCTTAGTGAAGTAATCGTCATTTTTCTCTCGATAGATTGCATATAAGGTGGTGAAGATTGTTTTTGCTTTTTCATATTGCATTTGGAAAGAAAAGTTAGTGGAGGCATGTTCTTTGATGAATTCTCTTATTTGATGCATTAATTGATTGAATTCTCTTCCTTTGTTAGCTTAGATTTCATTGAAGTGAAAAGTTTCCTTTTCTCATATAATTGCATTTTAGGATTCAGGTGACATCATTTGAGCCAAAAAATTGAAACATAATTCAAGAACAATGTTAAAATTTACTCAATTATCCTAAGGAGCATTTGGAACTGAACGCAAACATTTAGAGGTATAGGCCAGAGACATGTTCAGACGTCTATAAACCTAGCAGCTGTCGTTAACTACCTGCATTATATCATGGGGATGAAATCTCGTTCCACGTATGAAAGTATATAGGATCGTTCTTTACTACTCTTGGGTATATCATAGGCACTCCACGTATGGCAAGTATATGGGAACGCTCTCATCGAACGATTATGCATTAGACAACGCTAACGCGGACTTGTGCTCCCTGTACCATCGCATGTATATTGGGAGAACCCACTAGGTTGCTCTCCTTTAGCCATAGTTAACTAAGTCAGCCACCTTGTAAACGTGATACACCGAACACAACATTCAGGGAGATTGGTTGCTGTACGTTAAGTCCTTGGTTTCGGCTAAGGTGTATATAGCAGTTCACGGATACTTGGTAACCCTCTTGCCTAGTACACCCTTTTTTATTTATTTCTTGTTTTTAAGTTCTAAAATTTAACTACCCATGATAACATGACTTACCTATGCAATTATCCTTAGCCTCACATTGCCTAATTAATAGTAAATTTTAATTGTAAGCTCAAATAAACCACCTCCTATTGTTTTTGAGAGAAGGTCATCGTGGCTAAACCACCGGGTTCGCCTTACATATCCCCTTCACCATCTGACACTGAAGGGTCACCACAAGGAGTCCATCCTAAGATTTCAAAGTCACTTGAAGCCCAAGGTTTTGAACTTAGAATTATCCTGAGTATTCAACCCCTTTCTTCTCATCCTCCACCTTGAGAGTCATCTTAGGAATCTGATCCAGAAACTCCTAAGTTTCCGCAGAGGTATTTATTATTCCCTCTGAATCTGCTTTTTGATCCATTGGTCATATCTCCTCAACTTCCATATAGTCCATTTGCTAACCCCAACGAACCTTTGGAACATTCCTTTGGTACATCACAAATTCCTCCTTGCCAACTGTTTCCACCAGTATGGCACCAGAAGTCTCAGCTACTCACACTCCTAGTGTTGGCGATGTATTTGAATATAAATTTCCACCTGAGGAAATTTCGTCTGTGGGAAGTATGCCACCTCCACGACGCTTGAAAGAAGTGAACCTTTGTTTCCACCAGGTTACACCACTTTGGCTCAAATGGTTTCAGGTACTCCAAGTGTGTCTTCACTTTATCATAATCCCATTTGGTTGTTAGGCGCTATGCCTACTTCTCGTCTATTTGTTTCAAGCGTGGCCTCTCAAATTCCTATACAAACTGCAATTTATTCAGTTCTTGTACAACTGACAGTTATAGTTGGGACGGTTAATGTCCCTATAGGTTCCTCAGATCCTCCATTAAGTGGATAATATGTGCCACCACCTTTCCCACCACATGAGGGGCAACAACCACCTCCTCCATATGTACCTCCTATTTCAGGTAGAACTTATGTGGGTGGATCTCAAACTCACTTATCGGGTACTCAATATTATGCTAAAAAATAAAAGTATCACAATGGTGTGGAACCTAAATGACCGCATAGTGCTCGTCATCCTGAATTTGACGCAACTCATTTCGCATGAAACAGACACCATATGCTCCCAAAAATGCAATTTGTTCGTTTTCCCAAACATGCAAATTTGGTGCAAGAGCTGATAGGGATGCTGACTGGGCATCCATACAACCCAGTCAGCAAAAATAATATTCCATGGAATATCCTCCGAATATTCCTTGCAAGTGTTGAATCGGAAGGTGACAAGAGTTAGAATTTCATTAGTCCATGTGTTTTGGGTTTGGACCAACAAGGAGGTGACACATGGCTAAGCAGAAGGCCACCACGTGTCCTCCTAATGTTCAATCAAAATTTTATTGGCAAGACAGGTCTAAGGCTGGGCTCGATCCCGTGACCTCCCACACAACAGACCAAAGTACTAACCACTCTACATATGCATTGTTTCTTAACTAACATATCGCAGGTAGGTCGACGATTAAAGAATCGACCCCAGAGAAAAGCTAGGGTGCGATGCAATAATCACAATCACACATCACAACATGGAAAGGTTACAAAATTAGCCCCGACAGGATCAGGCTACGGTTGCGATATCGCAATCGCATATATCACAATGCAAGTTCCATTATATGAATTACCCTGGGTCCGCCGATTGCGATATATCCCGGATGCGATACAGATTATATTGTTGTTGATAGTTCCATCGGGTCTGCCATTGATCGCTATTGCACACTGCCCACGATTGCATTCACAAACTATAAGACCTGCTGATTCTCGCAGATTGCGATTTGTGATGGAGCTGCCGGAACTGTCGCCTTAACAAAAAGACCTAACCACCTTGCATGTGACCACTCGGCCTTAACCGCAAGATAGGTGGGGAAGTTGGCGGGACCGCCAATTTTGGTGGAACTGCCAGAATTAACTCCAGATAATGAATTTAACTGGCAGTTAGCCAGATTTGGAGGAGGAAATTGTGGAAAGACTGGAATAAGTCATAACTAAGGCAATTTTCGACCAAAGGAGGAGGAAAAAGAGGTTAGGGTACCATTTTTGAGTATTTTGGACTCATTGGAGCAGGTTTCAGAAGCATTTGAGCATTGTAAACACATATTTTTACACTTTTGAGCATAATAGAGAGGCCCAAGCCATTGGAAGTTGGACCAAGGAGATGTAACCCAAGAGGGGTGAACTCCTTTATCATGTTCCTGTTGTAATGTGTTTTTGATGATGTTTTGTACATGTTTATGCTGTTGTTCAGTCTCTTATTTATGTTAAATTTCTCATAAAATTAACATAAAAACTCATCATTTCACTTGCAAAAATTCATGAATCCTTAAGCACAATGAAAGCATTTTGTTTCTAATCTGAGGAGGATCTTAGCACAATAATATAATATTCTAAATCAGATAATTTTGGTATCAGAGCACTAGGTTTGCTTTGTGAAAGAAGGATTTAACTATTTGCAAGTTTATGTCATGCTTACAAGGTTAAAACTCAAAAGAGGAGAAGGGAAGCTGGTTGGAAGCCCTAAAGTTGGGTCAAGGGGAAGGAGAGAAAGGTTGCCACAATCTCCAACACCAGTTAAACCTTGAGTTGCAGTTAAGACTCTACAGATCATGTTTCATGAAGGAGAACCTACAAACATGACAGAAGATGAGAAGACCTTCAGAAAGGCTTTCTTTGATATGACAAAGATGGTGAAGGTCCTTTATGAAGAGAGGAATACTAGGTTGCAAGGGGAAAGTTCCAAACCTCCCAAAGGAGAAGGTTCTTCAGGGGGACGTAATGGAAATGGAGACAAACCTACACCCTCTCCACCATCTTCTTCATCTTCTTCTTCACAAGCATCTTCACCCTCTTCCACTAACACAACCCTTACTCATACTCATCATCATACTTCAAAAGGAACTGGTAAATCACCTTTTTTAAAACTTGATGTTAAATTTGAATTGCCCATATATACTAGTGAAGTGAATGCAAAGAAACTTGATAATTGGATTTGTCAATTGGAGGTATATTGCATGATTCAAAACCTTCAAGAGGATGACATAAATATTCAGTTAGCTTCCTTGAGAATAAAGGGTGCAACATTGGTATGGTGGGAATCAAAGACCCAAGAGGAGATTAAAAAGCACAGTAGGATCTCAATTTATTGGAATGATTTCATTTCTGCAATGAAAAGACAATTCTACCCTCTAGCTTATATGCAGGAATCCATCATGAATTCGCAGAACTTTAGGCAACTTAAAGGTCAAAATGGGCAAGATTACACCGCAGAATTCAGAAAAAGGTCTTTGATGTTAGGTGTAGATTTGCAATCACATGACACATTGCTAAAGTACGTATGGGGTTTACACAGTTACCTTAGGCATACTATCTTAATGTTTAATCCTAATAATCTAGATGATGTCTATGTGCAAGCCACTCATCTTGAGGCAAAAGGGAAAAAATCTCCAGAAGAAGGTAGTCAAAATCCATTTAAGGGTAAAGGGAAAGAAAAATGCATCCGTTAAAGAGGAAGAAGATAAAACAATATGTAAACATTATTCTAGAGAGGGTCACGATGAAGCTCATTGTTGGAAGCTTCATCCTGAAATGAAACCAAAGAAATTCAACAACAAAGGAAAAGAAAAGACAGTTGTCGTCATTCAAGAGGATTTGGGATTTGATTTGAGTGATGAAACTAAAATTACAACCATGGGTATAAAAGGAAAAGAATCTATTGCTAGCACTAAATGAAGAAACAAGGATTGAATTATTTCATGTGAGGGTAATCTTAAAACATACAAAAATTGACACACTTTTTGACAGTGGGTCTCAAGCCAACTTGATATATGATGACTTAGTCAAACAACTTAATATTGAAACCATTTTACATCCCAAGCCAGATGCATTGGGTTGGATATGCAAGGACACAAACTTACAGGTTACAAGAAAATTTATTCTTCGGTTTGTAATTACAACAAACTCCATTGACGAAGTTGAATTAGATGTTGCACCGCTTGATATATCAGGAATTGTTTTGGGTAGTACTTACCTTTATGACAGAAAAGAAACCTTCTATCATCATGAAAAAAGGTATCACTTATTCAAGGATGGTGTGGAGTATGTGCGAGCTCATTGCAAGAAACTAAATCTTTCATTAGTTAATGCAGGGAAATGAAAAGACTAGTGAATTCAAGCAAGAATTTAGTGCTTCTTATGATCAAACCCAATGTTAATGTTGATCATGAAGTGTTTGATGGTTGTAACTAAAACTTGAAAACTGATTTGGTTGACGTAGTTAACCATAATGATGAGGTGTTTCAGAAAGTAAAAGGATTTCCTTCCAAGAGGAGAATCAAACATGAAACACCATTGCAACAAAAGTGTCTTCTTTCTAACATTGACATGCATCAGATGTCATGAAGGGAAAGTGCATAAATAACAAAGAAAATCCAAGGATTGTTGAACAAAAGGATCATCCGACCATCTCCTTTACCATGTGGTGCGCCCCTTGTTTTGATGCCCAAGAAGAATGGTAAGCATTTCATTGAATGGGATTCAAGAAGTGGTTTTCATCAAAGTAGAGTTGTTGAAGGAGACATATGGAAGACGACATTCAAAACCAAGCAAGGTTTGTTTGAATGGCTTGTTATGATTTTTGGTATTTTCCATGCTCCTACTTTCATGCATATGAAGAAAGATGTGTTGAAGCCATTTCTAGACATGATAGTCTACTTGGATGACATTTTCATTTTCAGAAAATTTCATTATGAACATGTCATGTGTGAGAAAAAAATACTTGATGTCATATGTCAAGAACATTTGTTTTTGAAGATGTCAAAGTATATGTTGGATAAAACTTATTTGATGTAGTTGGGCCATGATATTGGAGAAGGTGAGCTAAAGTTAGACCTCTCCAAGATTGATGCCATTATGGATTGGTCAATGCTCAAGATAGTCATTTGGATAAGAGGTTTTTTGGGAGCAGCCCAATGTTGGAGGAAATATTTTGTTAATTTTTCTTCTATTGTAGCTCATTTGCATTCTTTGGCAGTTGTGAAAAAGGTCTTCCAGTGGGGAGGAAAACAACAAGAGGCATTTGATGCTTTAAGACAAAAGATCAGTTCAACCTTTATACTTGTTCTTCTAAACTTGAAAAAGTCATTTGAGTTTCAGGTTGATGTATGTGACTATGCCATGGGTGCAATCTTTATGCAATATGGTAAGCCCATTTCATTTCATTCAAAAATTTTCAATGGTGCAGTGTTTAAGTTGCAGTGACAAGGGAACTTTCATTGGATGGGTTTTCTTCTACTATTCCACTTGGTCAAAAGGTATAAGAAAGGTATAAGTGACAAGTTTGTTGATGTAATTTCTAGGCCTATAGTTTGTATAACTACTTTCCTCAAGCATCATGTTGTTTTACATGAAAGTTATGTTCAGAAAAATACATACTTTCAAGATGTATATTCAAGCTTGAGTCAAAGGAATCAAGTAGAAGAATTTGTTTACCATTTGCATCATAATGTTTTGTATCATCTTGGTAAGAAGGATGTTGCTACTGATAGTAACATGGACAAAGCCAAATAGTTCATTGAACGACTCCAAATGGTACATCAAATAGTGCAAGATCAACTTGAAAAGGGCAAAGGCAAGTACAAAGCAAGGCACGAAAAGCATCGTGTAGATCACAAATTCCAAGTCAGTGATAAATGGGTCTAGTTTGGAAAGGTGAGGGAATTGTACCCTCACTTGCTGGACAACTGAAAGTGATATTTTGGGGTCGAAAAGGCTTCCAGTGGGGAGGAGTGATCAAGCACTCAAAATTATGCTATTTTTTTTTGTCAGAATGGTGTGGAACATGAACGACCGCATAGTGCTCGTCATCCTGAATCTGGTGCAACTCGTTTCGTGTGAAATAGACACCGTATGCTCCCAGAAACGTGATTTGTTCATTTTCCCAAACAGGCAAATTTGGTGCAGGAGCTGACAGGGATGCTAATTGGGCATCCGTATAGCCCAGTCAACAAAAACAATATTCCTTAGAATATTCTATGGAATATCCTTGAAACTTTCCTTGCAGGTGGCGAATCGGAAGGTGATAATTGTCAGAATTTCATTGGTCTGCGTGTTTTGGGTTTGGACCAATAAGGAGGTGACACATGGCTAAGCCGAAGGCCGCCACATGTCTTCCTAATGGTCTATCAAAATTTTATTGGTAAGATAGGTCGGAGGTCGGGATCGACCCCGCAACCTCCCACACAACAGAACAAAGGACTAACCACTCCGCCTACGCATTGTTTCTTAACTAACATATCGAAGGCGGGCCGACGATTAAAGAATCATCCCTAGAGAAAAGCCAGGGTGCGATGTGATAATCCCAATCACACATCGCAACATGAAAAGGTTACAAAATCAGCCCCAACAGGATCAAGCTGCGATTGCGATATCACAATCGCATATCGCTATATTGTAATGAACTCAATTGAAATGGATAGGGCTGATCAAAATTGGCTGGCTTCAAATAGGGCTGGAAATAGGGCTTTCAACTGTATAAATGACTGTATAATGGATGATGGATTAAGTGACAGTTTGAAAGCGTTCTCCCTTAACGAGGTAAGTGCTGTGCTGAAAGGTAGTCCAAGACGTGGAATCAGTGACAATCTAAACTATTCAATGACATTCCCTCCACAATGCAAGTTCCGTTATATGAATTACCCTAGCTTTGCTGATTGCGATATATCTTGGATGCGATACAAATTATACTACAGTTGATAGTTCCGTCGGGTCCTCCACTTATCGCAATTGTACACCACCCACAACCGCGTTCACAAACCATAATACTCACTAATTGTAATTTGCGATGGAGCTGCCGGAACCATCGCCTTAACCACCAAACCTAACCACCTTGCATGTGACCACTCAGCCTTAACTGTGAGATAAGAGAGGAAGATGGCGGGACCGCAAATTTTAGCGGAACTGCCAGAATTAACTCCAGATAATGAATTTAACTGGAAGTTAGCCAAATTTGGAGGAGGAAATTGTGGAAAGACTAATAGAAGTCATAACTAAGGCAATTTTTGACCAAAGGAGGAGGAAAAGGAGGCTAGGGAGCCATTTTTGAGTATTCTGATTTCATTGGAGCAGGTTCTAGAAGCATTTGAGCATTGTAAACACATCTTTTTACACATTTGAGCATAATAGAGAGGCCCAATCCACTGGAAATTGGACCAAGGAGACGTAGCCCATGAGGGGTGAACTCCTTTATCATGTTCCTCTTGTAATGTGTTTTTGATGATGTTCTGTACATGTTTATGCTACTGTTCAGTCTCTTATTTATGTTAAATTGCTCATAAAATTAACATAAAAACTCATCATTTCACTTGCGAAAATTCATGAATCCTTAAGCACAATGAAAGAATTTTGTTTATAATCTGAGGAGGATATTAGCACAATAATCTAATATTCTAAATCAGATCATTCACGCTACCAGAGTTAGTCAAATTGTTAGCAGTGTACCTTATTCTAGTGGATAATCTATTCGATCTAGATCAGGCCAAATCTCGTATCAATAACCTCTTTTAGCCCATATACCCTACCAACAACCGTACCCTCTGTTTGGCTCACAACAGTCTCAAAATACACCTTTTAATCAACAAGCAAAACCCCAAATGTAGTCTGGTCCAAATCCCTCATTTGGGACATCTGGTCAATTTCAAATTGGAACCTATCAATACCAACATGGAATCCAACAAATTCCATAAGGAGCTCTCCAACAACAACAACTTTATGTACAACAAGGGCCTTATGTGCAACAAGGGCCTTTTCAACAACTATTACAGCAACAGGGTCAACCATTGCAGCAAAAACACCAACCCTTGTACCAACAAGGCCAACCCTCACAACAACAAGGTCAACCCCTACAGTAGCAGGGTTAGCAATTTTACCACTAGGGTCAATCGTTGCAAAAAAAAAACCTTATAATCCATACTCTTCACAAGTTGTTTATCCACCTTATGGTTCTCAATGGCCTATGACGGGTCAGTATCAACCTTACTTTGATAAAAACCGACCTTTGTGGGGACAAAATCCACCCTTGTATGGTAAGAATACTTCTCAGTGGGGGAAATATGAAACTCATGGTCAAAATTTGTTGCTTTGGGGGATCTTCCCCATACCCACAAGGTTGGAATCCACAAATTGGGCCTTATCAAAGGTCCTCCATGCCTTTCAATCCATAATTTCCATTTCTAGCAATGTTGGAACTACCAGATGTGTCAAGGCTCACAAATTACCTAATACTCCATTCGTTGTATTGGCCTCCGGTTCCGACTAAGATTCCTGGCAATTGTCCAAAATTTTGAGGAAAGTTTGGAGAAGACCCTAGGCCCACGTTATGACTTATCATTTATGGTGTTCATCAAATTCTTGGGTTGATGATTCCATTCGTCTATGCTTTCTAGCAAACCTTGACGAGTGCTACTGCAAAATGGTACATTGAGTTACCTCGTGGTGTCTTCCAAGACTTCAACACTTTGACAATGGCCTTCCTTACTCATTTCCAGCTGCCAGTTCGATATGAAACTAGTACCCATCTCCTTACATCTTTGAAATAGAAAACCGCTATGCACATTTCCGATCACATCCATGGATGGAGACATTAGCGTCGTCTGATTAAGTTCAAGATTCATGATGAACTTTTAATTGAATCGTTTACCAAATCATTCGTTAGTCAAATTGCTAAGGACATAACTATGGGTGGTTGTGTAACCGAAGATCAAGCCATTTCTCGTGCCCAATATCTTGGTTTGGTATATTCCCAATCTGGCATGTTGTATGATCTCTTGCCTGATGCTCTAAGACCGTCTACTAATCTTGCATCTTCCAAATCTCTAGAGGCACTGCCCGTTGACAGTATTATTGGGTCAGTGACTCAAACTTCTAGTAAATCTTCTTCTCTTTCTACAAAACAGAAATCTATTTTAACTACTGCATCCAATTCTCCTTTGAATCCCTCTCAAAATCCTGGTAAAACCTCTGAGGTTAATGCCATTCAATCTACCGCGGCAGAAAAAACCTCAAAAGGTAAAAATAAGGGTAAAGGAAAATCCAAATCTGATACCCTGAAATAGAATCCTCCGAAATCATCTACTGATGATGCATCTAAATGTAAGCCCAAATATCCTTGCCTCATTTGTGATGAAGATCACTATACCAAGGATTGTGCCCGTCGTTCTGAAGTCGGTCATTTGTTAAAAGGAACCCAAGGGACACCGGCTGTATTAAAAGAACCTTTTCCATCACAACAAACCCAATTGGTAGAGCAACCACGATCTTCTACATCTTCGGGCTCTCAGGTTTATATGAGTGGAATGACACTTATTTCTGTTGCCACTCAGTCAAAAGACTATCCAACACTCCCAAACATGTTGTGGAGAAAGAAGTTACTGGTACACCATCCACCTCTACTCCACCCAATTTTGGTCCTATTCATATTGGTAGACCTAGTAATGACTCTGTTTTCTGACCACCTCCTAAGGGTGTCCTTTAGAAATCATCATACGATTTGAATGCGCGAGCTACTCAACATTATAATATTGTCGAAGATTTAGCTCAAGCTCATTTGGCGATGTTCACCTTGGAAGTTCTTCAGAGTTGTCCATCGCAGTGGAAAGCATTACTATCCTCTATAAGAGAAATTGACCCTATTGATTCGAGTCTGATTACCTTTGACATGGAAAATCATGTTCTACGTCTTCCATATCAGCTTGCCTTTTTAATCCAAGTCATTCTTAAAGGGAAGACGATTCATAAGACTATTGTTAATGACTTTGCTTCCACCTACATCATATCTATCTCATGTTGGAAATTTATTGGTTCTATTCCTCTCAACTAGTCTCCTAACACCTTAGAAGCCTTCGATGGTATAGGATCTCGTCCATACAATATTCTCACAAACCTTCCCATAACGTTGGAAAGGAAATTCATTAATATAGAGCTAGAAGTTGTTGATGCCAACTTGAATTATAACCTTCTACTTGGTCGGAGTTGGACCCATGCTATGTTTTGCGTGGTTTCTGCATTGTTCTGTGTGCTCTGTTTTCCTCATGAGGGGAAAATAGTCACTGTTTATCAATTAGCCTTTTTCTCTTCTAGCTCTTCAAATGGAAATGTGCCATATGTCGAAAATACTAACATCCCTTATGAGAGTGTTCGGGTGGGTCCTTTTAAAGACTCTGCTCTTATGGTAACTTTTTCCCTCCCACCTCCAAACGTCGCTTCCGTTCACATGATCTCCACTTCACAAGATCCTTGGATCGTTCCTCATCCCAATCAATTTTATTCTTTTGGCGATGTCATGTCGCTTAGCCTATAAGAACAAGCATATTAAGCTGTTGTTTTGGCTTCTGCGACCACTTCTGAAAGCCATGCTAATATTAGTATGCATCAAGACGCGTATTCACAATACCCTTGACTTGGCTCTTGGGATTCTTTGGATTCCTTCAACGAGACATTTTCAACCGACGAGAGTATCACTGAGGTTATGTCTCTTGAAGAAACTCCATGGAATGATGCCCATCATCGTTCCTCGTTTCTCTTGAGTCTTGGAGAGATTTCATCGTGTTTAGAAACCTTTATCTCCCATGCATCAACTAATCCACTTCAAACGCCTATTTTGGTGCATGAAGTTTTTTCTGAATGGAATATGGGGAACATTACTGCTACAATGCCCATCGACATTTCTGTTAAACCAGGAATTATCGAAAACATCAATGTTGGGGTTTCTTGTTCTCCATATGAGATAAAGATTTACGCTGCCCTTTTCAAGGAATTTCGTGATGTCTTTGCTTGGTCATATGAAGAAATGCCTGGCATAGATCCGAGTATAGTTATGCACAAAATTCCTACTTATCAAAATGTGAAGGTTGTTCGTCAGTGTCTTTGCCCAGTGCACCCTAGAAAGGAAATCAGTATAAAGGGAGAAGTTCAAAAACTTCTTAAGGCTAGTTTCCTTTACCCTATTCCATTGACAGATTAGGTCTTGAATATTGTTCCTGTTATTAAAGAACAAGGGACCATTCATGTTTGTTTTGATTATTGTGATATCAATCGGCCGCATCCGAAAGATAATTATCCAACTCCTTTTATAGACCAGATCATTGATGAGTGTGTCGGGAGTGAGATTTTTTCTTTTATGGATGGTTTTTTCTAGCTACAACCAGATTAACATTCTTCCCATCGATCAGCATAAAATTGCTTTTATCTGTCCACGGGGAATGTTTGCCTATAAAAAACTTCCTTTTAGTAAAAGACGTTGGCGCTACCTTCCAACGAGTGATGTATTATGATTGTCATGACATTAAACACATTATTAAACCATATCTTGATGACTTACCAGCACATTTTGCTAAGCGTCATGACCATCCTAACCACCTTCGAGCGATTTTTCTTCGTTGTAGACACTAAAATATTCGTTTAAATCCGCATAAGTGTGTCTTTTGCGTTGAATCTGGTTGTCTCCTAGGGTTTGTTGTATCTAAAGAAGGCATCTGAATTGATCCCCTCAAAGTAGAGGCCATTGTGAATTTACCCCCTACATCATCTTTACACTAGCTTCAGAGCTTGCAAGGGAAAGCTAATTTCCTTCGTTGTTTTGTACCTAATTATGTTGAACTTGCTAGGGGATTTACTCGTTTGCTGAAGAAAGGGATCCCATTTATTTGGGATGAAATCACTCAAAGATCTTTCGATGCATTAAAGAACACCCTCATTAGTGCTCCTTTATTGCATCCCCCCAATTACCACCGTGATTACTTCTTGTATTTCACCGCACCTGACAATACTATTGCCATGGTACTAGTTTAAGACGATGATGATGGAAATGAACATGTGATTTAATTCTTATGCTGAAATCTTATTGACATTGAAACTTGATATGACCATGTCGAGAAACTGGCTTTAGTGGTTGTTCAATGCTTTCGAAACTATATTCTCTTGCGGAAAACCACTGTGATTTCTGAATGCAACCCCATGACATACATTCTGACTCGTCAGTTTCTGGGGGGCAAGTATTCTAAGTGGATTGTTATCCTTCAGGAATTTGATTTGGAATTTGCTACAGCCAAATCAAAGAAATCACTGGTTTTCGCTGAGTTAATTTGTGACCTTCCCTCTGTGACCACATCTACGGCTTCTGATGAGCTAATTCTTGACAAAACTCTCTTTCTCATAAGCACTCTTAACCCATGGTACAAGGATATCATTGTTTTATCTCCAAACCAAACTTTTCGATCAGAGATGTCCAATTCTAAACGTGGTCTCATTCGACATCAGTCCCAATCCTACCAGATTATTGACGATACTTTGTACCATGTTGGTGTCGATTCTATCCTTCGTAGATGTTTGACACTTGAAGAAGCTGAGAGAGTCCTAAATGATTATCACTCTACGGCCTGAGGTGGTCATATGTCCGGATATGCTACTGCTAAGAAAATCCTTCGTGTCAGTTATTTCTGGCCTTCGATCTTTAAAGATTGCATTTTAGCAGTCCAAAAATGTCACGCCTGCTAGATTTACAACCATAAATAACTTTCCCCATCCTTACCCTTACACCCAGTTGTTGCGGTTGGCCCCTTTGCTAAATGGGATATTGATTTCATGACATGTACCCCTTGATCGGTTTGGGGGCATGGTTATATCATCATCGTCATTTATTATTTCACTAAATGGGTTGAGGTGATGCCCACATATGCTGCTGACATAAAATTGCTGCTCATTTTATTTTCAACCATGTCATAGATCGATTTGGTGTCCCTCAAGCCATCATCACTAATCATGGCTGTCATTTCCTACATTACATGATGGCAAAACTTACTGCTCAGTTGGGTTTGTGTCATGGCAACTCAAATCCTTATTACCCACATGCCAATGACCAAGTTGAGGCAGTCAACAAAGTCTTGGTTACCATGCTTCAACGCACTATTGTCATGCATAAACGAAATTGACATCTCATGCTTTTTTTTAGCTCTGTGGGCTTATCAAACCACAGTTAAGATCACCACTGGATTCACACCCTTTTGGCTAGTGTATGGTCTAGAGGAAACTCTTTCAATTGAGTGTGAAATTCCTTCACAAAAACTAGTTGTCGAATTACTCCTTGATAACTCACCTGAGGAGGAACATTTAATTTACCTTGAAAGGCTTGATGAAACTCGTCATATTGCTGCGTTAGCAATTGAAGCCCAGAAGAAACAAGTTAAGGCTCAATACGATAGAACCGTTTCTTCCTATGTTTTTGCTGAGGGTGATTTGGTCTTGTTATATGGTCAAGCCAATGACAAATTGGGAGTTGGGAAATTCGAACCAATGCGGCATGGGCCTTACATTGTTAAACGAGTTTTACAAAAAGGTGCCTATGAGTTAGTTGATCGTGAAGGAAATTTTTTGGCTGAGCCCCGAAACAGGCTTTACCTTAAGAAGTATTATACGTGATTTTTCGTGTAAATACTTTTGTACATAAGTGTGTTTCGTTAGTGTGCAGTGTGGTTTTGGTGTGTTAGTTTTGTCGAGTTTCACGATTGTTCTGTTTCTGACATCATTTCCATCCATTTTTCCTCTTTTCATCACTACTATCAACTCCAATAAACAATAAAATAAGAGATTTTGACATGGTAAGGTACTCAAATGTATTATTTTTCATACTTGTTATTGTGCCTTATTATTTAGTTAAAGATTGTAATAGCTATGGAGTTAACACGAATCTGCAACTATTTTATTATTCTGCAGCTACCTCCATAGTTTGTCGGATTCCAGTATGCCAGCCAAGCAAAGAAGCACATGGGAAAATAGGAATTGATCTCCTCATGGATCTACTCCTATTTGTCCGAGCCAAATCATCAAGGAAATCGCCCAGTGACGTAGCAAGGAAGCAGGTCAACACGTAGATTAACTGAGCAACAAGATTTCAAATCAATTGGACTCTCCGATTTGCTTTCCAAATAGAAAATCGTCGAGAAGCTTTATAATTTCCATTATCACATTAGCATTTAGATTAGGATTGTCTTTAAGTTTTTAAGGCATGAAAATCTCAAAATTGTTGGGCGCGAATGATATATATATATATATATATATATATATATATATATATATATATATATATATATATATATATATATATATATATATATATATATATATATATATATATAAACAGAAAAGGAGAGACACACAAACATATATGTAATTTGTAATTGACAGTTTGAAGTTCCATGACTCTGTTCCTTTTTAATTGAAGAAGTATTCTCATGAATATCATGCGCAATTAGCTATTGAGATAGAGTTATAAACCTGTTGTTTTGTGGAGGGCAGACAGTCGAGGTTCATTCATTTTCTTAGTATTCAGTTCAGTTCATTTCGTTATTTTTCCAGAATTGCATTATCGTAGTTTCATTTCTTTGTAATTATTTGTTTACAATTTTCCATTTGTTTTTTGTCGATTTCAAATCATTTACATGCTTTCTAAAATATAATTGTATATATAAATCTCCTTCTTTTCACAAATAGTTATGTTTATTTAGATCACATTCTTTTTGCTTTTGTTTTATTATTTCAATTAAGTTTTTTAATTGCAGTGTGTAGATCTTAATCTAGATTGCATTATAAATTTTATCTTTGAATAGAAGTAATTATTTTTAAAGTAGAAGTAATTATCTTTCTAGAACATTAGTTTAGATATCTCTATTTTTATCATTTGCATAGTAACTAACAATAGTCAGTTAAAGAAGATCATGATAGTTTGCCTTACTTTCCTTTTCAAGAATTGATTGCATTGTAAATATTTAGTTTTCATTAGGAACAAAGAAAATCCTTAAAAAAACCATCCACAATCATTATCTTAATAAAATCAAAAGGCTTCTAGCATATATAGTGCACTTGCACTTCACAAGTTTACCAACTCCGATTGATAATTTATGTAAACAATTCAATAACATTGAATTGAATAAACATTTTGGCGATGTTGCTGGGGAAGTGTAAATAGAAGTCTTGATTAAAAAAAAAAAAAAAAAAAAAACAACAACAACAACAACATGATATGCATAGGGAAAGAGACTCTATGGGTAGATTTGTAGGTATAGGAAAGAGATTAATTCCAACAACATCACTCACTCAACCATGACCTCGTAGTGCCACACCACCCACACAAACTCGAATTCCATCCATAACAGGCCAACATAGACTTCTTGAGGTATTAAGATAAAAAATCCAACCTAAATATTCACCAAATTCATCAACACCTTTTGAAGAAGAGGAAGAAGAAACCTACTTCAAACCATTGATATAAGACCCAGAGGAACTAGAGGAGATTGAAAACCCAATCTTAGAACCAGAATCAGAACCCTATATTAGTTATGAAGAATCTACAATGGCTGGAGAAGGGGAAGGAGAGGTACATAATTTGAATGGTGAACAACCTAGAATTGGAGGAGGAAGAGGAAGAGGAGAGAATATAAATCCAGAACCTTTTGGATTTCCAATCCTCGATGAAGATACAACTGTCACAATGAAAAATATCTCACCCTCTATCCTTCCAAACTTTCATGGATTAAGGAGCGAAGACCCTGAGACATTTCTCTTTGAATTTGAAGTCTTGTGTAGATCATATGATTATCTACATGATGCTCAAAAGTTGAAATTATTCCCTGCAACCCTTAAGGATGCAGCATTAAAATGGTTTATGGGTTTAGGAATAAACTCCATAAGAACATGGGAACAAATGAAAACTGCATTCTTAGAGAAATATAAGGATTACTGTATGCCCCATAACATTAAAGATGAAGTCTTTAAAATGATACAAAAAGAAGATGAAAATCTTGAAGATTTCGTTGAAAGATTTGCTTACAATGTAAAAAGGGCAAAAATGAATAATCTAGATGAAGAAACTTTGAAAGCTCTCTTATTAAAATCAATTAGAGATGAATGGATTGATCTTATCAATCTAATGGGTAAGGGAGACATTTCTCAATTATCACTAGGAGAAATTTGTGAGTTGTGCATACACATTTCAAGAGGCAAAGCAACACTGGAAAAAATCCAAGAAATCTTCTTCTATCAAGGATTAATAAATCTGCAGCTGGGACAATAAGTAGAGCAGAATTAGGAAATTTTCTTGATAACTTTAAAACATATATTTTAGGGAGTCTTAGTGAACAAATTGACACCCTTAAAATACAAAACAAGCAAAAAGCTGAAAATGTTGCATTGTCCATTTTCTGTCCTAAGTGCAGAAAGAAACATGCCTTGAGAGAATGTCCTCTTGATTTAAAAAGTATAGAAACTTGTGTTATTTGTGCAGAAAATCATGATACAAAAGAATGTCCCTCAATAATAGGTCTTAAATTTGTTTATCAAGAAGGAGTACCAAATAAGGTAGACCCTCTCTGTTTTATTGCTAAAAAACCTTCGTAGAATCCACAACCAAATACAGCTTAGAGTTTTAATCCTCAACCATTTTCACAATCTTTGCAAATTAATTGGAATGCTCCAATGCCTTGGCAATTGTGGCCACAACCTTGGTCACAAGGATGGCAAAATCCTTATGGAAAATTACCTCAATATCCTCAATATCCACAATTTCAACAATCATATCCTACTTTTCCCCCACAATATTATCCTCAACCTGTTCAACAAACTCAACCTCACAATGTGAATCCACAACTTTCATTACCATTTCCTCAAAGACCAAATCAATTTCCTACCCAACCACTTCCAAATCCAAATAATAATAAAAATTCACAACCAATTTACAATATGGAAGGACAAAATTTTCAAACCTACATGATAACTCCACTAGATCTAAATAATGTTCAACTTAGATTTGGTAGAATATTAGAAAAAAAGTCCCCCTCAGTTGTTATTCAGGAAAGTGAAAAAGAAAAGATCCCTGAAGAAGAAAAGTCTCTTAATGATAAAAAAGAAGAAACTCAAAAACAAGTTATTTCAACACATCCAAATAACTCAACTCCTATTATGGAACAACCTTCAGTATCTGTTTCAAAACCACCCTTCCCTGAAAGATTGAAAATTGATGAAGGAGTAGAGAAACAAATTTTATTTCCTAATTATGACATGTTAGATGAACTAAATATTTTTGCATAAAGATTCCTTTGCTTCAAGCTATTAAGAAATACCAATTTTCGCAAAGACAAATAGGGACTTGAGCATAAAAAAACCCGGAAGAAAGAGAAAAGAAATCAAAAGAATCCAACTTGTTGAAAATACTGCAGATATCATGACGGGTAAAACAAAAATTCAAAAATATATTGATCCAGGAAGCCCCATTGTGAAAACACACATCAATGGTATAGAGTTCCCAAATACATTGATTGACCTAGGAGTAGCTGTAAATATCATGAGTAAACAAACTATGAATCAATTAAAAATTTCTAATCTTCAATATACACCTACACTATTACAATTGGCAGATAGATCTGTAATCAAACCTGATGGTGTATTAGAAGACATATATGTATCCTTAGATTCTTGGGAATATCCTGTTGATTTTATGATTTTAACACCCAAGAATAACTTAGGAGGGCATCCATTGATTCTAGGAAGACCATGGCTAGCTACAACCGATGCTTTCATAAGTTGTAGATCTGGTGATATGTTCATTTTTGATGGAAGTACAACAAAGAAATTCACATTATATCCACCAGAAAAAACAACAGTAGAGGTTGAAAATGAAGAATGGATAGATGATGACTTCGATATAAGACCAATCTTTGCTACTTCACAATTAGATGAAGAAGATCAAATTTTAAATTTAATGGAAAATAATGAATCTTCATTATATTGTGAATCTAGTCAGAGTTTTCAAGAACAATACAATATTGAATATTTATCATCTCGTCAACTATCCTTGCACTCTATGGAAAAATTTGGCAATTCTACAATTGAAATATTTCTAGTAAAAACTTTGAATATCAATAATAATTTGGAAGAATTTCAAAAGAAAGAATTAATCAAGATGTTACAAGAACATTCATCTGTTTAAGCATGGGAATATACTGACATGAAAGGAATTGATCCTAACACTTGTAAACATCATATCTACATTGAAGAAATTGCCAAACCAGTTCGACAACCTCAAAGAAGAATGAATCCAAATTTAAGGAGACTGTTAAGCAAGAACTACAAAAAACGTTGAATGTCAATTTCATCTATCCAATATCAGATAGTCAGTGGGTTTCACCCTTAGTAATTGTCCCTAAAAAGAATGGAAAATGGAGAGTGTGTATTGACTATAGAGTATTGAATAAAGTCACTTTAAAAGATCACTTTCCACTTCCTTTCATAGATCAAGTTTTAGCTACATGGCAGGAAAGAAATATTTTTCATTTTTAGATGGTTTTAGTGGGTATAAGCAAATTCAAGTAGCCCAGGAAGACCAAGATAAAACCACCTTTACTTGCTCATGGAGAGCTTATGCTTACCGAGTAATTCCCTTTGGATAATGCAATGCTCCCGCAACATTCCAAAGAGCAGTATTAGGAATTTTTTTGGATCTAATTCATGATTATGTGGAAGTGTATATGGACGATTTTACAGTTTATGGAAATTCTTTTAAGGAAGCTCTTGAAAATTTAGAAAAAGTTCTCACTAGATGTAAAGAGGCAAATCTCTCATTAAGCCATGAAAAATGTTTTATGATGTTTACTGAGGGAATTGTTCTAGGACACCATATTTCAGGAAATGGAATTAGAGTGGACACATCTAAAGTAGAAGTTATTTCTAAATTATCAATTCCAACCTATCAATGAGATATTAGAAGTTTTATTGGTTTCACTGGTTATTATAGAAGATTTATAAAAAACTTTATAAAAATTTCATCTCTACTTTTCAAGCTACTCATGAGATACTGTGAATTCAATTGGGATTTTGATTGCCAAAAGGCCTTTGAGTCATTAAAAGAGAATCTCTTAGGCACCCATTCTTAGAGGACTGAATTAGAAATTACCTTTTCATATCTCAACTGATGCTTTAGATACAACTTTAGGAGTTGTACTAGGAAAAAAAGGCTTAACTCCATATGCCATTTATCACACCAGTAAAAATTTGACTCTGGTAGAGTTAAATTATACTGTCACAGAAAATGAGTTTTTAGTTGTTTTTCACGCCATCAATACATTCAGACATTATATTATTGGCTATGAAACTTTTGTACATACTGATCATTCTGCAATTAGATACTTAATGAATAAATCAATCACTAATGGAAGAATCACTAGATGGTTATTATTGCTACAAGAGTTTAATATTACTATTTTGGATCGACCTGGAAAACAAAACACAGTTGCTAAATTTTTATCAAGAATTCAAAATGATAAAAATGATATGCGTGTAGAAGATAATTTTCCTAATGAATATATTTTTGCAGTATCTACTAAATCTCCATGGTTTGCAGATATTGCTAACTATTTGGCTACAGGAAAATTACCATCATACTTGTCTCCTCGAGAGAAAAAGAAGGTAATTCAAATTAGTGCATCTTATTCATGGATAAACGAAGAATTGTATAAAACAAGTCTAGATCTGATCATCCGAAGGTGTGTGAGAGAAGATGAAGTACCAGAGATATTGAAAGCTTGTCATGATGAGCCATCTAGATGAAATTTCGCTGATAAAAGAACTTCTTACAAATTCCTTCTCTTAGGATACTACTGGCCTTCCCTTTTTAAGGATGCCAAAGAGTATGTTAAGATATGTGATAGTTGTTAAAGGATGGGGAAACCTGTTCCTTCTGATGAGATGCCTCTACAACCTCAGGTACTTATTGAACCTTTTGAAAAATGGGCTCTGGATTTTATTGGTCCAATCAATCCACCTTCGAAACAAAAAAAAGGTACATTCTTGTTTGCACTGTTTATGTTACAAAATGGGTAGAAGCTAAAGCACTTCTTTCTGTCACTGAAAATGTTATAGTTTCATTTCTTTTTGGGGATATCTTTACTCGTTTTGGCGTTCCAAGAGAAATTGTAACAGATCAAGGTACTCAATTTACATCCAAGTTGGTACAAAAGATAATGGATGAATACAAAATTAAACATCGAAAGTCTACTCCATATCATCCTCAAGCAAATGGATAAGTGAAGTCCACCAATAAAGTCATTGAAGCAATTCTCACCAAAACTGTGCACTTGCATAGAAGAGATTGGGCAAAAAAGCTTCCAGAAGTTTTATGGGCATACTGTACCACATGGAGAAATATTATAGGACATACTCCTTATGAGATTGTCTATGGAAAACAAGTCCTATTTCCTATTGAGTTTCAAGTCAAAACTTTCAAAACAACAATCAAATTGGGCCTTGATCTTTTAGAAGCACAAAAACAAAGAATGGAGCAGCTAAATGAACTTGATGAGATAAGACAAGATGCAATCCAAAGAACTAATCTAGTTCAATAACAAAGATCCAAGTGGCATGACAAATATATCAAAGAGAGAAAATTCCAACCAAGAGATTGGGCATTATTGTTTGATTCAAAGTTCAAAGATTTCCAAGGGAAATTTCAAACTCATTGGCTTGAGTCTTATGAGATTGAAACAGTCTTTGACAATGGTGCAATCAAAATCAGAACTATTGATGAAGAAAGAATCACTTTTCTTGTGAATGGTAATCGAATGAGAATCTATCATAAGCCATTGACCAAGGAGGAATTTAACAAAAAGTTGCAAGATTATACTGATTGAAAGTTGTGAAGAAGGATTTTCCTTCTTCTCCAACTTGATCTCCAAAAAAAATATTTTTCTTTCTAAATTGTTAAAAAAATTAAAAAATTATAAACTTGAAAACCAACAATGGTTGGCATGTTTATACAGAAAATCTAAGGTGAAAATCAATTTTTGACACCTTAAATTTTCTTTACATATTTTCTAAACCCATTTTCTTTATGTCCCACTCTTTTATTTTTCAAAATAAAATAGCTACAGAATTATTGAGTTTCTACAACTTTGACATATTTCTGCAGCCAATTTGACAGAGAATTCTGATGGAATAATTGAAAGAAGTGATTGACTCCCTCCACTGCAAGGCACCTGAAGACAATACAAAGAACAACAACCAAAGGTTAGAAGCAATAATTCAAAGGTATGCAATTCTTTAATTTGATAATAGGGATCAAAACATTAATTGTATGAATTATATAGACATCGTACTACCGAATTCAAAATCATCATTACTAAACGTTGATAGTATCATGTCAAATTGGATCTAATCTGCCATTCACTCCTCATCATTATACCTACGCTCCAACCCACATCTCGATTTTTATTGATCTGATCACCCAAATCATGCTCATTCATTCTCTCAACGGTTAGATTATATCACACTTCTTCATATCCTTACCACTCACACTCTTGTCATTCACACTCTCATCCTCATTACTCTGAAACCCTCATACCTTGTCAAACAAATAGTCTTGAGATAAAGCTTCTCAGCCATGGGAGTTATAGTCAAAATAGAACCAACAAGAAGAATTTTTTTGGAAGGATATCCATAGATAAGGGAATTGTTGCAGAAAGCGCAGTGGCTGGAATTTGTAGAGAAATTTGATGGATTCCACAAGGAAGTAACCAAGTCCTTTGCCAGAGCCTTTGATGGAGTGGAAGTCAAGATAGGGGACATAAAATTCACAGTGACAAAATCCTCTTTTGCCGAAGCTACTAGATTTCCTTGAATTGGAGAAAAATGGTTTAAAAACAAAGGTATTGAGGAGAAGAATGGAAAGTTTTTCTGAAGAACCCTAGCATGGACACCGCCATTTTCAAGAAAGGCATCCCGAGCACAACATTAAAAAGTAAGTGGAGAAATTTTCTTTTGATAATTCAAAAAATTGTTACTTATAAAGGGAGGTTTGGATGCATGTTTTTCTATCATATTCGACTGTTGATGAATTTTATTGAGGATAATGAAATAAATATTCCTTATTTCTTGCTCAATAGTCTAAGAAAGATGTCAGGGAATGTCCAAAGAAAAATTTAGTTTATAGAAAACACCATGTATCACCATGGTCTCATTAAAATCCTTGTTGAATTCCATCTTAAGAATGTGGGTGATAATTGGGAAAGATTTTTGGTGAGGAACCATTTTAAAGAAGATAACCAAGAACAACCAAGCAACAGTAAGGCTAAGAGAGGGAGAAAAAGAAAAATTGAAGGACCAACAGAACAAGGACAACAACAGTCATAGGAGCAGTCAGAGGATGACATTCCTCTTGCAGAAATTTTGGAGAATATGAACAAGAAGGATGTTAGAAGAAAGAAATCCAACCAAAAGACAGAGAGCACACCCAAAACAGAGAAACCTAAGATAGAAAGGAAGAAGGAAAAAATTCAAAAGCCTCCTGCGACAAACTTAAGAAGAAGTACCAGACTCAATCCAACAACAAAAGAACGGCCTACAAAAAGTATGGAGCATATCGACCTAGAAGCAGAGGAAGATTCAAGGGTTTCTCCACTAACTTTCATCACACCTCCTCAGAGTCCAGGCTGAAAAACACCTGAAATTGATCTAGTACAACAGGAAATCTATGATTATATTGAGTCTCTGGAGAAAAGAGATGCAACAAAAACATTAACTTCAAATCAAGAAGAAGTCCAATTTAGTAAACCACAAGAACCTCTAGTAGTAAATGTTTTAAAACAAGAAATTTTCGAGCTGGAGACACTAAACATGTACATTCAAAAGGAGAATCAAACTCTAAAGGTGCAGAGTGAAATCCAAGTGGCTAAGAGTGACAATCTCCTTTTACACCTAAGTCTGTGGTACAAGAAGAACAAGAAGCTGAAATAGAAAAACAGAGCTCTACAAAGGCAAGTCATAAACCTAAAGTACAAGATTCTCATGAAAAATCCAAGGATGGCAGTGGGTGGAAAGAAAGGGAAAAAGATGAAGTTGGATGTACTTGTAGAAGTTTCAAAATAAATGTAATAATTAAACAGGAGACATCAGTTTTGTGTTTTGCATGAGGACATGCAAAGACTTCAACATGGGGGAATGTAGAGTCTCATGATTGTTCTATTTTTGACATCATTTCCATCCATTTTTCCTCTTTTCATCACTACTATCAACTCCAATAAATAGTAAAATAAGAGATTTTGACATGGTAAGGTACTCAGATGTCTTATTTTTCATACTTGTTAATGTGCCTTATTATTTAGTTAAAGATTGTAATAACTACAGAATTAACACGAATCTGCAACTGTTTTATGATTCCGTAGCTACCTCCATGGTTTGCCGGATTCCAGTATGCCAACCAAGCAAAGAAGCACATGGGCAGATAAGAATTGATCTCCTCATGCATCTCCTCCTATTCGTTTGAGACAAATCATCAAGGAAATCGCCCAATGGCACATTCAAGGAAGCAGGTTAACGCATGGATGAACTGAGCAGCAAGAGTTCAAATCAATCACGACTCTCTGGTTTTCTTTCCAAATAGAAAATCGTCGAGAAGCATTATAATTTCAATTATCATATTAGCATTTAGATTAGGATTGTATTTGAGTTTTTAAGGCATGAAAATCTCAAAACTATTGGGCGCGAATGCTATATATATATATAGAAAAGGAGAGACACGCAGACATATATGTAATTTGTAATTGATAGTTTGAATTTACATGACTTTGTTCCTTTTTAATTGAAGAAGTATTCTCATGAATATCATGCACAGTTAGTTGTTGAGATAGATTATAAACCTGTTGTTTTATGGAGGGCCCTTGCAGACAATCAAGGTTCATTCATTTGCTTAGTATTCAGTTCAGTTCATTTCGTTATTTTTCTAGAATTGCATTATCGTAGTTTCATTTCTTTGTAATTATTTGTTTACAATTTTCCATTTGTTTTCTGTCGATTTCAAATCATTTACATGCTTTCTAAAATAGGATTGTATATATAAATCTCCTTCCTTTCATAAATAGTTATGTTTGTTTAGATCACATTCTTTCTGCTTTTGTTTTATTATTTCAATTAAGATTGTTAATTGCAGTGTGTAGATCTTAATCTAGATTGCTTTATAAATTTTATCTTTGAATAGAAGTAATTCTTTTTAAAGTAGAAGTAATTATCTTTCTAGAACATTAGTTTAGATAGCTCTGTTTTTATCATTTACATAGTAACTAACAATATTCAGTTAAAGAAGATCATGATAGTTTGCCTTACTTTCCTTTTCAAGAATTGATTGTATTGTAAATCTTTAGTTTTCAATGGAACATAGCAACAAAGAAAATCCTTAAAAAAACCATCCACAATCATTACCTTAATAAACTCAAAAGGCTTCTAGCATATATAGTGCACTTGCACTTCACAAGTTTACCAACTCCGGTTGATAATCTACGTAAACAATTCAAGAACATTGAATTGACTAAATAAGTTTGCTTTTGCAAACGAGTTTTCCTCTCCTTACCTCGTGCTCTACTTGATTTGCAAATGTCATGTTAGGCCCCTATACTACTAGTGTAACCCCTTATTGTTATTAGTACAACCCCCTTATTATATTTTTGTACCCACATAGTCCCCATATTGTAATTATTGTGCCCCATAGAAGCCCACTATTGTTATTATTGTGCCCTTACATTATTATTGTTATGTCGGCTCTGATTATATTATGACCCCTTAGACTCATATATATAAAAAGGAGGTCTTGTCATTTGTATCATCTAAGAATTGTTCATTTATGTAATGTAAAGGAGGTTTCCCCCTCGAAGAGGCTTATTTCTAAGGTGTTCATCTATCTTTTCTATCTGTTTGTGAGCTGGTTTCATAACATTTGGTATCAGAGCTTTGGATTCTAGGGTTTCGCTACTCCAAATACGTCATCGTGGCATTTTCGCTATAACTTTTTTTCTATGGTGTTTTAGAAGCAAAAAAAAAAACCCATTTGAGACGAAATTGCGTTGAACCTCGAGTCTGTATTTTAGATCTTGTCTCGCTATATTTTAGGAGATATGATCTGAGGAAGTTAGAGATTTTGTAGACTCTCAAATTACATTCCAAACATGTGACCTAGGGAAAATCGTCATAACTTTTGTTCTGAGTATCAGATTGAAATTTTGTAAGAAGTTTCAGAAAGAGGACTTCTTGTAGTTTTCTGTATATCAGTTTTAGGTACTAAGGTTGAAACAGTGACACGTGGAACTTCGTACAAGTTCGCTCTACTGAACCAGTCTATAATCAAGTCATCGTGGGAGATTTGACATAAAAATTCCTTGCAGAATCCAATCTTGATCAGACTTGTGGCATTAGAAAGAGAACATAAAGAGATACTGCAGGAAGAAATTTTAGAACTTGGCGATCTGAAATTATAAAGTTACATTCGTTTCAAGATCGAGCTCCTAAAATCAAGAAAAGGAAATATGAGGAAGTTTGATAGCAAGGATCCGGTAAATTGGATACTTCAGATGGAGAAATATTTTGATCTACATGGTGTAACACTGTTACAAAAGGTATGTATTGCATCTTCATATGTAGAATTGAATCAATTTTTATGGTATAAAAGGCTTTGTTCTCATAAACAACTTGTTACGTGGTCAGTTTTCACGGAGGAAATGATAGCACATTATGAGGATACAAAGAGCAAAACCTTCTTTAGAGCAACACCACAGCAATTGGAAGAAAAAAGAGAAAAATGGTTTTGTTACAAAGTGGAAAGCAAAATTATGGCAACAAGGAAGTCCACCCCTCACAACTATAAAGATGGAAGTGTTGTTTCTCCTAGCCTTCCACAACCTACAAGGGTTACACTACAACAATTGGAAGAAAAAATAGAAAAAGGGCTTTGTTACAATTGTGATAACAAATACATTAAAGGTCATAAGTGTGCTGAGAAGAAATTATTTTACATTGATTGTGGAGAGGAGGAAGAAAATGATCAAGAAACGTCAAAAGAAGAGTATATACACTAGGAACCAACCCCAGAGAAAGAAGAAATGAATTCGACCATATCTTGTAAAGCATTGGAAAGAATTACTACTCCTCAGTCACTTAAGATAGAAGGACATATCAAGAAGAAAAAGGTTCAAGAAGTGAATGACCACATCAAGAAAGAAGAAATGAATCCGACCATATCTTGTAATGCATTGGCTGGAATTACCACTCCTCAAACTATCAAGATAGAAGGACATATCAAGAAGAAAAATGTTCAAGAACTGAAAGATCATATTGAGCATCAAGAAATGAATTTGACCATATCTTGTAATGCATTGGAAGAAATTACCACTCCTCAAACTCTCAAGATAGAAGGACATATCAAGAAGAAAAATATTCAAGCATTGAAACATCACATCGAGCATTAACAACAAGCTCTCCAACTTTTAAAGGATAATGCCACTTTGGTGCAGAATCGAATGAAACAACAGGTAGATCAACAACACAGTGAAAGAAGTTTTGATGTAGGTGATCGGGTATTTTTACGGCTACATCTCAAGCAAGCTATTTATGATAAGGAAATGTTGGCAATACTACATGCACTCAAGAAATGGCGACCTTACCCAATGGGAAGACAATTCAAGGTAAAGATGGATCATGATAGTCTTAAATACTTTTTAAAA
The DNA here is from genome assembly GCA_031772625.1 of Pinus tabuliformis. Classification (NCBI taxonomy): domain Eukaryota; kingdom Viridiplantae; phylum Streptophyta; class Pinopsida; order Pinales; family Pinaceae; genus Pinus; species Pinus tabuliformis. Next base: position 818,514,303 of record CM062814.1, read on the forward strand.
CAAATATTATCTTTAGAAGAACAGAAAAAATGGGTCACAAATATGTTGGGTTATGACTTTGACATCATATACAGAAAAGGGAAGAAAGTTTTGGTTGCAGATGCACTCTCAAGAAAGGATGAGGATGTGGAAGCATTGTTTTGTGTTATTTCTATTATCCAACTAGATTGGATAAACGAAGCAAGGGATGAATGGAAGAAGGACAAAGAAGTGTGGCCACTCATTCAAAAGTTGCAGAATATCCCAATTCAAACAATATTGCTAGAACTTGAAGAGGAAGGAAAAATCATATTGGAACCTAGAGCAGTCACAGAAACAAGAACCCGACAACTACGAAATCGATCAATTTCAGAGTATCTCATCAAGTGGAAGAACTTACCCACTGAAGATTCCACATGGGAGGACAAGAATTTTATACAAAAGCATCAAGAACTACTCAAGCGTTGAGGACAACACTTTTTGAAGGAGAGGGGCATGTTAGGCCCCTATACTACTAGTGTAACCCCTTATTGTTATTAGTACAAACCCGTTATTATATTGTTGTACCCACATAGTCCCCATATTGTAATTATTGTGCCCCATAGAAGCTCACTATTGTTATTATTGTGCCCTTACATTATTATTGTTATGTCGACTTTGATTATATTATGATCCCTTAGACTCCTATATATAGAAATGAGGCCTTGTCATTTGTATCATCTAAGAATTGTTCATTTATGTAATGTAAAGTAGGTTGCCCCCTCGAAGAGGCTTATTTCTAAGGCATTCATCTATCTTTTCTATCTTTTTGAGAGCTGGTTTCATAACATGTCATCCAACTGTTACGTTGGTTTTGCTGATGGTGCTTGTTGTAGTACACAAAATCTGTCTTCCGCTGCATGGGCAATCTGTGACCCTAATGGTGAGTTAGTGAATTTACAAGGTATATGTTTAGGTCGTATGACTAATAACATTGCTGAATATAGTGTAATCATCTAAATTTTGTCAGAAGCTATTGCTCTTGGCATTAGAGAGTTAATCGTGAATCTTGATTCACAACTCATTGTACTACAACTTAATAGACAATATTCAGTTAGAAACCCTCAAAATTTGAGAATGCATTTGTGAGTTCGTCTCTTGGAACAGAGCTTTGATTTTATTTCTTGTCATCACATTCCAAGACGCATGAACACATTAACAGATGCACCGGCTAACTATGTGTTAGATAGACATTTGAAAAACATGTAAATCATAAAACATCACATAATAGACATGGTGAACAAAAAAACATGTATATATATAGAGTGTTTGCAAAAGAGTTTGCTACATCAAAATGACAAAATCTGTGTTCTGAGACACATGGCTTCATAAGCCTACATCAGTGCAAAAAGTAAACTAGAGTTGGCTATCTGCCCACATGGTGCTCATGGTAGCACGAAATAGCCCTGATAACTCGGCTCAACAATCGATGCAGTCTGGCAGAAACCCCTACAGTGTGTCTTTGGTACCGTAATGGCACCTCATCTATCGAGGCATAATTTGGAATGCCCCTAGTTAAGGCTTCCAGGTTATGCTCTACCTCGAAAATCAGATCTGCTCGCTCCTCATAATGAGCCTCCTTAATCTAGCGTGCCACTCGTTTGGCTATCGAAGAAACCCCTAGAGGTCTATCTGATCCCCCATCTACAAATCATCATAAATTAAATATCAGTACACATACAAAAAAAATTCAAAAACTTCAAAATCTTTAAAGATAGTTTTTACCTACATCAGTCCACTATGCACTTGGTGGAATTGGAAGATCCGGATCTCCTCAGAAATCCGTGCCAACATATGCCCAATCGTCAAGCATGATTAGCTGTTGACACAACCATCCGAAGAATGCTAGAGGGAATTACATCTGCTGGCCGCCTCCTTGTCGAGGCATTATCTCACCCCATCTAAGTAATCATGGATCTCTGGGCGCTGGGGCATCCACCTCTATCCACTGATAACGAAACAATGGCACACGTTCCAAAAAGAACGTCACCAAAATGGAACCGTACCCAAATTGTTTCAGTTTTCCTGTTCTGCACTTGGTTAGTTGGTCTTTCATATTGACCAACAAACCCTTGCACCAGTTAAAAACCATGGGGTTCAAATAGTCAATAGCATACTGGAAATTAGATTTTGTTGCCTCATGCAATGCTTGGGCTCCAACAATTTGAGCCATAGTATGCAAGATAGTTCTCAAAGGGAGATTTGTGATAGTTTTTATATCGATCTTCCCACTTTTGGTCTTTCGAGAACCTGGGGAGTGGTTGGAAGTCAATATGTCTATGCTCTCCCCAACAACACGAGAATCGGATAGATGAATCCGTTCTCTCCTCCTAGATAACCCATTGATTAAGTATATGTCCGAGATATCTATCTCGAGCTCCTGATCTCTAATAATGAACATTTGGAAGTTTACATCCCACCAACTGACTAGAAGCTGTAACAACTCAAGTTGGGTCCTAATCCCAGGAATCCTAAAGAATTTCAGTAGCCCATAGTCTCGAAGAGCATCAATGTAATTAATATCTTGAGTTGCTTGATGGTATTCATCTTTATGTTCTCATTCCTTCCATTCAATCACCATTTTGGACTGATTATCCTGTGGAAAATCAATAAAACAACATTTCATGAGCTTCTATGGAGACAAAATTAAAATAAAACCATTAAGCATAGAGTATTTCACCAAGAAATTTTTACCTCCGTGCTAATGTGACTGTGTGTGAATTTTCAGTCGCTGTCAGCGCGTTGGCACAGTTGACCACAGGGTGATCAACGCAGGTTTGATGGGTAAAACCTGCGCTAATCGCCCTCGACCTAAAATTTTTACAAGTCCTCCTAGAAACCTAATATATGGACAAAAATGCATGAAATAGAAACCAAAATGAAGGGAAGAGACAAAGCTCTTACCTGTAGTAGACAGCTCGGCAAATGGTGTCTCGGGTTGATCGTACTCCTCGCCTAAAGTTTGAGGTAAAATAGGGTAAATTTGCTCTCCAAGTTACAATTTGGTAAAATGGTAAAAATCTTTTGTTTTTTCAAGTTTTTATAAGTCTCAAATGATATATTTACCAAAATTAGGGCATTTTTACTTATTTTTAAATAATTTTCCTCGAAAATTGGTAATGTGCTTTCACGTGTGTAGCGACAAGTCATTATATTTGGTGATGGTAATTTATTTTGACTAATTCAACAAGGTAATTTTTTTATTGATTCAACGAGTTTTATTTTATTACTTTTTCAGACTCGTAAAAAATAAATGAAAAAGTGACCCCCTAGAGTCATATTTAAGCTCTTTTCTGACTCTCGAAAAATGAAAAGATTGCTGAGTACTTGTCATTTCGACCTCGTTAAAGTAAATGAAATGACGTCTACTTAGTATAAGTTTAACCCTTTTCCAGATTGAGATAGACTATTGTACGAAAAAGGAATACCTTAGTTGAACATCGCTAAGAGGTTCTCTTGATATTGTTTTCTACCTTTTCGGGTTCAAGAGATGATTTATGAAAAGGGATCTTTGGAGTTTTATTTTCTGCTTCTTTTTCAAAATATCTAAACATGAAAAATATGTTGAGTCTCCCCTCCGTCGGACTCGAAAAACTTAAGCGACGCAAGACTTGTCACCATGACAAGACCGAGTTTCTCCTTCCTAGGGCTTGTAAATCTTACTAGGATGGATTCATCCGAAGGATGAACTTATATGGAAAACATATGCTAACCCCTTCAAGCTTTCGATAAAAAATAATGGGGTACTCACTAGAAGTGGTGGGGGAAAAGTGAAAATGATCATCTCTTGTATTTTGTAAAGGTAGCATGTCGCTCTTGAACATGACACTCATCCGTTGCTTGTGTCGAGTTTGGGACATACTCACTTAATCACTTGCCTTCTTGGGTTTGGGAAATCCATTTTTCTTCTCATTTGATTATACCACGTCGTCATCAAGACCTCTAATCCTATGTTGAGTCAAATGCTGCCAAACTCCGGAGTCGTATCAGGGATATGTTCAAGAGAAGTCATATCTACAGTTCTTTACCACTTATACATTGTCTAACTTTCTACCACAGTCCTGGATCACACTTATCTACTCTACTGCATTCTTTATTTTGTGTTGATGATGTGGGATTCATTATGGCCCTCCTTTGACAAATCACTTCCTGTTGACTTCAACTCACTATCCGGGAATATGATCTAGAAACTTCCTTCTAGTACCTTAGAGCTTGCATGCCTCAATGGAAATTTCTTCACATTCGACGATAGGTTTACATCATTGACCTCTGATCGGATGATTCCACGGGTGTTCAACTTCAAATTCATTATTCACATTCGTGGATTGTGCTGATCGTACCTTGAGAGCCATTGTCATTATTGGTGGATTCTCTTGTGCCTATTAATGGTTTACATCATTGACCGGTAATCAAGTGGTTTTCTATCATGTTCGACTTCAACACATCTATTCACATGTTAGAATTTGTACATTGATCGGGTCGAGACGGAGCACAAGACCCTGGATTCTGTCTGATAAAATCCAGGTTGCATGGAGTTATGAGTTATTCATGATTGTACACATGTTTTCCTCTGTATGGATGGTTGTGACCATACCGTGGGTCCATATATATGATCCTCTTTATTCGGATGGCTGTGACCATACCGTGGATCCATACACATGATCCCTTCTATTTGGATGGTTGTGTCCATACCGTGGATTCATGTATCAATATATGCCTATTCATGTATCACTAGGCATGTTTATGATAGATGTTAGATATGTATATGTATATGTATATGCTTGATTTGTAGGTCTTCTGACAATTTTGTTCTAGTCCTTGCCTTGGCTTGTAAATAATCTCAACCATCACTCCCTGTTCTGGCTTCATGCTTTAGGGGGCATTTGTTACACATAATTTAGTCACACCTCCTGTTCACTTCATGTTCCATATCCCGAAGTGACAAAATGTTGACAACTGTGAAGTATATCTATCATGATACGCAGACAAAAACATCCTTGAAAAACCAAAGGAAAATTGCCGTGAGTCAATTCTGAAGAACATTAGCTAAACCCCTAATTTTTAGGGCCAACGCTCTTTGCTCCATCGCTTGCCCGTGTTGATGGTAGGTTGCACTGCTTTACCCTAGCGCTGCCAGCGCAAGTTTTGATATGAAAACTCATGCTGAACCTCTTTTGGCAAGTTTTCCCAAAATGGGGGAGAAGCTTCGTATGCTAGAAACTTCGAGAACAATGACCTGGATATTGGTTGTTGTAGATATGGTCGAGCTCTCCCATTTAGAACTCTTGATCTTATCATTATGGGCCTTCCCCTTGAGATGTGGACCTTCCTCCCTCTTTTATGGATCCCTAACTCCCTCTCGCTTCCTATAAATCAACTCCCTTCTATCCCCAAATGGTTGGTCATTGATTGCCTGCATTCCTACATTGAGATTATGCTCAAATGCTGCCCATTCTAATTTGGAGGAGGAGTGCTTGAAGAGTCTTTTATTGGATTTGGACATCCACCAAAAGGGGGTCTCCAACTTCAAGGCATAGGTTATATGCTTCCCTTTTTAGCTTATTAATATATACATCTGATGTTCACTTTCCATAATTGTGTAAATGTTTATGCTTTTAGCTTAATACTCCTTGACCTATTAAGTAGTTTATGTTTGATATATGCCATATATGCTCTTGTACCTTGAGCATATATCAAACATAAACTACTTAATAGGAGCATATAGGAGCGAGCCTGGAAGCTAAAGAATCAAAGTCGTCTCCAAAGGATTGAGCAATTAGAATCAGAGCGAGGTAGGTCAATATCACTTTGCATTTGTTAAACATAAGCTAGGAAAGTGCATTTTAGTTTGTTTAGTTTGTTGCTAAACCCACTCATTGGGCTAGAGAGATCGCTTGTGTTCGCAGAAGGGATTTTCCTTTACAACATGTGGCCATCTCGAATTTGACTAAAAACTCCCTCTTTCCCTTTACTTGGTTGTTAGATCTGCTATACGTACTCCCTATTGGAGTGAGAATATCTACCCATAGATTCTGCCAATCTGCTACAGGAAAAAATAGACCTCTAAAACTCGAAGCTCCCTGAGAGAAATCTTCCCTCTGTGTGTTCTTTTCTCTTCCACCTGACACAGATTCTACTCTAGCAAACTGCTGTAAAATCCTCTGTGCCCATATAAGAAATCTGTTAAGCGGAAATCTGAGCTTTTGCTCCCTTTTCTTGCTGGAATCACTGAATCTGGTAAGCCAAAATTTTCTGCCAACCTTCATTGAAAAATTGATTTTCCCAATGATTCGATCTGTCTGGCTTAGAATCTACGCATCCTCCAGAAATTTATCCTGCTGCTCCGTCTGAACAATGAATTTTTGCTTTCGATTCTAAGCTTCCCTGTTTGATCAATCACACTCTGATACCATGTGAAAATTTCAAGTCTAAAATCCTATTGCATCAACTGTTATTATTTATTCTAACTGTTAATTAAATTAGCAGTTTATTGCTACGACAACAACGAAAGAAACACACTATAATCTTCACAAAAATACTGCAGAAAATAATAACGCTAGAAATTGAGAGATGCTAACAAACACACATAAAATTTGACACAATTATTTTTGGATAAAAGTCCTTGGAAAAAACCCAACTTGGGAAAATCGAAGTAGTAACTAAGGGTTTTATATTATTAAGCAATAGTGAATTTAGCTGAGTACAATCTAGATGTTGAATACTAGCTATCCTTCAGAGAAAATACTAGAGAAAATATATCGAGGGAAATTACCCTCACTCCGAAAAATCCCGACACTTGACTGCCACTGAAAATCAAGCCATCCACCTAGCTTTGCGTGGCTTCTACGTCACCTAGGTGTGGCCTATTACATGCTCAGCCCAGACTCGTGTTGCCTGCACTTTCTCTGCTTAGAACAACTAAAAATCAAGTTGTCCTTCCTGCTACTTACTCAGAAAACTGTTCTTCGGCCCTCTGGAACCTCTACTCGACCTATGGAACCGAAAATGTCTTCTTCCTTCAGCGAATTGAATAGCCTTCTGAAGCTTCTGCATAGCTTCTTGGAGAAATTTTGGCATCTCTACAAATGCACTCACTGAATCTAGAAACATTCCTTTAGATTCATTGTCCCTTCCCCTGTCTATCTATGCTTCCTTATGGATCAAACTCTTCTGATTGTTGCCTCTGGAAAATCGAACTGCCTAAGGAAATCGATCTTTGTGTCTCCACAAGCATGTTCTCCATCTACCCATCGACTTCTTCTTATAATATTTTGTTGGACCTCCAACGACCAAGATTAAAACTTAATCAAGGGCCTAGATTCATTTCCCAGTTGATTCGTGTGAGTTTCTAGATGATTCACACCTTATCTCAATTAATTATGATTATTTAACCAAATTTCAACTTAGGAAATTTAAAAAATAGGCTAATAATCTAATTGAGACACTTCTAGGTAGAATTTCCAGAAACGATTTCTGTGTTATGGAGAGTGCATGTGTTTCAACCTCTCCATAAATTTTTGAGGTTAGAACACCTCCAATGCTACAAAAACTAACAGTAACCTGTAGATAACCATGTGGTTTAATCACGAATTCCCAATTTTCCCCAAAATTTACCAAATTTAACTGTTCAATTTTGTTGAGAGTTTCCACCCTGTCCTAATGTACCTGTGTCTTAAATGCTTTGGCTTGGGGAAGGATTTATTTTGAGCTTGTTGGCAACAATTTTGTCTCCTTGAGAGACTATGAAATAGTTTCAAGTAGAGGATCACAAAACCTTTGTGTTGTTGTGATCCTTTCCTTGGCTCAATGAATATTAGCCTTCCAAGCATAGAGAACTGTATCTTTCTAAAAATCCGTGATTCTGGGAAATTTGGGAAGATTTGTTTTTTATCATCTTTCCATGAAAGGAGCTCAAACAACTTTTGTTTGGTTTCATCATAGCTTGTTTCCATCTCAATAATATTATTATGAAATGAACGAATAAGCTTTTCTCGAACTTTTATTCTATTCAAATTATGACAAAACAATCCTTGCTCATGTTGAAGCTATTGATTGATACTAATAGCTTCATGGTTAAACCTGACAAGGCCTATCAAATTTTCCTCAACTAACTTTGCCTTTCTTGAAATTCATCCTTTTTCTTGGCCTTGAATTGAAGTTGACTTTTCGTCGAAGCAACCTTAGTCTGCATCTGGGCTTTAATTTGTACACGGTCTTGCTCCAATCGGTGGATCTTCTTGTTTTTCTATTTGATGAATTGCCTAAATTTTGTTGCTTTATCCATGTTAGAAAAAGCATAATCTCCTGCATATTGGGCCAATTCTTCCTATTCTTCGTCAGGTGCTGCCAATGAACCTTCCCAAATTACCTCTAAGGAAGTTTCTAGTGAGGCAGTGATTGTTGACAAGACTTGTGTTTCAACCATTTTACTCTTCTTTCTGTTTTTTTAGAATGGCCTTGTGCTTTTGGCAATAAAATAATTTGATAGGTAGTATTTCTTATTTATCCAACTGAATAATAGGATTTGGAGGCAATGGAATTGTTTCTGCACTAGGGCGAACACTAATAGGTGTTTTAGCAATAACAATAGGTTCTTCAAGAGCGGTTTTAGGAGCATCAGGAGAGTTGTTGTCCAATTGTAGACTTAACACTTATTTAAAGCATGGTTTTCTCTTTGACTTGCTTAACAGGCTCTGAGGTAATATTTTCAAACAATTTCCAATCCTTAAAACTATTTCTAACGTTTAGATTTTCTGAAGTTGTTTGTTCATGAGACTCAATAGGAGGCAATTGTACATGCATAATTGTTTATGAAGTGAATTTTTGTGTTGAAGAACCTGCATCCTTTGCTGACATTCCTTCTTCTAGCAATTGCAACAAATTTAGTGGCAAGGGAGCCCTTCTTATGTTTATGTAAACTAGAAAATGTTGATAACTATCTGGAGGTAATTGTTTAGCTTTTTTGTAGACACATTGATAAGAAATGGCTCCACAAAACATTTCATTATAATGATTAATCTCATGGACATATTTTCTAATGTTCGCAACAATAGTTATTCCCTTGATTAACTTGGTAGGATCATGCGATTTCATAAGAATTGTAGCCAAGTTTAAAGGATAAAGGGTGTTTAACTCCTTTTCAACATGGTTATAATTCTCCAGAGTATAAATACTGATTTGCAAGGGGAACTCGGCCCATGCTTTCTTTGAAGCTTTCTTTAATTCAAGGGATACCCTTATTCCTACTATTTTATGAGAAAACTATTTGCACAGAAGTTTACATAGGATAGATAAAGGTAAGACATGTGGAATACCATAACTTCCCCAAACCTTGATATAAGTAAAATGTTCTTCAGAGAACCAATCTCCAATTCTTGATAAACAATCCATAGCAGCTGAAGACATTCTTAGAGGTTTAGAACCGAAAATGGCTTGATAAATAGGGATCTTAACAAGATGGAATATTTGGTAAAAATGGTCAAAGTAATTCTCTTCCCACAGTTTAATGTGATAAATGTGGATGGGTAGAGGATAGACAAGTGTTTATTTCACAGCGATTGTTGGAAAGTCCAAAGAGAAACATATCACACCCATTATGAAAGATGACATATAAAAGGGAGGATTATGGGCGGTCATTCGTTCGATACATAAAGAGAGAATATGTTTGGAAATATTATCAGACAACATTTTATCCCAATTGAAAGGATACCCATAAGAAGCCTTATCAATGAGAGGGACCTAGTCCAATGGAAATTGTGCAACATTTTGATACGCAAAGATTTTACATAATATGGAGGAAGTGTAGAAAAAAGGGGAAGCTAAAGATTGTATGGAGTATTTACATGATGATTCTTCTTTGTGTTTGTTGGGGTCTCTCCTCCACTCTTTAATTAAACTAGGACACCCTTTTTTAGTATTGTTGCATTATGCTTGTATAAAACCTTTAATAAACATACAATTATACACAAGTTATGGTTTATACAATTTATAAATACCCTGGATATCTTCTACCTTGAAAGAGCCAATTATTGTGTCGTGGGACGTGAAAAATTTCCTCTCTGTATATCCACATTCTCAACCACCCAATGAATCATATCGATGTAGGGAAGAAGTCTCTGGTGAGCGGCAATTCTATGTAAACGAGATTTTGTGGAATCTTGGAGTGTTACCTCAGAAGTCTTATTGCCTCGATTAGTAGTTGCAACTTTTGGTATTGGGCCTTCTTCTTTAGGTAACTCCTCTTCAAGTTCTTTATATATTGCACCCCATGATGAAATTCTAGAATCCATAGTGCAAACCGTATCAAAGAACAAAAAAGTGTTTGGGTTCTTCTCATCAATTTCTTCCAACAATGTCCTTGTTGGTGGTTGAACAAGAGCCTTTTTCTTGGCTTTTCCCATATCAACGATTCTAGCAGAACTAAAAAACAATGAAAATGAGGGTTAACAATGTCGATTCATAGGTAAATAATAATAAAAACTCATCAATTAAGTGCAATTATATACAATCATCTAACTACTAACTTACACATGCAAGAATTAAATGCTTCAAAGGCGGGAAGGAAAAAATCAAATCTTGGGCACGCTTACCAATTTTCCAAGTGGATATGACGACTTTGCATGAGTAACATGTGGCATGATTTGATTGGGGTGTGGGGTGACTTATCATTCAACATGGCTACCCATGTCACCCTAGGAACAAAATCTCGAAGGAAACAAGAAGAATGCTTTAATAAATTGTTGGGGTGATGAACTTCTGGGTGAAACAAGAAGGGAGGTAAACAATGGTCCAATGGGAATGTCATATTATAATGAAAAGGCCATGTTGAGGGTTGAGTCACCTCGGGAATAGAATCCCAAAGGTAATAAAAAATATATGCACTAAAAACTCTAGGGAGAAAAGGCATGGGATTACATGGAAGGAAAGGGAATCAAAGACTAATAGAATAACTGGAAATGTAAGTGGGAGGGGGACCCATATTATTATGTGTATTAATGAGTTTTATTGTGAGTTTATCCCCAAATCTTTTGAATGGATTGATGAATAAAATCCCTGAGGAAGACCGTTCCAGGATGATGTGTCAAGATGGTGGAATAATTGTTTGAGAAGAGAAAGCAGGGTAAGTTGTGTGGAAGAGGGGATCCACATGAGCGCTGTTATAATTGTTTGGGCCACCTTGAAGGAAATCCCCAGGGAGAAATGAAAGGAATTACTCATGAAAACTCTGGGGAAATACCTTTGGGCTACATGTCAAGCGGGAAAAGTAAGTGTTCGAGTAGGGGATTTAAATAAACTAAGTTTTAATTTATAACAAAGATTTATATGATATATACAATGTTTCGGCCATGGCAGTTCTTTAGCAATAAATCCAAGTTTATACATTAGAAAAAATTAAAGAGTTGTGGAAGTCTTTTGGGTTTTTTAAGGGAAAAGTTTTAATAAAAGAGATAAAAATATAAGATAAAAATTTGAAGGGTCCCCATAAGTGTGCTTACCATTTACGAAGTGGATATGACGACTTTGCATGAGTCACATGTGGCATGATTTGATTGGGGTGTGGGGTGACTTGTCATTCGATGTGGCTTCCCATGTCACCACGGGAACAAAAGCCCAGAAAAAAAGAAGAATGCTTTAAGAAATTGTCGGGGTGGTGATCTTCAAGGTGAAATCAAAAGGGAGGTAAACAATGGTCCAATGGGAATGTCATATGATAATTAAAATGCCACGATGAGCGTTAAGTCACCTCAGGAATAGAATCTTGAAGGTAATCAAATGTATATAATTTAAAAACTCGGAGAAGAAAAGGCCCGAGATTACATGGAAGGTGTAGGAATCAAAGCCCAATAGAATAACTAGAAATGTAAGCAAGAGGGGGACCCATATGCTTATGTGTATTGATGAGTTGTCCTAGGAGTTTATCCCTAGAATTTTCAATGGAGTGATGAATGAAATCCCTAGGGAATTTACCATTCTGGGATGATGTGTCAAGATAATGGAATAAGGGTGTGAGAAGAGAAAGTCGGGTACGTCGCATGGAATAGGGGATCCACACAATGTGTTGTTATAATTCTTCAGGTCATGCTGGAGGTAAACCCTGAGAGAAATGAAAGGAGTTACTCATGAAAACTCCGGGGAAATACCTTTGGGCTATGTGTCAAGCGAGAAAAGTAAGCGTTCAGGCATGAGATTTAAATAAACTAGGATTTATTTTAACTAAGGTTTATATGATATATATAATGTTTCAATCACGGTGGTTCTTTAGCCATAAAGCCAACTTTATACATTAGTAATGATTAAATAAATTTGGAAGTATTTTGGGTTTTTTAAGGTTGAATTTTAATAAGAGAGAGAAAAGTATAAGATAAAAATTTAAAGGGTCCCCATAAGCATGATTACCAATTCGGCAAGTGAATATGATGACTTTGCATGAGTGATAGATGGCGTGATTTGATTGGGGTGTGGGGTGACTTGTCATTCAACTTGGCTTCCCATGTCACATCGGGAACAAAAGTGTAAAAGAAACAAGAAGAATGCTTTAACAAATCACTAGGATGATGACCTTCGGGGTGAAATTGTAAGGGAGGTAAACGATGGTCCAATGGGAACGCAGTATGATAACGAAAAGGCCATGTGGAGGGTTAAGTCACCCCATAAACATAATCCCAGAGGGGGACCTATATGATTATATGTATTTATGAGTTGTCCTAGGAGTTTATCCCTGGAACTTTTGAATGGAGTGATGAATGAAATGCCTAGGGAAGACCGTTCCAGGATGATGAGCCAAGATAGTGGAATAAGGGTGCAAGAGAAGAAAGTTGGGTAACCTGCATGGAAGAGGGAAACCACATGACATGCTCTTATAATTGTCCAGGTCACTTCAGAGGTAAACCCCCAAGAGAAATGAAAGGAGCTACTCATGAAAACTTTGGGAAAATACCTCTGGGCTATGTGTCAAGCGAGAAAATTAAGCATTTGGACAGGGACTTTTGAAAAAACTAGGTTTTATTTATAACTAAGGTTTATATGATATATATAGTGTTTCGACCACGATGGTTCTTTAGCCATAAAGCCAACTTTATACATTAGTAATACTTAAAGAATTTTGGAAGTATTTTGGGTTTTTTAAGGTTAGAGTCTTAATAAATGAGAGAAAATATATAAGATAAAAATTTAAAAGGTCCCCATAAGCGTGCTTACCAATTCACCAAGTGGATATGATGACTTTGCATGAGTGACATGTGGCGTGATTTGATTGGGGTGTGGGGTGACTTGTCATTTGATGTGGCTTCCCATGTGTTACATGCCATTTTGTCACATATGGTCAATAGGCCTACAAACCGGATCAATCGACATCCTTGAACATTTTTTCATCGTCCCTTCACAAAGACCTAAGCATCACTTCTCCAAAAATTCTAAGTTTCTGGGACAAATTTCTCAAAAACATTGTTTTTAGCCCCAACGCACATTGCCTACTTGGTCACCTGCATTCAACGCATGTTGCATGCTTTTTCACCAACGTTGGTCAACACATGTTGCTCCCTTCTGTAGGTGCGCTGATTCTAGAAATTCGGGAAAATAAAAAATATCTTTGAAGCTTCCTCTTCCAAAAGCTTCCAAGGTAGTTTTAACTATTTACCACATATAAAGAGCTCAAATTCCTATCTGATCCTATCTTGGAGACCTCATCTCTTATCCCTTGAGCTCATCCTCCCATCATATGTGGATCTTAAACCCATAATGGTAAATCCTAAACTACCACATTCATCCTATAAATTTACTGCCTCCCATAAGGTTTGGGTTGGCTTTTGGAGATTGATAGTGCCCTCATGTTGTTGCTTTGAGTCTAAAGAGTCACCATATTCATGCATTAGGGTTGGTTTTGAGGTGTGATTTGTGACAAGGAATGACAAGTCAACTTGGAGAGACATCTACAAAGTCAGCTATTATTTATGGTTGTAAATTCTCTCCTATATTTGTCAATACAATGAGTATATTGTTTTCCTATCTTTGTTGTGTTATGTTTGCACTCATGTATTTCAATGCCATATTGATTCATTGAATAAAATTTTTAGATTATGCCATGTAGATGTTGTGGATCCTTTGCTTGTTTTAGTCGTATGTGCAAGTTCTAATTATAGCACTAGGAGCTAGAGTTGGAGCTTACAAGAAAGGAGGAAAGGAAGTCTTGCTACATATTCCACGTAGGCTTCTTTCCTGTACTCTAATTTCTCTAATGAAAACTTCATGTTTTTTGTCTTTTGTTGTTCTAGATCAGACCACTAGATCTAGGAAATTCACCTTTGTCCGCAATAGTGAAAATTCCGCATAACAACATGATTTGATGCTTGTTGTAATATACAAAGTTTTAATATGAAACACTTTTTTTATCTTATAGAGAGAACAATGAAATGATAATTGCACATATGAAGTTATGAGCATAAATGAATTTCCAAAAACGTTGCTATCAATGAATCTGTAATACATTTCAATGCATCATTCATAAATAGATACACAATTTTAAGTGGTGACAAAATTAGGAAATATTATAATATGTTTGGTAGGTAATAAAATGAAGTAATGGGACAATTTCTTTACATATGATGAATTATATTATAATAATATACTGAATGGGTTAATAGGATTATCATCTTTTGATTTTTATATAGAATAAGTTTATATAAAATTACATATTTGGTAGGCTTTCTTACATAGGTACATGTTTTCCATTAAAAAAAAGAAAGGTGAGAAAAATCCATGCATCATATTAAGATAATTTGAGATAGAGGAGCTCAAGAAAAACGAGAACCATAAACATGAGGAGAAAAGTTAAAAGATTACAAGAGCACATCAAGATAGATTATTTGGAAAAGCGTAGATAACTATTAACACATCATCAAATTTCACATAAACTTAACACACCCTTCATTTCATTGTCGCTCGCCCATTATATAAGTCTCGAGTGGATTTCAAATCTAAATTAACATGCAACATGACTTGCTTGTTGTAAATGATTAAAATGTTTTAGAAAATGAGGGATGTCATAGTAATAATATGATTTAATTAGTAGTTATTCTTACCAATGATTTTATTTTTATTATAAAGTTTTTTTAATTTAATTAGTAGTTATTCTTACCAGTGATTTTATTTTTATTATAAAGTTTTTTTTAATGTTATATTAGTAATATTGACATTCCCAACCATATAAAAACGTTTTTGTTTAATTAGAAAATTATTTTAGTTTAAAGTTAATAATGTTTGGATTGGATTATAAATTTCGAAAATATTCTAAATAAAAGATTTCATACAACAATGATGAATAACTTGCATTCGAGATAATATTCAATTAATTATACTATTGAATTTATAACTGAAATTAAGTTTCATCACTTGTTTACTAAAAAACTATTCTCTACATTATTATAGTTAAAAAAAACACATTTCCATACATGAACGTGGCGTTATGGGAGAAACATAATCCACTTCCAATTCGGCGCTCCACTCGAGTGAGCATGTCCAAACTTATTACACCCCTGTGAAAGGGTGTTTTCAAAATAGCGGCCCTAAAATTTAGGGCTTGCGAAGACTACATATTTAATCTATATATAATCGACAGTCGAGTTCGATTATAAACGAAAACTGGGGAATCGAGATTGAATTGCGCGACCCCACTTCTCCGTACCGAGGCGAGGTACGGTCCCCACATTCCGTCGATTCAACGATGATGAACGTGGGACTTTGGATGGTATTCGTGGAACCTTGCGAGGGAACCTTGAATGCGGACCTCCTAGTTACTTCCATCATGGGAAGGGGATCACACAATCATGTTTGTTGAATTTGTGAAGAAGGAGGTGCTCGTGGAAGAGATTATAAAGGTATATGGATATGGATATGGAGTCGTTTACCGATGCAAAGGAATTGTTTAGATGGTTAAAAGTGGTCAGAATCTGGGCAATTTTTGTTTCAAAAAATCTTGTAGAGGCAGTGTTTGAATCATATTTTTGATGGTGGAAATAGATTCAGTGCCATCAAAAACATCTAAGGAACCTTGAATGCGGACCTCCTAGTTACTTCCATCATGGGAAGGGGATCACACAATTCAATCAAGTTTGTTGAATTTGTGAAGCCACCATGCCATTAGATGAAGGAGGTGCTCGTGGAAGAGACTATAAAGGCATATGGATATGGATATGGAGTCATTTACGGATGCAAAGGAATTGTCTAGATGGTTAAAAGTGGTTAGAATCAGGGCAATTTTTTTTCAAAAAATCTTGTAGAGGCAGTGTTTGAATCATATTTTTGATGGTGGAAATAGATTCAGCAGCATCAAAAACATCTAAGGCACCTAAAATTTTGAAGTTTAACAACTGTAACTTGGGTTTACAAAAATCCTTGCAGATTTTCTCAAAATATGGCTGGAATTTCCATAACTTTCGAGGCAAAAAAGCAGTCTCGTTAGACTACGACTATGGATATATCTCTTGGGGGGTCTTGATTTCAATGTTGGCGATAGATTTAACAATTAGTGATGTTTATAAAAGAGCTCAATGTCCCCCCCCCCTTTAAATTCCGACAGGGTGAGAGCCCCCTCTTGTCTTCCAATGATAGATGTTGTATGCATGTCGATAGATTAAGTCACAAATTTGCACGTTCTTTAAGCCTTTAACATGACCCCCCTCCTCTAGTTGTTTCAAATAGATAGGGGGCGGTCCCACTTTCAATCTCAGTTATATATTTGAGGATTAACGGTGTCTATAAAAGAGATCAATACATCCCCCCACCCCCCTTAAAATTCCGACAAGGCGAGGCCCCCCTCATGTTGTTCGATGGTAGATATTGTATATGTGTTGAGGGATTAGATCACATACTTACTCATTGTTTAAGCCCTTAATACATTGGCAGACAAAACCCATTTTTATATATTCTATGTAACATATGATTATGCAACATTGATGTATAAACATCTCTTTTTCAACTTCCATATATATATATAACCTTTTTGAAAAATTCAATGATTGCTTGGAATAATAAACTCATAAAACTATACATGAATTTGGATGTTTCACCAACAATGCTCCAAGATCACATTTAGTGTCACCTTATTGGAATCACTTCAATTTGACCTTACTCTTCATTTTGTCTATTGCATAAACTTCTGACCTTTTCAAGATTCCACTTAGTGTGACCTTTTGGAATCACTTTATTTGGCCTTAGTCTTCATTTTGTGTATTGCATAAACTTCTCACCATCCCCACAAGAAGACCCTTTGAGTATAATATGAACCTACCTTTATATCAATTAGAAGAAACTCTACCCAAATAAACCTCTTACCTACAAATTTATTTCTATAGCAACAAGGAAGGCTGCATCGCAGCTAGTCCCTGCCTTGATTGGAAGGGGGCTTGAGCATTGAATATCACTGCCTTGATTGGAAGGGGGCTTGAGCATTGAATAAGCCAAACACATATCTGCCTTGATTGGAAGGGGGCTTGAGCATTGAATAAGCCATACGCATATAAGCATAGACAGTAGCATAGCCAAGGGCAGCTTCAAGATTAGGTGGTGGTGAATAACTAAAAGCATAGCTAGCTGGAGCAAAGCAAGCATCAAAGTAACGAAGTAGTGGACTCAGTGAAACCAACAGTAGCAGATCCAGATGCATAAGCAAAACCAGGAGAAATAGTAGCAAAATAAGCATAGGTAGATTGGGTTGATCAGTAAAAAAAGCAGA
Source organism: Pinus tabuliformis (assembly GCA_031772625.1). Taxonomy (NCBI): domain Eukaryota; kingdom Viridiplantae; phylum Streptophyta; class Pinopsida; order Pinales; family Pinaceae; genus Pinus; species Pinus tabuliformis. The sequence goes on from CM062814.1 coordinate 818,532,049, forward strand.
TCCAGATGCATAAGCAAGACCAGGAGATAGGTAGATTAGGTTGATCAGTAGTTTAGACGGTTGATCTAGTTGTTTACGCATAAGCAAGGACAGGTGCAAATCTAGTTCCAGGACCAATTTCCGAGAGAGCTCTATAGCCTGTTTCAGAACCTCCAGTAGCAGAGTAAGATATCTATACGAGGTAGTCAATCAATCATGTGCTCTTTATGGGATCAAGATTAGTGAGTTTAACAAAATGGGCAGACCTGTGCTTTCAAGAATCTGGTATAGAAATATGCTATCGCATGAAAAGCAAATGGAGGATCGAGCTCACATAATGTCAAGAACCCGCTGCTTTAAAGAATCTGGGGCTATTCGGTATCGATAAAAACCTTCGTTTGAGCTGTCGACGTGCAGAACCCTCAGCTTCACCCTCGTAACAATCCAGTAAATAGAGAAGTCCTATATGGCGGTGATAGTAACCAATACTAGGTTCTTCGGTACCAATACAATGTTCCAAATCATTATGCAATTGGCTCAATACAAAAACGTTGGCTCAATAAAGCATTCATTACGTTGCATTTAGTCGTTCTTTATCGTATAGCATTTTTATGGAGAGCGTAGAACAAATTTTATGGCATAACATTTTTTAAAGGAGCGCTATCTCTGTGCTTACATATTAGAACATTGTTGGTACGTATTAGAACAATATGCAATATGGTTGACAAGTGCTGCAATCAATATGTTATATGGAACAATGTGAAACTAACACTATGGAATGACATCAAGAATGAGGACGATAGTCAATGCAAGAATGTTTCATAACCCAATAATGTTGCTTTGGAACAAATATGTCGAGAATGCATAACGCAAGAAGGAAAGAAAGTTGCATAACGCATATATCGATTTACTGATATGGAACACATATATCAATTTGCTGCCTTGGAATGCATATATCAATTTACTGTTAATGTATGGAAAACATTTATCAATTTACTAATACTATATGGAATGCTGCTTTGTCAGTATTGGATATAGTTTATATGGCACAACATACATCAAAATCGCTGAAGAAAGACTTCAATTCAAAATTGTTAGCACCAATGTGGAGTCATCATTTTTTTAGCTCTGGTTGCTGCGGATGCCAAATTCCTCGATAAAGTTAACCTAAAGCTAGATTTCTATCTTTCTCGCAGTACTAAACAGTGGAATGGAGACTTCACTACAGGAATAAGGGACTAGAGCTCCTAAAGTTCCTCCGTGCCCCCGCCTTCCTATCTTCCGATCCCAAATTCCTCGCTTAGAAATATGCGTTACACTTAAAAGGTTATAATTATTTTTTACGTTTTAAAGTGGTATCAAATGTATTTGATTAATTAAGTTAAGTAATGTTTAAAAATGAAAATAAAAAACAAATTAATAAGATAATCCAAAAACTTGTGGTCAGAGTGAAAAGCTATTTTATTCAAAGATTTCAATGAATTATTTCAAATAAAGACATGGGCGCTTGGGGATGACAAAATGTCATAAGTTGGCAATCTGCCGCAGTGTGTGCGCATGCATTTTGACAGATGTCATTCATAAGGTTACGGATTATATTTTCTATAGCGCATTTTGACAGACGTCCATTATATTTTCTATCTATAATTTCTAGTGGGTTTCGCACCGACCAAGCTTTTTGGACGAGCTCCAGATTTTTTTCTATGGCAGACTAAGACCAGGTCTTAGGATTCAATGAGACCAGATATTAGGTAACGAAAACAAGTTCTTTGAAGAAAATAGTGTGCATGTGTTTCTCATTTAATGGTTCAGTATCAAGTTTATGACTTTTGTTTAGATATCCTAAGCATACTCTGCCGTTGTATTCTAAGCTATCATCTCTCAAAGCATATTCGGGGTCTCCTGCACCAGTATAAACCTTCTATGGCAGACTGAGACCAGGTCTTAGGATTCAATGAGACCAGATCTTAGGTAACGAAAACGAGTTCTTTGAAGTAAGTAGTGCGCATGTGTTTCTCATTTAATGGTTCAGTATGAAGTTTATGACTTTTGTTTCAGCAGCACATAAGATATCCTAAGCATACTCTGCCATTGTATTCTAAGCTATCATCTCTCAAAGCATACTCGGGGTCTCCTGCACCAGTAAACCAATCAATCCAGGAGGGCGATCTTAGAAGCAGACAGTTTATTAGCAAAGCTCAGCAATGTCATTATTAGAAAGGTATATTCTCTTCGAACAGGACCCATTCGGATCATCCATCAGGCTGGCATTCAAGATTTCAGGGTTCAAGACCCATTCGGATCATAGAATTCGAGCGCAGCTTGTCTTAGCACCAGGATATTCCAAATTTATACTTACAGATTCTCTTTAATGTAATGCCAGTGCCGATGGCATGCTTTTTGGAGCCCTTGGAAAGTGCCCGTTGTGTGAAGGTGGATTGGAATATTCTGGTGGTCAGTACAAATGTCTAGGCTAGCAAAGGCACCAGCAATGGCAAAGCAAGCGTCCCAGCTGAGAACACCAACAACAGTATTTCAATGGCCTTTCCTCTGCGAAGTAAAGGCAAGTTCCCCAAAATTTCTTGAGATGAAGAATAGGAAAATGTCCGGTTGGAAATTGCGTTGTTCTTGTTCACAAGTTATGGAAAGGTCTGATGAAATATTACCCTCTGAGCTTTAAAATGTTCTTGTAGTCCTCTGTGTATATTCTATGTTCTGTTGGTATAATAGAAATTCTTGAAATTAATGCAATAATTGTGGAAACCTGTACAGTAGTATTAAAATTGCATGTTTGAGGACTCGATGAAGAAGGCGGCTCTGCGATTCCATGCAGTATGCAGATAAGAAAACTTAATTTATTAATCCTCATAATTTTTTTTAAAGTCCAATAGAAACCATGCATGCATAGAGAAATGAATGAGGTAAACTACTGAATCCTTATTATTACCAGTAGTAACATTATATGCCACTGCAATATTCGTTATTAACAACAACATGCCAATGACCAGAGCCGAATGGTTGAGCCTTTGTGTTTCCGCCATTTTTTTTAACTGTTTAACTTCCAGTCCCAAAGTTAATGGAATGACGAATATAGTGTGGACGCTCTGTATTTATAGCAGACTTGAGATAATACAAAATGTTGATATTTCCCTTTTTTCTTCAGTTAGACCAACTCTATTAATTGCAGAACTAAAAATATCCAGTAAAATGCTGAAGAGTAATTGTAGATTTCAGAATTTTTGGATTCCTGGACGTTTTCAATCTGAAGACTTTAGCTAATAGCTAATATTAACTTTAAAAAAATAATAGGAAATCTGTGTGCAGTGAGAATGAGCAATAAGCACCGAGTACATAGCATTAAATATTCTGTCGAGGTAGTTAGTTTCCTAGTTTGAGTTTCAGTTTGAAAACAGTTTGAATTTTACTTTGATTTTTCATGTATGCGGGCAACATGCTATCTCTTCCCTTCCATTTTCAAGAAGAAGTTAGCATCATCAATAAAGCAGAATAGAAGTTCGATGTCATACAAAAATAGTGAAATAGTGAGAGGCAGTTCACTACCAGTTTGACTTTTCAAGTTTGAGTTTTCATGTATGCAAGCAGTACAGGTTTAAAAAACTATTTATCTCACCTTGTTCATTGTATCTCACCGCAGAAACATAGCTGTTGCAGAGAGAATTAGAGGTTCTGGGAACGGTTTGCCTTGGAGCAATCCAAAACCAGTAGCGAAGAGGATTTCTTGACCAAATGGAACAAGGAGTATGATAACAGCTAAGATAGCACCAGTGGAAGCATATGTAATTTGGCTTAATGCAACAGCTGCAGTGCATGCAACCTGCATGCTGAACACGTGCCGCCTGCGAATATGCCAAACAAACCTGAACAGTTCCTGCGAATATGCCAAACCTTTTCTGCAGTTGCACATAATCCATCCAAACTCCATCCAAACTAATGTTAAGTAATCTTAACATTAATATATGAAATCATATGAAATCGCTTTGACGGTCAGGAGTAATAAACCCGGCAAATGAAGATAACCTATGCTCCGGCCTCTCCCACCTCGGGAAGAGGCCAAATAAGATGACAATCCAGAGTACCTTGGTCATCCTGGGACGGAGGGCACACAACGTTTTAAAACTTTGATCTAACCAAGGCATTCAGCGAAAAAATACTTCGAATTAATGTTAAATCAAACCAAACTGATTCCTATAGTCTCTGGCCATTGCTAGATGGCAGGGACTAATAAAGTGGAAGGTGTGGCATAATACACACTTACTTCCTCTAATAATTTCTATAGCAATAAAGTGGAAGGTGTGGCATAATACACACTTACTTCCTCTAATAAATGAATGTTTTGTAAACATTGTCGAAAAAGCCACATCATATTTCTAGAGTAAGGAAATGAGGTATGCATCATCAATTTGTTGAAACAACATTGATTTCATATAGCACAATCAAGCCATGAATCCGAAGTGTTCCTTGTTCAAATATTTAAAAAGGTAACCAAAGTCTAGATGATTTTAAGTTGCAATCATCTTGAAAAGACTTTATAACCATCTTAAAGAAAATAAATGAATTTCTATTTTTCAGTGGCGAGATATCTATGTATTGAAACACGCCATTCATTATCCAAAATAACATGAATGCACCCAACATCTATAATATAGAAAATTCTTAAGTTTACAATATGTTTTATGAACTTTATGTCCAACACACCTTTTATGAATTTTAAATATATTTATAACTTAAGTTTTTAATGTTAAAACATTTAGATTTTTAAAGTGTTGGCTTAACAACATAATCTATTTTTTTGTCAATAATCTAATAATCTTATAGTATTAACTAGGTTAACCATAAGAAGGTTTCTTTGTTTATAATCGCGGGTATTAAATTTGAAGATATAAGTATATTCAATTTAATTATTATAATAAGTGAGAGTAGTGGTGTTTTAATTTTTATTGATATTAGGATTTTGTCTGGTAGACTTAAGTAATTATCTAAATTTTTAGTAAAAGCATTTTTGATAATTTCATATTTAGAGTCATATTAATGTATATTTTAAATACATGGCCCTTAAATAAAGGTTAAGATCCTCTATGTCAATAGGCATTTGTAGTGGTGGATTAGGGTTTTAGGTAGATTAATAACTAGGGGATTTGATTTAAATTACTTTCAACTTCCCTTCTTGCTAAAATTTGCTATCATATGCACAATCAATTTTGATGAAACGAAGCATTTTCTTTTAATAGCTTCAACATGACTTTCAACTCTTTTCTCTATAATTTATTTTTTATTATTATTTTTGTTAGATTCAAACATGTCTAGCTTAATATATATTTTGTATCATAAATGTTTTGTGCGTCCTCTAGACGGAGTCATCCTTGAACTTGAGGACTAAATGCATAAGCAATATATCATAGGAATAATGCCAATTATGATTTAATCTCTAAATTAAATGAACAAGCAAAATTGTTAAAATTGTGACCTTAGTGCTTCTAAAAATACATCTTTCTTCCAAAGTATTAACTAGCCCAACATAATCATGTAGTCCCACATTTAACATATTCTCTTGGTCATAAGTGTGTTGTACCCTAAATGCAAGATTTAACTTCATGTATACATTTTTGCTCTTCTCCTAAATTTATGTTATGTAAACTTCATGTAATGATTGAAACTATGTCTTTGGTGGTTTTGTATTTTCAATAGTCTTAGAGAGATATTTCTTTTGACATGAATTTTTTTATCTCTAATTGTTCACTATTGCCCCTTTGGATTATAGAGTAAGGTTTACGAGTGATTTTTCGTTGCCTAATTTGTTCTTAAAATATCTAGATATTTTTGTCAATATATCTAAATGAAATATAATTTATTTATTTATTTTTTTCTTTTATATAAAAATTAAAATATCTAGATATTTTTGTTAATATATCTAAATGAAATATAATTTATTTATTTTTATTTTTTAAATAAAGTAAAACACACAACAACAACAACAACAACAACAACAATGAAAATGTGAAACATTAATTGATACTTTAATACCAAGTTGCAATGTCATTTTAATCAATTTTAAAAAACTAATTTAGAAGAAATAATAAAGTAAATACTAATAGAAAAAATAGGTAGAAAATAAGTTTGAACCACTTATACATGGTGGCTTCTATTGCATCAACAAATATAAAATAGAAAAACAAACCCCCATAAAATAAAGAGTTAAATACTAATAAAACTATATGAGATAATAATAGAATATTAAAAAAATATAATAAAATAATTTGTTAAATTATTAATATATTTTATTATATAAAATAACTCTTTTACATAGAGTTTAATTCATCATAATTATATTGTGATTACACATGTAACAATCCCATGTCTATTTGTGTATCTCAATACCTATAACATTCTTGCCACTAGCAACCCAAATGTTGTCTTTTACATTTTGCATAGCAAGTGATGCAGAAACATCTTACCTCCAAAGTCAAAGAACTTTTGACTAGACGTAGGGATTTGTTGACGATGCTGGACCCGCCAACATGTAAGGGGATCTCCTCGGTAAGAAGTCCCAATTAGACCTTAGACCGTTTGGTGTAGGAGTCCCAGCACTGGGTCGTACGGTAATGCCTTGACCGTGATTACACACAAAGACAAGTAAGATGTCTCTGTTGGTAGCAAGGGTGTGACAGTTGCAACAAGCCAAGGAAGGTGCATGAGAGGTTCTAACACACGAGGGTTAAGATGAGTGTGCCCCTTGGAAACCTATGATAGCACGGAGTTAATAAGGGAACACACGAGCAAATATGCATCACAACATGGAAGGCAAGTTAGCTAGCAATCCAAAGTGATGGTTAAACCAACAACACGTTTCAGAAAGCTTCATACATACATACACAAAAATAGCTATACATGAATGCGTAAGCAAACATATACATATATCATTTAGAGTAAACAGATAGTTGAAATACAATACAACATATGCATGAAACATGCTGGCTCTGTTATATTAAGAAGTGTAAGTTCCAGTCATACAATACATCCATGTCCAACCACTAGTTCTGACAGCGGAACGTTACAACCACAACCGCCTGCTACTCCAAAGAGATATACTAGCTCTGTGCGGTGGAGAAGCCAAGGCTCGTTACAATACTGTCCAAGATCTCTCCAAGATAGTCTTGTGAGAAGCTTGGCTGACCAAAATCCCCTACAATGAGTTATGAGGTACTATTTATAGCAAAGGGTGGGGTGACCCTTGACATTCTCCTTTGGGACAGTTCATCTACCCTCATGACCCTTCATCTACTCTATTATTGTTACATCCAACTATCGACACTTGAACTTCCACTTGACAAGATGTTACATTACAATGCACATGTGCCCATGTGAGACAAAATGGCTTGAGAAAGCCATGCAAGACATCACTGGTACTCGGTCCGTTGTGGTGAGACCAACTCTTTGACATGCTTGTGATGGTGAAGGTGGTGAGCTGATGACAAGCTTGGTCATCCATGATGGTGCGCACGTGTTCCATGGTGACATCTTGCTGAAGCAAACTCTTGCCTCCGTTGCATCCGGGTGCATTGGTATGGCTCCTCTTGTCCAACTCGTTTGATAGCATGCACATGGCCTTCTTGGGTGCGGCTAAACCGGAAACACACTGATGCATAGTGTCCGTGTTGATCTTCAAGTGTGTGCTGGTGGTCATGCACATCAACTCATCGAAGTACATGCTCATCTCCAGTTGGACTTACTTCTTATCTTTGCCTCGGTGAGTGTGCCGAATGGGTGGGATCGCATGCGTGTGCACAATGACATGCATGTTGTTGCATTCCCTTGCATGCGATCGACAACACTGCTCACCTTATCTGCTTCATGCCAGTTGGTGGGATAGATCTATAGCTTGTACGGGGGCAGTTTCATCTGTGAGTGCATGTTGCGCCCCCTGCTGTACCTGTTCATGGTGCAACTCATTCTCTCATCTATGCAGCTTCTGTTCTTCCTTGAGTTGTTGCTTCAGCACATGCAACTCCTTCTCTATTCCTTTCTCTACCTTCACACGATCTCCATGTCGCACCGTCACCTCATAGCCTGAGTCTCCAAAATTGCTTTCATCACAAGTGGATCTGCTTGAACTTGAAACTTTTTTCTCCCTCTGTGTTGTTAACAACCTTTTTCTTGCATTCGTTGCTTCTGGTATGCTACCTTCAGTTGCTGTTGATGGTGCTGCTTGCTGTGATGCTGCTGCCATCACATCTTGATGTCCTTGTCTACAAACAACTTGACGTCTTCTTGGGTAGGCAAGTTCATAGACACTTGATCGGCTGTATCCCCAAGCGTACTTTGAACGGTGTCTTCGACTCTGCTCTCCTGGAAACCATTGTACATGTGCTACTGAGAGGCAGATGAACACCTGTGATACCTGGAGACATGGAATCACTCATGGAAAGCAATTTGCTAGTTAAAAACCAAAATGAACTTGAGAACTTACTTGCAACATACCTGTGTGACTGATCATGAAGGTTGCGCAATTTCCGACGGGAGGTCGGGAGATTGACTACCAAGACTACGGAAGGCACAGTCTGGGCTGTTAGGAGGCTGAATGACTATTGGAACTACGCAATACACTTTCCAGCCTAGCTTGCTAGGGATTGAAACTGTGCAATGTGCAATTTCAGCCAGCAATGACATGCAACCAGCAAACTACATTGCGTAGTTTCTGGGGCCAGCGAGACACTGCCTCCAAGAATTGCACAATGCAAGCCTGGAGGTCAGTTCCTGTCTAGATTTGTGCAATTTATGGAGGGAAGGCAGAGCCTTCACTTCCAGAAATGCGCAATGCTAGCCGGGCAAGGCATGGTCTAGGCTAAGGCAGCCCAGTCCGACTGACGAGTGACTGAGAACATGAGAAGTGTGAAAGCATGATGAGAAGAGTGCAAACAAGAGTGAATGATCATTCATGCAAACAACAAGTGTAGGATTCAGAAAGCGTGCATGTGTGTCAAGCGAGTCGCCGCAATGACGACCGTCCATGCAAAATAGTGTCATGCATGCGACAACAGTGAGATGTTAATGAAAACTGAAACGGTGCTAGTACAAGCTAGTATGCATGTACACGACAACAAGCGCTCACTGAAATCAACTAGACAACATTCATATGAAGTGAAACACAAAAAGCGCCATAAACGCAACGCAAGACATGAACAACAGGCTTACCCCAAAATAGCTAAGCTGAATGTGTTGATGACTCCTAGATGCAATGTGGGATGTCAGAGCTGTAAGGTCAATGTGAGGAATGAGCTCTGCAGTGTCCGGTTCATCAGTTTTGATAAAATCGAAGATGTGACACACATGCCACAAGTCTAGCAAGAGTGACACTTGGTGGGAGGTTTCTGAAATGATCCTTGCATGCAACCTCTAGCTGCGAAAAGTAGATCCCTGAATCAAGGGATGCCTTTGCATGCTGCCTTGGGAGAAGGAACCCATGCATGCAAATCAGTTTTGCTCAGTCTTGGAGGGAACTGGTCAACTCAACTGCACATGCAATAATATGCTCAACTGGGAGGAAAAAATGTGCATTTCTGGGAGGAAGCTGGGTTGGCTGCCTAGAGGGATTGCAGAATTTTTGGGTAGAGCAACTAACTGTTGGCCAAACTTGCGCAATTTTTGGGCTAAGCAACCATGCTGAGAGGAATTGTGTAATTTTCTCAATGAAGAGTGAGAGGCAGAATTGCGCAATTTCTGAGCCCAGTAGGCTGCCAGACAAAATTGCGTAATTTCTGGAGGGAAAGCTGGTTTCCCTCTAGAATTGCGCAGTTTCTCGAGGGAGCTGCTCATCCTACAACTGGACCAAGTTTGGTGAAACATCCTGTGAGGGGGATGCAACAAGATTTGATGGACAAGCTGTCATTCTACAAGAAAATCACTAAAGCTTGTGTCCTTGACAAGAAAAGACACGCTACTGTGAAAGGTTGGTAGGGAGGCTCCAAAACGAAGCTAAGGAAAAATTTTGGAGGGTGGTTGTAGCCGCTACAACACTTGGCAACACACTAGTAGAACTCCAGCTCTCTGAATGGACCTTGTTCGTGAAAATAAAGTTTAACACCTTTGGAAGTATTATTCAGTTCTTAGTTCATTTTGGTTTCCACACTTGCTTGATTGTAAGATGTAGTATCTGCCAAGCTCTTGGTCGATTGACACAAATTCCAAGCCAAGTCAACACAGTTGTTTCGATTGGGGTTGAGGGGTATATTGGTGCACAAGCAATATAGTCGTCAGAGTCTTAGTTTCATCTTTGGTGTTGCTCCGTTGCCAGCAGGCCCGAACAATACCCCAACGGAGTCACGCAGGAACACAAGAATCGCTCCGCTGCCAGCAAGCCTTGTTAGTACCCCAACAAAGTTACTTGCATCACCTCTTTGCACAGGAAGCCTTTCTCTTCTTTCGCCTGATTCATTTTTCATTTTTTTGGGAAATTTTCACTTTTCATTTTTTCAGTACTGTGCATAACATTTATTCATTTCAAAGGCGTAAGAGGGATCCCGAATTATTGAGAGTATAAGAGGTTGTTCCTTCAGAGAAGTAGTTTATTATATACCTCTGACGTGCCTGTTAAGGTTTTTCCCCTCACTTTACTCTACTTGACTGAGCTGACAAGGGTTAACCCAAAAACAACCGACTAGAGTAGGTGACCCTAGTTAGCGCGTAAGTGTTGTGTTTTCACCAAGGTTCATTTTGAAAAATACATATTTTCCATCGACGTATCATGGACTAAAAATAACAAGTTCTTCATACCGAGGCAGGATGACAGATAACCAAGTAGTGATAGCTGCACAATGCCTCTTGCACTTTACCCAACTTGTTTCAATAGTCATGCATGGTTTCATGCAAACTAACCTATGAACGGGAACAAGCAAACAAACAACAAAGCAAAGTAGAAGCAGAAGTAAATGTAAAAGAAAAGTGAGTAAGCAAACAAGCAAGCAAACAGACAAGCAAACAAAGCAAGAAAGCAAACAAGCATGCAAGCAAGTGACTCAAAAGCAAGCACTACTACTCCTAAGCTAACAGTGCATGGGTCATCTCATGTGAAGTGATATTTCCAATGTAGCCACTGGCGCATTGGTTGACCCATGTTGGTGAAGGCACGGTTTGCGAACATCGCAGTTGCACAAACTAGTAAGCATGAAAGATATAACGATGAAGACGGACACACTTCAAGCTTACAAGTGACCACAAAACAAAGATGAGTGAAAGTGCATGACATGCACTCTGTGGAGCTGCCATGGTGCTATGCTACATTGCATGCAGATATTGAGTGTACGCATTCTCTTGACCGTGACAAGCAAGCAAACGCGATAAAGGTAGACCACTTATGTTGTGCATGTGTGCTTGCTGTGTAAGATTCCTCCAACGCATGAGTGACGGGATCATGTAATTCGAGTGGAGGAAGCGAAATCTGGGTGTTTGGTTGATCTTCAATGCAAAGCAGAGAGTGATGAGGAGCCTTGATTGTTTCAACAATTTCCTGACCGAAAGTGAAACCAACCTTAGGACAGTGAGGGACTGACATAACCATTAGCTCGGCCTGAAGTGCCTCGACAGTCTGTGGGGTTTCGACTTTGTCGATAGATATATCATCGTAGACCAGTGCCTTAGATATATTAACAATGATTGGATCAACATCGTGGTCAGATGAATAAGTAGAGAGATCACGACAACCAAGGTCAGAAAATTCAGGATGTTTGTCGACATCCTCATGGTTTGATGAATCAGATAGAGGGGTAGATGAGAAGCAAATATGTTCACCCTCTGTGTTTTCAAAAATCACAGATGACAGATTGGATGGATTTTTGGAGGAAGATGTTCCCTCTCTGCACTGTGATGACAGACTAACATCTGACGTGTCCTGTGAATGATCGGAAGTAGAAACATATGGAAATGGGTTTTCACAGGGGAAATTAGCAGTGGTAGAATCACAAGGGATGTCAGGATAAAGCGAATGAGGCGCGGATGGAAGGGAGTCATCCTTCACCACGGGTTCTTCTTTAGATTCCCACACACACTCATCATGAATGATGGTGCAGGTTGGCTGCATAACACCAACTCCGTCGACAACTTGATCCTCGTTCATAGTAGGTGAGGAGTCTGGAATGGAAGAGCACAAGACAGTACAATCCGGAGGATCAACAGAACACGGGGATGGAGGTTGAGGGAACGAATCCACGTGACAACCAACAGGCTTGCAAGCCAAATCTGCGTAGATATCAAGAGTAGGTGGGGTGGGAGGATGTGATAGTTCAACAGATGTGTGTGCATGATCTCCCACATCACTCCGCAATGGTGGAGCTGTTTGATGAGGTGAAGGCAGACAATCACTTGTGACAACAACTGTGCCTGCCTGTGATTGTGCAGCTCCATCACCGAAGTGTGCTAAGCAAGGTTCGGATATGTGAAGAAGATACTCAAATATTCCATAAATAAATTCCCAATCAATTTCATCTTTGGGAAATCGGTATGCAATATTACAAAAGCATGTGTAAAATTGATCAACATATTCATCAGGTGCTTTTCGTAATTTCATAATTTCTTGATCGAGTTCTTTATGGTTAAAGTGATTGAAAGCACGGTCTATCTCTGCGACCAGATGAGCAAGAGAATGAATAGATTTTTGCGGGCAACGTGGCACACCAGTGCATGGGGTGCCCTCGAAGCGTGTAGACGAACAACGCGCAGGTCATGTACTCTTCAAATATTCCATGTCTTTTGCATGAGCCTACAACGCCGACCGCGTGCCTAACCAAGGCTACGTGGCCTCCACCATCAAATGTTTTATGTGATAAGTTATTTGAGATAATGAAGTCATTTCCATAAGACATACACTTAGAAAGAGCAACTATATAGTTAGTCATGATAGCTATGTAGAGATTCAAAATAGATGTGAGGACTCAGCTTGTCATCTGGCCCTCCTTCTAGTGCCAAAATGTTGACGGTGCTGGACTCGCCAACATGTAAGGGGATCTCCCGGTAAGAAGTCCTAATTAGACCTTAGACTGTTTGGTGTAGGAATCCCAGCACTGGGTCATACGATAATGCCTTGACCGCAATTTTGTACAGAGGTAAGTAAGATGTCTTTTTGGTAGCAAGGGTGTGACAGTTGTAGCAAGCCAAGGAAGGTGTATGAGAGGTTCTAACACACGGGGGTTGAGATTGGTGCGCCCCTTGGAAACTTGTGATAACACGCAGTTAAGAAGGGAAGACACGAGAAAAGATGCATCAAAACATGGAAGGCAAGTTAGATAGCAATCCAAAGTGATGGTTAAACCAACAACACGTTTAAGAAAGATTCATACATACATACACAGAAATAGCTATACATGCATGCGTAAGCAAACAAATACATATATCATTTAGAGTAAACAAATAGTTGAAATAATATACAACATATGCATGAAACATGCTGGCTCTATTATATTAAGAAGTGTAAGTTCCAGTCATACAATACATCCATGTCCAACCACTAGTTCCGATAGCGGAACGTTACAACCACAACCGCTTGCTCCTCCAAAGAGATATACTAGCTCTGTGCAATGGAGAAGCCAAGGCTCCTTACAAAACTGTCCAAGCTCCCTCCAAGATAGTCTTATCGGAAGCTTGGTTGACCAAAATCCCCTACAATGAGTTATGAGGTACTATTTAAAGCAAAGGGTGGGGTGACCCTTGACATTCCCCTTTGATCAGTTCATCTACCCTCATGACTCTTCATCTACTCTATGACTGTTACATCCAACTATTAACACTTGAACTTCCACTTGACAAGATGTTACATTACAATGCACATGTGCCCATGTGAGACAAAATGTCTTGAGCAAGCCATGCAAGACATCATTGACACTTGGTCCGTTGTGGTGAGACCAACTCTTTGACATGCTTGTGATGGTGAAGGTGGTGAGATGATGCCAAGCTTGGTCGTCTGTGATGGTGTGCATGTATTCCATGGTGACATCTTGTTGAAGAGAACTCTTGCCTCCGTTGCATTCGGGTGCATTGGAATGGATCCTCCGTCCAACTCGTCTGAAAGCCTACGCATGGTCTTCTTGGGTGCAACTGAACTGGTAACACACTGATGCATAGTGTCTGTGCTGATCTTCAAGTATGTGCTGGTGGTCATGCACATCAACTCATCAAAGTACATGTTCATCTCCAGTTGGACTTGCTTCTTGTCTTCGCCTCGGTGAGTGTGACGAATGGGTGGGATTGCATGCGTGTGCACAATGAAATGCATGCTGTTGCATTCCCTTGCATGTGATAGACAACACTGTTCACCTTGTCTGCTCTGTGCCAGTTGCTGGGATGGATTTATAACTTGTACAGGTGAAATTTCATCCGTGAGTGCATGTTGCGCCCCCTGCTATACCTGCATGCTGCAACTCATTCTCTCATCTATGCAACTTCTATTCTTCCTTAAGTAGTTGCTTCAGCACATGCAACTCCTTCTATGTTCCATTCTTTGCCTTCACGCGATCTCCATGTCATGCCTTCACCTCATAACCTAAGCCTCCAAAGTTTCTTTAATCACAAGTGGATCTTCTTGAACTTGCAACTTTGTTCTCCCTCTATGTTGTTAACAACCTTCTTCTTGCGTTTGTTGCATCCGGTGCGCTGCCTTCAGCTGCTATTGATGGTGCTGATTGCTGTGATGCTGCTGCCATCATATCTTGATGTCCTTGTCTATGAACAACTTGATGTGTTCGTGGGTAGGCAAGTTCATAGACACTTGATCGACTATATCCCTAAGCGTACCCTGAACGATGTCTTCGACTCTGCTCTCCTGGAAACCATTGTACCTGTGCTGCTAAGAGGCAGATGAACACCTACAATACCTGGAGACATGGCAACACTCATAACAAGAAATCAGTCAGTTAAAAACCAAAATGAACTTGAGAACTTACTTTCAACATACCTGTGTGAATGATCATGAAGGTTGCACAATTTCTGCCGAGAGGGCGGGAGACTGACTGCCAAGACTGTGCAAGGCACACTCCGGGTTGTCAGGAGGCTGACTGATTACTGGAACTGTGCAATGCATATTCCATCCTGGCCTGCTAGGGATTGAAACTGTGCAATGTGCAATTTCAGTCAGGAGTGACATGCAACCAGCAAATTGCATTGCGCAGTTTCTGGGGCTAGCGAGACACTGCCTCCAAGAATTGTGCAATGCAAGCTTGGAGGTCAGTGCTTGGCTAGATTTGCGCAATTTCTGGAGGGAAGGTAGAGCCTTCACTTCCAGAAATGCGTAGTGCTAGCCGGGTAAGGCACGGTCCAGGCCAAGGCAACCCAGTCTGGCCGACAGGTGACTGAAAACATGAGAAGTGTGAAAGCATGATGAGATGAGTGCAAACAAGAGTGAATGATCATTCATGCAAACAATAAGTGCAGGATTCGAAAAATCATGCATGTGTGTGAAGAGGGTCACGACAATGGCGACCGTCCGTGTAAAACATTGTCATGCATGCGACAACAGTGAGATATCAACGAAAACTGAAATGGTGCTAGTACAAGCTAGTATGCATGTACAAAACAACAAGTGCTCACTGAAATCAAGTAGACAACATTCATATGAAGCAAAACACAAAAAGTTCCAGAAACACAACACAAGACATGAACAATAGGCTTACCCCAAAAAAACTGAGATGAATGTGCCAACGACTCCTAGATGCAATGTGGGATGTCAGAGCGGTAATGTCGATGTGAGGAATGAGCTCTGCAACGTTCGGTTCATGAGTTTTGATAAAATCGAAGATGTGACGTGCATGCCACAAGTCTAGGAAGAGCGACACTTGGTGGGAGGTTTCTGAAATGATCCTTGCATGCAACCTCAAGATGCTAAAAGTAGATCCCTGAATGAAGGGATGTCTTTGCATGCTGCCTTAGGAGAAGCATCCCATGCATGCAAATCATTTTTTCTCAGTTCCGGAGGGAACTGATCAACTCAATTGTACATGCAACAATCTGCTCAGCTGGGAGGAAAAAATGTGCATTTATGGGAGGGAGCTGGGCTGGCTGCCCAGAGGGATTGCACAATTTCTGGGCAGAACAGCTAATTGCTACCTAGAATTGCGCAATTTTTGGGCTAAGCAGCCCTGTTGGGAGGAATTGCACAATTTATGGAGGGAAGGCTGGTTTCCCTCCAGAATTGCGCAATTTCTTGAGGGAGTTGCTCAGCCTGCAACTGGACCAAGTTCGGTGAAACATCCTGTGAGGGGGATGCAACAAGATTTGATGGACAGGCTGTCATTCTACAAGAAAATCACTGAAGCTTGTGTCCTTGACAAGACAAGACATGTTGGTGTGAAAGGTTGGTTGGGAGGCTCCAAAACGAAGCTAAGGCAAAATTTTGGAGGGTGGTTGTAGTCGCTACAACATGATCTTTCATTTACTAAGGGAGTTGATTCCCTAATTATTAATTATTTGTAATTTTCTATGTTTTTAGGGAATCCTAGAAAAAATCGTATTATTGTAATTAGTGTGTAATTATATTTGCCTATGATAGTGGATGTTGAGAGTTGTGAGGATTTGGAAAGATCCTAAAGTGATCTCTCAAATATTTTTTAGATATAAAGGTTATTAGTTGAGAGAAATTTCTATGTTTTTAGGGAATCTTAGAAAGGTTGCGTTATTGTAATTAGTGTGTAATTAGATCTGCATATGATAGTGGATCTTGGGAGATGTGAGGATTTGGGGAGATCCTAAAGTGATCTCTCGAGGATTTTTTGGATCTAGAGGTTATTATTTGAGAGAATATTGGATCTGAACTAATTCTAGTTTAGGCTCCTTTTGTATAATTTGTAAGCCTAAGGGCATCGATAGAATATAGGGAGAGATTGGAGAGGAGAATAGAGAGGAATAAGTGTGAAGGCCAAGTATGGCCAAAAGGGCCAAAAAGGGATGATTCAATGTATATTAGGCCAAGATGGGCTTATGAAAATTATTTGTTAATAAGAGAGCACTTTGGTTTGAATGATTGAGCAATTTTAACACCCTTGTTCATTGTTGCAAATACCCTTTGTTTATGTTATTCCTGTAATTCACATTGAACACAAGGTTGATGTAGGTTGGGTGAGATTAAAGCATAGAAATAGAGCAATTCAAGGATGTGTGAGGGAATGGAGTGTAGAAAGTTGAAAATCCTTTGAATAGGGCCAAAGCTTTCCTTTATAATTTAGATCAACAAAGATTGTTGATTACTGATCGAATGGTGTGATCAATGATTCAAATATTTGGAAGAACCTTAATAAGGAGCGAGAGTCTATCACACGTGTTGCAGAGGCATTGAAAAAGTGTTCTAGAGATGGTTGAATGCATATTGGGTTCCTATGTTAAATCTTGCAACAACCGAGAACAAAGTAAAGTCAAGACTTAGTTTTCCTTTCGAAAGGGCAGGAGTTCATTAATTAATGGCAGTCAGAGAACATAACTAAAGTTTTATCAGAGAATTTCCGTCAAGGGACAAATTCCTTGGTAGAATATTCCCCAGGAGTTTCCAAATGAGGTTGGCCTTTTCAACGTCAGAGTGACGCGAAATTTCAAGGCATAAGGGTGACGTGTAGTTTAAAACATCAGGTTGACATGTACGTTTAAGCATTGAGCTAATGTAACACCCTCCTCCCACATATACCCAAGCAATCGACCATACGGGGTAAACATGCGACGAGAGGCCACTATGATATGATTCAACCTCCTAAGTCATGTTAAGGAAGTGGAACCGATAGAAACACACCATATAGACATTCAACATCAACTTCAGGACCCTCAAGAACCAATCCAACACTTCAAACAACTTGCCCTTGGGTCCCACTGAGCTTTTGGACAACTTAAGCCTCGGTCGCTCTCATGCTATAAGGATGACATCGTGCAGAAACCCAGAGTCGCTCTCACAGGCTTACCTGCCAGTGTCCAAAAACCCAATTTTCCAGTGTTATGCCAACGTCCCCGGGATTTGAGCCACTTTTTTAGGCCCAGAGCCCAGGTCACTGCCCATAATTTCATGATACCTTCAGAACAATAAAATAACATGGAAATGATAGTACTAAAGCAAATATTTGTTTAAGACCTTGACTGTACCCCTACTAGCCATGAGAAGCATTTCATCAAACATCTCACGAATATGTAATCTAGAGGTGTAAAGGACATATCTGAGCATAGGGGTCTCAGACTTATTTGAGATTCACCATGAAGCATTGATGCCTCAACACATTAACTTCCATTCCATCCATTAGTCAATAGATACATTGATAATTCAATTACAAGTAAAAACATGATGAGAGCCATACATAGCTGCTGTCATAAATCATATACATAATCAAAATAATAGGGACATAAATACCAATGAACCCATCACCATGTAAACCTCATATAATCCAGTATAATGCTCATAAAAATACAAGGATAAATAAGCTCCTATTGATGATGCAAAATCCAACCAGATGGGACTTCCACGTTCCACCCGACCGTAGAATCGCTGAGCCAAATCTCTCTTCAGCCATTCAACTTTGTGCCATATTTCAAGCATGAATGTGGGATCTCATAGAATACATTAATCAAAACTCATCCAGGGCTTCCATAGGCCATCAACCTTAACCCATAAAATAGTGATTTCACCTCACGGCTGGACATCACAAAAGCATCATCAGATTGGTCTCTATCGCAACCATCTAAGGCTCCAGAGTGTTTGTTCCAACCAAGGCTCTAGGACTAGTAACTCAACCCACAGATGCCGCCGGGCTCCACAGTGTTTTTCCAACCAAGGTTACGAGACTAGTAACTCAACCCAAGCTGTTACAGGGCTCCAGAGCATTTGTCCAACCAAGGCTCCAGGAACTAGTAACTAAACCCAAGCTAAGGAAACATGAGAACCAACTAAAAACACAACAAGGAAATAAACCCACAAACTCCATGACTATCCAGGAAATGGCAAGGCTAGGAAATCCACTGCCAATCCATGCAATCCTCCATGCCAATGACAAATCACAACCAATTATACACATGCATGCCAAAACTAGGGAAGAAATCATACACACAACTCGATACCTACAAGAAAATCTGATGTTGTTGTTGATCCCAATGCTTTCTTGAACTTTCCTGCTCTTCCTTTTCCTTCTTTCTCCAAGAATCCAAGTATGCCACACACTCCAAGAGTGCTCCAATAAAACTATATCTCCAAGAGTATGAGAGAGAGAGAGAGTAATGAGAGAGCTCCAAAACTCAACTTGGAATACGTGTCCCATCAACCCTGGCCTTACATATTTTTTACATGGATTTTTTACCAGGGTTGTTACAACTAACATGTCAAGGCATGCTTGGAAAAATTTTAGAAACATCGGGGTAATGGATAGGTTAATGGACAAAGATGGGAATATATTTTCCCCTAAAATTTTGGAAGGAGGCACAAGTGACTCGGTTTAAAAACACCGGGGTCTGGGGCCATAAGTTGATGTAAACAAAAAATAGTCCAAAAATTGATAGAGGGGAACCTCCATCCCCCATAGCTTTTTCTTCGGGAATTTTTGTAGAAATTATGATTGTAGATTAACCTGATAATGCAATATAACTAAAGCAAAATAATTTAATCTACTTCTACAATCAAACTTGCGGAAGCTTAATAGATTTGAGCAAGATCAAGCGGAACACATATAACCAAAAGAAGAATCAATGCACATGAAACACAAAAGAATACTCAAGGGAAAGCCTCAGCTAAAAACCCCACTATCTGTATTATCATACAAGGTGGAAATACATCAAGATTACACAAAGATTTAGCTATCACAGCTAGCCAACTCTAAGTGCAATCCTCCTGGATGCTCATAGGCAAACAAGGCTTCTCACAAACCTTCTCCTCAGCCTCCAAGCCTCCTATTTCCTTGCGCTTTCTCCTGGGTGATCCTACTGTTACCAAGTGTAACAATGATCACTCACATTGATCTCACACCCTGTAAAACTATGCAATCCTCAAGGAACCTTCTCCTTCTGCATGGATGAGTTTCCTTTATAGGAAAACTCATGCAACTGATAGTACAATGTCCCTGTCTTTAATCTCAACTGGGTCTTTCTCAGAATAGACATGCATGAGTTAATGATGAGAGAATTTTCAGTTATCTGAAGTACACTAGTTGGATGCATGCATTCATTAACTGATTGAACTCACAATTAGTTCCTCAAGCAGTTTGGAACTAATCCAACTGGACTTAATTCAGTAAACTGAGCTAACTAATTACAACTCAAATACAACTCAACCTTATCTGCTTAATTAAGGGATAATCTCCTTAAGTTAAGGGATAACTGTTGCATGACTGCAGAAAGACTTCTAACTTGAATTTCTCCAACTAATTAACTCAAGATGAATTAATTAATTATTTTTCAAGCAGCTGGTGAGACTAAATTCGAATTTAATTCTCAATTTTAATTCAAGGACAAATTAAAATTGGAATTTCTGGATTCTATTTTTATCATTTCTTGTTGCTATTTTCAACACTCCCTCTCAACAAGAAAGGAATTCAACTCGATCCTGATCTTGAACCTTTGGAATGTTCTCCATGCAACACTTCTCTCTAGTGTTTTTGCTTTAGCAACTCCAAAAACCAAAAAAACATCCAACCCGAGTCACTATGATGCATCTGTCATCGAAGTCTCTGACTTCTGTTGCCTCTGTCAACTGAAAAATTTGTGCTTCTACTGACTCTGCCTTTCTGCACTGTTGTCAGTCCTTCTCTGCACTCTTCAGTATCTGACTGCTCTAGCCTCTGTCACTTTGATCTCTGACTGCATCAATCCCACTGATTCCTCCCTCTACTATGTACTTTGGGCTCCCGTAGCAAGGTACGATCCATGAGATAAAACCTCTCAATGGACCCTGCCCAATTTCAGCCTTGTTGAGACTATTATTTCACATCGCCCCACCTCACACCTGGAGGTATGGCTGCATGTGCTCCATCTGCCCACTTGGCTCGAAATTTCCCCTACTAGAGGTCTTTGCATGAGTGGATGCCTCCACTCGGTCTCCTCTCAGCATCTCCACTTGTGGCTCCTGCATAATTATCTGAGACTTCTTCTGGGATTGCATGTTGAGAGATAATTTACTCTCCCTCTCAACCACCAAGTCTCTAACATTTGCCTTGCTCCTCAAGGCTGTGCATGCATCTTGAACCTCAAGAGTATACAGGTTCTTAACTCGTGAACCGATCTGTTTCACCTGTCCCATGGTGATGTGTCTAAGGAAAACCTTTCCCTTACTAAAGGCAGCATCGTAGCCTTTGTCCTCCAATATCGCAAACGATACCAAATTCTTCTTCAGTCCAGGCACATACTTCACATCTGTCAAGGTAATAAGAGCTCCATGCTCCCTCTGAAAAGCAACTGTGCCCACTCCTGAAACACTATATCTTTCATCATTACCCATCTCTATGCGCATCTTGAGGTCTTTCTCCTCCAAGGTACTAAATAAACTTTTATCACCGGTCATGTGGAATGAGGCTCCACTGTCAAGAAACCAACCACTACCCATCATCGATGACACCATGCATGCGATGAGAGTAAAGTCCATCTCGAACTGAGAGGCTAATGCCTCACCTTCAGATCCTTCTGAGGATCCCTTCTTGGACTTCTTCGATGGGAAATTAGTCGCATAATGACCCATTTCGTGACAATTAAAGCATCTCACTTTAGACTTGTCAACCTTCTTCTCTGCATGAGAAGAATTCGATTTGGAATGGGAATCCTTCCCCTTCCCTTTCCTTGCTTTACTTGCTAAGGCCAGATTTTCTTCATCATCATCCTTGGATGAAGAACCATCTCGTGTGCTCCTCCTGATCTCCTCCTGCATGACATCTGACCATAGTCATTCCCAATCCGACAGTTTCTCCTTTCCATTCACAGAGTCCTGGTAGCTATTCCAGCTCTTTGGAAGACCAAGGAGAGCAAGGCTCACCATATCATCATCGGCAGTAGTTATTCCCACACTTCCAAGCTCATCTCTATAGGTGGTGAGCTTGTTCAGATATGTGGAAATAGTATCGCCGTTCTCCATCTTGATTCTTCGAAGCTTATCCTTGAGCACCAATTTCCTCTGGTTGCTACTGCTCTGGTAGAGGTCCTTCAATGTCTTCCATGTTGAATATGGAGTATCCTTCCCATGGAGTCTTGAGACAATACGGTCTTGAACTCCCTCAAGGATGACCTATCTCGCCATCGCCACACACTTCTTCCACTCATCCAACTCTTGTGCATTAGCTGAACCTGGCTTTGAGATTTCTCGATCAATGAAATCCTTCAAGCCGTTGTCTTCTAATACAACCTCCATGCGATCTTTCCCTACTATGTAATTCGAGCTGCCATCCAAGGCATACTCGAGTCTCAAGCCATAGAACGCCATTGGCTAACCTTGAAGTATGATAAGAATTCAATTTGCAGCTGCAACCATGAACTTCAAACTTCGAATTCTTTTCTCCGTATACTGTTCACAGCTTCGATAAACTAGGCTCCGATACCATGTAGAAATTCTGACTGTAGATTAACCTGATAATGCAATATAACTAAAGCAAAATACTTTAATTTACTTCTACAATCAAACTTGCGGAAGCTTAATAGATTTGAGAAAGATCAAGTGGAACACATATAACCAGAAGAAGAATCAATGCACATGAAACACAAAAGAATACTCAGGGGAAAGCCTCAGCTAAAAACCCCACTATTTGTATTATCATACAAGGTGGAAATACATCAAGATTACTTAAAGCTTTAGCTCTCACAACTAGCCAACTCTCAGTACAATCCTCTTGGATGCTCACAGGCAAACAAGGCTTCTCACAAACCTTCTCCTCATCCCTCCAAGCCTCCTATTTCGTTGCGCTATTTCTCCTGGGTGATCCTATTGTTACCAAGTGTAACACTGATCACTCACACTGATCTCACACCCTGTAAAACTGCGCAATCCTCAAGGAACCTTCTCCTTCTACATGGATGAGTTTCCTTTATAGGAAAACTCATGCAACTGATAGTACAATGTCCCTGTCTTTAATCTCAACTGGGTCTTTCTCAGAATAGACATGCATGAGTTAATGATGAGAATATTCAGTTATCTGGAGTACACTAGTTGGATGCATGTATGCATTAATTGATTGAACTCACGATTAGTTCCTCAAACAATTTGGAACTAATCTAACTGGACTTAACTTAGTAAACTGAGCTAACTAATTACAACTCAAATACAACTCAACCTTATCTCCTTAATTAAGGGATAATCTCCTTAATTTAAGGGATAACTGTTGCATGACTGCAGAAAGACTTCTAACTTGAATTTCTCCAACTAATTAACTCAAGATGAATTAATTAATTATTTTTCAAGCCACTGGTGAGACTAAATTCGAATTTAATTCTCAATTTTAATTCAAGGACAAATTAAAATTGGAATTTCTGGATTCTATTTTTATCATTTCTTGTTGCTATTTTCAACAATTTTGAAAGCACACACAATAGAAAAAGGTCAAGGTCTAGGGTTTTGAGATTATGGTTGTGCTCACAAACACAAGCACTATTGAAAGAGAACTTGATAAAGAAAAGAGGCTATGAGCTAAACTGTAGCTTGCGATTAAGGCAAAGGTAGGAGGAATTTTCCGGTGGGTTCTCTATTGTAATTCCTTCACACGCATGCACACACAAACACACACATATAAAGGCTTGAACCTTGTGGTTTCAAAAAGGACTCGTCCCTCCCCTTTTTCATATATTGTAAAGTTGGGTCATGGTGTGATTATATAACACAAGCTTGGATATGGTGGAAGAAATCCTCCCATTTGGATTATATAAAGCATAGTTGGGTTGAGGGAATTGCCTTCCTCCAATATCATGGCACAATAAATTTTGCCAACATCATCAAGCCCTTTTGGAGTCACACATCTCAATCAATCCCATTCACCCATGCCTACTTATGTATTTCAATTACAAGGTTGGTGTATAGGGTTCCAAAATTGTGGTTGTGCTCACAGACACAAGTGCTATTGAAAGGGAGCTTGACAAAGAAAAGGAGATATGAGCTAAAGTTTATCCTATGGTTAAGACAAATGTAAGAGGATTTTTCCCATGGGTTCTTTATTGTAACTCTTTCGTACTTGCACACGCACACACATATAAAGACTTGAACCTAGTGGTTTTAAAAATGATTCATCCCTCTCCTTCGACATATATTGTATAGTTGGGCCGTGTGGTGATTACATAACACATGCTTAAGTCTAGTGGTTTTTGTTTAGTGAAGAAATCCCCCCACTTGGATTATATGACCCATAGTTGGGTTGAGGGAAGAGCCTTCCTGCCCTATCATGCAACAATAAATTTTGTCGGCATTAGGAGGTCATTTTAGAGTCGTATATATCAATCAAGCCCATTCATCCATGACTACTTGTCTATCTCATATTATCTAATCCATCCATACCTACCCTTGTCATTGAATATGAGGTTTTTGCCTATCTGCAAAATTCTCTCTGTTCTGGTATGCATTTAAATGGTCCAATATACTTGTGCCTTCCTTATTCAACATTTGAAGACTTATATGTATAGTCATGCTGCAATTTTCCAGAGTAATGATTTCCATATAAAAAAATAAAATATCCCCTAATTTATGCAAATAGTTATTTAAATAAGAAAAATCACCAATTACTCAAAAAATCAACGCAAGTTTGATGGTCTTTTTGTGTATATTCTTTTGATTTCTTTCCATTGGATGAAAAACAAGACTTTAATTAATCATGATTTTCCTATGATTATAGGCTACAATTATAAGCAAATGAGATAATACAAAGAGTTGCATCTATGTTTCAACATAAACTGAAAAAAAATTATTTTAATTGAAAGAAACCTTGGATTACTAGTTTTCCAAATGAAGATTAACTCTTAAATTATTTGCACTTAGTAAGTAATTTGTGTCTTTCACATTCTATATAATTTTAACGAAAAAAAATATTGAATTTTCAGAGTGAAACAAATTTGTGATGTTATCGATTTCCAAAATATTAATATTGAACATTTCTTGGTATTCATTATAGCATAGATGTCTTATCAGACACCAGAATAATTAAGCACCTTTTAGGAAAACATGTTTATGATGACAATGAAATCAAAGTACATCAACTAGAAGAATTTGGCCTAAAATAACAATGCATTTTGATGCTAAATAAAAAAACGGTTGTCTAATTAGATATCAAATTAAGGTTTAACAACAATATAATTGAACAATCCACAGTTGGTATGGTGAAGGTAACACACAATGCATTGTTCGAAATTCCAAAAAGACAAATCTATTCATATTAAATAATAAGATATTAGAGAGTTTAACACTGAAGCTATCAATAAAGTTCTTATCACTTAAACACATTTTTTTTCATATACAACAATAGTTTTTTCCCCTGCAACAAAAAGTATTAAAAGTTGTTTTCTTTGTTCGTAGTACACACCATGAAAAAAATTCTAGCATTAGGAGCTTTGATTCAAGAAAATGCAAAGGAAAAAGAGCAGCTAGGCAACTGCAATTACTCGTGACATTGTTGTGTAATCAACTACTAGGTTAGCTGAAAGCACTTTTTGACTCCCGTGTACAACAAAATTTGTAATAAGAGAAAAACATAGATATATATATTAGTGAATCAACGATATTGTCCAAAACATAAATAACAATTTTTTATTTTATTTTTCTAAAAATATTCAATGGCTCAAAGATGATGTACCATTGTTATAATTAATAATTTTTTTACTAATGGACATATTTAAACTAGATTGTTTACATCTAATATCGTTACGAGAGATCAATGTTGATTACAATGGTTCAATATCATCGACAATGTTGTCAACTATTAGAGTAAAAATTCGTTTGACACAAAGCTTGCATAAGTGGAACATTGTTGACGAAATGTTGTCATTGTACTATTCAAAGCTTGTTGTAGAAATCAATGCACACTATTATGCTAGTTGTGGCATTTTGCAATTAGCATTCTATTTTTCCATCATCAGTGTCCAATATGCAGTCAACATTATGTTTGTGGTTGCATATTGTATTTTCTTTACAAATTGCACATTTAGATGAAAGTGGAAGCATAGGTTGTTTGCAATTGCTACAGATTTTTTGAAATGGTGGAGAAAATACATTTTTTGGCCTTAATGTACCTTGTACATGTTTCAAAGGTCAATGGGATATATCATATAAAATATATTTCAAAATAGAGATATAGGTTTTTTCATAGAAACATGAAACAAATTCTAGTTAAAAGAAAAAAAAGTTGAGAAAATACTTGTGTTTTTGATTCAATAAAAGAGAGCAAGTGTGTCTTGGAAAAGTCATCATTGAGAGTTGTTGGAGAAAATTATTTGCTTAATAAAAAAACAACTAATCACCTAGTCATTAATTATCAACCCGAGGAATGTCTTTTTATTTCAAGGCAGTCAACAAAATATATGCAAGCAATTACCAACAGCTAACACTAGTTCTACATGATTGTGTTTTACACTACTAATCTCATTCAACAAGAAATAAAATGTAAGACTTGAATAACGATACTAATTTAAAAAAGAAAAGGCAAATGACATGAAAAGAAATTATGCTAATCAAATGTCTTGAATCAATACTGAATTAAACCACACTTTGCTGAATTGGAAATTTAACCTATTTCACCCAACATAATTGAAATGCAAATCTAGAGCAATAAATTAAATGAAATCTAGAAATTGCAGGAACAACAAATCTTGAAAATACAGCAGCCAACAAATTACTTTAAAGAAAAGGAAATTTACTTTAAGGAACACAATTGAAATTCAAATACACAAACACACAACTAAAATACTTTAGATGTTCAAGGCAACACCTCGTCCAAGGTAGTGGGCCCAAATGCCCAAGAGTCAGTTCTGCCTTGAAAAACAATTCCAATCAGATTACAAGTAGACAATTATGAAATTCCATTGATATCTCATTTCATTAAAAATTAGAAATAGATACAATATAGATTTGATCTCTGCCTCTAATTCAACAATTGTCCCTCTCCTCTTTGATCTATATTTTCATTTAAATACAGAGAGAGCAAAGAGAAACTACAACTAATTTGATTACTAAATGATTTTCCACAACAAATTGATTAACAAGATTAGATCTGAAAGATATCTCCATCATGATTTAGCTGGAACAAGTCGAATCTGGTATTGCAATTGGGAGAATTTGGAAAACGAACACAATAGCAAATATGAGAAAATCACCTTCAAATAACCTTGTGGTTCTCTCAATCTAGACTAAATTTTTGAAAAAAAACTCATTGGAAAACTAATTTGGTCCGTTCTACACAAAACCTATGTCTCGAATTCTCAGGATTCATCTTCATTTGCCCAAAATGTCCAACACAAAACCGTCGCTTTTTATCCCAACGAATTTCTGAGTTGGAATATTTGATTGCGAGCTGAAGATGAAATTTACAATCTGGAAGAGATCTTGGAGGCTAAAATCATGAGTGATGTTATAACAAATTCATTAATAAAACATCATTGGAAAAATCATGCATAATAATCATCTATTTTTAAAAAATAAAGGAGAACGCGTATTACTTATCCAAAAGAGCATAAGTATTTATGAAATGGAATTATATGATAAATTATGATAAATAATGTGATAAAAGAATGGTAGGAATGGATGAAATATATGTTAAGAAATGGTAATAATGATGACAATATAGTGGCCCAACATCTCCCCCAAACTGAACATGTTGCATGTCCTCATGCAACCCAATGTCTCTCTATTAACCAAGTTGTAATACAATAACCAAGACACTCACCCCAACTCAGGATGTTGATGGAACAAAATGCTTCTTCCCCAAAGATTTCTTTAAAACAATAGTTATTCAATTCTAACATTGTTGGTGGAGTTGTAACAATTTGCACATTAATTTTCAATAATATATATATGAAGTTGCAGCGAAATATGATACAAGTAACAATGAACTTCATTAACCATTTTCTCAAAAACTACAAACCAGGTCTTGCTGAAATTTTGCAAGCAGATTTCCACTATATTAATGTTTCTTCAACCCAAAAATCAGAGCTATCTGATGCATAGATTTCAAGATATCAGCAAAATGGTTGTAGGTAACAGTGCATGATTTCTAGAATTTTACAAACTGGTTTATCTTGAAATTTTATGGGTTTGTGTATTTTAATGATACCTCTTTATTGTCCAAAAATCACAAGAATCCAGTTTATAGTTTTAAAGATATACGTGAATCAATTTCTGCATTGTATAAAAATGTAATTGTATGCCTTAAATGAGGAAGAAAAGAGAAAACAATCATCATGCGTAGAAATTTCTCCCCCAAACTGGAGAATTAGCATGCCCTCATGCTACACTAGAAAATAATGTGAGGTTGTTGCTACAATTATTATTGAAATCTTGGCTTGGTGTAAAACAACATGGAATAAGGGAGGTTTTGAGAATGAATAAGGATATCGATGGATGATAAAGAGTATTAATGACATGGTCATGAGAAATACACTCCCCCAAACTGAAAGCTTTCGTGTCTTTAAAAAATAAAATGGGAAGTGGTGAAGAAGTGGAACTAATGATTTGAAACTATGAGTAAATAATGCTTGGTGGTTTTTCATGACATTCTCCTAAACTTTTAATAAATAAAAAATTTATGCTATTTTACCTCAAGTTTTACCTCCATGAAAGCGTGGAATGACATGGATGGACTAATATTTGTTGAAGTTGATGTAGGCTGAGTTGATGCTGAAAGTGATATGGAAGGTGGAAACCATGCAAGCTGAAAGAAAGTAATCATAAAGTGTAGCAGGGTTTCCTTCCCCCGAACTAATTAGTTGCCCTATCATCAAGGTTTCTATAACACATCTCATGAGTAGCCTCAATCAATAATTCATCACCTCAATTACCTCATTATATATAAAAGTGACATAATCATGTTATGAATGCCATGGGATAATAATGGATAAAAAGGGAATATAAAAGAGGGTAAAAATGATGAGAAAAAGATGCATTCCCTATACCCATAAGCTTTGGTTGTTATGAGCACAAAAATGGTGAGAATTAGTTATCTCAGTCTTTGCCTCTCAAGATCTGACCAATTACCTGGCGTTCACAATTAGAATTAGGCCTCTTTATTCTACCCCAAAATAAGAGTAGTGTTGTCAAGCTAGGAATAAATGACGACTGATTGGGCAAAGCAACTATCTTTGGTTAAAGATATGAAACATGTAGAATAAAGGAATGATAGATTAGATGATAGAAAATGTCAAATCTCAAATATCCTAAAAGTTTCATCCCTGACATGTAAAGTGAATATTTAGAACTCATTAATAGATATAAACCATAACCATCATCATCTAAGAACTGATTAGATATTACCCCATGAACCATGAGTTCTAGCAAACCTTATATATGAAACAATAGGCTTTATCAACAATTAGCTTTGAGAAAACAATGTAACCAAGTATATCATAGTATTGAATTAACTTCTATACCATAGGCATGGCCACTGCTGCCAGCAGGCGTCCATAGCCTTGACATGGATGCCTTTTTAACCCATTAAGATGCCAGTGTCCCATTTATTAGAAATAAATACATAGTTACAAGAGCATTTCAATTTACTTAGATGTCTATTGAAGATCATTGTTCTGGCTTGGTAGTCAGTTAATAATAATTCCATTCACGAGAGCTAACAAAAGTGAACAAGCCGACTCGTGATGAGACCTCTTGTCCTTCAGTTTTACAACCGAAGGCCATTACCCTGGCTTGGTGACCAGTAGTGGTAATGTCACTTTATTAGGACCTATGATCATGGTAGGTTGGCTCGTGATGAGACCTCCTATCCTTTAATTGACTATTTTTGTTTAAAATTCAACTATGGTTATTTTTAATCAACAAAAGATTACTTAATAGATGGGGTGGTAGGTCAGCTCCTTAAGAGCTAGGGATGGCATAAAAAGTTTTGTAGTGACTATTTTCAACTTGGGTAGTCTTGCTTCTCAAAAACTAATAACCTTCAAATGACTGTTGATAAATATATTTTGCTTTGTTAAGATTGGGGTTGAGGAACAGTTCGTTAGATAGTGATGGAAAGATTTAAGTACAATTTTGTGGTAATCATCATAAATTTTACAAGATCAGGGACTTGAAAAATTAAGAAAGTTGAAAATTGACATGGTGAAATAATCTTTACATAATTATTCCCTAAACATAAGATTATGTTTATAGATAAACAAAGATAAATTGACTACCTAATCATTATGTCAAAGAGGACCTGGAACATTAAAAGTATTTCCCATTTACCAAGTGTTAAATAAAAAATCTGAAAATGGGTGACCGTGACTTAGGTAACAACAACTGTAATAGAGGGAACAATAGTATGACCTAGGAAACAACATTTGTAACTGAGGGAACAACAACCGTGACCAAGGGAACAATAGTTGTGACTAAGGGAACAACAACCGCAACCATGGGAACAACAACTGTGACAAAGGGAACAACAACTGTGACCAAGGAAACAACAACTGTGACTAAGGGAATAACAACCGCGACCAAGGGAACAACAGCTGTGACTAAGGGAACAATAACTGCAACCAAGGGAACAACAACTATGACTAAGGGAACAATAACTGTGACCAAGGAAACAACAATTGTGACTAAGGTAGCAACAACTATGATTCGAGATTTATTTATCCAACAATACCATTGTTGCATGTTACAACCTTGAAACTACCCATACCATTTTAAGCTTGTGGACATGAAATATCAAGCATGACTGTGGCAATCCCTCCCAAAAACTATCTCAATGGGAGATCCTAGCAAGGTGACATGGAAAAGGATTAGTCATCCAACAGTCATAGTCACTTTACAAAATAATGAGGAATTAAGAGTAAATCATTCCTGACAAGACTTACCATAAAAATGTTTAATATTATATATGAGGCAACCATATACTTGATAACACTTGGGGAACAAATGGATAGATGTGGAGCAACAACATAAAACTTCAGAACTTTATTCTTTTATTTTGGTGAAGGAATAAAAGTCGTGACTTTGAAGTAGAAATTGGAAAAGAAAAAACACTTTATTGAAAAACAATAAATAAATAAATAACCTAAGTTACAACAACAGTGATTTCAGGTATAACAATATTGTTTCCTAAGAGAACGACACTCTGTTTCTAGGAACAACAATTTTTCAATGGTGAATGAATGGAAACAAAATATATTTTGGAAAAACTCTTTGGTAGAAATGACTTGGATCTTCAAATCAATTTTTCATTTCTCTTGTTATGAATCCATCAAGTAAAAAGAGAAAAAAAGTCTTCACATTGTTTTCTTTGTGTTGGTGGGAAATAGCGGGAACAATTTTGTAGCAAGCTCTTATGATAAAAATAAAATAAAATTTAGATCATGGCACCTAGAAAGAATCAAAATCATATAATATTAAATTTATTAATAGATGCTTGGATGAAATTCCCTTATTTCATTAGCATTATCTTCAAGAATCACTTTTTCGTAAATGGACCTCCTTTATTCTCCAGGGACCTGCAAAAAACGAGCATCTACCTGCAATAAAACATGAAATCATGGAAGAAGAGAGGTGTACGGGCTCTCTTAATCCAATAAATATGCAAAAAAATAACAATTAGTTACTCCATAAAACAAATCCACGGAAAAAAAATAACAAAGTAAAATTAATTTATTACCTGCGGGGGAGCGGTGGCCAACCATACTAACCAACAGTGTTTTAATCATAACTTATTTGTTTTTTGTCCAATTTGAGTGATTCCAAATCCAAATGAAATTGAATTCAGAGGGATATCTACAATATAAATATGTTTTAATAGTTCCATGAGATGATGTGTCAAATTTACTCAGAACAACCTGCATAACAGAGTCATTTTCGATTTCCCAACTTAGACCAACAATTGATATTTTAAGCATAAATTTTTCGTTTGATGACAAATTTAACTGATTAAAATTGGAGATTAAATTATTTTCATATATTTGTCTACAATAGAAACAAGTTTTAAAAGGCAAGAAGAATTTATGGGTCAAATACGCTAGTGAACAACTAGAAAAACAGAGTTTTAAGAATGCTGATTTACGATAGGAATTTATTATTTTCTTCATATTATTATCATACGATATTGAAATAAAGTGATTCAAATTTATTTGTAAACTATATTCATAGGGGAATATATAATATCAATAGGTTTTCAAAATCTAGTCATTTAAGCCTCCAAAAGCTAACTGTCCCAACAATGTCCTTGAGCTGCCTACTAGACGCCCTATCAATGTTTTGGTCATAATTTTTTCATTTCAAATCTATAAAAGTGATTCAAATTGGGTTATAAAATAGACATCAAGGGCTACTTAGAATAGAAACATGTTTTGAAAATATTCCCATTTGGTCCCTCAAAACACGACTGTCCTGACTATGTTTTTAGTAATTTTCTCAAGCCCACATGCCATAAAATATGGTAAACAAACAATTTTTCCCAAAATGGTGATGAGTGTTTGTAGAAACCTGATTTTAAATATAATATGTCTACATACACAAAAAAATTTGAAGATATATCACCAATATTGATTTACACAACATATTGCAACAAAGACAATCTTTTTACATATAAAGAAATTTATTTATTTGTCTCCTTATTTTTTTTATTTTTTTACACTAACCTACTCTACTTCGAAAAAGATGAAATATCTCTACGTATAAGAGTACTTCCAGTGGAGCCATTTTCGAAACAAGGTATCAAGTATGTACATACCCAAATTATAAAAATGTACGTTAATAAATACCAGGGTAGGAGAGACCAAGTTCCCTTGAAAAGATGGTGCCAAAAATTGCTAAAGTATGGAATGGTGTTGCAAACAAATGATGGAGTGAAACCAAGATTCAATATAGCCTTTTCTTTCTTGGTTTTCCATAGTTTTCATATCGTGAAATTATTCATAAAATTGAGTGTCCAATGTCTTGTTGATTTCGTTTGCTTGTTGATGCGGACTAGCATAAACCTCATTTTCTTCCATAACTTCTGCAATTTTTGGATTTGAAACCTTCCCAATCTTAATATAGGTTTTTTGAAATGGTGTATGTGAGATGGAATGGGTGGTAAGGGTGGGTAAATTTTACAGTTCAACATTGTAAGCATGCTGTATTGGTTTATCACTGTGAGGGTGTGGAATGGATTGAGAAGGAAATTGTATAGGGCATAGAGGATTTTGATGATGTAGTTGATTGGATTGTGTGGATGATTTTGATAGACAAGAAATATGTTGTTGAGAAGATGGTAAAGAATATGGATGATGTGTTTGTGCTACAAGATGAGGGAAAGTAGTCATGTAATCATAAGATGAGCCATGCCAAGCTTGTGAACAAGATTGATGGGGGTTATATTGAGATTGGCATGGCTGCCCTAACATAGGAGTATTCCATAATGGATTATGCGAGTAAGAAAATGGAGAGGAAGTGTTTTGAACCATACATGTAGTCCATGGTTTCCATGGTTGTGAGCTTGTAGCTTCTCCATCTATTTGATATGCTACTTCCATCCTAGATAAGAAAGAACAACTATCTATGGGATGTTTCTTTTGACACTGAGGGAAAAACACTTCTTCAAATTATTCCTGATTTTTCTTAACCTGCAAAACATGCAATTGTGAATTTAGAGAGCTAATAAAATCAATTTTAAAATGTTCAAATAAATCATGGATTTCAGCTCCTATATCTCTTATTATTGTAGCTGATTTGGAAAAGAAAGAAGAAAGCTCTCTAGAATTATTACCATCCTTGGATATTCCTCTTGAATACCTTATGCATAAATCACAAACATCATCTTATGATAGCTAAAAAACATCACCTTTTCCTATTAGATTTAAGAGTTCTAAAGATTTGTTTTTGATTCCTTTTAGTAGGAGTGTTTTCAAGGCCTCTTTTGCCAAATGCTTATGCTTTGATTTTTGAAGGTTGTATCGAAATCACTCCACATAGTCCTCCATGCTTTCATCTTCCCCTTGTATCATGTTGAAAATATCTTCATTAGATTTGTAGTAGTCTTTATACTTCTCCAAGAATACATTCTTCATGTCTTCCCACGTTTGGATGCAGTTCCCACCAAGCCTCATATGCCATCAAAGAGCTGCTCGTTTTAGAGTAAGAGGAAAAACCTTCAAGTGTTGAGAATTAGTACATTAATCATATCCTCTACAAAGTACTTCAAACTTAAATAAGAATGTATCTGGATCTTCATTTTCCAAACCATGAAAATTTGGTAGAACAGATGGGGGAATTATGTGCATTTGTGTGGCTCCTCCTAGATATTTGATAGGGAATTCAAAAGTATAAATGTGTGCCATTTCTTTCAAAAGTAGAAGGTGTTCTTCATTTGCTACTCCAAAGATCCTCCTTCGAATTTTCCTGCTAATTGGTTAGTGAAATGGGTGGTGCTTACATCACCACTTGAGTCAAATCAAAAGATTTTTTTTCTTTTCAAAATTCTACCTCTAAAATTTCCTACTTCTAGTAGTTCATGCTATATGATCTAAAACTACTTGCAAAGGGAAGACCTCACCACAAGTTAGCTAGGGTGTGTGCGTAGGTTCTTACCTTTCCTCTTTAATATCTAACCTTCTCAGAGTCAGGAATGCATCTACAATCAAATATTAGTGTGGTAGTGCTATTTGACTGCCTCCCCGACAACAATGCCAGAATGTTGGGGAAAATTAATTACTTGATAAAAAAACAACTAATCACATAGACAATAATTATCAACACGAGGATGGTCTTTTTATTTCAAGGCAAATGAAAAAATATATGCAAGAAATCACCAACAACTAACATTGGTTCTACATGATTGTGTTCTACACTACCAATCTCATTCAACAAGAAATAAAATGTAAGACTTGAATAACAATACTAATTTAAATAACAGAAGGTAAATGACATAAAAATAAATTGTGCTAATCAAACATCTTGAATCAATGCTAAATTAAACCACACATTTCTGAATTGGAAATTTAACCTATTGCACCCAACCTAATTGAAATGCTAATTTAGAGCAATAAATAAATGAAATCTATAAATTGCAGGAAACAACAAATCTGGAAAATGCAGTAGCCAACAAATTACTTTAAAGAAAAGGAAATTTACTTTAAGTAACAACAATTGAAATTCAAAGAAACAAACACACAACTAAACTACTTTAGATGTTCAAGGCAACACCTCGTCCAAGGTAACGGGCCCAACTACCCAAGAGTCAATTTTGCCTTGTAAAACAATTCAAATCAGATTACAATTAGACAATTATGAAATTCCACTGATAGGTCATTTCATTAAAAATTAGAAATAGATACAATATAGCTTTGAGATCTGCCTCTAATTCAATAATTGTCCATCTTTTCTTTGATTTTTTTTTTTTTCATTTAAATACAGAGAGAGCAAAGGGAAATTACAACTAAATTGATTACAAAATGATTTTCCATTACAATTGTAGATTGTCCACAACAAATTGATCAACAAGATCACATCTAGAAGATATCTCCATCATGATTCAAATGGAATAAGTCAAATATGGTATTACTGTTGGGAGAATTTGGAAAACGGCCACAACAACAAATCTGAGAAAATCACCTTCAAAGAACCTTGTGTTTCTCTCAATCCAGACCAAATTTGACTTGTTCCAGCTGAATCATGATGGAGATATCTTTCAGATCTGATCTTGTTGATCAATTTGTTGTGGACAATCTACAATTGTAATGGAAAATAATTTTGTAATCAATTTAGTTGTAATTTCCCTTTGCTCTCTGTGTATTTAAATGAAAACTGAGACCAAAGAGGAGAGGGACAATTGTTGAATTAGAGGCAGAGCTGAAAGCTATATTGTATCTATTTCTATTTTTTAATCAAATGAGCTATCAGTGGAATTTCATAAGTAGTTTAGTTGTGTGTTTGTTTTTCTAAATTTCAATTATTGTTCCTTAAAGTAAATTTCCTTTTCTTTAAAGGAATTTGTTGGCTGCTGCATTTTCCATTGCAATTGTAGATTGTCCACAACAAATTGATCAAAAATATCAGATCTAAAAGATATCTCCATCATGATTCAGTTGGAACAAGTCGAATCTGGTATTACAATTGGGAGAATTTGGAAAACGGACACAACAACAAATCTGAGAAAATCACCTTCAAAGAACCTTGCGTTTCTCTCAATCAAGACCAAAATTTGGAAAACTGCTTAATGGAAAACTAATTTGGTCCATTATGCACAAAAATGTGTCTCAGATTCTCAGGATTCATATTCATTTGCCCAAAATGTCCAATGCAAAACCATCGCTTTTATCCCAACGAATTTTTGAGTTGGAATATTTGATTATGAGTTGAAGATGAAATTTGCAGTCTGGAAGAGATCTTGGAGGCTAAAATTGTGAGTGATGTTATAATAAATTCATTAATAAACAATCATTGGAAAAATCATGCATAATAATCATCAATTTATTACAAATAAAGGAGAACAAGTACTACTTATCCATAAGAGAACAAGTAATTATTAAATGGAATTTTATATGATAAATTATGATAAATAATGTGATAAAATAATGGTAGAAATTGATGAAATATATGTTAAGAAATGGTAATAATGATGACAATAGAGTGGCCAAACAAGAGTGTTAATGAGGCTTGTTACAAGAGGACATAGTATTTGAACTCCTCTTGGACCAGTTCTTACAATGTTCTTGAAAAGGTATAGTGGTTTGATTTTTTATTGTAGCTCATTCAGTATTTTCAGAAGCTGTCCTTTATAAATTTTAGTAACTTGCAACTGTAACAGGATTGCTGAGAGTGCACGCATGTTAATGAAAGAGTAGACATATAAAACTAAGAAAGAGAATAAGATATCTATTTTTTTAATCTATGCAGGAAAAAAAGCAAATGTTTCATTATAATAGCAAACTTATAATTGCAATATCGTTTGTTGTTTCACCTTCTTTAATAGTAAGTTCAAGCAACTTATTGGTTTGTTGGTAGCCTATGACTATTGCTGCCATAGAACCACCTACACATGGGTGAGGTGACATAATGATCTTCTGTATCATGCTATCCGACGCTAATCTATGACCTTTTCGAACTTGTGGTATATTTTTGACGATGGTACTTTCTAGTAGAAGAATGGAATATTATGCATCGCCTCTCTCATATATTCATTTAGTTCTGATTTCGAAGTCTTTGATACAAACACTATTTCCTAGTTTAAAGCAACTTTTGAAACACTTGACCAAATTATTGTTTATGTTTATTGTTATTTCATTTTCCCATTTTTTTTTTATTTTTTATTTTTAATTAATTAATTATTTTATTTATTTATTTTATTTTATTTATTTATTATTTATTTATTATTTTTATTTATTTATTTATTTTAATTTTAATTAATTAATTTTAATTAATTAATTTATTTATTTTTTCCCGTTAGGTGAACATGAAGCAATTGGGTATTTAAAGGCGAATTTGGATTTTTGTTTTGGCCTGGGCCATATACTACAAGTACATCGCCTTCAAAAACATTTTTGTGGCATCTAGATGAGATCTAGATAATTGAGCAAGGTTGTGGTTGCATTTTCTTACATTTGCATAGTTGAAAAGGCAATTTGTTTGTTAAAGAGGAATGCAATTGCCTATAAACAAAACCAATGTCAAACAAAGGAAACTGGAAGAAAATGTTGGCATTATGACTAATGTGTTTTCCTTGATGGCAACCTACTTAATAAAGATGTCAACATGATGATAACATGATGAGTATATAGGCTAGTACAAAGAGATTGGACAAAGGAAAATCAGTTTAGAGACAAAGGAATGATAAAGGAAAAGTGTAAGAAAATATACGTGGGTCCTATGAACAAAGACCGCGTACATACGTGGGTATTGTGAAGCAAAGTTGCATATAGTTTCCGCACCATGATATTATCAATACCAAGGGACTTTACCGTGGTATTGGCCCATAGTTTTGAGCGCGACAACATATATTTGATCCCGTCAAAGAATACCATTGACATTACTAAGGCATTGGCCTAAGGTATTGGATAAGGCCTAATCCATACAAGGAGATGGAGATCAAAGTGCTAGCTGTGCAAGTTATGGGTTATTGATGAATGGTTTGATTTGAAACATGTGTGCACCAAGGAGCATGAAGGAGGTTCATATTTAATAGATCTGAAAGCATTTTAGTGACTAATAAACATGCTTTCTTGATCCTTTATGATTATGACTAACAATGATAAATTTGTGATGGTAATGATACTCTGACATGAACATGTGGGAGTAAGGGTTGCAAAATATGCTTTGTGATTGTAGCAAAGGAATGATTTAGTAATTTCAGATCTATATGTAGGTTTTCTTCAAAAAGGTCGCATATACACGAATCTACTTTAGGGGGGCCGCCTATACATTCTACAAAAGTTCAAAATCTGTACGCAGGTGTCAAGTATTAAAAGCGCGTACATACGTGGGTGTTCTTTATAAGAGTCGTGTACAACTGCTAGGGTTTTGAAGCATGAACTGTTAATGATGGTTGATCAATTCAGTTATATTTGTTGTTGTTTGTCAATGATGTCTCTCTCATAATGATATGTGTTTTACAATACTGGTTGGGTTGAACTGATTGTGGAATGAAATGTTAAGTGATGATGTTGCTATATAATGATCTGTATTTGGTTTTGTGATCTATGATGGGTTTAGTATGCGATATAGTGATTGTTTTACTGTGACAGTGATTTAGGTATCATTATTTTTGAAATCTATATGTAGGTTTTAACCACGTACAGAAATTACCTGAATACGAATTCTAAAACAAAGAAAATAAATAATGCGAGAGCATAACACATAAAACACATATACACAGAGATTTTCCCTTGGATCCCAAAACTGAGACTACCAACTTGATTTTTCATTATGTTCCTTTCAATGTTACAATACATATATATATACATGCCGAAGCATCCAATACCATGGACCGAAAACCATACACAAAACCATAGGTAGGTTCGCGCACCTAATGTAGGGTCCCAAAAAATTTTCCCCGGGGCACTACCCCAGACCCCGTAGAGGGGGGATAACCGCTCCCCTCAAACCCCCTATAGGGGGGACCCCTGTAGGGTGGCTAGTCATGGAAAGAATATAACACAACCCCAACATTATACGCGGGTATTCTTCAGAAGAAGTGTGTACATATGCATGTATGATTAAGAACAATAGCATATACAATTTAATGTATGCTTGATCAAGGTTTGCAGTGGCAACAATTGGTTTCTGTGATGGGTAACAATGTTTGGCTTGGTATATTGATGAGTGGCTATGCATTGGCATGATTTGTTCTGATCTAGTTTGATCTAGTTGCATTGGTTACAACAATTGATTTGATGATTCAGTTGGTTCAATATTTGAGTAATTTATTTTAGAAAACTTGAAAGTGGATCTAGTTTGAAACATTCTGAAAAGTGATCCATAAAGAACTGAGTATAATAGTATTCAGAAAGGGGGTTGTAGCTCCCTTCCAGTAGGAGCTAGAAAATGAGAGAAGGTTGTAGCCTTCTATAGGTAAGAGACTGTGTACTGGTTAAAAGTCTGCACCAGTACAAGTTTGTAAGAAGATTATTTTTAATAAAATAAGACAAAGACGACAATAATGGTGGTTTTCTCCCACATTGGGTTTCCACCTAAAATCCCGGTGTTCATGTGTGTTGTTATGTTTCTTATGTGTTGATGATTTATCTGCTCTTTACTGCTCATAGTTTCTGCTTAATACATGTTTAATGAAGTAATGATGCACTGGTTAAATATTAACATATGATGAATTATATGGAAATCTAGTTGACTGGATATACGAAATTTTCTTTCATCATAGTCGCGTACATACGTGGGTTCACTCAATAAAAATTAGTTATTCCATAAATCAAATCCATGGAAAAATTACAAAGTAAAATTAATTTATTACCTGCGGGGGAGCGGTGGCCAACCATACTAACCAACAATGTTTTAATCATAACTTCTTTGTTTTTCATCCGATTTGAGTGATTCCAAATCCAAATGAAAGTGAATTCAGAGGGATATCTCCAATAGAAACATTTTTTAAAAATTCCATGAGATGATGTGTCAAATTTACTCAGAATAACCTGTATAACAGAGTCATTTTTGATTTCCCAACTTAGACCAACAATTGATATTTTAAGCATAACTGTTTTGTTTGACGACAGATTTAACTGATTAAAATTGGAGATTAAATTATTTTCATATATGTATGTCCAATAGAAATAGGTTTTAAAAGGAAAGAAGAATTTATGGGTCAAATACGCTAGTGAACAACTAGAAAAACAGAGTTTTAAGAATGGTGATTTACGATAGGCAATTATTATTTTAGTCATAAATTTCTCATATGATATCGAAATCAAGTGATTCAAATTTCCTTATAAA
This sequence comes from Pinus tabuliformis, assembly GCA_031772625.1. Lineage (NCBI taxonomy): Eukaryota > Viridiplantae > Streptophyta > Pinopsida > Pinales > Pinaceae > Pinus > Pinus tabuliformis. Next base: position 818,572,547 of record CM062814.1, read on the forward strand.
CTATATTCATAGGGAAATATACAATATCAACAGGGTTTCAAAATCTAGTAATTTAGGCCTTAAAAAACCAACTGTCCCAACAATGTCCTTGAGTTGACTACTAGACGCCCTATCAATGTTTTGGTCATAATTTTTTCATTTCAAATCTAAATTGAGTGATTCAAATTGGGTTATAAAGTATAAATCAAGGGCTACTTAGTATAGAAACATATTTTTAAAATATTCCCATTTGGTCCCTCAAAACACGACTATCCCAACTGTGTTTTTAGTAATTTTCTCAAGCCCACATGCCATAAAATATGGTAAACAAACAATTTTTCCTAAAATTGTGATGAGTGTTTAAAACCTGATTTTAAATATAATATGTCTACATACACAAAACAATTTGAAAATATATCACCAATATTGATTTACACAACATATTGCAACAAAGACAATGTTTTAACATATAAATAAATTTATTTATTTGTCTCCTTATTTTTTTTTAATTTTTTTTTACACTTACCTACTCTACTTCAAAAAAGATGAAATATCTCTACTTATAAGAGTACTTCTAGTGGATCCATCTTCGGAACAAGGTCTCAAGTATGTACATACTCAAATTAGAAAAATGTACGTTAATAAATACCAGGGTAGGAGAGACCAAGTTCCCTTGAAAAGATGGTGCCAAAAATTGCTGAAGTATGGAATGGTGTTGCAAACAAATGATGGAGTGAAACCAAGATTCAATATAGCCTTTTCTTTCTTGGTTTTCCATAGTTGTCATATTGTGAAATTATTCATAAAATTGAGTGTCCAATGTCTTTTTGATTTCGTTTGCTTGTTGATTCAGACTAGCATAAACCTCATTTTCTTCCATAACATCTACTTTTTTTGGATTTGAAACCTTCCCAATCTTAATATAAGTTTTCTGAAATGGTGTATGTGAGATGGAATGGGTGGGTAAATTTTACAGTTTAGCACTGTAAGCATGTTTTACTGGTTTATTACTGTGAGGGTGTGCAATGGATTGAGCAAGAAATTGTATAGGGCGTGGATGATTTTGATGATGTAGTTGATTGGGTTGTGTGGATGATTTTGATAGACAAGAAAGATGTTGTTGAGAATATGGTAAAGAATATGGATGATGTGTTTGTGCTACAAGATGAGGGAAAGTAGCCATGTAATCATAAGATGAGCCATGCTAAGCTTGTAAACAAGATTGATGGGGGTTATATTGAGATTGGCATGGCTACCCTAACATAGGAGTATTCCATTATGGATTATGTGAGTAAGAAAATGGAGAGGAAGTGTTTTGAACCATACATGTAGTCCATGGTTTCCATGGTTGTGATCTTGTAGCTTCCCCATCTATTTGACATGCTACTTCCATCCTAGATAAGAAAGAACAACTATCTATGGGATGTTTCTTTCGACACTGAGGGAAAAACACTTCTTCAAATTCTTCCCAATTTTTCTTAACTTGCAAAACATGCAATTGTGAATCTAGAGAGCTCATAAAGTCAATTTTAAAATGTTCAAATAAATCATGGATTTCAGCTCCTATATCTCCTGTTATTGTAGTTGATTTGGAAAAGAAAGAAGAAAGTTATTTAGAATTCTTACCAACCTTGGATATTCCTCTTGAATACCTTATGAATAAATCACACACAACATCATATGATAGCTAAAAAACATCACCTTTTCCTATCAGATTTAAGAGTTCTAAAAATTCTTCTTTGATTCCTTTGAGTAGGAGTGTTTTTAAGGCCTCTTTTGACAAATGCTTATGCTTTGATTTTTGAAGTTTGTATCGAAATCACTCCACATAGTCCTCCAAGCTTTAATCTTCCCCTTGTATCATACTGAAAATATCTTCATTGGATTTTCCGTAGTCTTTATACTTCTCTAAGAATACATTCTTCATGTCTTCCCACATTTGGATGCAGTTCCCACCAAGGCTCATATGCCATCAAAGAGCTGCTCGTTTTAGAGTAAGAGGAAAAACCTTCAAGTGTTGAGCATTAGTACAATAATCATATCCTCTACAAAGTACTTCAAACTCAAATAAGAATGTATCTGGATCTTCATTTTCCAAACCATGAAAATTTGGTAGAACAGATGGGGGAATTATGTGCATTTGTGTCGCTCCTCCTAGATCTTTGATAGGGAATTCAAAAGTAGAAATGTGTGCCATTTATTTACAAAGTAGAAGGTGTTCTTCATTTGCTGCTCCAAAGATCCTCCTTCGAATTTTCCTGCTAATTGGTTAGTGAAATGGGTGATGCTTAACTCACCACTTGAGTGAAATCATAAGATTTGTTTTCTTTTCAAAATTCTACCTCTAAAATCTCCTACTTCTAGTAGTGCATGCTATATGACCTAAAACTACTTGCAAAGGGAATACCTCACCACAAGTTAGCTAGGGTGTGTGTGTAGGTTCTTACCTTCCGTCTTTAATATCCAACCTTCTCAGAGTCAGGAATGCATCTACAACCAGATATTAGTGTGGTAGTGCTATTTGATTGCCTCCCCAACAACAAAGCCAGAATATTGGGGAAAATTAATTACTTGATAAAAAAACAACTAATCACCTAGACAATAATTATCAACACGAGGAGTGTCTTTTTATTTCAAGGAAAACGACAAAATGTATGCAAGAAATTACCAACAACTAACACTGGTTCTACATGATTGTGTTCTATACTACCGATCTCATTCAACAAGAAATAAAATGTAAGACTTGAATAACAATACTAATTTAAATAACAGAAGGTAAATGACATAAAAATAAATTATGCTAATCAAACATCTTGAATCTATACTAAATTAAACCACACATTCCTGAATTGGAAATTTAACCTATTGCACCCAACATAATTGAAATGCTAATCTAGAGCAATAAATTAAATGAAATCTATAAATTGCAGGAAACAACAAATCTGGAAAATGCAACAGCCAACAAATTACTTTAAAAAAAAGGAAATTTAATTTAAGTAACAACAATTGAAATTAAAAGAAACAAACACACAACGAAACTACTTTAGATGTTCAAGGAAACACCTCGTCCAAGATAACGGGCCCGACTACCCAAGAGTCAATTCTGCCTTGAAAAATAATTCAAATCAGATTACAAGTAGACAATTATGAAATTCCACTTATAGGTCCTTTCATTAAAAATTAGAAATAGATACAATATAGCTTTGAGCTTTGCCTCTAATTCAATAATTGTCCCTCTCTTCTTTGATTTATTTTTTCATTTAAATACAAAGAGAGAAAATGGAAATTACAAATAAATTTATTACAAAATGATTTTCCACTACAATTGTAGATTGTCCACAACAAATTGATCAACAAGATCATATTTGAAAGATATCTCCATCATGATTCAAATGGAATAAGTCGAACAAATTGCCTTCAAAGAACCTTGTGTTTCTCTCAATCCAGACCAAATTTGACTTGTTCCAGTTGAATACAGATGGGGATATCTTTCAGATATGATCATGTTGATCAATTTGTTGTGGACAATCTACAATTGTAATGGAAAATAATTTTGTAATCAATTTAGCTGTAATTTCCCATTTCTCTCTGTGTATTTAAATGAGAATAGAGACCAAAGAGGAGAGGGACAATTGTTGAATAAGAGGCAGAGCTCAAAGCTATATTGTATCTATTTCTAATTTTTAATGAAATGAAATATCAGTGGAATTTCATAATTCTCTACTTGTAATTTGATTTGAATTGTTTTTCAAGGCAAAATTGACTCTTGGGCAGTTGGGACCACTACCTTGGATGAGGTGTTGACTTGAACATCTAAAGTAGTTTAGTTGTGTGTTTGTTTCTTTGAATTTCAATTGTTGTTCCTTAAAGTAAATTTCCTTTTCTTTAAAGTAATTTATTGGTTGCTGCATTTTCCATTACAATTGTAGGTTGTACACAACAAATTTATCAACAAGATCAGATCTGAAAGATATCTCCATCATGATTCAGTTGGAACAACTCGAATCTAGTATTGCGATTAGGAAATTTGGAAAACAACCACAACAACAAATCTGAGAAAATTGCCTTCAAAGAACCTTGCGTTTCTCTCAATCGAGACCAAATTTTGGAAAACTAATTTGGGCCGTTCTGCACAAAACCCGTGTCTCAGATTTTCAGGGTTCATCTTCATTTGCCCAAAATGTCCAATGCAAAACCATCACTTTTATCCCAACGGATTTTTGAGTTGGAATATTTGATTATGAGTTGAAGATGAAATTTGCAATCTAGAAGAGATCTTGGAGGCTAAAATTGCGAGTGATGTTATAATAAATTCATTAATAAACAATCATTGGAAAAATCATGCATAATAATCATCAATTTATTAAAAATAAAGGAGAACAAGTATTACTTATCCACAAGAGCATAAGTAATTATGAAATGGAATTATATGATAAATTATGATAAATAATGTGATAAAATAATGGTAGGAATTGATGAAATATATGTTAAGAAATGGTAATAATGATGACAATATAGTGGCCAAAAAAGAGTGTTAATGAGGCTTGTTACAAGAGGACATAGTATCTGAACTCCTCTTGGACCAGTTCTTATAATGTTCTTGAAAAGGTATAGTGCTTCGATTTTTTTTCTGTAGCTCATTCGGTATTTTCAGAAACTATCCTTTGTAAATTTTAGTAACTTGCAACTGTAACAGGATTGCAGAGAGTGCATGCATGCTAATGAAAGAGTAGACATATAAAACTAAGAAAGAGAATAAGATATCTATTTTTTTAATCTATGCAGGAAAATAAGCAAATGTTTCATTGTAATATCAAACCTATAATTGCAATATCGTTTTTTGTTTCACTTTCTTTAATAGTAAGTTCAAGCAACTTATTATTTTGTTGGTAGCCTATGACTATTTCTGCCATAGAACCAACTACATATGGGTGAGGTGACATAATGAACTTCTTTATCATGCTATCCGATGCTAATCTATGATTTTTTCAAACTTGTGGTATATTTTTGACTATGGTACTTTCTAGTAGAAGAATGCAATATTATGCATTGCCTCTCCCATATATTCATTTAGTTCTGATTTCAAAGTCTTTGATACAAACACTATTTCCTGGTTTAAAACAACTTTTGAAACTTTTGACCAAATTATTGTTTATGTTTATTGTTATTTCATTTTCCAATTTTTTTCTTAGTTAGGTCAGCATGAAGCAATTGGGTCTTTAAAGGCAAATTTGGATTTTTGTTTTTGCCTAGGCCATATACTGCAAGTACGTAGCCTTCAAAAACATTTTTGTCGCATCTATATGAGATCTGGATAATTTAGCAACACTATGGTTGCATTTTCTTACATATGCATAGTTGAAAAGGCAATTTGTTTGTTAAAGAGGAATTCAATTGCCTAGAAACAAAACTAATGTTCAAACAAAGGAAACTGGAACAAAATGTTGGCATTATGACTAATGTGTTGTCCTTGATGGCAACATACTTGATAAATATGTCAACATGATGATAGCATGATGAGTATACAGGCTAGTACAGAGAGACTGGACAAAGGAAAATTTGTTCAGAGACAAAGGACTGATAAAGGAAAAGTGTAAGAAAATATATGTGGCTCCTGTGAACAAAGACCGCGTACATACGTGGGTATTGTGAAGCAAAGTTGCGTATAGTTTCCGTACCATGATATTATCAATACCAGGGGACTTTATCGTGGTATTGACCCATAGTTTTGAGCGCGACAACGAATATTTGATCCCGTCAAAGAATACCATTGACATTTCTAAGTGATTGGCCTAAGGTATTGGATAAAGCCTAATCCATACAAGGAGATGGAGATCAAAGTGCTAGCTGTGCAAGTTATAGGTTATTGATGAATGGTTTGATCTGAAACATGTGCACACCAAGGAGCATGAAGGAGGTTCATATTTAATAGATTCGAAAGCACTTTAGTGAAACAAAAGGTGCTTTCTTGATCCTTTATGATTATGACTAACAATGATAAATTTGTGATGGTAATGATACTCTGACATGAACATGTGGGAGTAAGGGTTGCAAAATATGTTTTGTGATTGCAGCGAAGGAATGATTCAGTAATTGCAGATCTATACGCAGATTTTCTTCAGAAAGGTCGCGTATACACGAATCTACTTCAGGGGGTCGCCTATACATTCTACAAAAGTTCAGAATCTGTACGCAGGTGTCAAGTATTAAAAGCGCGTACATACGTGGGTGTTCTTTATAAGAGTCATGTACAACTGCTAGGGTTTTGACGCATGAACTATTAATAATGGTTGATCAGTTCAGTAATTTTTTTTTGTTGTTTGTCAATGATGTCTCTCTCATAATGATCTATGTTTTACAATACTGGTTGGGTTGAACTGATTGTGGAATGAAATGATAAGTGATGATGCTGCTTATAATGATCTGTATTTGGCTTTGTGATCTATGATGGGTTTAGTATGTGATATAGTGATTGTTTTAGTGTGACAGTGATTCATGTATCATTATTTTTGAGATCTATATGTAGGTTTTAACCTCGTACAAAAATTACCTGAATACGAATTCTAAAACACATAAAATAAACAATGCGAGAGCATAACACATAAAACACATATACATAGAGATTTTCCCCTAGATCCTAAAACGAGGACTACGAGCTTGATTTTTCATTATGTTCCCTTTCAATGTTACAATACATATATATACATGCGGAAGCATCCAATACCATGGACCAAAAACCATTGCGCCCAAAACCATGTGCGAAAACCATGCACAAAACCATAGGTAGGTTTGCCCACCTAATATAGGGTCCCAAAAAATTTTCCCCGGGGCGCTGCCCTGGACCTCGTAGAGGGGGGATAACTGCCCCCCTCAAACCCCCTATAGGGGGACCCCTGTAGGGTGGCTAGTCATGGAAATAATATAACACAACCCCAACTCTATACGTGGGTATTCTTCAGAAGAAGTGCGTACATACGCAGGTATGATTAAGAACAATAGCATATACAATCTAATGTATGCTTGATCAAGGTTTGCAATGGCAAAAATTGGTTTTTGTGATAGGTAATAATGTTTGGCTTGGTATATTGATGAGTGGCTATGCATTGGCATGATTTGTTATGATCTAGTTACATTGGTTACAACAATTGATTTGATAATTTAGTTGGTTTAGTATTTGAGTAATTTATTTTAGAAAACTTGAAAGTGGATCTAGTTTGAAACATTCTGAAAAGTGATCCATAAAGAACTGAGTATAATAATATTCAGAAAGGGGGTTGTAGCTCCCGTCCAGTAGGAGTTGGAAAACAAGAGAAGGTTGCAGCCTTCTATAGGTAGGAGCCTATGTACTGGTTAAAACTCTGCACCAGTACAAGTTTATAAGAAGATTATTTTTAATAAAATAAGACAAAGACGACAACAACGGTGGTTTTCTCCCACATTGGGTTTCCACCTAAAATCTCGATGTTCATGTGTGTTGTTATGTTTCTTATGTGTTGATGATTTATCTGCTCTTTACTGCTCATAGTTTCTGCTTAATACATGTTTAATGAAGTAATGATGCATTGGTTAATATTAACATATGATTAATTATATGTAAATCTAGTTGACTAGATATACATAATTTTCTTTCATCATAGTCGCGTACTTGCATGGGTTCACTTAATAACAATCACGTATAGAAATTGGAATAAGAAAAGTAAAGTTGAAGTAAGTTTTAAAATACCAATTCACCCCCACCCCCCAAGTATTTTTCCTAACATTTAGTATCCAAGCATATCCTTCAGAAGAAGCTTAATCTCTTGAAGGAAGATTCATTAAGATGAGAAATCAAGATGGAGTATCATCTATCAGGCCATCATTGTTTAATGGATCCAACTTGGTTTTCTAGAAAGTCAGGAAAAGAGCTTATCTATAGTCACTTGGAACTAACGTTCTGGGAATCGTTGAGGGAGGCTATCAATATCCATCCTCCATTCCCACAGAGGAAGCAAAAAAGAAAAAATATGAGACCAATGCAAAGGTTGTCAACACTCTGTTGGGCAGCTTGGAAGAATCAGAATTTGTCAAGTTCATGCAACTAAATACCACAAAGGCTATATGGGACAAGATCATCCAAAGCTATCAAGGTGACACTAAGGTAAAGACTGCCAAACTCCAAACATTTTGAATTCAATATGAAACCCTCAGAATGCATAATGATGAAAGTATTGCAAGTTACTTTCTTAGAGTAGATGAGATAGTTAATTCAGTGATAAATCTTGGTGATGAAGTAAAAGAATCAATGCTTGTTGAGAAAATCCTCAGATCTCTAACCCCAAAATTCGATTCGAAAGTCTCTGTCATTGAAGAAATGCAGTATTTGAAGAACCTAAATATTGAACAACCTCATTGGATCTTAACAGCATATGAAATGAGAAAAGGAGGTCCTTCAGATATCAAAGAAGCAACATTCAAAGCTACTTCTAAAGGAAAATAAAAGGAAGAGCTTAAGGAATCAAGTTATGTATCACATGAAGAAGAGGTGAACTTTGTAAAGAAACTCCAAGTAGGAATTGGAAGATTTAGAGGTAAGCTTCCTTTCAAATGTTTTTCTTGTGGAAGAGTTGGTCATTATGTGCTAAATGCCCTTATAAATAAAACCATGAGAAAGGGGAAAATTCTGCAAAATTAAACTTTAGAGGAAGGTTTGAAAGCAAGAAAATTTTCTAAACTCGCGAAGATAATGATGGTATTTCAAATGGTGAAGAAGGTGAGTCTGATCAAGAATATATCAATTACTTATGGCATTTGAATTGATGAGTTTGATGATGTTTTTATGGTTGCCTTAGAAGAAAAGGATAATCTCATTGAAGAAACAACAAAAATTAAATTTGTTTAGAAGAAGTTAAATTAGCAGAAGAAGCACCGAAGAAAAAAATTCTAGAAAATGAGAGGCATACTGAAAAGTTATAACTAGAAATAGTATGTCTAAGAAAGAAACTTGAGAAAACAAAAAATATGAACCTTATATTTGCTAAAGGATCCAAGACCCTAGAACAAATAATCAAAATACAACACTCTCCTAAAATAAAAACATGTCTTGGATACAATGGAGAATCATCAAAGACTGTAAAATATTCTAAAACATGTACATGAAGCTATCTCAATGCAGTAAAGGGGGGAAGTCAACAAAATTCCAGCTCTTAGGAAATGAATGTGGGATAAAATGTATCTTAGGTAAATCATTCTTACTATAATCAAAAGGGAAACTACACAAAAATGTACTATACTCCGAAGAACTTCTACTTCAATGGTAAATGCTTCGCTTGTCATAACTTTGGTCATAAGGTCGCTCAATGTGTCACTTATAAAACTATCATGACTAAAGAAGCAAGAAAACAAAAGAATGAGATTGGATTAAAGAAATACTCTTACAATACTTTTTCACCTCTCCAAGTGAAACAAAATGTTCCTTTTGCAATAAATTTGGGTATAGAGAGACTCAGTGTAGGAGAAAAATGAGACCAACTCTTGCAAATGATTTTTTTTGCACAAAACACAAAACATCAAAATAAAGGTGAAATAGCTGGACAATTGCTTCTTGGAAAAATGCAATTACTTAATTAACAATAGAATTAACTAATAAACACTAATCTATTGAGCATAGTGTATTAATTCTAGTGCATTAAGCACATGTAATCTAATTTAATGAAACATTAACTTTAATTACAAATGCTATTTATAACTTTTAAAAAATAACTAGCACTATAATTAAAATTAATACTTAAATCCAATTAGTTGATCTTATAATAAAGTAAGAGAAAAAATTAATTGATTTTATAAGTACATACAATTAATTGATTCTATAATAAAATCTAGAAAGAATTATTTGATTGTATAACTATATATAATTAGATGTATTTACAATAAAATTAAGAAATAATTAATTAGTTATATAAGCATATATAAATAAGAAAAAATTATAAGGAAAGATTACCAACAAATTGTCCTTGTCTTGGCTTTTATCATACTCATTTTATAGGCAAAAGTGTTGGATAATGGTTTTTTCCATACTCAAAATTATTTTTTACTTTCTCTGTACAGATGGTGGAGGCAAAGGTGTTGGATAATGATGCATCCAACCCATAGTTGTCTGAATGAAATGGATAGAATTGAAAGAAAATAATTGCTATATATGCATGCTTAATTATTCTTATCCTTGCATTTCAATGTTAAATATTCAAGTTATTTTAGAAAAGAGGCCAATTAATGTCTCTCATAATTTGTTTATTTGTTTATATATATATATTGTTTTGTTTTTGTTTTTTTTTTTTTGTTTTTTTTTTTTTTTTTTTTTTTTTTTTGTTTTTGTCTTTTTGTTTTTTGTTTTTTGTTTTTGTTTTTGTTTTTGTTTTTTGTTTTTTGTTTTTTGTTTTTTGCTTTTTGCTTTTGCTTTTGCTTTTGCTTTTTGTTTTTGTTTTTTGTTTTTGTTTTTGCTTTTTTGTTTATTGTTTTTTTGTTTATTGTTTTGTTTCATTTTTGTTTGTTTGTTTGTTTGTTTCTTTTTTTTTTGCAGTTGAGCCATGCCAACCTTTTTGTGAAAATGACATATTTTTAAAAACTTACAAACACAGGTTTTTAAAAAACCTCTATAGTAGAGGCAATTAATTTTGCAAACCATCTAATGGTAGTATATATAAATCAACCATTTTATGAATAATTATTGCATTAGTTTACTACACGAACATAAGGTGCCTTTTGCTCCATAGAAAAATGAAAACTCACTACATCAACATCTTTACAATTATGCAATTGTATTAAAAAAATATAATTGTCATTTCATAACTTCAAGAGTCTCATATACAAGCATGACATGTTGTCATGGTAACATGATTAGGCCTTAAACCTCCCATTGCATGTATCACATTTCATTAATGACACACACATCTTCGTAAGTTGTCCATATCTAGAAGCCCCCTTCTTGTCTGTTGACATGATCTCGGGTTTTAGAGCATTCAATTCTCAAGCGTTTATTACAATCCCTAGTTTTGAGAGATTTGATGGACAAGATACTAAATGAATTTGGGATAGAAACCCCCTTCCTTTATGTTGACATGATCTAGGGTTTTAGAGCATTGAATTCTTAGGTATTTGTTACAATCCCTAGTTCTTAGGGTTTTACTGGGTAGGATAATGAATGGCTCTGATATCTAAACATGTTAGAGTCTATATGATGTAACTATTATTTAGGAAATGCTCACACTCTTCCTTTATGGATTAGGCTAAACTTGTAGCACTCTTCCCTCCCTGCTTGAGTTGGGCAACTTTACAAGTCAAATTTTCTATCAATCCCAAACTCTGTAGATTTTTTGAACATATGGATTTATTTAAAATGGGGTAAAACTCATAGGAAGAAGCTCTTGTAATACATATAAATTCAATTTTGTGATTCAAGCTATCACTGAAATTTGGCACCCAATTAATGACATGTTTTCTAAATATGAGAAACATTCATTTGGTGTTTATATGTGCATATATAGAAAATAAGAGGATAAAGGTCTTGGGTTCAAACATGTACAACTGAGTCCTTTGTAGTTCCCCTTGTTTCGCTTGGCTAATTTAATGACAGAAGATGCAAATCTTCACGAGAATAAGAAAAGGCATAGGTAAGCCGTGACGAATCCATCAATCCATGGTAGGAACCAGATTGAACCACATGGATACTTCTGTTGGACTCGTAGGATGGCGACGGGTGGACCAAAAGTAAGCACAAAACAACCAACAGAGAAATGAAATTGTCGGATGCCACACTACCTTTAAAGCTTGCATAGAGTTTTCCAAAATGTTGCACAAATAATCTATGTGGATTGCATATCATAGTTCAAAGTTGTAAGTACGCGTTATTATTATTTTTTTATATTTATTATGTCCCTATTTTTTTATTTGAGCCCAACAACTTCTTATTAAACTTGACTACATTACTATGGTCACCACTACCATTAATCAAATTTAGTATTGATTTTATAATTTAAAATGAGCACCATAGTCTTGATTGAAAATGGATGCAATTTCTTTTTTAATGCTCTATTTTAACCCATGTACGCTTAGTTTCCAAGAAGAAACTGTCCAACTATTTTTCCCTTTAATTATTACCTCCAGTACAATGGAAATTTAGTTGCTTCTTTTATTGCCACGATCAAGGATCTCTTCTAAACGACTGGTTCAACCTTTAAAGGCAGAGTTGCATTCATGGCTATCAATCCAAATTGAATGCATTAGTTAGCTACATCATCGTAATTATTCCCTGAATGGAGATTGTGTCATTATCAACCGTCGTAACATACACTTGTAGAGATTCAGGGTTATCGATCTAAATTGAATGCAGTTGGAACCTACATCATCATAATTATGTTGAATGGAAAATAAATGGAGACAATGTCATTATCAATGCCATAACATACACCTACAAATATTTGCACATATTTTCTTGGAGAATTAATGTGGAAACATTAATATTCATCACCCTAATTAGGTTATGAATGGATAAGCAAAGGGAGAGGAGTACTCACATTGTTGGATGTCCTTACAAATATTTATTGTCAATACCATTAAGAGCTTTAGATGACATACTCACTTCACCCCACTACCCCATCCTGGGCACAAAATTCTAACCTCATGCCAACACTCAGACATCCAATAATGGTCTTTCCTAGGGATTTCATTCATCACTCCATTGAAAAGTTCCGAGGATGAACTCCCGTGACAACTCATCAATACACATAAGCATATGGCCCCCCCTCACATTTCTAGTTATTCTATTGGGATTTGATTTCTTCGCCTTCCATGTAATCCCAAGCCTTTTCTCCCTAGAGTTTTCAATACATATACCTTTGATTACCTCTAAGATTCTATTTCAGGGGTGACTCAACCCTCCACATGGCCTTTTCATTATCACACGGTTCCCATTGGACCATCGCTTACGTCCCTTTCGATTTCACCCTAGCGATTTCTTAAAGCATTATTCTTGTTTCTTCTGGGATTTTGTTCCTAGGGTGACATGGGAAACCACATTGAATGACAAGTCACCCAACACCCTAATCAAATCACGCCACCTATCACTCATGCAAAGTTGTCATATCTAAGAAGAAGCTATCTAGCTATTTCACCCTTCAATTACGATTACCAGTACAATGTATATTTAGTTGCTTCTTTGAATGCCATGTGTTATCACTCAGGTTGTTCCCCAAAGTTGTAAGAAAGGGAATACGGCCGAGGTAACCACAGACCAATCTTTTAGACACATATTCTAGCCAATCTACATCCAGAGAGGGCTCTCTCTTTATGATTTATCTTTATTTTGAGATGTATTAGGCTAGGTATGAAGTACAAGGGTTTTGTTTTGAGTTTGGTTGGAGAGATGGAGATTCAATAGAACAGTGAGGTAAAACTAAATAGTTTCAGTCCATTGGGCAAGAAGGATAACTTCCTGGATTCAGTTTCTTAACAGAGGAAGGGATCACAGAGCAAGGTACTCAAATATGGAACAATTTATAGGCTGGAATCAGATGGAATGGAGTCAATTGGGTGAAGGGCAGTTAAGAATCCTTCATCATTTTGACAGAGGGAAAGTGAATGACTATTGTTAAGGAGCAATTAAGAATTCCTTAGCAAAACTCAAGGTGAAAGAATCAGGGGAAACAGGAGCAATTAAGAATTCACTGTTTATACTAATTCTGAAGAAAACACAGAAAATAATAAAGACTGAAGACAGAGTGCAATCAAGCAAATTCTGAATTATTCTTTCTCTCTATTATTTAGATCATGAAACATAGATGATATAAAAAACGAAGAAACTGTAAAACACAAGTTAGAAAGGACTTATTGATCCATAAGCTGATTCAAGAATTCTGTAACATGGTCCTTAGCATCAATTCCTCATTCAGTAGGCCAGACAACAAATGGTTCCAACAGCCTTTTATTCCAGAGTTTCAGTATTACAGTCAAGAACTACGAATACCCACCAACCAACCCCAAATACTTCGTTTGGGGGGGTATTTATACAAAAATATCAAAATATCTTACAAAATATCTGATAGAAATAATATCTGGTGATGACTAACGCCTTTTTACAAAAAGATAGAGACAAACAATCTCGGAAACAGGGAAACAATAAATTGCTGCTGTGCTGGCCGTTCCTTCTTTATTGGATGTACAGGAGGTAGGTTCTGCAAGTCGGCTTGCAGCTGTCTTCCACTGATATTCTGCGCTGGCTGCTCCGTTGTTGCCGGACATCCTTTGACCCCAGGAGGAATTTTATAGGATCCCCAACATATCTTCCCACCATTGTTGCTCTGGCAATTTATGCCTCTGAAGTTTTCTCAAGGTTTCATCAGCTTCAGTATATCTGATAAAATTAGGCTGGGGCTGAAACATATGTTTTACTTCATGTTAAATATAAAATAAGCTCTCCAAATTATCATAGAGAATTTGGCCTGTAGGGAGTGCTTTTACTCCTGAAGTACTTGCTGATGAACTAGCTTGATCAAGAGCATATGTGTTTAAATTATGTACATAATCTGCGTGTTTCATAAGCCTGTTATTATTTCCTAAAAGACTTGGTAGCCCTCTATCTTGCAAAATTGTAAACCTTTGCATGAAAGAGTTAATTTCTACTTGCATATCCTAGCATCTTTTTTCCAAATTCTGCATCAAATTTTTCTTGGTTAGAACTCTTTTGATATCCAAAATGGTGCCTGTCCTGTCTAGGATGCCAAGTTGTTCTAGTTGTTCTCTATTTCTGTAATTCAAAAAATGTATGAGCCGGTTGGCCTGCTCAGGCATTTGTCCTAGTAAAGCACTTGCTTTTTGGATTTCACCATGTGCTGGATTCACCAAATCAATCTGCTCATAAATGGCTTGGAAAGATGGCCAAACATTACTTAGAGACTGATTAATGTTGGTCTAGAGGATTCCTTTGATTTCTGCTAGAGGTTTATCCATAGTGAGATCCTTCTTTAATTCTCTGACTTTGTTCTCTAATGTTTTAACCTCTCTTATCTTCTCTGCAACATTCATCTTGGATTTGTCATAATTCTTTTCTACTTTTGCCAATTTTTCCTTTACTTGTTTCAGCTCTGATACTTGGAGTCTTAATTCTTCCATGGATTTTATCAATTCTTATGTGCTCATACTTGTAATGCTGCCTGGTGCTGCTGTTGTGGTTTCTGTACCTGTAATTACTGCTGCTGTGACTGCTGGTACATTCAGGGCCGATGCTGTTCCAGTTGTTGAGGGGACTGCACTTGTAACTATAGGAATTACCTCAGGTGGCTGGGAGGTCGACTCTCCCTGCTTCTCTTTTAATGCCTTTTCTAGTGCCTGCTCTGTATCGGTTAATATCTCATTGAGTTTCATGAGAAGGTCCATCATGTTTTCTTCTGATTTCTGTTCTATAATTTCTGCAATCTGAGGGTGCCTGGAAGGAGGTAGCTTCAACTGTTTCCTCAGGGCAGCGATGTCCTCTTCCTTCTTTTTGATTAGTGCCTTTGTGCCTTTAGCATCTTTGGGATCATGTCCCAGTTCCATGATGATCTCCTCCAAAGATTTGATTCTATTATCTTTGGCCAAAGAAGAAGCTTTTTCCCAATCTAACTGAGCTGTTGTGTTGTCCAAAGAACTTTGTAACTGGTGGGCCAACATTGCCTTGTCAGTTAGTGTGGAGTAAACCATTTCTCCAGTCTGCTTATGAAGTTCAATCTGGTCCAGTGGATGAATGTCTTTGGCTAGGACCTCCAAGTTTGTTATGATGAAATCTGCTGCTGACTGGGGTTGCTGCACCTTAGGCTTAAAGTAACTCATTATCATTTTGCCTTCCTTAATGTCATAGGCAGACATTAACCTTTGCTGGTTTGAGGGCGCCATCTTCAAGTATTGATTGTATATTTGAATTCTCACAGGATCATTTTTGGCCTTAATTTCTGTAAAAGTCCGTTTGATGTCAGAGGGATGTTTGCTCTGTGGCCTGGTAGATGATACTTCAACACTGTGCTGCCTTTCTAGCTCCTGCCTGTGTGAGCTAGTCGATGTATCTATTACTGGGGAAGTCTACTGGCTGACTAACCTCTCACCTCTTAGGTTGTCTGTTGTTTCTTCTATGATTTCCTCTTCTCACAGAGGGTCCAATCTTTGCCTCTTTGCACCTGGTTGTTCTGCGGGTCCACTAATAGGTGTGGCCTCTTCTCTGTCTCTTTTCCTGCCTTTTTCCTCATTTAAAGGAGTTTGTAATGCTGGGATTTCTGGTGCTGTGGATTTGGCAGGAGGAATTTGTACTTGTTCCTGTTCTTTGGACCCCCTTGGCTAATCAATCATGATTGGCTACTTTGTAGTTTCTACCTCTTTGCCCTTTGACGTCCCAGTGATTGATGTGCTGGTTCTTTGTGCAGGCTGATGAGAAGTTCCAGCAGAAGATGTTCCAACTCCTGATTGTTGAGGCAGCTTGAAAGATACCTGTCCAAAAGAGTCCAGGTCAAGGGTTTTTTCAAGATCTTTCATAGTCTTTTCCATCTTTTCTTGCTCACTAATTTCTTCTATCAAGGTCCCTTCTACCCATTCTTCTTGATTTGCATACTGTTCAATTTCTGGGATCCTATGATGTATATAAACTGATAGCCTGTACTTTACCCTTCTGTCACTTATGAAACTACATGGGTCATAAGGCACCCACCCAAAACTCTTTTTCAATCTAAGGTGGTCTTCTAAGATCTTTTCTGCATCTTTCCATGCTTCCTTATCATGGATAACATAAGGGCCTAACTGGTTTTTGATTCTCAGCTGAGCTTTCTTCTTTACATTACAAAAGTGGGTTAAATCTGCATGGATGATCTGCCTAAAATATTCTAGTGCAAATAACCTCATGGGTACATATTTAGGCAATTTAAAAGGGCAGAGTTCACACCCATACATTCTGATCTCTGTGTGATTCTGGTAGAGGTACCAGTCACCTATTCTGTAGTTTTTGGACAACTGCAAAATCTTCCTCATGTCGCCAGTGATCCTGGGAGGAGGGGCTCCTATCAACAAAGTAGAGGCTGGGTGTATAAACAAGTCAATGAATTCACTATAAGTATAAGGGCACTCATAAGTATCATGGAAGACTGAGCTCCAAAAGATCACAGACCTCCGATTTCCTTTTGAATCTAATTTCCTGATGGGAAATGGAAAGCTGTCTGGCTGATAATATAACAACAGATGGTATATATAAGATGTGTATTTGAACACACCTTCCCTCTCCAAATTCATGAACTGAGCATGGATTTTGTTGGCAATGAAAGTGGCATAGTCATATTTGACAGCAGGGGGCTGTCCTGGAGTAAATATTGATAACAAAACCAGGGTGATATCATCCACATATTCAATGGACCTAAATCCCAAGACCAAAGATATCATGTCAACAATGAGTTTATCAGTTTCAGTGAAAAAAGCTTGCAGGTAAGGAGGAGGGCCTTTAGGTTGGTGCTTTGGTGACATGGACATATGGGCAATCCAGGTTATCTCTGAGCTAGGCAATTGAGAAGCTTTTTCCAGCAAAAATCCCATGGAAAGAGGAGCCAGAGGCTCAGTGGAGTGAAAATGTATCATCTCATTGATGGATTCAGCAGTTATGGAGAAAAGGACATTTTGGGAAGGTGACATGACTGCTCTAAGGATAGGGTCATAGTTAGCACAACATTGGTGGATGATATCTGGGAAAACATGGACTGAGGGGAGGAAGTACATGGGAAGGTTTGATTCCCACAGTCCAAAAATATCAGAATGGCTTAGATAACTATCCCTAATTTGGTAGAAGGCCTGAAGATGATTATAATCAGTGGTTAAGTCCTTTATTTGAAAGTCCTTGTCTGCAAGAGGCAGATAATTCAAGTCTTTGTGAGGTGCATTTACAGGCGCGACATTCAGGGCTGCGGGGGCTTCCATGTTTGGTTCTTGTGTTTTCAAACTGGAATTTGGGATTGTTGTGGAAAATTGGACTGAACAGCAGGTCTAGGAGTCTTTTTGTGGGCTAAACAGACTGCTCTTGACTCGAATTTGGTTTCCCAGGTAGAACTTTCAGTCGAAAAAAGCGGAATTTACAGGGTTACCGGTAAAATCGATAAATACCTGGACTATGGAGGCAAATTGAGTAACTGTAGGTTGAATGACGGAGTGCAGAGCGCGTTGATGGTGGTTTCCTCGGACGGGTGGCGGTTGAAATCAAGTACAGTGGCTTTAGTTGTTATTTTGCATGGGAGCGTGAACACAGAGATTTTATAGTGAAAATGACATTTCATCGCTTTTTAACGAAATTTTGGGTTGGCGGGTAATTTTTGGCGTTTATTGACGGATGACGTCAGCATGATGGGACAATTTGTTATTTAGCGAGGGTACGGGACGGTGATGTGGCCATGACGACAGTGAGGGGTCAGCGGGAGGGCGGTAAATGGTTTTGGCCCGTAGTGCTTATGGGCTAAAGTGGTTTTGGTCGGGAGGGCCGTGAGCAGCGTGGGTGGTCGACACGCGTCCATGGTACGGGCGCAATACTGACAATCCCCCAGGCGTTAAAGTGCAGCGGACGAAGGGCTGGCGATATGATCTACAGCCGTTCGATGGGAGAGCACCGATCAGATGGTTGGCGCTATGCGAAGACAGTGGAGGGTTAATGTGCGGGGGCCCCATATAATAAACGTTAATAAATCATATCAGGGCTGTGTTTATTGGTTGGCGGGGTGATTTGTTAATTAATTAACGTGGGGTTAATTAATTCCATGATTTGTGCACGGCGGGTTATGGTTCTTCACAGGTTTCAAATAAAATTGGTAATCCATATTTAAACAACGATTTAACAGTGTTATGGTTATAATAAACCGGGGTGGTGATATTAAAATATGAGGGTCTTTGTTATATATACATATTTACGGGGAAAGGCACTATTTCACAAGGGATTTATATAATTAAGTTAGAGTTTAATTAATATGATTTATGAAATGGGAAGCACTAAGCGATAAACTTAGGCTATGGGGTTTTTGTGATATTTGTACAATTTCCTAAGTAAAAAGGGTTTTACTTAGGCTTTTTATGAAATGAGATGGAATGAGTTGGGGACATTGAGCAGATCTCAATATCTCTGGGGGGAGAATTAGTAAGTGATTTTGGAAAAGGGTGGAGGGGAGTTAATCATGCTTTGCTTGACCTGGATCCAGACACCTACCATGGTACTTGTGATAATAGTAAGATGAACAACTTTGAGAAACAAAATTAATCACAAGTATGTTTCTGCAACACCAAAACTGCCTACCCAGCCTACTGCACCTAATATTTTTTTTCTTTTTCCATTGGGTGCACTTGGACTAGCAAACCCTCATAAATTTTCTTTTCTTTACATGATAAACCTATCTAAATCTGTACTTATTTCTTCCAAGGGCTCAGATTGAACTGTTGAGCTCCTTTGCTTCTCTACCTATCTATTTATCTGCCAAGTTTAAACAATTTGGACAGATTTTATTCTCTATGTCTAAAACAGGAAATTCAAACATGAACTGGCCAAGATTAAGCTATTTGGCCATTCATTAAGACAACATAATAAAATAGTAGTGGCATTTGGACTTGCACACTTTCCTGGTCCTTTTTATTTGGGGTTCATTTCTTTTCTTTTTTCTGACCATCTTATTCTTTTTACCCTTTTATTTTTCTTTTAGGGTATACCCTCTTTACATTTTTAAAATTTTTGGTCTTTTGAGAATATGGAAAACCTTTACAATAGGAAAAGGTATGAACATATTTCAGAGCTAACCAAGTCAATCATGAAATATGACACCTATTGGTGTAGGAGCATAACACTGGCTCCACTTGGGGATGGCTTTTCCTGGTGAAAAGTCGAGAACAACAGGTCAAATGGCCTTCTGAACAACTCTTGCTGTGCTCTAAACTTTTCTCTTGTCGAAAGTAGAAAGCTGTACAAACAGATCATGTACAATAAACACATTTTTCTTGAGCAAAACAAAAATAGTAAAATTCCTTCACTGTTTCTCAAAATTTTCTGCACATTCCTTCCTATTCTTATTGCTGTAACAAAGAAGCCTATCACTATCTTCAAGCTGCAGAAATTGAACTTCCTTATGTACATGTTAGAGTCAGGATATATCAAAAAACTGGATCAAAATAGTGTTTTAGCATTCAACCATTCACTGGCCCTTCTTTTGTTTCTGAATCATCCAGGTTCTTCAAAAAGTAGGTATTGTTTCCCTATGAGGCCTGAATAATAAAAGGTCCCTTCCATAGGAAGTCAAACTTCCCATGTTTGCCTTTCTCTTCTCTTCTAGAGTCCCATTTTAAGACTTTGTATCTTATGTAAAAATCTTCTGCCTTGGTCCTCTTATCAAAGATTTTCTTGAGTTTTTCTTGTAACAATTGGGATCTTTGGTACACCTCTTCTCCGGTCTGCTGCAAATGGATGGTCTGATTTATCCTTCTTTGAATGTCATTGGGCTGTACCTGAACTTCTTGCAGTAGTTTCATTACAGGGACCCCTAATGATGAAGGAAAAACAACCTCCATACCATAGACTAGCTCATAGGGACTAGTTCCAATGGATCTCTTGGTAGTTAATCTGTCTGCCCATAGTGCATTGATAAGCTTCTTATGCCAGTTTTTCTTGTTTTCTTCCAATATTTTCTTAATAATATTGATCAGGCTTTTATTGGAGGACTCAGCTAGACCATTACCTTGAGGGTAATACACTGTGGAATGGCCTAAGGTGATGTGGTACTTGTGACAGAATCTTATCATTTTCTTGGATTTGAAAGCAGCACAATTGTCAGTTATAATCTTTTCAGGACAGTCAAATCTGGACAAGATGTCGGTTTCTAGGAATCCTATGATCACTTTGTCATTGGCTTGTCTAGAAGGGATGGCCTCTATCCATTTAGTGAAATAATCTGTGATAGTGAGGATCCATTTATGCTGGCCAGAAGAGGGAGGATGGATTTCTCCAATGAAGTCCAAACCCCATTGTTGAAATGGTCTTTCGGTGGAAATTGGTCTAAGGGGTAAAGGTAGAAGTTTCGTCTTGCCTTCAAAGATTTGACATTTATGGCAAACAGTGACAAACTTCTTAACATCAGCAAACAAGGTTGGCCAGTAAAATCCAGCCCTTAGGATTTTGTCAGCAGTTGATTTCTAGTACAGATGTCCACTACAGTCCCTCGCATGAAATTCTTTGAGTACCTTATCAGCTTCATCCTTTATTAAGCAGTTCAATAGATTAGCTTCATGATTTTTCCAAAAAAGAGCACCATCTAAAATACATAATTTTGAGGCTTTCATTTTTAAAAATCTCTTATTTGTTCTGGATAACCCTGGAGGAGCCTACAGGTTTAACAATATATGAATTATGTCAGCATACCAAGGTGATTCTAGGAAGGCCTGACTGATTTGTGGAGTCGCCATCTCCTGTTCATTATCCAGTTCATTAATATCCAAGGCTTGGCAATTGGTTTCAATCATGAGTTTAGCCAATCCCTATCCTTTTATAAGCTTTGTAGGTTTTATTTCAATATCATACTCTAATATAGTAGCTATCCATTTACCTCTCTTGCCTTCAATCCCCTCTTGGGTCAAGATATCTTTGACAACAACATTTGGTACATAGGCTATTATATGGGAGTATAATATGTAGACCCTGAAGTCTTTGATAGCTTTCACAAGTGCGTAAGCCTGTTTTTCCATGATTGGGTATTTTAGAGGTGCATCTCCGAGTGCTTTACTAAAGAAGGCTATGGGTTTTTCGCATACTTGATCATCTTTTTGTAGTAAAACAACAGCAATAATGTGTTCAGATGCGAATGAGAATATTATGAAGTCTCTGTCAAATTTTGGGCTTGTAAGGACTGGTGTTTTGGTCAAAGCCATTTTAATTTCTTCAAATGCTTGTTTGGCTTGTAATGTCCATTTAACCTTGGAATCTTTTCTCAACATATTATTCAGCAATCTGATTAATTCAGCCAAATTAGGAATGAATCTTCTTAAAAAGTTAATCTTTACTAGGAAAGCTTGGAGCTCTTTGATATTTCTGGGGTGAGGTATTTGTAATATGGCTTCTATTCTATTAGGGTCAATTTTGATGCCATCTTTGGAGATTATGTGGCCCAACAGTTTGCCTTCCTCTAGACCAAACAAGGACTTCCTAGGATTCAAGGAAATACCATATTTTCTGCACTTTAAAAACACTTGTCTCAAATGATCTAAATGTTGCTGATCTGATTTAGAAAACACAGTAAGATCATCTAGATATATGACTAGAAAATCGTGAATTTCCTTTGCAAAAGTTATGTCCATTGCTCGTTGGAAGGTTGCCCCTGCATTCTTCAACCCAAATGGCATTTTGACATATTTGAAAGTTCCCTGTGGTGTTGTAAAAGCAGTCTTTTCTTGGTCATCAAGATGGACTAGAATCTGGTTAAACCCTGAAAACCCATCCAAAAGTGAAATCCTAGAGGCACCTACCACTCTTTGTAAAATGCGGTCCATCTTAGGTAACGGGTAGTGGTATTTCAGAGAAACTTTATTAACATTCCTTAAATCGATACACAATCTGATTTCCCCTGTTTTCTTCCTAGTGGGCACTAAATTAGACATCCATTCTGAAAACCTAATAGGAGCAATTATTCCAGCCTCATACATTCTTTTGATTTCTTTTTCAATTAAAGGGAGTAGTACAGGGTTAACTCTTCTGAGCTTTTGCTTGAATGGTTTTTGGTTTTCCTTGAGGGGTATAGTATGTTGAATTATAGAGGTGTCATATGATTTCAGATCCTCATAACTCCATGCAAAAACATCCTGAAATTCCTTGAACAGTTCAACATATTTAAGCTTTTGGTCAGGGGGTAGAGTTTTGGATAGTTTTATCATTTTAGGATTTTCTTCAGTTCCTATGTTACAGTCCTCAATGTCTGCGTTTAGAGGCTGCATTTTGGGTTTCTTTGGGATATCATTAGAATCAAAGAAATCTTCCAAAGGAGTTAATCCTGTGGGCAAATAATTATCTTTTAAATCAATAACTTCAGATTCTCCTCCAATAATCTCATCAATGTCTATTTCTTTAAGATCTTGCAACTTTTTCTTGGTAAATTTTGTTGGGTGAAGTATTTGGGTTGCAGTTTCTGCTGAAATGTTTGTTTCAATTTTGTCTATTTGATCAACCTCACCAACAATGTCCGTGTCTATATTAGTGTTACAAAACTCTTCTTCTAGGGTCAAGAAATTGTTAATCTGAATATCATTGTCAAACACTTGCCAATTCTTTACATTGTCTGGTATGGTTGGCCTGTGTCTAATCTCAGCTGTAAACTAATGGTTGGGTTCAAATGGCAGTTTACAAGTGCTGGCAAATGTTGCCAAACTGTGAGCATGCAAATTGTGCTTTCCTGGAATTTTGGCAAGCTGTGTTTCCAGAAATGTATTGAGTATTTCAATTGCTGCTCCTCTATAAGATCTTAATCTAGGATCATTTGTGAGGAAGTTCCCTTTTATCTATTGAATGTCTAAATCAGAGTCTCCCAAAACTGATATCCTGGTTGCCCATAAATTTTTGATCAATTTGAGTCCTAGCAAGAGGGCTTCATATTCAGCCATATTATTGGTACGTTTGAATTTTAATCTGTATGCATGGCCTTCAACATGATCATTTTCAAGGTTATGCACCCAAATCCCTACTCTTGCCCCTAATTTATTGACTGAACCATCAAATTCTAAGTACCAAGGATCTCATGTTCATAGTTAATTTTAGGAGTCTCAGAAATTTGTTTATTAGGGAAATATGGCTTTTGAATTTCATCTGGTTTCCCTCGAGTATCTGATATGTCATTGTTCTCTGAAATTTCTTGAATTTGAACACTAGCCTTTTGGTTTCTAATTTCTTCTTGTTCAAATGCTAAAACCTTGACATCAGTTGGAGGATTAACTTCAGCATTGTATAGAATGAAGGAGTCCATGTCAGAGTGCATGGAATAGATGGGAAAATTCTGGGGTTTCTCCTGGTTGCTCACCACGTATTTCATTAAAGTTTCTCGGTACAATCTCTTTGGTTGACCAAATACTGAAACAGTAGCGTAGGACATGTCTAACTGTAAAGATCCTTGGAGCTTCGCACCCCAAGATCTAGACAACAACATGCCATATTTTGGTGGAATATCAGCTACCACTACATCCATTAAAATGGCCTTGGCAGGGTATTGAACTAATGATACACATAAATCTTTGATCAACCCTAGACATCTGACCTGGCTTGAATCAAAAGAGAATAAGCATTTGTATGGCCTAGTAATATCTAGGTCCAATTTCTCCATTATAGATTTAGGCATTAGGTTATGAGAAGCACTGGAATCAAACATGGCATTATGAAGTATTTTATCATGTATGTTCAGGCTTACATAGAAAGGAGGAACCCCTCCATCTACTAATTTTCCGTTTACCTCAGGGCCAAAAATTAATTCAGGCTGGTCATCCAAGACATTTACTGAATCTTTGTTCTTTGAAATTTGGAGTGATCTGCAGATTTGACCTCTGTAGGCATCATGCTTAGCCAATTCTGATAATGGGATAGCTATCTTTAATTTTCCAATTTCAGTCTCAAGATTGAAAGGTTTTTCAGTTTGAAACTTTGTATTTGGGACCGTGAGATTGTCTTTTTCTGTTGTATTTTCAATGCTTTTCTCTTTTTCAGGAGTGGTGTGATGAGATGAAGTTGCTTCCAACTCAATTTCAGGAGGTTCTTCCACATTTCCCTTGGGAGGAGTGGAAGTGGAAGGTTGTCTGTTAGTTTGCTGATTGCCCGATACATCTTCAACTATTGGGTTATTTGGGTTAGGACCTATTCTAGGAAGGGTTTGTACAGAGGGGTTCTTGATCTTAGCTTTGTTAGGTTGCTTGGTTTCTTTCTGTTTATTGGTTTCAGGGACATCTATCCTTCTGCTCCTGAGATTGTACTGCTTGTGAACTTCATAAATGGTTGTGTCATATCCCTCCCTAAAATCAAATGATTCACCTGATTGAATTTGGAATTGATTAAGAGTGTGAGCCTCTTGGTCTTCTTGGGTCAAGAAAATTTGTTGCTCACTATTGAGACCCATTAAGTTAATTTGAGTATCTTCTGTTGGTTCACTGGAAGTTGAAGCTTCAACATAATTTTCCTGGAATGGAGGTCTAATGTTTTGGTCAGGACCAGCCTTTCCAGTATTAGAATTCTGGTTTTTTCTAAAGTTTGGATTTCTTCTAGTGTTGCTCGGTTGACCATCCCAAGGGGATTTCCTCTCAATTGTTTCTACTCTATCACCAAGTCTATCCATTCCTTTAATAATAGCATCTAATTTTTGTTCAAAGGCAGAAGGTTCCTCTTTGAAAGGTGTCCTTCTTTCAGCTCTAGCTCGAGTTCATTTAGAAATGAGATTGGCCTCAACGCTGACAGCTATGCTCTTCATCTCTTCTATGTTTCGAGGAGCTCTTTCCCTAAGCTGGTATGCCATATCAAAGTCAAATGCATCAGTGAATTTGATCAAGGCCAAATCTGGAGGAGGTCTGAGATTCTGAGGAATGGCATTGTATACATTATTAAATTTGGTACAGTAATCTTGAACAATTTCTTATGGGCCTCTTTTCAAGTTTTTATATTTTGATAAAATGTGGAGAGGATGTTTCTTCTTTTCCCATCTGTTCAAGAAGGTCTAATAAAGAGCTTCTGGGTCATTGATAGTGTTTGCAGGGAGGGCTCTAAACCAGGTCCTAACATCTCCAGTTAAAATTTAAACAAATACTTTCATTCTGACATCATCATCATCATCAATCTCATAATTTTTAAAATAATCTGTCATTTTATTGGTATGTTGTTGAGCTGTGTAAGTGCCAATACCGTCAAAATAGGTGATTTTTCTTTGATAATCCTGAGGCATGGCCCCCAGATTTGCAGGTAATTGCAGGGGAGCATATCGGTTTGCTATGCTTGCAGAGATAAGTGTGACAACTAGAAGCGCAGGGCAGAATGTTCTTGGCTCTCGTGGCTTCTAAGGATTTTAGGAATGAGATTAGGATTTTCAAAGACAGGAGGGGGATTTGGATCAGGATTTTATCTGGTGTAACGGATCTTCTTCTTTGGCTTACCTATCTACACTTAAGTTTTGAATTTTTAGCTATGATATTCTCGTTTTCCTTATCAATGGGCTCTCTCAGTATTTTTTTTAGACATACTTTAATTCTTTATTATCTTGAGAATTGGATCGACCTAGTTTCCCTCTAGACAGGTCTTGATGGTGTTTTTTTGTTTTTTGTTTTTTCTATCTATGCTTTCTAACTATAGAAGGGGACTTTATCAATATTTCTTGCTAACCTCCAATGACTACTAATGAGCCAACATAGTGGATTTATTAAAGCCATTGTATCTATGTATTCTACTTTAACATTCTAATAAAATAACAAAACTTATTAAAAAAAGGCTCCATTGTATATGTTAAATAAAAATATATCATCCAAACAACACCTTATAAACATAAAATTAATGACTACAAATCTTATCATAATTTTAAAACAAATGACATATAAAACCATGAAAGAAAGTCGGAATTAAAATCACACAAACTAACATACCATAAGAATCAACAATTCGTTAACTAAAAAAAAGTGTCATATCATGGAATTATTGGAATTCAATATGAGGGCATTGCTATGTTGTTTTTTGCCACCCCTTTATAATTCATGAAGGATCTAAAATAGGTCGATTTTCAAATGACCCACTAGAAGGTTGTTGTATCTAGGCATTGCCAAAGGCCTTTGTTTCCTCCTCTACTCTTTCCTCCCTTTCAGACTGTCCATAGCTCCAACCTTTTCTTAGATCCTCACCATTCATTGATAGGATCACTTTCCAAATAAATGATTACTGTTAGGTGTGAGTCCTTGAACCTGAGGCCCCTTAGCTTCCTTCCACTTTAGACACTTTTTCTTCTGCTCAAATGATAGTATGCATTGAGATACCACATTATTTAGCCACTATTTTATCCCTCAAAGATGTCCCTAATAAATCTAAGGATGCTTAAGTAGATCTCCCATCCTTTGCACATGATGTTGGCATTGATGATGGGATATGCGATGAAAATTCTCCCAATATAAATATTGATTGTTTTTCTATCAACATGTTTATTGATATATTCTTGTCTTGGGACCTTCTATAAGGTGGCAACCTATGTTCATCCTTAAGCTCTAATGGCAGAGCCCTTAGTTCTAGAGAAAACGGTGTCAACTCATCGCTACAAAAAATGTATCAATGATAGAATGATGTACCAAATATTATTATAGGGGAAGATGTCAAGTTGGATGAGGTTTAGGCATTAGTTTGATGTTGGTAGGTAGGTTTGTAAGCAATGGGATAACTATAAGCACATTGCAAAAATGGAATGAGGACTACTTCACAAAAGCTATTGGTTGTTCTCCGTAGGTTCTTGGGAAAAAGTTGGATGTTTTGTATTACAAATTCCGTAAAGGATGATAATGTGCTGATTCAATATCAATGGAGCTAGGGTTCGTAGGCCCTTTATTTGAAAAAATGGACAATGGATTTTGATGCTTGCTCATAACACCCAAAGGTTATCCCTGTGTAGGAAGGCTCCTTGGTCTTCCCATCATTTTCTAGTTGCAAGATTTTTTTTGAGAGATTAGGAATCTCCTTAGTTGTTATTATGGCATGTATTTCTCCTTCTATAGTTTTTGGCACATGGTCATGGTTAGGATCCTCATTATTCTACATGTTTCAAAAGGACTCCTTGATGCCATTTCTATTCACCCAAAATCTCGTCTTTAGTTAGGAGGTTAACTACAATGGCATCGCTTTCAAGTGTGGTAGATGCCATTTTTATGGTCACCTTAGCTCATAGTAACCACAAGGTATAAAATATTAGCATTGGATTCAAGAAGGGTCTGCGAATGGCTCTCATGTGACGCCTCCAATGGATCCATTGTAGCTATCATAGATCCCTTTGAGTTGGGATACAACTACTAGACATAGTTTGGAGCCATCATTTATACTTCCTCCTCTATGAAAACTTGTGGATGGTCCTCCTCCTTCATTGTTTTCTCTTGTAGGTAAGGTCTTTCCACTTTCCTATGATTTTACTTTAGAAAAATCTAGTCTTATGGTTGGAAATTTGGCCATCCCCATCCCTTCCTCTTCCCCTCCTAGATGTAATGAATTTTTCTATGGTATTTCTTATGTTATAAGGCCCTTCTCTCCTCCCTTATCTATATCCCCTCATATGCTCCTCCACCTTCCCCCACCTTTTTGATACCCCCTAGTTTGTTTCCACCCTCTTCTTCCCCCCTCTGCTTTATTTTCATTCTGAAATCCCCCACCTCCCCCTGAGCCCAAATACTTTCTTCGGTCTAAGTCCAAGAATTCTCCACAAGAATTAGGTTAAGAGGGTCGTCTCATGCCAAAAATGATCTTCTCAACAAGCCTCCACAAAGGGGGAGGAAATCCCATATCATTTTCTCTTAGCATAAAAAAGCTCCAAGATATGATCTATAAAGCAAAAAATCACTCTTTGAGGCCCTTAGAGAACTTTCCCTTGATATGGTTACTACATGATATTTATTCCTCTCAATTGCAAAGGATTGGATAGCCTCCCCAAAAAATTGGCCATGAAGAGGTTGGGTTCTAGGTCCTCCTTCTTCAATAATTTATAATGGACGTGGATGGAGCTATAAATTAGGTTTCTTCTTATTTTTCAGGTTGGTATTTCTTGGTCATTGGGGCATTCGAAAGATTGAGTGGGCTAATTACAGGTTGGAAGAAAGTATTTTTCATGCTAAAAACCTCATGGGTTATTCATTCAAGTCTAGAAATAACCCTCCACTCTTTGAAATTGGACTATGAATTTACTTACCTAAATCTCTAGAACTCCTACTCAAATGGAAAAAGTTATTGGGATAATGCTTTCCATAATTCCGTTCTCTCTTATAATACTCTGGTTATCTAGGGTGACCTAAATTTCTCACTGGGGACAATGAAGTTTGGGTTCCATCAACACAGATTGACTCTCTCTTTGACTACTTTCTAGATCATTTAGATTGAGCCGAGTTTATAGATGTTAACGTTTCAAAACTATACCCAACCTCATGAAATCAATGTGTTGGTGATGTTAGGGAGACAAAATGAATTGACAATGTTTTCATTTTAGATTGATTTTTGGAGGAGAACTTTCATATTAGACAATGAGTCTCTTCAGGGAAGGAATTGGACAACTATCCTATACTTCTCTAATTGGCTTCCTTTGTGGCCAAGCCACCTACTCCAAAAAAATCAATCATGAATGGTTGAAGGACTCCTCTTTCACTCAATCTAGCAAATATGTGTGGAGACTACTTGTCACTTCTAGCCTAAAAACTCCACCTGCCACCCCCATTATCTACCAACAATTTTAGGATAATCTTAAAAGGGACACAAAAACTACCATTTATTCATCCACTTAGTGGGACAATAAGACTTTACATTGAAGCCCAAATTCAAATCTATTTGGAAAGTGAAGGATAAGGCTCCTCCTTTAATCAACAATAACTATATCTTAAATCCTCTGAGGATTGATGTTGCTCACTTGTGAAAGTTGAAAAGTAGGGCTATTTGGCTTCAAGCAGGGAATGAAAAATACCAATTTTCTCACCACTACACGAATCACAAAATTCGACAAAAAAAAAAATTGGGATATAAACAAGTATGATGGTTCACAAGCTTCCTCATTATTACAAACGGGGCGAAAATCCGATTTATATTTGTTGGTTATTTGACTCAAATTTGTTGGTTATCTGACACATTGGATATTTAATTTTTGTTGGTGGGATTGTGTCAAATACGCGACACTTTTTAGCGTCAGATATTTGATGGCATACACGTCAAATATCCGATGCCAAAGTAGGCCAAAAATGTCTTTGATCATCTTACTCTTTGCGGTCAGATTGGTGATGCCAACATATGTCAGATTTGCGATGGGATAAATCTCGGATACTCACTGCCATAGAGGCCAAAACATTCGACGCTTGGATGTTGAATATGAGTCGTTGTATTATTTCAGGCTGACAAGATCCAATGGTTTGTTTTGTCAGTATGGAGTCAGATGTCTTACGGTGTATCATCAAATACTCGACGTCACAATAAGTTTAAGCGACAGGCTAAATGTCAAATATTCGCCACCATAGAGGCCAAAAATATGATACTTGGATGATGAATATTCGACGCCATATGTTTCGAGTCTAATGGGATCCAATGGTTTTTCCATCAGAATGGAGTCCGATGTCCGACAGTGTGGTGTCAAATAAACAACATTGTAATAGTTTAATGTGACACAAGTGTTATGGAACCGAATCATTTGTCCATTGGTACAAAGTCAGATATTCGACGGCCTGTTTTGTCAGATCTCTAACGGGTACCAAAGCATTAAAAAAAATAATAATTTGATCTGGGAACTGATTTTTCGGGGAGGTGTTCCCTTGTGTCTTTGTCAGATTGGCCATTCACTGCCTTTTTATTTGGAAACACACTTACTTGTATTTCTACAATGAGCACTGCCAAATCAAAATGCAACACAAATTAAATTTGATAGAATTTGAATGTTAGGACCCCACGAGAGATGATTTTAATGAAATATTTCCATGTGATATCAAATTCTAATTGTGATCTAATAGTGTTGGGGGAGGCACGAGTGGGAGAGGTTATAATAAACCTCGAGCGAGAAACAATAACAAAATTTTCTTGGGGCTTATGATGGAAAACGAAAAACCAAGCAGAGGCCCTAGCCTTATGGAAAGGAATGAGAATAACTATGTCAAATGGAATACAATGACTTGTAGTATTCGGAGACTCCATGATCACAATTCAAAATTTTTATTATTCCAAGAAATATCGAGAGAAAGATCAAAACCCACTTGAGGCATGAATTTGAATGCATGGGGGAAAATTAGATTTTATTAGCTTTTACCATATAAAAAAGTAAAATAATGCAATTTTCAATGATCATGATAATAAAGGATCAACCTTGGACGACGGGTTACTTTGTTGAGATATCTATGGGGCAATAGTTAGGATGATTTGTGTTTTCTTGATAACTATTTTTGATATATTTTTACTTTTCTTACTTATTAGCTTCTTTTCTTATTATTATGTTTCTTCTTATCATAAAAAAATACTAAAACAAGAATAACAATAGTACACAAGAACACATAATATAGGCTGCGAGCCAAGGCCAAAACCTCTCCACTTGAGAGGAAAACCTGTAAATCTCTTCTCTTCTTATAGATTCTTTAATTGACGAATTTTAAGACCTCTTGACCAAGACCAATACCCTTCAAAGACCAATTTTAACCTTTCTTGGTGATGTGCTTCCTTTGCCCAAGTCAAACTCAGTAAAATCTCTTCCAGCAGCACAACTTCAACCCCAACAACAGAATTTCAGCCTCTATTGCAGGTTTGAAAATTTTGCCTCCCTGAAAATTCTACTGCATCCACATGTGTGAGCTAAATTAGCCTTCCAAGGCCTCCTAACAACTTTGCTTGACTTGCTTCCTTGTCTAGGGCTAGTAGGTGACCTATTAGGCTCTTCTTCCAGAAATTTTGATCCTCTTCCAACAATTAGAGAATTTCAACCTTGAAGCAAAAAATCCCATCGTTCCTTCTTTGCACATGTGAGAGAGAATTAGCCTAGAAACTATATTTGTTCGTCCTTATCCTTCTTCACTAGCCTTCTTGTGTTTCTCCTTTTATTGCATGATGAGATGTATGAATATTTCCAAAGGAGGTCAAGTTCCTTCCTTTATATAGGATTCTAAGTTGGACGTGGCTCCTCAAAATAGGTCGACTTCTTAGCTGCCAAGATGACTTAGTCTTGGAAGGTATTTTGACACTTTTAAATACAAAAAATAATTATTTTTACAATTTACAATGTGCCCGTTTGGGTCTTCAATATATGGCAGACTCTTTTGACTTCTTGACCTAAAATAGATCCTAGAAGCACCCAATGGGTGCTTGACTTATTGAGCATGAGACCCATGCTTCAAAATAACAATAATAATTTTTCTTTCATTTTATAATATAAAAGAATCAAAACTACATTTCACATTTATGAAGACCAAACCTAGTTACACATTTTTCAACGCTCCCTCTTAACTAGGGAGGTATTCATAAATGATACATGGAAATTCTCAATTTGAAGAGATATCATAAGAAGAGTCGGATTGGTAACCCATTTGTTTAACATCATATCAACCAACATTGTCCCATAGAAAGGCCTTGACTAACAACTCCACCTCTCCACAATATCAGAGTGCAATGATAGCGAGACCAATGATTTATAGACACATTAATCATTGTCTCTCAAGGTGCATACCCCACCCGGGTGTTCAGAGGGTATTACCTTCCAAGAATATTCTTATCTTGGATTCCCAGTACTTAAAGAATATCAGTCCTATATGACTATTCTTATCTTGGATACCATACCTCATTCTTAAAGAGTATCAGATGCCATATGCTTATCCAATCCTCCATTCTTTCTTCCTAGGCGAAGACAAAAGTGGTCCATCTATATCTCCCTCTCAACTAGGGAGGATCTATCAACTAATCCAAGATTGTCTTTCAAATATACAAGCTTCTTATTAGGAAGATATTTTGTCAAAAGGTTAGCCACCTGTTCATCAGTGGAGATATATCATAGTTGCAACACACCATATTATACTAACTTTCAAATGTTGTTTATATGCTTGGTATTTCCATGAAACATTGGGTCTTTAGTGATCCAGGTCCGGGTGCGACGAAGGACCCTTCCAAGACCTTTTACTTTCGTGATGCGTTAAATTAAAAGAACATAACTGAATACATGTGCATGCTTTAAAGAAGAAGAACAAGACAATCATCAGCAACATAAAAAGCATAAGCCGTTGATAACATAGCTCGTCCAGGAGGGACTACATCTCTGAGCCCCGGTGTCAGGATGGTGTAGGCCGCTGCATTAAGTGCTGTCAATAGTGATGATGTACATGAGAGGTGATGTCATTATGATACAAGGAAAATGCCCTCATGCAGGAGTGGCTCCAAGAGATGTTCCACTACAGGAACTCTCACTAAAAAAGGACTCCTATCAGTATGACCTAAAACTCATGCATGATGAGCATTCCGCCAACATGGCATAAAAGGGATCTCAGTGCAAACATGCATGATGACAACATGAGTATCCCATAAACATACAACAAAGGGATCTCAAAACGCAACATTACGAATCATGATGACAAGTACATCACACATATGATTCCGCATCACATCAAGTAGGAATCATGAAAACAAGTAATAAACAAGATCCCACATCAAGCATCAAATAGGGATCTGTGTAGCACAATGCATAGCAAAAGAAGTACATGAACACTGCATATACCTCACATCCAGGGCCATCTGAAGAAGCGGATGTCAAACTGCTGAAGCTGTTCGGACCATCGATCTCACGGCATCAATCGCATGAAAATGACTGCTCGCACATGAATGTTGACACTTGCACTCCACTTAGAAAAGTGGCTGGAAAATGAAATGAGCAAATGAGAAATCTAAACGCACCATAAGATTTGTGACATCGACTAGTGCAAAATCGACTGTCCAATTTTTGAATTCTGAGAAATTGAGAATCTGGGGCTCAAGGAATCTTTTAGATTCCCCCTAGATTCCTCAAAGATTCTGCTCCATGGGTGGACTGGAAATCTACAACTCAAAAGGTGAATCTGCCCTCGCCATTGTGATCCCTGTAGAAAACCATGAAAAACCACTGTAAACTTGACTATATTTCGACATGGAGAAAAATTACCTCCTCGGGAAAATTTCAAGGATCATGGTTCCGCTCCCTATTTTTGCAGCAGTCATGGTTCCACCTGCATATTGAAAAATGGCCGAAAAATTCAGAACTCTGATGGAGACACGGACAATGCCATTGCATTCGTGGCATCGAGAAGTGCTGAAACCATATAAAATTTGTCAAAATCTAACAAAGTGAAAATTTCACCCCTCCTGCAAAACGTTGCCTCGAACTGCGCACGAATATTCTGCCTCCTCTGTCTTGAAATCCGTGCCACGCTTCTCCATGCCTGATAAAAAGGGTATTATATAAATAAATATGGGTAGAAATATCAATGAATGGGCTGTAGCGCGTTGGTTATGACGGTGGTAACAAGGCGCGTAGGTCGAGGGATCAAATCCCGCCCCAGCGCAAATTACACACATCAATTTTTTTTTGTTTGTTATAAAACTGGGCGTGGTTTATTTGTTGTAACCGTTGGATTTGTATTAAAATACGGTTCGCATTGATGTGTTAAATATGGCAGACTTTTTTTTTTTGGTGTGTGGTTTTGGCATATGCCACATGGGGCCACTCAGTGGGGGCCGAACCACGTGGGCCGGGTGGGTTCAATACCCGCCGACTCCACTTAATCAACGCATAAGTATAGTGGGTCGTTGGGGGGGTGGCGAGGTTGGTGGCCCGCCACCCAAAAAATATAATTTTTTTTGACTTTATATTATAATTATGCATTTTGAAAAATTGGGAAATTGACCGTAGGAGTCAATTTAAGTAGGCCACAAATTCACCCAGAATCTGGCCCAGGTTGGAAATTGTGGCCTCCTTAAGCCTGCCCAGTTAGCAAAAGTCAACCCAACTTTGACTGCTTCTAACTTCCTCATACGGACTCGGATTGACAAACCGTTCACACTATCCGATCAGGACAATGAGATCTATGCTCTGGTCCTAGTTCGAGCATAATCAAAACATTTTGATTTTTGAGCTTTCCATCAGCCCTCTTTGTCCTGTGTGTATCTCTGGAGCCACTTGGATCATTTAGACAACCTTATACAAATGGTATTGTCACAATGTATCACTATAGAGTCCATTGGTCCTTCAAACAAGTTGAACAACAACTTCCTCAACCAAATAATTTCTTTGTTTACTTCACAGGCTGCAATATATTCAACCTCAACACTACTCAAACTAATCGATTCCTGCTTTCTGTTCATCCATGAGATCATGAAGGACCCCAAACTTAAACATCCTCTAGTAGTGCTTCTTCCATCCTGCTCACTACCTCACCAATCATAATCTTTATATCCAATCAAGTGGACATCATTCCTCCTATCACACTTCAGGCAATAATGGATTATTCCTTGCAGATATCTCAGTATACGCTTGGTTGCTCTCTAATGATCATGCTTCAGCTCAACTTGGAACTTACTGAGAACATTCATTGCAAAACATATGTTTGGTCGAGTATTCACCAAGTACATCAGTGAGCTAATTAATTGTCTATACCTGGTCGGATCCACAGGGATCGATTAAAATTTTTTTAGCCTCTTCAAGTTTGTGATCATGGGGGTTGTCATAAGTTTGCAATGCATCATTTCAAACATCTTCAGCATATCGATCACATACTTTCCTTGACCTAGATAAATCTCATCAGGTCCTTGCCAAAATTCCAGTCCCAAATAGTAGTGCATCAGCCCTAGCTCCTTCATGTCAAATTTCGCTGCTAGTTGATTCTTGCACTCTTGGATTTGACCTTCCACACCTGTTAAGAGAAGATCATCCACATACAGAAGAATGATAATAGGCTGATTCTTCACAACCTTGATATAGGAGATTCAGATCAACAGCTCTTTGTGAAGCTCAATATTTGTAGGTATGTATCCATCCTAGCATACCATGCCCTTATTGCTTGCTTAAGGCCATATAATTCCTTCTTCAACCTGAAAACATAAGCCCCTTTGTATTTGAATTCAAATCCCAAGGATTTCTCTATATAGACTTCTTCATCAATGGTTCCATTCAAAAATGTAGTCTTAGCATCCATTTGGTGAATGTTCCATCCCATGGATGCTTCCAAAGAGACCAATGAAGGTATAGTTGTATACCTTAATGTATATGCAAATATATCTTCACAGTTGATGCCTTCTTATTGAGAGAAGCCCCCAGCCACAAATATTGCCTTATATTTATCAATACTTCCATCTGCTAGATGTTTAATCTTGTAGAGCCATTTGGAATTTACCACATATTTGTCTTCAGGCCTAGACATGATCTCCCAAACTCCATTTTCCATTATCGATTGATACTCTTAATTCATGGCATCCTTCCACTCTTGGTGTGTGATAGCTTCTTGAAAGGTGGATGGCTCTACTTCTATCAATTTCATCATATAGGCTACATATCCATATTATATGTTGGGCTTCTTACTTTCCCTGAATTTGCCTTTGACTGCTCCATGACATTTTGCATCTAGTAGAGTAGACTTCAACCAATTAGGTCTCTTTCTAGTTTTGAGGATGACCACCAGTTGCACTGGTTCACTAGGACCTTCATCTTCATGATTTGATTATTTTTCATCCCTTGTACATTCCTCTTTAAATATGGGAATTTTTTCATCATCAGAGTCCATTGGGAGATCATTTAATTTCATGAATGCAATACTTTCATGAAATATCACATCTCGACTAATTTCTATTTGGTGTCCTTCTTTTATGTAGATCCTATATGCCTTTGAAGTATTACTGTAGCCAACAAATGTTCCTTTCATGCCTAAAGGATCCAATTTCTTTCTCTTGTCTTTCGGTATATGAATATAGACAGGACAACCAAAAATTTAGAGATGGTACAACCATGATTTCTTCCCAATGAATTCTTATTTGGGAGTCATGTTATCTAGTGACCTGTGGGGACTTCGATTTTGTATGTATATAACCATCTTAGCAACTTCACCCCACAAAAATTTCGACAAATCTTGATCATGTAACATGGATTTTACACTTTCTTCAATGGATCGATTCTTTCGTTCTGCAACTCCATTTTTTTTCGGGATTATATGGGACTATCATCTCCCTCTTAATCTTAGACTCCTTACAGAAGTATATAATTTCCTTTGATGTGTATTCTCCTCCATTATGAGACATTAAAATCTTGATTCTCCTTTCTGTAAGGTTCTCTACTTCAACTTTTAATTCTTGAAATTTGATGAATACTTAATCCCAAGTTTTTCTTGAATTGTCATCAATGAATGTTACATAGTATAGATGACCTCCAAGATATTTTGGAGTCATAGGACCACAAACATCAGAATGAATGAGATCCAAAATTTATTTTGACCTTGAAGCACTGCTCCCAAATGGTCTCTTGGTGTTTTTACCCAATGCACATCCCTTTCATACTCCTTCATGATCTTATTTTAGTTCGGAGATACCATTCACCATTGAATTTAGGGTTGGTAAGATCTTATAGTGAAGATGACCAAATATTCTATGCCAAAGTTGACATGGGCTAATTTCAATGTGAACCAAAGCTTGAGTGAGGGGAGTTAACAATCTATAAAGTCTTCCTTAATGGATCCCAATCATCCTTGCATCTTTTATGGTTTATTTTTTATCCCATACTACAAACTTTCCATCTATGAAAGCAATTCTATCACCTTTATCTTCTAGACACGAAATGGAAAGTAAATTCTTATGCAAACCTGGAACAAACAGGATATTGTTGAGATGAATATTTCCTCCATTCTCCAAATCTAGCGAGGTTGATCCAAATCATCTCACAAGGTATCTATTATTGTCACCAAGCTCTATGGAGTAAGAGGGATTTTAGTTTGACAATGTTTTTAGTTGCTTCTTTTGACCAGTCATATGTCTCGATGCATCACTATCAATTACCCAAATATTCTCATCTTGAAGTGTTTCAGTGAGTGCTAAGAATAATCCTTCATCCTTTGTATATGTCTTGGTTACTTCCTTCTTAAGAGAAAATAAGGGATCCCATACTTCTTTGATTCCATTCTTGAGATGACTTGCAACATTGTACACTTCTTTAGGAACTTCTTCAATGTAGAAGAGATATTCATTATGCCCTTATCCAACTTTAGCTCTGAAACCATGGTGAGAAATCTATAGGGAAATAGTTAGGATGATTTATCTTTTCTTGATAACTTCTTGTGATATCATTTTACTTTTCTTACTTATTGACTTCTTTTCTTATGTTTGTCCTTATCATTAAATAGGTACCAAAAAAAGAAGAACAATAGTACACAAGAATACAAAATGTAGGTTGCAAGCTAGGGCCAAAACCTCTCCACTTGAGAGAAAAACTTGTAAATATCTTTTCTTCTTATAGATTTTTCAATTGAAATATTCCAAGACCTATAGACCAAGACCAATACCCTTCCAAGATCAAGTCTGACCTTTCTTGATGATGTGCTTCCTTTTTCCAAGTCAAACCCAATCAAATCTCTTCCAGCAGCACAACTTTGACCATAGCTACATAATTTCGGCCTCCACTGCAGGTCTGAAATTTTTGCCCCATACAAATTCTACTCCATCCACATGTGTGAGCTAAATTTAGCCTTCCAAGGCCTCCCAACAACTTCGCTTGACTTGCTTCCTTCTCTAGGACTAGTATTTGACCTATTAGGCCCTTCTTCAATAAATTTTGATCCTCTTCAAACAATTAGAGAATTTCGACCTTGAAGCAACAAACCCCAACTTTCCTTCTTCACACGTGTGAGAGAGAATTAGCCCATAAAATATATTTCCTCTTCCTTATCATTCTTCACTAGCCTTCTTGTGTTTCTCATTTTCTTGGATGATGAGGTGTGTGAATATTTCCAAAGGAGGTTGAATTCCTTCCCTTATATAAGCTTCTAAGGTGGACGTAGCTCCTCAAAATAGGTCGACTTCTTAGCTGCCAGGCTGACTTGGTCTTGGAATGTATTTTGACACTTTTAAATACAAAAGAATAATTCTTTTTACAAGTTACAATGTGCCCGATGGGGTCTTCAACATATGACAATGACTCTTTTGACTTCTCAACCTAGGACAAACCCTAGAAGCACTCAATGGGTGCTTGACCTCTTGAGCATGAAACCCATGCTTCAAAATAACAATACTATTTTTTCTTTCATTTTACAATATACAAGAATCCAAAGTACATTTCATATTTATGAAGACCGAACTTAGTTACGAATTTTTCAACATACTCTCCTTGGATGAAGACTCTCCCTCCATATGTCACGTCCCATGATAATTAATCCAACATCAATTGGAGGTCCAAATCCATTTAAGAGACTGAGCAGGTGGATTTTCTGAAGCAACAAAATCTTAATTAATGTAATAAACCTTAGATCTATGATAAGACACTTGCGGGAGGATAGTTGGAGATTAATTTTGGTCCCTATTAAATTAACACCATTGGAATTGCAAGTTGGTGCACCTTCAACGTCAATTCATTTATGTACGAGTGAAGTTGGGA
Organism: Pinus tabuliformis; assembly: GCA_031772625.1. NCBI lineage: Eukaryota > Viridiplantae > Streptophyta > Pinopsida > Pinales > Pinaceae > Pinus > Pinus tabuliformis. Next base: position 818,611,873 of record CM062814.1, read on the forward strand.
GTAGGGTGAGGGATATAGTGTATAGATTTGGTGGTTTATTGATGCAGACACTGTCCAGGGATATTAAATTGAAAGTGATGGTCGACGGTGCAACTAGAGAAGGAATTGAGCGGTATAAAACAAGCGTTCATTTCATAAAATATGCAATAGTTTACATGAAAATCTCAGTGTTTGGCAGCATGGAATCCCCAAGCACATAGAGAATTAAGAATGGTAGTTTGGTTCATCTGTTAAAAGAATTAGAGGAAATTTTAGGTTCAATTAGGAAGATTGGAGAAAAATTCACCCTGAAGGCTTGTTCACATTTCTCACTACTTAATCGACAAATGGAGGATTTGCAGAAGGAAATGAAATGCCTCAAAATCATGGTGGAGACACTTATGAAGAAAGTGGACACTCTCAAGCTTAAGGTGGATGACATTGAAATTAAAGAAGATCGGGTGACTGTCGGTGCTTTGAAATAAGTCTAAGGATTTAGTGACCCCCCCCCACCCTTCACAAACATTGGTGAAGGATTGTATATTGGTGACCCCCAGGATCAGATTATGGGAGATTCTACTGAGAAAAAGGATGAAGTGGTGGAGAACGAGAAAGAAGCTAGAGAAAAAGTGGAAAATGCAGCAAGTGACCAGGCAATATAGATTAGTTGAATGTTATGATTTTTTGCTAAATTCTGTGGATTTTTTTGACGAATATATAAGATAAATAATGTAAGAATCCTTGCATGGAAAATACCATGTAGAATTAGAATTCTTTGTGTGTACTCCTAGTCTATGGAAGAAGAAGAATTATCTCTAGATGTAAGGGTTCTGGCTTGTTCTCCAGCTGAATGAATATAATATAACCATTTATTTAAAAAAAATGTGATCTAATAGTGTTAATCCATGCATGGGATGTGTTGTAGCCACTTTTCATTTTGTCTTTCAAAAAGAAAAATACTATCTATATATATATATATATATATATATATATATATATATATATATATATATATATATATATATATATATATATATATATATATATATATATATATATATATATATATATATATATATATATATATATATATATATATATATAAAGGGTTGTATAGGGGTTCATATAGCTAAAGTATGGTTAAAATCCTTCAGAACATTTTTATACTATATATTCAGAGTAGCCTAACATTTCAGGCCTATAGTGGAGCATTGTTATATGAATAAATTGAAGGGTGCGCCACCACAAACTGGTGGAGGATTAAATGTTTGCATGTTTCAAGCACATCACCATGATTTTGGACCAAGCTATGTCCATATCCGAACTCGATGGTATAAAGGAATCAAAGTTTATATGGGGAGGAGCCCTCGAGAGCTGGTCTCCCGAAACAACTCTTTAGGAGATCTATGGCTCATCCCTTCTACTACTCAAGGGAAAATCACTTACCATCGTGGAAGCCCCTGATGGTGAAAAAGGGTTTATGTTTAAACCATTCATGATGATACGAGCATGTATCAAGTGAGTCAACTCACCCACCTCACGTCCTCCTCCGCTTGCACGTCACCTTCCAACACAATCCTTCTATAATATTTCATCTATATCCTCGTCATTTTAATTCTTCCTCTTTACCATTAAATAAAACTCTACTCCGCTCCATTATATCTGTTATAGCTCCAAATCTCACTCTTATGGTTTGTGATGCTGCACTCATGGCCTAGGGCAACCCCTCCTTCTAGACCTGGTCCTAAAATTAAAAAAAAAAAGTGTTTTATCCCTTATACGCGACATTGCCCTGAGTTAAATGCGTGTATACGTGGGTTTGTGTATACCCAACCCGTGTATATGTATTAAAACACTTAAAAAAATATAAAACTCCTTATTTTCGGGCGGAGATCGCGGGTTTTACCTGCTGATCACCTGTTAGTGCCCGTGGCCCAACTGTTCCCAACCAACTCCCAACTAAAAAAATACTTTGGGAGAGGTATAAAAAGACCTCAAAGGGAAGGCCTAAGGGAGGAGAGAAGAGAGAGAAAGGTTATTATGCTGAGATTTTTCCCCTGACCAGGTCTGAAGTCCCTTGTGCCTTCTGCACTTCCCCCATTTGTACAGGAAACCCTTGTTTCCTTGTGTGTTGATGTTCATCCACCATTTATGACATCATGGAGTAAGGCATGGAAGGAGTTTGTTAAAGGCTTGAGGCTGGAACGGATCCAGAAGGAAGCTTTGCTTGGAGCCTGCTGAAGGTGACTCAGGTGAAATTATTCCTTTTTATGTACTTTATTTGTCTATAATAAAAGAAACACATGTCTTGGTTCCTGATATGAATCTTCTTTATGTTTATGATATTCATGTTTAGAATTCATATGTAAATGGTTGTTTGGATTTCATAACTAACTACCTTTATTTATAACATGAAGATGGTTTCTTTATAAGTTTTTGTCCATATACTGCTGTGTTCTTTGGAATTGGTTGTTTTGCAGGACAAAAGAGAAGAAGGGAACTCCAAGAAGGGTTTGGACCCTAAGGGCCTTCTCAAACGTAGGACCTAAGGTACGTCCCCTTTACAATAGAATTTGCTTATAATAGCATAATGGCTGTGTGAATGTGTGTTTCTTTGAATAGATAACTTTCAGTCTGCTAGGGTTTCAACCCAAAAATCCCTAGGGGAACATTTCCCTCCAACAATATCGTTATCACTCCAAGCACACTTCACTCTTTCTCTCAGCACAAAATTGCAACATCTTCCTCCAAATCATCCAGGTAATAACTCCAGATGCACTTCACTCTTGCTCTCAGCCCAGAATCGTCTAGGGAATGAAAGTGTAACCCAAGTTGATTTCTTACACTATGTTTGTGACCCTAACTAAGTCTTGAATATCTAAAGTTTACTTTTTTATTTAAGGTTTTAATAACCCTAGATGCTCTCCTTGTGATTACATGATAACACTCATTTGATAAAGTTAATATCATGCTCTTGTATATATATATATATATATATTTGTGTGTGCTTATGTACATGTATATAGATGACACTTGGATCATTGATGAGTTGAGTGGTTAACTTGGCAGATAGCCTAGATGGTACCTTGGTGGATCGATACCTTTGTTGTAGCTTGATGGTGCCTGTATTGGCAGTGAGCCTAGAATGTACCTGGATCTATGTGCTATAATGACATGGAATTAATACATGCTTATTGTAACGCCCTCCTTCCACATCTACCTAAGTAATTGGCCAACCGGGGTAAACATGTGACGAGAAGTTACTATGATATGATTCGACCTCCTAAGTCATGTTAAGGAAGTGGAACCAATGGAAACACACCATACAAACCTTCAACATTAGCAACAAAACTCCTAAGAACCATCCCAACCTTTCTGGTAACTAGCCCCTGGCTCCCATTGAGGTTTTATGCCACTTGACCCCCGAACGCTCCCATGATATGGGCCTGATAGCATCCAGGAGGCTATGGAAGCTCTCATGACAAGGCATGCCAACGTCTAGGGACTATTTTTCTCAGTGTTATGCCAGCGTCCCCGGGATTTGAATCACTTTTTCATACCCAGAGCCCAGGTCAATTCCCAGAATTGAATGAAACCTTCAAAACATAAAGATAATCAAGAAATGATGACACAAGTGAAATTACTTGAACAAGCCCTTGACTAGACCCCTACTAGCCATGATAGGAATTTCATCAAACATGTCACAAATATGTAATCTACAGGTTTAAACAACATATCTAAGCATAGGGGTCTCATACTTATCTGAGATTCACTATGAGACATTGTTTCCTTATAACATTAGTTGTAGTTTCATCCATTAGGCCATAGATAAATTATTCATTTATATACAAGTAAAAACATGATGGGATCCATATATAGATACTTTCATAAAACATATACATAACCAACATAATAACAATATAAATACCAAGGAAATCACAACCATATGATCCACGTATAATGCTCATAAAGATATAAGGAGAACGAACTTCATATTGATGATGAAAAATCCAACCCGGTATGGGACTACCACATTCCACTCGACTGTAGACATGGCTGAGCCAAATCTATCTTCAATCAGTCACCCCCGTGCCATATTCCAAGCATGAATGTGGGATCTCATAAAATACATCAAACAAAAACCATCCAAGGCTTATAGAGGCCAAACCACCTCAACCCATCAAACAATGATTCCACCTCATGGTCGGACATCACAAAAGCATCACTAGATTGGTCTCTACCCAAGCCTTCCAGGGCTCCAGAGTGTTTATTCCAACCAAGGCTTCTAGGACTAGTAACTCAACCCACAGCTGTCGCCTTCCAGGTATTTCCGTGCTTCCTATACCAAGCACATAACTTCCATTAGATTTAAAATAAATTGAAATAAATTCACATCATACCTCATTGGTATCCCATCAACAAGGTACTCTTCTAATTTTGTTCACTTCCTATCACAACAAGTCAAACTAGAATCTTTGACCAAATCATCATGTATAAACATATGACATCAGGTTAGCTCAAAACAATACCATCATAGATCAAAATCATAAATCACATGTAACCATCATAAACTAGAATCATAAATCACATGTAATCATCATAAACCAGAATCATAAATCACATGCATAATAAAACTGAAATAAGATATTGATACTTATCCTTTAGTCAATCCTTAGCTTCTACATTTGTCCTTATTTCGTACACACTCCAGATTGGTTGCCATACTCGACAAACACCCATTGCCTTATCCTCAACCATGTGTACATACACATAGTGTGCATAACACACATACAACCACACACAACGTACAACACCATGTAATACATGTACCTACACCTGACATATAACACATACACCTACACCCAGTGTACACCACAACACAATACATACTCCTACATCCAGTGTACACCACCACACAATACATACACCTACACCTGATGTACAACACAATACAATACATACTCCTACATTCGGTGTACACCACCACACAATACATACACCTACAACCGATGTACAACACAATGCATATACGTACACGGAGTACAAAACAATGAATACACATGTCACGATACCACAACTGCACAATGCACATACATAGTACCGCATGCCCGCAACACAACATATACAACATGCACATAACATTGCATGTACACTAGTACCACATGTACAACATGTACACAATACCACCTATTTACAACACAACCTGCACAACGTGTACACAACATCACATGTACATGACACCACTTGAATAATGTGTACACAACGCCACATGTACATCGTATCACCTGTACAACGTGTACACAACGGTATACATGCACAATACCACATGCACAATAGGTACATGAAACCACATGTACACAACACCATATGCACGACATGTACACATCACCACCTGCACACAACACCATATGTACAACAAGTACACGGAAACATATGTTCACAGTACCACTTGTACAATCATGCACACAACACCGTATGTACATAGTACCACTTTTACATCATGCACACAACACCATATGTACATAGCACCACATATACAACATGTACATATCATCATATGTACTCAACACCGCACATCGAACATTTGCACAACACTATATGCACACAAAATGACATATCCAACATGTGCACAATACAATATGTGCATAGCACCGCATATCTAGCATGTACATAACACCATCTATATCTAGCTCTACATATGCAACATTCACACAACACTATCTGTACCACCCTATACATAACATTGCATAAGTAACATGTACACACACTATATATACATAACACCACATGCGTACAACATCACAGATGCAACATGTACAACATATACAACATATTCACAATAATAGTACCACACAGCCAAAACCACACTGTCTCTACCAAGCAACCTTACTTTTAGTGTCTCTCCTCCATCCATGCTTATCCCAACATGCCGTAGATCAAACCACTTTCATTCTACTAATGTACCCCTAATCATTACTGGTCCATAACATAAACACATGCATAATACAAGCATACAATATCAATTCATATCCACATGATACTGACCTTGTAGATTTGTCATGACTACTCTTCCCACTTGATTCCCCATAAGACCAAGAACCTTGTCATGTCATTCACCTTCATAAGAAATCATTCCTCCACAAGAATAAAACCTGACAACCCTGTCAAACAGTGACACACACACACACACACACACACACATATAAACATTAGCATTAAACAATCATGATCTATGACGACCCTTTCAGACATGACATACATACATACATACATGTATATAAACATTAGCATATACATACATACATAGATACACATATATAAACATCAACATAATCATTATCACAACATAATTACCAAATAGAACAAGGTCAAGATTAAGAGAACGCCATTTATCCATGCACAACATGCACAACATTGAGAACAATAGTTCCCAACATAGCCAAGGCATCTGATGCCTCAAATCCATTTAGTTTTCCTTTCTTATTTACCTTTGCCTTGGATGTCCTACCATCATCCACTTACACCAATGGATCCAACCAGTCCAAATGGTTGTCATACTCTTGCCTTCAACTTCCTTTACTCATGTACCAAGATTCATTCGAGCCTTACATTACTTTCTAAGTTTCATTGAGCTCTCCTCGAGCTCCATTAACTTTCCTCTTTCCCAACCAATTCCCAATACCCTCAAGAACATAAAAGGCAAGAACAAGAACCAAACAAGAAGACAACCGTGAAAACCAATAACAATACGACACCATGAACAAAGTGGTATGGCCATACACTAGACATAAACAAAGCTGCAAACAAAGCGCAAAGAATTGAAATCACAAGACTCTCAATAGACACCATGACTCAATCCCCATAGTTCCTAGTGCTTCCAAAAGAAATCTCAACCTGAGACTTCTTCATAATTTCATGGTAGTCTCTTTGCCTTGCAATCCCTTGCATCATATTTCTATAAACACATAACTTCCAACGCATAAATAAACATAAAAATACATTGGTTACCATACCTTGCTGTGCCAAGCACATTGCTTGCAACTGAACACATCCATGCCATCTCTCAAGGGACTCCAATTCCCTTGACAAATCCACCTGTAACTAGAGACTAGCTGATATACCTGTCAAATACATTTTCATGACTATCGCACATGCATAATGTCATACAAAATTAATTTTAAGAAGAATTCCTATATGAAAAGCACTCATTCATTTGGAATTAGGGTTTCCAAACATAGCCCAAGGAATTCTTGCCCAATTCCTTTCTTTTACCCTTTTTACCTTATTGCAATCGAGACTTACTATGTACTGTCACATCACCCAACTGTTAGTTATATAAACACATCAAGTATTACCTTGTCATGCTAATACCAAGCATGTTTCCCTGTAATTTTTCCCACATGTCAGTCACATGTTCCATAAATCAAGGCATCATGTCTATCAATTTGAAATCAACCTTTTCCAAGACTAACAATCATGTCATAATCCATAGTCAAATCGTAGTCATTAGACATAATGCTACAACTGTCACCTACTTACATTCAAGTACATATCAACTGTCTCAACACATATGTGTTAGTAAAACCATTTAAAAAAAATATTATTTGAACACATACTCATATTATGCAATTCATCAAACATTCAACCAACTTGCAAACATACCATGTTAAATAAATCAACTAGATGACATAATCAAACACTCAAGCATAAAATAGATGACATAATCAAACATTCAAGCACAAACTAGACAACATAAGCAAGATCATACCTTAATGTATTCTAAGGGAGGCTATCTTGTCTGCACAATCAAGCTAGATTAGCACGATATAACTTCACAACATATCAACTCAACCATAAATAAGGTAATGATATCCATGACATTAACTAATTAACATGTTCACACCATAAGCTCATAAACATTTTTCGTTCACACATAACAATCACATATGTACGATCAGTCTAGATTAGTACAACATAATGTCACAATAATTTGGCTCATACCTGAATGTCATAACCCTAACCATCTGCAGAGGCCAATTCAATTTAGCATGATGCATATAACATCAAGATATTAATTCTATAACCCTAATCATCAAGTTAACTAACATATAACATGCTTATCAACAACATATACCATAATAATCGAGCTAACTACAAGTTAACATATAACATATTCATCAACAACATATAACATAATAATCCAGTTAACTAACATAAAACAACAACAACAACAATGCATACAACCACAAGTTACTATCATTCATGACTATTTGACATGTGTATATTGGCTACACTGACCAACTAGAATTTATCATACATGTAACCACAATAATAATAGAATTACAAACATGTATATAACCCTAATGCATATAACAATCCATTAACTAACATACCTGCATGGAAAACATACAATACCTGTATGACGATATTCTCTTACCCCAAATTCTAGTGCTGCAAACTCACTCTAATGGCCTGCATCTCCTGCTCTATCTTAGTCAACACATTAGAATCATAACATAACAACTACATCATGATGACATAACCACATCCAATGACCTCACAATGAATATCTAACCTATTATGCATGCATAACCATCACCAGAACACTGCATGCACAACAACCTATAGACACTGACATGGATAACAAATGCATATACAACCATACACTCATGATGACACATTTCCCAACAACACCATCGACCTTCACATGGAAACATCACTACAACCATGATCAACAATATGCAAATGCAACAAGCACATGGATTACAAGCATAAGGAACACATATGCAGCCGTCATGAATGCATGACCAACACACGACCCATCGAGTCCTAGGGGTGAACCATGCTCTGATATTAGTATGTGGTATCAGATATGACCCAAAGAGAGCGCAACCCACTCTAATACCACTCTGTAACACCCTCCTCCCACATCTACCCAAGTAACTGACCAACTGGGGTAAACATGTGACGAGAATTTACTATGATATAATTCGACCTCCTAAGTCACATTAAGGAATTGGAACTGATGGAAACACATTAGACATACCTTCAACATCAACAACAAGACTCCTAAGAACCATCCCAACATTTCTGGTAACTAGCTTGTTGGTATCATCCCAAGACCCTTTTTCCTTCCCAAAAACATATCATTTATCCATACATTTTCATCATATATCCCTCAAAATCCTTGAATATTGATTATTAATCGTTTTATAGTTATTAAATTGCATAGAAATTAATTTAGGGGTTTTATGTTCAAGAATTGGAAGTTTTTGATGACATGGTTACAGGAAGTACCCACATCCTGTAATGAGCTTATCGTTTGACATGTGGCACAGCAGATGAGCTAGAACGAAAGGCATGGGCGAAAAGCAGAATGTCCAAGCATGGACAAACACCTATCTCCCAGCCAAATCGAACCTCCTATGTATGCGGTCAACTCAAGTCAAAGCAGGGAACTCTGGCAGATAAAAGCAGCAACAGCATCGTTCCATTTCCATTTTAGTTTTTGTTCTTTTTGAAACACTTAGCATGGAAACATTTTAAAAAGGCTTATGTAATAAAAGCGGCAACAACTGAATGTACATTCATTGTATCGATGACATGGCTGTGCGTACGCATATGTAAATACAGTCAGGTTAATGTTTGAAGGGTTAATCGTTGAATCATTTTCTCAGAACAGAGTTTTAAGTTAATACAAAGACCTATTCACAGTCACGACGTGTGTATACCTCTTGCATTGATTTGATAGCTAATCGGTTATAGCCAGTGTACCCTTAGGACGCGGACGGGCCCTGCGTTCTTCGATTGGTATATTGTTCATTTGTTTTGTTACATTTCGATTATCACATGTTCGCACAGTATTTATATTGGATTCGATTTATATAGCATATGGTTTGCATCACAGTTACGATTACATAGCTTTCGATTTACACAGCCTATGGTTTGCATAGCAGTTACATAGCTTTCGATTTCCATAGCCTTTGATTTTCATTGCATGTATATGGTGTGCGCTTATGAATGGTTTATGGTTATGTTGAATGGTCAGCACTAGGATCTGGAAGGGATTCTTGTAAGGGATTCGATCCCTGTGTGACTTATAGAGACATTATCATAAACTCTGTTTTGTTTCACAGTTCATTTATGTTCTCTTTATATAGTTTGATAGTGTAAATATCTTTGCATGCTGTGTGTGTTTACCAAACAAGGGTTTTCTGGGTGATATCTCTGTAAGGAGGTTAAAATCATTGTTACAGTCATACACAATACTTAGGTTCATGGTTTGATTTGATAGATGCATCTCATAACAAGCACTGTAATCAAGCATATCAGTAGGGTAATCTAGGTGTGTGAATGATAGGCTACATATTCTGGTCTTCCGTAAAGAAGCCTTGTAACCTACATCATAATCACTTGGCCAGAGATTCTTTATGTCTATATATTTTAGACCACGCCTCTAAGCTTACGCACCTCGGTCGATATTAAATATAGAGTCTAGTCTAGTACCCTAGCTGGAACCACTACATTTTGGCGCCGTTGCCGTGGAGGCGTACGTAAAGGATTCAAACAAAAAGAAAAAAATTTCAATACACAAAAACAAACAAAAACACAGTTAGAAATCATGTTCATTTATGCCTAGACTTAGGGACAATCAAGGGAGATTTGTAAGAACCCCCCACCATCTCAAAACTAACCCATCATCATCAGGAGCAGACTCTCCAGGGAATACAACACCATCTGAGGAGGATATTCAAACATTGGCAGAAAGATTTTATTCAGGACAACACATTACTCTTGCTGAGATGGAAACTCTATTTGCACATAAATCACAGCAGCAACCCTTTCCTAAATCTTCTACACAAGGGAAAAGTAGTACCATTACCAAGCAATCTTCCTTTCTCTCTTTTCCACCAAGAGACACCAAGAGACCAATTAGAATGGCTGAGGAGGGATCTGGATCAGTTCCCCATCAAGAGGAGGAGGAATCAACTTTTAAATTCCCTATACAAGAACCACAGGAGGATGAGGAGATCAAAATGAAAAATATACCCCCATCCGTGCTACCCAATTTCTATGGTATGGCTTCAGAGGATCCAGACTCATTCTTATTCGAGTTTGACATTGTATGTCGAACTTATGGCTATACGGTTGATGCTCATAGACTCAGATTGTTTCCAGCCACATTAAAGGCAGCAGCCTTGAAATGGTTTATGGGGCTAGGTGAGCATGCCATAGTAGATTGGGATGGCATGAGGAGAATATTTCTGAGGAAATATCAGCCTTATTGCAGATCCAAAGACTCTAAAGATGACATCTTTAGAATGAGTCAGCAGGAGGATGAAACCTTAGAAGAATATCTAGAACGGTTTGTCTATAACTTGCAAAAATCTAAACACCGAACAATGCCTCCTGATCTAGTCGGCACAATATTCTTAAAAGGTATCCGGGAAGAATACATGGATGATCTCAACTTAATGGGCAAAGGTGACATCTTTGCCTTACCCTTTGAAGAAATAGCTGAACTGTGTGAAAAATATTCAAGAAGTAAAGCCAAAATGGGAAAGAGAACCTTGTCATCTAGGGTCACAAAAACTGCCTCTGCTAGTGTCACCCGGGCTGAAATTGGTAATCTTTTAGAAGAGTTCAAAACAGATTTGTTGAGCACTCTAGGAAACCAAATTGATACCTTAAAAGCCAAAAAGAAACAGGAGGAAGAAGACAATATCATGGCTATTTTCTGCCCCAAGTGTCGCAAGAAACATGCATTAAAAGACTGCCCTCTAGAGAATATCCAAGTATGTGCTTTCTGTACTGAGCATCATGATATGTTTAACTGTCCTAAAGTTAAAATTTTGCAGAACTGTAACATGGCAGCCAGCACAGAGATGGAGAACGTGTACTACATGGGTGCAAAGCGACCATGGTAGCCAAGGCAAGCACCCCAAGGTATGTTTCCTAATCAAAATATGCAATTTCCTATGAATGATCAGATGTATGCACAAAACTCATGGAATATACCTATGCCATGGCAGCATGGAAACCAACAACAAAATCAATGGAGACCGTCTCAACAGTATTCCCAATCCTACCATCCATATCCTCAATCATACCCACCTTACTCACAGTCATATTAGCAGTACCAACAGCCATATCCATCACATTCACAGCCATATCAGCATCACCCTCAGCAAGTTGTTTATCAGCCCCAACCTGCTCAACAAACACTGCCTGCTCCTCCACAAATAAATGTACCACAACTTCAATTTCCAACTAACCCACAACCTCCCAGACCCACACAAATACCTGCTCAAACTGTCCCAAATCCGAACAATAGAGCAGAGAGGCCAGCCTATAATGTAGAGGAAGGAACCTCCTACTCCACACTGCCTTTGCAAAACATTAATCTGAGGTCTGGTAGGGTGCTTCAAAAGGATTCTCCAATAGCAGATCAGCAAGAAGAAAACTTAGAAAAAGAAAATGAAATGACAACTCAAACAAAACCAAGCAGTGAAACCAAGGACAAACAGATGCAATCACTGCACCCACCTTTTCCAGACCGTTTGGTCCAAGTAAAACCACCACTGCCTCCACCACAATTTGATGTCTTGGATGAACTTAAAAATGTCTACATAAAAATCCCTTTGCTGCAAGCTATAAAGGACATTCCTATCTACACCAAAGCCATCAAAGACATGTGTCTCAAGAAACCTGCTAGAAAGAGGATTGATCCTCAGACCATTCATGTTTTAGGAAATTTAGCAGGCCTTATGACCAATACCATCTCCATGGAGAAGTATGTTGATCCGGGCATTCCAAAAGTGACCACCATCATTAACAACATACGGATTCCAAACACCTTGATAGATCTAGGAGCCGCAATCAATGTCATGACCCTTGAAACCATGAGAACACTCCAGCTTATGAATTTGCAACATACCACGATTGTTCTTGAACTAGCTGATAGGTCCAAACTCATTCCTGAGGGGATTTTGGAAGATATCATTGTCTCACTAGACTCTTGGGAGTATCCAGTGGATTTCCTAGTCCTTCAACCCAAATCCAATCTAGGAGGACATCCTATCATTCTAGGTAGACCATGGTTAGCGACTGCTGATGCATTTATTGGATGCCGATCAGGTAACATGATTATCTCTAGAGGGACCGAAAGGAAACAACTCACCCTCTATCCATCGGCACAATCACCTGCAGTAACACATAACTTGTGGCTTGATGATAAATTTAATGACAAATAGGAAGTACAATCTGTTTTTAGCATTGACCAGATCTATGATTTCCACGAAGACAATAATGATTTGGTAGAACTATTTCTTTCTCAACCTGATGTATCTGAAAATTTGAGAAATGAACAATATAATGCTGCAGATGCACTTCTGGCTCAAAACTTTCAAGAAACATGCACTATCCACTCCTTGCAATCTACATTTCATGACATCTTTCCAGTTCAATCCATCACCAATACACAGAGTGAAGTCATAAAGATCAGTCCAGGGAAAACTTTGAACATAGGCAACCACCTAGACTCATCTCAACAAGAGAAATTGATTAGACTCTTGACGAAGTACCAAAAATCCTTCGCTTGGGATTACACTGACATGCATGGGATTCACCCCGACACATGCACTCACCACATCTACACAGATAGCACCATTAAACCGGTGAGGCAACCACAAAGAAGAATGAACCCCATGCTCCAAGACATTGTCAGAGAGGAGTTGCAAAAACTTTTGAGAGTCAACTTTATATATCCTATTTCTGACAGTCAATGGGTATCCCCATTGGTTATTGTGCCCAAGAAAAATGGCAAGTGGCGCATCTGTGTTGATTACAGACAGCTGAACGAAGCAACGCTCAAAGACTACTTCCCACTGCCATTCATTGATCAAGTGTTAGACACCCTAGCCGGCAAATCATCATTTTCCTTTCTTGACAGTTTCAGTGGCTACAACCAGATCCAGATTGCCTCTGAAGACCAGGAAAAAACCACCTTCACCTGTCCTTGGGGCACCTATACCTACAATGTTTTGCCATTTGGACTTTGTAACGCTCCAGCTACATTTCAGCGAGCTGTGTTAGCTATTTTTGCTGATTTGATTCATGATTGTGTTGAAGTGTATATGGATGATTTTTCAGTATATGGCAATTCTTTTGAACATGCATTAGAAAATCTAGAGAGAGTTTTGAAAAGGTGTATTGAAGCTAACCTGTCCCTCAGCAACGAAAAGTGCTTCATGATGTTAAATTAAGGGATAGTGTTGGGCCATTATATCTCTTTTCAAGGCATCCAGGTTGACCCAGCCAAGATCCAGATTATTGCCGATTTTCCTATTCCACAGAATCAGAGAGAGGTAAGAAGTTTTCTTGGGTATGCTAGTTATTACCGCAGATTCATTGAACATTTTAGCAAGATAGCCTTACCTTTGTTTAAACTTCTAGCCAAAGATGTACTTTTCAATTGGACTGAGAACTGCCAACATGCATTTGAACAACTCAAAAAGAAACTATCTACCGCACCAGTCCTGAGAGGGCCTAATTGGAGTTTACCATTTCATATTTTTACCGATGCATCTGACACTGCATTAGGTGCATCCTTAGGCCAAAAAGAAGAATCTTGTACATATGCAATTTATTTCATTAGTAAAAATCTCACACCTGCCGAGCTAAACTATACAGTTACAGAAAAGGAAACACTTGCCATCATTTATGCTGTGAATAAATTCCGCCATTACATAACTGGTTATGAAGTCTTTGTACATACTGATCATTCTACCAGATGGTTACTATTGTTACAGGAATTTAACATCACAGTGTTAGATAGACCAGGCAAAGAAAACCAGGTGGCAGATTTTCTGTCTAGACTGCAAAATCCAGGTGAGATTGTTCCTGTTGAGGATTCTTTTCCGGATGAGCACTTATTTGCAATTTCCATAGTAACTCCTTGGTTTGCTGATTTAGCTAATTACTTGTCTACAGGTAGAACACCTCCACATTTCACTGCAAAGGAAAGGAAAAGACTGATCAAACAAAGTGCTAGATATTCATGGCTTAATGGCGATCTCTTTTACACTGGTTTTGATATGATCATTAGGAGATGTGTACGAAATGATGAGGTAATTGACATTTTAAAATCTTGCCATGATGAACCATGTGGTGGGCATTTTGCAGCGAAGCGGACAACCTTCAAAGTTCTTACTCTTGGATACTACTGGCCATCCATTTTCAAGGATGCCAAGAAGTATGTAAAGAGTTGTGACAACTGCCAAAGAATGGGCAGACCAACAGCTACCGATCAGATGCCCCTTCAGCCCCAAGTTCACTTAGAACCATTTGATAAGTGGGCTCTGGACTTCATAGGACCTATCAACCCAGCCTCTAATGGTAAGAAGTACATCCTAGTATGTACTGATTACGTCACAAAGTGGGCAGAAGCAAAAGCACTGGTAAGAGCAACCGAACACACAGTAGTCAATTTCCTTTTTGAGGAGATCTTTGTGAGGTATGGAGTGCCAAGAGAAATTGTCACTGATCAAGGTACTCAATTCACCTCAAAGCTCATGAAGGACATCACAGACAAGTACCAAATAAAGCATAGGAAAAGTACCCCCTACCATCCACAGGCCAATGGGCAGGTGGAATCAACCAACAAGACTTTGGAGGGGATCATTACCAAAACTGTTGCAATGAATCGGAAAAACTGGGAAGAAAAGCTCAAAGAGGCACTCTGGGCTTACTGGATTACTTGGAAAGATACCACCGGATTTACACCATACCAATTGGTGTACGGTAAGGATGTCATGCTTCCTATTGAATTCCAAATTCACACTTTTAAATTAGCTGCAGATTTACTAATTGATTTGGATCAAGCACACAAAGAGAGAATCCAACAATTGAACCAGCTGGATGAGATGAGGCAGCAAGCAGAACAAACCACCATCCTCATGCAAAAGCACAGGAAGCAATGGCATGATTCACACATTAAGAAGAAGCACTTCAAGGAAGGTGACTGGGCTCTGCTTTTTGATTCAAAATTCAAGGATCATAAAGCTAAGTTCACCACCCATTGGATGGGCCCCTATGAAATTGTTCAGGCTTATGACAATGGTTCAGTAAAGCTCCAAACTATTGATGGCGAAGGTCATTCCTTCACAGTCAACGGTCATCTCCTGAAGCTGTACAACAAGCCCATCAGCAAGCAAGATTTTCTCCATACACTATCTCAGCAAGAAGAGGTTGAGATACTGCAGCCCTCAGCTGCAGTATCACTGCCTTAGTTTCATTTCCTTTCAATTTCAAATTCAAAAAGAAAAGAGAAAAAAAAAAACAAAAATAATAAAAAAATAAAATAAAAAATAAAACAAAAACTAAAAAAAATAATAATGGGTTAGATGTGAAAACCAGTATCTGGCACAATCTAACCCCGAATTCCTACCTGAAAACCAATTTATTGGCGGGTATGAATTCTCTTTCTTTTGTTCATTGTTTCATTTCTCAGTTGAATCATGACTTGAGGAAAAGTCATACTTTAAGTCGGGGAGAGAGGCATCTGTTCTGTTACTTTTATCTCTCCCTTGTAAATTCTTCAGATTTCTTATTCTATATTTCACTGTAAATTTCCAACAGCAGCTTGTTACCAGCAGTAATTCCAGACTTTAACAAATAAGCTGTTCTGTCATGATTTTATTTCAGAGGGACCTGGTTATAAATATTTTGCAGGGGGACTTGTTCTGTTCAGACATCTATGCTACCAACACCAGTAGTCCAACACCAGCAGTCATGGGACCTGTTTAAGATTTTCAGAAGGGACCTGTTAAAGCAATTGACACCTGTTAAAACATTCAGTTGGGACCTGTTAAAAAAAAAGTTTTTGACACCAAAGGCTACTTCAACAGACTTCCACCAAGCTTTTACAAGGATTTGGGCACCAACACTTCAGCAAATGGCAAGCTCAGTGAACCTGTAACAATACAAAGAGCTACATGAACATCTTCAGTTTTCTCAAGGGACCTGTACATTCAAATTTTCTTAAGGGACCTATTACATCTTCAGTTCTCTAAGGGACCTGTACATTCAAATTTTTCAAAGGGACCTGTTACATCTTCAAAATTTTTTCTCAAAAGACCTGTGCATTAAATCTCCCTCAGAGGACCTGTCAAAAAGAACAGTAAAATAGGATTAGCAACTCAGCATGTCAAATGATCAACAAAGGAGTAATGTATTTCTGTTCTTAAACATTTAATTTCCTAGATTGGTTTTTAATGTAACTTTGGTGACTATAAGCTGTTGTAATTGATTTCAAGGACACCTATATACATCAATCTATCACCCTTATCCCACCAATTCTCATCATTCCCCTACATTAACCTATTCATATCCCTAAAACCCATTACCAACACATCCACCTTGTCATATACCCTACAAGCATACCAACATTCTCTATATGACCGAATACTAATTGAAAAGGGCACGTGGTGAGCTGTGTATTTTTAAATACAAAGGATGAGATAGATGTGGAAGCGGCCTATATATATATTTCACTCCATACAGTCAAATCATAATAAGCGGCCTATATATATTTTACTCCACACACAGCCGAATCATAACTTCGCCACCCAGCATTATAGCCCAGCACTATGGGTACGCTCTCAGCATTCTTGTGGTAACATGCATGCAAGCGTACAACACTCTGTTTTTTTAAATGAATGATTACATTGTGAAGTGAGTACAGGGTTATTTCACCATCCTTTCCACCCTCGATTCCCATAACTTCCAAGGTGAGAATCAGAAGCAAGGAGCGCGAGGAGATTATTATCATTTGGGTGGAGTTACAAAGTGAAAATCTGAAGCAAGGAGCGCCGAGGAGAGTATCACCGTTTGGGGTCGGTTTACACAGTGAAACCAGTGAGCGCCGAAAAGGGAAAGCATCACCATTCTATTTCTAACTCCCATCACAGTCATATCGACCGGCCAAGCACCATATTGAAGACTGAAGGAAGCGATATATACCAGGTAACCAACTCGACATTTCTGTGTTTAAATTTTAAAGAGTATAGACAGAGAAGGGTTAGAGGCACAACCCTCTGCCATCACCATGACTAATAGGGTCGATTGCATTGAGATTCTTAGAGAAACACAATGGTTACCTTTTCTGGAAAAATTCCATGGGAGTAATGAGGAAATCACCAAGCAATTTGCCTTCACCTTTAATGGAGAAAAGGCCCTAATAGGCAACTTCTCCTTCAGAATCTCAGAGGATACTATAGCTCAGGCAATTGGAATTAGTCCTGAAGGAGAGAAGTACTTTAAAACCAAACAATTTAAGGAGAAATCATGGACACAGTTCATGTCCAGATCTAGAGTTTCCTCAGTAAACTGGAAGAAGGGTGTTCCAAGAAGCTGGTTAGTTCATCCTTGGGATGAAATGGTTTACATTCTTCAAAAGTTCATAACCTGTGAAGGTAGGTATAGTATTGTTTATCTATACCACATCAAGCTACTCCTCCATTTAAAGAAACAATGTGTAATCAGTGTGCCATATTTTCTGCTGCAAAGTTTAACAAAGATGGCCAAAACTATCCAGAAGCAAAAGGGGAATGAAGACAAAAGCCTGTACCATTTTGGCCTAATTAAAATCCTCATTGAACATGAGTTGCAGAAGCGAGGGAAGCCATGGAAAGAATTCTTAGCTGTCAATCAAATTAGAGATGAGGAGGAAAAAGAGGAAGTGCAAGAAGATTCAGGGTTTATGAAGGACATTGATGAGGAAATTCCAGTGTCCAAAGCCAGCAGAGCACCTCTACCTGTGGGTAGCATAAGGAATAGGAACATGCAAAAAGAGGATTCCAAGAGGGCTGAGAAAGACAAAATTTTTACCACCTACTCACGAAGAACAAGGAGGACACCAAAAACTCAGTTGCAAGAAGACCAGTTTGAATCTCATGCACCTGCACAAATGGATGTTGAGAGTGGTGACCATTCACTACCAGCACCAGAAGTTGACATGGAGGTAGAGAGCCGTAACAAACAGGAAAAATGTTCACCACCTCCCACCAAAAGACAGAAGAAATTAGAAAAACAAATTGAAGAATTGAAGGAAGAGCTCATGGAAGCTAACATGTTGGAAAAAGTTATTAAAAGGGAAAATGAAATGCTCAGGGCGCAAAGCAAAGAAACACAGAAAACAAATGAAAAGCTAAAGGAAAGAATCAGTGAGTTGGAGATTGAGCAAACTGAGTTTTCCAATTGGGCCACTAAGTGGTACAATCAGAAGAAGGCTCTTAAAGAAAAATATAAAAAGTTAAAGCAGGAGCTCAAGGGACAGAAAGATCACCAGGTGAAGAAGAATGTAGATACCTTGCTCAAGGCAGCAGAGATCCATGCAGGGACAGAGTTCAAGGGGAGTACTTCTGGGGTAGCATGAGGACATGCTAAGTCCTTAAGTCGGGGAGAGATGTTGGTATCATCCCAAGACCCTTTTTCCTTCCCAAAAACATATCATTTATCCATACATTTTCATCATATATCCCTCAAAATCCTTGAATATTGATTATTAATCGTTTTATAGTTATTAAATTGCATAGAAATTAATTTAGGGGTTTTATGTTCAAGAATTGGAAGTTTTTGATGACATGGTTACAGGAAGTACCCACATCCTGTAATGAGCTTATCGTTTGACATGTGGCGCAGCAGATGAGCTAGAACGAAAGGCATGGGCGAAAAGCAGAATGTCCAAGCATGGACAAACACCTATCTCCCAACCAAATCGAACCTCCTATGTATGCGGTCAACTCAAGTCAAAGCAGGGCACTCTGGCAGATAAAAGCAGCAACAGCATCGTTCCATTTTCATTTTAGTTTTTGTTCTTTTTGAAACACTTAGCATGGAAACATTTTGAAAAGGCTTATGTAATAAAAGCGGCAACAGCCGAATGTACATTCATTGTATCGATGACATGGCTGTGCGTACGCATATGTAAATATAGTCAGGTTAATGTTTGAAGGGTTAATCGTTGAATCGTTTTCTCAGAACAGAGTTTTAAGTTAATACAAAGACCTATTCACAGTCACGACGTGTGTATACCTCTTGCATTGATTTGATAGCTGATCGGTTATAGCCAGTGTACCCTTAGGACGCGGACGGGCCCTGCGTTCTTCGATTGGTATACTGTTCATTTGTTTTGTTACATTTCGGTTATCACATGTTCGCACAGTATTTATATTGGATTCGATTTATATAGCATATGGTTTGCATCACAGTTACGATTACATAGCTTTCGATTTACACAGCCTATGGTTTGCATAGCAGTTACATAGCTTTCGATTTCCATAGCCTTTGATTTTCATTGCATGTATATGGTGTGCGCTTATGAATGGTTTATGGTTATGTTGAATGGTCAGCACTAGGATCTGGAAGGGAGTCTTGTAAGGGATTCGATCCCTGTGTGACTTATAGAGACATTATCATAAACTCTGTTTTGTTTCACAGTTCATTTATGTTCTCTTTATATAGTTTGATAGTGTAAATATCTTTGCATGCTGTGTGTGTTTACCAAACAAGGGTTTTCTGGGTGATATCTCTGTAAGGAGGTTAAAATAATTGTTACAGTCATACACAGTACTTAGGTTCATGGTTTGATTTGATAGATGCATCTCATAACAAGCACTGTAATCAAGCATATCAGTAGGGTAATCTAGGTGTGTGAATGATAGGCTACATATTCCGATCTTCCGTAAAGAAGCCTTGTAACCTACATCATAATCACTTGGCCAGAGATTCTTTATGTCTATATATTTTAGACCACGCCTCTAAGCTTACGCACCTCGGTCGATATTAAATATAGAGTCTAGTCTAGTACCCTAGCTGGAACCACTACATAGCTCCTGGGTCCCATTGAGGTTTTATATCACTTGACCCCCTGATGCTCCCTTGATATGGGTCTGATAGCGTCCAGGAGGTTCTAGATGCTCTCATGACAAGGCATGCCAGAATCTAGGGACTATTTTTCTCAGTGTTGTGCCAACGTCCTTGGGATTTGAGCCACTTTTTCAGGCCCAGAGCCTAGGTCACTCTCCAGAATTGAATGAAACCTTCAGAACAGAAAGATAACCAGTAAATGATGAAACACGTGCAATTACTTGAACAAGCCCTTGACTTGACCCCTATTAGCCATGAAAAACATTTCGTCAAACATGTCACAAATATGTAATCTACAGGTGCAAACAACAAATCTAAGCATAGGGGTCTCCTACTTATCTGAGATTCACTATGAGGCATTTTTTCCTTATCACATTAGCTATAGTTTCATCCATTAGGCCATAGATACATTGTTCATTCATATACAAGTAAAAACATGATGGGAGCCATACATAGCTACTGTCACAAAACATATACATAACCAACATAATAACAACAAAAATACCAAGGAAATCATAGCCATATGATCCATATATAAACCAGTATAATGCTCATAGAGATACAAGGAGAAAGAACCTCATATTGATGATGCAAAAACCAACCCGGTATGGGACTACCACATTCCACCTGACCATAGACATGGTTGAGCCAAATCTCTCTTCAGCCAGTCACCCCCATGCCATATTCTAAGAATGAATGTGGTATCTCATAAAACAAATCAATCAAAAATCATCTAGGTCTTCTAGAGGCCAAACCACCTCAACCCATCAAACAATGATTCCACCTCATGGTCGAACATCACAAAACCATCACAATATTGGTCTATACCCAAGGCTTCCAGGACTAGTAACTCAACCCAGAGCTACCATCAATCTTCCAGAGCGTTTGTCCAACAGGGGCTTCTAGGACTAGTAACTCAACCCAGAGCTACCGTCAATCTTCCAGAGCGTTTGTCCAACAGGGGCTTCTAGGACTAGTAACTCAACCCACCAAGAGCTTCTAGAGTGTTTTTCCAACCAAGGCTTCCAAGACTAGTAAATCAACCCAAGCTATTATAGGGCTTCCAGAGCGTTTGTCTAATCAGGGCTTCCAGGAACTAGTAACTCAACCCAAGCTCAAGGAAACATGAGAGCCAACTAGAAAACAAAGAAATGAACCCACAACACCATGGCTATCTAGGAAATGGCAAGGCTAGGCAAACCCACTGTCAATCTAGGCAATCCTCCATGCTAATGACAAATCATAACCAAGGAACCATATGCATGTGCCATGCATGCCAGGACTAGTGAGGAAAACATACATGCAACTTGGTACCTGCAAGCAAAACTCGCTGTAGCTTCTGATCCTGATCTCCTCGTGCACTTTCCTTCTCTCCCTTTTCCTTTTTGCTCCAAAAATATAAGTATGCCACACTCCTCCAAGAGTGCTCCAAGAAAACTCTAAGTGTCCAAGAGTATGAGAGAGAGAGAATAGAAGAGAGCTCCACCAAAACTAAACTGACCAAGCTTACCCAATGATCCTCATAAGCCTTTTTATCAATGAGGCCTCTATTTTCTTCATTTTCCATTATTTTCCTTCAATTTACCATGCAACCTGTGACCTTTCACTTTTCTCCTAATTTCCATTATTTTAATAAATAAAAGTCCCAAAATGCCATTTTTCCTTTCCAAAGCCTTTTCCATTGCCTTTGCCAATTTCCTTAGCCATAATAACCGAAATGAAAACCCACTAGGATGTTCTTCCCACCATTCATCTTGGAATATGTGTCCCATGACCGTGGTCTTATATATTTTTACATGGATTTTTTACCAGGGATGTTACACTTATCATATTTCTTTTTCCCAACACGAATAATGCCCAAAGAAATACTTCTTGAGAAGAAACTTTTTGAGTAGTTGTAAAAAAGAAGAGATTACTTCTAGAAATGTGAAGAATATTTATATATATTGAATCTCTAAAGAATGGCATCATATATTAAAATAACTAACCCAAGCATACAATGACATAAATCTAGTGTTATCTCACCTCAATTGGTGTCATCAATTCTAAACACTTCTCACAACTTGATTCCCTTGTCTTCTTGTTAAATTAATATCTACATAGGATTAAGAGATTACAATTCACTCAAAAGTGCCATTTCAATTAAGGTATTGTAAAACCTAGAATTAGTAGGTACTAGAATGTACAGATTAAATTTATTCCTATAGAAAGCAAGTTCACAAAGCTTCCAATGTATTAGATACAAAAGTTCTTTGTTGCGTAATATAAAATTGTAAATGATTTTAATGCTTGTAGCATTTCTGTTGAAGGTACTAACTAAATAGAAATTGAACATGTAATAAATGGGAAACTCCATAAGATCACAACTATATGTATCCATCATCTTGCTACTCATGATATCAACCCTGTTCCATCACTTCTGACTAGATAGTGACGAATAAAAACAAAAGACACACCTTTGAATTATTGTTTCTCATACCTTGTTCCATCCTAGGCAATATGTTCTAGACAATCTGAAGAACTTTGTAATTTGGAATTACCAGATTGTACAACAACTCCCTTTAAAATACAAAAGAAATGTCAAGTCAATTCAAAGATCTACCACTCATATAACTACAAATACAGTAAGTAGTGAAGTGCATTATGCAGAAGCAAAAAGGCATAAAATTGAAATTAATTTACCTTGAATGCTAAATGTAATGTTACCATTTTGAGCTATTTTCTTCCAATAATTGTTCCACTTCAACATCTAAATTGATACCAGTTGTCCTCCACATATTTATGAGACCAATGAGGCAAACTTAGATTAAATTTAACCAAATATTAAATTTAATTTCATGAAAAAATAATAATTAAAAGGACTTGAGTGCATTAATACATGAATGAGCTTCTCTCAGTTTCAAGAATAAATTATTGGATTAGATTAATCTTCGAGCAAACCTCCCTCCACTCGACGAAGCAGTAGTGAAGTCAACATTGACTTTGTTGTTTCTATGTTGGATCGAGGGTTTTTTTTCTCCAAGATTATCCAAATCCTAATTTATTCTCTACTAAACAGGGCCAACAACATGAATGTGGAATCTCTCATGGTTCGTCCACCCCCTCACATCACTCTCAATTCCCCAGTAAAGACATTAAGATACATAAAAAAAAATAAGTGTGAACCATACTGTAAATGTGAAATATTTCCAATCATAGATAAACTCTACTCCAATAATGGAAATTAGAGAATAAATACTTCAATAAAGCTTTGAGTTGATCAAAAGGTCCCTAGGATCTTGTTATTATGATTGAGTCAACAAGGATAAAGCATAAGCCAAAAATGACTTCACATAGATATGTTGATTCATTCAAGTAAAATGGATACAAGTATTGGACATAGAATGATAATAAATGTTTGAATACCATGTGTGTTATGCAACCAACTCACAAAATAGAAGAAAATATAGATCAACAACTTTAAAATTAGCCTCTTCGAGGGGGCAACCTCCTTTACATTACATAAATGAACAATACAAATGACAAAACCTCCTTTCTATATAGTCTAAGGGGTCACAATATAATTAGAGTTGACATAACAATAATATTCTAAGGGGACAACAATAACAATAGTGGGCTTCTATGGGGCACAATAATAACAATATGGGGACTACAAGGGCACAACAATACTAAGGGGGTTGTACTAATAACAATAAGGGGCTACACTAGTAGAATAGGGACCTAACATGCCCCTCTCCTTCATAAAAGTGTTGTTCTCAACGCTTGAGTAGTTATGGATGCATCTGTATAAAATTCTCATCCTCCCATGTGGAATCTTCAATGGGTAAGTTATTGAACTTGATGAGATACTATAAAATGGATCGATTCTGTAGCTGTCGATTTCTTGTTTTT
The DNA here is from genome assembly GCA_031772625.1 of Pinus tabuliformis. NCBI lineage: Eukaryota > Viridiplantae > Streptophyta > Pinopsida > Pinales > Pinaceae > Pinus > Pinus tabuliformis. The sequence continues at coordinate 818,636,671 of CM062814.1, forward strand.
GTGATTGCTTTCGGTTCCAATATGAGTTTTCCTTCCTCGTCAAGTTCTGGCAATATTGTTTGAACTGGTATCTTCTCAATTATAACCTTCTTTAAGCATGAAACATGGAAAACTGGGTGCACTCGGGAAGATGCAGGAAGCTCCAATTTGTATGCCATAGTACCAATCTTTTGTAACACCTTGTATGAACCATAATACTTTGGTGATAATTTATTATCCTTATTAGCTTGCTTGGGGGACATTTGTTTGTATGGTTGTTGTTACAGGAATAAGTCCCCTAGGGCTTTGAGTCAGAACCCCAACAGAGCAGGAGTAATCTACAACAAGAAACACGCATACAACTTAGGAAACATGCTTAAATAATCAAACTATGCAAGGATGAACATACCTGGATGTCCTTCGTTTGGGTAGTTCCAACAAGGGTTCAAACCCTCTGCAACTCCTGATGATCTTCGAATATGAAAATCAACCAATTCGAATACACATTGCAGCATATAGATAAAGCATTTTAATGAAATCAACTTTATACCGTATAAGTAAATGGTTAGTTATACATCAAAATAATCATTCATAGATGAATTATAACAACAACATCTGATGCATAAACAAAGTCTATCTCAGGAACAAGACATCGTTTCTTTTTATTGTAGAAAATTATAATAAGCATGGAAAGAGTTCACCTGAATCTTCCTCCTTCGGCTCCAAGCGGAACCGTCCTCCAGGTCCGTCCAGTCCCAGTCTTCAACAACCTCCTTCCATAACCAATACCATGATATCTCAAGCAAGTGGGAGAATATCATCACTCAAGGAAAAAATGGTTTCCTGAACTTAGGGAAGTGCTTGAAGCACAGGGATACTTCAGACTTGATCAGGGGATAATCTCAGTATGGTAATTCTATCTCTTCTCTCCTCCTTAAAGCCTTCCCATAGAAGTCTTTTTATACTTCTCCCAATTAGTTTTTTAGTTGGGGAAACAGTTGGGAACAGTTGGGCCACTGGCACTAGGAGATAATCAACAGGTAAAACCCGTGAACTCTGCCCATAGTTAAGGAAATTTAATTTTTTAAAGTGTTTTAACACATATACGTGGGTTGGGTATTGACTAACCCGCATGTACACACTTTTATCACATGGCAAAGTAGCATACAAGGAGTAAAACACTGTTTTTAAAATATTTGGACCAAGTCTGGAAGGAGGGGTTTCCTTAGGCCATAAACCAAGAATCACAAATACCACGGGTGATATTTGGAGCTATAACATATGCCCCCTAATATATGAGGTCAGAAGGGGTACATGATGGCCGAAATGTATTAAGTATATGGAAAGGAAACCCGTTGAAAACTGAGAAGGACTTCACTAGATTTCAGCCTGCCAAGCCATCAAAAAGAAGATCAGAAAGAAAAAACTATCTGAGGTGGGCATACCCATGCTCAAAGAAAGTAAAGCATGTTCGCATATCAAGTACAAGCGGATCCACTATGTATACAAGTATAAAAGATTGAAAGTACATAATGAATCATCTGATCGTGATCGAACAAGTACATGTCTGAACATCACATATATAAGAAGATGATCAATGAAGCTGAAGGATGAAGCTGATCACTGATGTCAAAAACTGATCCCAATAGTACCAAATGAACATGATGGAATAAGATGATACTACATCGCAACTCAGATGCCAGCATATAAAATGTCGCTGTGAAGGACTGCAACATATAATGTGGATGGTGTCAACTAGCAGTAACAGGAGCAACTGACAAGTGAACCAAAGAATGCTGATGCAACCCGAGGTCTTCACCGACCACCGTGGTACATTTCTACACAATGGGAATAAATGATATGAAGTCGACCATGTGAGAAATCGTTTGATTACCGGTCATTGATGTATACCATTAACAAATGTGAGACTGCTCACCGATAATGATAATGAGAGTCAATGTACCCAGTACAATATAACAAGTGTGAATGAATGAGCTGAGGTTGAACACCTGGAAGAATCTATCAATCAGGGGACAATGATGGTTTCCCACTATCGATAGCGAAGGATCTGCCACTGATGACTGCAAACCCCAAGGTACTGCCAAATGGACTTTAGATCTTTGCCCCAGAGCAATGAGTCGTAGTCGATAGGAAAAGATCCGCTAGAAGGAAGGCATTAAGGCATCCTTCATTAATCTAGCACAAGTGTAACCCGTAGGCCAATAATGTGGAAGAAATCGGATGAAAAAAAATGTAGTAACCCAATCAAAGCACGTTTCCAGCGTACACAAGATGTAGCTAGCGCACGATAGAAATCCTCTGAACCAACCAATAATGAAAATTGACACAGAGGCGAGGAATCCACCAATAGGGTCAAATGAAAACCAAGGCACTGAACGAATCCCAATGTGTGATAATGAAAGCTGATGTTGAACACAAGGGAAACCACTTAGTCAAAGACCCATGATATTGATCGATGCTGGGCACAAGGTGACCTATCAATAATGAAAACAGGGCCAGGGTGTGGCTCTAGGCCTACCCTCAGAGTAATATGTCGTCGTCGATAAGGACAAGACCCGCCAGCAAGAAGTCAATGGAGACCTTCTCAAACCGACATGAGCAAAGGACCAATATAACTGATGTGATGACAAACAAGACACTGACAACCAGGGATGGTTGACTGAAAAATAGGTCAAGAGACACCGCAGAGAGGCCGACTCAGGCTTACTTCCCTTGAAAAAAAGCACGACTCAATGATGACTATGTGGCAACATATGATAACTCTGTATAAGTTCGTCATGCAGGAGGCATGAGCGAACTCTCCATATGATTGGAAGAGATAACCAATCGGAGGAGAATTAACTCAATGACAAGGTTAAGGCGTACCTAAGTCAAATTAAATCCCGCCCAAATTGGAGGAGAGACTTTCTTTTGAGTGCTTTGTTCAAGGGCGACACAACTGACTCTAGCTGCCAACAATATATGGAAATGTTGTCCCATTCTCGCTCTTTTTGGAATATATAATTTTTTTGTCTTTTTATTTAAGTTGGAAAAAGAATAAAAGAATGCTATAGTACAGTGGAAAGAACGAGTGTCAGTGAAACAGATGATCTAGTTCCTAGGATGGGAACAATCCTATGCTCAATGCAGGGAGGCGAAACTGGTCAAGGACACTCAAAGGGATGTTCCTTCCACAGATCAAATGGTGTGTCAAGTTGCAGAAGCTAAGTGATTGCAGGTTTGAGTTTGCAGAAGACATGGTCAAATAAGTGGCTTAAACATGAGTCCAAGTGAAGCTGACTCAAGGCCAAAAGGTGCAAATAGTAAAAATGCAATGTAGCAGTACAACTCAACACAAAGGAGCCTCTAGGGTATAAGGCCAGAACGAAGCAAAGAAGTAAAGAGAAGTGAGTCTTCAACGCACAAGTCATGGCGGGATTGAAGAGGACTCCCGAGCCTACTCAATATAATAACATAGGCAACAAATGTTAATGAGGTGCTAACTACGATGCCCATGTAAAGGATGGCTCTACCATCGTGTCATGATTTAAAAAATCAGCGAGTGAACATGGTTTACTAACCATAACATGATGGGATCGACCCTATGGCTAGTGTATCGACAAATGGAAGCTAGTATGCACGATGCAACAGAAAAAAATGGTTTCCCTAACCTATATGCCAGTGAGTAAACGATACTTGCCATGATGGGTCAGTGGTCATGGAACCAAAATGAAATCTCGAAGAAGCGTCCAAAATGTCCTGAAAAAACAACCTATTCCCGACAATCCAAGCTCACAAGTTAAAAGATTCATGAGACAAAAAAATAAAATAAAATCAAGTTTTGAAAAAATTTGACATTTTCAAAGCTATAAAATGACCTTTTGACTCACCATTTGTGCCATTTGTGTTGAGAGAAAAATCTGTGGAGAAAAAAGAGCAAACTTGCCCCCCAAAGAATTGGACCGTTCAAATTGGATCAAAATCATCAGGTAACCCCCAATTCAAGCTTGCATTACTTTGTGATTGTTTTTAGAAATTTTTATTAAGGTTTGACTGTAGGAATTTATGTTAAAAATTTCAACGCGGCGTATACGCGGGTTGGATATTATCGACCCGCGTATACGAAGGCCCTACACGCGACTGTGTGTGAAAGGGACCCGCGTATACGTGGTTTGAAATTTAAATACAAAAATCTAACGGTTGAAACTCAATTTTATTATTTTATTATTTTTATTTTTATTTATTTATTTTTATTTATATATTTTATTTTTATTTATTTATTTATTTATTTATTTTTATTTTTATTTTTATTTTATTTTATTTTTATTTTTTTATTTTTTATTTTTTATTTTTATTTTTATTTTTATTTTTTTTAATTTTTAATTTTTAATTATTATTATTATTTATATATATATATATATATATATTTTTTTTCAGGATGACAATCACATGGAGAGAGAGGGAGCATACTACCATTGATAATGAAGTTATGAATGATCAGTAGGCATTAGATGCATTGAGGGGATGTGGCTTATTGAAAATTTTCAAAATGCCCAACATGAAGGCCAACACTCGTCTGCTTGAAAAGCTAATCCACTATTGGAGTATTTATGATTGATCAGATGCCTTTGAGGATAGAGGTGGAGGATATTTACTTTATCACTGGTCTTGGAGAGAGGGAGCATACTACCTTTGATAATGAAGTTATGAATGATCAGCAGTGTTATCGGGAAAACTAGTGTCTATACAGAGCTGCTAGTCCCACTAAGGCTGGTAGCTACCTTAGAAAAAAACACACTAAAAACTACTTTCGTTTTCCTTTATGAGAAAAAGATAAGAGAAGAATAAGGAGAACAACCTCTGTCTTGCGCTTGGTTCCTTGCTTGATTCCTCTTTCTTCTGGTAGGTCTTTGCCACTCGCTTCCTTGTCTACCCAGCTTCAAGGAGTACCTGTAGAATTAAAGCAGCATAACACTATCCAAGAACATAGATCTATTATCATAAACAATATAGGATCAGATGTACATTGACCACGCAAATGCATAAATCATCAATCATACAAGAATGTGGAGGAAAACTTGAATAGCTTTATTGATAATCAAGAAAGAGCAAAGATGATTACAACCAATTGTTCTGACCCAGCATCATCCTCTCAGCAAGAAAGCCCTTCTTCACCTCATGAAAAGCTTAGATCACCCAACACTATGATATTGCACCAAGAAACCAACAACACTTCCTTACAAGATACAAAATTCCAGCCTCTGGATCTCTGGGATGAGGGATCCATATATAGATGTCTGCAAGGGAGGTGAGTCAGCTTTTGAGATTTGATTAGTGTATTCTCTCTGGTAGTTCTTGATTCCACTTGGAGATTGATGATCTCTTACTCATCCCTGGTCGAATTCAGAGAGGCAAGTGTCACAGGAGAAGTTTTTGGAAGATTCCATGCTCCTCCACCTTGCGGATTGACCCTGCCATTTGTCCACTCTCGCCCATCACACCCCATAGAAGGGTTTTTTGACATGCATCACACCTACTGTGTGTATTCAGGTGGGATGCAACGCACTTTGCCTATGGAGCAGGTGAAATGGTCCTGTTTTGACCAGTTTTGAGTAGTTTTTCATGGAGAACTTCTGGGAGATGCTGTAATCAGTTGACCTTGTTCTTTTAGGGGTTGTAACAACACTTTTAGGGACTTAGGAGCCCTTGGTTTATGGACATTTATGCTTGGGGTTGCAGTGCCCAAAAATGTCTATAACAGTTGCCCCCTAAAGCATGAGGTCGTTAATCTTTTGATGTCGGGTGAAATGCTTTATCATGAGGATCCGAAGTTTTTTCGAGCTGGAAGGCGACCTGTAATAAGATACAATACAATACATTATCTTCATATTATTTTCATGATCTAGCTGAGGCGGGCATTCCCATGCTTAGCTTTATAAATTCATTTTCATGTACATAGGACAGACAATCGTTTGAGTGTAGACTGATGATTCTAGTAGGGCCATCATCCCTTAGATTGGATGATTATCTGTGCAACAATGATGTACATTTGATGTCTTTATTTTCCTGAATATATGTCGCGTCTCGGATGGATGAAACTAGATCCGGGGTCTTCAATCTCGTTCGATCTTCACTCAAAGTACAAGTCGATCCGTGTGAGAGATGTTCTGGAGTCGAACATGGAAAGACATCGCCTGATTACCAGCCAATGATGTAAGCTGTTAACAGGTGCGAGAGGAATCACCGATAATGATGATGACCCTCAAGGTACTGCAGTACAATTCACGTGGTGTGAATAAGGGACTTGGCGTCGAACACCACGCAAAATCTTTCGGTCGAAGGCCATTGATGTAAACATGTCGCCGGAAGTGAGAAACTTGCCATTGAGGCATGCAAGCTTCAAAGTAATGAAAGGGTTGTTCCTAGATCGACTTCTTGGATAATGAGCTGATGTCGACAAGAAGCGATCTGTCATAGGAGGGCCTTAGTGAATCCCACATCAATGACACGGAACGGAGCAAATGATTTTAATGGAGGTGAAAACGATCTAGTGATATACGGTTCAGAGTGGCGGTCATGAAAGAATGGAGCGAAAATGTATTATAGTGGGTGAGACACAGGTGAATTCTCTGAGCGACTTCTCTTGAACATATCGGCGACACTGACATGATGGATTGGTAGCATTAACCCCAAATGTGGATGGTGTGATGGAACCATGGTGATGTGACCAGTGAATGGAACAACCCAACCCGACTCGGATGCAGAGTGAAAGTGTCATGTTCAAGAGCGACTTGCTACCAACAAAGTTTCTTCAAGTTTTCTTCCCAATTTTCCCCAGTCATTGCTGATCAGTACCTCTTTATTTTTTTCAAGCTTGAGGAGGATAACATATGCTTGTTCTATAATTTGCCCTTCGGGCAAACCCATCGCTATGTTTTAACGAGCCTAGCGATAGTGAAACTCGTTCTTGTCCGTTATGGACAAGTTTGTCGCTATTAGGTTTTAACGAGTTTAACGACAAAGATAACTCGGTCCTTTTCAATTTTAGAGAGTCTGAAAAGGGACGTAAAGGAAACTCCAAAAAATCCTTTTTCGTCATCTAATCCCTTAAGTCTGAAAAAGTATAAAATAATACAAAATGGATGAATTTTTGGTAATTTTAACGAGCCGAACAAAACAAGCGCTCGATCTTTTTGTGCAATAATCCCTCAGGTCCAAAAAGATTAAAATCTAAAGGAGGGATAGCACTTTCGGTCACTTTAACGAGCTGGAGAGGCCAATTGCTCGAAAATCTTTTCATATTTTACGAGTCAGTTGAAAAGAGCTTAAAGGAGACTCATTTTTTGAGGAACGAGTGATAAATTCTGGTAGCAGCTAATTCCAGGTAAGGTTTGGAATTTTCCAATCACGACAGTGTCACAAGGATGGCTAATAGGATCACTCTTCGGAGCGGTTCCTCAAAAAGGGTAAACAATCAAATGGAGGTGAATGATCGGCCAATACAGAGTGGAGGTGACGATGAGAACACGACCAAGGCTTCAAAGGCTGATGATAATACATTCACGATGGTTATTTACCGGAAATTGGTTCATTTTTAATGAATGAGCTTAAACTCTGGGGGAAACATTTGCTCACTGCTTATGTTTAATTTTTAACGAGCTTGAACTCCACATAAAAACTGCTCGAGGCGGGTTTTATTTTAACGATCTTTAACCCTGCGGTAACACTGCTTGTGATAAGTTTGCATGCCCCCAGCATAATAACGCAAATCGAGGTGCATGCCCCCCAAGCTTCATTGCATTCATCTCGGTGGTTGGAATGAAGGTTTACCTTCGAGATCTTCGAAAGACTTGACTTTGATTTTACGAGATCGTAATCAAAGACTCGATTTGGAAAGGGATTCGTTTCATTTTTTTTTTTTTTAATAAGGTTGACACAGTAAAAGAACTATCCTCATTACTCCTTATTTCATTTTTTAACGAGGTTGACACGAGATAAGAACCGTCCTCGGTATCCACCGTATTTACAGTATTTGATAGAAAATCAAAAACTGAAGGATGATTAAGGTTGCTGGAATAATCTTCGTGGTAATCTGGAAGACGGGAACGATGGTGGTGATTTTCCCATGGTGCCTCTCCTATCATCATTGACTGAATGATTCCTTTGTCTGTAGAATGTACATGCGAATAAGGATCTGAAGAGGTACCATATTCCTTAGACCTATCTATCCAAACACTCGATGAGCGTTGATTTGGGTCTGCCCCCCAGGCCAAGAAAATTGATTGCTACAATATTTCTAAAATGGCGATGATCCATGCTGTCAAAATGTTTAGGAATCTTCTGAATCCATTAGATATAGAAGATTTCATATTGCAGGTTTCCACTGTGGCCACTTCCGCCAGATTACTCGGAGGTGGTAGGGCAAAAGTACCCATTAAGGCAGGGTATTTTAGGAGGCCTACTCCGATATTTTGAAGTGAATGATTGCTTCCATGGATCATTGGAATGCTTTCCGTAACTTGTGAACTGTTGGGGAGAAATGTTTGTTGGTCGACGATTGTTATTCCTCCTTGAAAGGGAAATGCAATCTTTCTGAAGTATGTCGACGCAACTGCAGCCATAGCATATATCCATGGTCTTCCCAGTAGGATGTTGTAATCGAGGTTTCCGTCGATTACTTCGACATCTATTTCTACTGTTTTCCCTCCTAGTTCAACTTGCAAGTTACTTAGAATACCGTATGGGGTATACATTCGTCCGTCAAATGCTTTTAATGTTGTCGATGATCACGACAAGGTTGGAGATCCTAAAGTTTTCCAGCAACTCATCGACATAATACATGTAGATGCCCCCTCATCAATAATTGTTCGATTAACAGTTTTGTTGAGGGCTTTCACTTGAATGAGGAAAGCTAGTTGAGCTGGTAATTGAGGATCATATCCTTTATGATTAAAGGAAACAAGATTAGAATCCTTTGGGTCTATCCCACCGATAGCTGATAATAAAGCCTGCTTTTGGGATGGGCAATTTTGCAGTACCTCAAGTGTCAACATAGCGGATGGCGATTGGGCCATATCTTCCACTATATTATAATGCTGTGCTGCTTTGGCACGAGGATTAAATGTCGATTTGTGTACTACTCCCTTTGGCGGTTTTATTGTTAGCTCAGGAATGATGGGCGGCGTAACTTCTGTTGAAGTTGTTGTTGAACTACTAGGTTGATCTTTATCCTTGTTGTTCGACAACTGTGGATTCCCATAATCTTTGTTCCTTGTCGATATCAAAGCATCATTTTGCTGTTTTGAAACCGACAACATTAGTACTTGGGACGGGGAAGCATTTTCACTAGCAACCAGATTTGTTCTTGGATTTGGAAATGGATCAGTCAATACGGCCGAGGTTTTTGAATTCTTGAAGAATCTTTTAAGCTCAGCCTTATGTGGACAATCTCTTGTCCAATGATCCTCATCACATATTATACATGGATTTTTTGGTTTCCTATCTCCAGGAGGGTTTGCAGAAGATTTTTCAGGTGATGATTCCTCCTGTTTCTTCTTCTTCCCTTTGTTTTTCTTCTTGCCTCCTGGTTGCTTGGTTTCTTTGCCTTTATCTGTTGAGACGACATTTACTTCTGAGGCGAGAAGTTCTTCTTTTGCATTTTGACTGGAAATCTTACGGGCCTTTTTAGATGTAGCCTTTGTCGATTTCGTGTCTGTCGTACCAATCATGCCATCGCCGACATGAGAGTCATTGTTCGATTTAGGAGGAGGGGGGACGGAAAATTCCAGTCTGGGAGCGTCAGGGATTTTATCGTAGAGCGTGCCAGACTGAGTATAAATCAAGTCTAAATATTGCGCACGAGCAATAACTTGCTCTTCAGTGACGACTCCTCCTTTTGCCACATCTTTTGTAATGGAAGGTAATAAAGACTTAATAAACCATTCAGCTAAAAGCTGATCAGGAGCATACATTTTTACCATTCTACGACAACGTCTCCACTCATGAATATGATCAGATATGTGAGTGGCCGTTGTTTGCTTGAAATTGGTAAGAAGTTCTGTTCCCGTTTCGTACCTTATCGGTAACTGAAAATGGGTTAAAAAGGTTGTGGCTAGTGTACTGAAGTTGTCAAACGAAGCTCTGGGTAACTCGATATACCATTTTGCTGCCGGACCAGTTAACGTCCTTTGAAAAAGGCGAAGCCTAATCGAATCATCGTTTAGGGTGTTTGATGAACACCATAGATGAAATGTCATCACATGATTCGACGAGTCTTCACCCGGATTTCCATTAAATTTAGGAATATCTGACGGAAGTTTATGCGGAATCGCTGGCCACCAAGGGGCGTAAGCAATTGGATCGTTTGTTAACCTATTTAGATCCGGTAACTCCAAAGTTGCCACGAAGGGTAACTGTTGATTCAGGTTTGGTGAAGCATACCCAGGATATGACAGAATTGCCTGAGCAGTTGGTCTTTGCATACCAGCATAATGCATTTGATGCTGGTAACTTTGGTAAGGTTGATGGGCATAACCATTGTAGAACGGTTGATTTTGACCGTTTTGAATATACAGCTGCCCACTATTTGCAAAGATTTGTTGCTTAGATCCTTGGTATACTTGTTGGAATTGCGGTTGTTGGTATTGCACCAGCCATGGTTGTGAAGCCATGTGCTGTTGTCCAATACTGACTGTTTGACCAAGATGAGGGGTAATTGTACCCGTTTGGGCCTGTGTCATTCCACTAGTTGGCGATTGTGGTTGAGTCGTAGGGACAAGAGGCTGTTGCATTACCACCTGAGAAACCTGAGGTTGGCATACAATAGGAAACGCTTGTACTTGCGACATCGTCACAATAGCTGGCGTAGTCGGTATGTTTGACATAGGTAAGCATTGTTGCATCAAATATACAAATCTTGGTTGTTGAGGTAGTATTGGCACCCAACCGCTAGATGTAATTCCAGCATAACCTGAATTTTGTTGTGAACTCCCGTATGGTTGTCCTCCCGGAGGAGACAATGAAAGGGTATACTGCCCCCCATACGACGGTAATCCGGTACTTAAAGGAATTGTTTGCCCTTGAGGACCGGACTGCCCAAATTGACACCCTGAAGGATCAATTTGCTGAGACTCAACATAAGAGTTCCCAGATACTATTTCGGATGAACAAACAGGAATGGACCATATTGTCGAAATAGCCCCTGAGTGGGCCCCGTCTAGCGATTGAGAGCTAGTTGGGACAGATGGTATGCCGACGAACATTGTTGGAGTGACAGCAGGGAGTTCTGCCGTTGCTGTGTCGGATGACACAGTCCTAGATGTTGACGGTTGTTCAAACATTTCTAGTCTATCCAAAAGATTGCCTAGCGATTCTATAGGAGATTCCGATGGCGGTAGACTAATTTATGACGAAGAAGGATATAGAATGATCCGACTCCAAATCGTGATGGAGTACTAGATGGAGGATCCTCCACAATATCTTCTCAGACCAGGTGGAAGAGGTAGACAATCAGGTCCGTAAAATATTTCTGGTGCCGAAGAAGGTATAGAATCTGCAGCGACAGATGTTTGGGGAATAACACCCTCCGAATCAGCTGTAGATGGAGCTGGCTCAGTAACACAAGTGTTTACCTTCACACTAGGATCAGTTCTACTGTCCTTTGGTGGCTGCTGAACTTCTTCTGTAAAGGCAGGGATACCAGAAATGTTTGGAGTAACCGGAGTCTCCGATGGTGTCGGAACACTTGTTCTAACTTTACCAGGGGATTTGGAACCGGTTAAACGAGTTCGCTTTGTCTGTAACAGTTTCAACTCTGGAGACAAAGACGGTTGACTCGTAAGCCTCCACGAACGACGGGGTTTCAATTGACTTTCTTCCACGATTGCGGATTACTCGATCAACTAAAAATCAATGGGAAGTATGTTTCCGAATTAGATGAATTTTAGACACTTTGACACAACTTGTTTTTTCAATTTTTAAGAGTCGAGAAAAAACAAAAGATGACTCTAGTCGCCTTCGATTTTTAATGAGCCTGAAGTGACAAGTGCTCAGATGGACCTTTTCTGTTAAGGAGTTTGAAAAGGAACGAAAGGGACTGCTCTAGAAATCTAGACAGAGGGATTACCAAACCAATCGCAGAACTGCAGAATACTTTTTACGGTACGGCAGTCAATCTTCTCGAATGCTGTGTTTAGTGCATTGCGATCGATAGGGCGGCAGACACGACTTCCTATGGATAAAGGATAAAGCCTAGTGTGGTCTCCCAAAATATACTCGACGGTACGTGGGAGCACAAGTCCGTACTGGCACTTATCGTCTCAAAGTGGAGGAACCACCCAACCAACAGTGAAAACAACAGTTACCAGGCTTTACGACGCCGGAATACGTCTCTAGCCTAGACTTCTAGATGTTGTGGGTTAGGTTCCAAAGCATTTTTAGATTCATTCAATTTATTTTATGGTTGATCTTGCTTAAGAAATTTGTCTTTCAGGTTCACAGCGTGATGTAGATGTACAAGTCCTAAAATGCAATCTAAGATGATAAACAGTCGTTTAATCTTCTTTTTGCAATGAAAATCCTAGCTACTAAGGAAAGAGAGATGGCGTTCTTTCAACAAAGAGCAAAGAGCACACACTATATGCACTGTCCTAAATCAAGCCAACAAACAGTCTAAATGAAAATGCACATGCATGTATTTGTTTTCAGCCTTCTTAATGTGTGAATGATAAAAAGAAAGCTAAGCGCAAATCTGAATTATTTTCCAAAGCGACAATTACTAACAAGTTTCTTTTCAAAACAAAATGAGGACAATGACGACACTTTGTTATTTGGAATTGAAAACTTGCTTTCGACACTTGAAAAACTACTAATTCAAATCAAATACAAGAGTAACAGTGTAATCGACTATCAAGAACAATCAGATTCTCTTCTATGACTGAAAACGACACTTGCGACACTTTCAAATCAAGAAACGACAGTACAATTACGCTACTTCTTTGTAAAAGAGAACTGAAAATGACTAAAAATACATAAAAACATTTACAGTTCTTTGCACAATGGAGGCGGAATAACAACAAGGAAAGGGGTTTCAAACAGAGGTGTACTAACTACAGGCAGCAAAACTCCTGAATAGAGCTGAAAAGAGTGAACACAGAAACCAAAATTTAGGAACAAGGCCTTGTCTGATCAGTGCACCTGTAACATAGTGAAACTGAAATGCAACGCACCTACTACACTCGGGAAGTGCGATGCATTTGAAGTTCACAGAATAGACAGTGCGCTGGACCAGGGACGAGACTTTGATTGGGTTCCGGGTCACAGTTTGCAGTTCAGTTCAGGGATTTAGGCCGAGCAAGTGGTAATCAGTAAATCAATCACAGGGGTAGATCTAAGGAGGTTACTAGAGCCACCATGAGGGCAATTAGAGAGCTTGTAAATCAATCGTTTAATTCATAAACAAAACCCGGAGATAGACTGAAGCAGCATTGATCTACTTTGCACTTGCATAGAAAATGCAGTTCGAAGGCTAGCTGGCTTGACTTCAGGCTTCGTCTGTAAGTTTATAAAGTAAACAAATGTAGATGAACAAACAATCTATTCGCTCCCCAGCGGAGTCGCCATTTTGTTATCAGGAAAACTAGTGTATATACAGAGCTGCTAGTCCCACTAAGGCTGGTAGCTACCTTAGAAACAAACACACTAAAAACTACTTTCATTTTCCTTTATGAGAAAAAGATAAGAGAAGAATAAGGAGACCAACCTTTGTCTTGCGCTTGGTTCCTTGCTCGATTCCTCTCTCTTCTGGTAGGTCTTTGCCACTCGCTTCCTTGTCTACCCAGCTTCAAGGAGTACCTGTAGAATTAAAGCAGCATAACACTATCCAAGAACATAGATCTATTATCATAAACAATATAGGATCAGATGTACATTGACCACACAAATGCATAAATCATCAATCATACAAGAATGTGGAGGAAAACTTGAATAGCTTTATTGATAATCAAGAAAGAGCAAAGAGGATTACAACCAATTGTTCTGACCCAGCATCATCCTCTCAGCAAGAAAGCCCTTCTTCACCTCATGAAAAGCTTAGATCACCCAACACTATGATATTGCACCAAGAAACCAACAACACTTCCTTACAAGATACAAAATTCCAGCCTCTGGATCTCTGGGATGAGGGATCCATATATAGATGTCTGCAAGGGAGGTGAGTCAGCTTTTGAGATTTGATTAGTGTATTCTCTCTGGTAGTTCTTGATTCCACTTGGAGATTGATGATCTCTTACTCATCCCTGGTCGAATTCAGAGAGGCAAGTGTCACAGGAGAAGTTTCTGGAAGATTCCATGCTCCTCCACCTTGCGGATTGACCCTGCCATTTGTCCACTCTCGCCCATCGCACCCCAAAGAAGGGTTTTTTGACATGCATCGCACCTACTGTGTGTATTCAGGTGGGATGCAATGCACTTTGCCTATGGAGCAGGTGAAATGGTCCTGTTTTGACCAGTTTTGAGTAGTTTTTCATGGAGAACTTCTGGGAGATGCTGTAATCAGTTGACCTTGTTCTTTTAGGGGTTGGAACAACACTTTTAGGGACTTAGGAGACCTTGGTTTATGGACATTTATGCTTGGGGTTGCAGTGCCCAAAAATGTCTATAACAAGCAGGCATTAGATGCATTGAGGGGATGTGGCTTGTTGAAATGTTTCAAAATGCCCAACATGAAGGCCAACACTCGTCTGCTTGAAATGCTAATCCACTATTGGAGTGTCGAAGATGATGCATTTATGATTGATCAGATGCCTTTGAGGATAGAGGTGGATGATATTTACTTTATCACTGGTCTCTCTCAGAGAGGAGAAATTGTACATTCGATTGGCTGGACACGAGGTAGTCTTTCAGTGGAAGACTACGTTCACATTTACTGTCCTGGTCATCCGGAAAAAATTGGAAATCAGATTCCAATAAAACATGTGGAGAGCTTATCCCTGAGGATTCTACTGTTCACCATAGCCAGGATAAACGGATCAGCCTCATTGCACCAAGCTTCACGAGTATCCATGAGCTTGGCCATGGAGTGCCTCACCACTGTTTTTGATTGGTGTACACCTCTTCTTACCAATATGAAGAGCCAGTTGTCCTCCATTCAGAAAGGGCAGACCAAAAATTTCGGATATGGGACCATTTTATGCTCCTTCTTCTTCGAGAAGGTGCTTGGGCTGCATCCTAGAGTATCAGTCTCTATCAGTAGCCCCCGAGATCCTCGGATGGGTAGGTGGGCCGATCTGATGAAATGCCTTGGCGGCGGGGACGTGCCGAGGATTGATTTTGATGATGAGTTCTTCTCGTGGTGGGAACAACAAATCATCACTGTGGACGAATATCCCTATGCTGGCATGGATTTCAGAGGAGATCCAGACTTGGTGCTGCCACCAAATGCAGCATGGGGAGAGATAGGTAACCATTTTTTAAGCTTTTATCAAGTTCTTAAGATTTTTTATGTTTTTTTAAATATGAAAATGAACTTAGAAATATTTTTGATGGGATTAAAATACTGACATAATGATCATGTTCGAGATGTAGTTCCTGTAAGACCAGATGGATTTCCGTGGCACAGGCGTCGCGGAATAGGTGCCGAAGAGGCAGCTGCTGAGACAAAGAGGGCCTTATGTGCAGTCCAAAGAAACTTGGTGAGATTGACTCACCAGGTACCGATGGTGGCCATAGAAGACCTACCTGAGGTGATGCAGTGTCGCGTGGTAGGAGTACCACAAGACTGGGTTCGTGTGCTTCGGCGTGTGGCCAACGCAGTAGTCACCTTCTTAGCCGCTCATCCTGAGTCGGGTCGATAGATAGACTGGACATGATTATGGGCATTTAGTCCCAATTTTGTATATTATTTTTGAACACTTTATGTACACACGGGTAGTCTTATGATATATATATACAGTTCCAAATTTTTGATGTTTGTTTTTAACTTGATGAATGATTGATATCACAAAAATTCCCGAAAAAAATATGCACAAAAATATAATATATACAAAGAAGTAATTGCTCGGCCGAAACCTAAGCAAAATGCCTCTTAAGGTAGAGCCCATCAGGGGGCTCTGCCAGCTTGTTCCTAGAGATGTTTATAGGTATAGTTCTTGAGCCAATCAATATATTACCTTCAACAGATAACTGTGTTGGAGCCAAAGGATTTGAAACCATACAAACATCACTAGTAAGCAGATTGGAGGACCTAGATTCGACTTCATGCAAAGGAGGACGAAAATATGAATGATGATGTAAATCTTCCAATGGTCGATCTACAATCGTCATTGCTTCGAAAATTGCTTCGTCAGATGGAAAAACTGTATCTAAGCAATCCCAAGTAGAAGTGGAGTCGAGGGTCCAAGCAGGAGCCACATCACCATCCAACTCCTCCTCTGAAGAAGGAGTGGGATGGTCGTCTGTAGAGTTATCGATAGATTCATATCTAAGTTCTGTTGCAGACATAGGAGATTCTATTCCACCCACCTGCCCTTCATCTGATGTGGTCGCAGATGAAGGTAAGGTCCCAGGATCCAAAAAATAATGAGTTCGAACAAACTCTTTCCGTAAAGGCTCCTTGGAGGATGAAATTGTATCGATTCTAGCTGTAGGAGGGGGAAGATCAAATACACCCATCAAGGAAGAATACATCCCAACTCCTAAATTCTCTATAGGTTGATGAGGATTATCCACCAATGGGATGGTAGAATCTGAAGTTGCACGAGGATCACCTGGAGAATAATCCAATTGATCAACTTTAACAATTCTCCCCTCATGAGGAAAACAGAGGACGCAGAATAAAGATGACACTATGACATCCATTTCATAAATCCAATTCCTTCCTAAGAGGAGATTGTAATCCAAGTTGGCATCGACGATTTCTACTTCGATATTAATGACCTTTCCTCCAACACATATAGGAAAGGCTGGGATAATCCCGTGTGGCCTATGAGAATGTCTGTCAAATGCTGTCAAGAGAGTGGGTGAAGGAACAACTGTAGGTGATCCAATTGCCTTCCAACATGACATAGACATTACGCATGTGGAAGCTCCCTCATTTATAACTGTAAGAAAAATATTGGTTTTCTGGTAAGTAGACTTTATCTAGAAAGCCATATGATTAGGAAGTCGCTTTTTGACATTAAGCATATCAAAAGTGAGCACTAAAGAATTTTTTGGATCTACCGCCCTGATCGCTAAAAGCAAAGCACTTCATTGAGCTGGACACGACTGGAGTACCTCTAAAGTAGACATAGTGCAAGGACTCTGAGCCAGATCTTCTACAATCGAGTAGTTCTGGGCTGCCCTAGCATTAGGGTTGATAGTCGCACACTTGGCAGAACCTTTCGGTATCCAAGGTATAGACTCGACAGAGGGTCACTCAATATGAAGTGGGTCCATAGTTCCGGGAACAGATTTATCCTTGGATGTTTCTGCTTCACCATAATCATGTGACCGTGTAGCCACATTGATATGAGAACTCATCATGAAAACATTTGAGGAATTATCCCCCTCTTGGTTGCCCCCTGCAGAGGTACCAGGGTTTGAGTTCACGCTAGCAAGCAACTGTTGCCCTTGGGGGAAAGGGTTAGTTAAGACAACTTGGGAGCTAGAAGACCCTTGCTGTACTAACAAGTACTGAGCATCTTGAATTTTCAGGCAGAGATGAGTCAAATGATCTCCACTACACAACTTGCATGGAAATTTAACTTTCTTCTTAGACTCTTTTCTACCCTCATTGGCACCATTGTCGAGCTTATTTGCATTACCCTTCCCTTCTTGATTCTTCTTTTTACCTCATCCCTTCTTCTTCCCATCAGATTGTTGATTTCCTTTGGGGTTAGAGGCTTGGACGACATTTATGGAAGAAGGTTGGGAAGGTGAAGGAGTGGACGGTGCAGCCTGATTGGAAGAAGCAGTTTGTAGAGACAACTGCTGCAATTGGTTCAAGAGGTTCACCGTATTGGCATCAACCGATCCAACTATACCATCAGCGTGAGGGCTTGGCTTCGGTTTGGCTACATCAACCGTGGATCTAGGAGCATCAGGCAAGATTTTCTGAAGAGTCCCAGACTGAGAATATATCAGTTCTAACTGCTGGGCGCGAAAGATAGCCTGCTCTTCCGAATAGACGCCGGACATAGAAACATCCTTGGATATTTTGGGTTGTAATGATTTTAAAAACCATTCTAGACAGAATTCATGTGGAATTTCGGCTTTGATGAGCCTTTTTCTCCGTCTCCATTCCTGGATATGATTCGAAATGTGAGTAGACGTGTCCTGATGAAAATTGCCCAGAAGTTCTGTTCCGGCTTCGTAATGGACAAGGAACTGAAAATGGTTTAAGAAAATGTTATCCAAACCAGTGAAAGAAGTAAAAGTGCCCCCTGGAAACTCTATATACCACTTGGCCACATTTCCTGTTAAGGTGCGTTGAAATAACCTCAACCTGATCGAATCATCGATTAGGGAGTTTGATGAGCACCATAAATGGAATGTGGTTACATGGTTGCCCGGGTCTTCACCATTATTCCCTTTGAATTTCGGAATATCTGATGGAAGTTTGGTTGGGACCGGAGGCCAAGCCAGATTGTATTTAATTGGATCATTTGTCAACTTAGTCAAGTCTGGCAGATTAAGCGTGGCCAGAAACGGAAGTCATGGAGGACCTTGGGGATTCCACCCAGATGGGGTGGGGTTCCCAAAAGTCTAAAGAGAATGACCTGGGTTTTGAAAGGCACAAGGTTGCCTTAAGTAACTGTTAGAACCTACTGGACCAAAATGTGATGCTTGTGGTCCAACAAAACTTAGAGTTTGACCAACTCCAGCTAGAAATCCTCCGTAACCAGTAAAGTTTTCCCCTAACGAAGTATTGTAAGGAGCTGACAACCCCTGGTAAGGGTTCCAAGTGTTAGCTAAGGGTGGAAAACATTGAAATGAATTGATCGAGGAGTACGACACATTCCCTTGTTGGCGAAAAACGGATTCCCAGCTCTTGTCCCACTAACCACAGGGTTTGTCCAACTCTGAAAGGGATTGCTGCCTTGACTTGTAAAAGGAAAAGGCATAGATCCTATTGTCGGATTGGAATGTGGTATATGACCATAGAAATACCTAGTCACCTACATCAAAAATTGTTTCGTTGCCATGTTGATATGCTTGTTGTTTCATTCTATTCTATGCCAAAGTGAGGTTATCCTTTAAGAGTTTGACAACTTGTTGTTGATGCTCGATGTGATCTTCCACTGCTTGAACCTTAGAATATTCTTTTAAAGATTATGTGATGGATGGTGGATGATATCCATAAAGTGCCATAAATGGGGTCATTTTTGATGCAGTATGGAAGGAAGTGTTATACCTCCATTTAGCTAGAGGCCACCACTTGACCCATTGTGTTTGTTTATCAGATACAAAGCAACGAAGATATCCTTCCAAAAATTTGTTCACTATCTTAGTTTTCCCATCAGATTGAGGATGAAAATATAAGCTATAAGCTATCTGAGTACACAAACAAGAAAATAATTCTGTCCAAAAAATTCCAATGAAAATGAGATATCTGTCGCTTACAATAATCTCTAGGTTTCCATGTAGCTTTTGAATTGTTTCCATAAATGTAGTAGCAACTGTACTAGATTTAAATGGATGAGATAATGCACAAAAGTGTGCATACTTGGTAAGTCTATCAACTACCACCATGATGAAACTCTTTCCTTCGGACTTGGGTAAAATTATGATAAAATCCATTGAAACCTCCTCCCAATGTTGACTTGGAATGCACAAAGTTTATAACAGACCCAGGGTCTTAATTGTCTCAACTTTATTTTGTTGGCAGACCAAACATTCCGACACAAACTTTTGAATATTAGATTTAAGGCCATCCCAAAAAAATTCCTTCTTAACCCTGTGGTAAGTTTTTAAAAATACAGAGTGCCTTCCTAAGGGAGAGGTGTGCAATTCTAGAAGAATCTTTTGTTTGAGTTAGGAATTCTTACAGAGGTATAATCGATCTTTGTACCATAACGAATCGTTTTTCCAGCTAAATGTATCATATGTACTGGGATCTTTCTACAACTTTTCAATGCGTTTCCACACTTCTTCGTCATTCTTCCATTCATACATTACTTCATTTATCCAATCTAGTTGGATAATAGAAATGGCACAAAACAATGCTTCCACATCCTCATCCTTTCTTGAGAGTGCATCTGCAAAAAAATTTTGCTTCCCTTTTTTGTAGATGATTTCGAAGTCATAACCCAACATCTTTGTGACCCATTTTTGCTGCTCTTCTGAAGATAGTCTTTGTTCTAAAAAGTATTTAAAGCTATCATGATCTGTTTTTACCTTGAAGTGTCTTCCCATTAGGTAAGGTCACCATTTCTTAAGTGCATGTAGTATTGCCAACATTTCCTTCTCATGTAAATACTTTCCTTTGATTGGATGACTTTTGAAAGCAATGGGTCTTCCTTCTTGCATTAAAACATCACCAATTCCATTTCTTGAGGCATCACATTCCATAATAAAGGTTTTTGTGAAATATGGCGTAGCTAAGACTAGTGCTTGGAACATTGCCTCTTTAAGATGTTCAAAGGCCTTCGTTGCTTCCGGAGTCCAAGAAAGTCCTTGCGAAATACATAAGAAAGAGAAACAAATTGAATAATAAATGATTGTACTTCTTTGTTTAGAGTCCAGTTTTTTGAGTACCACATTTTAGACTAATGGGTTGAATGCCTCATGGTCTGTGCACATGTAACTTTTTACTATCTTAATAAAAAATTGTGATTTTTCAGTTGGAAAATATTAGAAATACCTTGTTTGTGTTCTTATCATGAAATAAATGCCAAAACAGAAATATTGCAATCATTAAAATCATTTATAATTTTATATTATGAATCAAATAACTTTTGTATCTAATACATTGGAAGATTTGTGAACTTGCTTGCGCTAGGAAGAAATTTAATTTTTACATTCCAGTAACTACTAATTCTAGGTTTTACAATACCTTAATTGAAATGGCACTTTTGAGTGAATTGAAATCTCCTGATCTTATGTAGATATATATTTAACAAGAAGACAAAGTAGTCAAGTTGGGAGAAGTAACAACTATATGCTAGATTTAGGAGCAACAACTGATGTCATTCCTTTGAAAGTGATGAGACAATTAGGCCTTACAACCACTAGGGCATATAGAAATGTATGTGCCATGGATTCTAAGAAAATTAGGATGGGAAGAGGAATAACTCCACATTTTTGTGATATTTAGTAACTCAAAGCATGCATATATACAAAAGGAAGTGGCTACTTTCTTCACATTCCACGAGGGACTATTGTTCTTTCTTAAGATTGTTCATTTCATGTACCTTTGAATTATGTACAACAACAACAAATCCAAAGTATTATGTATCTAACATTCCCCACTTAATTTGAAAGGGTGTTTTTTAGTCCAAGCATCACTTCCAAGAATGTTTACGAAAGGAAAATAAAATGTTTTCTTTCATTGAAGATATATTTCAGAAATATTGGTAAGGTTTGAAAAGAAAGTAGGAGATTATTTGTTTAAATAATTGAAATAACTTAATGTGAGATTGATTATTTGTTTATATAATCTAAAAAAAACTTTTCTTTTGTTGAAATTTGTAGTATGGGGGACATGACGACAATGATCTTGATTGGTTTGATGACGATGAGTTGTTCATTTCTCTCGACCCAATCATAAAAATCAATAAGCTAGTGGTTAGAATGAACGAAGAACTTGTTCGTTTGATTTGCATTAGAAATAAAAGTCTCAAGATTAAAAATAGGATCAACATGTTCAACCAACAACTCCAGATATATAAGGTAATAACCATATTTTAAATTGATTTTTTTTGTCAAGTTCAATTATGAATGTTTGTTTTTTAACTTTTACATTATCTAATTGAGAAAAACATTTTATTTCTTATAAAGGATTTTTTGGCGGAGATCACACCACAACATACAGATACTAGGAGCCAGCTTTCAATGGCACAGAGTGTCATACATGAGGATCTTGTACCAGAAGAGGAGAAGAGGGTAGTCATTACAACAATGTCAACTAGTGCACAAGGCAAATAAAACTCTAATGTTATTTTATTAATGAAATACTTGTAATAATAATAACAAAAAATATCAATTTAGCATTTCTTTCTTGTGACAACTAATGATCCACCCCTCTTGCGGAAGCCTCGATGACATTAGGCCATCAAAAATAAAGAAAAAGAAAAATAAATGATTGTACTAGTTATATCATTGGAAATATCACATACCATATTATGAAAACATATTTTTGATGATAAAGAAATTTGAGATGAAGTCTTGTGTGTCTGTGATTAATGAATGTTACATCTTAATGAATAATTTTTATATGTTTCTTTATGTACGCAACCTTGTTTCATATTATGTAAACATATTTTTTATGATAAAATTTATTGAGATGAAATATTTTGTGGATCTACGAATGAATGAATGAATTTTTTCTATTTGTTTTTTAATGTATCTTCATGTCTTGCTTTCAACTATTTCCTATATAGTAGATAGATTGGGTAATAGGGAATTGAGAGTGATGTGAAGGGGGGGTGAGGAGAGGGTGGGGCCATGAAAGCTTCCACCTTCACGTGGTTGGTCCTACTCAATAGAGAATAAATTAGGAATTGGATAATATTGAAGCAAAAAACCCTTGATCCAACAAAGAAACAACATTGAAAGCCAATGTTGACTTCATTTTTACTTCATCAAGTGGATGGAGGTTTGCTCCAAGATTAAACTACTCCAATAATTTATTCTTGAAACTAAGAGGAGCTCATTCAACTTTTCATGCACTCAAGTCCTTTTAATTATTATTTATTCATGCAATTAAATTTTAATATATGGTCAAATTTATTCTAAGTTTGCCTCACTGGTCTCATGAATATGTGCATGACAACTAGTATCAATTTGGATGTTGAAGTGGAACAACTATCGAAAGCAAATAGCTCAAAATGGTAACATTACATTTAGAAATCAAGGTAAATTACTTTCAAGTTGATGTTTTTTTGCTTCTACATAATGAAATGCACTACTTATTATATTTGTAGTCATATGAGTGGTAGATCTTTGAACTGATTTGACATTTCTTCTGTATTTTAAAGGGAGTTGTTGTATAATCTAGTAATTTCAACTTGCAAAGTTCTTCAAACTAGAAAGAACATACTGCCATGGATGGAAGAAGGTGTGAGCAATGGTAATTCAAAGGTGTATTATTTATTTTTATTTGTCACTATCTAGTCAGAAGATGGAACAGTGTTGATATCATGAGTAGCAAGATGAGTGATACATGTAGTTGTGATCTTGTGGCATTGCCCATTGCTTACATGTTCAATTTCTATTTAGTTAATACCTTCAACAGAAATACTACAAACATTAAAATCATTTAGAATTTTATATTACACAACAAAGAACTTTGTATCTAATACATTGGAAGCTTTGTAAACTTTCTTTCTCTAGGAAGAAATTTAATTTGTACATTCCAGTACCTATTAATTTTAGGTTTTACAATACCTGAAATGAAATGGCACTTTTGAGTGAATTGCAATCTTTTGATCTTGTGTAGATATTAATTTAACAAGAAGACAAGGGAGTCAAGTTGGGAGAAGAGTTTAGAATTGATGACACCAATTGAGGTGAGATAACACTAGATTTCTATCATTGTATGCTTGGGTTAGTTATCTTAATATATGATAACTAAGGTAAAAATATGTTGCATTTGTGAGATCTAACACATTTATTTACTGTGAATTATTGTTAAAAAAAAAAAACATTCTTGGTTTCACTGACCTTGGTTAGTGTTAAAAAGATCCTCTCATACCCCTCACTTCTTTCGACACCTTCGCCTTTCCACATCCATAGGATAGGAAATATTCATGGCTTATACCCACTCCACCACCATAATAGATCTCACCTTTGAACAATTGTAGGTACCTTCACTTCAAGAAATTGTTGAAATATGGCAACAAGAATATTCCAGTTTAATTTGTCCTTGAATTAAATTGTAATTAAAATCGAATTTAGTCTTAACAGCTACTTGGAAATAATTAATTAATTTATTTTAAATTAATTAGTTGGAGAAATTCAAGTTAGAAGTCTTTCTGAAGTCATGCAAGAGTTATCCCTTAAATTAAGGAGATAAGATTGAGTTATATTTGAGTTGTAATTAGTTAACTCAGTTTACTGAGTTAAGTTCAGTTAAATTAGTTCCAAAATGTTTGAGGAACTAATAGTGAGTTAATAGTCAGTTGATGCATTAATGCACTCAACTAGTGCTACTCCTGTTAACTGAAGATTACCTCATCAGAAACTCATGCATGTCTATTTTGAGAAAGACCCAGTTGAGATAAATGTCAAGGACAATGTACTATCAGCTGCATGTGTTTTCTCATGGAGAAAACTCGTGCATGCAGTCAAGGATTTATCCTTGAGGATTGCACAGTTTTGAAGCAGGTTATCCACTTGGTTGAAGGTGAATCATCCACAAGGAACAATGCAAGGAAATAGGAGCTTGGAGGGCAAAGAGGAAGGTTGGAGAGCAGCCAAGATTGCCTGTGAGCATCTGTGAGGATTGTACTGAGAGCTGGCTAGCTGTGAGAGCTAAGGCTTTGTATAATTCCTATGTATTTCCACCATGTATGATAATACAATAGTGTGGGGTTTTTACCTAAGGCTTTCCCCAAAGTATTTTCATGTGTATTGTGCCATTGATTCTTCTTCTTTTGGTCATATTGTTTAGCTCGATCTTCAAGCTTCCACAAATTGATAATAGAAGTAGGTTATATTATTCTGCTTTGATTTATATTGCATTATCGGGTTAACCTACATAGATTTTCTACATGGTATCAGAGCAGGATTTGTAGAAATTATTCTACATGATATTGGAGCTGTGAACAGTATACTGAGAAGAGAATTCAAAGTTTGAAGCTCGGGGTTGCAGGTGCAAATCGAATTCATATCATACTTCAAGGTTGGCCAATGGCGTTCTATGGCTTGAGACTCGAGTATGCCTTGGAAGGTAGCTCAAATTACATAGCATGGAAAGATAGAATGGAGGTTGTATCAGAAGACAATGGCTTGAAGGAATTCATTGATCAAGAAATCCCAAAGCCAACATCAACTAATGCACAATAGTTCACTGAGTGGAAGAAGTGTGTGGCGAAGGTGAGATGGATCATCCTTGAGGGAGTTCGAGACCATATTGTCTCGAGTCTCCATGGGAAGGATACTCCATTTTAAATGTGGAAGACATTGAAGGACCTCTACCAGAACAATATTGACCAAAGGAAATTGGTGCTCAAGGATAAGCTTCGAAGAGTCAAGATGGAGAAGGGCGATACTATTTCCACATATCTGAACAAGCTCACCACCTATAGAGATGAGCTTGCCATTATGGGAATAACTATTGTCGATGATGATATGGTGAGCCTTGCTCTCATTGGCCTTCCAAAGAGTTGGAATAGCTATGAGGACTCTGTGAATGGAAGGAAGAAATTGTGGGATTGGGAATGTGTTGGGTCCCTATAATACTAGTGATTACCCCATTACTATTGTAGTTATACCCCTTATTTATATTTTTGTGCCCCTATTACCCCCATATTGTTATTTCTGTGCCCCTTAGAATCCCTCTATTGTTATTTTTGTGGCTTTATATTATTATTGTTAGGTCGGCTGGATTATATTGTGACTCCTTAGACTCCTATATATAGAAAGGAGGTTTTTTCATTTGTATCATCCAAGAATTGTTCATTTATGTAATGTAAAGGAGGTTGCCCCCTCGAAGAGGCTGAATTCTAAGGCGTTGATCTTTCTTTTCTATCTTTTCTTGAGCTGGTTTCATAACATTTGGTATCAGAGCTTTGGATTCTAGGGTTTCGCTGCTCCAAACAGGTCATCGTGGCATTTTCGCTATAACTTTTTTCTGTGACATTTCAGAAGTCGCAAAAAAAATCCATTTGATAAGACATCGCGCTGAACCTTGGGTCCAAATTTCAGAGCATTTCGCGTGATATTTTCGGAGATATGATCTGAGGAAGTTGGTCTTTTTGCAGACTCCTAAATTACATTCAAAACAGGTAACCTGGGGAAAATCGTCATAACTTTCTTTCTGAGCATCGGATTAAAATTTCATAAGAAGGTGCAGAAAGAGGACGGACTGTAGTTTTCTTGTATATATTTTTCAGAGTCAAAGGTTGGAACAGTGACACGTGGCACTTCATACAAGTTTTCTCTACTGAACTAGTCTATAATTAGGTCACTGCGGGAGATTGTGCATAACTCTTTATTGGAGAATCCAATTTGGATCATATTAGTGGCATTGGAAAGAGGACATAGAATGCTAATACAAGTCACAGTTTCAGAACTGGATGATTCGAAATTACAGAGATACATCAGATTCAATATCAGGCTTCTACAAAGTAAAAAAAAGGTGTGTAGTTTTTTTTTTAATTTTTGCATAAGCTTGGTTTGAAGGAATTCAAAGGGCATAGTAAAGCATTATTATCAGTAACTGATGCCCCGAGGAAAGAAAATACAAACACCTAGTAAGGAGCCTGAAAGCTCTAGCATGACTCATGAAGAAGAGGAAGAAATGCTACATGATATATCAAAATTACAAGAACAAGTGCAACAAATGTCACGCTCACAAATGCTAACAGATGCTAAGATAAATGGCGTGGAATCTAAGATAAATGGCGTGGAATCTAAGATAAAGGGCATGGAAGCTAAGATGGATGATCTGAAGACAGGTTTGAGGACAGATTTGAAGACAGACATGGCGGATTTGAAGACAAATTTGACAAATTTTCTACAAGAAATACTTACTAATGGTGAAAAGGTTGTAAAGGAAACTCATGATGTGAACAAAAGAAATGTTAATCATGATTCCATAGACTCTAATGTTGGATCTAAGACCCACCATGTTCCAAAAATCGATATGAGGAAGTTTGATGGCAAGGATCCCGCCACATGGATATTACAGATGGAGCAGTTCTTCGATCTCAATAATGTGCAAAACACACAAAAGGTACGTATGGCAACTTTATATTTGGAACCAAATCAGTTTGTATGGTATCAATGGCTTTGCTCTCGTAAACAATTTATCACTTGGGCAATTTTTACGGAAGAATTGATAGCACATTATGAGGATACAAAAAGCAACACTTTTTTTAGCCAATTGATAAGTCTCAAACAAAAGGGTTCAATAATGGAGCACATTGAGGAGTTCCAAAAATTGAACATAAGGGTAAAAGATATTCCAGAGGAGCATAGGATTGATGTGTTCATAGGGTCTTTAAAGGATAATATCCAACATGATGTGCGCCTTTGGGAACCTGATTCATTAGAGAAGGCATTCAGGTTAGCAAGAAAAATGGAAAGCAAAATTATGGCAACTAGGAAGCATACCATTCACAACTATAAAGACGGAAGTGTTGTTGCCCATAGTCTTCCACAACCTACAAGGTTGACACCACAAAAATTGGAAGAAAAAAGAGCAAAAGGGCTTTGTTACAATTGTGATAGCAAATACACAAAAGGTCATAAGTGTGCTGAGAAGAAATTATTCTACATAGATTGTGAAGAGGAAGAAGAAAAGGAGCAAGAAAGGTCAAAAGAAGAGGATATATTCTAGGAACAAAGCCTAGATGAAGAACAAATAAATCCGACCATATCTTGTAATGCATTGGCGGGAATTACCACTCCTCAAACCATCAAGATAGAAGGACAAATCAAGAAGAAAAAGGTAATAGTGTTGATTGATTCAGGAAGCACCCACAATTTTATTCATTGTAGGGTAGCAAAAGAATTGAATTGCTTCCTATATCCAGCACCAGAGTGTCAAGTGATGATTGCAAATGGAGGAACAATAAATTGTTCTGGAAAGTGCCATAATATCAAGCTATCCATGGGAGAATATGTATTGACTAGCCCAATGCTTTCCATTCCAATGGGAGGTGCTGATGTTGTACTAGGAGTCCAATGGCTACAATCCTTGGGTACAATAGCTTTTAATTTTCAAGAACTTTTCATGAAATTTTCTGTGGAAGGAAAGGAAGTTGAATTAAGGGGTATTGCAGGGAAACCAGGAAAGATAATCAGCTCTAATGGCATGACAAAGCTTCTAAAAAAGGAGCAAAGAGGTGTAATTGCACAATTATGTTCGCTAGATGTTTCCACATTGGAATCATCTATTTCTCCAGATCTCCAAAAAGTCCTGGACAATCATTCCAAGGTATTTGAGACTCCCAAAGGTCTCCCACCTATGCGTGATCATGATCATGCTATTCATCTGATTCCAGGAAGTGTTCCTCCAAACATCAGGCCGTACAGATATCCATATGTCCAAAAAAGTGAAATTGAACGTATGGTTGCAGAAATGCTAGAGGCTGGTATAATTCAACCGAGTCAAAGTTCTTTCTCAGCTCCAGTAGTATTGGTGCACAAGAAGGATGGATCATGGCGCATGTGTCCAGATTATAGGGAGCTCAACAAGCTCACTATTAAAGATAAGTTCCCCATTCCTGTCATTGATGAATTACTGGATGAATTGCATGGATCAATTTACTTCACCAAGTTGGATCTTCGTTCGGGATATCATCAAATCAGAATGAAGATTGAAGGCATTCTAAAAACGGCATTCATTATGAATTTTTGGTCATGCCTTTTGGCCTTACCAATGCACCTTCAACATTTCAAGGTTTGATGAATTCAATTTTCAAACCATTCCTTAGAAAATTTGTGTTAGTATTTTTTGATGATATACTAATCTACAGCAAGTCTTGGAAGGATCATGTTGAACATGTTGACAAGGTGCTACAACTATTGGAGGAGAAACAATTATATGCAAAAAGATCCAAATGTTTCTTTGGAGTCCAGGAGGTGGAATATTTGGGTCATATTGTATCTCATGAAGGAGTTAAGGTAGACCCTAGCAAAATTAAAGCCATTAAGGAATGGAAAATCCCCACATCTATAAAGCATCTGCGAGGATTTCTTGGGTTGACAGGGTATTATCGCAATTAAGAATTATGGGAGAATAGCAGCACCTCTAACAACATTATTGAAGAAAGATTCATTTTCATGGACTCCGGAAGCAACAAAGGCCTTTAAACATCTTAAAGAGGCAATGTGCCAAGCACCGGTCTTAGCTACACCGGACTTCACAAAAACCTTTATTGTGGAATGTGATGCTTCAGGAAATGGAATTGGTGCTGTTCTAATGCAAGATGAAAGACCCATTGCTTTTGAAAGTCGTCCAATCAAGGGAAAGTTTTTAAGCAAAGCTATTTATGAGAAGGAAATGTTGGCAATACTCCATGCACTTAAGAAATGGCGACCCTACCTAATGGGAAGACACTTCAAGGTAAAAACGGATCATGATAGCCTTAAATACTTTTTAGAACAAAGATTATCCTCTGAAGAGCAACAAAAGTGGGTCACAAAGATGTTGGGTTATGACTTTGAAATCATCTACAAAAAAGGGAAGCAAAATGTGGTGGCAGATGCACTCTCAAGAAAGGATGAGGATATGGAAGCATTGTTGTGTGCCATTTCTATTATCCAACCAGATTGGATAAACAAAGCAAAGGAGGAATGGAAGAATGACGAAGAAGTGTGGGCACTTATTCGAAAGCTACAACAAGATTCCAGTACTTCTGATACATTTAGCTGGCAAAATGATTCGTTATGGTACAAAGATCGCTTATACCTCTGTAAGAATTCCCAGCTAAAACAAAAGATTCTTATGGAATTGCACACTTCTCCCTTAGGAGGGCACTCAGGATTTTTAAAAACTTACCACAGGGTTAAGAAGGAATTTTTTTGGGATGGCCTTAAATCAGATATTCAAAAGTTTGTGGCGGAATGTTTGGTTTTCCAACAAAATAAAGTTGAAACAATTAAGACACCGGGTCTATTACAACCTTTATCCATTCCAAGCCAACGTTGGGAGGAGGTTTCAATGGATTTTATCACAGGTTTACCCAAGTCTGAGGGAAAGAGTGTCATCATGGTGGTAGTTGACAGACTTACCAAGTATGCACACTTTTGTGCATTATCACATCCATTTAAAGCCAGTACAGTTTCTACTGCATTTATGGAAACAGTTCAAAAGCTACATGGAAACCCAAAGATTATTGTAAGTGACAGAGATCCCATTTTCACTGGAAATTTTTGGACATAATTATTTTCTTGTCTTGGTACTCAGTTAGCTCATAGCTCATCTTATCATCCTCAATCTGATGGGCAAACTGAGATAGTAAACAAATGTTTGGAAGGATATCTTCGTTGCTTTGTATCTGATAAACAGACACAATGGGTCAAATGGTTGCCTCTGGCTGAATGGTGGTATAACACTTCCTTCCATACAGCAACAAAAATGACCCCATTTATGGCACTTTATGGGTATCAACCACCATCAATCACATCATATTTAAGAGAAAATTCTAAGGTTCAGGCAGTGGAACATCACATCGAACATCAACAACAAGTCCTCCAACTCTTAAAGGATAACCTCGTGTTGGCACAAAATAGAATGAAACAACAGGCAGATCAACATCGCAGTGAAAGAAGTTTTGATGTAGGTGATTGGGTATTCCTACGGCTACAACCATATAAGCAAATGTCCCTAAAGCAAGCTAAGAAGGATAATAAATTATCACCAAAGTATTATGGTCCGTACAAGGTGTTGGAAAAGATTGGTACTATGGCATACAAATTGGAGCTTCCTGCAGCTTCTCGATTGCACCCAGTTTTCCATGTTTCATGTTTAAAGAAGGTTATAGGCGACAAGCTCCCAGTTCAAACAATATTGCCAGAACTTGACGAGGAAGGAAAAATTATATTGGAACCGGAAGCAGTCACAGAAACAAGAACTCGACAGCTACGAAATCGATCAATTTCAGAGTATCTTATCAAGTGGAAGAACTTATCCGCTGAAGATTCCACATGGGAGGATGAGAATTTTATGCAGAAGTATCCAGAACTGCTCAAGCGTTGAGGACAACACTTTTTTGAAGGAGAGGGGCATGTTGGGTCCCTATAATACTAGTGATTACCCCATTACTATTGTAGTTATACCCCTTATTTATATTGTTGTGCCCCTATTACCCCCATATTGTTATTTCTGTGCCCCATAGAATCCCTCTATTGTTATTTTTGTGGCTTTATATTATTATTGTTAGGTCGGCTGGATTATATTGTGACTCCTTAGACTCCTATATATAGAAAGGAGGTTTTGTCATTTGTATCATCCAAGAATTGTTCATTTATGTAATGTAAAGGAGGTTGCCCCCTCGAAGAGGCTGAATTCTAAGGCGTTGATCTTTCTTTTCTATCTTTTCTTGAGCTGGTTTCATAACAGAATGACTATGGTCGGATCTTATGCAGGAGGAGATTAGGAGGAGCACACGAGATGGTTCCTCATCCAAGAATGATGATGAAGAAAATTTGGCCTTAGCAAGTAAGGCAAGGAAAGGGAAGGGGAAGGCTTCCCATTCCAAATCGAATTCTTCTCATGGAGGGAAGAAGGGTGACATGTCTAAAGTAAGATGTTTTAATTGTCACAAGATGGGACATTATGCAACTAATTGCCCATCGAAGAAGTCCAAGAAGGGATCCTCGAAAGGATTGGAAGGTGGGGCATTAACCTCTAAGTTCGAAATGGCCTTTACCCTCATCGCATGCATGGTGTCATCAATGATGGGTTGTGTCTGGTATCTTGACAGTGGAGCCTCATTCCACATGACCGGTGATAAAAATTTATTCAGTGCCTTGGAGGAGAAAGACCTCAAGATGCGCATAGAGATGGGTGACGACGGAAGGTATAGTGTTTCAGGAGTGGGCACAATTGCTTTTCAGAGGGAGCATGGAGCTCCTCTCACCTTGACAGATGTGATGTATGTGCCTGGACTGAAGAAGAACTTGGTATCAATCGCGATGTTGGAGGACAAAGGCTACGATGTTGTCTTCAGTAAAGGAAAGGCGTTCCTAAGACACATAACCACGGGTCAGACCAAGAGGATAGGGATTTGGGTGAAGAATCTCTATAAACTAGAGGTAGATGATTGTGCAACATTGAGTACAAAAGCAGAATTGGTGCAAAACCAAGACATTGGTGAGTTGTGGCACAGGCGGTTGGGCCATTTGCATCATGGGGCTTTGAAGATAATGTAATAGATATCTACATGACTCCCCAAAGGTAAACTTGAGCAAGTTGACACATGCAAAGGTTGTACCTTGGGAAAGTACACCAAGTCTTCCTTTCATGATCAAGATAGTCGAGCAGAGGCTATCTTAGAGTGAGTTCATACTGATTTGTGTGGACCATTCTCAATGGAATCCACAACGAAGCAAAGGTATTATATGATTTTCATTGATGACTATTCTCGTAAATGCATTATTTATTTCATGCAGAAGAACAACAAAACTTTCACAAAGTTTTGTGAGTTCAAAGATTTGGTCGAGAAAGATTCAGGGAAGAAGATCAAGGCCCTGAGAAGCGATAATGGTGGAGAATATGTCTCTCAAGAGTTTAAGGACTTCTGTGCAGTCGAAGGAATTAAACGAGAGTTGACGACACCTCATAACCCACAACAGAATGGGGTGGCCGAGAGGAAGAACAAAACTATTGTAGGGGCAGCATGGGTAATGCTGCATGACCAAGGCCTACCACTTCACTTATGGGCTGAGGCATGCAACACAGTGGTCTATTTGTAGAATAGAAGCCTGCATCACATACTTGGGATGAAGACACCAGAGGAAGCTTTCTCCGGTAAGAGACCAGATGTGGGTCACTTCAGGATCTTTGGCTCATCGGTATATTGCCATGTGACAAAGGATGCATGGAAGAAGCTTGAGACGACAACAGAGTTGGGGATATTTGTGGGGTACACTGATACACCTCACAACTATCAGGTGTACTTTCCTACCAGTCAAAGGATAGTGGTTTGCAGAGATCTCAAGTTTGATGAGCAGAAGGCCATGCGAGTTTCCCTTGAGAGGGAGCTCCAACTACAGGATGTGGAGGAACTATTGGTTCCTAAGGAGGAGGAGTCTCAGACTGATGCGGAGCAGCCGCATGTAGAGGTTCCAGGAGTGGAGACATCCACTCAAGCAGAGTCTTCCAGAGATGGACAAAAGTGCACAAGAGAAGCTCACAGACTGTTGGAGGATGCGAGAGAGAATGTGGGAGCACCATCTTCTCAGTGCAGATGGAGGAGGTCACCTAAGAGGTACACTGGATACATGGCCCTTGCTGGGGAATGTGTTGAGAATGAGCCATATTCCTTTGAGGAAGCAGTGCAGCAGTCGATTTGGGTTGATGCTATGGTGGAGGAGTATGACTCCATAGTTCGTAACAGTGTTTGGGACGTGGTTCTGAGACTGGAGAACAAGTCAGTTGTGAGTTCTCATTGGCTTTACAAGGTAAAGCAAGCTGCTGATGGTAGTGTGGAGAAGCATAAGGTAAGATTTGTTGCCTGTGGCCTTTCACAGGTCGAAGGGATTGACTATGATGAGACCTTTGCTCCTGTCACAAGGTACTCATCTATCAGATCTACGTTGGCACTATCAGCACAGATGGGTTGGAAGATCCATTAGATGGATGTGAAGAGTGCATTCCTCAATGGCCAGATTGAGGAAGAGGTGTACATAGAGTAGCCAGAAGGTTTTGAGACCTTTAATCGTGAGTCGCATGTGTGCCGACTCAAGAGAGCGTTGTACGGGATGAAGCAAGCACCTCGTGCTTGGTACACCAGGATAGAAAACTACTTCACCTGCTTGGGCTTCACAAAGAGTGAAGCAGATTCAAACCTGTACCACATCGTGGTGAAAGGTAAGTTGTTGATCATCGTACTTTATGTTGATGATCTCATATTGACTGGTGATGATCAATTGATCGTGTCTTGAAAGGAGGACCTTGCAAGAGAATTATAGATGAAAGAAATGTGTGTCATGCATTATTTCCTTGGCATGGAAGTGTGGCAGAAGGATGGGGAGTTGTTTGTGTCTTAGGGCAAGTATGCGAACGAGATACTCAGGAGATTCCACATGGAGAAGTGCAAGCCCATGCAGACTCCTCTAGCAGGTAACTGGAGGAAGGAGGTCGCTACTTCAAGAGAAGTGGTAGAGGCTACTGTGTACATGTAGCTTGTGGGTTCACTGATGTACTTAGTGAACACACAACCAGATTTTTGCTATGCGGTGAACCAGCTGAGTCAAGTGATGGTTCAACCTACCAAGATGTTTTGGAAGGTGGCAAAGCATGTATTGAGATACCTCAGAGGCACATCTCAGTATGGATTATGGTACAAACGGACAAAGGGAGTGAAGCTACAGGGCTTCACTGATGCAAATTGGGTAGGGAGTCCATCAGATCGGAAGAGCACATCAAGAGGGATTTTCAACCTTGGGCCAGTGGTAGTTTCTTGGTACAACAAGAAATAGAGTTCAGTTGCACTCATCTCTGCAGAGGCAGAATACATGGCTGCAAGTTAGGCAACATGTGAGGCCATCTGGATGTCAAAAATTCTAGTTGGTTTGTTTGATCAGAGGATGGATCCAACTGTGATCTATTGTGATAATCAGAGTTGTATCAAACTCTCTGAGAATCCATTATTTCATGATAGGTCCAAGCACATCGACATCTGGTATCATCATCTCAAAGACTGTGTAGCGAGGGGATCATGTTGCTGCAGTATATTTTGACGGAGGTGCACGATGCTGACATTTTGACAAAGGCATTGCCAAAGTGGAAATTCAAGTTCCATAGAGACAGGATCGGGGTGGCAAATAATCCCTTTCTTTTCGAGGGGGAGTGTTGAAATATGGCAACAAGAATATTCCAATTTAATTTGTCCTTGAATTAAATTGTGAATTAAAATCGAATTTAGTCTTAACAGCTACTTGGAAATAATTAATTAATTTATTTTAAATTAATTAGTTGGAGAAATTCAAGTTAGAAGTCTTTCTGAAGTCATGCAAGAGTTATCCCTTAAATTAAGGAGATAATATTGAGTTGTATTTGAGTTGTAATTAGTTAACTCAGTTTATTGAGTTAAGTCCAGTTAAATTAGTTCCAAACTATTTGAGGAACTAATAGTGAGTTAACAGTCAGTTGATGCATTAATGCACTCAACTAGTGCTACTCCAGTTAAATGAAGATTCCCTCACTAGAAACTCATGCATGTATATTCTGAGAAAGACTCAGTTGAGATAAATGTCAAGGACAGTGTACTATCAATTGCATGTGTTTTCTCATGGAGAAAACTCGTGCATGCAGTCAAGGATTTATCCTTGAGGATTGCGCAGTTTTGAAGCAGGTTTTCCACTTGGTTGAAGGTGAATCATCCACAAGGAACAATGCAAGGAAATAGGAGCTTGGAGGGCAAAGAGGAAGGTTGGAGAGCAGCCAAGATTGCCTGTGAGCATCTATGAGGATTGTACTGAGAGTTGGCTAGCTATGAGAGCTAAGGCTTTGTATAATTCATATGTATTTCCACCATGTATGATAATACAATAGTGTGGGGCTTTTACCTAAGGCTTTCCCCAAAGTATTTTCATGTGTATTGTGCCATTGATTCTTCTTCTTCTGGTTATATTGTTCAACTCGATCTTTAAGCTTCCGAAAATTGATAGTAGAAGTAGGTTATAGTATTCTTCTTTGATTTATATGGCATTATCGGGTTAACCTACACATATTTTCTACATAAATAAAGGAAATAAGGTTGCTTTAGACCGAACATAGACAAAATTCTTGTTATCGACATAAATAAGATATCTCTAAATGGGAAACCAATAATCGACGAGTTATCTTGGTGGGCCTATGGCCATTACTCAGACCATTGTCCTAAGCTCCCTCAGTTTAGAGATGTCTTTGTGGCTTATCGTGCAAACCCAACTACACCGCCCGTCACACCTACACTAAGACCTAGATCTACCTTCTGTCAATAGCACTTAACCAAGGATGGTGGCAAGGAAAAAAGGAAAAATCCCATGTCATCATCAATCAACAGATACTTTGTTTGCAACGAATAATTTGCAACAAAAGTACATGCATTCTTTTTAACAAATCTATCTATTAGGGACAAAGTTTGTTTATGCATGTACATACTCTTTCCAGTTTGAAGAAGTACATACCTGAGTTTACATTGATTCTTTAAAAAACCATTCCCTTTGGAGGTGATATCTCAGATGTAAGTTTTATCCGTGTGGTGAATAAACATGTTTGGATGAGATTAAAAAGGAGGTTTATGACTTGAATGGAGAGCTTCTAATACATATTAATGGCGTTGGACTTATATCTTAATATTTGACTTCACAATGCCCAAAAAATGTATTTGAAGGCAAACATTTAAGCAATCAAATTCTAGAGTCCTACCCCTTTCTCATTTAGTGTTGTCTTTTCTATAATGGATATACAATCTAAGGAACATTTCTTGTTAATAGAATATTTTGATGTAAATTATCCATTTTCGAGAGTCGATGATCAAAGTTGAAAGAGATGAAAATTATGTTTGTTACCCAAGTATCCACTTCTTGGAAATTTGTGAAACCAACTATAAGCCAAGCACAACATCCCTTTCAAGGCATTTGATCACATTACTTACTTATGGAAGGGTTCCAAAAGATTTCTTCATTGAGCTTGTAATCAATGTTATAGAAAAAATTCAGAATGAACTTAAAGATGAAACAAAATCTTGGAAAGTTGTAAAGGAATATAGAGATTTAGATGATGACCACATGTGTCTTAGAATGTTATCATGTGGAATTCCTTTGCATCAATGAATGCTTATTGGATTGATTGGAACTGCCCCTAGGGTACCATGAATGAAATGTGAATAAATTACCTTCAAAAAGGTATTTAACATAAACACGTGCTCCTAGGTGCGATGCATGGGAAAAGTTATGGCTAGCTATAGACATAGGGTCGATTGGGTTTACCGAGAACTAGGTTGTTAGTTAGTCCCTTGATGTTGATAGAAAAGAGAGAGGGAAAGCCTATAAGCCCACAAACTAGCAAAAGATTCCCATGTTAATGATCAAATTCCCTAATAATTAAATATAAGGCTAGTCTATGTGTTGCATTTGTGGTACCTTTATGTGTTACATTTCACATTGTTAGGTCCCTATACTACTAGTGTAGCCCCTTATTGTTATTAGTGCAACCCCCTTATTGTATTTTTGTGCCCTTGTAGTCCCCATATTGTTATTATTATGCCCCATAGAAGCCCACTATTGTTATTGTTGTGCCCTTAGAATATTATTATTATGCCGACTCTAATTATATTGTGACCCCTTAGACTCCTATATATAGAAAGGAGGTCTTGTCATTTGTATCATCCAAGAATTATTCATTTGTGTAATGTAAAGGAGTTTTCCCCCTTGAAGAGGTTGATTTTGAAGTTGTTGATCTATCTTTTCTTCTATTTTGTGAGCTGGTTGCATAACATTTGGTATCAGAGCTTGGGATTCTAGGGTTTCGCTGCTCCAAACAGCTCATTGTGGCATTTTCTCTATAACTTTTTTCTATGAAGTTTCAAAAGCTTAAATTAAAACCCATTTGAGCTGAAATCTTGGTGAACCTCAGGTGTGAATTTTAGATCTTATATCGCTATATTTTCAGAGATATGATCCTGTTGTAACATTATTTGGTTTTGATAAGTTAGTATATTAGTCAAAAATAAATTCAAAATGTTAAGTTAGGATATGAATGAAAAATAAAGAAAAATAAAAAATGTTAGGAAAATTATATATTTTATATGCATCTATATCAATAAAATGTTAGGATTTAGTTTCCATAAAGAAAGAAGGCAAAAGAAAATAAAAATGTTAGGGAAGCAAAAAGAAAATAAAGACTTCAATTTCAAATAAATAGAATAAATGCAAGGGTTGCTCATTTAAATGCACCAAATTAGAAATGTTAATTTTTTTTTATTAATTATTGATTAATTTCCTAATAAGCTATTAATCCTTGTTATAATAATTTGACATTAGACTTTATTGTATATGACGCATCTATTTGATATAAGACAAAGTCACTAAGTGACAAAACATCATGTCGGCTTTACATAAAAGGAGTGCATCATCGGACGGTCAATCTACTCCCTGCCCAGATAAACGACGGGGAGAAACTTCGCACCCCCCTCGACCATTTCTCGTGAACGCGATGGGGGGGTCCGCAAAGTGGTTTTAATGGTGGATGCCTAAACCCTATGTGTCATCATTTCATTACTCCGCACCCCCCCTGCTCAAAACAACAAACCATTCACTACCCCCTCCGCAAACCGCTCGTGGTTTCCTTCCACGAACGATTCTCCATCCTGCACCTTGACTGTTATCCCTTAACCAATCCAATGTTGCCACCTCATTTTCCCATTGCCAAGTCATCCTACCCATTGCCACCTCATGTGCCCATCACTCTGCTGTCATACCCGTTTCTATTCGCTTGTTGCAGCTCCGCTCCTATGAATTAAAGTTGCTACGGTCATAAATAAAACCGTTAGCCCTTCCCGACATGCGATAAATAAACCCATACCCGTCTTTTTGTCACTTTTTAATGATTTTTTACTATTATTTGCAAGCCAAACATTTTCCTGCTCAGAACTACTTGCTATTTGACCAATCCATTCAGTTGATCACTCTTTCTTCTCTCTGTCAGCATGGCCCCAAAAGGGAAATCTAAAAAGCAGAGTGCAGAAGAAAGCACTGTTACTACCACTCAACCCGATCTTGACCATGTTCCCCTTGTCGATTCCCTGTTCAAGATTGCAGATGCCAAGTGTGAGTTCGACTTCCATGAGCTACACCTATGGCTAAAACAAAAATACGTTGATCAGATTATGGGAATCTCTAATACCTTTCTTCAGCTTCCTAAAAACACATGACTTCCTTGACCTAATTACTTGGTGCCAAGCCAAATACGACCCTGTAAAAAGAGCAGTGGTGGCTTAGAATGGAGACATTCTAATCACCATCTCTGTTGAAACAATACCAGATGCTCTGAATCCCTCAATTAGACTCTCTCAGCCATTTTTCACCAGCATCACTTATGGATTTGTACCATAAGTTAACCTTTCCACATAGAGCCCAAATATTTGAAATATTTTTACCTGAGGATGCGGAATTACCAAAAAGAAATCCACCCTACTCATCTTCCATGTTTCCTGAAGCCTCCAGACATTGTGTTTCTCTACTTTCCTACTTATTAGGATATCCATATGACTAGTCCGTTGATGAGACTATCCTTGGATTCCTTTCCATCTTTAACAAAGATTAGCAACCAACATTCATGTATAATTACAGCCAATTCCTGGCTGATAATATATATGAACAATTCATGAATTTTACTGTACAGGGAGTGTTCCGTTACAGCTCTGTAATTATTCACATGTTTCTTTTTCAGTAGGGAGATCTTTTTCCTATTAAGCTTGGCAAACAGGATGAATAAGGAGTGAATCAATCATTGACTCATTGGACAAAAATAGTCAGGACAACTTCTACTAGCTCTTCATTTTCAGAATTAATAGATACATTCATACATCCAGTGGCACAACTCCTCAATAGTCAGACAAAGCCAAGGATTGAAGATGAAATTAAGAGGATTTTACACTTGAGTGAGCAGACTAAAACTGGTGACTGGTATTTATACCAGAACTATACATAGATAAGGGTATATGGTTGTGATCTTGCACCATATAAAATGCCCAAGTATGTTCCCATGAGAATCTTTTCTCTGGAATATATTAGGCAGATGATCAACATAGATTACCTACACTTTGTCTCAGGTAAAATTAAATCCCAATTCAAGATCAAGGAAAATATTGGATCATTCATTTGTAGCACCAGATCAGCTGGTGTTGAGGCAAATACATTGTCAAAGAAGATGAATTTCCAGCCCAACTTCACCTGGTCTTATGATCCTTTTGGTATTATTTTTGCCTTGAGAGTTGATTTAAAAATGACTCCTTATAATCATATTCCAAGACTAGAAATAGAAAAGTTCATGAATCAAGAGAAGTGGGTGGATGGGACACTTCAAGAAGCAGATGAACAGGTTGTATTAACCCCCACTGAACAGACTCTAGTTTCTCACAGCAAGCAACAAAAAAGGGTGAGAGGAGACTTCATCCACTGAGGGGATTATGAGAGGATTCATTTTTCAATAGAAGAAGCCAAAGGTTGGCTTGGTCACATCAACTGAAGAAACTCAACCGGTAATAATTGATCTAGGAGATTAAGAAGTTTCTACATCAGCAAGAGTTAGTGTTTCAACCACTCCTCCTACAACCAGTGTTTCAACCACTCCTCCTACAACTTTACCTTCTAGAGAGCCTCTAGAAATCATTCAATCCACAAGAACCAGTTCCTCAGATGATCAAAACATCTTCTCAAGGTTCCTTGAGATTAAACAGAAGAATGAAACCTTGAAGTCTAATGTATACAGCCAATTCTGGAAACAAACATCAAGTTACCAGCATAGGCTTGTTTTTGCTTTTAAAAGTGAGAAAGGCAGAATGAAAATGGCTTTCTTGCAAGCTCAAATTCCATTTCCTAAGTCTCCATCAGATTATAAAAAGACTGTGTTTTCATTTGATACCAGTCAAATTCATCCAATTGACCAGATGGATATGCATAGACAGACTGGTGAGATGTTGTTTTCCACCATGACAACTACAGCTATGTCTCTTTCCAAACTTAGGACTGCCCTATCCAATGTTCATTCTCAGCTTAAGTTAGAAAATATTTCTTCCTTAGCCAAAGATAACATAATAAAGGCATTGGAGGATTTTGTAATTAAAGTAGGATATGATCCCAAAGATGTAAAAGCTGCAGAGTTACTCCTCAAAAAGAAAGATGCAGACATTACTGCATTGAAGAAACAACTAAAGCTACCTTCTATAGAAGATCCTCTAACAAATTACATAGCAGAAAATGAACAAAAAAAGGAGGACATGCTCAATATTATCATTGCGCAAAATATACAACTAAATAAAATGGAGGAGCATATTGAAGAGTTACTAAAGGAGAAAGAGGCAACACAACTTGCTATGGTTCCAGTCACATTAGTCCCAATAGCAGTTGTAGGTACAAAGCCTAGTTCATCATCAAAAACCATTGAGTATACATCAACAACAGTTGATCCAGCAAGATTATCACAAGAATTGGCCATACAGAAACTGGAGAATGAAAAGTTACTGCAAAAGTTCCAAAGTTTAGCTTTGCAGAAAGTCAAGAATGATACTTTGTATATGCAAGAGATGCAGAAGTCCCACAAATTGGAACTTAAGATCCAGGAGTTAGAAAGTGAGTCCCTAATGGAAGATACTTTGGCCCATGCCAAGGAATATATTTGGACACACATCAGCCAATCTATGACAGATGTATGGCCATCCATACAAATTATTTTTGAACAAGAAGAACTCATCACCAGATGCAGAGCAGTGATAGAAGAACAGAAAGCAGCCTTGAAGACCAAGCCAGTAGAAGCCATAGATATGATCAAAGTGTTAAATTCAAAAAGTAGAGAAGAGATGGAAGGAATAAATATTTCTAACAGAACATCTACCATCTTAGAGATTAAGAAGGTCTTACAAAAGAGGAATTTTATTAACCAGTTAGAGACAAAATGGCAAACCCTGGATATTGATGTCCAAAGATTTCATTCAAAGTTTAATATTTTAAATCGAAAGGGACTACTAGGATTGGTAGATCTAAATGATAAGTTGATCAAATTAGAAGATTATTGCAAGAAATTATATACTATTGTAGTAGACAAAGCCAAGTTTGTAGGAATCAAAGGACAGATAACAGGGAAGGCCTTTCTGGAAGCTTTGGAATTTGATTTGACTATCAAGCATGAAAGTAGACATCTATTTCTCACCAATCCAAATTTCGTGAGGTATACAAAAGTGGATAAAACATTTAGAAAGATGGTGAATGTGGAAATCCCAAATGAACAAAGATGGGATTAATTGTGTGCAACAATTGACTAATTTATGATCCTAACAGTATGACAGCTCATCAGCTTTTTTCAGGCCATATCATTAGCAAACTCCCAAAAGATAGAGAGACCTCTTTAGTAGTTT
The DNA here is from genome assembly GCA_031772625.1 of Pinus tabuliformis. NCBI lineage: Eukaryota > Viridiplantae > Streptophyta > Pinopsida > Pinales > Pinaceae > Pinus > Pinus tabuliformis. The sequence continues at coordinate 818,678,802 of CM062814.1, forward strand.
CTCAATTCCTACAATTTTGTCCTATTTTGGTATACTATTCCAACAGAACGTAGATATTTTTCATATTTTTGTATAAATAACTCCTTCTTTGAGTTATTATGGGTTGAAACCTTGAACAAACTATCAAGCAAATTTGTACTAAGTTGGAGCATATTTTGGAATAATAAAGGATTCTGGATTTATCTCATATGGCATGTTTCTCAGTGAGTTATTTTTTATGTTATTCATTCATTATGTTTTCTTCATATAAATTAAGTCTTTTATAGTTATCTAATTCAAATTTAACTGAATTTCAGTCTCATTTTGAATCCTTTGTGAAATTGTGTTTATAAAAAGAGAATAATTTATAGAACTGTTTGTTATTGTAAGTTCCTCTTTAATTATAAATTACATTAGATATCTGTAATAGTTTAATTATATTTTGTTGATTAAGAAAACATTGTTTTCTTAATTTCTTCTTATACTTGGTTAAGTATTCAGTTTGAATATTAAATGAATTATACATATCCATGCTCCACCTTTCCACCCCATTAAAATCAAATTAACTATATTTAGTTAAAGAACAACCTTTTATTTTACTTGGAAACCTATCTAAGTTTGAAGCACTTGTTTATAAATTGTTCACTGGTCATCCAACAATTCAAAACAACAAAACATTATATATGCTTTGGCATAACTAATTTACCTAGAGTTATCTCAAAGGGAAACATCAAATTGGCATCGTTGCTAGGGAGCGAAGGATTGAAAGATTTATTTTCCCTGGGGCAACGATTTTTTTCTTTTCCTTTAGGTGAATAAAGGATTAGATATAGGTCAAAAACTTTCACCTGGTGATTCCACTGTTTCAAGCTGGCTCCTTTTAAGCATACTAGATCACGCTCTGATTATGAGATTGTTAACCCTCTACCAGATCCAGAGATACTTATTAGGGGAGCCTCTTTAAGGAGAAGACGTCAAATTTATTCTTCTTATTCAACATTACACTCTGAAGATATATCATCTATAGATCCTTTTTCATTTGTTCCATCTAATCTTGATTGGACTGAACTACCTCCTAAGGTTTCTGAACACCATTCAAAAGGAGTAGATCTTCCATCAGCCTTTTTAATCCAATCACTTGAGTCATATCAAGTGCCATCCATTCCTATAAAATCACCTTCATCTGAGGAAGAATTGGTCTTACATTTACCTGAATTCAAGTCTACAAATTTCATCTCTCCAACTCCTTATTCTATTCCATCAACTTCCACTAATCTTGAAGAAACATTCTTTGTCTATTCAAATTCTTTGTTTGAAAATAAGGAAGACTTTCCATCAGGAGTTCATAAGTTGGTTATTAAAACCCCTTTGAAATCTTCAAGGAGGTCTCCTCCTTCTTTCTCTCCTCCACACACTAATACCCCTACCGATTCTTCATCATCTTCCTCTTCTTCTTCGTCATCTACTCAATCACCCCAAACTCCACCTTCCACTATGGATTTTCAACCCATTGTACAAGCAATATATGCTACTTTAGTTCTTCCTCAAAACTTGGAAAATTTTCCTGATGGATATCTAAAGCATTTACTAAGATTCAATGGTGAAATTGGTCCTTCAACAGAAGATCATGTAGTTTCTTTCCTATATTTTGCTGATAATATGAACATAGAACATGAAAATGTTTATATGAGATTATTTGTGCAATCCTTTGAAGGAAATGTTAGGATCTGGTTTAGACAACTTAGACCTGACTCTATTAGAACATGGAATGAACTCATAACTATCTTTAAGAATCAATGGGAGGTAAAGAAGGATCATGTCTACTTTCTTACTGAATTTGAAGAATTGAAGAGAAACCCTGGTGAACTAGTGGCTGAATTTATCAAAATATTTAATAAACTCTATCATAAAATGCTTTCTGATTGCAAGCCACTAGTAGCAGCTGCAAAAGTTAGATTTTCCAAAGCATTCAAAGATGAATTTTCAGTCATGTTAAGAGAAAGAGTGTCCAATACATTAGAAGATATGCAAACAAATGCTATAGAGGTTGAAGCTAATAGGTCTGCTTCTAGCAAACTTAAAGCTAAAGTAGAGAAAGAAGAAAAAAAATTAAAAGCTAGGATTGATGATTCATCTTCTTGCAAATCTAAACTTGAAGATCAAAAAATTGATGAAATTACATATTTACTTAGAAACCTTTCCAATAGGATTTCTAAAATTGAAGCACAACCTAGAACTAAACAACAAACTGTTGTTAGGTCACACACTCAAACTCAATTTCGAAGATCTCCTCAAATAAAGATCCTTCATAAACCAGGTTCTGATCAAAACATCCAACCACCATTGTTGATTGATGATCAACAACCTAAGGATGCAGATCCTTTGATTACTGAAGACATCAATAATTTGGATTCTTCAGTAGTACAAATGGAAATAGTGCCTTCTCCTTCCCCTTAGTCTTTTGAACAAGAGCAAGGAGATACTCAACTTTCTAAATATCAAGCATTTTCTGAATTTTTGATTGCAAATTTAAATAAGAGATCTGATATAAGACCTAGATCAGGCCCAGGTAGACCTCCAAAATCTACAACTATAATTGAACCTGCAATACATCTATCCAAACACAAACTCCAGCTCCTCAAACTGTAGAGTCATCTATTGAAACCTTTTCATCTGATAAAACCATTTTGACAGCTTTTAATAATGAGAAAGAATTTGAAAGAGTCAAGATTCCTATTCCTTTAGCTAAACTTTCCAAGAACCCTGGTTACAAAAATCAAGTGTCTAAATGGATACAATCACCTAGTGTAGATGTTGAGGGAGATATTATTAGTCTACAATATGAAAAACCCTCAATATTTTTTGGCCCTAGTTCTGATATGATTGACGAGATTGTTCCACCATTTTATGTAACTTTAAAGGTCTGTGATTTTCTCTTATATAAATCCATGTTGTACTCTGGATCTTCTCATAACCTTATGCCAAAGGTAATTATGGACGAGCTCCAGTTAGAAGTTACTTGTTCCTATCATGACCTCTACACCTTTGATTCAAAGAAATTACCATGCCTAGGACTGATCAAAGACCTAGTTGTGACCTTAGCCCAAATACATGTTAAGAGTATAGTTTTAGACATAATTGTCATTGATATTCCTGGCAAATTTGGTATGCTTCTATCTAGATCATGTTGTGTTAAACTTGGAGGATCACTTCAGATGGACATGTCTTTTGCTACTATTCCAGTCTGTGGAGGTGAACATTTAAGGTTATATATGGAAGTTAGGTTCCTACATACTATTTGCAGGTCCGATCAAGCAAAAAATCACACTATCTATGCACTAGATCAGGATTTTGGTTGCTTTTAGTTATCATTACAAATTTCATCAAACTTCCAACTTGCCATCGAAAACACAATTTCGAAACCCAAAATTGTAAAATCAGATATCTGGAAACTTTTTTTTTGATGGCTCTTGCTCAAAGGAAGGAGCAGGAGCAGGAATTGTTTTAATCTCACCAAATAAAGAAAATATTACTCAATCATGTAAACTTGAATTTGAAGTCACCAATAATGTAGCTGAGTATGAGGCTTTTCTTCTTAGTCTTGAACTAGCTAAGAGTCTAAAGGTTCAAAACTTGAGTGTCATTTCTGATTCTAAGCTAATAGTTAAGCAGGTTAGAAACTTGTGTCAAACAAAGCACCAAAGACTTATATCTTATATAAATGAAGTTTGGGATACAATTGAAAATTTCTTTCAAGGATTTAACATAACTACTATACCCAGGGATGAGAATACCCATGCTAATTCACTTGTTGTTTTGGCAAGCTCTTTCAAAATCCCTGAGCCAGTATTGTTGGAATATCATATTCAATTCAAGTACAGACCATCAATTCCTAATAACCTTAAACACTGGCAGATTTTTTAGAATGATGAACAATTAAAATATTTTCTTCAAGTCATTGCTGAATTTTCAAATATGCAAATTGAAGAATATCAAAAAGATGTTCAAGAATCAAATCAATAGAGCCAAAAAACTTCATTTAATTCTAAAATTCTTGATCATGATATCATTCAGTTATCTAATAATTTTATTCCCAAAGGATTAGTTCCATTGGAAAAGCTATTTGATAATAATTATGTCTCCAAGAACCCCTTGTCTAATTTGTTGAGATTGCAACAAGATGATGGAGCTTAGTGAAAAGAGTCGCCTTCACTAAGTGGGCCCGCAGGCTATTTTTGGCGCAAGTCTATTTTTAGACTATGTCTATTTTTAGACATATGGATCATGTCTATGTTTATGGATGATTGATCAAGTTGGGAAAAATAGATGGACTTCTATTTTTGATGAAAGTGTGAGTGATCACAGTGTGAGTGATCAAGTCTATTTTTAGACTGGCTGTCAAAAATAGAAAAGTCAAATATTATTATCTCACAATAATATTTGGACTATAAACTTAATCTTATTCTCTTGGAGCACTTCAGTTTGAGCTACAGAAGTGGCACATGCAGCTGTCAGAAGGAAATTCGTTTTTCTTATGAGTCAGTTGAGTTGTTGCATGCATGACTTCAGTTAGAACTCAAGTGAGTTGAGTTTAGTGGACTGGAGGTACAGTTGATGGAGTTGTGTTCAGTTTAACTTAGTTAAACTGGTTGTAGTTAGTCTAACTGCAGATAGACTAATGATGAGTTGTTAAACTAATTATTAACTCATAATACAACTAAAGAATACATCAGTTAACTCAGTTTCATGTCAGTGCATGTTCAGTTCAACAGGGACAGGTGGTAGAGAATCAGATTGCTATCAGTTGTGATTATAGTTGTGCACCAGATCTTGCACAATCAAAGGATTGAGTATGCCAATGAGTTGGCTCACGTATTTGGCCCGCATTTTAGCCTTTGCTCACGTCCACAAAGAGTGAGTGACTATTTTGCAGGTGAAAATCGAGTTTGGGAAGCAATTCTCATCAGTTCTTGAGCAGGTATTGAGCAGTGGAGGCAGGCAAGCAGTGGAAGAGATTTGGAGATCAGATCTGAGCTGTATTGTGTGTAACAGAGGTGGAGATACTTGTGAGAAGTATTATGCTGTGTAATGTTACATGACTCAATCATTAATATACAGATAGTGTGGGGTTTTTAGCGAGATGCTTTCCCCGTGATACATACTGTGTTAATGTGTGAATGCTCTTGATGTTTTATTGTTATTGATGCTGCTATATTCTTGATCAACGTAGAGGAGCTTATGTATTGTGTATGTTTTCCGCATTAGTACATGATCAGGATAATCTCCATTGAATATGTGTTAAATTATTCAAAATTTCTACATGGTATCAGAGCTAGATAATTGTAGAAAAAGTTTCTACATGGTATCGGAGCAGCTTGATTTGTAGAAGAGATTTTTACAGGATATCAAGTGAGGGTTGATCGGAAGCAGCTGAGTTGGTTGCTGGTGGAATTCGAATTTGCAGCAGTGTTTTCTTGGTGACAACGCAGCAATGTCTTTCAATGGATTGCGACTGGAGTATGCTCTTGAGGGCAGCTCAAACTATATTGCATGGAAGGACAGGATGGAGGCAGTATTGGATGATAACGGGCTGAAGGAATTCATAGATACGGATATCCCAAAGCCTACTGATGCTACTCAAGCTGATGCTTGGCAAAAGAAGATCGCAAAATGTCGAAGAATTCTGTTGGAGGGCGTGAAGGATCACATTGTGTCCAGCCTCCATGGAAAGGCTACTCCATATTTGATGTGGAAATCATTAACAGAATTATTCCAAAGCAAGAGCGATCAGAGGAAGCTGGCGCTCAAAGATAAACTCAGAAACATCAAATGCGAGAAGGGAGACAGTATTCCCAAGTATCTCACGAAGTTCACTCAGTGTCGAGATGAGCTGGGAAGTGTGGGGGTTACTGTCGATGATGAGGACTTGGTGAGCTTGGCTCTCCTTGGTCTTCCGAAGAGTTGGCATTCCTATCAGGACTCTGTCAATGGTCGGGAGAAGTTGCCAGGATGGGAAAGACTATGGTCAGATCTTGTGCAGGAGGAGATCAGGCGGAGTACCAGGGACGGATCTTCGTCAAAGGGAGCTGATGAAGAGAATTGTGCTTTGGCTGCCAAAGCAAAGAAAGGGAAGAGCAAGAAAGATTCTCAGTCTGGTGCGAAAGGCAAGAAGCAGGATATGTCCAAGGTGAAGTGTTTTCACTGTCACCAGCATGGACACTATGCCACAAATTGTCCGCAGAAGAAGAAGAACAAGCAAGCTGCTGGATCTGCAGGGGGAGAGGCTTTAGCTTCTCAGTTTGAGCTTGATTTTTCATTGATCGCATGCTTGGTTTCAAGTGTGATGGGATCAGTGTGGTTTCTGGACAGTGGTGCGTCTTTTCACATGACGGGAGATAGAGATTTGTTCTCTGATCTGGAGGACAAAGATCTTGGAGTGCACATCGAGATGGGCGATGATGGTAGATACAGTGCGACCGGTATCGGTACCATTTCCTTTGAGAGGGAGTCTGGTAAACCCTTTGTATTGAAGGAAGTCATGCATGTTCCAGGATTGAAGAAGAATCTCATCTCAGTGGCGATGTTAGAAGACAAGGGGTATGATGTTGTTTTCAGCGAGGGAAAGGCCTTCCTGCGCAGCAAGACAACTGGTGAGACCCGGAAGATAGGGGTTCGAGTGAGGAACCTTTATCAGTTGCATGTAGATGGATGCGCAGCAATGGCAGGCAAGGCAGAAGGATTGGTGAGCCGGGATGATGGCGAGTTGTGGCATAGGAGATTGGGTCACCTTCACCATGGAGCCTTGAAGATACTGCAGCAGATCACTACAGGGCTTCCTAAAGGCACACTTGCGCAGTCAGATCAGTGCAAGGGGTGTACTTTGGGGAAGTTTGTGAAAGCCACCTTTCACGATAAGGATAGTCACGCCACGACGATCCTTGAGAGAATTCACACAGACGTGTGTGGACCTTTCTCAGTTGCTTCGACAGCAAAACACAGGTATTATGTGATTTTTGTTGATGATTTCTCTCGTAAGTGCTGGATCTTCTTCATGCAGAAGAAGAGCGAGACATATTCAAAGTTCTGTGAATTCAAAGCACTGGTCGAGAAGGAGTCGGGGAAGAAGGTGAAGGCTCTTAGGAGCGATAATGGTGGTGAATACATCTCGGACGGGTTCAAGGATTTCTGCAAGGCAGAAGGGATTCATAGAGAGCTCATAGCTCCCCATAACCCACAGCAGAACGGGGTAGCTGAGCGGAAGAACATAACGATTGTGGGTGCTGCATGGGCAATGTTGCATGATCAGGGCCTACCCCTTCACTTGTGGGCGGAAGCATGCAATACAGCAGTTTATGTGCAGAACCGTTGTCCTCATAGGATACTTGGCATGAGTACACCCGAGGAGGCTTATTCTGGTAAGAAGCCTGATCTTTCTCATTTGAGGATTTTTGGTGCTAACGTTTACATGCATGTGACGAAGGATGCCAGAAAGAAGTTGGAACCGACTGCAGAGGTTGGGATATTTGTGGGGTACACTGATACGCCCCACAACTATCGTGTGTATTTGCCAGACAGTGGTAAAACTGTTGTGCGACGGGATATAAAATTTCAGGAGGAGAAAGCCATGAAGTGTTCGCTTGAGAGGGAGCTACACTTGCATGCAGATGAGGAGCTATTAGTTCCTAAGGATGAGCTTCAGGACGTGGATCAGCCACAGGACGAGGTTCATGGAGTGGAAGAGACCACTCATGCAGCGCCAACCATCAGAGGGCGAAAGCGCTTGACAGAAGCTGAGCGACTGGCTCAAGATGCAGAGAAAGTTGTAGGACCACCTACAGCCCAACGCAGGCAGAGACAGTCACCTGATCGATACACTGGATACATGGCTCTTATGAGCAAGTGTGTTGTGACTGAGCCATCCTCTTTCGAGGAAGCTGTGGAGGATCCCGCATGGGTAGACGCCATGGTGGAAGAGTATGATTCTATTGTCAGAAACAGTGCATGGGAGATTGTTCCTAGACCGGAAGGGAAATCAGTGGTGGGTTCGAGATGGATCTACAAAGTTAAGCAGGCAGCTGACGGGAGTGTGGAGAAGTACAAGGCAAGATTTGTTGCCCGAGGCTTTTCACAGATTGAGGGGATCGATTATGAGGAGACCTTTGCACCTGTTGCAAGGTATTCTTCCATACGGACGATTCTTGCTCTCTCAGCGCAGATGGGATGGCACATTCATCAGATGGATGTGAAGACTGCGTTCCTCAACGGAGTCATTGAGGAGGAGGTGTACATTGAGCAACCCGAAGGCTTTGAAGTCTTCAGCAGCGAGTCGCATGTGTGCAGGCTCAAGAGAGCGCTGTATGGGTTGAAGCAAGCACCATGTGCTTGGTACACACGGATAGACAACTATTTCACAGGACTTGGATTCTCCAAGAGCGAGGCGGATCCGAACCTATACCAGATTGTGGTGGAGGGTAAGTTGCTTATCATTGTACTGTATGTTGATGATTTGATTCTAACAGGTGATGAGCTGTTGATACTGTCATGCAAGAAGAATCTTGCTATAGAGTTTGAGATGAAGGATTTGGGCCTCCTTCACTATTTCCTAGGATTGGAAATATGGCAGCGCAGTGGTGGACTGTTTGTTTCTCAGGGCAAGTATGCTCGGGAGATACTGGAGAAGTTCAACATGCATGGCTGCAAGCCTGTTGATACTCCTCTTCCTGGAGGTTGGAGGAAGGAGGATGCCACTTCGGGAGAAGAAGTGGATGCCACTGTTTATCGATAGTTGGTGGGGTCGTTGATGTATTTGGTCAATACACGACCTGATATATGCTATGCAGTTAACCAGCTTTCACAAGCTATGGTTAAGCCTACCAAGCTCTTCTGGAAGGCGGGCAAGCATGTATTGAGCCACTTGAGAGGCACATTAGGATATGGATCTTGGTACAGACAGGAGGATGAGGTGAAGCTATGTGGCTTCACGGATGCAGATTGGGTAGGGAGCCCAACGGACAGAAAGAGCACATCAGGAGGGGTCTTCAGTATCGGATCGACAGTAGTTTCTTGGTACAGCAGGAAGCAGAGATCTGTGTGGATGAGGATGATCTTGGTCGGGTTTTTCGGGTCCAAGCACATCAGGTACCATCATATCAGAGATTGTGTGCAGCGGAGGATCATGTTACTTTCGTACATTCCAACGGAGGATCAGGATGCTGATATTCTGACGAAGGCTCTCACCAGGAGCAAATTCGAGTACCACCGAGGCAGGATAGGGGTTGCTGATAATCCATATCTTGTCGAGAGGGAGTGTTGAGATTGCAACAAAATGATGGAGCTTAGTGAAAAGAGTCGCCTTCACTAAGTGGGCCCGCAGGCTATTTTTGGCGCAAGTCTATTTTTAGACTATGTCTATTTTTAGACATATGGATCATGTCTATGTTTATGGATGATTGATCAAGTTGGGAAAAATAGATGGACTTCTATTTTTGATGAAAGTGTGAGTGATCACAGTGTGAGTGATCAAGTCTATTTTTAGACTGGCTGTCAAAAATAGAAAAGTCAAATATTATTATCTCACAATAATATTTGGACTATAAACTTAATCTTATTCTCTTGGAGCACTTCAGTTTGAGCTACGGAAGTGGCACATGCAGCTGTCAGAAGGAAATTCGTTTTTCTTATGAGTCAGTTGAGTTGTTGCATGCATGACTTCAGTTAGAACTCAAGTGAGTTGAGTTTAGTGGACTGGAGGTACAGTTGATGGAGTTGTGTTCAGTTTAACTTAGTTAAACTGGTTGTAGTTAGTCTAACTGCAGATAGACTAATGATGAGTTGTTAAACTAATTATTAACTCATAATACAACTAAAGAATACATCAGTTAACTCAGTTGCATGTCAGTGCATGTTCAGTTCAACAGGGACAGGTGGTAGAGAATCAGATTGCTATCAGTTGTGACTATAGTTGTGCACCAGATCTTGCACAATCAAAGGATTGAGTATGCCAATGAGTTGGCTCACGTATTTGGCCCGCATTTTAGCCTTTGCTCACGTCCACAAAGAGTGAGTGACTATTTTGCAGGTGAAAATCGAGTTTGGGAAGCAATTCTCATCAGTTCTTGAGCAGGTATTGAGCAATGGAGGCAGGCAAGCAGTGGAAGAGATTTGGAGATCAGATCTGAGCTGTATTGTGTGTAACAGAGGTGGAGATACTTGTGAGAAGTATTATGCTGTGTAATGTTACATGACTCAATCATTAATATACAGATAGTGTGGGGTTTTTAGCGAGATGCTTTCCCCGTGATACATACTGTGTTAATGTGTGAATGCTCTTGATGTTTTATTGTTATTGATGCTGCTATATTCTTGATCAACGTAGAGGAGCTTATGTATTGTGTATGTTTTCCGCATTAGTACATGATCAGGATAATCTCCATTGAATATGTGTTAAATTATTCAAAATTTCTACATAATTCACCTGAAGAAGAAATTGAAGAGTGTAATATTGGGACTTCAGATGAAGTGAAAAATGTTAAACTATCATCATATTTGCCTTTGGATGCTCAAAACAAATACTTGGATCTTCTTAAAAATTACAAAGATGTTTTTTCCTGGTCTTATATTGAATTAAAAACTTATGATACATCTTTGATTGAGCATAAAATTCCTTTAAAACCAGAAGCAATACCCTTCCAACAAAAAATAAGAAGAATCAATCCCATACTTCTTCCAACCATAGAGAAAGAACTTAAAAAGTTGCTTGATGCTCATATCATAGTACCTTTGAGGTATTCTGACTTGGTGGCTAATTTAGTTCCTGTCAGAAAGAAAAATTGTGAAATTAGGTTATATGTAGATTTTCGAAATCTAAACAAATCATCTTTAAAGGAAAATTACCCATTGCCCAAAATGGACCATCTGCTTCAGAAAGTTTTAGGTGCAAATAGGATTTCTATGCTAGATGGATTTTCTGGTTACCACCAGATTATGGTGAGTCAAGCTGACCAAGACAAAACTACTTTTACTACTCCCTGGGGTACATTCATGTATGTCAGGATGCCATCTGGATTGACAAACGCTGGAGCCACTTTCCAGAGAGCCATGGATCTAGAATTTGTTGGTAAGAAATTTGAATTCACTGTCATTTATCTAGATGATTTAACGGTTTTCTCTGATTCTAATGAAAATCATTTAAAACACTTGAGCAAGGTTTTTGACAGATGTAGAAAATATGGCATATCCATAAATCCAAAGAAGTCTTTATTTGTTGTAAAGGAAGGGAAATTACTAGGGCATATTATCTCCAAGGAAGGAGTTTTCATTTATCCAAAGGGAGTTTCAACTATTCAAACTTTGTCTTTGTCTAGGAACAAGAAGGAGATACAAACCTTCCTTGGGAAAATTAACTTTCTCAGAAGGTTTATCCCTAATTATGCAAAGATAGTAAAAGACATAACTGATATGTTAAAGAAGAAAAATGAAGTGAAATGGACAGTTTCTGCCAGATATGCTTTTAATAAGATAAAAAAGGCTTATATCTGAGGCCCCCACATTAGCCAATCCTGATTATTCTTCACCTTTCAACATATTTTCTTTTGCATCAAAGACAAATTTAGCAACTGTACTTTTACAAAAGAATATAAATGGTGATGACCAGACCATAGCCTTCATTATTAAAGTTATGAGGGATGTCGAGCTTAAATATGACATTATTGAAAAATCAAGCTTATGCTTTAATTCAAACCCTCAAATCCTTTAGAACCTATGTCTTGCATTCACACATTACAACCTATGTCCCTAATCATGCCGTCAAAATTGTTTTGACCCAACCTGATATTGATGGAAGATTAGGCAGATGGATTGCCAAAATTCTTGAATTTGATCTTGAGATCAAGCCCACAAAGCTGGTGAAAGGTCAAGGTTTGGCCAAATTGTTGGTTGAATCCAATTGCAAATTATTTGGAATAAATTTCATTTCTAAACTTTCATCTGAGGAGAATCCACAAGAACCTTCTTTAAATGCAGAAGGGGAGAATCCACAAGAACCTTCTCAAAATTTAGAAGAGAATCCACAAGAATCTCCTTCTTCAGATCAAACCATTCTCATTAATATAGATTAGAAATATCTACTCTCTGATTGGTATTCTGATATTCTGTAGTTTCTCAAATATTTTCAATGCCCAACTGAACTTGACTTGAAGCAGTGTAAAGCCCTAAATATTAAAGTAGTTAAATACTCTATTATCAATGGTAATCTATACTGGAAGGATCCTCTCAATATCCTTCTTCTCTGTTTGACTGAAAATTAAACAAAGGGAATTAGATTAGTTCCATGCAGGGTTTTGTGGTGGACACTATGCCTGGATAACAAAAGCTTACAAAATTTAAAGACAGGTTTCTACTGGTCCACACTGTTTAAAGAAGTTGGAGCAAGAGTTAAAAGTTGTACACAATGTCAAATATTTGCAGGGAAACAAAAGTTGTCAGCACTCCCTCTTTTTCCTGTAGTGGTTCAGGCACCTTTTTTACAATGGGGGTTGGACTTCATAAGAGAGATTCATCCACAATCAAGTAATCAACATAGATGGATTCTAACTGCTACAGAATATTTTACCAAATGGGTAGAGGCTATACCTATTAAAAATGGAATTGATACTATGGTACTTAAATCCCTTGAGGAAGATATTTTATTAAGATTTTGATGTCCTCAACATATTGTTACAGGAAATTCAATAGCTTTTGGCAATGTTAAAATGATTGAGTTCTGTCAAAAGTATTCAATTTAGTTACGTCATTCTACACCATACTATCCACAGGGTAATGAGCTAGCAGAGTCCTCCAACAAGAGCGTAGTTAAGGTCATTAAGAAGACTCTTGAAGACCATAACAAGAGTTGGGACAATCACCTGATCCATGCAATTTGGGAAAACATAGTTTCTCCTAAGAGGTCCACATGCAAATCTCCTTTCGAATTAGTCTATGGTAAGGAAGCAATTTTTACCACTCATTTAGCTTTACCAGTTATGAGATTCCTTCAGGAATCTTATGAAGAAAAAGATGATTTCTCAAGAAGAATTAATCAAATCATTGAATTAAATGAGAACAGGGATGAAATTTAGTACAAGCTAAGGAAATATCAAAATAAGACAAAGGAGTTGTTTGACAAAAAGGCCAGAGAAAGAAATTTCAAGAAAGGAGACCTAGTGCTTAGATGGGATACAACGAGGGAGGATAAAGGCAAGCATGCAAAATTTGACAACCTCTAGTTTGGTCCATTTAGCATTGCAGAAGTCAAAGGAAATAATACATTCATCCTATAGAATTTGGAAGGAGAGTATTCCTCATTGCCAGTCAATGGGAAATATCTTAAACATTATATCTAGTATTAGATTTTCATCCATTCATTCATCATCTGTGAATATCGGGAGAGTTCGTTTTATTTATTAAAAAAAAAATGCAAGTGTGTAATTGTTTCAGCAAAGACTCCATAGCCTGAGGAGAAGGAACTTGGATCTTCTTGTTCTCTGCATCCCACAGGGGGAAGCAGTACCCAGCTGGAGCCAATGTTGTAACATTATTTGATTTTGATAAGTTAGTATATTATTGAAAAATAAATTCAAAATGTTAAGTTAGGATATGGATGAAAAAGAAAGAAAAATAAAAAATGTTAGAACAATTATATATTTTATATGCATCTATATCAATAAAATGTTAGGAGTTAGTTGCTTTAAAGAAAGAAGGAAAAAGAAAATAAAAATGTTAGGGAAGAAAAAAGAAAATAAAGGCTTCAATTTCAAATAAATAGAATAAATGCAAGGGTTGCTCGTTTAAATGCACCACATTAGAAATGTTAAAATTTTTATTAATTATTGATTAATTTCCTAATAAGGTATTAATCCTTGTTATAATCTTTTGACATTAGACTTTATTGTATATGACACATATATTTGATATAAGCCAAAGTCACTAAGCGAAAAAACATCATGTCGGCTTTAAATAAAAGGAGCGCATCATCGGACAGTCAATATACTCCCCGCCCAAATCAACGGCAGGGAGAAACTTTGCACCCCCCTCGACCATTTCTCATTAACGCGATGGGGGGGGGGGTACGCAAAGTGGTTTTAATGGCGGAAGCCTCAACCCTACGTGTCACCATTTCATTACGTCACACCCCCTCCCCGCTCAAAACCACAAACCGTTCACTACCCCATCCGCAAATTGCTCGTGGTTTCCTTTCGCCAATGGTTCTCCATTCCACACCTTGACCGTTATCCCTTAACCAATCCTATGTTCCACCTCATTTTCCCATTTCCAAGTCATCCTACCCATTGCCACCTCATGTCCTCGTCACCCTGCTATCACACCCGTTTCTATTCACCCATTGTAGCTCTGCTCCTATGCATTAAAGCCGCTACGGTCATAAATAAAACCGTTAGCCCTTCCCGACATGCTATAAATAAACCCATACCCTTTTTTTGTCACTTTTCTCTGACTTTTTACTGTTATTTGTAGGCCAAACAATTTCTTGCTCAGAACTACTTGCTACCTGACCAATCCATTCAGTTGATCACTCTTTCTTCTATCTGTCAGCATGGCCCCAAAAGGGAAAGCTAAAAAGCAGAGTGCAGAAGAAAGCATTGTTACTACCACTCAGCCCAACCTTGACCATGTTTCCCTTGTAGATTCCGTGGTCAAGATTGTAGATGCCAAGTGTGAGTTCGACTTCCATGAACTGCACCTATGGCTAAAACAAAAATACCTTGATCAACAAGTCCCAATTAGATTATGAGAATCTTTGTTACCTTTCTTCAGCTTTCCAAAAACACATGACTTCCATGACCTAATTACTTGGTGCCAAGCCAAATATGACCCTGTAAAAAGAGTAGTGGTGGCACAGAATGGAGACATTCTAATCACCATCTATGATAAAACCATAAACCAGATGCTCCTAATCCCTCAATTAGACTCTCTCATCCATTTTTCACCAGCAGCGCTTATGCATCTATACCATAAGCTAACCTTTCCACAGAGAGCCCAAATCTTTGAAATCTTTTTATCTGAGGATGCAGAATTACCAAAAAGAAATCCACACTACTCATCTTCCATGTTTCATGAAGCCTTTAGACATTGTATTTCTCTGCTTTCCTACTTATTAGGATATCCAGATGACCATTTTATTGATGAAACTATCCTTGGATTCCTTTCCATCTTTAATAAAGATCAACAACCAACAATCATGTATAAATACAACAAATTCCTGGCTTATAATATACATGAACAATTCATGAATTTTACTATACAGGGAGTGTTCAGTTACAACTCTGTAATTATTCACATGTTTCTTTTTCATCAGGGAGATATTTTTCCTATCAAGCTCAACAAACAGGATGAACAAGGAGTGAATCAATCAGTGATTCATTGGACAGAAATAGTCAAGACAACTTCTACCAACTCTTCATTTTCAAAAGTTGTAGATACATTCATGCATCCAATGGTACAACTCTTAAACAGTCAAACAGAGCCAAGGATTGGAGATAAGATTAAGTGGATTTTACACTTGAGTGAGCAGACTAAAACCGGTGATTGGTATTTATACCAGAACTATACAGAGATAAGGGTATATGGTTGTGAGCTTGCACCATATAAGCTGCCCAAGTATGTTCCCATGAGAATCTTTTCTCTGGAATATATTAGGCAGATGATCAACATAGATGACCTACACTTTGTCTGAGGCAAAAGGAAATCCCAATTCAAGATCAAGGAAAAGATTGGATCATTCATTTGCAACACCAGATCAATTGGTGTTGAGGAAGATACATTGTTAAAGAAGATGAATTTCCAGCCCAGCTTCACCTGGTCTTATGATCCTTTTGGTATTATTTCTGCCTTGAGAGTTGATTTAAAAATGACTCCTTATAATCATACTCCAAGACCAGAAATAGAAAAGTTCATGAATCAAGAGCAGTGGGTTGATGGGACACTTCAAGAAGCAGATGAATAGGTTGTATCCACCCCCACTGAACAGACTCTGGTTGCTCAGAGAAAGCAACAGAAAAGGGTGAGAGAGGAGACTTCATCTACTGAGGATATTATGAGAGGATTGACTTTTCAATTGAAGAAGCCAAAGGTTGGCTTGTTCAAATCAACAGAAGAAACTCAACCTGTAATAATTGATCTAGGAGATTCAGAAGTTTCTACATCAACAGGAGTTAGTGTTTAAATCACTCCTCCTACAACCAGTGTTTCAACCACTCCTCCTACAACTTCACCTTCTAGAGAGCCTCTAGAAATCATTCAATCCATAGGAATTAGTTCCTCAGATGATCAGAACATCTTCTCAAGGTTCCTTGAGATTAAATAGAAGAATGAAACCTTGAAGTCTGTTATGAAACCTGCTCACAAAAAGATAGAAAAGACAAATCAATGCCTTATAATTCAGTCTCTTCGAGGGGGCAACCTCCTTTACATTACACAAATGAATAATTTTTGGATGATACAAATGACAAGACCTCCTTTCTATATATAGGAGTCTAAGGGGTCATAATATAATCAGAGCCGACATAACAATAATAATGTAAGGGCACAATAATAACAATAGTGGGCTTCTATGGGGCACAATAATAACAATATGGAGACTACATGGGCACATCAATATAATAAAGGGGTTGTACTAATAACAGTAAGGGGTTACACTAGTAGTATAGAGGCCTAACATGCCCTTCTCCTTTAAAAAGTGTCGTCCTCAATGCTTGAGTAGTTCTTGATGCTTCTGTATAAAATTCTTGTCCTCCCATGTGGAATCTTCAGTGGGTAAGTTATTTCACTTGATGAGATACTCTGAAATTGATCGATTTCGTAGCTGTCGGGGTCTTGTTTCTATGACTGCTCCAGGTTCCAATATGATTTTTCCTTCCTCGTCAAGTTCTAGCAATATTGTTTAAACTGGGATCTTCTGCAACTTTTGAATGAGTGGCCACACTTCTTCATCCTTCTTCCATTCATACCTGTGCCTCTACCCATTGAGTCAAATAATCAGTCACGGTTATAATGTACCACGCTCCCGTCTTATTCCCTTGGGGTTGAATGGGTCCCACAAAATCTATCGCCCATTTCTCAAAGGGTTGCAACGTCATCTATGGGTTCAGGGGCAGCTCATCCCTCTGTGATTGCCTTCCAATCCTTTGACACACATCACACGCCTTGCAATAAACTTTTGAATCCTGATGGGGGGTTGGCCACCACAACCCTGCATATCGAATCTTCTGCGCGGTTGCTCTTCCTTCATAATGGCCTCCCATGGCACCCCCATGAGCGTTTGCGAGGATACTGATCCTTTCAAACTCTGGTACATATTGTCACAATACTTCATCAGACCCCATTTTGTACAGATGTCCGACAATGACAGAAAATTCTGCCACGCGTACCACTAACTCCTTTTTCTGCTAGATGGTGTAACCTTCCAGGGCAGTTCCTATCGTTAGGAAGTGTATGATGTCTTTAAAGTGACCATCCGCGATGTGCACTGCAAATAGCTGCATGTCAGGAAATCCCTCCTCCAAATTAGTGGGCTCTTCCCTTGTTTCGATGCACGATAGATGGTATAGCCTTGCGTTTAGTCATCTAGGCTTCACAATAACCTCAAAATCATACTCTTGGAACAATAAAAACCACCTACAAATTCTCCCCCCCAACACAGGCTTATTGACCAGGTATTTCAACACAGAATGATCCGTATACATCTTAAAATGTCAAATAGTGTCTAAACTTCTGGAGTGTGTATACCATGGCTAACCCTTCGCGCTCGGTGGTGGAATAGCTATTCTTAGCCTTAGATAACCTCCTTCTTGCGAATGTTATAGGATGGTCCAATTATCCTCCTCCAGCCTGTGTCAGTACTGCTCCCAGTGCTATACATGACACGTCTACATGTACATGAAACTCCTTCTTCCAATCCGAGAAGACTAAAATCGGTGCGGTGACCATTTTTCCTTTCAATACATCCAACCTCTTCTAACAATCATCATTCCAATAGAACGTGGCATCCTTTTTCAACAACTTCTCCATAGGCGCGATGATTTGGGCATAGCCCTTGATAAGCTTACTGTAATACCTAGTATGTCCTAAGGTTGCACACAACTATTTTACATTCCTTGGCACCTGCAAGTTAAGTATCACTGCGATCTTCACGAGATCTACTGTCAGTCCCTGTCTACAAACCACATGACCCAGCAGAGTCCCAAAAGGAACACAAAGCATGAATTTCTTCATATTGAGTGCAATCTCGTACCTTCAACAAGTATCTAGCATCAAACACAAACTTGCCACATGGCATTTTACTAGCCCAAACTCTGTCCAGTCATCAAAGTACACCTCTAGAAACTTATGAATGAATTCTTTGAATGCAGCAATGACTACGTGCGAAAAAATCGTAGGCACATTCTTTAATCCGAAAGGCATTACAATGTACTGAAAACATCTCCACTCAGTCGTGAAGTTCGTCTTGCTTCTATCCTCAGATGCGATTTTGATCTGATGGTACCCAGAGAACCCATTAGTGAAGGAGTATGCTTCATGGCCACCTACATTATCCAATACCTCATCAATGAACGGAGTTGATAAGGGATCATGTACGCAAGCGTCATTCAGCTTCTTGAGATCTATGCATATCCTTATTCCATCCTTCTGCTTCTTTTCCTGTACCACCATTAGGCTCACCCAATCAGATTCTTCTACGGGCTCAATGATGCTTGCCGCGAGCATCTTGTCTAGCTCTAAGTGGACCTTCTCCTTATACTTTGGATTGAGACGACAAGGTCTTTGCTTAACTGGCTTTGCATCATGATTTAACACCAAACTCACTATCATAGCTTCAAAGAATTCATGGTTCATGTGCACCTGAGAGCTCAGCAACTCAGTTCTCAAAATGCCAAGTTTTTTTCACTGGGTAGCCACTTGTAATTTATAGGGCATTTTGAATTCAAATCTGACCATTCCCCCCACATTTGGTTCATTAATGTCGGATTGGCGATAGATTCCCACGGATCTTACCCATACATTTTGTCTTAAATGCCGACCGCCCGCTCCATTTGGCCACATTTCTAACGTCAAATCAAGAACAGTGACTTTAACGACCACTTTCTGGATGACCTGTGTGATTTCTACCTGGGCAGCACAACTCTCTTCGCACTGTCGCGAACCCTCTGACATTTCCTCACTCAGTAAAATCCTTCAATCGCGCAATTCCCCAACCCGGGCAATGTAGTTTATAGTCTCGCGCCTCCTTTCAGTGGCTTGGAGCGCTAAGACTATTCTACCCCCATATAGTCACCTGGCTGGATCACCGCTGTATGGCTTCAACCGACTGCCATTCACCTTTCCTGGGAAGGGATCCCCATTCGATTTAACCAATTGAACTGCTCCACCATCGGTATTCTCCTTAATGAGAGAGGGCCCTAACCAGTGCATTCTGAATTTCACTGGAAATTTTTCAAACTTACTGTCATATAACAAAACCAGATCATTTACCTTAAATTTGCACAACTTAATGTGCCGATCATGCCATGATTTTTCGCGTTGCTTTTGGACCTGTTGGTGAAATCCAGCTAGAAATCTCTCTTCCTCAAGCTCAGCCAGCTGCGCGAGTCTCTCTTCTAGGGCTCCGTAATCCGTCATATCTGTGAGTGCCACTATGCGTAGGCTAGGCACAATGTATTCCATAGGCATCACTGCTTCAACACCATATACCAGCCTAAAGGGTGTTTGTCCAGTCAACTTTTTGCATGTCGTTTGATAGGCCCATAGTACTGTGGGTATGCGTAGGTCCCAATCACTTCACTGAGCATTGCAAACCTTAGTTAGTGCATTCTCCAGCACCTTATTGAATTCTTCCACTATCCCATTACCCTGTGGGTGATAAGGCGTGCTTTTTTGGTGATATACGTGAAATTCCTCCGTCAGCGCGTTGATCGTCTCGTTCAAAAAGTGCGTACCACAATCGCTCTTTAGAATATTTGGACACCCAAATCGCTTCAATACATACACAAAGAGGAACTTCGCAGTCGTCATGCCTATGTAGTCCTTCACAGGCAGTGCCTCTGCCCATCGAATCAAATACTCAGTCGTGGTGATAATGTACCGCGCTCCCGTCTTCTTCCCTTGGGGCTGAATGGGTCCCACAAAATCTATCACCCATTTCTCAAAGGGTTGCAACGTCATCTATGGGTTCAGAGGCATCTCATCCCTCTGCAATGGCCTTCTAGTCCTTTGACACACATCACACGCCTTGTAGTAAGCTTTTGAATCCTGATGGAGGGTTGGACACCAAAACCCTGCACGTAGAATCTTCTGTGTGATTGCTATTCCTGCATAATGGCCTCCCATGGTGCCCCCGTGAGCGTCCGTGAGGATACTATTCCTTTCAAACTCTGGAACATATCATCGCAATAATTCATCAGACCCCATTTTGTATAGATGTCCGGCAATGACAAAAAATTCTGCCACGCGTACCACTAACTCATTTTTCTGTTGGACGGTGTAACCTTCCAAGGCAGTTCCTGTCGTTAGGAAGTGTATGATGTCTTCAAAGTGACCATCCGCGATGCGCACTGCAAATAGCTACGCGTCAGGCAATCCCTCCTCCAAATTAGTGGGCTCTTTCCTTGTTTCGATGCACGACAGATGGTCTGGCCCCATGTTTAGTTGTCCAAGCTTCAAAATAACTTCAAAATCATACTCTTGTAACAATAACAACCACCTACAGTTTCTCGCCCCCAACACAGGCTTATTGACCAGGTATTTCAATGCGGAATGATCGTATACATCTTAAAATTTCCACCCAGCAAATATTGTTTAAACTTCTGGAGCACGTATAACATGGCTAACCCTTCGCGCTGGATGGTGGAATAGTTCTTCTCAACCTTAGATAACCTCCTGCTTGCAAATGCTATAGGATGGTCTAATTCTCCTCCGCTAGCCTATGTCAGTAGTGCTCCCAGCACTATACATGACACCATGAAACTCCTTCTTCCAATCCGAGAAGACTAAAATTGGTGTGGTGACAATTTTTCCTTTCAATACAATCAAGATCTTCTGACAATCCTCGTTCCAATAGAACGTGACATCCTTTTTCAACAGCTTCTCCATAGGCGCAGTGATCTGGGTATAGCCCTTGATAAACTTCCTGTAATACCCAGTATGTCCTAAGGTTGCACACAACTGTTTTACACTCCTTGGTGCCTCCAAGTTAAGTATCATTGCGATCTTTGCGGGATCTATCATCAATCCCTGTCTACAAACCACATGACCCAGCAGAGTCCCAAAAGGAACACAAAATAGGAATTTCTTCAGATTGAGCACAATTTGGTACCTTTGACAAGTATCTAGCATCAAGCGCAAACTTGCCACATGGCGTTTTACTAGCCCAAACACAATCTAGTCATCAAGGTACACCTCTAGAAACTTATGAATGAATTCTTTGAATGCAGTGATTACTATGCGTGAAAAAATTGCAGGCGCATTCTTTAATCTGAAAGTCATTACAGTGTATTGAAAACATCCCCACTCAGTCGCGAAGGTCATCTTGCTTCTATCCTTAGGCACGATTTTGATCTAATGGTACCCGGAGAACCCATCAGTGAAGAAGTACGCCTCATGGCCACCTACATTATCCAATACCTCATTAGTGAATGAAGTCGGAAAGGGATCGTGTACGCAAGCATCATTCAGCTTCTTGAGATCAACATATATCCTTATTTCATCCTCTGCTTCTTTTCCTATACCACCATTGGGCTCACCCAATCAGATTCTTCTACAGGCTCAATGATGCCTGTCACGAGCATCTTGTCTAGCTCTAAGCAGACCTTCTCCTTATACTTTGGATTGAGATGGTAAGGCCTTTGCTTAACCGGCTTTGCATCGGGCTTTAATGTGATCTTCATAACACCTAGGTCTCCTATTATCTCCTTTAGCTCCGTAAACTTGGTAGGGAACAAATCGTGCTATTCGCGAAGCAATTCAGCGACCTTATCTACCGTCACATCATCCCAGTGATATCCAATCTTCACAAATTTGGGCTCCGCCTCCGTACCAATATTTACCTGTTTCATTTTCAGTGGCGTGGTTATATCAGGATTCTCAATCTGCGGTCCCTCGACCTTGCAGTGACCCTCGGTTTCAGGGATATTGATCTTTCATGGATCCTAGTCTTCTTCTTCAACAGTCATGTTATAGCATTACAACGCATGGCTCAACTGAGTAGTCCGATTGGGTTGGATCAGATCCAAAAGATCCTGTGGTATCCTAAAGATTGTTTCTTTAACTTCTTGTAGCACTTCGTCAATACAATCAAACACATCGTCGAAGCTGAACGTCATTATGAATCCTTCACACAGAATATTCCATTCACCTGTACCATGGCAGAGCGTTGTTTCATCAGGATGACATCCAAGGTGTGACATAAAAAGTGCACCCATTCAGGTTGGGGCTTCGCTCCATAAGCCTTAGCCCATTTGGCCAAGTGTGTGCATGGATCATTCTTCCCGTCATATTTGTTTGTCATTTGTACCTTCGGCTTCCCAAAGCATGTTCTCATCATCCTCCTACACTCGCGCTAATCATCAAATCTACCCTTGTTGGCTTTGTGGGGCCTGACCCAGGTTCAACGTTAGTTAGCCAAACAAATCCCTACACTACCGGACCTTTTGGCATCATCCGGCGGAGCGCGGACCGAAGTCTCACCCGAAGTAGTATGGGGGGATGCTGGAACCAAGTTTCCACACCCTGAGATGGTCATGATGTCGGTTTGTACCCTATGTTCCTACTTTCGTGCAGATCACTAAGCTTTAGGGATCTGTTAGTTTAGCCCTTTATTCTACCCTTTAGTACCTCCATGACGGTGTACGATTGACCTTCATGCAGCCTTAACCCGCGGTCCAGGTACTTTTGTATTGCTATGACAGCATATTGTACAGGCTCCCAAGTTATCTTAAGTGTTTTACTGATCTTACTAAACAATCACAGTTAGCGCCACATAAACTAATATTCTTACTTATGTTCAATTAACCAATATAATCACATATATTTGCGCATCACATAAACATTGTAACTTAAACCAAAAACGGAATATAACCAGATGCAATACAGGGAATAAATACACAGAATTTGGAGAATACTTCTCTTTATTGATATCTTCAATTTAATACATACTCTATCCACCCTGTGCACACAGTTGCAGGGGTCCATGCACTCAGCGACGGACTTCCACCCGAAGCCTCTGCACACTCAGCTGCAGAGCCTCTACCTACTCTAAGACCTGAAACACTTAAACTTCTCTACCAAGAATCCAGAACTTGTCTACGAAGTTCCTCTTTGAGTATGTACTAATGCGATTTGGGTGTCCAAAGATTTTGATGAGCGATCGTGGTATGCATTTTCTAAACGAGACGATCAGCGTGCTAACAGAGGAATTTCAGGTATATCACCAGAAAAGCATGCCTTATCACCCACAGGCTAATGGGATGGTGGAAGCATTTTATAAGGTGTTGGAGAATGCGCTGACCAAGGTTTGGAACACTCAGTGAAGTGATTGGGACCTACGCATAACCGCTCTACTATGGGCCTATCAGATGACGTGCAAAAAGCTGATTGGATAGACACCCTTTAGGCTGGTATATGGTGTTGAAGCAATGATTCCTATGGAATACATTGTGCCTAGCCTACGCATAGTGGCACTCATGGGTATGACGGATCACGGAACCCTGGAAGAGAGGCTCGCGCAGCTGGCTGAGCTTGAGGAAGAGAGATTTCTAGCTGGATTTCACCAAAGATTTCTAGCATCTGATACACTTCCTAATGACAGGAATTGCCCCGGAAGGTTACACCGTCCAACAGGAAAAGGAGTTAGTGGTACGTGCAGCAAACTTTTCTGTCATTGCTGGACATCTATACAAAATGGGGTCTGATGAAGTATTGCAATGATATGTACCAAAGTTTGAAAGGAGCAGTATCCTCACGGACGTTCATGGGGGTGCCGCGGGAAGCCATTATGCAGAGAAACCACACAAAAGATTCTACGTGCAAGGTTGTGGTGGCCAACCCTCCATAGGATTCAAAAGCTTACTGCAAGGCGTGTGATGTGTGTCAAAGGACTGGAAGGCCATTGCGGAGGGATGAGCTGCCTCTGAACCCACAGATGACATTGCAACCCTTTGAGAAATGGGTGATAGATTTTGTGGAACCCATTCAGCCCCAAGGGAAGATGACGGGAGCATGGTACATTATCACCGCAACTGAGTATTTAACTCGATGAGTAGAGGCACAACCTGCGAAGGACTGCATAGGCACAACCGCTGCAAAGTTCCTCTTTGAGTATGTACTGACGTGATTTGGGTGTCCAAAGGTTCTGATGAGTGATCGTGGTATGCACTTTTTGAATGAGACGATCAACGTGTTGATGGACGAATTTCAAGTTTATCACTAGAAAAGCATGCCTTATCACCCACAGGCTAATGGGATGGTGGAAGCATTCAATAAGGTGCGGGAGAATGCGCTAACCAAGGTTCTCAAGTGATTGGGACCTATGCATAGCCGCAATACTATGGGCCTATCAGATGACATGCAAAAAGTTGATTGGACAGACACCCTTTAGGCTGGTATATGGTGTTGAATCAGTGATGCACATGGAATACATTATGCCTAGCATGTGCATAGTGACACTCATGGGTATGACGGATCGTGGAGCCCTGGAAGAGAGGCTCATGTAGCTGGCTGAGTTTGAGGAAGAGAGATTTCTAGCTAGATTTCACCAACAGGTCCAAAAATAGCGCGAAAAAACATGGCATGATCGGCACATTAAGTTGCACACCTTTAAGGTAAATGATCTGGTTTTGTTATATGACAACAAGTTTAAAAAATTTCCAGGGAAATTCAAAATGCACTGGTTAGGGCCCTATGTCATTAAGGAGATTACCGACGGTGGAGCAGTTTAGTTGGTTAAATTGAATGGGGATCCCTTCCCAAGAAAGGTGAATGGCAGCCGGTTGAAGCCATACACCAGTGATTCGGCCAGGTGATTATATGAGGGTAGCATAGTCTTAGCACTCCAGGTAGTTGAAAGGAGGCGTGGGACTATAAACTACACTGCCCGGTTTGGGGAACTACGCAATTGGAGGATTTTGCGAAGCGAGGAAATGTCACAGGGTTCCCGACAGCGCGAAGAGAGCTGCGCTACCTAGGGTGAAATCGCACATGTTAGCCGGAAAGTGAATGTTAAATTCATTGTTCATGATTTGACGGTAGAAATGCGACCAAATGGAGCGGGTGGACGACATTTAAGATGAACTTTATGGGTAAGATCCGTGGAAATCTGCCGCCAATCCGGCATTAATGAACCGAATGGGGGGGAACGGTTGGATTTGAAATCAAAATGCCCTATAAATTACAAGTGGCTGCTCAGTGAAAAACACTTCACATTTTGAGAACTGAGTTGTTGAGTTCTCAGACGCACATGAACCGTGAATTCTTTGAAGCTCTGATAGCGAGTTCGACATTTGAGAAATTACCAAAGGAGACACAAGAACTATTGAATGGCATCATGTCAACTCCCGCAGAAGCTATGGACACCGGAGCAGTAACAACTGAGGGAGTTGTGCCGGAAGTTGTTAGGGAGGCAGAGGAAGCTACTCCAAAGGTTGCCAAGGTATTAGCTAAAGTTCCCAAATCACCTTGGACACCTAGACTGAATTCGATCCCAACCAAGGAGAGTGTGAAGGATAAGAAGGGAAAGCAGGTTGTTATACCGGTGCGCGCGTCGCCGAAAAGAAACCCACCGAAGGACATGCCCACCACACAGGAAAAGGGAAAATCCATCAACCTGGAGCCAGAGGAGGAAGAAATTGAGGACATCCAAACGGATGATAAGGACTTGGGGATAGAAGTGGAGGAATTTGAAGTCCAAGGTGCTGACCCTATCACTAAGTTCCCTGAGTACGTCCCTCTGTGCAAGGACAAGACCAAGGTGCGAAAGGATATTGACGAAAGCAAGGTCCCCTTTGTAACCCCTCTTCTTCCGGATGAGATTATCTTTGAAGGATCGTGCTTGTGGCGGGTTCCTCTGTTAAAACTAGAAGATTGGGACTTAGCTAACCATGAGAAGTTCCTACACTTGGAGATAGAGCAGCTAATGTGCCCCATTATTGACACAACCACCGAGATGACTACATTGGAACCGCAGAAGTGGCTCAAAGGAGTAGACAAGGAAGGTCTCTTCAACTTGCTATGGGTGCCGCACTACTATCACACCCCCATTACAGTATTGGTCATCAAGCAGCTGCTATGCTTGGTGCACGATGGGTGTCTGTGGTTGGACGAGCCAATACCCATCACTGACAGATTGATCCATAGGATCACGCGGCTGCCCTACACTCGGGAAAATATGGCCATGATGTATGGTGGAAAAGGTGGTGAGCTGGCTGTTACAGATCCATTTGGGCACATCAATCCCATCATCTAGATTAGTGTTTTAGGGCTCATCAAACCCTAATTTCAGTTGCTACATGCCCTAAACAAGTCACCCCTTTGAATGCCTCCTTCCCAGACAGTTTCATGACTTGAAGACATCCATAAATGCCCTCTAGAGGGACCAGTGCAGGTAGACCCATGTAAGGGTGCGCTACAAAGCAGTTAAGTCCATGCTAGGGTGCTCTGCAGAGCACTTAGGCTTCCTTTCACCTGTGTTGGGCGAGTTTGAGTGAAATTCACATAGGGTTTGGGGAATATTCTTATCTTTTGGAGTCATCTAGAAGGTTCCCTCACTTATCAACTCCTATCCTCTCATCCCTTCCTCCATGGAACTAATTCTAAGTATGGAAGGCCATTCAATTCCACCATTTATGACAAAACCTCCTTTATCTCCCTATAAATTGACCACTCATCTAAGTGATTAGGGGCTATATTATGTTGAATTGTATGGACGTAATGTTGCTATGAGAATTGGCTTTGAAGCAAGTATTGTAATGCTACAAGTTTGTCATGCTTTTGATGTGATGTGGATGGGATCCAAGCTAGAGGAATGACTTTGAATCAGACACAATGGTTGTAATTCCTTCTTCTATTCAATAAAGTGTTTGAACCTTTCTCCCATATGTTTGTATTGTCTTATAATGCTTATATGTGTGAAATGTATTTGATTCCATTCACTTATATTCAATAGATATTTTTCTTTGATTGATTCTTTGTTTTCTGTTGTGTTTACAGGTACTTCTCAAGCATATTAAGTACGGGAAGGAGCGACGGGATCGATACAAAGGAGACGAGAGGAAGAGGAACTACAAGTAGGTCTTCTCATCTCCTCATCTTATCTATTGCTTATAGGAAAATACTAAAATACTTTAAAATGTTGTTCTAGATATGGCTACTTATCTAGGGAATTAGTATTTATTCATAGATACCAAATTCTCCAAAACAGATTGGCAACCATTCTGGGGAAGATCCTCTTTCCTAGTAGCTTATCCACCTCCTAGGACATCCTTGCAGACCCTACTTGTGTTCATTGATTGTATTTCAGCTCTTTTGCATTGAAAATTTGGTCAAAACTATGTCAAATTGCCTTTTGAAATGGCTCATTGTCACCAGCGCAGGCTTGTGAGGGACACAGTGCGCTGCAGAGCACCCTTGGCTTAGGGACAGTGCTCTGAAGTGCACTGTCTCCCATTCATGGCTGCGTTGATCCTCCTAGGGTCAGTTTCCCACCTTTGGAATGTGTTTTTGCCAACTTTTGGTTGTTTGTTTGTTTGTTGATTGATCAATGAATGTTATGTCTCAGAGAAAAAGTTTCTATCTTCATGTCTAGCCCTACTTTGACTTGATTGATTAATGTTTCTTAAATGTTTTTTTTGTCATTATCGGTCTATAGTCAAAGTTAGAATATAGTTGATTAATCTTTGTTCGAAAGAAAGTGTCATAAGGTCTTCTTTTTCTTCGAAACAGAACTGTCATAAATGTCTTTGTTCTTATTAAAGATTGATTTCTTATTTACATAATTTTCCTTTTGTTCATATTCACATTAAGGAAATCGAAAAGAAATACATGCATGTTGCATTGAAAAAGTTTGTGTGTGCTCATAGGAATAGTGTAGGGAAATTGCATTAAATTGTGATCTTTGCTCTTTGATCAAAAGAAATCTGATTGCTCTATCCTTAGTAGATAGGATTTTCATCATTAAATTGAATGGAAAGAATGCTTATCATGATAGTTGCATTCCTAGGAATTTTAGAATACATCACTGTAGAAAATCTGATGGTAAGTTAACCCGATAATGCAATATAAATCAAAGCAGAATACTATAACCAACTTTTACTATCAATTTGCGGAAGCTTAAAGATTGAGCTGAACAATATAACCAGAAGAAGAAGAATCAATCGCACAATACACATGAAAATACTTTGGGCAAAGCCTCAGCTAAAAAACCCACTATCTGTATTATCATATGAGGTGGAAATACATAGGAATTATACAAAGCCTTAGCTCTCACAGCTAGCCAGCTCTCAGTACAATCCTCACAGATGCTCACATGAAATCTTGGCTTCTCTCCATCCTTCCTCTCTGCCCTCCAAGCTCCTATTTCCTTGCGCTTTTCCTTGTGGATGATTTACCTACAACCAAGTGGATGATCTCTTCCAAAACTGTGCAATCCTCAAGGATTAAATCCTTGACTGCATGCATGAGTTTTCTCTTTGAGAAAACACATGCAACTGATAGTACACTATCCTTGACTTTAATCTCAACTGGGTCTTTCTCAGAATAGACATGCATGAGTTTTTGATGAGCGAATCTTCAGTTAACTAGAGTAGCACTAGTTGAATGCATGCATGCATCAACTGACTGTTAACTCACCATTAGTTCCTCAAACAATTTGGAACTAATTTAACTAGACTTAACTCAGTAAATTGAGTTAACTAATTACAACTCAAATATAACTCAATCTTATCTCCTTAATTTAAGGGATAACTCTTGCATGACTTCAGAAAGACTTCTAACTTGAATTTCTCCAACTAATTAATTCAAAATGAATTAATTAATTACTTCCAAGTAGCTGTTAAGACTAAATTCGATTTTAATTCACAATTTAATTCAAGGACAAATTAAATTGGAATATTCTTGTTGCCATATTTCAACAATCACGTGGTGAACTTGAAAGGCAAATTCCTAAGCAAGATCAACTTAAAATTAACATCAATTTACCTAATGGAGCATTGTCATTAACGAAAAAAATTTAGTGGTTCTAGGCTAGAGACATGTTACAGCGTCATAAAACAAAGCAGTTATCGCTAACTTGTGTGCAATACATCCCGAGTGTGATACCTCATTCCACGTACATGAGTATATCGTAGCTTGTCAACGTAACTTCAGGTATATAGGGCGGTGTTACAGTATGTAATGTATATGGGAATGCTCTCACTATGCTGTTTTGCATTAGACAGTGCTTATACGGACTGGGCCTCCACGTACCTTCGGGTATATATGGGAGGACAACGGTTTCTATCCATCCTTAGGTAATCAAGTCAGCCACCTTGTACACTGTGATAGACTGAACACAACATTCGGGGAGATTTCCTTCCCGTACTTCTTGGTTCGCCAGGAGGTATTCTACAGTTCACAATTGCTTCGTAAACCTTTTGCCTAGCTTACCCCTTTTTGTTTATTTCTTTTTTTATAATAAAATTAATTAGCAATCGTGGAGGAACATCAACCCTTACCCCGTCATTCATGGAGAACAACGAGTAAACCACCTTTGCCGCCCGAAGCTACACCTATTCGATCAAAGCGGTCTCGCTTAATTGAGTCAAGTACATCAAGAACTCCTAGTTCTTCATCTGAATTACCTGAATCATCTATTTCGATAAGTACTGAGACTCCAGTTACTCCAACCATTTCTGGTACATCCGTTTCTGAAGAAGAAGTTTCACAATTACCTGAGGACATTAGCACTGATCCTAGTGAAACAGTAACCGAAGTTGTTCAACAACAAGTTGATCCTCAACTTGAAGTTGCTCAACAAGAAATTACTTCTAAACTTGAATCAGTTCAACCAAAAGTTAATCCAGAACATATCATAGTTCAAATAAAAGTTACATCTGAACCTGAAGTTGTTCAGGAACCTCTTTTTGAAACTGTTGTTCTTTTACTCAAACATCTAGACTTCGAATTTTAACATTCAGAAGTTGTTACTTTATCGGAAGACGATCAATCGGTTACCTCTCAGACATCAGTAACTACTGAAACTTCCACTTTATCAAAACCAGAAGTCTTTCACGGACCAGACGGTGAAGTTCTTCCACCTGGTTTAATTGTTGTCGAGGAAGAATTGGAAGAAGATTCTACACCTAGAACCCCATTCCACTTTGGAACTGGGCTTTATATTTACCCTCATACTCCTCATTTTACTGCTCCGTTTGATCCTGCTTCTTTTCAAGTACTCGTCGATTCTTTAGGACAACTTTTGGGTCAATTAACTATGGCTGAACAACTGTCAACATCCCAGACTGTATCATCTAATGCAGCTGCGACATAATCTTCTGTTGCAATCTCTTCAATGTTTTCTACCACACCTGAGTCACACCTATATGGTGAATTGTCCATCCTGATTGGTTACCAATCTTTATCTAGAACCCACTTAGGGGTTTATTCTACATTATGGTCATCACCCATGTCCTCAACCAGAATTTTCCCTGATTCTTCTTTAACGGGAACTCAACAGTTTGATCCTGCATATCAATATCAAGCTGGGAAATCTAGTCAATAAAGACCTATGTATCCATTACATACTGGATTGCCGCCATATGGAGAGAAATATGCTTATTCACCTTATCCTCCCTATTCCGAAGGGCCATCATATGGTAGTATCCCGCAGTATTCAGGTCAGCCTAGAATTCGATTTTTTCAATTGCAACCAACAATTCCAGTTCAACCAAGGCTTGTGTATCCAACACAACTAATGCAAACTGTGTCCGCTATTCCTACTACACCTGTTATTACTACTATACCATAGTTACAAGTTCAAATTTTTGTATCTCAACTGGTACAAACTGGTCCTTCTACCTCGCAACCACATGTTTCGGGTCAAGAAGTTCAAGTTTCTCAAGCTATTGTACAACAACCACTTGTGTCCGGGGTTCAACAACCTCAGGTTAGTATACCCTTATCTGGATTGGCTCAGGCTTACACTGGTATAGTTTATTCACAACATGGCCAACCTTTCATTGCCGGGAAACAACAACCGTTAAATCAACAAAAGTTGTACCAACAAAAAGAACAGTTGATTCAATTACCGTGGCAGCCTCAATTTCAACAACCTCAATTCTAGAAATTCTAACCCCAATTTGGACCTACCCAACAGGCTCAACCTGGGTTTGGACAATATCAAGCTTACCAAGGTCCTGGTCAACAAGGCTTTGCAGGTTATGGACAACCACAAATTCAACCTGGTTATCAACAACCACCTTATGTTGGATTTGTTCAACAACAACCTTATCAAGGATACCAAATGTAGATGCCCTATGTTGGTATGCAAAGACTTATTGCTCAGGAAATTCGATCATATCCTGGCTATGTTCAACCTGATCTGAATCGACAGTTGCCATTTGTAGCAAGTTTAGAATTACCAAATTTAAATCGGCTCACTAATGATCCAATCTTATATGCACCTTGGTGGCCAGTGATTCCGCATAAGTTACCTTCTGACATTATGAAATTCAATGGAAATCCCAGAGAATACCCATCAAATCATGTCATGACCTTTCATTTGTGGTGTTCATCAAACTCCTTAAATGATGATTCGATTAGACTCTGTCTTTTCCAAAGAACGCTTACTGGTCCGATTGCTAAGTGGTACATTGAGTTACCACGAGCTTCTTTCGACAACTTTATGACTTTAGCCACCACATTTCTGACCCAATTCCAGTTACCTATCAGATATGAGACTGGAACAGAACTCCTAACCAACTTTAAACAGACTACTATTACCCATATATCAGATCATATTCATGAGTGGTGGTGTCGTCATCGAATTGTTAAGACACATGTTCCTAATCAAATTTTGGCTGAGTGGTTCATAAAATTCTTGTTGCCATCAATCACTGAGGATGTGGCAAAAGGTGGAGTTGTCACAGAAGGGAAAGTAATTGCTCATGCCCAATACTTGGATTTGATTTACACACAATCTGGCATGCTCTACGACAAGATTCCCAATGCACCCCGACCATCTTTCACTGTTCCTCCTCCTCCATAATCGAGTAAGGACTCTCATGCCGGCGATGGTGCGATCGGTTATTTGAGCACGCAAATGGAAATAAGACCATCTGGTCAAACTCTTGCCATTACCAATCAAACTACCAATGCATCAGAAAACACTCTTTCTTCCGAAGTTAATGTCGTGTCATCTGACAAAGGAAAAAATCAAAAGAAACTAGGAGGTAAGAAGAAGGGGAAAAACAAGAAGGAATAAGATACTTCCCCTCAAGAGAAATCATTTGATTCCTCTACTTAGGCAAGGAAACCTCGTTATCCATGTCTAATCTGTAATGATGAGCATTTTACAAGAGATTGTCCACACCGCTTAGAGGTCTCTAAACTTCTAAATACTTCTAACACATCTGTAGTGTTGACTGATCCATTTCCAAACCCGGAGACACATTTGGTTGCAACAAACCATGCTTCCACATCCCAAGTACTCATGTTATCCATCACAAAGCCACAAAATGAAGTTTTGGTGTCAACAAGAAATAAAGATTATGGAAATCCACTGTCATCATCGAATAATCAGGCCACTGATCAACCTAATCCTTCGACTTCGACTTCATCTGAAAATATTCCACCACCTATTGCACCAAAATTGACAATAAAACCACCAAAGGGAGTTGTGCATAAATTGACATTTAACCCTCGAGCTCGAGCAGCTCAGAACTATAACATAGTGGAAGATCTTGCTCAATCACCTTCTGCTATGTCGACACTCGAGGTGTTACAAAACTGTCCCTCCCAGAAGCAGGCTTTACTATAAGCAATTAGCAGAATAGACCCTACGGATTCCAATCTTGTGGTTTTTAACCATGCGAGATATACACCATAGTTACCGGTGTAGTTAGCTTTCCTAATTCAAGTAAAAGCTCTCAATAAGAATGTTCACCGAACTATTATTGATGAGGGGGCATCTACTTGCATTATGTCAATGAGCTACTGGAAAACACTTGGTTCACTGCCGTTGTCACGATCACCAACCACGTTAAAAGCTTTTGACAGATGAACATATACTCCTTGTGGGATTTTGAGTAACCTACAAATCGAACTAGGGGGAAAAATAGTTACTATTGAAGTTGAGGTAGTTGACGGACCCCTCGATTACAACATTTTAATGGGAAGGCCATGGGTATATGCTATGGCTGCTGTGGTTTCCATGTACTTTTGTACTATTTCATTCCCTCATAAGGGTGGAATCATAGTTATCGATCAACTTTCCTTCTTTGCAAATAGTTCACAGGCTATGGGAAGCATTCTGTTGGTACACGGAACCCCGTTGTCACTTCAAAGTGTTGGAGTAGGTCTCTTTAAAGATCCTTCCCTAATGGGTACTTTTACGCTATCGTCACCATCTGATTTGATGGAAGTGGCAAGAGTAGAGACTTGCAACATGATTTCCTCCACCTCATCTGATTTAAGGAGGATTACCAATGATTCTGAAGTTGATAATAATACTGAGGTTATGCCACTAAGCCCCATTGAGCTAGCATAGTGTTGTGCTCTACAACAACCCCCCATTTCTTATCATTTTATTCACAAAATTATCATATGAAATGGGTCCCTTTAGAGTTTGATTGGTATCAATATTGTATTATTTAAAAAGGTCCGAAAACCAAAGGAAAATATTATATAAAACCTTTTTGAAAAACCCATTTTGATCAAATAAACCAATTCTTAATCATTGCGATAAAGCGATCGCAAGATCGCATATCGCAATGACATAAGGAGCATATGTAAATAACACATTGGTTTCCACTGATGCGATATCGCTATCGGCGATCGGCAATACTCTATGCACATTTTAAAGAGCGCCCCCAGGTCATACCCCCGATGCGATGCGATATCGCAATCGGCAATCGGCGATACACTATCTATGCACATTGCAATGCCCATTCACCCCGATGCGATGCGATTTCGCTATCGGCGATCGGCCATATACAATACATATCTCATATGATGCTAATACTCCCGATGCGATGCGATATCGCTATCGGCTATCAGGGTTTCTAAAAGATGGCAATATAAAAGTTTTAAGTTTGCCCCAATCGCCGATTGCGATAAAGCGCAGATTTCAAAAAACCGTTGGAATAAAGGGATATCATGATTTATTTCATATTAAAGGCTTGATCTGTCCAACAATGATTCATCTGTGCGCAATCGCCAAAACATCCACAGCACGATTAAATGAATCATTCAGCCGATTAATGATATAATGGGCATTTAAGATTGGCAGGTTTTTAACGGCCATTTAATGTGCTCGTAAGTCCTAAAATCCTCCCATGGATTGTATCTGCGCCCATTTTAAAAGCTAATCCCTTATTACGCATCAGTCAATATATCTCATCACTTTAAAGCTTTCATTTCCATTTCCTTTGTGTTACGTTTATTTTCGCCTCTGTGCAGAATTCATCCAAAGGAGAAAGCTCAAGCAAAATGGGGAAGAAATCCAAGAAGACCACAGGTGCTTCCGCTGCGCCAGTTGCAGGACAAGCTGTCGCTGACAAAAAGAAGGGATTGATATCTGATACTACATGTTTGGGTCTTGTCAGAACTACTTGGCAAGGCACCTACAACCTGATTGAAGCCGAAGAACCAGAAGCAACGACAGTACAAGCCACTGTGGGTTTAACTCGGAAATCCGAGGGTACTCTTAAGGACTTAGCTGACTCCTTCCTTCACCGGATAGTAGCTAGGGAACAAATTCTCCCATACACAGATGTAGTGTGGTGGGTAATTGAAGAAATCCCAATCCTGGATAGAACCTTCAGCACCAGAGACGGGAGAATTTTCGGGTCATTCAAGGCGGATGATCTAAGGCAAATGTATCATTTGCCTGAGCCAGAGAAGATATACAATAAGGCGTTCCTGGAGAAATTCACAAACGAAAATGAAGTTGAATCCGAACCCATCCACGATTGGAGACAAAATCTGGCAAAGCACAAACATGAGTCTTCTGGTAAGTACTCAGTTGATTCCCT
This sequence comes from Pinus tabuliformis, assembly GCA_031772625.1. NCBI lineage: Eukaryota > Viridiplantae > Streptophyta > Pinopsida > Pinales > Pinaceae > Pinus > Pinus tabuliformis. Next base: position 818,714,045 of record CM062814.1, read on the forward strand.
GGCTTCTCCTTATTGCTATGTTGGAATAATGATGTGTAGATTGTGGGGATTTCATGACTCTGCTAATTTTACCATAGAAATGGTTCCCCTAATGGAAGCAGCATGCAACAATGTAATTATGGATTGGGCCACTATTCTCTCAGATAAACTAGCCTCAGCTCTTCTTGAATTTAGGAGTAAGACCCACGTTTCTGAAAGGATAATTCCCCCATTCTATTACAGTGCCTATATCTTAGATACCTTGTGTTTTAATTCTGAATTTCCTGTGCTCGGCTGGAGGTGGAAGCCACAAGACCCCATGCCTATTCACATATACCATCAGAAATTATGGAAGTCCTCTTATAAGCACCATTTGTACCAAGTCTGCAATGGTTTTATGTTACCTGTTCATTATTCTATTTTTGATAAACCTGCTCCCAAGATTTCTTATCAAGCCGGAATTGACTTAACCTCAATAGGAAGATGGTTCGGGGAGGAAAACTTCACTTATGTAAGAGTTTTCGGTAGCCAAGCCGAACCTCATGTTCTCCCTTTATACATACCAGATAAGCTATTGGCAAGAGAAATCTCTTACCAGATTATGGCTGAGAGTGTTACACAGACTCTCAAGAAAAATAAGAAGCAAGGCTGGCCCTCTTTTCCCTTGAGATGTGGTGTCTATACTCTGCATGATCTCAAACATGCAGAAATGGAAGCCACAAAGATTAAATCATTAACTCTGGCGACTCTCCCAAATAGGCAGTTTGATCCAAACAAAGTTGCATATACTGCACTAGAACAGGCCAAATTGACAAAATTTGATCATAAAGAAGATATGTTTGATGACCTGTTCTCTTCAGCTGAGACAATAAATCAGGTTAAAGCATTCACCAAAGTGAAATATAATGATGAAGGGTTGACTGAATTTAATAAACTTAGAGAACAGAGGTTGCAAACTCTGCCTCTAGATTTACTAGCAACAACCCCAGCGACATCCTCAAGCGAGCCTGATCGGAAACTGTCAAAGGAACCTCCAGTTATAACGAAAGAACAAGAGAAGCCACAGGAGGAAAATCGGAAGAAAGAACAAGAGGAAAAGCAAAGAAGAGAAAAAGAGGAAAAGCAGAAGAAAGAACAAGAGGAAAGGCAGAAGAGAGAGGAGGAAAAAGTGCGGAAGGAGACCCAAGCTGAAAAAGGAAAAACAAACCACCATTGATGTCAATATAGATACTCATATTGAACCTAAATTGCTCCAGGAATGGAAGCAATTTGATTCCATTATCAGTGGTTTGGAATGCTCAAAGGACACAGACACTTCAAAGGTAACAGATATACAAGATATCACTTCACCACAGGTTCTAAGTGGAACCAGCGGCCCACCCATTTCTAAAGAGGTAGAGGTAATACCAAAGGACCCCTCCGACCAAATCATTCTGCAGGTAGAAGATATTCCTCCCTTGGATGTCTTCTACAGCCCAAGGCATAAAGCGGTGGTTAAACGACAAAGGAAAAGAAGAAGGACTGATCAACCTTCCCTTTTCCCAAAGCAAACTATCACGGGCAATGTAGTTTGGAAGGAGGAATTTGACCCCTCCGATGACCTGACAAAACTGTCACAGTATGCAAGAGCTTATTCGGCAGCGACAATAGACAAGGCATCGGAGGTAAGCCTTTTACTGAAAACAAAGGATCAGGAGATTTTCTCATTACAGGCACAACTAACTGAAGCAAAGCAGAAAGCGGAGCAGGCAGAGCAGCAATTGTTGACGCACCAGCAAGTGAATAGTCAACTAACACAACAAGTGCAGGCAGAAAAACAAAGGATTGACCAAAGCGCAATCTAGAAACAAAAAGAATTATTAGAGGCATTGGCACAATTGAAGGCAGCGAACGAGCAAATGATGAAAACAAAAGATGAGCAAATTGCTCAATTATCGTCACAGCTCGAGAAAACAAAGGGCATTCCACAAGTGGCTGAATTTAGAGCAGAAGCATTACAAATAAATACTGCATTAATATCTCAAATTAAGCTTCTGTGTCAACAAATTGCCCGGGCAGAGCCACTATGTGAATTAGCGGCATCCATAAGTAAGCAAGTAGACAAGGCCAGGACTGAATTAGATCAAGCTGAAGAAACGATAGCTGCATTTCTCGATTGGCAAGATTCTAACCAAGGACAAGCGGCCAATTTACCCAGGATCTTAGAATCACACAAAGATATACTCTTCACTGAATGACAGTCCCAGTTAATGAAAGCAGAGAGGGCGGTTTCAAGATGTAAATCAACTTCTAGTAATTTAGTTGAATTGGTCAATAACACTCTCTACTTATCAAACATGATTTCCCAATGCACACCAGGAAAGTTGACAACAATGAAAACGTTGGAGCAATCATGTTATCCAGATCTGGAAGAAAAGGGGAGGTTAATCGCTGGGATCAACAGTTTAACCTGGGACACATATTGGTTTTTCCTGGTAAAGCCGCACACACAGAGAGCCGCCCTCAAATGCCTAACAGATGCGATCGGGTATATTATCCCCGATATTTAGGATGCCACCTATGCCGCCCAGCTCAGCTCGTGCCTCAACAAACCACCTGAAGTAGAGCCAATGCTTGCGATAAGTCAGCTCAGATTTAAAGGCAAGCAGCCTACTTGATGAATCATGCCGCCGACTGCCAGATCGTTGAAGAAAAATAGGATCAAGATTTATTGATACCAATTAAGTAGGATTTATCTTTTATAGATAGATAGATTAATTAAGTATTTATAGACCCTTTCATTGTTTTGGAAAAGGTCGTAAAGTTTTGTACTTGACTTAAAGGCTGAAGTTGCACTATTGTGCTTCAGTCATATTCTTTTATGAAACTGGACCAGTTGTTCTTAATTCGATAAGGAAGCTTTTTATGCAATTGTACACTATTGTCTTTGTATGGAAAATGTTTCTGCGTTGAACGAAGAATTACAAGTAGCGATTGATATTGGGAGTGTCAAAGCAGCTCATATGGTATTTCTATATATGTCTGAATTCATTCCTTTCATGTGAATTGTTATTTGATTATCTTTGCTATTATTGATTATATGCATGTGCTTTAACAACAGTTCTATATTCCTTCCACTATTGGATGTTTTATGGTATGCTTTTCTTATAATCATGTATGTGTCGATGATATAAATGATGAGTGTAGTAATATTGCTTTAATCGCTTTGCTTAACTATTTAGGCACAGTAATCTTGAATGAAATAATATCCATTTCTGTTAGATGGAGTCATCTATATGCCTGTCTATAGACACAGACCATCAAGCGATACACTTTAAAGCTCAATAGGTTCCTGGGATAGGTCATAGTTCTTGTATTCTTGTCAATAGATTTAGTTATTCGCCCATCACTAGCTTAGTTAATAAATCATCCATTCATCCCGTTTATCCATTTTTGGGAAACTAGTCCCATTATCCCCAGTCGGAGCCACTATTCCAAACGGAAAAGGAGCTGTACTAAGGTCTGGACCGGGTGGTTATCCCCAATGTTTTTGCAGCGATTTTCGAGGCATCAACATTTTTGGCGCTAGAAGGAGGGCCCAACTGTGAATGGCAAACAAACCCAAATCTGCAGGCCATTCTAAGAGTAATTCTCCCTCCATATCTCCTTGTACTTCCCAATTGTATGCTGGTTCTCCAGTATCCAAACAAGAAGAAGAGGAATCAACTACCACTGCTCAAACCCATCATACTCCAGAACAATTAAGTCTTGAATCGCCTGAAGTCCAGTCTCTTATCCACAAACTTCAGAGCTTCTCGATTTCACCACAGAAATCAGAGGTATCACAAAGCAGTGCGACTTCGCAGTTCAATTTACCTCACCCTCTCACCAGACTTCAGAGCGAAAAGCTCGGTATTGAACCCACTGAGTTCCCTTTACCCAAAAGGAAAAAGGCGAAGAAATATACTGAAGGATCTGATAGTGAAGAGCTTTCATCCACATCCTCCATTGCATCTTCCTCTCTGCAAAGTCAACCGTCCACTCCCCCATTACATATCGTTGTTCATCAGGGATTAGGAGCTTCAACATCCCAACCTGTTCACTCCTCAATATTATTTCCTTCCCAGACATCTAGAATTCCAGCGGTAGTATCAATCACTACTGCTATTATAATGGCAGATCCATGGACCAGACCTGGTGCAGTCAATATGCCTGCACCATTGCATCCATTACCAGATGCTCCTGAAAAATGGCTACCCAAGTTTAACCCAGATGATGGGACCCAGGCTGAGGAACACATTAATAATTTCATGTTGGCAGTCAACTTGAAAGGAGTAACAGAACAAGATTTTGTTGTTAGACTCTTCCCTTACACCTTGCAAGGATCAACAGGATCCTGGTATTTTTCTTTACCCTCTGGTTCCATTACTAGTTGGAACACTTGCCAAGAGCAGTTTCTTACCAAATATGGAGATGATAGGTCTTTGGCTACCCTAATAAACGATCTCTCCAATATTAGGATAGAGCATCGGGAACCAATTAAGGAATTTAATGCTCGATTCAACAAACTCCTGAACAAAATCCCGATGGCCTCCAAACCAAGTGAACAAATTCGAAGCGAATGGTATATAACCGCCCTACCTGCCAATATAGCCATTTTTGTAGACAGGGCTGGGAAACCTACCTTAGCTGAAAACATGAGAGAAGCACTTGCTGTGGAAAAGCGCATTAATGCTCTAGAGAAGAAGGCTGCTCTGGAAGACAGAAAAGCCAAAAAAGTGTCTTTCAAAGATGACTCAAGAAAGAAAACCCCAAAAGACCCATATGACATGGAAGGTTTGCAAAAGGTCTTAAAAACTTTATCAAATGAAATGGTTGAAATAAAAAAACAGGTAGCCGAAACCTCAACCAAAAGACCCTTTAGGACTTATAAGAGAAATGAATCAAAGTCACCAAATGTCATATCTAATGCAGATTCAGAGCAAGAAGAAGAAGAGGAAGAAGAAACAATCTCACCAACTGATGATGAAGAAGAAGTAGTAGAATGTCATGGAATGTGGGATTTTATACTCCCCAACTCTGATACCGATAATGAAGAAGAAGCATTCCCGGTCACTACTAGGAGCAAAAGTACTTCTGAACCTGTTCAGGTAACGTCAAAGAAAAGGAGTGCAGGTGCCGCTACAACCAAAGAAAAAATACCTGCAAAGAAATCACCTTTAGTAGTTCCCCAAAACCAGCCTTCAACTTCTAATACTCCTTCAACATCTAAAACATTAGTGGTATCCGATTCAATGGAGTATAACATTGTTGATGACATGAAGAAAACTAAAGCAAACATTACTATGTTTGAAATTAGTAAATTAAAACATCAGCAGAAATTGCTTCTCAAAGAATTGAATGTTGTTCCCTCTACACCTATTCCCAGTGCTAAAGCTGCTAATGATTCAGGCCAATCTCCCCCCAGTATGGTTGAAGCTACCGATTCAGTTCTGATTGGAGATAGATCAAATTCTCATACTCCACCCTTCCTTCTAACCTATGAGATCTATAACAGAAACCTGCACAACTGTTTGATTGACTCTGGGGCATCTTCTAACATAATGCCAGCTTCAGTTTGTTCTAAACTGAACATTGAACCCCAGAAGTCTGCTATCCATATTGTACAGTTGGACAGGACCAAAGTGCAGGTTGTGGGAGAAATTAATTCCATAACTATCAGGTTGTCTGCTGATCCTAGAGTAGTACAAAGGATTGACATCCTAATAGCCGATATACTTGAATTTTACGGTTTAATTTTGAGTAGGGATTGGTCTGAGAAATTGCATGGGTATATTTCCATTGATTGGTCACATATGTGGCTTCCCTACAGGGGTAAGCCAAATCAAATAAGGATCGATCGGGAAAAACATATGACCCATACAGTTACAAAATTCGAACAAGAAAACCAGCCGGTAGCATTCAACAACAATATTTTGGGAAATTATTCATCAGAGTCATTCTTTGGCAACTTCGTTGCCCAACCCTCTCCGTTCTCAGTAAACCACTCTACATCTCAGATTGAAAATTTTTCACAAACAGATCGATCAAGATGTTTCAATGATACTGAAAAAATTGTAAATCCAATTGTTAATACTTCTTTATTTTGGTCTTTATATTTCGATGGGTCCAAGTCTAGTGAGCGCTCAGGAGCAGGATGTATTTTGGTTAGTCCACAAGGAGAAAAGACAATGCTGTCCTGTAGGCTAGAATTCGAATGCACTAACAATACAGCTGAATATGAAGCCTTAGTCCAGGGACTATATAAAGCAATCGGCCTTAAAGTGCAATATCTAAAAGTATTTGGCGATTCTGAAATTATTGTTAAACAGTTGAGGAATGCAATCCATTGTCTTTCAAATCACCTCAAGCATTATTAATTGCTAGTACAAGAACTTACCTCGCACTTTTCCGCATTCAACATTTCCGCCATCCCTAGGTCTCAAAACTCGGCAGCCGATCTCCTAGCTAATGTAGCTTCCAAGCTCCTACCTTTTGAAGACTACAGCCCATATAGATTTTCCGTAGAATTGCTTTTTAGGCCCTCAATTCCTGACAATGTCACTAATTGGAGAGTATTTAACCATGACGAGGATATTTTACAATTTCTAACTTCTGAAAAGTCCTATGACAATCAAATTATTGAGGAAAATGACCATGACCTACAAATGAAAGAAACGCCACAGGAAAATTCAATCCCAAAGCCAGTGGTAAAGCTCGAGGATCTTTATGATATCAAAGACAGGTTTAAACCTGTAACTAATGCAAAGCTCCAAAGTTCTACCCTTAGGTTTGAATTGATAAATCTTGGCACCGAGCAAACTCCTCAAAACATTAACTTAGGACTAGGACTTTCCTTGGAAGAGAAGGAGGCATTCATTAGACTGTTAAGGAAAAATAAACAGGTCTTTGCTTGGAAATACGATGATTTGAAGACATATGATACATCAATTATCCAGCATACCATTCCAACGCTTCCCGATCAGAAACCGATTCAGCAAAAGTTAAGAAAAATATATCCAAACTTAGAGAGCCAGATAAAATCGGAACTTAACAAACTCTTGAAAGCCAAGATTATCTTTCCTATCCGACACTCAAATTGGGTCTCTAATATGGTGCCAGTCAGAAAGAAAAATGGCGACATTCGCATTTGTATTGATTTCAGAAATTTGAACAAAGCGAGCTTGAAAGACAATTTCCCATTACCTACTATGGAGCAAATACTTCAATCAGTAGCAGGCTCTGAATTGATGTCTTTTTTAGACACTTTCTTAGGATATAACCAAGTTTTGGTCCATCCTGATGACCAGCTTAAAACCACATTCAGAACCAAATGGGGAACATATGCATATCAGAAAATGCGCTTTGGACTGATTAATGCAGGAGCAACATTCCAAAGAGCGATGGATACAGCTTTTAGAGGGATGATTAATAGAACAGTGGTCGTCTATCTAGACGATATTACTGTATTCTCTAAAAAGAGAGCTAATCATTTGCATGACTTAAGTCAAATCTTTCAACGCTGCAAAAGATATGGTATTTCTCTTAACCCTAAAAAGTCTTTCTTTGCTCTTGATCAAGGGAAGCTCTTGGGTTTTATTGTGTCCAAAGATGGCATTTGTATTGATCCTGACCGGATCAAACAAATCTCTGAAATCCCTTTCCCACACAATAAAAAATCGATGCAGTCATTTTTAGGCCAGATCAATTTTGTTAAAAGATTTGTTCCAGATTTTCTCAAATTATTTTGCCACTTCAAACAATGATTAAGAAAAATTCAGTCTTTAAGTGGGGATCAGCAGAAAAAGAAGCTTTTGATCTAATCAAGCAATCAATAATCAATGCCCCAGCCTTAAATACTCCAAATTTTTCTAATCATTTTACATTGTATACCATCGCATCCAACTTGTCTTATGCTGCAGTACTCACGCAACTAAATGATCAGAATCTGGAAGCACCCATTTCATTTTTTAGCTCAAATCTTCAGGGTGCTCAATTGAATTACTCCGAGGTAGAAAAACAAGCCTTTGCTGTATTTAAAGCGGTCAAACATTATAGACCCTTCATTTTGAAAACCCACACAAAAGTCATAGTTCCTTTCCTTGCAGTTAGGAAACTATTAATCCAAAAGGAACTGGGTGAAAAAAGGGAAAATTGGGTCACAGCGCTTCAAGAATATGACTTAGAAATTAGGCCAGCAAAGATTGTTAGGGGCCAAGGTTTTGCAGGTTATTGCCAGGAGCATCCAACATCCCAGAATCAGGTGATACAGATCAAACTGAAGAAATCAACCAGATAAGTGTTACTGATTCTGAGTCTCAATATGCAGATTTAATCTTTTATTTGAAAAATGGATATGCACCTCCTAACCTGTCTTACAAAAACAAAAGGGCCATAAGGTTAAAAGCGAAAATTTTTACAATTACTGATGATGTGATTTTTAGACAGAATTATGATTCAATCTTATTAAGATGCCTTGAGAAACCTGAAGCACAAAAGGTTTTGCAGGAGTTACATGATGGGCCAGCAGGAGGACATTTTGGAGCTGACACAACAGCTCACAAAATTATTCATGCTGGATACTATTGGCCCACTTTGTTTAGAGATACCCACGAGTATGTAAGGAAATTCCTTAATTGTCAAACTTCTAGTGGAAGACAACGAAAACCAGCTTTCCCTCTACAACCGGTCATCATTGAACAACCATTTGAGCAATGGGGATTGGACATCATTGGGGAAATTACTCCACCATCTTCCAAACAGGATAAGTATATCCTTACTACTACCGATTATTTTACTAAGTGGTTTGAAGCAATTCCTTTGAGGACAACAATTTCTAAAGCAATCATTGAGTTCATAGATCAATTCATCATTACCAGGTTTGGTGTCCCAAATTCTCTTGTTTTTGATAATGCATCCTATTTCTCAGGCAATGCTATGTTTGATTTCGCTATTAAAAGAGGATTTAAATTAAAATATTCTGCTAATTACTATCCCCAGGGTAATGGTTTAGCAGAGTCTACTAATAAGAATCTGATCAAAATCATTAAGAGAACTATTGAACAAAATCATAAAAACTGGCACAAATCCTTAATGTTTGCATTATGGGTTGATAGGATAACACAGAAAGCTTCTATAGGATCTTCTCCGTTCAATCTTGTGTATGGAAAAGAAGCAGTACTACCCACAAATCTTGTTCTTCCTTCTTTAGCCCTAGTACAGTTCATTGAGGAAACTCCTTCTTCTTCTATTCAGTTTAGACATGATCAAATTCTAAAACTAGAAGAAGAAAGAGAAAAAGCCAGGGTTACTCATGCCAAACATCAACAAATCATCAAAGCAGCTTTTGATTCAGTCTCATCCGGTTCAAAACAATTCCAAGTCGGTGATTTAGTTCTGAAATGGGACAGAGACCATGAGGACAAGGGTAAACACACCAAGTTCCAGAAGATGTGGCTTGGACCATTTCAGATCTACGAGAAGATAGGCCATTCGACCTTTATATTGCAAGACTTATCAGGTTTGAGAGATTCTCTCCCTGTTAATGACCTTATCTTGAAGAAATTCTTTAATTGAGGAGGTAACCCCTTCTCCTTTCAGTTTGATAGAGTTTTGTAGTTTGTAGGATTTGTGGAAAATAATGTTGTAAGGTATCTTCTATTGACCTTTGCTGTGTTTGAAAAGTTGTCCCACAGAAGTAGTATGGATATTTGCTTTTAAATAAATAGAGCTCACAACCAAAAGAGATAATTTCTAGGAAATTAGGTATCATTGTATTTTGAAACCACATTTCAAGTTTTGTTAACACCTCTCAAAGTTTAGAAGTATTGTAAATCATTTTCTGTTTTCAAATTGGTCTCAAAAGGTTATCAATATCAAGATAGAAGCTAATCCAATTTCAGCATCTTCAACTCTTACCCTGTCATCCATTTACTCTTAAGGAGAAGATTGTTCATCCCATTCACTAAAGTTTATGATTACTCAGAGTGTAATTCTAAAAATATCTGATATTAAAGATAAGAGGTCTTATTACAAGCCTGCTTACCATGTTCATAGGGAAATAGTTTAACCGACATTACCAATACTGCATACCAAAACAGGGTAATGGCTTAGAATTATAAGACAAGGGGTCTCATCACGAGCCAACTTGTTCGGTTAGATTACTACCAGTGAATGGCATTGTCAATAGCTGGCCACCAAACCAGGACAATGGCTTTTTATCTTATCAATAACAGAAAAAGGAAATGAAATACAAAATATGAAAACATGTTTTGAATTCATTTTGTTAATCACACTCTTAATTGGATGGAACAATGGACAATAGCATGGTTAAAAGGTATCCCTGTCGAAACTATAAACGTTTGCTGGTAGCAGAGGCTCTACCTATGACAGATGAGTTCACTATAAAAGCTGATTTGGAAAGGTTTTCTGTTTTATCATTATAAACCAATAAAGGCCTATTTAAAACTTAGAATGTATCTATTTTCTTAAAAAAGAGAGGAAGTTAGCAAAATAGTTTCATTTCATTCGGAATGCATATATACCCAGTTATATTAGAATTTTCCCTTTTGATTAGAACTCTATTTTGAAAAAGTTTAAGTATTACTATACTTTTCAGAGATAACTGTTTCTTCCAGCGAATCGCCAATTGTTGTGCTCTACAACAACCCCCCATTTCTTATCATTTTATTCACAAAATTATCATATGAAATGGGTCCCTTTAGAGTTTGATTGGTATCAATATTGTATTATTTAAAAAGGTCCGAAAACCAAAGGAAAATATTATATAAAACCTTTTTGAAAAACCCATTTTGATCAAATAAACCAATTCTTAATCATTGCGATAAAGCGTACGAAAGATCGCATATCGCAATGACATAAGGAGCATATGTAAATAACACATTGGTTTCCGCCGATGCGATATCGCTATCGGCGATCGGCAATACTCTATGCACATTTTAAAGAGCGCCCCCAGGTCATACCCCCGATGCGATGCGATATCACAATCGGCAATCGACGATACACTATCTATGCACATTGCAATGCCCATTCACCTCGATGTGATGCGATTTCGCTATCGGCGATCGGCCATATACAATACATATCTCATATGATTCCAATACTCCCGATGCGATGCGATATCGCTATCGGCTATCGGGGTTTCTAAAAGATGGAAATATAAAAGGTTTAAGTTTGCCCCGATCGCCGATTGCGATAAAGCGTAGATTTCAAAAAACTGTTGGAATAAAGGGATATCACGATTTATTTCATATTAAAGGCTTGATCCGTCCAACAATGATTCACCTGTGCGCAACCGCCAAAACATCCACAGCACGATTAAATGAATCATTCGGCCAATTAATGATATAATGGGCATTTAAGATTGGCAGGTTTTTAACGGCCATTTAATGTGATCGTAAGTCCTGAAATCCTCCCATGGATTGTATCTGTGCCCATTTTAAAAGCTAATCACTTATTACGCATCAGTCAATATATCTCATCACTTTAAAGCTTTCATTGCCATTTCCTCTGTGTTACGTTTATTTTCGCCTCTGTGCAGAATTCATCCAAAGGAGAAAGCTCAAGAAAAATGGGGAAGAAATCCAAGAAGGCCACAAGCGCTTCCACTGTGCCAGCTGCAGGACAAGCTGTCGCTGACAAAAAGAAGGGATTGATATCTGATACTACATGTTTGGGTCTCGTCAGAACTACTTGGCAAGGCACCTACAACCTGATTGAAGCCGAAGAACCAGAAGCAACAACAGTACAAGCCACTGTGGATTTAACTCGGAAATCCGAGGGTACTCTTAAGGACTTAGCTGACTCCTTCCTTCACCGGATAGCAGCTAGGGAACAAATTCTCCCATACACAGATGTAGTGCGGTGGGCAATTGAAGAAATCCCAATCCTGGATAGAACCTTCAGCACCAGAGACGGGAGAATTTTCGGGTCATTCAGGGCGGATGATCTAAGGCAAATGTATCATTTGCCTGAGCCAGAGAAGATATACAATAAGGCGTTCCTGGAGAAATTCGCAAACAAAAATGAAGTTGAATCCGAACCCATCCGGGATTGGAGACAAAATCCGGCAAAGCACAAACATGAGTCTTCTGGTAAGTACTCAGTTGATTCCCTGGCTTCTCCTTATTGCTGTGCTGGAATAATGATGTGTAGATTGTGGGGATTGCATGACTCTGCTAATTTTACCATAGAAATGGTTCCCCTAATGGAAGCAACATGCAACAGTGTAATTATGGATTGGGCCACTATTCTCTCAGATAAACTAGCCTCAGCTCTTCTTGAATTTAGGAGTAAGACCCGCATTTCTGAAAGGATAATTCCCACATTCTATTACAGTGCCTATATCTTAGATACCTTGTGTTTTAATTCTGAATTTCCTGTGCTCGGCTGGAGGTGGAAGCCACAAGACCCCATGCCTATTCACATATACCATCAGAAATTATGGAAGTCCTCTTATAAGCACCATTTGTACCAAGTATGCAATGGTTTTATGTTACCTGTTCATTATTCTATTTTTGATAAACCTGCTCCCAAGATTTCTTATCAAGTCGGAATTGACTTAACCTCAATAGGAAGATGGTTCGGGGAGGAAAACTTCACTTATGTAAGAGTTTTCGGTAGCCAAGCCGAACCTCATGTTCTCCCTTTATACATACCAGATAAGCTATTGGCAAGAGAAATCTCTTACCAGATTATGGCTGAGAGTGTTACACAGACTCTCAAGAAAAATAAGAAGCAAGGTTGGCCCTCTTTTCCCTTGAGATGTGGTGTCTATACTCTGCATGATCTCAAACATGCAGAAAAGGAAGCCACAAAGATTAAATCATTAACTCTGGCGACTCTCCAAATAGGCAGTTTGATCCAAACAAAGTTGCCTATACTGCACTAGAATAGGCCAAATTGACAAAATTTGATCATAAAGAAGATATGTTTGACGACCTGTTCTCTTCAGCTGAGACAATAAATCAGGTTAAAGCATTCGCCAAAGTGAAATATAATGATGAAGGGTTGACTGAATTTAATAAACTTAGAGAACAGAGGTTGCAAACTCTGCCTCTAGATTTACTAGCAACAACCCCAGCGACATCCTCAAGCGAGCCTGATTGGCAACTGTCAAAGGAACCTCCAGTTATAACGAAACAACAAGAGAAGCCACAGGAGGAAAATCGGAAGAAAGAACAAGAGGAAAAGCAAAGAAGAGAAAAAGAGGAAACGCAGAAGAAAGAACAAGAGGAAAGGCAGAAGAGAGAGGAGGAAAAAGTGCGGAAGGAGACCCAAGCTGAAAAGGAAAAACAAACCACCATTGATGTCAATATAGATACTCATATTGACCCTAAATTACTCCAGGAATGGAAGCAATTTGATTCCATTATCAGTGGTTTGGAATGCTCAAAGGACACAGACACTTCAAAGGTAACGGATATACAGGATATCACTTCACCACAGGTTCTAAGTGGAACCAGTGGCCCACCCATTTCTAAAGAGGTAGAGGTAATACCAAAGGACCCCTCTGACCAAATCATTCTGCAGGTAGAAGATATTCCTCCCCTGGATGTCTTCTACAGCCCAAGGCATAAAGCGGTGGTTAAACGAAAAAGGAAAATAAGAAGGACTGATCAACCTTCCCTTTTCCCGGAGCAAACTATCACGGGCAATGTAGTTTGGAAGGAGGAATTTGACCCCTCCGATGACTTGAAAAAACTGTCACAGTATGCAGGAGCTTATTCGGCAGCGACAATAGACAAGGCATCGGAGGTAAGCCTTTTACTGAAAACAAAGGATCAAGAGATTTTCTCATTACAGGCACAACTAACTGAAGCAAAGCAGAAAGCGGAGCAGGCAGAGCAGCAATTGTTGACGCAACAGCAAGTGAACAGTCAACTAACACAACAATTGCAGGCAGAAAAACAAAGGATTGACCAAAGCGCAATCCAGAAACAAAAAGAATTATCAGAGGCATTGGCACAATTGAAGGTAGCGAACGAGCAAATGATGAAAACAAAAGATGAGCAAATTGCTCAATTATCATCACAGCTCGAGAAAACAAAGGGCATTCCACAAGTGGCTGAATTTAGAGCAGAAGCATTACAAATAAATACTGCATTAATATCTCAAATTAAGCTTCTGTGTCAACAAATTGCCCAGGCAGAGCCACTATGTGAATTAACGGCATCCATAAGTAAGCAAGTAGACAAGGCCAAGACTGAATTAGATCAAGCTGAAGAAACGATAGCTGCATTTCTCGATTGGCAAGATTCTGACCAAGGATAAGCGGCCAATTTACCCAGGATCTTAGAATCACACAAAGATATACTCTTCACTGAATGGCATTCCCAGTTAATGAAAGCAGAGAGGGCGGTTTCAAGATGTAAATCAACTTCTAGTAATTTAGTTGAATTGGTCAATAACACTCTCTACTTATCAAACATGATTTCCCAATGCACACCAGGAAAGTTGACAACAATGAAAACGTTGGAGCAATCATGTTATCCAGATCTGGAAGAAAGGGGAGGTTAATCGCTGGGATCAACAGTTTAACCTGGGACACATATTGGTTTTTCCTGGTAAAGCCGCACACACAGAGAGCCGCCATCAAATGCCTAATGGATGCGATCGGGTATATTATCCCCGATATTAAGGATGCCACCTGTGCCACCCAGCTCAGCTCGCACCTCAACAAACCACCTGAAGTAGAGTCAATGCTTGCGATAAGTCAGCTCAGATTTAAAGGCAAGCAGCCTACTTGATGAATCATGCCGCCGACTGCCAGATCGCTGAAGAAAAATAGGATCAAGATTTATTGATACCAATTAAGTAGGATTTCTGTTTTATAGATAGATAGATTAATTAAGTATTTATAGACCCTTTCATTGTTTTGGAAAGGGTCGTAAAGTTTTGTACTTGACTTAAAGGCTGAAGTTGCACTATTGTGCTTCAGTCATATTCTTTTATGAAACTGGACCAGTTGTTCTTAATTCGATAAGGAAGCTTTTTATGCAATTGTGCACTATTGTCTTTGTATGGAAAATGTTTCTGCGTTGAACGAAGAATTACAAGTAGCGATTGATATTGGGAGTGTCAAAGCAGCTCATATGGTATTTCTATCTATGTCTGAATTCATTCCTTTCATGTGAATTGTTATTTGATTATCTTTTCTATTATTGATTATATGCATGTGCTTTAACAACAGTTCTATATTCCTTCCACTATTGGATGTTTTATGGTATGCTTTTCTTTTAATCATGTATGTGTCGATGATATAAATGATGAGTGGAGTAATATTGCTTTAATCGCTTTGCTTAACTATTTAGGCACAGTAATCTTGAATGAAATAATATCCATGTCTGTTAGATGGAGTCATCTATATGCCTGTCTATAGACACAGACCATCAAGCGCTACACTTTAAAGCTCAATAGGTTCCCGGGATAGGTCATAGTTCTTGTATTCTTGTCAATAGATTTAGTTATTCGCCCATCACTAGCTTAGTTAATAAATAATCCATTCATCCCGTTTATCCATTTTTGGGAAACTGGTCCCATTATCCCCAGTCGGAGCCACTATTCCAAACGGAAAAGGAGCTTTACTAGGGTCCGGACCGGGTGGTTATCCCCAATGTTGTTGCAGCGATTTTCGAGGCATCAACACATAGCAATCAATTTTTTTGGCTTATGCGGCAAACCAAAATCCACTTTCACCAATAGTATGGGTAGATCGTTTGTTAGAATATGGTAATTCTTCGGATCCTTTCTCATGTATAAATTCTACGGATGAAGGAATTGTCCAATCACTGATGATAAGAGAAGAACCTTGAGAAGATTATCATCATCGTTCCCATCTTCTAGATGACATCGAAGATTATTCAAATGAACTAAACCACCCTTCAGTTGTTGATTTCCTTTCAAATTCAGTATTCATAGACACAGTAGAAGCGAAACCTGTCAAATATTGAAGAAACAATTTCTATTAATATTTCGACCAAGCCTAATGTTGTAGAGAATATTCATGTTAGAAAATATTGTTCTCCATCAGAACTTGATAGTTACCATACTCTCTTTCGTGAATTTCGAGATATATTTGCATGGTCTTACAAGGAGATGCCAGGCATTGACTCTAGTATTGTTGAACACGAAATCAAAATGTACCCTGATGTCAAGCCAGTACGATAGTGGCTTCGACCTGTTCATCCAAAGAAAGCCGCTGCAATTAAAGCAGAAGTTGAAAAACTTTTGCGTGCTGGTTTCATTTACCTCGTACCTCTTACTGACTGGGTTTCCAACATTGTTCCTGTCATGAAGAAACAAGGGACAATTCGAGTGTGCGTCGATTATAGGGATGTAAATCAGGCATGTCCAAAGGACAATTATCCTACTCCTTTTATTGACCAGATTATTGATGAATGTGCTAGATGCGAAATATTCTCATTTATGGATGGTTTTTCCGGCTACAATCAAATCAATATCCGCCCACAAGACCAATCTAAAACAACTTTTATTTGTCCATGGGGCACATTTGCGTATAGGAAACTCCCATTCAGTTTGAAGAATGCAGGGGCCACATTTCAGAGGGCAATGAACTATGCCTTCCATGAAATCAAGCACATTGTTCAACCTTACCTTGACGATTTACATGCTTATTCACGAAAGCGGATTGATCACCCGCAACATTTGAGAGCAATATTTTTACGGTGTCGACACTACGAGATATGTCTCAATCGACACAAATATGTGTTTTGTGTTGGTTCTGGTGGATTGGTTGGATTTGTAGTGTCTAGAGAGGGAATTCAACTTGATCCATTAAAGGTTCAGGCAATTCTTCATTTGCCTCCACCTTCAAATCTTTTACAGTTACAGAGACTCCAAGGGAAGGCTAACTTTCTGAGGAGGTTCATTCCTAATTACGTTGAGATGGCTAAAGGTTTTACACGTCTTTTGAAAAAGGGGATACCCTTCCATTGGGATCAGGTTGCGCAAGCTTCCTTTGATGCTCTTAAAGATACCTTGATTAGAGCATCATTAATGTATTCTCCAAATTATCAAAACGACTATTACCTGTATCTCGTCGCTGCAAATACAACCATTGGCATGGTTTTAGTCCAAGAGGAAAATGGGATTGAACATTCGATTTATTATTTGAGCCGTAATCTTAATGATACAGAAAGTAAGTACTCTTATGTCGAGAAACTAGCTTTGGCAACTGTGCAAGCTGTTCAAATATTTCGCCATTACATCCTGCTTTGGAAGACCACTATCATTTCGAATTGCAACCCTATGACATACATTTTGTCACGTCAACTGCTGGGGGGAAAATACTCAAAATGGATAGTCATTTTGCAGGAGTTTGATTTGGAATTCATCAAGTCCAAATCAAAGAAATCTCTAGTTTTCGCGGAGTTACTTTGTAACCTTCCCTCGACCTCCATTGATTCAACATCTAAACCATCGACCTCGGATGAGTCTTTGTTTCTGATATTGTCATCTGACCCGTGGTATGGAGATATACTGATCTATCTCCAAACCCAAACTTTTCGGCTGGATACCTCTCGCTCGCAACAGCGACGTATCTGATACCAAGCCAAAGATTATCTAATCATTGGCGACACCCTTTACCATCGTGGTATCGATACGATTTTACGGAGGTGCCTCACGCATGAGGAAGTTGAGAAAGCATTGAATGACTGCCATTCGGGTGCTTGTGGTGGACACTTGTCTGGATATGCTACCACACAGAGAATTCTTCGTGTCGGTTACTTCTGGCCAACTATATTTAAAGATTGTATTATTGCTGTCAGAAGCTGTCATGCATGCCAGATAGATGACCGAAAAACCATATTACCACTTGCACCATTGCATCCAGTTGTTGTTGTTGGACCATTCGCCAAATGGTGCATTGACTTCATGACATGTAACCCCACCTCAACAGGGGTGCATGGGTATATTATAGTCACCGTTCATGGGTATATTATAGTCATCATTGACTATTTTACCAAATGGGTCGAGGCGATGCCAACATTAAACAACAGCGGAAAAACAATTGCTCTTTTCTTTTTTAACCATGTGGTTGCTCGGTTTGGTGTACCACAAGCCATAGTTACAGATCATGGGTTGTATTTTCGCAATCACATAATGGCTGAGTTGACTGCTAAGTTAGGACTGTCACATGATAGTTCTACTCCTTATTACTGGCAAGTGAATGGACAAGTTGTGGCCATCAACAAAGTCCTGAAGCGTATGTTGTAGAGAATGATAGGGGTTCATAAGCGAAACTGGCACTTAATCCCATACTCTTCCTTATGGGCATATCGAACCTTGGTGAGAAATGAAACTGGTTTCACACCCTTTCAGTTGGTGTATGGTTTGGAGCAGTCTTACTGATACAATCCGAAATTTCATCTCTCAAACTCATGATTAAACTGTTACTCGCCACTTCTAACGAAGAAGCACGTTTCTTGGAACTAATCCATCTAGATGAAACCCGTCATGATGCCGCGTTGGCTAACAAAGTGCATAAGAAATGAATCAAGGCACAATATGATAGAAATGTTAAGCTTCGTATCTTCTTAGAACAAGACCTGGTCTTGCTTTATGATTAGGAAGCTGATAAACTTGGAGCATGGAAATTCAAACCAACGTGGATGGGTCCTTATATTGTCAAGCGTGTTCTCGCAAAATGTGTCAATGAGTTAGTAGATTATGATCAGATTCCATTGTTGCAGCCTTGAAATGGGTTGTACCTCAAACGTTACTATGCTTGATTGAGTGTAGTAAAACTCACTGTATATATGCTTTCATTGCATGTGTGTGTGTGTCTTTTAGAGTGTTTATCTGGTTGGTAATCCGCTTCGCATTTGTTATAGCGCATTGATTGAACTTCTCTCTGATGCCATTTCACTTGGCATTTGCCGAATCATCATTAGGTTGGATTTACAACTCGTTGTACTACAACTAACAAACATGTATACTGTCTGAAATCCAACAATTTTTCGTATGTTCCTTAGAGTTCGTATTTTGGAAAGGCATTTTGAACACATTCAATATCAACATATTTCTAGAAATCTTAACACATTAATTGATTCTTTGGCGAATTATGTGTTAAATAGACATTTGTGACACATGTAACAGTAATATTTTCAATTTACATCATCATTTGAATAAGATTGAATATAACCATAGAAAACTCTAAAAGTAAAATAGATAGGTGTTTTAAAAGCTTTTACAAAATTTGTGTCCAAGACATGTTTGGTCATCTGGCCCAAAAAATTCAAAATGCATGCAAAACATCCTAAGTAGATCTAGTGGTGCTCATGATAACATGTCACAGCCTATGCTATCATGTGAAAAAGCCTCACCCAGTGGCTAGCAACACCAATAGAATGGCGTTGCAGCCTCATAGGTAACTCCTCGATCCAGACATCCAAAATACCAAGGGTTAATCCCTCTATGTGATCCTGCAACTCTGCTAAGGTCTTGGCCAAATCTAATACCTAGAGAACTGCTCTTCCAATGTTTCTCCATGCTAGCCCACCTGCACCCTGTTGGTGCCCCACAGGTTGAATAGTACCCACATCTGCATGCATAAGAATGATTTTAGTTTAGTCTTGGAAACATTAAAAACACAAAAAATGTAGAAACTTGAAAAATCAAAAAACACTTTGGTCAAACAATTTACCCATAGCACCCCATTTTGCTCCAACTGGTAGAATCAAATCTGGATCTCCACGGAAATCCATCCTTGAGTATGGATGCTCCTCGATAACAAGATGTTGTTTTTCGAGCAAACTAAAGAATGTAGTGGAAAAAATGATTGTTGACTAACCCACATGTTGAGCCATCAATTCGACCCACCTCTACATACGTGGATCTCTAGGACCAGCTACACCCAGTGATACATGTTGTGGTTGCATCAATGAGATTCTCTCTAAGGTCAAAGAGATTAAGATCGAACCATATCAGAAATTCTTTGTCTTACATTTTTTTCACCTTGGTTAGTTGTTCTTTCAGTGAAGAAAGCACAGCCTCGCACCAGTTCAAAACTTTTAGCTTTAGACACTCCAGTGCTTACTACATATATGATATGTTTGCCAGATGTAGTGTCACACTGCCAGCCAATTTTACGATTGTGAAGAGGATCATTCTCAAAGGCAAATCACCTACATCCCTAATGTTTATTTTCCCATCCTTGCTAGGCTAGGTACCTGGCCAACAAAACTATCTAATATAATCTCTTGATTCACCTCCACGGGCAAATCCAGAAAGTGAGATGGGGGTACCTCTCCTCTACAGCCCGGTAAGAAAGTAAATATCATAAATGGTAATAGGGACTATCTTGTTGCTAATGTGAAAAGTCTGATTTTTCAGATCCCATGCATGAACAAGGAACTGTAGTAGTTCTATTTGTTGCCTCATTGTGGACAACTCGAAGTATTTGAGTAACCCACAGTTTTTTAGGGCCTCAACTATACCCAGATTGTTTAGGACAACCATCTCTTATTCTTCGTGCTCTCTTTCTTGCCATGTAATCGACATTCTGATCCAATGAAAGCTTTAAACACAATAATAAGCTTAGTTAGGATCCTTTCCATGCAAAAAACATGACAAATTTTGGAGCAAACAACTAAATCAAACTTGGGAAATTCGCCCAGTGCAGCCCAGGCGTAGAGACAGAGTGTTGCAGAGCATGAAGCCTTCCATTTGGGTGCTCTTCAATGCAGTTTTCGATGTGAAATCCTGTGCTGATCCCAGGGAGAAAAAATGAAACCCCAGGGGCCCCAGAAATCCCTAAAACTTGCACGAAATGATAAAAGAATGACTTGAAAAGAAAGAAGAGAGGTTAAGCTCCTACCTGGTCTGGACGGCTCGAGAAATGGTCCACAGAATCTCTCGCAATCAGCTGATGAAGTTCGAGGTCAAAAACTAGCTCAGAGCACAAAACTGAATGGTAAGTTCCAAATGGTAAAAATGTTATGGTAAAAACTTGTTTTATGTTTATTTCATTAATCGATTAAATATTAGTATTTACCTATTTTTGCCTATGAAACAGGTATTTTTAATCCATTTGGTGGTGTTTTGAGCAGGTTTTGCAACTGACTTATAGAATTCGATGTGCTCAATTGTAAATTGTACCTTTGACCACAGAGCACACTTTTATCTCTTTTTTGAGCTTTGTTAAAAATGAAAAAGGAACCCTCTTGGAGTCCTCTTTAAGCTCTTTTCAAACTCTTTAAACATGAAAAGATTGCCGAGCACTTGTCCTTTCCAGCTCGTTAATGGATTGAAAATGATAGCTCTCTTGTATTATTTTACACTTTTTCGAGCTTGAGAGATTAATTTACGAAAAATAACTTGTGGAGTTTTCTTTTTTTCCCTTTTCAAACTCTCTAAACATGAAAAGGACTGAGTTATCTTTGCCATTAAACTCGTTAAAACACCAAATAGCAACAAACTTGTCCATCTAGACAAGACCGAGTTTCACCTTCGCTAGACTCGTTAAAAAAATAGCGATGGATTCACTCGAAGGGTGGAATTATACAACAAGCATATGTTATCCTCCTCAATCTTGATAAAAATAAAAAGGTATTGGTCAGAAATGACTAGGGAAAATGGGAAAAAGGGGGAAACCACTTTATGGTAGCAGGTCTCTCTTGAACATGACACTTTCACTCCATCACCGTGACTATTTGGGTTGGGTTATTAGCTTGATGGTTATCACTGCATTGGTCTATCATACCATCCATCACTTTCTTTTGGGTCAGTGCTACCAATTCATCTCAGTGTCGCCGACATGTTCAAGGGAAGTCATTGAGTCAAAATTCAACTTTTTCAATACCATAAACCTTCATTTTCATGACTGCCATTCCTGAACCTTGTGTCGTTAGTCAAATTCCATCTCCAAAATCATTACACTCATTTTGTGTCGTTGATGTGGGATACATCAAGGCCCTCCTACGACAAGTCGCTTCTTGTCGACATCAACTCATTATCCAAGAAGTTGACTTAGAAACACCCTTCAAGTACCTTGAGGCTTGCATACATCAATGACAGGTTTCTCGCTTCTGGCGATGGGTTGAAATCAATGGCCTTTGGCTGAAAGACTTTGTATGTTTGACATCAAATCATCCATTCACACTATGTAGAAAGTGCTGCAGTACCTTGAGGATCATTATCATTATTGATGATTTCTCTCAATTTGTTAATAGCTTACATCATTGGATGGTAATCAGATGGTGTCTTCCCATGTTCGAATTTAGATCACATATTCACATGATTAGACTCGTACTTGAGCGAACGATTGAACGAGATAGAAGGCACTAGATCTAGTTTCATCCATCCAGGCTGTGATTTCAGGAGTACTAAATCATATCTACAATGGCTTTACATTGATAGTAATTCCAATCATGAGTTTATATCTGTAGACGACTATTTATGTACATGTAATGATAGTTTATAAGATGAGCATGGGTATGCCTTCCCTCAGCAATTCATGTAAAAATAAAAAATCATGATATATGTATTGTAATTGATGCAGGTCACCTTCTAGTTTGATACCTCCTCATCACATCGTAAAGCATTTCATTCGACATTGGAATTTTTCCGACTTCATGCTTTAGGGGGCAGTTGTTACAGATCCATTTGGGCACATCAATCCCATAATCCAGATCAGTGTTTTAGGGCTCATCAAAACCTAATTTCAGTTGCTACATGCCCTAAACAAGTCACCCCTTTGAATGCCTCCTTCCCAGACAATTTCATGACTTGAAGACATCCAGAAATGGCCTCTAGAGGGACCAGCACAGGTAGGCCCATGTAAGGGTGTGGTGCAGAGAATTTAAGTCCATGCTAGGTGCTCTGCAGAGTACTTAGGCTTCCTTTCACCTGTGTTGGGCAATTTTGAGAAAAATTCACATAGGGTTTGGGGAATATTCTTATCTTTTGGAGTCATCTAGAAGGTTCCCTCACTTATCAACTCCTATGAGCTCGAAAATGGATGAGGAACGAGTTAAGATGCATCCTATCCTCTCATCCCTTCCTCCATGGAACTAATTTTAAGTATGGAAGGCCATTCAATGCCACCATTTATGACAAAACCTCCTTCATCTCCCTATAAATTGACCACTCATCTAAGTGATGAGGTGTTGGATTATGTTGAATTGTAAGGAGATAATGTTACTATGAGAATTGGCTTTGAAGCAAGTATTGTCATGCTACAAGTTTTTCATGCTTTTGATGTGATGTGGATGGGATCCAAGCTGGAGGAATGACTTTGAATCAGACACAATGGTTGTATTTCCTTCTTCTATTCAATAAAGTGTTTGAACCTTTCTCCCATATGTTTGTATTTCTTGTAATGCTTATATGTGTGAAATGTATTTGATTCCATTCACTTATATTCAATAGATCTTTTGCTTTGATCGATTATTTGTTTTCTGTTATGTTTACAGGAACTTCTCAAGCGTATTAAGTATGGGAAGGAGCGACGGGATCGATACAAGGAGACGAGCGGAAAGAGGAACTACAAGTAGGTCTTCTCATCTTCTCATCTTATATATTGCTTATAAGAAGAGACTAAAATACTTTAAACTGTTGTTATAGATATGGCTACTTATCTAGGGAATTAATATTTATCCGTAGATACTAAATTCTCAAAAATGAATTGGTGACCATACTGGGGAAGATCCTCTTTACTAGTAGCTTATTCACCTCCTAGGACATCCTTGCAGACCCTACTTGTGTTCATTGATTGTATTTCAGCTCTTTTGCATTGATAATTTGGTCAAAACTGTGTCAAATTTCCTTTTGAAATGGCTCATTGTCACCAGCGCAGGTTTGCAGAGCAAAATTGGCTTAGGGACAGTGCTCTGAAGTGCACTGTCTCCCATTCAGGGCTACGCTGATCCTCCTAGGGCCAGTTTCCCACCTTTGGAATGTGTTTTTGCCAACTTTTCTTTATTTGTTTGTTTGATGATTGATCAATGAATGTTATGTCTCAGAGAACAAGTTTCTATCTCCTTGTCTAGCCCTACTGTGACTTGATTGATTAATTTTTCTTAAATGTTTTTTTTCATGATCGGTCTATAGTCAAAGTTAGAATATAGTTGATTAATCTTTGTTCGAAAGAATGTGTCATAAAGTCTTCTTTTCCTTTGAAATAGAACTGTCGTAAAAGTCTTCATTCTTATTAAAGATTGATTGATTATTTGCATAATTTTCCTTTATTTCATATTCCCATTAAGGAAATCGAAAAGAAATACATGCATGTTGCATTGAAAAAGTTTGTGTGTGCTCATAGGAATAGTGTAGGGAAATTGCATTAGATTGTGATCTTTGCTCTTTGATCGAAAGAAATCTGATTGCTCTATCCCTAATAGATAGGATTTTCATCATTAAATTGAATGGAAAGAATGCTTATCATGATAGTTGCATTCCTAGGAATTTCATAATACATCACATTATAAAATATGATGGTAGGTTAACCCGAAAATGCAATACAAATCAAAGAAGAATACTATAACCTACTTCTTCTATCAATTTGCGAAAGCTTAAAGTTCGAGTTGAACAATATATCCAGAAGAAGAAGAATGAATCGCACAAAACACATGAAAATACTTTGGGGAAAGCCTCAGCTAAAAACCCTACTATCTGTATTATCATATAAGGTGGAAATACATAGGAATTATATAAAGCCTTAGCTCTCATAATAAGCCAGATCTCAGTGCAATCCTCACAGATGATCACAGGCAATCTTGGCTTCTCTCTAGCCTTCCTCTCTGCCCTCCAAGCTCCTATTTCCTTGCGCTGTTCCTTATGGATGATTTACCTACAACCAAGTGGATGATCTCTTCCAAAACTGCACAATCCTCAAGGATTAAATCCTTGACTACATGCATGAGTTTTCTCTTTGAGAAAACACATGCAACTGATAGTACACTATCCTTGACTTTAATCTCAACTGGGTCTTTCTCAGAATAGACATGCATGAGTTTCTGATGAGGGAATCTTCAGTTAACTGGAGTAGCACTAGTTGAGTGCATGCATGCATCAACTGATTGTTAACTCACCATTAGTTCCTCAAACAGTTTGGAACTAATTTAACTGGACTTAACTCAGTAAACTGAGTTAACTAATTACAACTCAAATATAACTCAATCTTATCTCCTTAATTTAAGGGATAACTCTTGCATGACTTCAAAAAGACTTCTAACTTGAATTTCTCCAACTAATTAATTCAAAATGAATTAATTAATTATTTCCAAGTAGCTGTTAAGACTAAATTCGCTTTTAATTCAAAATTTAATTCAAGGTCAAATTAAATTGGAATATTCTTGTTGCCATATTTCAACAATCACATGGTGAACTTGAAAGGAAAATTCCTAAGCAAGATCAACTTAAAATTAACATCAATTTACCCATTGGAGCATTGTCATTAACGAAAAACATTTAGTGGTTATAGGCTAGAGACATGTTCTAGGATTGGTAAACCTTTTTCCTAGCTTACCCATTTTTGTTTATTTCTTTTTTGATAATAAAATTAATCAACAATCGTGGAGGAACATCAACCCTTACCCTGTCGTTTGTGGAGAATAGCAAATAAACCACCTTTGCCGCCCGAAGCTACACCTATTCGGTCAAAGCGGTCTCGCTTAATTGAGTCAAGTACATCAAGAACTCCTAGTTCTTCATATGAATTACCTAAATCATCTATTTCGGTAATTATTGAGACACGAGTTACTCCAACCTTTTCTGGTACATCCATATTTGAAGAAGAAGTTTCACAATTACTTGAGGACATTAGCACTGATCCTAGTGAAATAGTAACCAAAGTTGTTCAACAACAAGTTGATCCTCAACTTGAAGTTGCTCAACAAGAAATTACTTCTGAACTTGAATTAGTTCAACCAGAAGTTAATCCAAAACCTATCACAGTTCAAATAGAAGTTACATCTGAACCTGAAGTTGTTCAGGAACCTCTTTTTGAAACTGTTGTTCTTTTACCTGAACATCTGGACTTTGAATTTGAACATTCAGAAGTTGTTACTTTACCGGAAGACGATCAATCGGTTATGCCTCAGACATCAGTAACTACTGAAACTTCCACTTTATCAACACAAGAAGTCTTTTACGGACCAGACAATGAAGTTCTTCCACCTGGTTTAATTGCTTTCGAGGAAGAATTGGAAGAAGATTCTACACCTGGAACCCCACTCCACTTCGGAACTAGGCTTTATCTTTACCCTCATACTCCTCATTTTATTGCTCTGTTTGTTCCTGATTCTTTTCAAGTACTCGTCGATTCTTTAGGACAACTTTTGGGTCAGTTAACTATGGCTGAACAACCGTCAACATCCCAGACTATATCATATGATGCAACTACGGAAGAATCTTTTGTGGCAACCTCTTCAATGTTTTCTACCACACCTGAGTCGCATCTATATGGTGAATCGTCCATCCTGGTTGGTTACCAATATTTATCTGGAACCCACTCACGGGTTGCTTCTACACCATGGTCATCACCCATGTCCTCAACTGGAATTTTACTTGGTTCTTCTTTAACGAGAACTCAACAGTTTGATCCTGCATATCAATATCAAGGTGGGCAATCTAGTCAACAAAGACCTATGTATCCATTACATACTGGATTGCTGCCATATGGAGAGAAATATGCTTATTCACCTTATCCTCCCTATCTCGGAGGACCATCATATGGTAGTATCCCGCAGTATTCAGGTTAGCCCGAAATTTGAGTTTTTCAATGGCAACCAACAATGCCAGTTCAACCAAGGCTTGTGTATCCAACACAACCAATGCAAACTATGTCCTCTATTCCTACTACAACTGTTGTTACTACTGTACCACAGTCACAAGTTCAAACTGTTGTATCTCAATTGGTACAAACTGGTCCTTCTACCTCGCAACCACATGTTTCAGGTCAAGAAGTTCAAGTTTCTCAGGGTGTTGTACAACAACCACTTGTGTCTAGGGTTCAACAACCTTAGGGTAGTATACCCTTATCTGGATTGACTCAGGCTTACACTAGTATAGTTTATTCACAACTTGGCCTACCTTTCATTGCTGGGCAACAACAACCATTAAATCAACAACAATTGTACCGAAAACAACAACAATTGATTCAACAACCGTGGCAGACTCAATTTCAACAACCTCAATTCTAGAAATTCCAACCCCAATTTGGAACTACCTAACAAGCTCTACCTGGGTATGGATAATATCAAGCTTACCAAGGTCCTGGTCAACAAGGCTTTGCAGGTTATGGACAACCGCAAATTCAACCTGGTTATCAACAACCACCTGATGCCGAATTTTTTCAACAACGACCTTATCAAGGTTACCAAATGCAGATGCCCTATGTTGGTATGCAAAGACCTATTGCTCAGGAAATTCCATCATATCCTGGGTATGTTCAACCTGATCTGAATCGACAGTTGCCATTTGTAGCAACTTGTTGAGGGCCCTGAAATCGGGTCAACAACAAGGGGGATACCCACCCGGTCGGGAACTTGGTTAGCGGCTCCATGCCCGTTTGGTGTAGCGGGTCCGACTGGGGATAATGGGACCAGCTTCCCGATCTAAGGGGTGTGTGTGTGTGTAGGGTTTGATTATGCTGCTTCTTGAGAACTTTTGAGAGCTAATTTAAATCTAACTCATGATTTGACTATAAGCTGCTGAAATCTAATGAAAACAACATGTGCAATCTACGCTAACCCGGGGTATATCTTTTCCATCATGCGATCTAAAAATATTTCATATAATAACTGGTAATGAAGATTATTCAGCTACTATAAGAATATAAACCATTTAAGATGAACCATTCTGTATAAGAAGTTAAACAGGACAGTTGTGGACTGCATATCGCATGATAAATCATTCATATGTCAAGCATGAACAAATTACTCCATCGTACAAAAGTGCCAAATGGTAACCACACATTTATACATTAACATATAAATAACATCAGCTGTATATCACTCTAAGCAAATAAGTAGAAATTCATCAAGAGAAAAAAGTACCATTTATGACTGATTTTTACTCACAAACTTCAAGCAATAATGATTTACTTCTACTTACTTCTAACACCTACTAAGAGTACAGAAATGCAACATCAGTAGTAGACATTAAGATGCAAATATAAATAAATCCGATCCTTCCATTCATCAAAACCTCCTCTGAGGTGTAGAAATGCATGTTCTGAGGACAAGTTTTTGACAAATTTATGGACCCTTCTCCAATGCAATGAGAAGGGTTAAAATACTATGTCCTAATTCTAATAATAGTATTATTACAAAATTAAGGATTCGGTTTTCAAACGACCGTCCTTTTTCTAATATAACTAAAAACAAAAAGAAACAACATTCTAAATAAAACTACTTGTGGACTTGGTCTTTGAAGTTGCATGTTTCTAACATAGGCTTGAGAAGAGTCGGCTGGCTAATTTCCGTTCTGAGCTGGGCTGCGAAAATGGCATCTATAAGAGTTGGCGCTACCTTCTCGGCTGCGTTCATGATACACTTTACCGTCATCCATTGGCTATGTGGTTTAACCAGGTACATCCAGTAACTTTCCAAATTCAGTCTAGCCAGTGCTTGGATAGCTTTCCCTTTTGCTTGTGCCTTTTGCCTCCATTCTGTCTCCAGTTGCAACTTGTTTGGTAGGTATCCCAGGGTGGTCTCTGAAATCAAATTGGCCCTGTGTAAATTTTCATTTACACAGTCGATAAGAATACTTGCCTGTATCACCGCTGTCTCTGCTGCTTGCTCTGCCTGCGTGATCTGCTCGTCCCATTTATTAAATAGCATTTCTTTATGATTTTCATTAATTCTAGGTGCTCCTGCTCTTTTTCCCTCCTCATCGTTTTTCCAAGTCAGATACTCTGTCACCCTCTTGTCGTTTTGATCATATTCGCTTCGCAATTCCACCACCTGACTGGTGATTTTGTCGCTTAGCTCACAGAAGTGCCTCCACTGTGATATTTTACGCCCCAATTCTTCTTGTTGCTTCAGTAGTTGCTCATTCAAGCCGATGGACTCTGAAATAAACTCTGCAGGCTTAGGTTCATCTCTGTGCATTTCTTGCTCCGCCTGCAGTTGTTTTTCTTTTTCTTCAAGACTCTTTTGGTAGCCTATTTGCATCTGTTGGAAGTCTTCTTGAAGCTTTTCGAGCTGTCTGGAAGCTTCATTGTTTGCGTTGGCTTGCTGTAACTGTTGTTGTAGCAGTTGTATGTGATTTTCTTGTTCCTTTAAGAGCTGCTGAACTTCAGAGGCCTTGTCAATAGTTGTAGAAGCATACACTCCTGCGATTTGAGACAGCTTCGTAAGATTTTCTGTTGGATTATTACTTGGGTCTTTCCACAAGACGTCTAAATGTTCAGCGTCTTGAGACAGTGCATTTTCGAGCTTTCTTTTCTTTCTCTGTCTTCTCACAACTGCTTTATGCTGGGGACTGTAGAACACATCTAGTGGGGGAATTTCTTCTACGTTAAGTAGAAGTTCTGAGGATGGAGTGATGGAGAGATCTTCTGCTTATGTGGTAACACTGACTATGGTTGGAGCAACTTCTTGCACCTCCTATGTATCGTTCACATGCGTCTTTAGGACTTGCCCTTCGAGGTTGATTAAATCATTGAAGGACTCCCACTCTTTATCTAGCTCTGCTGTGACAAGAGGAGCTTCGATAACCGGAGGGGGAACATTTCTTGGTGGCGAGGTGATAACTTGTTGCTGAGACATTACACTTGACCGAGCTGTATCTTTGACTGCTTCTTCGTTAATTCCTTTGTCATGTACAGACTCTTCAGGATGTTCAGAACCTTTTTGCGTGGCGTTGGACCTAGATCTGGAAGTGCTGGAGTTCTCACTGAGGCTGACGCTCGGAGTTGGCTCTCTAGTAGGTATTCGCAGCCTTTCTAGTGGAATGCTGGCCAGCCTTCTATCTCTATATGATGTGAATTTCTGGAGGTCACCTGGAGATAACCTTGACTGAGCTTCTCGCAAAATCTCTTTGAGTGAGCTCTTACCCTGAAAGAGATCGTCAAACAGATCTTTGTGTCCGAAGAACACTCTTATCTTGACGTTCGTAGTAAACTCTTGGGCAATTTTATTTGGGTCGAATGGCCTCACCGGGAACTTATATAATTGAAGGCACGTCACGTTTTCCACCTCACCAAAAGCGTGTCCTGCATCGAATAAAGAGAAGTCCCCACAATTGACGGGAAATTGAGGCCAAATGGCCTTTTTCTTATCTTTTAATTCTTTGGTTAAGCCGCCTTCAGAGCAGGTTTGATAAGCGATTTCTCGAGCCAAAAGCTTATCAGGGACATACAAGGGTAGGACATGTGGAGGTACAGTGCTTCCATAAACTCGAATGTAAGTAAACCATTCTTCCCTAAACCATCTTGCGATAGGGATGATGTCTGTCTCGGCTTCGGGAGAGCACCTTGGGGGGTCCTTATCATATATCATTCTATATATGGGCAATATAAACCCATGGCAAATCTGTAAAAAATGAGGGGCAAACTGGGAGTCCCACAAGACTTTGTGATAGACGTGAATAGGCAACGGGTCTTGGGTAGTCCATTTCCATCCCATAATGGGGAAATTAGATACAAGGCAAACAGAATCCATAACATAGGCAGCCAAATAGAAAGGAGGATAGACCCTTTGAGAAAAGGATCTTTTGGACCTGTAACTAATCACAGCCATATATAGAGTATCGGAAAGAATTTTAGCCCAATCTACTATATCGGCATTTGTGGCAGCGTCAATTAATGGCAGCCACTCAGATGAAAACTTGTTGATATCGGGCATACCAAACAACCTACATAGCATGGCTGCAGCAAAACAATATGGAGAAGTAAGGGAACCAGTGTTGTACATACCGTTCTTATCCTTCTTTAACGGCTCATCTCTTCTAGACCATTCTTTAGTGGTGTCCGATAGATCTGGGTTCTCCATTGCGAACTTCCTAAGAAATTGTGCATTATAGGTCGCTTGCAGTTCGGGCAGATGGTACATTAGCTTCAGATCTTGGGCAGCGAAAGATCCCACGAGCCCATGTCCCTGAATCTTGAATTGTCTGTTGTTTAATTCTGCATCATCCAGAATCCACTTGACCATATCTGTGTATGGTAGAATCTTAGGCCTTGCCGCTATTCTGTGAAGGAATGAACATGCTAGGTCTTCTAGGGTTGCTTCAGAGGAGCGTGGTGCACCTGCAACGGCAGTCACCTTCATTATTCTCGGCTTCTCCTCTTCTAATAGCCTGTACATGCCTTCCCATGTGGAGATTCTTGCATCTCGGTTACAGGTTGTATCTGTGTATAGGGGCGCCATCTCCTTGGTCTTCTCTCTTGCTTCGGAGCTCTGAGCTTTGTTCTTCTTTCCCATTTTTACTTTGTGTTTCTTTCTGAGTCGTCTTTGAACTTTGTTCCTGCAGATTACAAGTGAAATGGAATGTCCGATCAGAAAGGTGATGGGAGAGTTTTAAATGAAAGAGATAATTCAATTACGCCACCTTACATGAAGCAAATATCCAACAAGGCACGCATCTTTAATCCTCTTAATGACTGACAACCAATTCAATTACTAACATTAAAAGCGCATGATTTCAGTTCATGTTATGGTAAGTGGCTTTTCCTTTGAAAGGCGCGCCCGAAGGATTCGTACTAAGGTGATTTTATGATTTGCTAACGTACCTTCGCATGTCGCACGATCGCGATATCGCAGATCGCAAAACTGAGTGCTTGCCAAACCTCGTCTGGCTTGTTTCTGCGATATGCGATCTAGCGATCGCAATATCGCAGATCGGTGAATTTCTTGGCTTTTCGTTATGGACATTAGTATGGTGCGATGCGATGTCGTTATTAATCATGAGGGTGGCGCGTATTTTGATTTTAGAAGAGTAACGGAGATGTTTCCTATCTCTTTTTTACATACGTGACTTTAAAAGACCTATCGTCTACCATAGAAAATATCTAAGATGCCTTTTCTAAATTATGATTTGTAACTTCAAAAAGAAAATCTAGCTTTTCTTAAAATTTTTATCTAAGGGTCCCCATTCATTCGGTATCATGATTTGATACTAAATGAAAAAGGGGGGGGGTTGTTGCTGGCCACAACAATTGGTGATTCACTTGGGAGAACCAGTTATCTCTGTTATTTCTATTGACGCTTTTTAAAAACTTCTGAAAAATTTAAAAATTTTGAACTTTATTATAAAAAGATAAGACAAATGAGACTTCAAACTGCCTATGATGTTTCATTTCAAACTCTTTCCGTTTTAATTATTTGTACACCCAGTTCGTCTTTGCATCTAAATCAGCTGTTACTTGGTCTTTGTAAAACATAAAATAAAGTCTTCTCTGTTTATCAGTCCTTTAGTATGCTCCTTAGTCGCAGGTAGAGCCTCTGCTGCCAGCAGGCGTCCATAGCCTCGACAGGGTTACCTTTTAACCAACAATGATCCTTTATCCTGCTTGAGGTTACTCGCAACATTCAAGAGAAAAATCCTTTTTACACACTTTTCCTTTTTTAATTCTCTAAAGAACCATGTCTTGGTTTGGTGGCCAAATTATGACACAGTCATTCACTTGATTTACACTTTTGCTGAACAAGCCGGCTCGTGATGAGACCTCTTGTCTTTTTATTGCAACAATCTTAAGTCGTTGCCCTGTTTTGATAGACAGTATTGGAAAAGTCAGCAAGTTATAATATCTGTGATCATGATAAGCCGACTTGTGATGAGACCTCTTATTCTTTGAGATATAGTGTTTTCCTTGGGTTGTTTCTCTGAATGCTGTAATTTCCTTTTAGCATGGAGGAAGTCATTGTTTTTCCTTAAGAAAGTTCTGGACGACAATGATAGAGCTGCTTTTTCAATAAAGACTGTTTTGACAAAGAATACTTATCTTAAAATTGATACCTTTCATTGTGCTAACTTAAAACAAATCCTATACTGAGATAGCTTTCTTTAAAATTTTGGAGTTTGAAACTATCATCATATATGGGTTGAAGTTCTAATGATAATAAAGATCAAATTTTTAAAAGATTCACTGTTGATAGTAGCAGAAGTTCCAAATTTTCAACAGAGACAAGGTATCTTCAGTAAATGTCAAATGTCATTGAACCAGAACAAACATTATTATGGAGGAAATTAAAAAGGGATGATAGGCAAATATTTTCTGAGGTTATGAAGGGAATATGTATAGCTTTGCCTATCAGTTATTAAAAACAAAAAACCTAACTAAACTACTCCTACTCCTACTCCTATTCTAACCATATACAGGAAATAACTATGTGAAATGATATTTCCAATGGAACCATCTATTCATTTTTATCCCTAGCCGAATGAATCTTCCAAGCATTAATAAAAAGAAACGAATTTTTCTTGGATCGTAATTGTTGGCTGAGAAATAAAAACACAGAACCTCAATTGGAATTCTGGCTGATTTTCTTTTCTTATGCAAAGTTGTTTCCAACTGGGTACCTATTGGATCATAAAAATCAAAATGAATTTCAGTTGTGAATTGATGATGTCGCAATAGGAAAGACAGCAAGTCAAATTGTGGACAAGATTTTTTGATTTCAATGACTTGTAACCTTTTATCTGTTAATTTCGAGTTTTTTGTGATTTTGTTCGAGAAGAAAATTCTCATATGTAAGTCACTAAAACATAATCTATCAAAAGTTTGAAGATTTGAAAAGAAATCTGATTTTGTACATAATGAGTTTGAGTGAGAAAGGAATGATTGGGAATTTATACAAATAGTGTTACAGCACGACTGGGTTTTACTTGTAACATCTTGTTTTTCACAAAAACTGGCCAGGTTTTGTGAATAGGGAACTAGGTCATGATTACAAACAGGGATGGAGCTTTCCTCATGATATGAATCATAGATCGGGGTATTACCTGGGATAGTAAAATCATTTAAGTGATCTTCTACTTCGAGATGACGGCGGACTGACATGATTTCTGATTTAAGATGTCCTTTATCCTCTAACCCTAGTTGAGTTATCTGAGAAGACTCAACAACATCATCATTGTCAAAGTAACTATCACAAAAGATTCTACAGATTTCCCTAGGTTCCTCCTTTTCATTGTATGTTTTCTGACAAGGGAGGTCAGGCAATTCCTTTTTGTCCTTGATCGAAAGTTGTGTTAATGCAATCTCTTTAACTTGAAAACCTAATGATGAGTCATTTAAATAACCCTCTGTAGTTTTTGAGATATCTTGAACATTAAGAGGGGAAAGGTTGTCATCACTAAAAACATCAGGATAAAGAGAAAAATGTAAATCTGGAACAATGCATTTAAAAACATCATAAAAGAAACTTTGTTCATCAGATCCATCACAAATGTCGGGTTTTAGATCATACCTTTTTGCGCTGATACTTTTTGAAAGAGAAACGTTTGATTGATCTAACCTTGGCATCTGCATTCGTTGACTTGAAATGATATTGTCAGAGTCATCTTCTGTTTCCAAGGTAATTTTGCTTTTAGCATCTTCATCTCTCTTTTCTGGTAGTAGAGCATGCATGACTCCCAGGCTTTGTAGATTTTCTTCATTATGAATGCTTTGTGTATTTGACTTGGAATGATCATTCATATTAGAAGAAAAGCTAGCAAAGGTAGAATTAATTTCTGATTGGTCAAACATAGGAGGTAGGAAATACTCATCGTAATCTGAAGATTCTTCGTTTGTGAGCTCATTTTCGAGATCATACTGTAGGCATTTAAGATGAAATCGCATATTGAAATCCCTTACGGGTTCATCTTGTTCTCTAAGATAATCAATTTCATCATATACCTGGTCGTAATCATAACAATCAAATTCCAAGATGAAAATCTTAACGAACTGGTCCCAGCTGTGAATTGATGCAACTGGGAGGGTTCTGCACCATTTTGTAGCTTATGCTGTGAAGGTAAGAGTAAAAATCCTGCACAAAACGCCTTCATCAATCTTCTGAGTATCAAAATTTGAAACTTTTTGTATGAACTGAAGGGCGTGATTGAATGTGGAAGAGTTTTTCTTACCATTGAACTTTACCTGAGACAATAGCCTTACCACGTCCGGTGGAATGTTGGAAGAGGTATGAACATAGATGCAACTCCAAATAGGAATTTCATGAGTAGTCATCCTGTTTCAAGATTTATAATTCGAAAAACATTCCAACAGGTATTATGCTCAGGCCCTCCTTCTAGCGCCAAATATGTTGAGGGCCCTGAAATCGGGTCAACAACAAGGGGGATACCCACCCGGTCGGGAACCTGGTTAGCGGCTCTGTGCCCGTTTGGTGTAGCGGGTCCGACTGGGGATAACGGGACCAACTTCCCGATCTAAGGGGTGTGTGTGTGTGTAGGGTTTGATTATGCTGCTTCTTGAGAACTTTTGAGAGCTAATTTAAATCTAACTCATGATTTGACTATAAGCTGCTGAAATCTAATGAAAACAACATGTGCAATCTACGCTAACCCAGGGTATATCTTTTCCATCATGCGATCTAAAAAGATTTCATATAATAACTGGTAATGAAGATTATTCAGCTACTATAAGAATATAAACCATTTAAGATAAACCATTCTGTATAAGAAGTTAAACAGGACAGTTGTGGACTGCATATCGCATGATAAATCATTCATATGTCAAGCATGAACAAATGACTCCATCGTACAAAAGTGCCAAATGGTAACCACACATTTATACATTAACATATAAATAACATCAGCTGTATATCACTCTAAGCAAATAAGTAGAAATTCATCAAGAGATAAAAGTACCATTTATGACTAATTTTTACTCACAAACTTCAAGCAATAATGATTTACTTCTACTTACTTCTAACACCTAGTAAGAGTACAGAAATGCAACATCAGTAGCAGACATTAAGATGCAAATATAAATAAATCCGATCCTTCCATTCATCAAAACCTCCTCTGAGGTGCAGAAATGCATGTTCTGAGGACAAGTTTTTGACAAATTTATGGACCCTTCTCCAATGCAATGAGAAGGGTTAAAATACTATGTCCTAATTCTAATAATAGTATTATTACAAAATTAAGGATTCGGTTTTCAAACGACTATCCTTTTTCTAATATAACTAAAAACAAAAAGAAACAACATTCTAAATAAAACTACTTGTGGACTTGGTCTTTGAAGTTGCATGTTTCTAACATAGGCTTGAGAAGAGTCGGCTGGCTAATTTCCGTTCTGAGCTGGGTTGCAAAAATGGCATCTATAAGAGCTGGCGCTACCTTCTCGGCTGCGTTCATGATACACTTTACCATCATCCATTGGCTATGTGGTTTAACCAGGTACATCCAGTAACTTTCCCAATTCAGTCTAGCCAGTGCTTGGATAGCTTTCCCTTTTGCCTGTGCCTTTTGCCTCCATTCTGTCTCCAGTTGCAACTTGTTTGGTAGGTATCCCGGGGTGGTCTCTGAAATCAAATTGGCCCTGTGTAAATTTTCATTTACACAGTCGATAAGAATACTTGCCTGTGTCGCCGCTGTCTCTGCTGCTTGCTCTGCCTGCGTGATCTGCTTGTCCCATTTATTAAAGAGCATTTCTTTATGATTTTCATTAATTCTAGGTGCTCCTGCTCTTTTTCCCTCCTCATCGTTTTGCCAAGTCAGATACTCTGTCACCCTCTTGTCGTTCTGATCATATTCGCTTCGCAATTCCACCACCTGACTGGTGATTTTGTCGCTTAGCTCACAGAAGTGCCTCCACTGTGATATTTTATGCCCCAATTCTTCTTGTTGCTTCAGTAGTTGCTCGTTCAAGCTGATGGAATCTGAAATAAAATCTGCAGGCTTAGGTTCATCTTTGTGCGTTTCTTGCTCCGCCTGTAGTTGTTTTTCTTTTTCTTCAAGACTCTTTTGGTAGCCTATTTGCATATGTTGGAAGTCTTCTTGGAGCTTTTCGAGCTGTCTGGAAGCTTCATTGTTTGCGTTGGCTTGCTGTAACTGTTGTTGTAGCAGTTGTATGTGATTTTCTTGTTCCTTTAAGAGCTGCTAAACTTCAGAGGCCTTGTCAATAGTTGCAGAAGCATACGCTCCTGCGATTTGAGACAGCTTCGTAAGATTTTCTGTTGGATTATTACTTGGGTCTTTCCACAAGACGTCTAAATGTTCAGCATCTTGAGACAGTGCATTTTTGAGCTTTCTTTTCTTTCTCTGTCTTCTCAAAACTGCTTTGTGCTGGGGACTGTAGAAAACATCTAGTGGGGGAATTTCTTCTACGTTAAGTAGAAGTTCTGAGGATGGAGTGATGGAGAGATCTTCTGCTTCTGTGGTAACACTGACTATGGTTGGAGCAACTTCTTGCACCTCCTGTGTATCGTTCACAGGCATCTTTGGGACTTGCCCTTCGAGGTTGATTAAATCATTGAAGGACTCCCACTCTTTATCTAGCTTTGCTGTGACAAGAGGAGCTTCGATAACCGGAGGGGGAACATTTCTTAGTGGCGAGGTGATAACTTGTTGCTGAGACATTACACTTGACCGAGCTGTATCTTTGACTGCTTCTTCGTTAATTCCTTTGTCATGTACAGACTCTTTAGGATGTTCGGAACCTTTTTGTGCGGCGTTGGACCTAGATCTAGAAGTGCTGGAGTTCTCACTGAGGCTGACGCTCAGAGTTGGCTCTCTAGTAGGTATTCGCAGCCTTTCTAGTGGAATGCTGGCCAGCCTTCTATCTCTATATGACGTGAATTTCCGGAGGTCACCTGGAGATAACCTTGACTGAGCTTCTCGCAAAATCTCTTTGAGTGAGCTCTTACCCTGAAAGAGATCGTCAAACAGATCTTTGTGTCCGAAGAACACTCTTATCTTGACGTTCGTAGTAAACTCTTGGGCAATTTTATTTGGGTCGAATGGCCTCACCGGGAACTTGTATAATTGAAGGCACGTCACGTTTTCCACCTCACCAAAAGCGTGTCCTACATCGAATAAAGAGAAGGCCCCATAATTGACGAGAAATTGAGGCCAAATGGCCTTTTTCTTATCTTTTAATTCTTTGGTTAAGCCGCCTTCAGAGCAGGTTTGATAAGCGATTTCTCGAGCCAAAAGCTTATCAGGGACATACAAGGGTAGGACATGTGGAGGTACAATGCTTCCATAAACTCGAATGTACGTAAACCATTCTTCCCCAAACCATCTTGCGATAGGGATGATGTCTGTCTCGGCTTCGGGAGAGCAACTTGGGGGGTCCTTATCATATATCATTCTATATATGGGCAATATAAACCCATGGCAAATCTGGTAAAAATGAGGGGCAAACTGGGAGTCCCACAAGACTTTGTGATAGACGTGAATAGGCAACGGGTCTTGGGTAGTCCATTTCCATCCCATAATGGGGAAATTAGATACAAGGCAAACAGAATCCATAACATAGGCAGCCAAATAGAAAGGAGGATAGACCCTTTGAGAAAAGGATCTTTTGGACCTGTAACTAATCACAGCCGTATATAGAGTATCGGAAATAATTTTAGCCCAATCTACTATATCGGTATTTGTGGCAACGTCAATTAATGGCAGCCACTCAGATGAAAACTTGTTGATATCGGGCATACCAAACAACCTACATAGCATGGCTGCAGCAAAACAATATGGAGAAGTAAGGGAACCAGTGCTGTACATACCGTTCTTATCCTTCTTTAACAGCTCATCTCTTCTAGACCATTCTTTAGTGGTGTCCGATAGATCTGGGTTCTCCATTGCGAACTTCCTAAGAAATTGTGCATTATAGGTCGCTTGCGGTTCGGGCAGATGGTACATTAGCTTCAGATCTTGGGCGGCGAAAGATCCCACGAGCCCATGTCCCTGAATCTTGAATTGTCTGTTGTTTAATTCTGCATCATCTAGAATCCACTTGACCATATCTGTGTATGGTAGAATCTTAGGCCTTGCCGCTATTCTGTGAAGGAATGAACATGCTAGGTCTTCTAGGGTTGCTTCAGAGGAGCGTGGTGCACCTGCAACGGCAGTCACCTTCATTATTCTCGGTTTCTCCTCTTCTAATAGCCTGTACATGCCTTCCCATGTGGAGATTCCTGCATCTCGGTTGCAGGCTGTATCTGTGTATAGGGGCACCATCTCCTTGTTCTTCTCTCTTGCTTCGGAGCTCTGAGCTTTGTTCTTCTTTCCCATTTTTACTTTGTGTTTCTTTCTGAGTCGTCTTTGCACTTTGTTCCTGCAGATTCCAAGTGAAATGGAATGTCCGATCAGAAAGGTGATGGGAGAGTTTTAAATGCAAGAGATAATTCAATTACGCCACCTTACGTGAAGCAAATATCCAACAAGGCATGCGTCTTTAATCCTCTTAATGACTGACAACCAATTCAATTACTAACATTAAAAGCACATGATTTCAGGTCATGTTATGGTAAGTGGCTTTTCCTTTGAAAGGCGCGCCCGAAGGATTCGTACTAAGGTGATTTTATGATTTGCTGACGTACCTTCGCATGTCGCACGATCGCGATATCGCAGATCGCAAAACTGAGTGCTTGCCAAACCTCGTCTGGCTTGTTTCTGCGATATGCGATCTAGCGATCGCAATATCGCAGATCGGCGAATTTCTTGGCTTTTCGTTATGGACATTAGTATGGTGCGATGCGATGTCGTTATTAATCATGAGGGTGGCGCGTATTTTGATTTTAGAAGAGTAACGGAGATGTTTCCTATCTCTTTTTTACATACGCGACTTTAAAAGACCTATCGTCTACCATAGAAAATATCTAAGATGCCTTTTCTAAATTATGATTTGTAACTTCAAAAAGAAAGTCTAGGTTTTCTTAAAATTTTTATCTAAGGGTCCCCATTCATTCGGTATCATGATTTGATACTAAATGAAAAAAGGGGGGGGTTGTTGCTGGCCACAACACAACTTTAGAATTACCAGATTTAATTCGGCTCACTAATGATCCAATCTTATATGCACCTTCATGGGCGGTGATTCCGCATAAGTTACCTTCTGACATTCCGAAATTCAATGGAAATCCTAGAGAAGACCCATCAAATCATGTCATGACCTTTCATTTGTGGTGTTCATCAAACTCCTTAAATTATGACTAGGTTAGACTCCGTCTTTTCCAAAGAACGCTTACTGGTTTGGTTGTTAAGTGGTACATTGAGTTACCATGAGCTTCTTTTGACAACTTTATGACTTTAGCCACCACATTTCTGACCCAATTCCAATTGCCTATTAGATACGAGATTGGAATGGAACTCCTAACCAACTTTAAACAGACTACTGCTACCCATATATTAGATTGTATTCATGAGTGGCAGTGTCTTCGTTGAATGGTTATGACATATGTTCCTAATCAGCTTTTGGCTGATTGGTTCATAAAATCCTTGTTGCCATCAATCACTGAGGATGTGGAAAAAGGTGGAGTTGTCACAGAAGAACAAGTAATCTCTCATGCCCAATACTTGGATTTGATTTATACACAATCTGGCATGCTCTATGACAAGATTCCCAATGCACCCCGACCAACTTTCATTGTTTCTCCTCCTCCACAATCGAGTAAGGACTCTCATGCTGGCGACAGTGTGATCGGTTCTTTGAGCACGCAAATGGTAGGAAGACCATCTGGTCAAACTATTGCCATTACCAATCAAACTACCAATGCATCAGAAAACACTCTTGCTTTTGAGGTTAATGCTATGTCATCTGAGAAAGGAAAAAATCGAAAGAAACCAGGAGGCAAGAAGAAGGGGAAAAACTAGAAGAAACAAGATAATTCCCCTCAAGAGAAATCATCTGATTCCTCTACTTCGGTAAGGAAACCTCGTTATCCATGTCTAATCTGTAATGATGATCATTTTACAAGAGATTGTCCACACCGCTCAGAGGTCTCTAAACTTCTAAAGACTTCTAACACATCTACAGTGTTGATTGATCCATTTCCAAACCTGGAGACACATTTGGTTGCGACAAACCATGCTTACACATCCCAAGTACTCATGTTATCCATCACAAATCCACAAAACAAAGTTTTGGTGTCAACTAGAAATAAAGATTACGGAAATCCATTGTCATCATCAAATAATCAGGCCACTAATCAACCTAATCCTTCGACTTCGACTTCATCTGAAAATATTCCACCACCTATTGCACTAGAATTGACAATAAAACCACCAAAGGGAGTTGTGCATAAATTGACATTTAACCCTCGAGCTTGAGCAACTTAGAACTATAACATAGTTGAAGATCTTGCTAAATCACCTTCTTCTATGTCGACACTCGAGGTGTTACAAAACTATCAGTCCCAGAAGCAGGCTTCACTGTCAGCAATTGGTGGAATAGACCCTACAGATTCCAATCTTGTGGTTTTTAACCATGCGGGATATACACCACATTTACCGGTGCAGTTAGCTTTCCTAATTCAAGTAAAAGCTCTCAATAAGAATGTTCACCGAATTATTATTGATGAGGGGGCATCTACTTGCATTATGTCAATGAGCTACTGGAAAACACTTAGTTCACCATTGTTGTCACGATCACCAACCACGTTAAAAGCTTTTGTCAGATGAACATATACTCCTTGTGGGATTTTGAGAATATGCAAATCGAACTAGGGGACAAAACAATTACTATTGAAGTTGAGGTAGTTGATGGACCCCTCGATTACAAAATTTTATTGGGAAGGCCATGGGTATATGCTATGGCTGCTATGGTTTCCACGTACTTTTGTACTATTTCATTCCCCAATAAGGGTGGAATCACAATTATCGACTAGCTTGCCTTCTTTGCAAATAGTTCACAGGCTACGAGAAGCATTATGTTGGTACACAGACCCCTGCTGTCACTTCAAAGTGTTGGAGTAGGTCTCTTTAAAGATCCTTCCCTAATGTTTAATGCTACCGTCACCATCTGATTTGGCGGAAGTGGCAAGAGTAGAGACTTGTAACATGATTTCCCCCACCTCATCTGATTTAAGGAGGATTACCAATGATTCTGAAGTTGATAGTAATACTAAGGTTATTCCACTAAGCCCCATTGAGCTAGCATAGCAATCAATTTTTCTTGCTTATGTGGCAAACCTAAATCCACTTTCACCAATTGTATGGGTAGACCGTTCATTAGAATATGGTACTTCTTTGGATCCTTTCTCACGTATACATTCTACAGATGAAGGAATCGTTGAATCAAGGATGATAGGAGAACCTTGGGAAGATTATCATCATCTTTCCCATCTTCCAGATGAAATCGAAGATTATTCAAATGAACTAAACCACCCTTCAGTTGTTGATTTCCTTTCGAATTCAGTTTTCATAGACACAGTAGAATCCGAGCGAAACCTGTCAAATATTGAAGAAACGATTTCTATTAATATTTCAACCAAGCCTAATGTTGTATAGAACACTCATGTCGGCAAATCTTGTTCTCCATCAGAACTTGATAGTTACCGTACTCTCTTTCGTGAATTTCGAGATATATTTGCATGGTCTTACGAGGATATGCCAGGCATTGACTCTAGTATTGTTGAACATGAAATAAAAATGTACCCTGATGTCAAGCTAGTACGACAACGACTTTGACCTGTTCATCCAAAGAAAGCCGCTGCAATTAAAGCAGAAGTTGAAAAACTTTTGCGTGTTGGTTTCATTTACCCCATACCTCTTACTGACTGGGTTTCCAACATTGTTCCTGTCATGAAGAAACAAGGGAAAATTCGAGTGTACGTCGATTATAGGGATGAAAATCAAGCATGTCTAAAGGACAATTATCCTACTCCTTTTATCGACCAGATTATTGATGAATGTGCCGGATGTGAAATATTCTCATTTATGGATGGTTTTTCCGGCTACAATCAAATCAATATTTTCCCATAGGACCAATCTAAAACAACTTTTATTTTTCCATGGGGCACATTTGCGTATAGGAAACTCTGATTCAGTTTGAAGAATGCAGGGGCCACATTTCAAAGGGCAATGAACTATGCCTTCCATGACATCAACCACATTGTTCAACCCTACCTTGACGATTTACCTGCTTATTCACGAAAGCGGATTGATCACCCGCAACATTTGAGAGCAATATTTTTATGGTGTTGACACTACAAGATACAACTCAATCCACACAAATGTGTGTTTTGTGTTGTTTCTGTTCGATTGCTTGGATTTGTAGTGTCTAGAGAGGGAATTCGACTTGATCCATTAAAGGTTCAGGAAATTCTTGATTTGCCTCCACCTTCAAATATTTTACAGTTACAGAGACTCCAAGGGAAGGCTAACTTTCTGAGGAGGTTCATTCCTAATTACGCTGAGATGGCTAAAGGTTTTACACGTATTTTGAAAAAGGGGATACCCTTCCATTGGGATCAGGTTGCGCAAGCTTCCTTTGATGCTCTTAAATATACCTTAATTAGAGCATCATTAATGTATTCTCCAAATTATCAAAACAACTATTACCTATATCTCGCCACTGCAGATACAACCATTGGCATGGTTTTAGTCCAAGAGGAAAATGGGATTGAACATCCGATTTATTATTTGAGCCGCAATCTCAATGATACAGAAAGTAAGTACTCTTATGTTGAGAAACTAGCTTTGGCAGTTGTGCAAGCTATTCAAAGATTTCGCCATTACATCCTGCTCCGGAAGACCACTGTCATTTTGGATTGCAACCCTATGACATACATTTTGTCACGTCAATTGCTGGGGGGCAAATACTCAAAATGGATAGTCATTTTGCAGGAGTTTGATCTAGAATTCATCAAGTCCAAATCAAAGAAATCTCTAGTTTTCGCGGAGTTACTTTGCGACCTTCCCTCGACCTCCATTGATTCAACATCTGAACCATTGATCTTGGATGAGTCTCTGTTTCTGATATCGTCATCTGACCCGTGGTATGGAGATATACTAATCTATCTTCAGACCCAAACTTTCCGCCCGGATACCTCTCGCTTGCAACAACGACGTATTCGATACCAAGTCAAAGATTATCTGACCATTGGAAACACCATTTACCGTCGTGGTATCGATACGATTTCACAGAGGTGCCTCACGCATGAGGAAGTCGAGAAAGCATTGAATGACTACCATTCATGTGCTTGTGGTGGACACTTGTCTAGATATGCTACCGCACAGAGAATTCGCCGTGCGGGTTACTTCTGGCCAACTATATTCAAAGATTGTATTATTGCCATAAGAAGCTTTCATGCATGCCAGATAGATGACCGAAAAACCATATTACCACTTGCACC
This sequence comes from Pinus tabuliformis, assembly GCA_031772625.1. NCBI lineage: Eukaryota > Viridiplantae > Streptophyta > Pinopsida > Pinales > Pinaceae > Pinus > Pinus tabuliformis. The sequence continues at coordinate 818,758,279 of CM062814.1, forward strand.
ATTGCATCCAGTCGTTGTTGTTGGACCATTCGCCAAATGGGGCATTGACTTCATGACATGTAACCCCACCTCGGCCGGGGGGCATGGGTATATTATAGTCACCGTTCATGGGTATATTATAGTCATCATTGATTATTTTACCAAATGGGTGGAGGTGACATTAAACAACAGTTGAAAAACGACTGCTCTTTTCTTTTTTAACCATGTGGTTGCCCGGTTTGGTGTACCACAAGCCATAGTTATAGATCATGGGTCACATTTTCGCAATCACATGATGGCTGAGTTGACTACTAAGTTGGGACTATCACATGATAGTTCTACCCGTTATTACCCGCAAGCGAATGGACAAGTTGTGGCCATCAACAAAGTCATGAAGCAGATGTTGTAGAGAATGATAGGGGTTCATAAGCGAAACTGACACTTAATCTTGTACTCTTCCTTGTAGGCATATCGAACCTCAGTGAGAAATGCAACTGGATTCAGACCCTTTCATTTGGTGTATGGTTTGGAAGTAGTCTTACCAATACAATGCAAAATTTCATCTCTCAAACTCATGATTGACCTTTTACCTGACACTTCTAACAAAGAAGTACGTCTCTTGGAACTAATCCATCTGGATGAAACTCATCATGATGCCGCGTTGGCTAACGAAGTGCATGAGAAACGAATCAAGGTGCAATATGATAAAAATGTCAAGCCTCGTATCTACTCAGAAGGATACGTGGCCTTGCTTTACGATCAGGAAGCTGATAAACTTGGAGCAGGGAAATTCGAATCGATATGGATGGGTCCTTATATTGTCAAGCATGTTCTGGCAAAAGGTGCCAATGAGTTAGTAGATTATGATGGGATTCCATTGTCGCAGCCCTAAAATGGGTTGTACCTCAAACGTTACTATGCTTGATTGAGTGTAGTAAAACTCACTGTATATATGCTTTCATTGCATGTGTGTGTGTGTGTCTTTTAGAGTGTTTATCTGGTTAGTAATCTGCTTTGCATTTGTTGCAGATGTCGGAGTCTTCAGAACCTTTTTTTGGTTATGCCGGTGGTGGTAGTCGTAGTACGCAAAACCTATCTTCTGCAACATGGGCTATTTTCACTCCAAGTGGCGAGTTGGTGAGTTTTCAAGGGATTTGTATCGGTCGATCAACGAACAACATCACTGAGTATAGCACGTTGATTGAACTTCTCTCTGATGCCATTTCACTTGGCATTCACCGAATCATTGTTAGGTTGGATTCACAACTCATTGTACTACAACTGACAAACATTTATAATGTCCAAAATCCAACAATTTTTTGTATGTTCCTTAGAGTTCGTATTTTGGAAAGGCATTTTGAACACATTCAGTATCAACATATTTCTAGAAATCTTAACACATTAAATGATTCTTTAGCGAATTATGTGTTAAATAGACATTTGCGACACATGTAAAAGTAATATTTTCAATTTACATCATCAGTTGAATAGGATTGCATATAACCATAGAAAACTCTAAAAGTAAAATAGATAGGTGTTTTAAAAGTTTTTACAAAATTTGTTTCTAAGACACGTTTGGTCATCTGACCCAAAAAACTCAAAATGCATGCAAAACATCCTAAGTATATCTAGTGGTTCTCATGATAACATGTCACAACCTGTGTTATCATGCGTAAAAGCCTCGCCCAGTGGCTAGGAATGCCAATAGTGTGGCGTTGCAGCCTCATAGGTAATTCCTCGATTCAGACATCCAGAATACCAAGGGTTAATCCCTCTATGTGAACTTGCAACTCTGCTAAGGTCTCGACCAAATCTAAGTCCCAAAGAACTTCTCTCCCAATGTTTCTCCATGCTAGCCCACCTTCACCCTGTTGGTGCCCCACAGGTCGAACAGTACCCACATCTGCATGCATAAGAATGATTTTAGTTTAGTCTTGGAAACATTAAAAACAAAAAAACATGTAGAAACTTGAAAAATAAAAAAACACTTTGGTCAAACAATTTACCCATAGCACGCCATTGTGATCCAACTGGTAGAATAAAATATGGATCTCCACGGAAATCCATCCCTGAGTATGGATGCTCCTTGATAACAATATGTTGTCATTCGAGCCAACTGAAGAGTGATGTGGAAAAAATGATTGTTGACTGACCCACATGTCGAGCCATCAATTCGACCCACCTCTACATACGTGGATCTCTAGGACTAGCTACACCCAGTGATACATGTTGTGGTAGCATCAATGGGATTCCCTCTAAGATCAAAGCGATTAAGATCAAACCATAGTAGAAATTCTTCATATTACCATTTTTTACCTTGGTTAGTTGTTCTTCCAGTGAAGAAAGCACAACCTCGCACCAGTTCAATACTTTTGGTTCTAGACACTCCAGTGCTTACTGCATATATGATCTGTTAGCTAGATGTAGTGTCACACTACCAGCCAATTTTACGATTGTGAAGAGGATCGTTCTCAAAGGAAAATCACCTACATCCCTGATGTTTATTTTCCCATCCTTGCTAGGCTGTGTACCTAGCCGACAAAACTGTCTAATATAATCTCTCACCAATTCACCTCCACGGGAAAATCCAGAAAGTGAGATGGGGGCACCTCGCCTCGACAGTCTGGTAAGAAAGTAAATATCATCAATGGTAATAGGGACCATCTTGTCCCTAATGTGAAAATTTTGATCTATTGGATCCCATGCATGAACAAGGAACTACAATAGTTCTATTTGTTGCCTCATTCTGAACAACTTGAAGTATTTGAGTAACCCATAGTTTTTGAGGGCCTCAACTGTACTTGGATTGTTTAGGGAAACCATGTCTTATTCTTCGTGCTCTCTTTCTCGCCATGTAATCAACATTCTGATCTGATGAAAGCTTGAAACACAATCATAAGCTTAGTTAGGATCCTTTCCATGCAAAAAACAGGACAAATTTTGGAGCAAACAACTAAATCAAACTTGGGAAACTCACCCAGTGCAGCCCAAGCACATAGATAGTGCATTGCAGAGCATGAAGCCTTCCATTTGGGTGCTCTTCAGCGCAGTTTTAGATGTGAAAGCCTATGCTAATCCTAGGGAGAAAAAATGAAACCCCAGGGGCCCCAAAAAACCCTAAAACTTGCATGAAATGACAAAAGAATTACCTGAAAAGAAAGAATAGATGTTAAGCTCCTACCTAGTCCGGACGGCTTGAGAAATGGTCCACAGAATCTCTCGCAATCCGCTGATGAAGTTCGAGGTCAAAAACTAGCTCAGAGCACAAAACTAAATGGTAAGTTCCAAATGGTAAAAATGTGATGGTAAAAACTTGTTTTATGTTTATTTCATTAATCGAGTAAATATTGGTATTTGCCTATTTTTGCCTATGAAACAGGTATTTTTAATTCATCTGGTGGTGCTTTGAGCAGGTTTTGTAGCTGACTTATAGAATTCAATCTGCTCAGTTGTAAATTGTACCTTTGACCACAGAGCACACTTTTATCTCTTTTTCGAGCTCTGTTAAAAACGAAAAAGGAACCCTCTTGGAGTCCTCTTTAAGCTCTTTTCAGACTCTCTAAACATGAAAAGATTGTCGAGCGCTTGTCCTTTCCAGCTCGTTAATGGATTGGAAACGACATCTCTCTTGTATTATTTTACGCTTTTTCGGGCTTGAGAGATTAATTTACGAAAAATAACTTGTGGAGTTTTCTTTTTGTCCCTTTTCAAACTCTCTAAACATGAAAAGGACCGAGTTATATTTGTCGTTAAACTCGTTAAAACATCAAATAGCGACAAACTTGTCCATCTAGACAAGACCGAGTTTCACCTTCGCTAGACTCGTTAAAACATCAAATAGCGATGGATTCACCCGAAGGGTGGAATTATACAACAAGCATATGTTATCCTCCTCAAGCTTGATAAAAATAAAGAGGTACTGGTCAACAATGATTGGGGAAAATGGGAAAAAGGGGAAAACCACTTTATGGTAGCAGGTTGCTCTTGAACATGACACTTTCACTCCATCGCCGTGACTATTTGGGTTGGGTTATTAGCTTGATGGTTATCACTACATTGGTCTATCATACCATCCATCACTTTCTTTTGGGTTAATGCTACCAATTCATCTCAGTGTCTCTGACATGTTCAAGAGAAGTCATTCAGTCAAAATTCATCTTTTTCAGTACCATAAACCTTCATTTTCATGACCGCCATTCTTGAACCTTGTGTCGTTAGCCAAATTCCATCTCTAAAATCATTACACTCGTTTCATGTCGTTGATGTGGGATACATCAAGGCCCTCCTGCGACAAGTCACTTCTTATCGACATCAGCTCATTATCCAAGAAGTTGAATTAGAAACACCCTTCCAGTACCTTGAGGCTTGCATACATCAATGGTAGGTTTCTCACTTCCGGCGATAGGTTAACATCAATGGCCTTCGACTAAAAGACTTTGTATGGTGTTTTATGTCAAATCATTCATTCACACCGTGCATAATGTTCTGTAGTACCTTGAGGATCATTATCATTATCGGTGATTTCTCTTGCATTTGTTAACAACTTACATCATTGGCTGGTAATCAGATGGTGTCATCCCATGTTCAACTTCAGATCACATATTCACATGGTTAGACTCGTACTTGAGCGAACGATTGAATGAGATAGAAGACCCCAGATCTAGTTTCATCCATCTGGGCTGCGATTTCAGGAGTACTAAATCATATGTACAATGGCTTTACATTGATAGTCATTCCAATCATGGGTCTATATCTATAGATGACTGTTTATGTACATGTAATGAAAGTTTATAAGCTGAGCATGGGTATGCCTGCCCTCAGAAATTCATGTAAAAATAAAAAATCACGATATATGTATTGATGCAGGTCACCTTCTAGTTTGATACGTCCTCATCACATCGTAAAGCATTTCATTCGACATTGGCATTTTTCCAACTTCATGCTTTAGGGGGCAGTTGTTACAGATCCATTTGGGCACATCAATCCCATAATCCAGATCAGTGTTTTAGGGCTCATCAAAACCTAATTTCAGTTGCTACATGCCCTAAACAAGTCACCCCTTTGAATGCCTCCTTCCTAGACAATTTCATGACTTGAAGACATCCAGAAATGGCCTCTAGAGGGACCATCATAGGTAGGCCCATGTAAGGGTGTGCTGCAGAGTAGTTAAGTCCATGCTAGGTGCTCTGCAGAGTACTTAGGCTTCCTTTCACCTGTGTTGGGCGATTTTGAGAAAAATTCACATAGGGTTTGGGGAATATTCTTATCTTTTGGAGTCATCTAGAAGGTTCCCTCACTTATCAATTCCTATGAGCTCGAAAATGGATGAGGAATGAGTTAAGATGCATCCTATCCTCTCATCCCTTCCTCCATGGAACTAATTTTGAGTATGGAAGGCCATTCAATGCCACCATTTATGAAAAAACCTCCTTCATCTCCCTATAAATTGACCACTCATCTAAGTGATTAGGTGCTGGATTATGTTGAATTGTAAGGAGATAATGTTGCTATGAGAATTGGCTTTGAAGTAAGTATCGTAATGCTACAAGTTTGTCATGCTTTTGATGTGATGTGGATGGGATCCAAGCTGGAGGAATGACTTTGAATCAAACACAATGGTTGTATTTCCTTCTTCTATTCAATAAAGTGTTTGAACCTTTCTCCCATATGTTTGTATTGTCTTGTAATGCTTATATGTGTGAAATGTATCTGATTCCATTCGCTTATATTCAATAGATCTTTTTCTTTGATCGATTATTTGTTTTCTGTTGTGTTTACAGGAACTTCTCAAGCGTATTAAGTACGGGAAGGAGCGACAAGATCGATACAAGGAGATGAGAGGAAAGAGGAACTACAAGTAGGTCTTCTCATCTTCTAATCTTATATATTTCTTATAGGAAAAGACTAAAATACTTTAAACTGTTGTTCTAGATATGGCTACTTATCTAGGGAATTAATATTTATTTGTAGATACCAAATTATCCAAAACACTCGCCCTCGTAGAGGCCATGAAGGAGAAATTCAAGCTCGTAAAGAAGCCACAAGGCTATTCCATCTCAAGTATCAGTGACTTGGCAGTCAAGGTGGCCATGCAGATTTTGGAAGGAAAGGTTACGAGGAAGTGTCGCGTAGATGAAGTGCCAGTACAAGTCGTTTCTCTTGTAGCCCAATGCACCGAAGGAGTCCAGTTCAATTAGGCGCACTGTCTCTGCGGTGAGTTCCTTGCGAAATGTTGCGAGGCAAGGAGCTCAACAACACATTCCACTATGCGTGGCTCTTTATGTCTATTGTGCTGGTAGCCTGGGAGCTGTTGAAAGATAGTCAATTCGCCTGGGTCGCGTTGGACATGCTAGAAGCAACGAAGTACACTTCGCTGTGGGTGACCAAGGATTCTCAGTGCATCAAAGATAGCAAGATCTTATGGATCTTGATGGAAATGAACATCCGCATGGCTATCAATCGCAAACCACGGTTGTCGCCCACTGTGTTTTCCAACCTGCAAGGGTACACGGAGTTCAAGGCAGATTTTCACCATGTGTCGATTAGGGCACAGAAGGACCCTGCGTAGACATGGTATGACTTTCATTACTTGGCAACAAATGATGCAATTGATGCAATCCTTGATCGTTGGCCGGCAGAGTGGCGCACTACCTCAGACTTGGCGGTGGGGGTGAGAAAGTCTGTTGCGCAGCGCAAATAGGAGGAGGCCAAGCTCAAAATGGTGCAGCTGGCCGAGAAGAGGAAGAAGGAGGCTGCTGACAAGGCTGAGGCGAAGCACGATGCCGACCAGCAAATGAAAAGAAGATAGTTGAAACAGAGTGGGGCTCTGACAAAGGCGTGAGGTCACCTTCACTCGACACAGAGGAAGAAACAGACGAGCAAACAGAGCAGCATGGAGTGGACCCACAGACGACGTCGGATTGCATCAAGCGTCCAAGGGAACAAGAGAAAGTAGGGTTGAGGAAGAAATCCAAGGCCACTAACATGTTGATGGACCCAATCGATTTGCATGACATTGGAGACACAGTGTGCGATGTCACCGCCGAGGAACTATAGCAGTTTGAGCAGCAGCAGTAACTACTATTGGGGGCCATGCAGACAGGTCTGCAGGAGTTGTAGACCTATGCATCACAGGCTGGCACAGTGTCCACCAGCCTCGCTATCGGCACTTCGGAAGCTGCCTAGATGTTGCGTGTGAAGGTCTCCAGTGCGATAGTGTTGTCGGATGGAGCATTGACCACAGAGAATGAAGCTGATAGGCCCACCGTCAGCGCCCTCAAGGGATTGGGGTTAAACTTGGCAGTGCTCCCTGGTGACGTGCGCCACCTACTGCAGGATGGAGTGATCATGGAGTTGAGGGCCCACGAACACCACTCTTTACAGGTGATCAGTGAGCAGAGGATTAATAATGAACAGATGGCCCTATAGCAAGACTCTTCCATCACCGCCGTGACCGAGGCAACCGACCAAAACAATTGCATAGTTCAAGTCATGGAGGAGGCATGCCGAATGGTCTCGGAGTTGGACATTCCTGAGGAAGAACTGTTCGAGGTGCGCATCTGCAAGCTTGTTATAGGGGTGCATGATGCTCACACAGAGTTGGCTAGGGTTCAGCTGGAGCCTAGCCTACAGATTGCAGATCTACAATTGAAGGCCCAACCTTCAACTCCACCAGAAGTAAAGAATCAACGAGCCACCATTGTCACAAAGGCAATAGCGGCGGTAGACATTGTAGTAGAAGACTGCACATAACTTTTTGAACACTCGTTCGAGGTCCTAACGAGCATGCAGGAGGACCCTAATGTGAAGCGATTGGAGATAGAAGCGCGAGAACTACAACAACGCTATGACTAAGTAAAAGGTATAGTGCGCACCGTCGCTCTCACGCAGAGACTGGTGAAGCTACAAGAGGCCAAATAATTGAAAGAATAGGTAGATGCAGTGCAACATAATGAGGCAATGTTGAAGGCGCGATTGAAGCCCTGGCTGGATGAGGCTTATTCGGTCATGGCCTCTATTGAAGGCAATCTTTCTCATCTGCAAGCAACTCAGCATAAGCTTCAGGTGGACAGTTCAGGACCAACGACATAGAAGTTGGTTGAAGAAGCGAAGCAGGTGGTTGCACAATGCACTATCAAGGTTGCGGTCATACAGGTCGAGCTAGGAGGTCTTCGCACCAAGATCTCTGCACCCGCAAAGTGACTCGAGGACAAGTCACCATGTTTTTGTTGGGGACCTATTGGGAACGGGTTCCCCCAAGGACAGTTTTGGGCTAAAAGCCCATGTTTTGGGACAAATTTTGTAATAAAGTTGTAAAGTCTCCGCATTTTGTGGTTGCATAGCACGAAGGGGTCATGAGTCATAAAGGGTTGTCTGCCCTTATTTTGTAAAATGTAAAGTGATCTATAAAGATCCACCCATGGTCCACAGACCATGGGATTGTATAAAAATGAGCTAAGAAAGTAAGCTCTCATAACACCTAGGTCTCCTATTATCCCCTTTAGCTCTGTAAACTTGGTAGGGAACAAATCCTGGTATTCGTGGAGAAATTCAGCGACCTTATCTACTATCGAATCATCCCAGTAATCTCCAATATTCACAAATTTTGGCTCCGCCTCCGTACCAATATTTACCTGTTTTGTTTTCAGTGGCATGGTTATATCAGGATTCTCAATTTGCGGTCCCTCGACCTCGCGGTGACCCTCGGTTTCAAGGATATTGATCTTTCACAGATCCTTGTCTTCTTCTTCAGCAGTCATGTTATAGCATTCCAGTGCATGGCTTAGCTGAGTACTCCAATCGGGTTGGATCAGATCCAAAGGATCTTACGTTATCCTAAAGATTGTTGCTTTAACTTCTTGTAGCGTTTCGTCAATACAGTCAAACCCGTCTTCGAAGCTGAACGTCATTATGAATCCTTCGCGTAGAAATATCCTATTCACCTACACCATGGAGGAGCTCTGTTTCCATGTACCAGTTCATCGAGATGACATCCAAGGTGTGACAAAACAAGTGCACCCATTCAGGTTGGGGCTTCGCTCCGTAAGCCTTAGCCCATTTGGCCAAGTGTGCACGTGGATCATCCTTCCCGTCATATTTTTCTGTCATTCGTACCTTCGGCTTCCCAAAGCATGTTCTCATCATCCTCCTACACTCGTGCCAATCATCAAAGCTACCCTTTTGCGTACCCCACCATCTTGCAGGCGTAGCGCGCAGTGCCCAGTCTAAAGCTTGGAAGCGCTTCTTTTCTAGTACCTCCCTCTCAAATTCATCCAAAAATACATCTACATCAGTCAGGCCATCGTAAGTGGGCAGGTCTCTTACCTCTGACGATACACAGTGCAGCGACCGGGCCATCATTTTACATCTCAGGATGGTTACTTCATGTAGCCGATTCTACCAGCGCTCTAATTCTTCTTCAGAGTTTGAGGTGTAGTAACTTTTTCGATCCCAGGTAATTCGTCCATCTATTGTCGGATTCACCCAATCTTGGTCTTGCGCTGTTATCTTATATATGCAATCCAAAATGTCATTGCTTTCATAATCACGGATAGGTTTAGTATGGCGCGATCCTTCAGCAGTATCTAGGGGTACTATTACACAGAGCGATTTATTCACAAATATCATCTTTCGCTTCTTTAGGTTGATTACCCCGTTCATGTCAGTAGCCCAATCAATGCCAAGGAGCGTAGGGTAGGGGTTGTTGTCATCCACAATTTTTATCACTTCAAAGTCATTCAATGCGCTCGTGCCTTCAATATCTACAGTCACTCCTTACAACCATCCCATGGGGATGATCTTTTGTTGATTTTCCATCCTTAACTGAATCAGAGACCACTGCAGCGTGGGTCTCCCCATCCGCTCCCAAGTCTGCTTTGGTAAAATGTTCGCGTCTAACCCCAGATCCAAAATAACCTGATCCATTTCATATTCTCCTATCTGCGTGGTCAGTCTCATCTCTCATCCTGTCCTTGCTTTATTCTTACCAATCTTCCATACCACGCGTGGTTCACCCGAAGTGTTTCCGACGCATCTATTTATAAGCTCCTGTAACCCCTTCATAGCCTTGCTGTTGCGCAGCAGCTTCATGCAGGTCTCTAGAAAGGTTGTAAGCATAGAAGGGTCCATGTCCTAATCGAGCTTATCCTTGTTCCCTAAGGTAGAGGCCTCAGCAAAGCTCTTCTTTTCTTCCATGAACATTTCGCGTGCGCACTCCAAATCAAATTCAGCCTCCTTCACCGGAGCTTTGCGAACCGATGTGTTATCTTCGGGTTGTTTTCCCTTATCATCGCCTATTGCGATTCCACTTCGGAGCACTATATTCAAATTTGGATCCTCCTCGTGAGGCTCAGACCTCATCATCTGCAGGTTCTGGGTCGGCTAATGTAGTAGCACCCCTCTATCACGTATCCTTGCTATCAACGTAGGAAAGTCTTCTATCTCATGATCAAACTGAGTACAATATTTGCACGGTGGACACGTCAGGTTAGTGCATTCACAGACATAGTGTCTTGGTCCTCCACAGTTGTAGCATATTAGCTATCCCCGACCTCTGCCAGGCCCTCCTCCTCCTCGGCCTCATCCGTGCCCTTGAAAGCCAGTTCGTGCCATCCTAGCGCTCTGGTCAGGGGGGCCACGTTTCTGCCTGAACCCTATAGGCGGGTGTTCTGTCCATCATCAATTCATAACTTCGACAGTTGTGCTCGTCATGCCCTATCGACCTACAGAAGTTTCAGAACAGTTGTTGCGGTGTTTATACAAACTTTTGAAGCAAATGAAAGTTATTCATTGTATGTTTTCCTGCTACCTGACATATAGCGCACCACAACACAGGGCCCATGCTTAGTCCTGCTTGGGTCTCCAGCCTTAAAGGCATCAGTCCTCCTCCTACAATATAGTTTGCAAAGACCAAGCAATGGTCTTTGTCATGCCCCTGACCCTTACATTTTAGGCACCATATCTCTTCACGCACCTCAGGTCGAACTATTCTGTCCTGCTTCAAACTTTGCATTTCAAGACAAAGATTTTGCAACTGTGCAAGTATCTATCGAACCCCCAGATTCGGGCCTTGCATCGGCGTTTCATGCAGTCTTATGGCAATCTCCAAGGTCTCTGTCTGAGTCGTAATCTTCTGTTGTGACAGCGCAACCCTCAGGTGAGGTAGGAGCGAAGCCATGAACCATTCGCGGTGTTGTCCATCTGTTAAGTTCATATTGGCTTCGTGGATTTTACACTTCAATCTATGATCCAATTCCCAAGGTGTCTCACCTGGTTTCATCATGATTTCCTTGAACCCCACAATCGATTGTGCCTCAGATTTAGGCCTACTGAACTCTTTATTCAGCGCGGTTTGGATCTCTGCCAACCCAACGTTTGGGTTATCATTAGAGTACTTGATGTACCAAGTTAGCGTGCAATCCTGCAAAGCGCTAACCAATGTTTCCTTCTTCATGTGATCATCTGTGACACCCTGATCTTCCCATACAGCTTTCATGACAAACCAAAACTGGTCTGGGTCCTCATTTCCCAAGCCTTTAAACAAAGGCAGCTTCATTGAATTTTCCATGTTGAACTGCGGTGGAGGTGGTGGTGGTATGGGTGAAGTCACAGGTGATGGTGGTGAAGTTGGAGGTGGGGTAGGTGGAGGTGGAAATCGGAGGAATCCCTGTCTTATTTATTGAACTCCACTTCACGGAGAAGCTTGTGCTACTCCCTCTTCGTCACCTAACGGCAGTGATATCAGTGGGCTATATTCATGGCCCTTTCTTCCTTCATTTCTATAACCCGTTTTTCACACAATAACATCTTAATCCAAGTATTTAAAGACTTCAAGTACTTACCTCGCAGACCTTTGAAAAAGCGCAGCTCTGCCTCGTTGTAACTAACCAAGGTATCAACCGCGAATTCAGTCACAAATCCTCCTATGATGCGATTGAGCTAATGATCAACAACACGGGCTATCTTATCCTTAGAGGCTTCCAATCTCTGTACTAACTCTGGGGTCTAGACAATAGGACCGTCAAGTATCCACCTTCCTTGGCTATCCGCTAGCTTCGCGATCCACTCGTATAACTCAACTCGAAAGGAACATAAAAATATCTCATGGATTTCTATATATAGGTACCTATCCAGCCACTGTTCTTTTGTCAACAGTAGATTTATGTTCTCCTGCACCGTGAATTCGTGGATCTTCCTATCCAACCAGTCTTCAACCTCTTTCTTAGTTGGATTCCAGTGATACGACATCACACATCTCTCATGCAGATTCTGGTCCCAGCAACGGAACCATTTGTTGGCTTTGTGGGGCCTGACCCAGGTTCAACGTTAGTTAGCCAAACAAATCCCTACACTACTGGCCCTTTTGGCATCAACCCACAGAGCGCGGACTGAAGTCTCACCCGAAGCAGTATGGGGGGATGCTGGAACCAAGTTTCCACACCCTGAGATGGTCGTGATGTCGGTTTATACCCTCTGTTCCTACTTTCGCGCAGGTCACTAAGCTTTAGGGCTCTGTCAGTCTAGCCCTTTATTCTGCCCTTTAGTACCTCCGCGAAGGTGTACGATTGACCTTCGCACAGCCTTAACCTGCGGTCCAGGTACTTTTGCGCTACTATGACAACGTATTGTATAGGTTCCCAAGTTATCTTAAGTGTTTTACTTATCTTACTAAACAATCACAGTTAGCGTCGCGTAAACTGATATTCTTACTTACGTTCAATTAACCAATATAATCACATATATTCGCACATCACATAAACATTGTAACTTAAACCCAAAATGCAATATAACCAGATGCAGTACAGGAAATAAATACACATAATTTGCATAATACTTCTCTTTATTGATATCTTCGGTTTAATACAGACTCTATCCGCCCTGTGCACACAGCTGCAGGGGTCTACACACTCAGCTGCAGACTTCCACCCTAGGCCTCTGAGCACTCAGCTGCAGAGCCTCTACCTATGCTAAGACCCAAAGCACTTAGACTTCTCTACTAAGACTCTAGAACTTGTCTACAAACTTACTTCTTAACTACCTAGAGCTTACTTTCTTAGCTCCTTTTTATACAATCCCATGGTCCGCAGACCATGGGTGGATCTTTACAGTCGACTTTACATTTTACAAAATAAGGGCAGACAACCCTTTATGACTCATGACACCTTTGCACTCCGTGACCACAAAATGTGGATACTTTAAAACTTTATTACAAAATTTGTCCCAAAACATGGGCTTTTAGCCCAAAATTATCCTTGGGGGAACCCGTTCCCAACAGAGTGAAATTGAACGTATGGTTGCAAAAATGCTAGAGGATGGTATAATTCAACCTAGGGAAAGTTCTTTCTCTGCTCCAGTAGTATTAGTTCACAAGAAGGATGGACCATGGCGCATGTGTCCGGATTATAGGGAGATCAACGATCTCACTATTAAAGATAAATTTCCTATTCTTGTCATTGATGAATTATTAGATGAATTACATGGAGAAATTTACTTCACCAAGTTGGATCTTCGTTCAAGATATCATCAAATTAGAATGAAGACTGAAGACATTCTGAAAACAACATTTAGAACTCATGAGGGTCATTATGAATTTTGGGTGATGCCTTTTTGCCTTACCAATGCACCTTCTACATTTCAAGGTTTGATAAATTTTGTTTTCAAACCCTTCCTTAGAAAATTTGTGTTAGTATTTTTTGATGATATACTAATCTACAGTAAGTCTTGGAAGGATGTTGACAAGGTGCTCAAACTATTGGAGGAGGAACAATTATATGCAAAAGCGTCCAAATTTTTCTTTGGAGTACAAGAGGTGGAATATCTTGGTCATAGTGTATCTCATGAAGGTGTTAAGGTAGACCCTAGAAAAATTAAAGCCATTAAGGAATGGAAAATCCCCACATCCATAAAGAATTTTCGAGGATTTCTAGGGTTTACATGGTATTATCGAAAGTTTGTTAAGAATTATGGTAGAATTGCAGCACCCCTAACAACGTTACTGAAGAAAGATACATTCCTTGATCTTTCCCTTCAGCTTTTATGGGCTCTGTATGCCTTGCTCCCGACCTGGTCATATGTCTATGCAACTCCAAAGAGGGCAGAACATCAACTGCAATAATAAAGAAACGTTAAATTCATATTCATATTTATTATTATTACAAGTGTTTTATTAATAGTGTTCTTTCCCTGCTTCAGTACTGGAGGGATGCATAATACTTTCAAATGTGGCCATATTTCCTCCTCTTCTCTGGCCTCATCCTGTACATGCTCTAGAGTAGAAACAATAAAGGTTATAATTAATACACCATTTTCATTTAAATATTTTTAATTATAATACACACTACAATTTTTTTATAACACATGAAATATGTCCAGTATCGAGCTGAACATCAATTTCAAGGGTCACTCCACCGTCACAAGGATCATGTGTTGTACCTACATTTCTTGCTTGCTTTTTATAATCCAACACATTACTTTATGACCAAAAATAATAACCAATAGATTGTACAAGTAATAATTTATAATTCTCTTCGTTGCTTTTATTTACTTGAGTGTTAGGTTGGGTGCGGAAAGATTGTGAAGACACCAAGCTTGTCCTACATTCAACCATAACTTGATATCTGTGCTTGAAAATAAGCTCAAGGTCTTTCTTCATGGGAGCCTCTTTGAATTGTGACCCCTACAATTTTTCATGAGAACATGGATTTTTCTTCTTTTGTGATATTAAATTAAAATTGTTAAGAATTTATAATTTCGATGATTTTTTTTTTTTTTTTTTGCAGTTTTTGCAGCCAATTTTGAGTAGCCATTTGGGCCAAGATGATGTTGCCCATATTTATCTATTCTAGCCTTTGTGGCTTTGGATGTATCCCTTTAGTGAGAAAAAATTCCACGCGTCTATGGAATTTTCTTCTAATCTTTTCACCTCCAGTTGATCTTCGACTGCTAGATGACGTAGTAGATGTTTGGTCAATTTATTCTATCATACCTGAACTTTTGTCACTCGAAAAAGATAGATCTGAAAAATACCTATTTGGTTGAAATTCGTATAACACTCCATCAAATGAGAGAAACTATTAGTGAGTGTCATAAGGGATGTTGAGAAATGTCTTGATGAAACCAAAAGAACATTATAATAGTACAAGTGAGTTACAAGGAAGTTCCAAGTGAGTTACAAGGAATTTCCAATGTGTTACAAGTGAGTAACAAGGAAGTTCCAAGTGATTTCCAAGTGAGTTACAAGGAAATGTTTGCAATAAGTGCAAAAATTACAGTACAAAATGTTGCAAAATATGTCTCATTCAATCCACAAAATGTATGAAATGTTTACTAGAAACATCTACCATGAAAGCACTTATACAAACCCACAAATATATGCAAATGGGGGATGTGAAACTTGCAAAAATATCCTCGAGAGACACATTTTCACCCCTCAATTTTCTTAAACAGTAAAGGTGTCTAAAAAAGACCTTGATTCTTGTTGTCAAGGCCCCAAATGAGAATTTGATTCTTGGCTCTAATACCAAGATAATGTGTGAGGAAATCAATAGCAGAAGAATATAAACTTGAATATTGGCTCTAATTGCAAGCTAATATGTGAAAAGATCATTATCAAATCATGAGATAGTAGGGTAAATCACCGAAGGAAAAACATTACTTTTTTTTATTCATTTTAGGTTTTACTGTAATGCCATACTTGATCCTATCATGCTAATTTTGATTAATGTGTAATTACACTGAAAATATTGAGTTATAATTATTAAGTAATTCCTACACTTGTGAATATGTAATTTTATTTTACTAATATGACTTTTATTATTTGATATTATTCAGTTATTAATCCATTCCCAAGGTGTCTTCTCAAATTTACTTTTGGATAAAATATGATCTTCTCCAATTTATTTATGAATTAAATATCCATATTTCAATTTCCAATGTGTCTTCTCAAATTTACTTTTGGATAAGATAATATTCTCCAATTTATTTCTGAATTAAATATGTATATTTCAATTCCCAAGATGTCTTCTCAAGTTTACTTTTGGGTTAAGATATAGAAAGGAAAGTAAATGTCATTAAATTAAAAGGATGGTGGGGTATTCATGGCATTAATGGTAGGTGGTTGAGAGGAAGAGACATAAAGGGAAGGAGGATTGGAGGGGAAGGGGGGATCCTTGTTCTTTATTTTGGCATTGGAGGATTTTATTTGGGGAGGAATGTGGAGAAGGAGAAGGGAGAGAATGGAGATAACTCAAACTTGGATCTATTGGAGAGTGTTAGTTTTAACTTGGAAATATTAGAACTTGTTGGAATTGGGCTAGGGAACTTGTGGAGGTTCCTTGGGCTAGGAAATCATTCCTAGTTGGCTAGGAGGTAAATTCAGTTGGGTAGTCTAGGAGGAGCATCCTAATAGAGTCAAAAGAATTCAAACCAAGCCATTGGAGCATGCATTCTTCCATTTGTTGTTTTATGTAAATTGATGCAAAATGAAATTTCTTATATGTTTAATATGTTATTAATCAAATTTTACTTATATGTTTTTTATCAAATAAATATAGATTTACAAACATGCTATTTTTCTTCTTATTGTAATTAAATTTAATGATAAATTTAGTTTAGTTAGAATACCTAGGTTAGGTCTCCTCACATAGGTTCAATATTTGGACCTTGAAATCGATGTACTAACACCTATAAAAAAAACACCTTGCATGAAAAAAAATGAAAATAAAATTATTTAGGCAAGTATTAAGAGAAAAAAACAGATCCATAGAGATTTCACAGACAAGATAACCAAAGTTGGTGCTTACGTTTCCCCAACAGGAATTCAAATTGATGTTCAAGAAAGTAAGTTTAGTGTAGCAAAGTTGGCTTCAACAACTCCAATCTCAACTTCTTCCTGCCTAGAATTGCTAAAAAACACTTCCTTGAAAGTCGAAAGACTCAACTGAGTGTCTGAAATCCCTAACTTGTCTTGTATGTCTTGTAGTTGGACAAAGAAATCTATAAATTGTTTCTCTTTTCATGGGGAATGATAAATGTTGTGTAAGCTTTGTTCTCTTGCATTGGTTCTATATTCAAATTCCCTCTAAAGAAATGTTTCACTCGCTCATTCTGATGTCCACTACCTTCTCTTATCAAGGAATCATTCCCTTTTTGCAAGAAATTATTTCATGTTGTTTCTTTTTTCACGCTTACATTTACAACAAATCTAGACCCAAAACAAGATTTCAACCGAATTGAAGTGCCAATGCATTATAACTTCCCTATTGCCATGATGGCTATTCAATCACTCAGTATATCAACTTCCTCCATTGAATGGGTGGTTAAGACTATGGTTGGACCCTTTTTTGCATCCTCAATGATGTCCCATACATATCTTTACGTAACAAGGTCCATGCTAGTAGTCTATTCATCAAAGAAAACTAGTTTAGGATCTTCTATAAGGGCTATTGCGAAACTAAGAAACCACTTCATTCCTCCACTATATTTGTCGGCCTACATAATAGATGATTCTAATAGCTTTACTTATGATAACAAGTTCTCTGCATCAAATTTAATGATAGGTTTTGGCATGCCTTTGATGCCAACAAGTAGATGTAAATGCTCTTGCATTGATAGAGCATCCCGCAGAATATCAAACTGAGGACAAACTCTAATTAGACTTTGAATGTTGGACATTCCACTCATGCTTTTGATAGAATTCCCATAGATCACTGCGTCACTGACTATGATTGGAGTAATTCCAGTAATTTGATTGTAGTCATTTTTCAGACACCACAGGGTCCATCATCTTAATAATATGTACTTTTGAAACTTATTCTATTGGATGAACCATGCATGGTGTTTTAGAGATCCCTGTCTTCCCTTTCCCTGCATATGTAATACCAAGAGAACAGTTCCTGGCCACATGCTCTCTTTTGATCTCCTCATGGATGGTACTGACATTATAACATAATTACCATATCAGTCCAACTGAGAAGAGATTCCAGTAATCTTTTTATCATTCCTTTAATTTAAATTCTACACATATATTTTTAACTCTCTCCTTCCAAGCCATGCCCAAAAGGAATGTTTGGGTGTTATAAAGAGTGAAATTTTATAACAATGCAACTTGAGGGTCTATGATCAGGTGCTCAAAATTATGCTCAAAAATAAAAGTGTTAGAATTTTGTTAAAATCAGCTTCAGATCGAAGAGCTCATCATTCTGATTCCAACGGCTGAAGGACACTCAAATCCAAGCTCGTATGCAGATGTTAGAGCAAGTCAAAGTTCAAGTTTGACTTGTCCACATGGCTGAATTAGATGACGTGGAAAGGCCCTTAAGCGAATGAGGAGGCACCAAGTGGAAGGCCACCATTTGCCCTGCATATCGCAAATCACAGTCGCAGGTGGATCGACGTTTAAAATTGGCCCCAGAACAACCAAGGTTGCGATGCGATAAGGCAATCACAAATCACAATCGCAATCAGCGAAGGGGAAGGTGTTGCAGAATCGGCCCCCGGCAGGTTGGGTTGCGATGCGATATCATAATCACATATCGCAGGAAAAAAAAGTCTCGCATATTAAAAACCCTAGTACTCCACCAATTGCGAAATGTGATAAAGTCCCCGGATGTGATGCCACTGTAAATTGCAATTTAATATCCTGGCGGGTCCACGATATTGCAATCACAAATCACCTATTTCTATTCACAGACCATAAGATTTCACAACACTTGTCGATTGTGATTTAAGATATGGCCGATAGGTTATGGCCCACGACGCAGCAAAATATTCGCTTAGTTAATGAATTTTGGAGCAAATTTGTGAGTTTCTATTGGTTTTGGAGCAATTTGTGGAACAAATAGTGGGAGAACTAGGAGAAGTCATAAATTCTTCAGTTCTTATCCAAATTGGATGAAAAAAGAGGCTAGATGGCCATTTTTGAGTATTCTTAACTCATTGAGAAAAGTTTCAGAGGCATTTGAGCATTGTAAACACACTTTTGTTGTAATTTTGAGCCTAATAGAGAGGCCCAAGCATTGGAAGCTAAACCAAGGAGACGTAGCCTAGGAGGGGTGAACTCTTCATCAAATATCTGTGTTGTTTGTTGTATTTTGATGTTCTTTTCTGTTATTTTGCTGCTGTTTAGCATATGTTTTATGTTAAATTATTTATAACATTTTCATAAGAACCTCTCATGGGAGTCAGTTAATTAAGAAAACATGGTGAATCCTTAAGCACTTGATAAGAAAATTATAAGCATCTTGGGTTTTATTCTAAATGAGGAACCGGTACAACATTACTAATCTGCTCCATTTTAGATCAAGTTGGTATTGAAGCAATGGTTTTTGCTTACTAGATTTTCTTTGTGAAAGAGGGATTTAATTGTTTTCAAGTTTGTGTCATGCTAACAAGGTTAAAACTCAAAAGAGGAGAAGGAAAGCTGGTTGGAAGCCCTAAAGTTGGGTCAAGTGGAAGAAGAGCAAGGTTGCAAAAGTCTTCTACACTAGTACATCCTCAAGTTGCAGAAGTTGCAGTTGAGTCTTCAGAGACCATTTCTCATGAAGGAGAACCTACCATGATTGATGATGACAGAGCATTCAAAAAGTCTTTCTTTGATATGATAGAGATGGTGAAGTTCCTCTATGAAGAGAGGAATAGAATATTGCAAGGAGAAAGTTCCAAACCTCCCAAATGAGAAGGCTCTTCAGGAGGACGTAATGGAAAAAGGAGGTAATGGGAATGGAGATAAGCCTCCATCCTCTCCACCATCTTCTTCATCCTCTTCTTCACAAGCATCTTCACACTCTTCCACTAATACAACCCGAACTCACACTCATCATCATTCTTCGAAAGAAGCTGAAAAATCAACTCTACTTAAACTGGATGTTAAATTCGTGTTTCCCATGTACAATGGAGAAGTGAATGCAGAAAAGTTGGATAACAAGATTCGTCAGTTGGAGGCGTATTGTAGAATTCAAAACCTTCAAGAGGATGATATCAAAATTCAGTTGGCTTCATTGAGAATGGAGGGTTCTGTTAGTGTCAGTCTTTCCAGCCTTCCTACGGTGATCAAATATGCTCTTACAAAGTGGTCTCAGAGTGTCAAGGTCAAATTTTGTCATTTCAGTGAGTCTTCAAGCAAAATTTGGTCACTAGGCATTAAGCCTAGGGTTTGCCCAAATGTCAGTCCATGTCATCATTCAACTGAGCCTATCATCATTTAGAGGGTTTTCATTATCATGTCAGTGTCGAATGAGTCATTTTACACCTTATTCATGCTTCAGTTGTGCCTAGGCAAGCTCATTTCCCTCTCCTAGGGTTTTGAAGGCAATTTATCTTGGATGGTTAAATCACCGGCAAAAATCAGATCCTGATGTTCATACACCTTCCCCTATCCTTAAAGTACCTTATCAAACACTTCCCAACACTCAGATCCCCCAAATTCCTCATTTTTGCACAAACCCTAGTTTCTAGCTACAACCTGGCAATTTTCTAGGTTTGGCCTGTGTTTTGCCCTTTTGGACCCCTTCCCCTCGCTCAATCTCTGAGATTCCACTTTCCCCTGCTCCCTAACATCCCTCCCTACTCCCAAAAATTTCCCCAAGAATTTAGAAGCCCCCTATCCCCTTCATTTCGCTCCATTTCGACAAAATTCCTTGTTTCTCACATCGGGACAAGTTGCACTCAAATGATGTTTCAGAGAAATAAAAGATGAATTTTGGAAAACTGAGAGAGGTTTTTGTCCATAACATGCCAAAGAAAAAAAACCTCCTTCACTTTTTGCACAGGTGTCATGGTTTTAGAGAAATGCCAAAATTACAGTCGCCGGATCCAAGGAGTTTGGCCAAGGCACTAAAAACGACGGAAAAGGCCCGATCCACTCCAAATTTTGGCCAAAGCCTCTTTGACTGAGCATGGTACTTTATTGGGGACTCCCAGCACAAATCCCAAAAAATTTTGAGAATTTTGGGTAATTTTGGTATTTTTGGGAAATTTACAGGTTTTGGCTTCTCAACGGGTGAGACCCTTTGTCATCGTAGCTCCGTTTTGCGGAAACTCAGCATTGATGGATTTTTCATGCAAAGTTACATATGCCCATGTATTACCTTGAGTTTTCATGGAGTTTTGGGCCTCCAAAAGGTCAAAATAAAGTCAAATTTTGACTTTCTGCCCCTTTTTTGAGCTGCAGAAGTAGTCTTGGGAGAATTGACTTTTGACTGGGCAAATGACCTCCAAATCCAAAAATTCTAGTTGGGCTGGAAAGTAGACTTAGAGACCTTTCCAACGAGCTATCCTGTACCTAATTATGACACCAGGAAGGCCTCCAAACAGGGCTCCAAAGTGCACGACCTGTTGAGCTGGATGTGCGCGACCCGTTGAGGGAACTTTGCCAGATTTGACCAGTTCAGCCCAGAATTTGCAGTTTAGCTCCAGTTTGACTTGCTGAGGGCGATGGTGGTCCTTTTGACTGTACTTGTGGCACTTTTTGGATGCTTTTACTCTTGTTTTACTCTTCTAGAATTTTCTCTCATGTAAAAGGGTAAAATTGACTGTATGAACTGGTTTCCAAGTTTTTAGAGGCAAGTTGTTTTGACTGCCTATTTTGTAGTGCTTAGTTTAGAAGTTGTTCAAACAGATCCTAGGATAGTGAGCTCAACCCATGGAGGCAGGGAAAGAGGTTAGATCATCTATATTATGTACTTTCATGCTCATTTTCATGGTTGGACTCTTGAGGGAGGAGCTATCATTGTATATTTCACTTGTATCTCTGCAATTTTTGGCTAAGGAAGACAAGGGTTTTGCAGTCATCTTTGGGATTCTTGTGGACTCATATGTTGATGGTGTGTTTCTACATGTTATTGTAAGCTTTGTTATGTGATTCATTTCCTTTCTATACTGCTGCATATTAAACAAATGAAGTGATAAAGTTAGAATTCATGCTAGCCATGCTCTGCTTTTAAATTTGTTTAATTTCTATGTTTTATGTTGTCTAAAGAGAATTCAAATCCATTGTTTGCTCTCTTTAGCCCTCTCATCTTTCTTCTTAATCATCCCTTTCAGCTAAAGACATCAATACATCTTCCTACCTTGCCCCAAAGACCCCCCTGCAGAAACTGTGTCAAATCCCCGCACCCTAAATTGCAGATCCTCAATTTGCCACCAAAAACCCCCAAAACCCCCAAATCAACCTTTTAATCAGTTTACTAGCCTAATATCAGTGTTACCTTGTTGGTAATCTCATCCATTGAAGATTTACCGAGATAGACCGGAGAGAGCCTTCTCATACCCCGTAGGGCTAACTACGAGGTGAAATGGTTTGATGTAGCTTTGAGATTTGCCTTTTCAGCCTGAGGTGAAATTTCAAACGCTAACATACTGGCGACCATACTGGGGAGAACATCTAAACCTTTTCTCATTGACGTGTTATTTCATAAGTCTTAGACGGAGCCTGAAGTTACGCCAGGTAGCCTTCGAAAACGCTCTTGTTTTACATCAGCGTTAGTAGATAAACGCTGCTTCAGTCAATCTCCGTGAGCTTGTGAACGTAGCGCTTCATTGACACTTTACCCCAGTACATGTATCAAGTTCAGATCTGATTGTTGATTGTGGACAACGATCAGACACTTGACAGGCTGAAATCATTCACTTGGCGACTCTAAATCATTTTCAAGATCAGATCCAAAGACTCCACTGGAGGATGATCTCGACCAGCAGAAACATGAAAGGACAACATGGACATATCAGGTATTCAAGTTGGAATTTTATCCAAGACATTTTGTTCTTTGTCATAAATTATTTCTTCTCTTTTCCCAAGAATGTCAAGAAGGCTTTGCAAAGTATATTAGATCCTCGGCCTGCCGTTGATTCTTTCCCTTTGAAGATTGTGAATACCAAAGATTTGCATGCTTTTGAGCTTGATCAAGATCCTTTTTCCGAATTTTGTGATGAACCTATACCTGCTGTACATACCCCTATACCTTGTAAAATTCCAGATCGGTATAAACCTCTTGTTTTACCTCTTGTTCTTCATGCTTTCCCCAAAAATTATGATTTATACTTGCCGATGTTTGATGGTGAATGTAAGAATGTCAACGCTGAGCAACATGTCCAGAATTTTGAGAATTTTCTAAATCTTTTTGAAGTTGATGAAGAAGATGTTAGTATAAGGCTTTTTGCTCTTTCTTTGCAAGACAAAGTGAAGAGTTGGTTCAAAGCCCTGCTTGATGCAAGCATCTCAGATTTCCAGCAGTTTGTCAAAGTTTTTCTCGACAGGTGGATGATCGGGCAGAACCTTTTCTTGATTGTAGAAGAGTATAACCAGCTGAAAAGATTGTCAGGTGAGACAGTACAACAGTTTTCGGCCAGATTTAATCAAGTTTATTATTCAATCCCAGTTGATATAAGGCCTACTCCTAGATCTGCTCTCTTGCACTATCCGGGTGCCTTTGATCCGGAGATGGAGTTTCAGCTGAGAGAAAGGGATATTGCAACACTTCACGAGATGCAAAACAATGCAGTAGATGTAGAGGCACATCTGTTGATCCGAAAGGCAAGGATGAAGGAAGAAGAGATGAAAAACATAGATCCGGTCGAATCAACATCTTTAGAGGTGAAACTTGACATTTTGGTAAGTACAGTGGAAAAGATGATGGACAAGATCAACGCAAGGAATGATTATGATGTTCAAACTCATGGTTCGCTGATTGAAGAAGAACAAGTTGCTGACCCAAAACATTTTGTTTCTGATCCCAGTTGTCATAGTGATTGTTTTATAGATCATTGTGAAGAAGAGAGATCTGTTGATATGACCTGCATGCTTGATGATGTGTTTTATAGTGATGATTTGCCTCGTTTTGATCAGTATGATGATGATTATGTTCTCCAAACAGAAGCTAATCTTGCAGACAAATCAACAGCTAGTTTGTGGGAGGAGGAAGTTCATTTTCAGCAGCTTGAATACAATGTTCAATCATCACATATCAGCTATGACAGTGATGAGGAAAGTGCAACAAATTTTGAAGTAAGTGAAGGATCTTTGCCTTTTTGTTTTGATTCGTTTCAGTTCATCAGAGATAACTACCATGAAATTAGAAATCAGCTGTCAACAAGTCTTGTTTTGGATCATCTTGAGAACAATGGAAATTTTGTTCAAGACTTTACATATTCAGATTTGCAACCCCCGAAAGCCATTGATTGTCAAGTTGCAGCTGAAGACTTGGAAGTGGACACACATGATTTAATGATTCAAGGTGACTCCGTACCATTCTGTTTTGAATCATTTCAGTATTTGAAGGGAAATTTGCATAGTCCATCTTCAGTGAAGAATGAGCAGCATGTAGGCAATCATGTAATCACAATGGAACCAATAGAAATGGGATTGCAGCAGTCTTTTCAAGTTTTTCATGATCCAATAGCTGATGTTTTGGATGAGGTGTGTAGTCAAAATCTATCTCCATTGTCTGTATGTGAGCTTGAAACGTGTATCGATACAAGCTTGATCCGGCAGTCAGTTTCTTTGTCATTTTCAGCAGAGGTCTCGTCACAAAGCTCAGATCAAAGTTCATGGTATGAAGCGAAGAGAAGTAATCCATTGGATGAGCTAAGTTCCAGTGTGCTTGAATTTCAAGATCCTTATGCAGTATTTTTGGAGGTGGATAGAGAATTCATATCATTCTACGGATCTGTTTCTAAGTCGTCATGGGAGTTGCATTTTATTAGTTCTCTCTTGTTGGTCATAAGCGAGCACTTGCAGAGATTTCAAACAGCAGAGGGAATACTTACTTGGTTGCATTGGTTGTTTCATTTCACTTGATCAGGTGATGAATGAAACTGTTAGAGTAGGTTGTGATGAATAAGCTCCCCTTTGAGCATCATTTTCAGTTTGTCGGTTGTGTTTAAGTGTTGAGTCAGTTTTTAGTTGAGTGAGAGTCAATTTGTGTTGTCAAGTCATCAGTTTTCAGTCATGCATTTCAGCTTGAGTTTTTGACTCCATTGCCCAATAATTGTAAGGCACTGGTCTGCTCTCCCAGAGGTCTAAGGTTCTTGGCACCTCCAAGGAGCTACCATCCCCATTGGATCCAATGTTAGTGTCAGTCTTTCCAGCCTTCCTACAGTGATCAAATATGCTCTTACAAAGTGGTCTCAGAGTGTCAAGGTCAAATTTTGTCATTTCAGTGAGTCTTCAAGCAAAATTTGGTCACTAGGCATTAAGCCTAGGGTTTGCCCAAATGTCAGTCCATGTCATCATTCAGCTGAGCCTATCATCATTCAGAGGGTTTTCATTATCATGTCAGTGTCGAATGAGTCATTTTACACCTTATTCATGCTTCAGTTGTGCCTAGGCAAGCTCATTTCCCTCTCCTAGGGTTTTGAAGGCAATTTCTCTTGGATGGTTAAATCACCGGCAAAACTCAGATCCTGATGTTCATACACCTTCCCCTATCCTTAAAGTACCTTATCAAACACTTCCCAACACTCAGATCCCCCAAATTCCTCATTTTTGCACAAACCCTAGTTTCTAGCTACAACCTGGCAATTTTCTAGGTTTGGCCTGTGTTTTGCCCTTTTGGACCCCTTCCCCTCGCTCAATCTCTGAGATTCCACTTTCCCCTGCTCCCTAACATCCCTCCCTACTCCCAAAACCCCAAGAATTTAGAAGCCCCCTATCCCCTTCATTTCGCTCCATTTCGACAAAATTCCTTGTTTCTCACATCGGGACAAGTTGCACTCAAATGATGTTTCAGAGCAATAAAAGATGAATTTTGGAAAACTGAGAGAGGTTTTTGTCCATAACATGCCAAAGAAAAAAAACCTCCTTCACTTTTTGCACAGGTGTCATGGTTTTAGAGAAATGCCAAAATTACAGTCGCCGGATCCAAGGAGTTTGGCCAAGGCACTAAAAACGACGGAAAAGGCCCGATCCACTCCAAATTTTGGCCAAAGCCTCTTTGACTGAGCATGGTACTTTATTGGGGAATCCCAGCTCCAATCCCAAAAAATTTTGAGAATTTTGGGTAATTTTGGTATTTTTGGGAAATTTACAGGTTTTGGCTTCTCAACGGGTCTCACCCCCGGTGAGACCCTTTGTCATCGTAGCTCCGTTTTGCGGAAACTCAGCATTGATGGATTTTTCATGAAAAGTTACATATGCCCATGCATTACCTTGAGTTTTCATGGAGTTTTGGGCCTCCAAAAGGTCAAAATAAAGTCAAATTTTGACTTTCTGCCCCTTTTTTGAGCTGCAGAAGTAGTCTTGGGAGAATTGACTTTTGACTGGGCAAATGACTTCCAAATCCAAAAATTCCGGCTGGGTTGGAAAGTAGACTCAGATAATTTTTCAACGAGCTATCCTGTACCTCATTCTGACACCGGGAAGGCCTCCAAACAGGGCTCCAAAGTGCGCGACCTGTTGAGCTGGATGTGCGCGACCCGTTGAGGGAACTTTCCCAGATTTGACCAGTTCAGCCCAGAATTTGCAGTTTAGCTCCAGTTTGACTTGCTGAGGTCGATGGTGGTCCTTTTGACTGTACTTTTGGCACTTTTTGGATGCTTTTACTCTTGTTTTACTCTTCTAGAAGTTTCTCTCATGTAAAAGGGTAAAATTGACTGTATGAACTGGTTTCCAAGTTTTTAGAGGCAAGTTGTTTTGACTGCCTATTTTGTAGTGCTTAGTTTAGAAGTTGTTCAAACAACTCCTAGGATAGTGAGCTTGACCCATGGAGGCAGGGAAAGAGGTTAGATCATCTATATTATGTACTTTCATGCTCATTTTCATGGTTGGACTCTTGAGGGAGGAGCTATCATTGTATATTTCACTTGTATCTCTGCAATTTTTGGCTAAGGAAGACCAGGGTTTTGCAGTCATCTTTGGGATTCTTGTGGACTCATATGTTGATGGTGTGTTTCTACATGTTATTGTAAGCTTTGTTATGTGATTCATTTCCTTTCTATACTGCTGCATATTAAACAAATGAAGTGATAAAGTTAGAATTCATGCTAGCCATGCTCTGCTTTTAAATTTGTTTAATTTCTATGTTTTATGCTGTCTAAAGAGAATTCAAATCCATTGTTTGCTCTCTTTAGCCCTCTCATCTTTCTTCTTAATCATCCCCTTCAGCTAAAGACATCAATACAGCTTCCTACCTTGCCCCAAAGACCCCCCTGCAGAAACTGTGTCAAATCCCCGCACCCTAAATTGCAGATCCTCAATTTGCCACCAAAAACCCCAAAAACCCCCAAATCAACCTTTTAATCAGTTTACTAGCCTAATATCAGTGTTACCTTGTTGGTAAACTCATCCATTGAAGATTTACCGAGATAGACCGGAGAGAGCCTTCTCATACCCCGTAGGGCTAACTACGAGGTGAAATGGTTTGATGTAGCTTTGAGATTTGCCTTTTCAGCCTGAGGTGAAATTTAAAACGCTAACATACTGGCGACCATACTGGGGAGAACATCTAAACCTTTGCTCATTGACGTGTTATTTCATAAGTCTTAGACGGAGCCTGAAGTTACGCCAGGTAGCCTTCGAAAACGCTCTATTTTTACATCAGCGTTAGTAGATAAACGCTGCTTCAGTCAATCTCCATGAGCTTGTGAACGTAGCGCTTCATTGACACTTTACCCTAGTACATGTATCAAGTTCAGATCTGATTG
Source organism: Pinus tabuliformis (assembly GCA_031772625.1). Taxonomy (NCBI): domain Eukaryota; kingdom Viridiplantae; phylum Streptophyta; class Pinopsida; order Pinales; family Pinaceae; genus Pinus; species Pinus tabuliformis. The sequence continues at coordinate 818,785,891 of CM062814.1, forward strand.
TTGATTGTGGACAACGATCAGACACTTGACAGGCTGAAATCATTCACTTGGCGACTCTAAATCATTTTCAAGATCAGATCCAAAGACTCCACTGGAGGATGATCTCGACCAGCAGAAACATGAAAGGACAACATGGACATATCAGGTATTCAAGTTGGAATTTTATCCAAGACATTTTGTTCTTTGTCATAAATTATTTCTTCTCTTTTCCCAAGAATGTCAAGAAGGCTTTGCAAAGTATATTAGATCCTCGGCCTGCCGTTGATTCTTTCCCTTTGAAGATTGTGAATACCAAAGATTTGCATGCTTTTGAGCTTGATCAAGATCCTTTTTCCGAATTTTGTGATGAACCTATACCTGCTGTACATACCCCTATACCTTGTAAAATTCCAGATCGGTATAAACCTCTTGTTTTACCTCCTGTTCTTTATGCTTACCCCAAAAATTATGATCTATACTTGCCGATGTTTGATGGTGAATGTAAGAATGTCAACGCTGAGCAACATGTCTAGAATTTTGAGAATTTTCTAAATTTTTTTGAAGTTGATGAAGAAGATGTTAGTATAAGGCTTTTTGCTCTTTCTTTGCAAGACAAAGTGAAGAGTTGGTTCAAAGCCCTGCTTGATGCAAGCATCTCAGATTTCCAGCAGTTTGTCAAAGTTTTTCTCGACAGGTGGATGATCGGGCAGAACCTTTTCTTGATTGTAGAAGAGTATAACCAGCTGAAAAGATTTTCAGGTGAGACAGTACAACAGTTTTCGGCCAGATTTAATCAAGTTTATTATTCAATCCCAGTTGATATAAGGTCTACTCCTAGATCTGCTCTCTTGCACTATCCGGGTGCCTTTGATCCGGAGATGGAGTTTCAGCTGAGAGAAAGGGATATTGCAACACTTCACGAGATGAAAAACAATGCAGTAGATGTAGAGGCACATCTGCTGATTCGAAAGGCAAGGATGAAGGAAGAAGAGATGAAAAACATAGATCCGGCCGAATCAACATCTTTAGAGGTGAAACTTGACATTTTGGTAAGTACAGTGGAAAAGATGATGGACAAGATCAACGCAAGGAATGATTATGATGTTCAAACTCATGGTTCGCTGATTGAAGAAGAACAAGTTGCTGACCCAAAACATTTTGTTTATGATCCCAGTTGTCATAGTGATTGTTTTATAGATCATTGTGAAGAAGAGAGATCTGTTGATATGACCTGCATGCTTGATGATGTGTTTTATAGTGATGATTTGCCTCGTTTTGATCAGTATGATGATGATTATGTTCTCCAAACAGAAGCTAATCTTGCAGACAAATCAACAGCTAGTTTGTGGGAGGAGGAAGTTCATTTTCAGCAGCTTGAATACAATGTTCAGTCATCACATATCAGCTATGACAGTGATGAGGAAAGTGCAGCAAATTTTAAAGTAAGTGAAGGATCTTTGCCTTTTTTTTTTTGATTCGTTTCAGTTCATCAGAGATAACTACCATGAAATTAGAAATCAGCTGTCAACAAGTCTTGTTTTGGATCATCTTGAGAATAATGGAAATTTTGTTCAAGACTTTACATATTCAGATTTGCAACCCCCGAAAGCCATTGATTGTCAAGTTGCAGCTGAAGACTTGGAAGTGGACACACATGATTTAATGATTCAAGGTGACTCCGTACCATTCTGTTTTGAATCATTTCAGTATTTGAAGGGAAATTTGCATAGTCCATCTTCAGTGAAGAATGAGCAGCATGTAGGCAATCATGTAATCACAATGGAACCAATAGAAATGGGATTGCAGCAGTCTTTTCAAGTTTTTCATGATCCAATAGCTGATGTTTTGGATGAGGTGTGTAGTCAAAATCTATCTCCATTGTCTATATGTGAGCTTGAAACGTGTATCGATACAAGCTTGATCCGGCAGTCAGTTTCTTTGTCATTTTCAGCAGAGGTCTCGTCACAAGGCTCAGATCAAAGTTTGCATTCATGGTATGAAGCGAAGAGAAGTAATCCATTGGATGAGCTAAGTTCCAGTGTGCTTGAATTTCAAGATCCTTATGCAGTATTTTTGGAGGTGGATAGAGAATTCATATCATTCTATGGATCTGTTTCTAAGTCGTCATGGGAGTTGCATTTTATTAGTTCTCTCTTGTTGGTCATAAGCGAGCACTTGCAGAGATTTCAAACAGCAGAGGGAATACTTACTTGGTTGCATTGGTTGTTTCATTTCACTTGATCAGGTGATGAATGAAACTGTTAGAGTAGGTTGTGATGAATAAGCTCCCTTTGAGCATCATTTTCAGTTTGTCGGTTGTGTTTAAGTGTTGAGTCAGTTTTTAGTTGAGTGAGAGTCAATTTGTGTTGTCAAGTCATTAGTTTTCAGTCATGCATTTCAGCTTGAGTTTTTGACTCCATTGCCCAATAATTGTAAGGCACTGGTCTGCTCTCCCAGAGGTCTAAGGTTCTTGGCACCTCCAAGGAGCTACCATCCCCATTGGATCCAATGTTAGTGTCAGTCTTTCCAGCCTTCCTACAGTGATCAAATATGCTCTTACAAAGTGGTCTCAGAGTGTCAAGGTCAAATTTTGTCATTTCAGTGAGTCTTCAAGCAAAATTTGGTCACTAGGCATTAAGCCTAGGGTTTGCCCAAATGTCAGTCCATGTCATCATTCAGCTGAGCCTATCATCATTCAGAGGGTTTTCATTATCATGTCAGTGTCGAATGAGTCATTTTACACCTTATTCATGCTTCATTTGTGCCTAGGCAAGCTCATTTCCCTCTCCTAGGGTTTTGAAGGCAATTTCTCTTGGATGGTTAAATCACCGGCAAAACTCAGATCCTGATGTTCATACACCTTCCCCTATCCTTAAAGTACCTTATCAAACACTTCCCAACACTCAGATCCCCCAAATTCCACATTTTTGCACAAACCCTAGTTTCTAGCTACAACCTGGAAATTTTCTAGGTTTGGCCTGTGTTTTGCCCTTTTGGACCCCTTCCACTCGCTCAATCTCTGAGATTCCACTTTCCCCTGCTCCCTAACATCCCTCCCTACTCCCAAAAATTTCCCCAAGAATTTAGAAGCCCCCTATCCCCTTCATTTCGCTCCATTTCGACAAAATTCCTTGTTTCTCACATCGGGACAAGTTGCACTCAAATGATGTTTCGGAGCAATAAAAGATGAATTTTGGAAAAATAAGAGATTTTTTTGTCCATAACATGCCAAAGAAGAAAAACCTCCTTCACTTTTTGCACAGGTGTCATGGTTTTAGAGAAATGCCAAAATTACAGTCGCTGGATCCAAGGAGTTTGGCCAAGGCACTAAAAACGACGGAAAAGGCCCGATCCACTCCAAATTTTGGCCAAAGCCTCTTTGACTGAGCATGGTACTTTATTGGGGACTCCCAGCACAAATCCCAAAATTTTTTGAGAATTTTGGGTAATTTTGGTATTTTTGGGAAATTTACAGGTTTTGGCTTCTCAACGGGTCTCACCCCCGGTGAGACCCTTTGTCATCGTAGCTCCGTTTTGCGGAAACTCAGCATTGATGGATTTTTCATGCAAAGTTACATATGCCCATGCATTACCTTGAGTTTTCATGGAGTTTTGGGCCTCCAAAAGGTCAAAATAAAGTCAAATTTTGACTTTCTGCCCCTTTTTGAGCTGCAGAAGTATTCTTGGGAGAATTGACTTTTTACTGGGCAAATGACCTCCAATCCTAAAATTCTGGTTGGGTTGGAAATTAGACTCAGAGACCTTTCCAACGAGCTATCCTGCGCCTCATTCTGACATCGGGAAGGCCTCCAAACAGGGCTCCAAAGTGCGCGACCCGTTGAGCTGGATGTGCGCGACCCGTTGAGGGAACTTTGCCAGATTTGACCAGTTCAGCCCAGAATTTGCAGTTTAGCTCCAGTTTGACTTGCTGAGGTCGATGGTGGTCCTTTTGAATGTACTTGTGGCACTTTTTGGATGCTTTTACTCTTGTTTTACTCTTCTAGAAGTTTTTCTCATGTAAAAGGGTAAAATTGACTGTATGAACTGGTTTCCAAGTTTTTAGAGGCAAGTTGTTTTGACTGCCTATTTTGTAGGGCTTAGTTTAGAAGTTGTTCAAACAGCTCCTAGGATAGTGAGCTCGACCCATGGAGGCAGGGAAAGAGGTTAGATCATCTATATTATGTACTTTCATGCTCATTTTCATGGTTGGACTCTTGAGGGAGGAGCTATCATTGTATATTTCACTTGTATCTCTGCAATTTTTGGCTAAGGAAGACCAGGGTTTTGCAGTCATCTTTGGGATTCTTGTGGACTCATATGTTGATGGTGTGTTTCTACATGTTATTGTAAGCTTTGTTATGTGATTCATTTCCTTTCTATACTGCTGCATATTAAACAAATGAAGTGATAAAGTTAGAATTCATGCTAGCCATGCTCTGCTTTTAAATTTGTTTAATTTCTATGTTTTCTGCTGTCTAAAGAGAATTCAAATCCATTGTTTGCTCTCTTTAGCCCTCTCATCTTTCTTCTTAATCATCCCTTTCAGCTAAAGACATCAATACAGCTTCCTACCTTGCCCCAAAGACCCCCCTGCAGAAACTGTGTCAAATCCCCGCACCCTAAATTGCAGATCCTCAATTTGCCACCAAAAACCCCAAAAACCCCCAAATCAACCTTTTAATCAGTTTACTAGCCTAATATCAGTGTTACCTTGTTGGTCATCTCATCCATTGAAGATTTTACCGAGATAGACCGGAGAGAGCCTTCTCATACCCCGTAGGGCTAGCTACGAGGTGAAATGGTTTGATGTAGCTTTGAGATTTGCCTTTTCAGCCTGAGGTGAAATTTCAAACGCTAACAGGTTCAACACTCGTATAGTGGGAATCAAGGACTAACAGGTTCTACCCTTTAGCTCATATGCAAAAAGCTATCATGAATTGGAAAAATTTTAGACAGTTAAAAGGTCAAAATGTGTAAGAGTATACTCAGGAGTTTAGGAGAAGAGCTCTTATGCTAGGAGTAGACTTACAATCACAAGATACTTTGCTGAAATACATAGGAGGTTTGCATAGCTATCTTCGACACACCATTCTTATGTTTAATCCCACGAATCTTGATGAGGTCTGTGTTCAAGCTACACACCTCGAAGCAAGAGGGAAAAACACCCTAGAAGAAGGTAGTAAAAAGCCGTTTGAGGGTAAAGAGAAAGGAAAGGGTTTCAAGGGGAAGAAAAATGCATCCATTAAAAAGGGAGGAGAGCAAACAATCTATAAACATTGTTCCAGAGAGGGTCACGATGAAGCTCACTATTGGAAGCTTCATCCAGAAATGTAGCCAAAGAAATTCAACAACAAAGGAAATAAAAAGCCAACTACAATCACTCAAGAAGAGGATTTGGGATTGGAATCAGGTGATGGAACGAAAATCACAACCATGGGGTTCCAAGGAAAGGAATCCATTGCCAGCACTAGTTCTTTAGGCTCACAACATGAAACTCCGAATGAGAAGAGGAGAATAGAACTGTTTCACATAAGGGTAATATCAAAACACCACAAGATTGATATGCTATTCAATAACAGTTCTCAAGCCAATCTTATCTCTAAGTACATTGTCAAGATTTTAAATCTGGAAACTGTTCCACATCATAAACCATATCCGCTTGGATGGGTATGTGACAATGCGTAGTTGTAGGTTATGAGAAAGTGTAAGCTAAAATTCGCAATTACTGCAAATTTTAGAGATGAAGTGGAGCTTGACGTTGTGCCGTTAGACATCTGTGGCATCGTATTGGGAAACCCATACCTTTATGACATAAAAGCTATTTTCCATCGACATGAAAATAAATATCACATATTCAAAAATGGAGTAGAATATATTGTGAGAGCTCATAACAAGAAAACATATATTTCGATTGTTAATGCAGGGCAGATGAAAAGACTAGTGAATTCGAGCAAGAATCTTGTGCTTCTCATGATCAAACTCGAGAAGGATATTGATTATGAAGCGTTTAATGGTTGTAATTCGAATCTGGAAATTGATTTGGTTGACGCTGTTAACCAATCTGATGAATTGTTTCAGGAATCAAAGGGATTACTTCCCAAGAGGGGAATCCAACCTGAGTTACAGTGGCAGCAAAAGTGTCTTCTTCCTAACATTGGCATGTACATGATGTCAATGATGGAAAGAGAAGAAATTAAGATGCAAATCCAGGGATTTTTGAATAAAAGGATCATTCAGCCTACTCCTTTATCGTGGGGTACACCACTTGTTTGGGCACCCCAAAAGAATGGTAAGCATTTTCTTGAATGGGATTCAAGAAGTGGTTTTCATCAACGTATAGTTTTTGAAGGAGAGATATGGAAGACGACATTAAAAACCCATCAAGGTTTGTTTGAATGGCTTGTTATGCTTTTTGGTCTTTGCTATGCTCCCACTACTTTTACACATATGAAGAAATATGTGATGAAGCCATTTCTAGACAGAATAGCCTTTTTGGATGACATTTTCATTTTCATAAAATTTCATTATGAACATGTCATGTATGAGAAAAAAATACTTGATGTCATATGTCAAGAACATTTGTTTCTGAAGATGTCAAAGTATATAACTTCTTTGATGTACTTGAGCCGTGAAATTGGTTCTTCCAAGCATGTTCAGGTTACCAAGGGATTTTTGGCAGTCTGCGTGGGATGTGGAGAAGGTGAGCTGAAGCCAGGCCTCTCCAAGATTGATGCCATAATTCCAGCAAGAGGGATCTGTAGAAGCTGCAGATCTGTCACTCTGGGCTCTGTTCCAGTAGTCCGCTTGACCGTAACAGTCTGTGGTAGAATTGACTCCATTCCAACAGACACAAGTGAAGGAACCATACATCCCCATGAACCGCAGATGCCTTTGATTTGATCGTAATTTACTGGGAGGGCTCAAGACAGTCATTTGGATAAGAGGTTTTTTGGGATTGGAGGAGAAATTTTATTAATTTTTCTTCTATTGTAGTTCATTTGCATTCGTTGGCAGTTGTGCAAAAGTTCTTCCAGTGGGGAGGCAAACAATGATTCATTTGATGGTTTAAAACAAAATATTAGTACAACTATATTACTTTCTTTTCCAGACTTGAGACATTCATATAGGTTTCAGTTTTCTATATGTGGCTATGCCAGGGGCACAATATTTTTGCAATATGGTAAGCCCATTTCTTTTCATTCAGAAATTTTCAATGGTAAAGTGTTTAAGTTGGAGCAACAAAGGCACTTACATTGGATGGGTTTTCTTCTATTCCACTCGGTCAAAAGGTATAGGAAAGGTATAAGCGACAAGTTTGTTGATGTACTTTCTAAGACTATAGTTTGCATAACTACTTTCCTCAAGCATCATTTTGTTTTACATGAAAGTTATGTTAAAAAAAATACATACTTTCAAGATGTATATTCAAGCTTGAGTCAAATGAATCAAGTGGAGGAATTTGTTTACCATTTGCATCATAATGTGTTGTATCATCTTGGTAAGAAGGATGTTGCTACTGATAGTAACATGGACAAGGCCAAAGAGTTCATTGAACGACTCCAAATGGTACATCAAACAGTGCAAGAACAACTTGAAAAGGTTAAAGGAAAGTATTGTGGAGATCACAAGTTCCAATTCAGTGATCGATGGATCGAGATTGGAAAGGTGAGGGAACTGTACCCTCACTTGCTGGTCAATTGAAAGTGATCTTTTGGGGTCCAAAAGAATTCCAATGGGGAGGAGTGATCAGGTGTTCAAAATTATGCTAAAATATCAAAGTGTTAGAATTTTGTTAAACTCAGCTTCAGATCGAAGAGCTTTTCATTCTAATTCCAACGATGTGAACGACACTCAAATCCGAGCTCGTCTGCAGAAGTTAGAGCAAGTCAAAGTTCAAGTTTGACTTGTCCATATGGTTGTATTAGATGACGTGGCAAAGCCCTTCAGCGAATGAGGAGGTGCCAAGTGGTAGGTTGCCATTGGCCCTCGCATATCGTAAACACAGTCATAGGCAGATCGCCATTTAAAATCAGCCCCAAAATAGCCAGGGTTGCAATGCGATAAGGCAATCACAAATCACAATCACAATCGTAATTAGCGAAGGGGAAGGTGTTGCATAATCGGCCCCCGACAGGTTGGGTTACGATGCGATATCACAATTGCATATTTCAGGAAAAACAAAGTCCCGCATAGTAAAAACCTTGGTACTCCGTCGATTGCAAAATGCAATAAAGTCCCCGGATGTGATGCCACTATAAGTTGCAATTTAGTATCCCGTCGGGTCTGCGATATCGCAATCGCAAATCACTCGTTTCTATTCATAGACCATAAGAGCCTACAACACTTGCTGATTGCGATTTGCGATATAGCCGATAGGTTATGGCCCGCAGCGTGGCGAAATATTCTCTTAATTAGCATATTTTGGAGTGAATTTGTGGGTTTCTGTCGGTTTTGGAGCAATTTTTGGAACAAATAGTGGGAGAACTAGGAGAAGTCATAATTTCTTTAGTTCTTATCCGAATTGGATGCAAAAAGAGGCTAGATGGCCATTTTTGAGTATTATGAATTCATTGATATAGGTTTCAGTGGAATTTGAGCATTTTAAACACGTTTTTGTTGTAATTTTGAGCATAATAGAGAGGCATAAGCAATGGAAGCTGGACCAAGGAGACGTAGCCCAGGAGGGGTGAAATCCTCATCAAATCTCTGTGTTGTGTGTTGTATTTTGATGTTCTTTGCTATTATTTTGCATCTTTTCAGCATATATTTTATGTTAATTTGTTTATAACATTTACATAAGAACCTCTCATGGGAATCAATTAATTAAGCAAACATGGTAAATCCTTAAGCACTTGATAAGAAAATGATAAGCATCTTTTGTTTTATTCTGAATGGGGAATTAGCACAACATTACTAATCTGCCCCATTTTAGATCTGTCCAAGTTTCCAATTTATTTTCCTAAATAGACGATGTTGAAAATAAATCTCCTTGATTCAACCAGGAATTCTGCATCTCAGTGACTTCAACCATTACCCAAAAATATAAGTATGCAAATAAACTACTCCTAAACTTTAACTCATATTTCACAATGTTGAATCAAATCTCCAAGTTTCATTTCAGAAGTCCAGAAGTAGTTGGGGTAATATTCTCTCAAGCTGTGTGCCTTCAATTTGTGTACTCCCCTCAACTTCAGCAACCATAGCAGCACGCTGAACAACCTCTGATAAAAAAAATTTGCAACAGATTAGATATTCAACATAGAATGCTTCAAAGCTTATGCTCAACTACACATTAAAAAAAATGGTATTCCAGTCCTCAAAATGATGTTATGAAATTGGGATTTTTTTCTAATTCAATGAGAATGTTTCTCCTTCAACCAAGCTACTAAATTGTGCTTTCCCTTGTAATTTTTTTTGACAAATGACGAGAAAAACTAGAAATAATTGATGGCCCTTTATATTTGTTGTGTAACTAAAAAGAAAAATAGAGATAAATGCATGTATTAAATGTAGAAAAACTTGGGTTGTGTTTAATGTATATTACAATAAAAAGAAATAAGAAGCTTTTGAATTTAATGTGAGTTTTTCATTTTCGCCATTATAGAAACAAGAGCTACATGCAGCAGTAGTCCCTACCGGGAAAGTTTGATAATTTTTTTTTAGTAAGTTTGATAAAAAAAAAGCTTCAGTGATTGCATTAGGGTCATTAATTTTTGTCTTCTTTAACACCCCTGCCCTAAAAGTTTGATAAATAAGCTCCTGTGTTTGCATTAGTGTGATCATTTTTTTGCTTTATTTAGAAAAATAAAAAGAAAAACATGGTGTGTCCATGGCCTTACCGAGATCTGTCATGAAGCTACAGATAAGACATCTGTCATGAAGCTACATAGAAGAAATGTTTTCATTTTTGGGAAGCTAAATGCAAAAGTTTGTTGGTGAAATATAAATATCTGGGGTAGCTCATAGTTCCTAGAATTCACACTAGTATTGTTATTCATAATTCCTTTTAACTACAATCTCAATGAATTAGTCTAGATGACAATTGACCATTTGCATAGTTCACATAATCTTATGTTGTGGATATTGAAAATTGCTTTCACTAGAGATCCACACAGAGTAGATTCAAGCAAATATGTATTAATAGTAATGCCATGGAAACAAGCACAAGGAGATATAAAAATACTACGTGTGCATGTGAAACATATCCATTCAATATTTTCGTTAATATATATTAGCACTTGTTTGTTGGTGTACATGTGAAAGACATGCAAGTAATCCATTGATAGAAACACATTTTTTCTAGTGCTACAATAAGCTAGATTTTGGGTCCTGGTTGGTAACCTGGTAAAAATTTGGGAGCCAAATTGACTAGGCAAGCGCAGGAGGAGGTTGGAGTACCAACGGGAAGAAAGAATGAGAGGATATTTTAAGGCTTTTGGGAAAATGAAGTTCTCATTAAGTTGACAAAGTTTCAATCCTAAATGGCCCATGATTTTTCCACCCATTAAGGTTATGGAGTTCATGGACCTCATCTTGTGCATTTTCCTGGGCCTGGAGGTGGTAGCATGACATTTATGCCTCAACAGTTCGTTGTTAAATTATATCATTTTTATTTCTTTGTCTTCGTATGAAGCAAAAGGCTGAAGTAAAAAGCACCACAAGAGATGATATAATTTTGAAATAGGATTATATTCCAATCTTGACAATTGTTAAAAAGTGAAAAGCACCGCAAGAGATGATATAATTTTGAAATAGGATTATATTCCAATCTTGACGGTTCTTAAAAGTCCAACTTCAAATCAGGTGGGATCAGAGCAATAGATATGCCTTATATAAGATATAAGGAGTAAATATTAAACCATTGATGTCAAATAATTGAACTGAATTGAAAGAAGATTGTCTACAATAGTATATAGGCGAGCTTTCTATTGAAGAAATGAGTAGCTCAAGAATTCATTTTAGGAACCCACATTGATTATCTAGAGATTGTGATCATTTGTGAAATGAGAAGCATTTAAATGTTTTTTTATTAAAAAAAACAAAGCAAAAAAACTTTCGTTTAAATGTTTTCTATTTTTTCAAAAAAATAAAATCGAAGTTTTATTTTTCTCATAAAATCCAAAATTTCATTAATAAGAAAAATCCTTAATTTTTTTTATCTCTCAATTATCCAAAGCCCTGGGAGTGAAAAATGTTTCGAAGGAAAATGCTCAGTGAGACTCATGAGTAGGTGTGTAATAATCGTGCCTCTGACAAGGCGTTAAATCTCACACTTGTTGTATACCATGAGACCTCACACCGCATCACTCCATTAGATAAGATGTACAATGAAACATTTCAAGCTTCACACTTCATGTCAAAGTTGTTGTCTTCCTTCCCACTCTGTTAGAATTTCATGCTTTGATATGTATCAAGATTATCTACTTTGATTCTTAAGAATAAGAGGTAGATATTCTTAGTAGACTAGTAAAGTGAATCACATTAAAAAAACCAAAACAAAAGTGTACAATAAAATATATCAACTACACTTTAAAAAAAATACTATACAGTGGAAGATATGATCTAACTACATTAGAAAAGAAAAAGAAAGTTGTACAGTTGAAGATATGATCTATGAGGTGTAAACTGAATGCATTACTTGATTCTACCCTCAATAGAGTTAGATGGAAGGGTTAAATGGGATGGGACACATATATCAAAGTAATGCACATCATCTCTTTCTTTGGAATCAAGTATTGATTCCAAAGATATTTTTCTTTTATATTGAATGGATATGATAGTATGGTAAAAATCGAAGTGAGAGAATCCAAGATAGAGAGAAAAAATAAAGGAATTTAGCTCTAAAAAATAGACACACATATCTTGGATTTATTCTTTTTGTTCTTACTCAGAACACAAATAAGCTAAAAGCTATAGCGGGAAAACTTAAATTTAATTTAATCTACTTCTTTTTAAAATAGAAAAAATAAACTAATGCAAATAATAATTCCTACTTGATCTTTGAGGCCAAAGTGAATATGATGATGAGGACAAAAAAACAACATATTCAAGAATATCCAAGCTCAAATGACAAGTACATGATGTAGGAGACAATGACCAAACATGGGAATATTAAAGAAACTTTTGAAATTTCAAAGGAAAATGTTTTAGTGAATAAAAAAAATATCATTTTTTCTTCTGAATCTAACTTCACAAGTGTATTTCATTTCATTGTAACATTCTATGTTTTCAGAAAATAAAATAGAAACATTAGAAAATTGTAAAAATAATTTGTAAAAACAACACCAGCTAAAAAATATTCAGAGGGAAAAACAAAATTAGAATAACAAAATGAAGTGTTATTGTCGTTCAAATAAACAAAAGCTATATCAAGTAACAACCTCCGCAAACTAGAGTGTCTGTTCAACTTGTGTTCAACCTTTTGTATGTTAATGGTCAGAAATACATTAATGCAAGAAAGTGTTTGGAAATCAAAATGGGAAAGCTAAACCAGTCTTAAATAACAACACAAATTAATCTTGAAGACATTAATTAAATTATGAATAAAAAAAATGTCAAAGGATATATACATTGAAAATAGATTGGCATACGTTTTCAACATTATCCTAACATAAATTTAGAGTGAAAATTGAAAGCAGTTAGGCATACCTTTCAAGCGTGAGTTCATAGGATAATTGAACCATAAATTCAGAGTATGATTCCTTAAATATAAAATGGATTCTAATTTAAGGAAGAAGGCCAAGCAAGGCAAGGAAGGTGAACAATAGGGAATAGTGGTACCAAAGAAGCATCCATTCTTCTTAATGTTTGTGAAACACTTCGTGCACTTGTTTATTCTCGCTGCCCGATTCCTTTTGAGACCTAGCTTCTCCTTGACCACCCGCTCTTCATCTATTGTTTTTCCATCTCACTTAGAGATGCATATGGAATCAATACAATATCTAGATTATTAAATAGGTGTCAGAAAGGAAATATGAGAGCAAGAATAAGAGGGAAACCCCTGTACTTGATTGCGGGAGTTTACGATGGAATCTAGCTAAGGCATGAGAGATATGAATATGATGATTTTAAAATCCAAGAAATCTATGTACATGCAAAATAAGGGTTAGTGAAAGGCACCGAGCAGGGCAGGGGTAGCGACACCAACTATCAGGGAAAGACAAGAAGTGAGAAAAGGCGAGATAGTCGATAGTCGTTGCATGAAGTCGATATATAAGATAGCCAGTTGTCATTGCCGGTCATACAACACAGTCCCTAGTTTGAGTACCCATCATAGCCAACTTGTGAGTGCCAATAGCCAAAAGGCCATCAGTCCCAAGAAGGAGTTCTCGATCATTGGTTGTCTATATCCGAAATTTAGAGAAAAAGTTCTACAATCGCCTGCCTGCATTAGTAAATTATGCATCCACCGGACTCACAATTATCTGAAATTTGACATGCATTTTGGAGTTATATCAAGATAAACAAGTCATAAGAAAAAGTTCTGTAGTCACTTACCTGCATAAAAAAAAGTTTTGCAGTTGCCTACCTGCATAAGTAAATTATGCATCCACCAGACTCACGATTATCTAAAATTTGACATGCATTTTAGAGTTATGGCAAGATAAACAAGTGGTAAAAATGTGGGCCCACAGGGTTATACAAGTGGTGATTGATATTTAATTAAATTATATAAAATATATAAGTTGATTGATGACTTTGTACTTGTCATTCAAATATAACATGCATCATTCATGTATGTATTACATCTGCCTCTTATCGAAGGCTCTGGATAGATCTAAGAGAAGGTCCAACAATTGTCTCCTTTCCTTACCATAAACCATGCTAAATGGAGTATACTTCGTTAGATTTTTAGTCATTTTCCTGTCCTCTCTATCATTAATGTGCATTTCACAGAGCCAATCAATGATGGAGAAACAATCAATCACCTACGGATATTCAAGTGAAAGCCTTTCAGATCTAGTGCATAAATCTCCTTCTTCCACAAAACCAGGTGCATAATAAGTAAGCATCATGATCGGTTCCAAAACCTACGGATCAAGACTGATTTCTTCAAGAGTAATTTTTGAGCTAGTTGATGTCGCTATTTGATGCCAAGAGTCGATGTTGGTATTACATGTGCTACTCGATCAGTTTATCCAAGAGGCGTGATCTGCATAAACAAGAAGCAACCTTTCACACCAACCTTTCAACTACTCATCAACAGAGAGGAACCAATGAACCATGATACTCTCAAACATATGATTCTCTCAAACATGAATCAGGAGTAAAGCTTCTTCAAGAGAAATTTACAGAAACATGAAGGCTTTCCTAAATCCCTGTCTGTGTAATTTTTTTTTATATTGGACATTGTGCCCAATGCAAAATTCCATGGCATGCTGATGGTTTGTCTCATCCAGATATAGCGAGTAAGGGGATGGATAATTGGAATCCTACTACCAGGAGCAGGGCACCTGAGATTATTGGCTAAGGTTTGGCGTTCGCACTAGTGTTTATGGATTTTTTGATGGGATCAAAGTCCCCCCACCCACCAAGGGAAAGTGTAGCTCACTTGCACCCGCCAACAGCCATGAAAAACAAGCTAGTTAGGTCGAGAAGCTAGGTTGGCTTCACCTTCATTTTACAACCTGAAGAAAGAAAAAGTGACTCAAATTCAGGAGAACTGCTTGGAGGAGGATTATCAAGAAGTCTATATTTAGAAAAATCAAAGGATTTTAGAGAATTAACAAGAAATCTTTATTTAGAAAGAATCAAAGAATTTTAGAGAATTAACAAGAAATCTTTATTTAGAAAGAGAAATTAGAGCAGTTCAGAGCTGAAAATCAAGGATTTTAGAGAATTAACAATAAATCTTTATTTGGAAAAATTAGATCAGTTAAGAGCTCACTTACCAGTTGTTGTTTTACGATAGTTTTTGTTTATGAAGCATAGCATAGTCTCTCTTCTTAATTTTCAATTCTGTTGATGTTTCTCTAAGAATTTTGATGCATCTCTATGAATTATGTCTGTACATAATAGTAAAATAATTATTTTTGTAGAGAAGGGAAAAAGAAGCATGGTAGAGAAGAGCAGAAGAAGAAGAGCGCAAGAAGCTGTGTAGAGAAAAGTAGAAGAAGCGATGTCGAGTATAAAGAAGAGTAAAAGAAGCGGTTTCGAGAGTAGACGAAGCCATGTGGCAATGCCAAAGATGGATGCTGATTAGACTTGATTAAAGTAAAACAATTGTGAGTAAGGCTATTAATTACTCCGTCGAACATTGTTTTAATTCATACTTAGTTACTTTTCTAAACTTTTCCTGGAATATATGCACGAAAGATACAATATTGTGACAATATCAGTTTGTCAGGGTTTGCTAAAATTTCTCTTATGCAAAGTTTTACCATATCAGTTTGTCAGGGTTTGCCAAACTTTCTCTTATGCAAATTTTTACCATATCAGTTTGCTAGGGTTGGCTAAACTTTCTCTTATGCAAAGTTTTAGTACAATATCATTTTTCCCAAGGTTTGCTAAACTATATCTTATCCAAACTTTAGAAATAAAATTTGCATTGAAAAACTCCAAGCACGTAATAAGACCTCCAATATCATTGTCCAATTAGATTTATGATAATACATATTTTTTTAATTATATAAATATGAAATAATATTTTGTTGGGTTAAACATTTAGCAAAACTAAAAAATGTGTGGTGAAACTCAAAATTAATATGCAGTCAAACGTCTATCGATCGCTATAGTTCCGCAGTAGGGACTAATAAAAAGTAGCAGGGACTAATAAGAAGATTTTGAATTTAATGTGAGTTTTTCATTTTAAAGCTTCCAAATTTAATGTGTTTTTATCATTTTAGTGATTATAGAAATAAGAAGCTTCTAAATTTAATGTGAGTTTTTCATTTTCTAGGTAGTAGTAATTTGAAGATGGATCTGCATGGTTGCAAATTTGATTTTTTTTTTTGGGTCTTGTTGTAGTGGGTACAACCACCCTCCAAAATTTTTCCTTAGCTTCGTTTTGGAGCCTCCCTACCAACCATCTTCAGCAGCATGTCTTGCACTGTCAAGTACACAAGATTTAGTGGTTTTCTAAGTAGATTTCTAGCCTGTGCATGATAGCTTGTTGCATCCCCCTCATAGGTTGTTTCTCCGGACTTGGTCCAACTGTAGGCTGAGAAAATCCCTCAAGAAATTGCACAATTTTGGAGGGGAACCAGCCTTCCCTCTAGAAATTGCGCAATCCTGACTGACATCCTGATGGGCTCCAGAATTGCGCAATCATGCCTGTCAACCTTCCCCTGAAAAACTGCGCAATCTGTCCCAGCAGGACTGCTCAGCCCAGAAATTGTGCAAGTCTGGGCAGCAATTAGCTACTTAGCCCAGAAATTGTGCAATACTTCTAGGTAGCTAGCCCAACTCCCTCCCAGAAATGCACAAATTTTCCGCTCAGTCAAGCAGGTTGTTGCATGTGCCACTGGGTTGACCGGTCCACCTGGGACCAAGAAAACTTGACTTGCATGCATGAGATTCTTTTTCCCGAAATAGCAAAAAGAAACATACAAAAATCATCCCTAGATTTTAAGGAGATATTTTTAGCATTTGGAGGTTACATGCAAAGATCGTTTTAGAATCTTTCCTCCAAGTGTCGCTTTTTCCTAGATTTGTGGCATGCCCATCATGAGCCTCAAACTTATTTATTCGACCCTTTAGAGCTCACTTATTCATATCAATCTTGGATCTCTAACATCCCACAACACATCCAGGAGTCTTGGACACATCCAGCTCAGTTATTTACAGGTAAGTCCTGTTAACATGTCTTTTGCAACATTCCTTTAGCCTTTTGTGTTTCCGCTTGTGTGAGTGCTGTTTGCTTAATTTATGTGAGCGATTGCTATAGTTTTCATGTATAATATCTTGTACTAGCACCATTTCAGTTTTCGTTAGCATCTCACTGTTGTCGCATGCATGACACTATTTTGCACGAACGGTCACTGATTCGGCGACTCGCTTCACAAAAATGCATGTTGTTCCACTTTCTAAATCTTTCATTCATTGTTTGCATGCATGATCATTCAATCCTGCTTACACTCAATATCGCCATGCATTTACATTCATATTTTCTTTCAGTTGTCCATCGGCGAGTTTGGGAAACCTTGGCTCGAACTCTGCCTCACCAAGACAACATTGTGCAATCCAAAAAGGGAAGGCTCTACCTTCCTCTCAGAAAATTCACATTTCTTCCCAGTGACTATCCTCTAGTCTTGCATTGCGAAATTCTGAAAGGCAGTGACTGCTGGCCCAGAAAATTGCACAATACAGTCACTGGGCATGCAACCATTGCCAGTAGAAAATGCGCATTGCGCAATTCTCGTAGCCAGCAGGCCAGTCTGGATTACGCATTGCACAATTCCAGCAGCCAGCCAGCCTCCTAGCAGCTCAAACTACTGTTTGTGTAGTTCTGGCAGCTAGTCTCCCAGCCTCCCAGGAAAAATCGCGCAATCCTTTCCAGTCAATCCCCAAGTATGTTGCATGTTGTTCCTCAAGTTTGCTTTGGTTTTAGTTGACAGATTATTTTCCATGCATGTCGCTATGTCTCCAGATCTAGCAGGTGTTCGTTCGTCTCTTAGCGATTCATGATCAATGGCCTCCAAGTGTGCAGGATCAAAGGACACTAACGGAAGTGCAACTGGATCAACAATTGAGTGAGTGTCTAAAAATTTGTCGATCTATGAAGACACTAAGATGATTGTAGACAAGGACATCAAGTTGAAATGGCAAGAGATCAATGATTCATTTGTAGGCACATCTTGGGAAGTTATCAAAGACCACCAAGTCTATGTGAACATTCACAAGTTTGGCTTGTACCGGATTGCATGCATGTATCCCGTGATCCCATGCGCGAACATGATACATTGGATCGTCTCACACACTGACCCTGAGATAATGACATTGAGCAGTGTTAACGACACGTATATTCCGACCTTTAGGGCACATGATTATGAACAAATGTATCAAATTTGGAAGCTAGTGATCACCATGGAAACACCCTTCAGCATACCCAGTAGCAATTCCAATTCCAAACATATATTGAATAATTGGGTGAAGGAGCTGACCAAATTCAGGATGACACCCAACCAAGTCTACAAGATGAAGATACTATGGAAGGTGTATCAATACTTGGTCATATTTTCATGTCGCTTGTATGCCCAAGAGAGCACATAAACCTTCCCGCAGAGTTGGGTGATCACATTGGACCAACTGGCCAGAGAAGGCAAGCATGCAATTGGTCCGACATGTGAAGGAACAGGTAGCAAGAGCTCGACGGCCACCCAAAGGTCAGCAGGCATAAATCTACATGTCCTCTTACATATTGGATGAAATTTGTGCCCATTAGAAGTTCCCGGGCTTGAAGTGGGCATGAACATCGACAGAGACCTTTGTGAACACTTATTGTAAGATGTTGTCTGAATGATTCTTCAGAGGAGTTATCACACAGATGTCCAATCATTTTGTCACCTTGGTATACAAGATGATATTTGAACATGGATGTATTGTATGACTAGAACATACACTTCTTAATATAATAGAGCCAACACATTTCATGCATATGTCATATTGTATTCCAGTGATCTTGTTTACTCTAAATGATATATGTATCTATTTTCTTACGCATGCATGTATGGACTATTCTTTATAAGTATGTATGAATATTACTGAAATGTGTTTATTGGTTTAACCATCACTTTGGACTGCTCGCTAACTTTATTTCCACTTTGTGATGCATCTTCGCTCGTGTGTTCCCTTCCAAGCTGCGTGCTATCACAGGTTTCTAAGGGGCGCACTCACCCCACTTGCCATGTGTTAGAACCGTTCATGCACCTTCCTTGAGTCGCCACAGCTGTCACACCCTTGATACCAACAGGGACATCTTGCTTGCCTATGTGCGAAACCGCAGTTAAGGCGATACCGTATGACCCACTGTTGGGACTTCTACACCAAACGGTCTGAGGTCTAATTGGGACTTCTTACCGAGGTGATCCCCTGACATGTTGGTGAGTCTAGTACCATCAACATTTCTGGCACTAGAAGGAGGGAAAAATGACAAACTGTGTCCTCTCATTCTATTTTGAACCTTTGCACATCTATCATGGATGTTGTTACACTCATCCCTCCACGATGTCTTTCGCATGCTGAACCTCTCCACATCACGAGGGAGTTCAAAGATCTCTTGTCCGAATTCACGTATGATGGTGAAGGCGAAGTGGTTCGGCCTATGTTCTTACATGACTTCCTTTCCATGCTTGATGAGGAAGATCGATGTTCTGATGAACAGGCCAGCCAGCTACTGGCACACGCACTTTGCGAATCCCCACGACAATGGTGTTGCAGCGTACCGGCTGACAACGTGCACTCACTTGAGCATTTTTGTGATCTCATTGAAGATACTTTCCATCATTTTGATCCAGAACATCTTGACCAAAAATTTTTACAACAACAGAAGGCTTTGCATGAATCACCTATGGATTTTTGGCAGCGCTTCTGTGATTTGCAGTTTCAAGCTCCGAAAAGACAGATAAATTTCCTTATCTTTGGGATAGATTCAAGTATTGTCTTAACAAATAAATTCATCCCAAGAATAATTTTAAGCCCAAGCCTCGCTCAACATACTTCAGTGATGGGGCTATGATGAGCCTCATCCTTGAGTAATTATATGGGTCTTAATTGGCCTTAATTCACCTCCTAGCTTAGTCAAACCAACCATTCTCACAACTTATTGCATACTTTTTATTATATTTTGTTTATGAAATGATTTAGAGTTGGATATTTGGCTTTGTGGTCTAATGTGCATGTAATGCAGGAATAAAGGATAAAAGCAAGGAAAAATGCAGGTATAAAGGATAAAAGCAAAGAACTATGGAAAAGACCTTGGTAAAGACTAAAATGGGACAAGGGAGAGTAACTATAAGAGGTAAATCCTCCTCATTTACTACCCCTCCATTCAAATATTCCACCATCAGCTCGGAGTGCACACAACCATCACTTTGAAGACTGAAATATAGTCGAGCAAGGGAAGGGGACAGAAACCAATTTTTCTTGAGTAATAGGCCAAGCCTCCCTAATGTGAAGAAAGTCGTTAGATACTTCAAATGTATAAATAGAGAGGCTTAGGACCTCAGTAGGATTTGGACTTCTATTGTAAAATTCTGTTTTATTTCTGAGCCGTAAGAGACTTTGACAGTTTGTTCTATAATCCATGGTTTTTATAATAAGAATGATTTATGTTTAAGCCATCTCTGATTTAACTTCGAGGGCTGAAGCTCTTGGGTTAGCGCCCAACCCAAGCAACCAAAGCTCCTCTTTACTATACATGTATGCTAGCATAGAGTTTTGTTCTGTTTATTCGCTTAAGTAGTTTCATGGTTTTCTGTTCATTTGCTTAAGTAGCCTTATGATTTTCACTATTTATTTTCTTAAGTAGTTGCACTTTCATTACAAAAATATAATGTATATTATTCATGGTTTTCCTGTTCATTTGCTCCAGTAGCTTCATTTGCTGTAGTTTACTTCCATTTAATCCTTCTTTCAATTCACAGGTTAGTTAGGAGAAAAAGATCGATATTAGGTTGTGCGTAGGTGTCTTGGCCTCATCTCCTCCCTCTAGGACCATGAATTGAGGAAGGGACCCTTCAGCAGCCCCAAAAACATAGGTTTTTGGTTCTCACATGAGCTAGGGAGTTCGCTGTTTGATGCAGTTATTTGTTCACCATCACTGGTTTTCTCTGTCATTTTCATTTGAAACTGCCTTAAGCACATTCCTCATGCATCACTTCCTCTCCATACGATCACCAAAAAACCTTCACAGTCACCACCTGATTCATTAGTTTTCTCCAACTGCTGCCTCGCATGGAGTCCACCACTTACTTTATGAACTTTAAGTCCCCACCGTCGATCTGCCTCGCCTGATCTGACAGTTATCTCATCACCCAATCACTTTAGGTGCTTTAAACCCCCATTGTTGATCTGTCTCGCCTGATCCGACAACTATCACTTCACCCGATCACCAATTAGCTTGGCTGATCTCCACTATTGATCAACCCCGCTTGATCCAACGGCTATCGCGCAATCTCGCGCGGATTAGTGCATGAACTTTATTCGCCCAAGAGCGTGTGAGAAAAGTGGTTTTCTTGTGCTACGTGTCGCGTAGTAATGCTAATCACATGAAATTTTAAAATATAGCTTATAGCCTTGAGGGCGTGCGAGAAACTACTTACCACCTTAGAAACCCGCTCCATGATTTCTGCACATTTCTTTTCCCTGTGATATGATTTCCGTCGTCCATATCTTGACTTCACCCGTGCGATAAGATCTCAATCATTCATCACTCCTATTAGCCTCGTTCGTCCATCTCTTCACTTCACCCGCGCGATTAGATCTCAACCATTCATCTCCTATTAACCTCGTTCATCCATCCACTCACTTAATCCCTTGCAATACGATCTCTGCTGCTCATCCTGTTCATTAACCCCGCTTATCCATTTATTCGCTTAAGCCTTTGCGATAAGATCTCCATCATTCATCCTATTTGTTAACCCTATTCGCCCATCTATCTATGTAACCTCCTGCGATCCGATCTCTGCTGTTGATTTACCTTTCACCCGACTGATCCAACGATTCTTATGCACTGTTACTCCCTCACGTCCTCCTTTCACTGATTTCGTCCTCTGATTGCTCTTCCTCTTGAAAGTTGACTTAGTTTAGTTCTTTGCTTACACCTTAGTCTAGTTTTGATGCTCTTTACTTCTGCAACTTAGATAATTAGCATTAGGTTAGTGTTGATTTAAAAATTCTATTTAGGCATAGTTGTTTAACTAGCTAGCTAGAGTATGGTGTGATTTATCATTACATGTTGATTTCTTCATTGATGTAGTAGAGTAGCTCTCCCTTAGGATATATTTGCTCTTCTTCCATCAAAATAAATCTTCTTCTGACCCTATAGAAGTCTGGCTTGGAACCCCTGGGGTCTCTTTCCAGATGAGCAGTGACAACAGGCAGTATCTTCACTTTTACTTGTGCATATAGCACTATCACCTCCAAGTTTGTATGAACCGCGGGTTGATAAGTAAAGCTGGTAGCCCTGGGATTTGCAACATTATTGTTGCAATACCTAGGCTCATCACTTTTTGGCGCTGTTGCCGAGGAGGTGTCTAAGTAGAAGTAATTACTACTTTTCTTCTACTTCTAGTCTTCAACTTTCTTTTCTTCTACTTCTTATCCTCAATTTTCTTCCATTAGTTTATTTTTGCAAAAGTAATCTAGTTTCTTTCTTTCTTTCTTTCAGTTGTCATTATCTGCTTTCCTTTCCATTCTGCAAGCACTTTATAGCTTTAACAAAATCTTACAAAAACCAACCCAAAAACATTTCCTTTCATGCCTCGTACGAATAGGGACAATTTAGGTAAATTCTTGACAAATACCCCCACCACATCTAATAGTCAACCTTCTCTGTTCTTCGGTGACTGTGAAGTGGAAGAACCTTTAGGTGAGAAACCTTACATATTTGAAGAACCTAAAAGGGAAGAAGAAGAGGAACAACCCATTCCTACTGAACCAATGACTGGAAACCAAAATGATAGGGGAGATAGAGAGAGACTTGAGAGTGCCTTCCCCATCAAGGAGACCAATGGGGACACTAAGATGAAGAATATAAGCCCCTATGCTCTACCTCATTTTCATGGCTTAACCACAGAGGACCCTGACACTTTCCTATTTGAATTTTCTTTTATATGCCGAACCTATGACTATACAGATGATGAGCAAAAGTTAAAACTGTTTCCATAAACTCTCAAGGATGCAACATTATGCTGGTTCATGGGTTTACCTAGAGATAGCATCACAACTTGGGCTCAGATGCATCAGAATTTCAACAACAAATAAAGGGAATACTGTAGGTCAAAGGATACTAAAGAAGAGATTTTTAGGATGACCATAGGCCATGATGAATCCTTAGAAGACTATGAAGAAAGATTCCAACTCAATTACAAAAGGGCTAGGTGCATACTTGACCTTGAGTCACTAAAGTTGGTCCTACTTAGAGGAGTAATGGAAGATCTTTTGGATACCTTACACATGATAGTAGGAGGATATGTCTACCAATTACGCTATGACGATATCAAGAATCTCTTTAGAAACCACTCTAGGTCAGCCAGGAAAAAGGGTAGGGGTAGTCAACCTATGGCTAGTACATCATCCTCCAACTTATCCATCAAGGGTGAAATTGGAAATATGTTGGAAGATTTCAAAAGTGATATGCTGCAAACCCTTGCCTTACAATTAGACACCATGAACATCAAAAGGAAGCAAGAGGAAGTAGAGAGAGCCTTGGCCATCCTTTTTCCTAGATGCACTAGGAGGCATCCTATGAACGAATGCCCATTAAACTGTATTAATATTTGTCTAGTCTGCGAAGAAAACCACTCCATGGACAAGTGCCCTTCTTTACTTGGACTCAAAGTTGTATATCAATGAGCTGAAGGGGTCACTGAGCAGCTTTGCTACATCAACCAAAGGAGACCTCCTGGGCCTAGACCATACAAGCAGGGTATGCAAGGGTCATCCCATGCATATTACAACCCCAACCAAGCCACAACTATACTTCTTGGGGACCTCCTGCTCATCCTTCCTGGTCTACACCCCCTCCTTGCTCCTATGCATCTCAGTATCAATCCCAGCCAACCAGCTAGTCATTTCAAACTTATGTTCAGCCATAACATCAGTGGAATACCCCACACCAGGGGGGGAGGCCCCAATTCAACAATGTTCCAGCCCTATTGCCTCCACCACCTACCTAACCACAAATCTTACACTCTGATCCACCTAAGAAACCCCAGATGCCGGCCCAACCAAATCCAAACCCAAACAATAGGCAGGCTCAACAAGCATATAGTGGAGAGACATCATACCCAGCTTATGTTGTAGAAATCCAAGAGATCAACCTAAGATCTGGGAGAATTATCCTTGATAACCAACCTCCCTCTCCACATAGGGAGGTTGAGGAAGAAAAAGAGGAAAGCCACCTTAAAGTAAATCCACCTTTTCCTGAGAGATTAACCGAACCACTCTAGCCTACCCCAGAAGAAATTAAACTTCTAGGAGAATTGAAAAATCTATGTGTAAAGATCCCCCTTCCCCAAGCCATCAAAGATGTTCCCATTTACAAAAAGTTGATTAAGGAGAAGTTCCTCAAGAATCTAGGAAGAAGAAAAAGGGATGCCCCTACCATTAATGTCATTGGGCAGTGGTCTGACTTAATGTTGGGGTAGGTAATATGTCCAAAATATTTAGACCCTGGAAGCCTTGTAGTAGATGTGCACATCAATGGAACCATTGTCCCACACACTCTGATTGATCTTGGGGTTGCCATTGATGTGATGACTAAGGACACCATTCTCAATCTCAACCTCCAAGGGTCATTAAGGAAGACCACAAAAATTCTGCAACTTGCAGACCATTCCACAGTCATCCTTGAGGGAATTATGGAGGATGTGATCATCTCCATTGACTCCTGAGAGTACCCTGCAGATTTCCTAGTTCTCCAGCCTAAAGCTAAGGTTACTGGTTACCCCCTCATCCTTGGGAGGCCATGGTTGGCCACAACTAATGCTTACATTAGCTGTAGAGCTGGGAATATGACCATCAAGGATGGGCATATGCCCAAAGAATTAGTCCTATACCCTCCCACTCAACCTACCCTAGAGCATGATTTACCTTTATGGTTGGAGGAGGAGGAAGAGGATGAGGTTTATGCCCAACTTTATGCTTTTGAAACAACCATAGGAGGAGGACAACAATATGGGGATGACTTAATTAAACACCTACTCCAAAGCCCAACTCTAAGTTCACTACCATTAGAAGAAGAAGTAAGGGAAACCTATAAAAATCATCCAATTTACTTATGCTTGGCCAATTCCAACCCACTTTGTGTCAAAACCATAGAATTTTTCCCAGAGAAAACTTTGTAAATTAATCCATCTCTTTTCGCTTTAGAAGAGGAAAACCTATGCAACATGTTGAGAGAGAACCTAGAAGCCTTCACTTGGAGTTATAAGGAAATGAAGGGAGTACACCCCTCAATGTGTACTCACAGCATATACATCAAATAAGGTTGCAAGCCAGTCGGGAAACCACAAAGGAGGATGAATCTAGCTCTTAAAGACAGTCAAAGAAGAACTACAAAAACTGCTAGATGCAGGATTCATTTACGCTATCTCAGACAGTGAGTGGGTCTCTCCTTTATTGTTAGTTCCCAAGAAAAATTGTAAGTGGAGGATTTGTGTTGATTATAGGGAATTAAACAAAGCCACAAAGAAGGATCATTTTCCCCTACCCTTCATTGACCAAGTGCTAGATGGCTTGGCAGGGAAGAATTTCTTTTCTTTCCTGGATGGATTCAATGGGTACAACCAAATCCAAATCTACCCAGAAGACCAGAATAATACCACATTCACCTGTCCTTGGGTACTTTTTCCTATAGGGTCCTTCCTCTTGGCCTATGCAATGCTCTTGCCACTTTCCAGAGAGAAATCTTGAGTATTTTTGCTGAATTAGTACATGATGTTGTGGAAATCTATATAGATCACTTTACACCTTATGGTTGTGATTTTCAAGAAGCCCTGACTAACCTAGGAAAAGTATTACACAAATGCATTGAAATGGATCTGTATCTCAGTCCACAAAAATGTGAATTCTTAATGACTAAAGGGACTGTGCTAGGTCATTCAATATCTCAGCAAGGACTGCAGGTGGACCCAAACAAAATAGCAATCATCCAAAGGGTCCCACCTCCAAAAAATTAGAGAGATGTTAGGAGTTTCTTAGGGATAGATGGATACTACCGGAGGTTCATAAAGGACTTCAGCAAGTTGACCTCTCCTTTGTTTGGGTTGTTGGCCAAAGATTCTGAGTTTATATGGTCAAAGAGCTATCAAGAGGCCTTAGACATTCTAAAGGGTAAGTTAACAACTGCACCAATCCTTAAAGGCCTAAACTGGGCCCTCCCTTTTCATATTCATGTTGATGCCTCACACAAAGCCATAGGAGCAACCTTAGGTCAGGAAGAGGAGAAATTTTCCTATGCCATCTATTTTATCAGTAAGAACCTGTCAATGGCTGAGCTAAACTATACTGTGACCAAAAAGGAACTCCTGGCTGTTGTGCATTCATTAAACAAGTTTAGGCATTACATTACAGGCTATTAAACCTTTGTGTATACTAATCATGCTGCAATCAAATATTTAATGAAAAAACCAGATGTGAATGCTAGAATTATAAGATGGTTTCTTTTATTACAACAATTTGATCTAACTATTGTTGATAAGCCTGGTAAGGAAAATGTTGTTGCTAACTTTCTATCTAGGATGAATCTACCTGCAGGTGAAGAAGAAATGGTGGATGACCAGTTGCCAGATGGGCATTTTTTTTCTATTTCAGTTCTCTACCCATGGTTTACTGATATAGCAAACTATTTGGTATCAGCACAGTTCCCACCAAACTTGCCCTCCAAAGAAAAGAGCAAGATAGTTAGGAAGAGCACCCCCTTCACCTGGATAGGGGGCAATATGTTCAAACTTGGCCCAGATCAAATCTTGAGAAGGTGTGTAAGGGAAGAGGAAGTCTTTGACATCTTTCTGACCTATCATGATGGGCCTTATGGAGGTCACTTTGCAGCAAAGAGGACAACATTCAAAGTGTCGCATGTAGGCTATTATTGGCCTACCCTTCATCAGGATGTGAAAAAGTACATTAGTTAGTGTGATTGGTGCCAGAGGATGGGATAGCCTACTCCAAGAGATGAAATGCCCCTACGACCTCAAGTGACTTTTGAGCCATTTGAAAAGTGGGGCATGGACTTCATTGGGCCTATCAACCCTCCTTCCAAGCAAAAAAGACACATCATTGTGTGCACTGATTATTTAACTAAGTGGGCTAAAACCAAGGCAATTAAGGCAACAACAGAAGAGAAGGTGGCTGAGTTCCTAAGAGAGAATGTATTCTACAAATTTGTGTACCCTAGAGAGCTAGTCACAGACCAAGGTAGGCAGTTTACCTCCAGCATGATTGAAGAACTTCTCAGCCATCACAGAATCAAGCATAGGGCCTCCACTCCCTATCATCCACAAGCTAATGAGAAAGTGGAGATGACCAATAGGGCACTGGAGAACATCTTAACCAAGGTAGTGAGCAGTAGTAGAAAGGACTCAGCAAAAAGACTAGTTGAGGCCACCTGGGTCTATAATACCACATGGAAGACCACCACTGGATTTACACCCTATGAGATGGTATATGAGAAAAAGGATTTGCTATCCATTAAGTTTGAATATAACACATTGAGGATGGAAGCCCAACTATATTTTGATCTTGGCCATGCACAGAAAGAAATATTGTTACATTTGAATGTCTTGGATGAATTCAGAATGCAGGCCCTCCTACATACAGAGATAATTCAGCTTCAGAGGAAGATATGGTATGACAAGCACATCAAGGAGAAGCAATTTCAAGAGGGAGACTGGGCATTTTTATATGATTCCAGGTTTAAAGACTTCAAGTGCAAGATAAGGACAATATGGCTCAGACCTTATGTGGTGGAAAGATGCCATGATAATGGTTCAGTGCAAATCAGAACTATTGATGAAGAAGACATTCCATTGCTAGTTAATGGACACTGATTGAAAATGTACAAGAGGCCTTTATCAAAACAAAAGTTCATTGATAGTATCAATAAGACAATGATGATGGTAGAGCAAGTTCCAGCTCCTCCCTCATCAGGTCACTGAAAAAGGAAAAAAGAATAAGGATTCAGGTGAAAACCTCCATGAGGTTCCTGAGTCCCATCTTTGGGTTTAAAACCTCATGAGGTGGCCCAAGGATGAGAAAAAATTAAAAAGATTAAGAAGATCCCTGGGTGAAAAACTTCCTTGAGGTGCCTAGGGAAGATATCTAGGGTGAAAACCTCTCTGAGGCAGCCTAGGTGTTTAAAAAAAATTATAATAATAAAAAATAAAAAACATAGTTTTTATTTGCAGGTGGGTGAAAAAGACAAGCAAGGAGCAAAGAGAAGATCCAAAGCGAACCATGCCTCACATATATTCATCTCCTCCACTCCTTACCATGCATCCCTCCATCAATTCTATTGTTTTTCACTTCATTGCTTCAATTCAGGTGAAGATTGTGTTTTCTAACAGAATCACCTGAACCATTACCATCATCCCTACATCCACATACACTCCTACTCCCTCTGTCCATTCATTACAACATCCTCACAACACCATCCAAAAACATGATCAAGAAATTCTAAGGGAGACACCACACATTGCCAAGTGGTAATCCAGGAGCTCCACAACAGCAACAACATCAGATCCAAGAGCTCCATGACAGCAACAACAACATCAGATCTTCGGTCACAAACACCTGCAAAAGCTAACAAACCATCAGCAGACAACAGATGAGGAAGAAGAATGACCATCAACAACACCTCTGATCTTTGACAACTACAACATGGCATCAAGACCATAGGTAAGTATCCCACTCACTCACTCATATGCATCATTTGATCAAAATTTGTAAAGGTTAAGAGGTAGTTGGTTTATAAGTGAAAAGGTGGCAAAAAGGAAATTCTTTAATAAGTCAAAAGAGAATGCAAGTGTCCATAGATATAGTATTATTATGGAAATCATTTGAGAATGCTTGAAGAATTAGGATTTGGGGTAGAAACACCAGTTCACCAAAGATACAGAGCTAGATGGGGATGAGATGGGTGAAGAAGAAACTAATACAGAGGAACATGCTGAAAGAAGACAAGGAAGATGATGCTGAAACAAGAGGAGGAAACAAAGGAAGAAACTGATGGAGATGTGAAAGAACAACAAAAGGAAGTAAATAAGGAAAACAGAGAGGACAATTGCAGGAAAAGAAAGACCAACTAGCATATATGGCTAGCCTCTCCTTGGAGGCCATCCAGTGTAGGATGCCAGCTAAATCCTATGCTTTTTACCTCAGAGAAAAATGGCTGCAATTTTAGATTAAAACACTAACACAAAGGAGTACCATGCCATTTCAACACTACGGACAGTTTATTGATCTTTGTGATCAAAGTGCACTAAAGGATGGGGCCAAAATGGTTGAGTTTTACTTGCATAACATGGCCCTCATAGATATGAATATTTGGGACCCTAATGAAGTGCTAGGAGATCTACAATTAAAGGCTTTGGCATCATCGATGAACCATGAGAAGTCAAGGGCTGCAGATATGAAAAGAATATTGGCCAAAGAGAAAAATAAACCTCTTTTTACCAGAGCTAAACAATAAAACCCCATGACCCTAATCAACACCCATAATCTAATTGAAAATGATCCTCGACTGGCACTTAGATATCTTGTTGCCCAAGAGCAAGCAATTTCACATTTTGAGGATATGTTTAGGCTGCTAAGATGATAATATACATGCCCACTAAAGGAGATGGAACACATTGTAGAATTTTCTCTATAAATCAGCTAGCTCACTGATATCATGTAGAAATTTCACTTGTAGATCAAACTGATATATGCAATGTACTAAAGCATAATACTAGATCTACATCTACCATCAACTTTGCGGAAGCTTAATCAAACATGAGCAACATCAAGCATGAACATATATAACTGAGAATGAGAAGTAATCAACCATAACACAGAAGATATAACCTAGGGAAAGCACCAGCCTAAAACCCCATCTTTGTATTATCAATCAAGTGGAAATCCTCAACAACATACAAAAAGAATCAGCTCAAAAGCTATCCTGCTCTCTCTGTACTCTGATGATGTAGCTCATGGACTACTTAGGCCCGTATATATAGGCTGCACAATTCCTCCAAGCTCCTATTTCCTTAGGCATTTTTTATTGGGGTCCAATGTCATAACATGTGTGAGTTGGCCATATCATACCTGTTGTAACCTCAAGTCCAACTACGCAATCCATAAGGAATAATATTCCTTCTGCATGCAAGGAATATTCACCAAGGAATATCCTAGCAACTGATAGTACACTGTCCCTCATCTAATCTCAACTGGGTCTCTGTCTGAATTACCATGCATCGGTTATCCATGAGAGAATACTTAGTTATCTGAAAATAACAGTTGTCACATGCATGCAAGCATCAACAAACTATATCTCATTAATTTAACAACTTGTTAAATTAATCTAACTGAACTTGACTAAGTTAAACTAAGTCAACTGATCCTCTCAATATAGAACTCATCCTTAATTCCTCAATCAGTGGAGCAAATCAAGGACACATTCCCCAATCAGTGGAGAAATTATTGCATGTTCTCACAAAGACTTCAAGTTTGATTTTCCTTAACTAATTAACTCACGAAGAATTAATTAATTAATATTCAAACTTCTGGTAAGACCAAATTCGAATTTTACTTCCTATTTTAGACCAGGGATTGTCTAAAAATAGGAATCCACACTGAACTGCTAAAAATAGAACTTCTATTTTTAGCACTTCCATTTTTCATTCCCTGTTTCCCAATCCAGCACTGGTACCCAAACTGATATTTTTAGCACTTCTATTTTTAGCAATTTCTTGTTGGAATTTTTCAACACACACTACCACAAAGCTTGAAGATCAGAGAATATCACTCCCCTCAAAGGTTGAGAAAAGAACTCAACAGAGCACCTATGTATGAGAAATCAATGCAAAGGTTGAAGGTCAATTGGATAGGCCTAAAACTCAGTCCACCACTACTCCTAGGGATGCTAGAAGGGAGAAAAGAAGAAGAGGAAAAGAGGCAGTGTGAGGAAGTAGGAAGGAAATTAGGCTTCTATGAACAAAGAAAAGGGACCACATCAGAAGCATGGGATGTCAGAGAGGCTACCAGAGCCATGAAGGAAATGGAAACTGACTAAGTTGCTTAAAGGATGAGCAACACTTTCAGTAGGGGGTGATGACGAGCCTCATCATTGAGTAATTATATGGGACTTAATTGGCCTTAATTCGTTTCATAGCTTAGTTAAACCAACTATTCTCACAACTTATTGCATACTTTTGATTATATTTTGTTTATGAAATGAGTTAGAGTTGGATATGTGGCTTTGTGGTCTAATGTGCATGTAATGCAGGAATAAAGGATAAAAGCAAGGAAAAATGCAGGTATAAGGGATAAAAGCAAAGAACTATGGAAAATACCTTGGTAAAGACTTGAATGGGACAAGGGAGAGTAAGTATAGGAGGTAAATCCTCCTCATTTACTACCCCTCCGTTCGAATATTCCACTATCAGCGCGAAGTGCACATAGCCATCACTTTGAAGACTAAAAGATAGCCGAGCAAGGGAAAGGGACAAAAACCAATTTTTCTTGACTTATAGTCCAAGCCTCCCTAATGGGAAGAAAATCGTTAGAGACTTCAAATGTATAAATAGAGAGGCTTATGACCTCAGTATGATTCAGACTTCTATTGTAAAAATCTATTTTATTTCTGAGCTGCAAGAGACTTGTGACAGTTTATTCTATAATCCATGTTTTTTATAATAAGAATGAGTTCTGTTTAAGCCAACTCTGAGTTAACTCTGAGGGCTGAAGCTCTTGGGTTAGGGCCCGACCCAAGTAGCCAAAGCTCCTATTTACTGTACATGTATGCTAGCATAGAGTTCTATTCTGTTTATTTGCTTAAGTAGTTTCATGGTTTTCTGTTCATTTTCTTAAGTAGCCTTATGGTTTTCACTATTTATTTTCTTAAGTAGTTTCACTTTCATTACAAAAATATAGTGTAGATTATTCATGGTTTTCCTGTTCATTTGCTTCAGTAGCTTCATTTGTTGTAGTTTACTTCCATTTATGCCTTCTTTCAGTTCATAGGTTAGTTAGGAGAAAAATTCACTATCAAGTTGTGCGTAGGTGTCTCGGCCTCATATCCTCCCTCTGGGACCATGACTTGAGAAAGGGACCCTTCAAAAACCACAAAAACATAGGTTTCTGGTTCTCGCATGTTCCAGGGAGTTCGCTGTTTGATGCAGTTATTTGTTCACCATCACTAGTTTTCTCTGTCATTTTCATTTGAAACTGCCTTAAGCATGTTCCTCATGCATTGCTTCCTCTCCATATGATCACCAAAAAACCTTCACAGTCACCACCTGATTCATTAGTTTTCTCCAAATGCTGCCTCGCGTGGAGTCCACCACTTACTTTATGAACTTTAAGTCCCCATCGCCAATCTGACTCGCCTGATCTGATGACTATTGTGTCACCCAATCACTTTAGGTGCTTTAAACCCCCACTATCGATCCACCTCGCCTGATTTGATGACTATCGATTCACTCGATCACCAATAAGCTTGGAAGATATCCACCATTGATTAGCCCTGCCTGATCCAACGACCATCGTGCAATCTCACGTAGATTAGTGCACAAACATTACCCACCTGAGATCATGCAAGAAAAGTGGTTTTCTCATTATACATGTCACGTAGTAAGGCTAATCGCGTGAAATTTTAAAATACAGCTTGTAGCCTTGAGGGTGCGCGAGAAACTACTTACCACCTTAGAAACCTACTCCATCATTTCTGCACGTTTCTTTCCCCATGATACGATCTCTGCCATCCATCTCTTGACTTCAACCACGCAATAAGATCCCAACCATTCTCACTCCTGTTAGCCTCGTCCGTCCATCTCTTCACTTCACCTGCATGATTAGATCTCAGCCATTCATCTCCTATTAACTTCGTTCGTCCATATACTCAATTAATCCCTCGCGATACGATCTCTGCCGCTCATCCTGTTCATTAACCCCATTCATCCATTTATTCGCTTAAGCCTTCACGATAAGATCTCCATTGTTCATCCTGTTAGTTAACCCTGTTCGCCCATCTATCTACGTAACCTCCTGTGATCCGATCTCCACCGTTCATTTTCCTTTCACCCAATTGATCCAACGGTTCTTATGCATTGTTGCTCCCTCACGTCCTCCTTTCACTGATTTCGTCCTCTAACTTCTCTTCCGCTTGAAAGTCGACTTAGTTTAGTTCTTTGCTTACACCTTAGTCTAGTTTTGATTCTTTTTAATTCTGCAACTTAGATAATTAGCATTAGGTTAGCGTTGATTTAGAAATTTTGTTTAGGCATTGTTGTTTAACTAGTTAGCTAGGGTATGGTGTGATTTAGCATTACATGTTGATTTCTTCATTACTGCAGTAGAGTAGCTCTCCCTTAGGATAGATTTGCTCTTCTTCCATCAAAATCAAGATTCTTCTGACCCTATAGAAGTTTGGCTTGGAACCCCTGGGGTCTCTTGCCAGATGAGCAGTGACAACAGGCAATATCTTCACTTTTAGTTGTGCATATAGCACTGTCACCTCCAAGTTTGTATGAACCCCGAGTTGATAAGTAAAGTTGGTAGCCCTGGGAGTTGCAACATTATTGTTGCAATACTTAAGCTCATCAGGCTGTGTAATCATAGATGGACACGGTAATTGTCACAAGTGATTGTCCTCCATCCCCTCATCAAAAAGCTCCACCACTGCAGAGTGATGCAGGAGAATAGGCACACACATCTGTTCAACTGTCACATCTTCCCAACATCACTTCACTTAATTTTCACGCAGGTTTGTTTGTGAGTCCATTGAGTTTTCATATGCATTTTTTACCACAACCTTCGTCTTCGCACTCAAATGATCCTCCAGATGATACTGCTTTGTGTTCTTCCATTCTAGACTTTACACTTGTTGTGAATGAGGATCAAGCCATCGATGGATTTGGTGTTGCACAACCAACATCCGTTGTCATTCATGAAGAGTATGGCTGGGAGATTGAGCATCAACACTCGGAAAAGGATAATTCCTTTATGTCTGAGCCTCCTCCGTTCTTCCCTAACCTCTTTGGTGAACCTTCCATCCATGATTTCATATGTGTATCTCCACCTACGGATGCACCCATTGTTGATCACTCGCAGGACACACCAGATGTCAGTCCATCATCCGACAATGGAGAGGATAAATTATTCATTGAAAATCCACTTGACTTTTCATCTGCCTTTTCCAGAAACACAGAGGGTGAATTTGTCTGCTTCACATCTACCCCTCTGTTTGATTCATCATATCATGAAGATGCTGATGAAATCATTGATTTTGCTAATCATAGCTGTCGTGATCTATTTGCTCATGTATTTGATCACGATGATGATTCTATCGCAGTTGATTTTTCGAAGCCACCGATTTATGATCATCTATCTGATGATGAAGTTGAAATCCCCCAGACTGTCGAGGCACTTTAGCTTGAGCTGATGGTTATGTCAGGCCCTTGCTGTGCCGAGGTTGGTTTCACTTCTGATCAGGAAATTGTTGAAACACCCAAGGCTCCTCATCACTCATCTGTATGCATTAAAGATCAATCTCACACACAGATCATACTTCCTCCACTCGAACTACATGATCCCATCGCTCATGCATTAGAGGAATCTTACATTACAAGCACACATGCATGACACAAGTTGTCTTTGTTTATTTCATTTACTTTCATGTCATAGTCAAGAGTATGCGTATGTTTAATAATTGCACGTAGTGTCACACAACACCATGACAAGTCCACGGACTACATGTCATGCACTTGCACTCACTTATGTTTTGTGGACACATTGAAACATGGAGTGTGTTTGTATTCATTGTTATATCTTTCTTGTTTGTTGGTTCGCACAATCA
Organism: Pinus tabuliformis; assembly: GCA_031772625.1. Lineage (NCBI taxonomy): Eukaryota > Viridiplantae > Streptophyta > Pinopsida > Pinales > Pinaceae > Pinus > Pinus tabuliformis. The sequence continues at coordinate 818,820,584 of CM062814.1, forward strand.
GGTTGCTCGTGGACCATGCCTTCACCAACATGGGTCAACCAATGCGCCGGTGGCTGCATTGGAAGTATCACTTCATGTGATCAGGCCCATGCACCGTTAGCTTAGGAGTAGGAGTAGTGTTTTCTTTTGGTTGTTTGCTTGCATGCTTGTTTGCTTACTTACCTCACATGTTTGTTTGTTTGCTTTCTTGTTTTCTTACTTGCTTTGCTTTCGCATTTACTTCTTCCTTCGCTTTGTTTTATGTTTGTTTGCTTATTTTGCACTCGTAGGTTAGTTTCACATGAAACCGTGTGTGACTCTTGAAACAAGCTGGGTAAAGTACAAAAGGAATTTTACAACTATCAACATTCGGTTATCTGTTGTCCTTTCTCTTATGTAAGAGCTTGTTATCTTTAGTCTCAGATACGTCGATGGAAAATACATACTGTTCAAAGTGAAACTTGGTGAAAACACAATTCTTGCATGCTAACTAGCGTCACATACTCTAGTCAGTTGTTTTTTTGGTTAACCCTTGGAAGCTCAATCAATTAGAGTAAGGTAAGGGGGAAAATCTTAACATGCACGTCATAGGTATATAATAAACTACTTATCTGAAGGAACAACCTCTTCTGCTCTCAATACGTTGGGATCCCTCTTTCTCCTCTGAAATGAATAAGTGTTATGCACGATTATGAAAAATGAAAAAATGAATAAGGTGAAAGAAGAGAAAGGCTTCCTGCGTAGGGAGGTGATACAAGTAACTCCATCGGGGTACTGACCACGCTCGCTGATAGTGGAGCAATGCTTGTGTTCCTGCGTGACTCCGTCGGGGTACTATCTAGGCCTATTAACAATGGAGCAACACTAGAGATGAAACTAAGACTCTGACGACTATACTGCTTGTGCACCAATATACCCCTCAACCCCAATCGAAACAACTGTGTTGGCTTGGCTTGGAATTTTTGTCAACTGACCAAGAGCTTGGCAGATGCTACATCTTACAATCAAGCAGGTCTAGAAACCAAGATGAATTGAGAACTGAACAATACTTCTGGAGGTGTTATACTTGCTTTTCATGAACAAGGTCCATTCAGAGAGATGGAGTTCTACCAGTGTGTCACCAATTGTTGTAGTAGCTATAAACACCCTCCAAAATTTTTCCTTAGCTTCGTTTTGGAGCCTCCCTACCAACCATCCTTAGCAACATGTCTTGCACTGTCAAGTACACATTCGTCAGTGGTTTTCTAAGCAGATTGCCAGCCTGTGCATGATAACTTGTTGCATTCCCCTCACAGGTTGTTTCTCCGAACTTGGTCCAGCTGCAGGTTGAGAATCTCCCTAAAGAAATTGCGCAATTGTGGAGGGGAACCAACCTTCCCTTCAGAAATTGTGCAATCATAACTGGAAGCCTGTTGGGATCCAAAATTGCACAATTCTGCATGCCAACCTTCCCTAGAAAAGTCACGCAATCTGTCCCAGCAAGTATGCTCAGCCCAAAAATTGTGCAATTCTGGGCATAAATCAGCTGCTCGACCCATAAATTGTGTAATCCTTCTAGGCAGCCAACCTAGCTCCCTCCCAAAAATGTGTAAATTTTCCCCTCAGTCAAGCAAGCTATTGCATGTGCCATTGGGTTGACCGGTTCCACTTGGGACTGAGAAAAATTGACTTGCATGCATGGGATTCTTTTTCCCGAAATAGTAAAAAGAAACATGCAAAAAGCATCCCTAGATTTTAGGGAGCTATTTTTAGCGGCTAGAGGTTACATGCAAAGATCGTTTTAGAATCTTTCCTCCAAGTGTCGCTTTTTCCTAGATTTTTCATGCGCGCCATGAGCCTCAAAAGTATTTATTCGACACTTTAGAGCTCACTTATTCACATCGATCTTGGAGCTTTGACATCCCACAACACATCCAAGAGTCTTCAACACATCCAACTTAGCTATTTACGGGTAAGTCCTCTTAACTTGTCTTTTGCAGCATTTTTGTCGATTTTTGTGTTTTCTCTTGTGTGAGTGTTGTTTGATTGATTTATATGAATGATTGCTATCATTTGCATGAATATTAGCTTGTACTAGCACCGTTTAGTTTTCATTAGCCTCTCACTAATGTCACATGCATGACACTGTTTTGCACGAACAATCACTGATTCGGCGACTCGCTTCACACACATGCATGTTGTTTCATTTTCTGAATCTTTCATTCACTATTTGCATGCACGATCATTTAATCCTGCTTACACTTAGTATTGCCATGCATTCGCATTCACATTTTCTTTCAGTTGCCCATCGGCGGGTCTAGGCAAACTTGGCCCAAACTCAGGCTCACCAAGACAACATTGCGCAATCATGAGAGGGAAGGCTATGCCTTCCTCTTAGAAAATGTGCATTTATGCCAAGTGACTATCCTCCTGTCTTACATTGCACAATTCTAAGAGGCAGTGGCTGATGGCCCAAAAAATTGTGCAATGCAGTCACTGGGCTTACAACCATTGCCAGCAGAAATTACTCATTGCGTAATTCCAGTAGCCAACAGGTCAGTGTGGATTGCGCATTGCACAATTCTAGCAGCTACCTAGTCTCCTAGCAGCCCTGACTACCTTTTGCGCAGTTTTGGCAGTCAGTCTCCCGTCCTCCTAGGAAAAATCGCGCAATCCTTGCCAGTCAATCCCCAGGTATGTTGCATGTTGTTCCTCAAGTTTTATTTGGTTTTAGTTGAAATATTATTTTCCATGCATGTCACTATGTCTTTGTATCTAGCAGGTGTTCGTCTATATCTCAGCGGTTCAGGATCAATGGCCTCCAAGAGAGCAGGATCAAAGGACACTAACGGAAGTGCAACTAGAGCAGCAGTTGAGCAAGTGTCTACAAGTTTGTCGATCTATGAAGACACCAAGTTGATTGTAGACAAGGACATCAAGCTGAAATGGAAAGAGATCAATGATGCATTTGCAGGCACATTTAGGGAAGATCTCGAAGACTTCCAAGTTTATGTGAATATTCACAAGTTCAGCTTGTACTAGATTGCATGCAGGTGTCTCGTGCTCCCATGCATGAAAATGATACATTGGATCGTCTCGCACACTCACACTGAGACAATGAAATTGAGCAATGTTAGCAGGACGGAGATTGCGACCTTCAGGGCAAAAGATTATGAACAAATGTATCATATGTTGCAGCCAGTGATCACCATGGAAACACCCTTCATCATACCCAGTAGCAATGCCAACTCCAAAGATATCTTGAAGAACTGGATGAAGGAGTTGACCAAATTCAGGATGACACCCAACCATGTCTACAAGACGAAGATACTGCGGAAGATGTATCAATACTTGGTCATCTTTTCATGTCACTTGTATGTCCAAGAGAGCAAGGAAACCTTCCCACAGAGTTGGGTGATCACGTTGGACCAACTGGCTAGAGAAGGAAAAGCATGCAACTGGTCTGACATGTTGGCTCACCAGCTGAAGGAACAGATAGCAAGAGCTTGACGGTCGCCTAAAGGTCAACATGCAGAAATATACATGTCTGCTTACATCTTGAATGCAATATGTGTGTTGGGTTATGTTATATTCTTTCGACGACTAGTCGACCTAGTTAACGAGGGGGTTGGGGGGGGTAGAGCCCCCCCCCCCCCTCCTTGTTGTGGCGATTGTGCAGTGGGGGGGTCATAGGGGGTTTGGGCAGTGCCCCGGGGTTTTTTTTTTTTTGGACCCTATATTAGGTGGGTAGACCTACCTACGGTTTTGTGCATGGTTTTCGCACATGGTTTTGGGCACGATGGTTTTCGGTCCATGGTATTGGATGCTTCGACATGTATATATATATATATATATATATATATATATATATATATATTGTAACATTGAAACGAAAATAATGAAAAATCAAGTTGGTAGTCTCGATTTTGGGATTCAGGGGAAAATCTCTATGTACATGTGTTTTATGTGTTATGCTCTCACATTATTTATTTTCTATTCTTAGAATTCATATGCAGGTAATTTCTATACTGGGTTAAAACCCGCATTTGGTGTCAAAGCTATTTTGGCTTCAAGGGGGCGCCTTTGTTGCTAAGGGGTTTTGCTCGGGCATGTGGTAGGCCCTGTTTAGTGGGATATCTGAGGGATCGATTCTAGTGGTGAAAGAAGATGGTGAGCAGTGGAAAGATAGAGATCGAGAAATTTAATGGTCAGAGTTTTGAGTTGTGGAAACTCAAGATGGAGGATCTATTGGTGGATAAAGATTAGTGGATTGCGGTAGATTCGGGTACTAAACAAACAAGAGTGTCCGATGAAGAATGGAAGAATTTGGATCGAAAGGCAAAGAGAAAAATATGATTGTTTGTCTCAGATTCATTATTGTTGAATGTATCAGGGGAAGATATGACAAAGGATTTGTGGGAAAAGTTAGGGACTTTGTACCAATCTAAGTCTCTGGTGGATAAACTGTTCCTGCAGAAAAAACTGTATAACCTGAGGATGAAAGATAGAGACTCGGTGATAGAGCATCTGAACGCATTTAATACTGTGGTAAGCCAGTTATTATCTATTGATATTAAAATTTAAGATGAAGATAAGTGCATTAGTTTGTTGTGTTCTCTACCAGGTTAGTGGGATAGTCTTGTTATTGCAATAGGTAGCAATGCAACTGTCTTGCAGTTTGATGAAATAGTCTCATCCTTGCTGACGGAGGAGATGAGACGGAAAAATATGGAGAGCCAGAATGGTGATGCCTTGTCTATACGAGGACAGTCCTAAAACAAAAAAAAAAAGTCATCGAGTGGGAGATCTAAATCTCCGGGAAAACCTAAACCTGGAAATGCGGAATGGAAGGGCACTACAAAAGGGACTGTAAATCTAAACATCTTGACAAAGGAAAGGGATCTAATGATGCTCCTTCTGTAGAGGTGAAAACCACCTCAGATTAAGGTAGGGATGTATACTTGGCTTCTTCAAGTACACATGTAGATCATGAGGCATGGTTGATTGACTCAGGTGCATACTTTCACTTCACTCCCCATAGAGAGAGGTTCTGCGAGTATGAGAAATATGATGGTGGTGATGTCTTCTTGGGGGATGACAGGAAGGCTAAAATCGTTGGTCACGGAAAAGTTAAGTTGAATTTGCAAGGTGGAAGGATTAGAACACTTCCGGGTGTTCTGCATATTCCTGCATTGGCCAGAAATCTGATTTATCTAAGTAAGATGGATGATGCAGTTGTAGAAATAATGTTCGAGAAGGATACTTGCAAGATGGTTCAGGGAGCACTGGTATTGATGCGGTGAGTTCAGATTGGAACTTTGTACAAGCTGCAAGGTATCATTTTTGTTGATGGCTGCAACAATTCTGTGGTTCCTAAAAGTGGAGCAGAAAATCTAGTGGTCTTTGGAGAAAAGACCATGCTATGGCGTCAAATACTTGGACATATTAGAGAGAAGGGTCTTTGAATACTTCATGGTAAAGGTATGGTAGAAGGTATGACTAACAGCTCTTTGGATTTTGATTTTTGAGAAAATTGTATATATGGGAAGCAGAATCAGGTGAGTTTCCCCTCTGGTGGTAAGAGGGAGAAACAGATATTAGAGCTTGTGCAAAATGATGTGTTTGGACCTATGAAGGTTCCATTACTAGGTAATTCCATGTATTATGTATCATTTATAGATGACTTCTCAAGGAATACATGGATATATTTCCTTAAAAATAAATATGAAGTCTTTGATAGGTTTAAATAATTTAAGGCTCTGGTGGAAAACCAGACAAAGAAGAAGATAAAGGTGTTGAGGACAGATAATGGTGAAGAGTTTTGCAAGAAGATTTTTGAATAATTCTGTAAGAAGTGTGGTATAGCACGACAGAAGACTACTCCATACACACCTGAGAAAAATGGAGTTGCAGAAAGAATGAAAAAGATGTTGATGGAAAGGGCAATAAGCATGCTCAGTGGTGTTGGGTTAGGATAGGAATTCTGGGCAGAGGCGATGGAGACTGCATGTTACCTGGTCAATAGATCACCTTCATCAGCTTTGGAGTTTAAGACTCCACAAGAGGTATGGACTGGTAAGAAACCCTCTCTTTCACATCTGAGGGTATTTGGATGTGATGCATATGTACATGTTCCAAAGGAGAAAAGAACAAAGTTGGATAGTAAATATGAAAAGTGCATCTTTATTGGGTATAAGGATTGTTTAAAGGGTTATAAACTTTGGAACCCAGTAAAAAGGAATGTTGTGTACAACCAAGATGTGGTGTTCAGAGAGGTGAAATATGTTATTAAACATGAAGTCCAACCAAGGAACCTGAGAAGATAGAGTTTGAGCTTAAGGAGGAAGAATCAGACTCTATAGCAGAAGAGGAATTAGAAGATGAAGAGCCACAAACTCCGGTTGTGAGAAGAATAGTTCGAGAAAGAAGGCAGCGAGAAAGTTATAGTCCATTTTCTTTCTTTTCAAATTTTTCTTTATCTATTACTGATGATGATCCCAAAACTATGAAGGAAGTAGTAGATTTAGAGGATGGAAAACTCTGAAAGAGGCCATGGTTGATGAAATGGAATCTTTGCACAAAAATGAGGCTTGGGATTTGGTGGAGTTGTCGGATGGAAGGAAACCCATTGGAAGAAAATGGGTGTTCAAGAAGAATAAAAATGAAGAAGGAAAGGTGGAGAAATACAAAGCTCGGTTGGTAGCAAAAAGTTATTCCCAGGTGCGGGGAATTGATTTTGGTGATATGTTTTCTCCTGTTTCTAAGGTAGCTTCTATTAGATTACTTTTAACTGTTGTTGCTGCTTTTGATTTTGAGGTAGAACAGATGGATGTGAAGACAACATTTCTATGGGGATCTGGAAGAAGAGATCTACATGAAGCAACCTGAAGGTTTTGTGGTGAAGGATAAGAAAGAACTAGTATGCAAGTAAAAAAAGTCTCTGTATGGGTTAAAACAATCACCAAGGATGTGGTAGCAGAAATTTGATACATTTATACGGGGACTTGACTTCACTAGAAGCAAAGCAGATCACTTTATGTATTTTAAATTAATTGGTGACCGTGTTATTTATCTGGTCTTGTATGTGGATGATATGTTGCCGGTTGGAAATGACAAAGATATTAACCAGGATTTGAAGACCCAATTGTCCTCCAAATTCGGTGTGAAGGATCTTGGTGCTGCAAAGTATATTTTGGGCATGGAAATTAAAAGAGATCGGGAAAAGAGGAAGCTCTGGTTAAACTAGAGGAAGTATTTTGAGACAATACTGTAGAGGTTTAATATGTAGGATAGTAAACCAGTGAAGGTTCTTATTCTTGTAGGTGTAAATTTATCTGCTGAACAGTGTCCCAAGACATAAGAAGAGGAAGAGGACATGTCCCGTGTTCCATATGCAAGTGCAGTGGTAGCCTAATGTATGTGATGGTCTATACTAGACCAAAAATTGCACATGCAGTGGGAGTATTGAGCAGGTTTATGTCAAAACTAGAGAAGGAGCATTGGACAACAATGAAGCAGTTTTTCAGGTATTTTTGTGGCACTAGTGATTATGGTTTGTGCTACCAAGGAAGACTAGGATTGGACAGAGTTTTAGATATCCATGGCTTTGTTGATGCAGACTGGGCTGGAGATATGGATCAGAGAAGATCTACAAGTGGGTATGTGTTTAACCTATTTGGAGGTGCAGTTAGTTGGATGAGTAAGAAACAATATGTAGTGGCACTATCAACTACAGAGGTAGAATACATGGCAGCCACTCATGCAAGCAAGGAAGCAATATGGTTGTAGAGATTGTGTTCAAGTATGCAGTTAGTATAGGGAGCTATAAGGATAGAATGTGACAGCCAAAGTGCAATTTTCTTGGCAAAGAACCTTGGTTACCATTCAAAGACAAAGCACATTGATGTTCAATATCAATTTGTGAGGGATATGATAGAAGACAAAAAGTTGTTGGTGGTAAAGGTGGATATTTTGAAGAATACTGCAGATGCATTAACAAAATCTGTGAGCTCTGAGAAGTTCTCTTGGTGTAGAGAAACAATGGGCATTACAGGGTTGGATGAATGACTAAGCTCTCATGTGGCCCCCTGTGGAAAGAAAACAACAAGTGGGAGAATTTGGCTTGTGTTATATTCTTTCCACGACTAGCCGACCTAGTTAACTGGGGGCTTAGAGGGGGGGCGGAGCCCCCCCTTAGTTGCACCGATTGTGTAGCGAGGGGGTCACAGGGGGTTTGAGGGGGGTGGTTAGTCCCCCTCTACAAGGTCTAGGGCAACGCCTTGGGGAATTTTTCTTTTTTTGGACCCTATATTAGGTGGGTGGACCTACCTATGGTTTTGTGCATCGTTTTCGTACATGGTTTTGGGTGCGATGGTTTTCGGTCCATGGTATTGGATGCTTTGGCATGTATATATATGTATTGTAACATTGAAAGGGAAATAATGAAAAATCAAGCTGGTATTGCCAGTTTTGGGACCCAGGGGAAAATCTCTATGTATATGTGTTTTATGTGTTATTCTCTCGCATCGTTTATTTTCTGTTCTTAGAATTCATATGCAGGTAATTTCTGTACGAGGTTAAAACCTACACTGTGCCCGTTAGGAGTTCCCGAGCTTGAAGTGGGCATGGAAATATGTGGAGACCTCTGTGAACACTTATTGTAAGATGTTGTCCAAATGCAGCTTTAGAGGAGTTACCACAAAGCTGTCCAATCATTTTGTAACCTCGGTGTACAAGATGATATTTGAACATGATCCACCCTGCATGTTGAAGGTAGAAATGGAGTCACTGATCGATATAACAGATTGGTATGCATCATTGTCCGACACCTTCATATGGATATACAAAGAATATGTTGAAGCCACTAGCTCAAGTGTTCAATTCTTGATAGCTGAGAACAAGCGAATGGCTAAGGAGTTATAGATGGCCAAGTAGGGAGGAGAATTGGTTACAGCATCTGCCTAACCAGATTTGAAGAAGGAAATACTAGATGAAGTATTGTCCCTTGACATAGTCATGCGGGCGTTGTATTCCAAATTTGGTACCATGCATAAGGCGGTTGTCCATCTCAATGGTTGGCAGTAGCGATGTGTTAGGAGAGCACGTATCTTGTCAAATGCGCATGCTGCTGTTGATTACATGCAAACATGGAGAATAAGATACAAGGGATCCCTGCTACACTTGCTTAAGATGATGAAGCCCAGAGTGGTCAAGCTGAAGGAACGCATCCAGAGTCAGATCTGGAACTATGAAAATCTCCCATAGCTCATCACTAGTCTACAGGTTTCCCATACATGGGTATTCAAGAGTATGGATGTTGTTTTGCGTGCACATGTGATCCCATCTATTGGGACACTCACCCAGGCAAAGAAAAAGGCACAGGTCTGACTGGAGCTTGACTCGTACTTTAACGAGTTGATGCGCATAGCCACTAGTCTAGACTTGGTGATCAGTGTAGACACCATGCACAAGTATGTTTCTAGTTCGACTGCACTCAAGGCAATGATGCGCATGTTATTAGATGAGTTGGACAGAGGAGCTCGAGTAGTGTACACAAATGCTATGGAGGCAAGAGTTCATTTCTAGAAGGATTTCACCTTAGAGTACACGGACACCATCACAGACTACTGAGCTTAGCATCAGTTCTCACTGTCTACCACCATGAGGATGTAAAAGAGCTAGTCTTCTCACAGTTGTCTGAGTCATAGTGATGTCTTGCATGACTTGCTCAAGCCTATTTTGTCTCACATGGTTACATGTGTAGATTGTATGTAATGTCTTGTCAAGTGTAATTTCAGGTGTCGATAGTTGGATGTAACAGTGATAGAGTAGATGAAGATTCATGAGGGTAGATGAACTGCCACAAAGGGGAATGTCAAGGGCCACCCCACCCATTGCTATATATAGTCCCTCACAACTCATTGTAGAGGCTTTTGTCAGCCAAGCTTCCAATAGGAGTATCTTAGAGAGAGCTTGGATAGTATTGTAATGAGCCTTGGCTTCTCCACTGTGCAGAGCTAGTATATCTCTTTGGAGGAGTAGGCGATTGTGGCTATAACGTTCTGCTATTGGAACTAGTGGGTGGACATGGATGTATTGTATGACTAGAACTTACACTTCTTAATATAACAGAGCCAACACGTTTCATGCATATGTCGTATTGTATTCCAGCTATCGTGTTTACTCTAAATGATATATGTATATGTTTTCTTACACATGAATGTATGGAATATTCTGTATAAGTATGTATGAATCTTACTGAAATGTGCTAATTGGTTTAACCATCACTTTGGATTGCTCGCTAACTTGCTTTCCAATTTGTGATGCATCTTCGCTCGTGTGTTCCCTTTCAAGCCATGTGCTATCACAGGTTTCCAAGGGGCACACTCAACCCACTTGCTATGTGTTAGAACCGTTCATGCACCTTCCTTGACTCATCACAACTATCACACCCTTTCTACCAGCAGGGACATCTTACTTGCCTCTGTGAGAAACCACGGTCAAGGCGATACCATATGACCCACTACAAGGACTCCTACACCAAATGGTCTAAGGTCTAATTGGGACTTCTTACTGGGGAAATCCCCTGACATGTTGGTGGGTCCAACATCGTTAACAAGTCCACAAGGAAGCTTGATTATGCTTGTGAAGGTTGTTAGAGCCTAGATTGACCTCAGGTTGAAGGGAGGCAATCCTAGGATAACCACAAACTAAGCTTAACCTAGTAGTTAGCCCTACCAGGTCGGGAAAGGGCTCTCTCCTTGTGAATTTCAGTCAAGATGACTGAATCAAATATGGATTTTAAGCTAGGCAAAGTAGCTCAAAGGATTTTATTGGATTTGTTTTGGGTCGAAATAGCAAGAGAAAGGATGATTTGGACTATGGAATCGATGTCAGTTTCTGCCGGCAAACCTGGGGCAAATTAAGTGCCATGTTCAGCCAAGTGAAGATTGTAAATGTGAGAAGTATAGGGGAGAAATCCCACTACCCTGCAGGCATCAAACAAAGGATGAATCTGCAACAACAACTTTAGATGAAAGAGAATCACGAGGTTGCTCAACAGAGCATCTAGCCAAGGATGAATTCTGCTAAGACAACCATTACAACTAACAGCAAAATCATCATGAAAGGAGCATCATTATGGATGAATTCCTAACATATCACTTAGATAATGTTGTAACAAGGTAGAAAAAACATAATATGTAAATGAATTACAGGAAAAACATACTAAACATCAGCACCATGATGAATCCCAGATCCAAAGGGCAAAAGACTGCTTTATTAAAATGATATTCAAGAAAAAAATTTACACAAAGCCAAGACAACCTCTCTACTGCAAAAATCGAACCTCTACACTATGAAATTCATAAAATTTATACATTTAGCTCATCCCTGTATTAAGGGAATTGAGCTCAACCATCTTCTTCAAAATAGAATCAGTTACATTAAACTTGGACCGAATTTCTGAAAATAGGTGTTGAAGATGAACTCGTATCTCCTAAACCATAGCACCTGTTACAAAAATGAAAGAGGTTTTTGTAGATAAGGTCATGTTGGAGAAAAACCTCTCTCAAATTCTAGAAATTCGTTTCCAGTTGCTCGGAATCTGTGCCACAAAATCATCTCTAAAACAGAAAATCATTAAAAACTTAAATCTGTCAAAATGAGCTGTAAAGATCTAGTCACATATTCAAATTCATGACACCTGTGAATAAAATGAAAGAGTTTTTTGTTATATGGCTCGTGGTTAACAAAAACCTCCTTGGGTTTTTCAAAATTACTTTCCATCTGTTGTAAAATGGCACCGCACTAAAATGACTAAAATAGTAAAAAATATGAAAAATTTGCTTTGTTTTAATGTAGGCTCCAAATATCACTGCATATCTCCCACATAGTAGCACCTGTACATAAACCAAAGGAGGTTTTTGTTATTTGGTATGTGATGGAAAAAAAACCTCTTTCACTTTTGAAAAATTCCTTACCATTATTTCAGAAACTGATCTTGTACTAAACTTGTCATTGTGTGCAGCAACTGACCTCAAAACATGCATAACCAAGAATCACTCATTCATTTCGATCATATCTTCTCATCCAAAAACCGGTTATGGGAGTGTGATATACTGTTGGAAATATTTTTCCGAGCTTCTTCTGATGGAAATAATTAGGATATGATTTGCACTGAAGATCATGTGCAAAACATCTCTGAAAACCAGACATAGTAAGAGCCAATTTTGATCCCTGGTGATAGGCTGCGAAGACTGGGACTAAGAAAGGTTACTTCTCATGTGTTGAGATTTCAATATGAAATTTGATGATTGACCAATGCTTTAAATTTTGTTAGTATCCAAAGCTATGAGCATGTGTAAATGTATTCTTTATTTAGAGATAGAGATGCTTGGCATCACCTTCGCTTAGAAAAATTTCGTGAAATGAATATAGCAATAAAAATAAAACAAAATAAAACAATTAATAATTGTATTTATTAATTAAAAATAATAATAATAATAATTTTACTTTAAACATTCTTATTTGGTCAAAATAAAATTGAAAAAAAAACTCGAAGAAAAAAAAATTGAACTAAAATAATAAGGTTAATTTAACTTGGTGAAGTTACTGGTGGTTTTGAGCTCTATGTTTATGAGAACCAATGATATTCATAGGTCATATCAGTGGAACAATAGTTTTGAGCTCCATGTTTATGAGAACCCATGGTATTCATAGGTTATATCAGTTGAACAATATGCTTGAGATTTTATAGTTGATTTTGAGGTGATATATTCTTTAATAATTGTAATATTATTTTTATTATTATATAGCCTTGTTTATATAACTCTCTTATTTATAACAAATTAGATAAATTTAATTGAAAAATGCATACACATTTAGAGATTTAAATTATTTGGATATATATATTCATTTTGAGAGAATACAATATTAAAATCAAAGCATATTCACTTAGGTTTGAATTACACAATATTTTAACCTTAGTTGCATTTACTTTTAGAACATGTATATAAAGGAGGAAGCCATGATTTAAGGGTTTTAACATAAGCATATAAGCATATACATGTTATAAAAATTAAATAAAAGTGATCAAAGATAATAAACATAGTACGCATCAATTTTTTCATTGACCTTATATTATTTTAGTTTTGACCAAATTTTTACGCTAAAAGGCATTTTCTTTGTGAGGTTGGGTTGGCAAACACTGTTTTCCCCACTCAATCCGAGAGCTTTATTTTCTACCTTCACCCCAATTATATTTTGACATGTTTGGACAAGTTTTGTAGTGAGTTTCCATCCTTGACCAATGAATCCATTGTCCTGACACACATTTTATGAACCCATCATCTTGGATTGCTCCCACGGATTCAGACCTAGACGCCTGAGAGGATTTTTAAAGAAAACATGAAAAGATCAAAGAGAAGACTTTGCGTGTTATAGAATATTAGTCACTGGTCATAAGAAGGATGTGATAGGACTGACAACAATGATGATTCCCGCGGTAGTGTTGGCAAAAATAACTAAGTAGGTATTCCCTTCAGAAACGCTTTCATGTGTCTAAAATGTCTTGGACTATGGGGAAGAGGATCCAATGGACGACCAGTGTTCACAAATGAAGAAAGTGAATTTGAATCTATCTTTTGCACGGGATGGCCGCTGTTGGGTCTGTGCCCTAGTCACTGTGCATTCTTTTAGGGTTTCTAGGGTTGCTCCCTGGGAAATATATTTTAGCATTAAAGTTCGATAGCTTTGCTCATGTTCTAAATTGCCAAGGATTGAATTGTCTCTGGTAGGTCGTGATGTCTCGCTTGCTATCATTCTTAAGCAGAATAAAGTTGTTTTAAATCATCTTGTTAAAAAGAGATTTCCATGAAATTCTTGATTGTCTTTTACAATTTTGTTTGATTAAATCCAAGGATATAGTGATGCTTCACTTGCAATAATTCATAAGCTTCACAAAATTGTTTTAAATCCTGTCGTGAAAGAATGAGCTTCCATTAATATCTTCACGATCGTCTACAGTTACGATTTTTAAATCTCGAAGGATTTAGTTCTGTTGTGAAAAATATCTGTCTTTGAAAATATCTTAGCCTTTGAAATTTAAATGGCCAAATTGTTTCTTAAATTTTGATGTTTAACCCTCTTAAACTTTTGGTTAAGAGAATGAATTCGCATCTTTAATTTCCCAACATATTTTGAAAAATTATCCTTCACGGAGGTTGAGTGCTCCAACTGTTTTTTCCTTTGCTAGTTTTGAATGATGAGAATTTTGTGGCGTTTCCTTGTGTTGAGGCAGTTAGGATTTTTCTGGAAAATAAATTGGTGAATATTGTCATTATCATTCATTGATGATGTTTAGTATAGAGACTCGGTGATCATATGCATGTAGTCTTTTGAGTCTTTTGAAAACATCCTTTGATCTTGTCATCCCTGGAATTATTTCTCATCTCGTTTTATGATTGGGCAATAATTTTACTTAACCCAACTTACTTGTCTTTGGATGCAGGTATATAATATTTCATTGATTCAGAGTGAATTAATCAGATTTTCTTACTTAGAAATACCTTAACAAGTCTGACATGTCTAATGAGCCTCATCATTGAATAACTATATGGACCTTAATACACCTCCAAGCTTATTTAAATCAACTCTTCTCATAATTCCTTACATATTTTGATTATATTTTTCTTAATGAGATGAGTAAAAGTGAGATGCTATGCCTAGTGGACTAATTTGAATTTCTTGAAGGTTTTTGAGAGCAAATCATGGAAATTTTGGCTAATTAAGGGTAGAAAATTGAATGAAACAAAGAGGAGAGATTATGGGAGGTAGGTCCTCCTCATTTACTCTTCACTCATTCGAATATTCCTCCATCAAATCACACTGGCTCGGAGTTTCAAGCAGCTAAGTCATGAAGATCAAAAGGCAGCCAAGCCAGTGACAGTTAAAGAGTTAGTACATCTTGAGTTTGGGAGCCGAGACTCCCTAGATTTAAGGAATTCGTTGGACACTTCAGTTGTATAAATAAGGAGGCCTAGAGCCTCATTAGGATTCAAATTTTTGATGTAAAAGCACTAAGCATTTTTCGAGTTCAAGACTTGTGGAAGACATTGTTATGTAATTTTCTGATATAATAATGAGAATGATCATTTCCTTGATCTAGCACTGAGTTGACTCAGAGGGCTGAAGCTCTTGGGTTAGGGCCAAACCCTAGCAACAAAGGCTCCTCTTCTTGTATTTATATGCTTAGTTGATTCATAGATTAATGGTTGATTGTCTTTAGCATTATTTCATTGCAAGTAGTTGTGGATTTGATTAGTTTTCTTCCATTTGTGCATTGCTTTAGCATTAGCTTAGGAAGATAAAGGAATATCTAAAAATCTGTTAGTAGGTGGATTTGGCCTCACTCCTCCATTTAGGGACCATGGTTTGAGGAAATAACTTCTATGCAGCCCCAAAAAGATAGAATTTTGATTTCTCATGGAATTTAGTGTTTTCTGTTACTTAGGCCATCATTTTACTAGTTTTGAAAAATAGGATTTAATTTTCATTTCTGATATCTTCAGCCTTGCATTATATCTCATAAAGGTTTCACATTATTCTACAAGTTTTCCCATGCATGAAATAGGCAACTAGATAATGAAATTATGTTTTTTTAGTTAATTGAAAATCTTTCTTGTTTAACATGATTCATGGATACATGTCAGTGATTGATGCAATGTGGGAGTTTCAGGAGTGTAGAGGGATTTCTTGAACAACAACCCCATCCTAACCTCATCCATCCATGATTATCACTTTTTGTCACAGAGTCCCTCACAAAATTCATCATTCCATAAGAACACTTCTCCAAGTTTGTTGAGCAAATCCAACCATCTCACAAACTTTGTTTTGAGTTCTGAAGGAGTTCTAGCCACTCCCTTGCCTCATTTCACCCACCATTCACCTTCCCAAGGCCCTACACCACCTTCCAAATCCATCGTCTTGCTCTCGTCTGGATCCTGTATGAATACAGGGGAACCTATAGGAGCATTCAGACATCCTATAGGAGGCATTAGGACATCTTGTAGGTCGACCTGTAGTGGTTTGTTTTGAGGCTGAATTGTGGAAAAGGCACCTAGGAAGATAGGAGAAGACCCCTACTTGCCTCCCAAGCCATTTGACCATTCACCATCATCCCTAATCCATCTGCCACATCACCAAGAGAAGTTAGCATTCACATTTTCACACAAAAAAGGCAAAAAGGAAAAAGAGTCATTGTGTTCATTTACATGCACATCAGTAGAATGTTTGGATGTTTCAAATTGCATGCCTAGGAAAATAGGACTACACACATGTCAACTTAGCATTATTTTGAAGCAAATCCTCTTAGCAGTTAGTTAGATGAATGGTGTGTTTAAGCATTTGATTCCAGACTTTTCCTTACTACAGTAGACAAGATTTCATTTAGTGAAAATTTTCCTTTTTCTCATTGGTAATCAAGCTTATTCTGAATCAATAGAAGGTTGGTTTGAGAAACCATAGTGGTCTATCACCAGCTTAGCAGTGACAAAGAGCAGACCCATCACATCTACTTGTGTATACAACACTGTCACCTCCAAGTTTGTACAAACCCCAGGTTGATAAAGTAAAGTTGGTAGCTCTAGGAGTTGCAGCATTCTTGCTGCAATACTTGTGCTCATCACTTTTTGGCATTGTTGTCGAGGAGGTGTCTAAGTAAGATGTGATTTCTTCTTTCTTACTTACATTTCTTATCTCTGACATTCTACTATTAGTTTCATTTCTGCAAAAGTAATTGTAAGTTAGTTCACTTTCTTTTCCATTCTGCAAATGGTATTTCATTCAAGCAGTTAGTTTTCATTCAGTTTGTGATTTCAATTCTGCAATTAGTCTCAAAGCTTGAAAAAAACCAAAAAACAAAAAAACTTCTTTCATGCCTCGTAGGAATAGGGATAACTTAGGGAAATTTCTACCAAATACCCCCACCACTTGAAACAACCAACCTTCCCTCTTCTTCGATGGCTGTGAATTGGAGGATCCCTTAGGTGAATAACCATAGATATTTGAATAGCCTATAGGGGGAGAAGAAGAAGGAGAACCCATTCGAACTGACCTAATGTCTGAAAATAGAAATGACAAAGGAGATAGAGATAGAATTGAGGGTGCCTTTCACATCAGAGAAACTAATGGGGATACCAAGATGAAAAACATAAGCCCCTCTGTCTTCCTCATTTCCATGGCCTAACCTTAGAAGATCTAAACACTTTCTTGTTTGAGTTTGTTGTCATATGCAGAACTTATGATTACACCACTAATGAGTATGAGTTGAAATTATTCCCATCCACTCTCAAGGATGCAGCTCTGCACTGGTTTATGGGTTTACCCAGAGATAGCATCACAACCTGGGCTTAGATGTAGCAAGCCTTCAACAACAGGTACTGAGACAACTGCAGATCCAAAAACACTAAAGAAGAAACTTTTTAGGATGACCTTAGGGCATGATGAATCCCTAGAGGATTATGAAGAAAGGTTCCAGCTTAGTTACAAGAGGGCTAGGTGCACACTTGACCCTGAGGCATTGAATCTAGTCCTACTCCGAGGGGTAAGGGAAGATCTTCTGGATACCCTAAACTTGCTAGCAGGAGGGGACATCTACCAGCTACCCTATGAAGATTTCAAGATTGTCTTTAGGAATCATTCTAGGGCAGCTATGAAAAAGGGTAGGGGTAGTCAACCAATGACCAGTCCATCCTCTTCCAACACATCCATAAAAGGTGAAATTGGAAATATGATGGAAGATTTCAAGAGTGAAATGCTGCAAACCCTTGCCCTACAGATGGACACTATGCACATCAAGAGAAAGCAGGAGGAAGCAAAAAGAGCATTAGCCATCTTCTGCCCTAGATGCACAAGGAGGCACCCTAGGAATGAATGTCCATTAAACCTGATCGAAATATGCTCAGTCTGTGAAGAAAACCACTCCACAGACAAGTGCCCTTCTCTACCTGGACTAAAAGCTGTGTATTAAGGAACTAAAGGGGTGACTGAACAACTCTGCTACATAAATCAAAGGAGACCTCATGGGCCTTGGCCATACCAGCAGGGCATGCAAGGGTCATCCCAAGCATATTACAACCCTAACTAGAACAACCATTCCTTCTTGGACCCTCCATGCTCATCCCTCTTTATTTACACCTCCTCCTTGGTCTTTTTCACCTCAGTGCCATTCCCAGCTAACCTACCAGTCATTTCATCCATATACTTCACCACAGCCTCAGTGGAATGCACCACCCCAGGGGTGGAGGCCTCCATACAACAATGCTCTAGCTTTATTTCCTTCACCTCCTACTCAACCACAACATTTACACCTTGCTCCACCTAAACAACCTAAGATGCCTGCCCAGTCAAATCTGAACCCGAACAATAGATAGGCACAACAAGTGTACAATGGAGAGACATCCTACCCTACTTATGCTGTGGAGATTCAGGAAATCAACCTGAGATCTGGGAGAGTACTCCCAGACAACCAACCTCCACCTCCACCTAGGGAGAGTGAGGAGGAAAGAGAGGAAAGCATGCCTAGAGTGAATCCACCACCATTTCCTGAGAGATTGACTCATCCAGTAAAACCTACCCCAAAAGAGAATGAACTTCTCGGTGAATTGAAAAATCTATGTGTCAAAATTCCACTTCTCCAAGCCATCAAGGATGTACCTATTTACAACAAGTTGATTAAAGAGAAGTGTTTCAAACATCTAGGGAGGAAAAAAAGAGACACCCCTACCATTAATGTCATTGGAAAACTGTTTGACTTAATGCTATGGCAGGGGATTTGCCCAAAGTATTTGGACCCTGGAAGCCCTGTAGTAGATGTGCACATCAATGGCACCATTGTCCCACACACTTTGATTGATCTTGGGGATGCCATTAATGTAATGACTAAGGACACCATGCTCAATCTCAATCTCTAGGGTTCATTAAGAAAGACCACAACATTCTTGCAACTTGAAAACCATTCCACAGTAACCCCTGAGGGGATTGTTGAAGATTGACTCTTGGGAGTACCCTGCAGACTTCCTAGTTCTCCAGCTTAAGACCAAGCTTACTGGTTAACCTCTCATACTTGGGAGGCCTTGGTTAGCCACTGTCGATGCCTACATCAGCTGCAAGGCTAGAAATATGACTATAAAAAATGGCCCTCTGTCCAAGCAGTTAGTCTTATACCCTCCTGCTTCACCATCTCTAGAACATGACTTACCTTTATGGCTAGAAGAGGAGGAAGAAGATGAAATTTACTTAGCCCAACTCTATACCTTAGAAGCAACCATGGGAGGAGGACAACCGAATGAAGATGATTATTTGAACACATACTCCAAAATCCAACTCCCAGCACCTTGTCCTTAGAGGAAGTAGTAAAGGAAACCAAGAGAAACCATCAGATTGATCTATGCTTAGTTGACTCAAACCCTACCCATGTCAAAACAATAAAATTCGGCCCTGAAAGAACTTTGAAAATCAACCCCGCTCTTTCTGTACACCAAGAAGAAAGGTTGTGCAACATGCTAAGGGAACATCTGGATGCCTTTGCTTGGAGTTACAAGGAAATGAAGGGAGTGCACCCCTTAGTGTGTACTCACCACATTTATATCAAATAAGGTTGCAAACCAGTCTAACAACCCCAAAGGAGAATGAATCCAGCTCTCAAGGATATAGTTAAAGAAGAACTGCAAAAGCTATTGGATGTAGGATTCATTTACCCTATCTCGAATAGTGAGTGGGTTTCTCCTTTGGTGTTGGTTCCAAAGAAAAATGGGAAGTGGAGGATTTGTGTCGATTACAGAGAGTTAAAAAAAGCAACAAAGAAGGATCGTTTCCCTCTACCTTTCATTGACCAAGTGCTAGATGGCCTAGCAGGGAAGAAGTTTTTCTCTTTCCTATATGGGTTCAGCAGGTAAAATCAAATCCAGATTAGCCCAAAAGACCAAGATAAAACCACCTTCACCTGTCCTTGGGGTACTTTCTCATATGGGGTCTTTCCTTTTGGCCTATGCAATGCCCCTGCCACTTTCTAGAGGGTAGTCATGAGTATATTTGCCAAGCTATTCCATTATGCAGTAGAAATTTGTATGGATGATTTTACACCCTACGGGCATGATTTCTAGGAGGCTCTATCCAACTTGGGTAAGGTGTTGAACAAATGCATTGAAATGAACTTGTCCCTTGGTCCTGAAAAATGTGAGTTCTTGATGATTGGAGGGATTGTTATAGGTCATTCAATATCCCAGAAAGGACTGCAGGTGGACACAAATAAGATAGCCATCATCTAGAGGGTCCCACCTTCGTAAAAACAGAAGGATATCAGAAGTTTTCTAGGTTTAGTTGGATACTATCGGAGATTTATAAAAGACTTCATCAAGTTAGCTTCTCCTTTATTTGGGTTATTGGCCAAAGACTTTGAATTCTTATGGTCAAAAGGTTGTCAAGAGGCCCTGGACACCCTAAAGGACAAGTTGACCATTGCACCCGTTATGAAACCAGCTCACAAAAAGATAGAAAAGATAGATCAATGCCTTAGAATTCAGCCTCTTTGAGGGGGCAACCTCCTTTACATTACATAAATTAACAATTCTTGGATGATACAAATGAAAAGACCTCCTTATATATAGGAGTCTAAGGGGTCATAACATAATCAGAGCCGACATAACAATAATAATATAAGGGCAAAATAATAACAATAGTGGGCTTCTATGGGGCCAATACTAACAATATGGGCACTACATGGGTACATCAATATAATAAGTGGGTTGTACTAATAACAATAAGGGGTTACACTAGTAGTATAGGGGCCTAACATGCCCCTCTCCTTCAAAAAGCGTTGTCATCAATGCTTGAGTAGTTCTTGATGCTTCTGTATAAAATTCTCATCCTCCCATGTGGAATCTTCAGTGGATAAGTTCTTCCACTTGATAAGATACTCTGAAATTGATCGATTTCGTAACTGTCGAGTTCTTGTTTCTGTGACTGCTTTTGGTTCCAATATAATTTTTCCTTCCTCGTCAAGTTCTGGCAATATTGTTTGAACTGGGAGCTTGTCACCTATAACCTTATTTAAACATGAAACATGGAAAACTGGGTGCAATCGAGAAGCTGCAGGAAGCTCCAATTTGTATGCCATAGTACCAATCTTTTGCAACACGTTGTACGGACCATAATACTTTGGTGATAATTTATTATCCTTCTTAGCTTGCTTGAGGGACATTTGCTTATATGGTTGTAGCCGTAGGAATACCCAATCACCTACATCAAAACTTCTTTCGCTGTGATGTTGATG
The DNA here is from genome assembly GCA_031772625.1 of Pinus tabuliformis. Classification (NCBI taxonomy): domain Eukaryota; kingdom Viridiplantae; phylum Streptophyta; class Pinopsida; order Pinales; family Pinaceae; genus Pinus; species Pinus tabuliformis. Next base: position 818,841,873 of record CM062814.1, read on the forward strand.
TGCCAACACGAGGTTATCCTTTAAGAGTTGGAGGACTTGTTGTTGATGTTCGATGTGATGTTCCACTGCTTGAACCTTAGAATTTTCTCTTAAATATGTTGTGATGGATGGTGGCTGATATCCATAAAGTGCCATAAATGGGGTCATTTTTGTTGCTGTATGGAAGAAAGTGTTATACCACCATTCAGCCAGAGGCAACCATTTGACCCATTGTGTCTATTTATCAGATACAAAGCAACGAAGATATCCTTCCAAACATTTGTTTACTATCTCAGTTTTCCCATCAGATTGAGGATGATAAGATGAGCTATGAGCTAACTGAGTACCAAGACAAGAAAATAATTCTGTCCAAAAATTTCCAGTGAAAATGGGATCTCTGTCACTTACAATAATCTTTGGGTTTCCATGTAGCTTTTGAATTGTTTCCATAAATGCAGTAGAAACTGTACTGGCTTTAAATGGATGTGATAATGCACAAAAGTGTGCATACTTGGTAAGTCTGTCAACTACCACCATGATGACACTCTTTCCCTCAGACTTGGGTAAACCTGTGATAAAATCCATTGAAACCTCCTCCCAACGTTGGCTTGGAATGGATAAAGGTTGTAATAGACCCGGTGTCTTAATTGTTTCAACTTTATTTTGTTGGCAAACCAAAAATTCTGCCACAAACTTTTGAATATATGATTTAAGGCCATCCCAAAAAAATTCCTTCTTAACCCTGTGGTAAGTTTTTAAAAATCCTGAGTGCCCTCCTAAGGGAGAAGTGTGCAATTCCATAAGAATCTTTTGTTTTAGCTGGGAATTCTTACAGAGGTATAAGCGATCTTTGTACCATAACGAATCATTTTGCCAGCTAAATGTATCAGACGTACTGGAATCTTGTTGTAACTTTCGAATAAGTGCCCACACTTCTTCGTCATTCTTCCATTCCTCCATTTCTTCGTTTATCCAATCTGGTTGGATAATAGAAATGGCGCACAACAATGCTTCCACATCCTCATCCTTTCTTGAGAGTGCATCTGCCACCACATTTTGCTTCCCTTTTTTGTAGATGATTTCAAAGTCATAACCCAACATCTTTGTGACCCACTTTTGTTGCTCTTCAGAGGATAATCTTTGTTCTAAAAAGTATTTAAGGCTATCATGATCCGTTTTTACCTTGAAGTGTCTTCCCATTAGGTAGGGTCGCCATTTCTTAAGTGCATGGAGTATTGCCAACATTTCCTTCTCATAAATAGCTTTGTGTAAAAACTTTCCCTTGATTGGACGACTTTCAAAAGCAATGGGTCTTTCATCTTGCATTAAAACAACACCAATTCCATTTTTTGAAGCATCACATTCCACAATAAAGGTTTTTGTGAAGTCTGGTGTAGCTAAGACCAGTGCTTGGCACATTGCCTCTTTAAGATGTTGAAGGCCTTTGTTGCTTCTGGAGTCCATGAAAATGCATCTTTCTTCAATAATTTTGTTAGAGGTGCTGCTATTCTCCCATAATTCTTAACAAACTTGCGATAATACCCTGTCAACCCGAGAAATCCTCGCAGATGCTTTATGGATGTGGGGATTTTCCATTCCTTAATGGCTTTAATTTTTCTAGGGTCTACCTTAACTCCTTCATGAGATACAATATGACCCAGATATTCCACCTCTTGTACTCCAAAGAAACATTTGGATCTTTTTGCATATAATTGTTTCTCCTCCAATAGTTGTAGCACCCTGTCAACATGTTCAACATGATCCTTCCAAGACTTGCTGTAGATTAGTATATCATCAAAAAATACTAACACAAATTTTCTAAGGAATGGTTTGAAAATGGAATTCATCAAACCTTGAAATGTTGAAGGTGCATTGGTAAGGCCAAAAGGCATGACCAAAAATTCATAATGACCCTCATGAGTTCTAAATGTTGTTTTCGGAATGTCTTCAGTCTTCATTCTGATTTGATGATATCCTGAACGAAGATCCAACTTGGTGAAGTAAATTGATCCATGCAATTCATCCAGTAATTCATCAATGACAGGAATGGGAAACTTATCTTTAATAGTGAGCTTGTTGAGCTCCCTATAATCCGGACACATGCGCATGATCCATCCTTCTTGTGCACCAATACTACTGGAGTAGAGAAAGAACTTTGACTCGGTTGAATTATACCAGCCTCTAGCATTTCTGCAACCATACGTTCAATTTCACTCTTTTGGGCATAGGGATATCTGTACAGCCTGATGTTTGGAGGAACACTTCCTGGAATCAGATGAATAGCATGATCATGATCACGAATAGGTGGGAGACCTTTGGGAGTCTCAAATACCTTGGAATGATTGTCCAAGACTTTTTGGAGATCTGGAGAAATAGATGATTCCAATGTGGAAAAATCTAGCGAACATAATTGTGCAATTACACCTCTTTGTTCCTTTTTTAGAAGCTTTGTCATACCATTAGAGCTGATTATCTTTCCCGGTTTCCCTGCAATACCCCTTAATTCAACTTCCTTTCCTTCCACAGAAAATTTCATGAAAATTTCTTGAAAATTAAAAGCTATTGTACCCAAGGATTGTAGCCATTGGACTCCTAGTACAACATCAACACCTCCCATTGGAATGGAAAGCATTGGGCTAGTCAATACATATTCTCCCATGGATAGCTTGATATTATGGCACTTTCCAAAGCAATTTATTGTTCCTCCATTTGCAACCATCACTTGACACTCTGGTGCTGGATATAAGAAGCAATTCAATTCTTTTGCTACCTTACAATGAAATTGTGGGTACTTCCTGAATCAATCAACACTATTACCTTTTTCTTCTTGATTTGTCCTTCTATCTTGATGGTTTGAGGAGTGGTAATTCCCTCCAATGCATTACAAGATATGGTCGGATTCATTTCTTCTTTATCTAGGCTTTGTTCCTGGAGTATATCCTCTTCTTTTGACCTTTCTTGCTCCTTTTCTTCTTCCTCTTCACAATCTATGTAGAATAATTTCTTCTCAGCACACTTATGACCTTTAGTGTATTTGCTATCACAACTGTAACAAAGCCCTTTTTCTCTTTTTTCTTCCAATTGTTGTGGTGTCAACCTTATAGGTTGTGGAAGACTAGGGGCAACAACACTTCCATCTTTATAGTTGTGAGTGGTATGCTTCCTGGTTGCCATAATTTTGCTTTCCATTTTTCTTGCTAACCTGAATGCCTTCTCTAATGAATCAGGTTCCCAAAGGCGAACATCATGTTGGATATTATCCTTTAAATTCCCTATGAACACATCAATCCTATGCTCCTCTGGAATATTTTTTACCCTTATGTTCAATTTTTGAACTCCTCAATGTGCTCCATTATTGAACCCTTTTGTTTGAGACTTATCAATTGGCTAAAAAAATGTTGCTTTTTGTATCCTCATAATGTGCTGTCAATTCTTCTGTAAAAATTGCCCAAGTGATAATTTGTTTACGAGAGAAAAGCCATTGATACCATACAAACTGATTTGGTTCCAAATATAAAGTTGCAATACGTACCTTTTGTGTGTTTTGCACATTATTGAGATCGAAAAATTGCTCCATCTGTAATATCCATGTTGCGGGATCCTTGCCATCAAACTTCCTCATATCGATTTTTGGAATATGGTGGGTCTTCGATCCAACATTAGAGTCTATGAAATCATGATTAACATTTCTTTTTTTCTCATCATGAGTTTCCTTTACGACCCTTTCACCACTAGTGTCCATTTCTTGTAGCAACTTATTCATATTTATCTTCAATTCTTCCATCTTATCATCCATGCCATCAATTTTAGCATCCATGCAATTCATCTTAGCTTCCATGCCATCCATCTTAGCTTCTACGCCTTTCTTTAAACAATCCATCTTAGCTTCTACACCTTTATTTAAACCATCCATCTTAGCTTCTACATCTTTCCTTAAACCATCCATCTTAGATTTTGTTGCCTTTTGTGCAAGTGACACTTGTTGCACTTGGTCTCGTAATTTTGATATATCATGTTGCATTTCTTCCTCTTCTTCATGAGTCATGCTAGAGCTTTTAGGTTGCTTACTAGGTGTTTGAATTTTCTTTCCTCGGGGCATCAATTACCGATTCAAACTAATTTTTCAAACCAAGCTTATGCAAAAATTAAAAAAATAAAACTACACACCTTTTTTCACTTTGTAGAAGCTTGATATTGAATCTGATGTATCTATGCAAGTTCAGATCATCCAGTTATGAACTTGTGATTTGTAGTAGCCCTCTGTGTCCTCTTTCCAATGCCACTAGTTTGATCCAAATTGGATTCTCCAAGGAATAGTTATGCACAATATCCCAAGATGACCTGATTATAGACTAGTTCAGTAGAGCGAACTTGTACGACGTGCCACGAGTCACTGGTTCGACCTTTGGCTCTGAAAAATATATACAAGAAACTACAATTTGTTCTCTTTTTGTACCTTCTTACGAAATTTCAATTGATGCTCAGAGAGAAAGTTATGACGATTTTCCCAAGGTCACCTGTTTGGAATGTAATTCAGGAGTCTGCAAAAAGACCAACTTCCTCAGATCATATCTCCGCAAATATAGTGCAAAAAGCTCTGAAATTTGGACTCAAGATTCAGCGTGATTTCTTCTCAAATGGGTTTTTTTCTTTAGCTTCTGAAACATTGCAGAAAAAAATTATAGTGAAAATTCCACGATGACCAGCTTGAAGCAGTGAAACCATAAAATCCAAAGCTCTGATACCAAATGTTATGAAACCAGCTCACAAAAAGATAGAAAAGATAGATCAACGCCTTAGAATTCAGCGTCTTCGAGGGGGCAACCTCCTTTACATTACATAAATGAACAATTCTTGGATGATACAAATGAAAATACCTCCTTTCTATATATATGAGTTTAAGGGGTCATAACATAATTAGAGCCGACATAACAATGATAATGTAAGGGCAAAATAATAACAATAGTGAGCTTTTATGGGGCCAATAATAACAATATGGGCACTACATGGGTACATCAATATAATAAGTGGGTTGTACTAATAACAATAAGGGGTTACACTAGTAGTATAGGGGCCTAACAACACCTATTCTCCGAGGCCCAAATTGGGCCCTTCCTTTCCATATACATGTTGATGCCTTTCACAAATCCATAGGAGCAGCTCTAGGCCAGATACATGACAAGTTACCTTATGCCATTTACTTCATCAGTAAGAATCTGTCAAAGGTCAAACTGAACTACACAGTGACTAAAAAGGAGCTCCTATATGTTGTGCATTCATTGAACAAATTTAGGCATTACATTAGGTTACCAAACATTTGTACATACTAACCATGCTGCAACTAAATACTTGATGAATAAACTTGATGTGAATGCTTGGATTATTATATGGTTACTTTTATTACAATAGTTTGATCTAACTATTATTGATAAGCTTAGCAAGGAGAATGTTGTTGCATATTTTTTATCCATATTAACTTTGCCTACAAGAGAGGAAGGAATGGTTGATGATCAGTTACCGGATGAACACTTATTCACCATTTCATTTCTCTCTCCATGGTTTGCTGACATAGCAAACTAATTGGTGTCTGCATAGTTTCCACTGAACTTGTCCTCTAAAGAGAAAAACAAGATTGTGAGGAAGAGCGCCCCATTCACTTGGATTGGGGGAAACCTCTTCAAACTAGGCCCGAATCAAATTCTGAGAAGATGTGTCAGGAAGGAGGAAGTCTTTGACATCCTTCTAAACTATCATGATGGGCCTTGTGGAGGTCACTTTGCAGCTAAGAGGACAACATTCAAGGTGCTACAAGCTGGTTATTACTGGCCCACTCTTCACTAGGATGTGAGGAGGTATACTAGTCAGTGTGATCGGTGCCAAAGGATGGGAAAACCTACCCCAAGTGATGAAACTCCTCTGGAACCTCAAGTGGATTTCGAGCCATTTGACAAGTGGGGCATGGATTTCATTGTACCCATTGACCCTCCATCCAGGAAAAAGAAGTACATCATTGTGTGAACTGACTATTTGAACAAGTGGGCTAAATCCAAGGCCATTAAAGCGGTAACAGAGGAGAAAGTGATTGATTTCTTAAGGGAAAATGTATTTTATAAGTTTGGTACTTTAGTGAACTGGTCATTGATCAAGGTAGCCAATTCACATCTCACATGATTGAAAATTTGTTAAACTAGCACAAGATTAAGCATAGAACATCCACTTTTTACCACCCACAAGCTAATGGGTAAGTGGAGGTGACCAACAGAGCACTGGAGGCCATTCTGACCAAAGTGATTAGCAGCAGCAAAAAGGACTCAACAGATAGATTAGTGGAGGCCACTTGGACCTACAATACTTCCTGGAATACCACCACTAGATTCACTCCTTATGAGTTGGTCTATGGGAAGAAGGCCCTACTATCCATTAAATTTGAATACAACACCTTAACAATGGTAGCACAACTAGATCTAGATCTCACCAGGGAACAACAAGAGATATTGCTCCAGCTAAATGGGTTAGATGAGTTTAGAATGCAGATCCTCCTGCACACAGATGTGACTCAAGTTCAAAGGAAGATCTAGCATGACTAGAAAATAAAGGAAAAACAATTTCAAGAAGGTCATTGGGATTTGTTGTATGATTCCAGATATAAGGATTTTAAAGGCAAGTTAAGGACTAGATGGTTAGGGCCTTATGACATAGAAAAATGTCATGATAATGGTTCAGTGTAGATAAGAACAATTGATGCAGAGGCTATTCCTTTACTTGTTAATGGGCATAGATTGAAGGTCTATAAGAAGCCCTTATCAAAGCAGCAATTCATCAATGGCATCAGAAAGACAGTGTTGGTAGTGGAGCAAGTCTAAACTTCTACCCCATCAAGTCACTGAAAATAAAAAGGAAAAAAAGAAAAAAGAAAAAATAAAGAGACTCAGGTGAAAACCTCCATGAAGCACCTGAGTCCCACTATTGGGTTAGAAACCTCTTGAGGTAGCCCAATGGTGTCAAAAAAAAGAAAAGAAAAAAGAGATAAAAATATATCTTGGTGAAAACATCTTTTGAGACACCCAGTGTTAGAAAATTATATATTACAGAGCAATGGGACACTTAAAATATTGCAGAAATATAAAAACAGAAAACGCATAAAACAAGAGAGACACAGATATACGTGGTTCACCTAGTTTGGGCTATGTCCATGGAGAAACAGCCAGTCCTTCCTTTTATATTATCCAGCAAACTGAAGAGATACAACTACAACAGATCCGTTGTAATTCCCTCTTCGCTCTCAATCTCCTCTCTCTTCCTCACTCAGAATACAAATCTACATAGATGCAATAAAATTCCCTCATATATAGTGAGGGGTTGCCTTCTAGGGCAAAAAACCCTAAATTAAACATAACTTCTACCATCATATCTCCACCTAATGAATGGCCCAGATTGCCTACAAAATTACAACATTTTACAAGGCAATTTTACATCTATTTTTAGTTTCAGGGGTGCTGCCCCCGATCCCCCCGCCAGGGTGGGGGGGGGCTCCCAAAGGTCACAACTACCCCCCTGAAACAAATATTTTACGGGCGGCGTTGTCGCCCCATTATGAACTGGGGTCCAATGCGGTGATACCTTTGAATACAGAAGATAATCAGGCTCCACACCCAACAATCTCCCACTTGGAGACTGATTATAACAACTCCACTGCTACTTCATTTGCTGGAAAATGACTCCACTTTGGACCTAATTGTCTCTCATCTTCTTCATCATACTTGAGGACCAATTGAAACTGAGCAGATTCTCATTTTCTCCATGGTTACAAATTTTGTTAACATGTTTGCAGGATTCTGGCTAGTGTGTATCTTTTCCAGCTTCAACTGTCCATCTTCCAAAGCTGATCGCATGAAATGGTACTTGAGATATATATGTTTAGTCTTGGAATGAAATGCAGAGTTATTTGCAAGATGTATGGCACTCTGGCTGTCACTATATAACCTGCCCAACTCCTGCTTCTTACCCAGTTCATCCAGAAACCTTTGTAACCAAATCATTTCTTTACTAGCCTTTGTAGCAGCAACATACTCTACTTCTATTGTTAAGAGTGCAACAACACTTTGTAGTTTTGAGACCCAACTCACATCTGTTCCGACTACAATAAACACATGCCCTGTTGTGCTCCTCCTGTTATCTCTATCACCCACCATAGCTACATCAACATATCCCTGTAGAGCAATGTTTGAACCACCAAAGCATAATGCTTGATTTGTGGTACCTCTCAAATACCTGAGAATCCACTTCACCGCCATCCAATGTTCTTTTCCTGGTTTGTTCATATACTTTCTTACAACTCCTACTGCATGTGCAATATCAAGTCTTGTGCAAACCATTGCATACACTAAGCTTCCAATTGCTGATGCATATGGAACTTTAGACATATGAGCCATTTCTTCCTGAGCCTTGGGACACTCCTCCTTAATTAATTTGAAATGGCTAGCCAAAGGTATACTAACTGGTTTTGCATTCTACATATTAAACCATTTCAACACCTTTTCTATGTACTCACTTTGAGACAACGTTAATTTGTGATTCTTCCTGTCTCTATTTATTCCCATACCAAGGATTTGTTTTGCAGCACCCAAATCCTTCATTGAAAATGAGTTCACCGATTATCTTTTGAGCACATTTATTTCCTGCATGTTAGAACCTGCAACAAGCATGTCATCTACGTAGAATAACAATATAATATAGCTGCCATCATTTTTCCTTTTGAGATAAACACAATGATTAGAGTGGCATCTAATATAACCTTGTTCAGACATAAACCTGTCAAATTTTAGATACCACTGCCTTGGAGCCAATTTTAAGCCATACAAGCTCTTCTTCAACCTGCAAACTATTTTCTCCTTCCCTTTTACCTCATATCCTTGTGGCGGCTGCAAATATATCTCTTCCTCCAAATCCCCATGGAGAAAGGTTGTCTTTACATCTAACTGCTCAAGATGAAAATCTTCAGCTGCTACTAGACTTAAAATAGTTCTAATTGAAGTCGTTTTAACAACAAGAGAAAATATCTCATCAAAGTCTATACCCTTTTTCTGTGCAAACCCTTTCACCACAACTTTAGCTTTATACCTTTTTCTACCTCCATATTCTTTCTTCAACTTGTAAACCCATTTATTCTACAATGTTGTTTTACTTGAAAGCAACCTGACTAAGTCCCAAGTTTGGTTATGTGCTAAGGAGTCCATATCTTCTTTCATGGCTTGCTCCCACTTCTTCCTAGTTTCTACTTGCACTGCTTCTTCATAACATTCTGGTTCACCAGAATCAGTCAACAGTACATAATATAATGAAGGAGAGTATCGTTCAGGGGGTCTACTTATCCGAGTAGATCTTCTAACACCACTTTCGGGTGTTTGCTTGTTGCTATTGTGGTTGTTGTTCTTGATGTTGATTATTATGATTTTCAGGCACCATCACTTTTTTTGTGATCTCATCAAGCACTGTGTATTCTTTGTTTTCTTTTTCTTGTTTCTTTTCCTGTAGCCAATCCTTATACAAAACCTTTTCATTGAATATGACATCTCTGCTCCTAATGATTTTGTGTTTTTCATAATCATAAAAGCGATAACCAAAATCATTAACACCATATCCAATAAAAGTACATTTCTTTGATTTTGCCTCAAGCTTTGTTCTATTTTCTTTATTAATGTGGACAAAGGCTTCACAACCAAAAGTTTTTAAAAATGAGTAGTTTACCTTTTTTCCTGTTCATGTCTCCTCTGGAATATCACCATCCAAGGAACTTGAAGGCCTCTATTTATTAGATAAACAACAATATCTACAACATTTGCCCAAAATTGTAAAGGCAATCTTGCATGGAATATCATGCACCTTGCACGCTCCATGATTGTCCTGTTCATCCTTTCTGACACACCATTTTCTTGTGGTGTTCCTGGAACTGTCTTCTCTCTGCGAATTCCATTCTCTGAGCAATACCTATCAAACTCTTTGCTTCAATATTCAACTCCATTGTCTAATTTGAGACACTTCAACCTTTTTCTTGTTTCATTTTCAACCAAAGATTTCCATTTGTTGAAAGTATCAAATACATCAAATTTGTTTCGAATACAATAAATTCAGGTTTTTCTGGTTTCATCATCAATAAAAGTAACATAATAATGAGAGCCACCAAGAGATGATACCTGAGCAGGTCCCCACGCATCTATATGCACAAGATCTAATTTTTCTCTCTTCTTTTCTTTCCCAACTCTAAGGAATTTGACTCTCTTCTGTTTTCCATAAACAAAATTCTCACAGAATTTTAAATCAGCATGCTTCAAACCTGGTAGAAAATTTCTTGAGTGAAGAATTTGCATCCCCTTCTCACTCATGTGCCCGACATTATGATGCCACAATGTTGTATCTTCTCCTATAGAGGTTAAAGCATTAATAGAATTAGAAATACCATTGCATCAATACTAACCTTTTCTCCTTTTGTTATTACCATGGATCCTTTAGTGACTTTCCAGGTTTTATCTGTAAAAGTAGTCACACAGCCTTCATCTCCTAATTGCCCTGTTGAAATAAGATTTTTCCTTAGATCTGGAACATGCCTTACCTCCTTCAATAGCCATTGATTTACATTTTTTTGTTTTATGAAAACTGTACCCATTCCAATGATTTTATAGGGTTTATCATCACCCAATCAAACCTGTCCAAAATCTCCTTGAACATAATCATGAAAATGTTTCCTATCAAGTGTGGCATGGAATGGGGCCCTTGAATCTACCACCCAGGCATCAATAATATTTTCTAAAGAAAGAACCAAAGCATCTTGCAACACATAAACTGTTACATTCGCTTCATGATTATTTTCTTGCTGCGCGTCTCCTTCTTTTCCCTTCCAAGACTTGTAGTCTTTCTTCAGGTGTCCTTTCTTCTCACATTTCTAGCACGCTATCCCTGATCTGGACTTGGATCTGCCTTTTCTTGACTTACTGTGATATCCAGGGCTCTTTCCTCTTTCCATTTTTCTTCCCCTAGTCTTTGCAGTCAAAGCATTACCTGATGTCTCACCGGAGGTTTTCTGTCGCATTTCCTCGCTAAGGATTGCACTAACAACATCATCAAACTTTAAAGTACTAGATCCAAAGACAGAGTTACTAATGGCCATAACTAAACCATTCCAACTTTCTGGCAATGAGCACAGAATAACAGAGCCCTAACTTCATCATCAAAGGTTACCCCTACAGAACTTAATTGGCCAGTAACTGTATTAAATTCATTTAAATGATTAGCAACAGGTCCACCTTTTGACATTTTCATATTAAATAAATGCTTCATAAGAAATACCTTATTTGAGACCGATAGATTTTCATATAGTTTGGCCAATGTGAACATTAAACCCTCTGTTGACGTTTCCTTTGAAATATTAAACGCTACCGACACTGCTAGGCACAACTGTATTGTTCCAAGTGCCTTTCTGTTGAGAATATCCCATTTTGTGTCTGTCATACTCTTCATCTTCTTTGCCTTTCCACTCAATGGTTGGTACAGATCTCTCTGATACAGATATTCTTCCATCTGCATCTTCCACAACTAGTAGTTTTGGTCATTAAATTTTTCGACCCTAAACCTACCATCTTCCGCCATTGCTCCCACTTGAACCAATAACCCTTCTCTCATGTGATTTTATCAGCCAAATAGACCTTCAACTTCGATACCAGTTGTTAGAAAATTATATATTACAGAGCAATGGAACACATAAAATATTGCAGAAATATAAACACAGAAAACACATAAAACAAGAGAGACACAGATATATGTGGCTCACCCAGTTTGGGCTATGTCCACGGAGAAACAACCAGTCCTTCCTTTTATATTATCAAGCAAACTGAGGAAATACAACCTACAACAGATATGCTGTAATTCCCTCTTCGCTCTCAGTCTCCTGTCTCTTCGTCACTCAGAATACAAATCTACATAGATGCAATACAATTCCCTCATATATAGTGAGGGGTTTCCTTCTAGGGCAAAAAACCGTAAATTAAACATAACTTCTACCATTAGATCTCAGCCTATTGAATGGCCTAGATTGACTAGGAAATTACAACATTTTACAAGGCAATTTTACATCTATTTTTAGCTTCGGGGGCACTTCCCCCGATCCCCTCGCCAAGGGGGGGCTCCTAAAGGTCATAGCACCCCCCCGCCCCCCCCCGGACCCCCCCTACAACGAATATTTTACGGGTGGCATTGCCACCCCATTACGAACTGGGGTCCAATGCGGTGATACCTTTGAATACAAAAGATAATTATGCTCCACACCCAACACCTAGAGCAAGTAGCTAGGATGAAAACCTCTTGGAGGTAGACTAGTTGTTTTATATATATATATAAGAGAAAAGAAAAACTTTGAAAAGGTTGTTTGCAGGTCAGCAGGAGGAGGATCAGAGCTATAATAGAGGAGCATAAGTACCTATACAGTTCACGTTTTCACTCCCCCATTCTATATTCTTCATCATCCCATCATTCCCTCCGTTTATGAACTCATCTAGCTCAGTTTGTACGAGTTCTGTGTTTTCTACAGGATTCCCTGAAAGCCTACAGGATGATCTTGTAGGAATTACAGTGGCTTGGGAATCCCATGGAAATTGACCCTACATCAAGGGGATGACCTGCTTGTGTCAAAAAAAAAAATGTTTACTTCACCACCTTATCACCATGCCTCTCACCACCATGATTACCCCTGCATTCATCTAATAAGTCAATTTCAAAAAGATTACAGTTTTCAAAAGAAAAAAAAGAAGGATAAGATTAGAGGACAAGGGGACAATACCTGAAGGCTATACCTCTCACATACCAATCACTAGACCCCTTATCTACCCATGACAACAATCCTCATGCTCCAGAAGTGAAAGAATGAATAAAAAATTAAGGGAGAGGTAGCTACAGGACATCTTGTAGGTTTCCTGTAGGAAATCCCATAGCAGCCTGTCCCACAAAAAGAAATTTCACAAGTTGCAGTCATCTTCAGCATAGAGATCCTATTGTCAAGGAAGCTCCTCCAGGGCTTAGCAGCGTCAACATGATCGTCAACATCACCCTCCAGTACCTGCATACCAAAGAAAAAAGCATCAAAGCAGGCCAATATAAAAAAAAAAAACATATGCAGAAAATACACAACAGGGACATCATTCTCCAACAAGCAGCATCATCAAGGCATCTTACCACAGGTATGTCATCTCGCTTAAGCTCTCTCGTTAGCATAATATGATTAAAAATGTAGATTTATGTAAGAGTTGGTTTTATAAGCAAAGGTGGCCAGTTAACTTGGCCACCTTCGGCCAGTCAACGAGGAGAATACAATTAGTTCACTACACACGCGACAACAATCTAATTAGGAGAAAGAGGAGATGAGGCCAAAAATAGTTAAGTTACGGATGACCGAAGTGGGATATGATTACGAGGTAAGGAGGAATATTGAAATGGTAGTGGGACCAATGGTCCAAAAGTGGGTGCTCGTACTTTGCTCGCCAGCACACCGTCCACACAATCACCCATATGAGGAAATAAAACATTGATTCCCATGCATAGGAGGCATTCGCAATCTTGAGGATACATCAAAGCAAGGTTTCTCTTGGCTCTTGAAGCAGTGTCTACAAGATATACAGTGAGCAGTTTTTTAGTGCAGGAGCACCTAAAAGATCCTACAGGAAAACTTATAGGATCCTATAGGAGAACCTACAGGATATAGAGCAGTCATCTATAGGATTGGAAGTGGGCATTTAGAGAGGGAAAAATCAAACGTTGGCTTCATCAGGCAGTAACCAAGAGGTAGAAGCTATACCTTCCGATATTTTCCAAGTTAAAAAAATATAGAAACACCTTCCATTTGGTTAAGTAGATAGTAGTCTAGGGGAATTATATATAGAATTGTCATTTAAAATCTCTCACACACTAGAATTTTGAATTAGACCCATACAAGCCTCCATAATCATCAGAGTAAAAATGACAGGTGGAATTAACAATAGGGAACCCACAAACACAGTGAGAATTCATCAGCACCCTCCTGTAATAGAGATCTTCACAAGTCACAATTGGATGGGTTTCTTTGAAAAAAAGAGGGGATACGATGATGAGGTGGCCAAATACTTTGCTCTCTCACTCATACCACTAACTAGGACCCATGCCACTACTGTGGTGAAAGGCCTCTCAGTAGAAATCACCCCTGAAGTCATATGCAAAATCACCACACTTCCTTTAGGGTTTCCTTGGAGAAAGGAAGATAAGGGTAACAACCAACTTGCAAAGAAGAAATTCTTTTTGGAAGTAGAGGAGGCAATGGAGGACAAAAATGGGGCCAGGAGAGAAAGCCTGCCATACGCTTGGTATGAAAATAACTACCACCTCCTTAAGCATATATCATGTGAAGGAAGATACAATGTGGTATATGGATACCATTTCAGGCTTCTCCAAGAACTAAGGTTTGGAGCAGGCACACCTCCTCAAAATAGACTAAGCATACCCTACTTTCTTCTTCAATCATTGATAGATATGAGCATCAAGGTGCAGGAAGGAAAACATCAACAGCTAGTCCATCATGGGTTAATCAAACTTATCCTAGAATATGCCCTCCAAAACTTGAGACTCCCTATTATATGGACAAATTTCAGATACATGGAGGTAGAGGGAGAAATAAAAACTCTTGAATATGACAAAAGCCCCACTGCTAGTGAGAGGGATGAAGAGGAAGAAAAGGAGGAGGAAAATAGTGAAGAGACAAAAGAAGATGCAAAAGAAGAAACTGATGAACAGAGTGAGGAACTGGATGGAGAAGAATAAGAGAAAGACAAGGATGAGAATGAGAATGGAAAAGAGGAAACAAAGGACAAGGAAGAACAGAGGTCTACAGTTCAAGGAAAAATGGGTGAAGAATCACCAAGGGTATCTCCAGAACCCATTGAGAAAGAGGAAACAACTGCTCTTGCTACCCGAAGTAAACCTATCAAGCAAAAAGGGAAGAGATAGAGGCAAACTCCATTGTACTTTAGGACAAGAAAAAGTACAAGGAACAAGTGAGGAAAACCTCAAACAACCACCAAAGTTCATATTGTCATTAAAGACTCACCAAAGAAGAAAGAAAAGATAGTTTCTGTTGTGAAAAATGAAGGAGAAGGATCATCAGGACAAGCCTCTCCCAAATCTCCCATCACTTATCTTAGGAGGCCTATCACTAGGTCTGCCTCATCCAAAGGAAAAGGTCCCCTACAGGAGACACAGAAGGACCTACAGGAAGCGGAGGCCTTCCTACAGGAAACTCAGAAAATGGACCAAGAAGGGATAATTCAGCAAGAAACAAAGAAGGAAGATCCAGAACTGAGGGAACCTAGTCCTCAACCCAATCTTGACTCTTACTATAGGTTCATTTAAGGGGGTAGGGTCATTCCACTGAAATTTTCCATCCCCTTATTCTTTGAGCTTGAAAAATAAAGGGCAAGAACACATAGGTGGATGCAAATTGCCAAATCTAAAGGAGTGGAGGATATAGGGCACATGGAGGAGAAAGTAAAGGAGATGGGCAAAGAACTGAGCAGCATAAGGGATATAGAGGTAATGATGAAAGCTCAGTTGGAAGCAGAGAATGCATGGCTAAGGGGATAGTTACAAGAGAGATAAAGTCAATTGGCATCCATGGCCAGTTTATCCTTAGAGGCAATCTAGTGCAGGATGCCAACAAAGTCCTATGAATTGTATCTTAAGGAACAATGGTTATAGTTCCAAATTAAGACTTTAGCACAGAGAGGCACTATGCCCTTCAAATACTATATACAATTCATTTATCTCTGTGATTAAAGCACCTTGGAGGATAGAGCTAAAATGTCTGAGTTTTACCTACACAACTTGGCCTTGACAGATCTGAATGTGTAGGACCCAAATTCAAAAATAGGGGACTTGCAATTGATGGCCTTGGAATCATGGATGAATCATGAGGAGAAAAGAGCTGCAGAGATGAAGAAAGTAATGGCAAGAGAAGAGACAGAACCCCTCATGATAAGAGTTGAGCAATCAAATCCAATGGTTGTCATTAGCACCCACAACCTGATTGCAAATGACCCTAAGCTTGCACCTAGGTACCTTGCTGCCCAAGAACAAGAAGTCACACACTTTGAGGACATGTTTAGATTTTTAGGGAATGACAA
Organism: Pinus tabuliformis; assembly: GCA_031772625.1. NCBI lineage: Eukaryota > Viridiplantae > Streptophyta > Pinopsida > Pinales > Pinaceae > Pinus > Pinus tabuliformis. The sequence continues at coordinate 818,858,045 of CM062814.1, forward strand.
CATGCAAGATTTCCAAAGGAGATAGAACACTTTGCCCTACATCCTGGAAATTAGAGAGTACCATTCTCCTCAGAGAATGAGAGAGGCACTAAACAAAACACCCATGTATAAGCAATCTCTCCAAAGACTCAAAGTCAATTGGATTGGCTTGAGGCTCATTCCACCACTGATCTTAGGAATGTTGGAAGGAAGGAAGGAAGAGGAAGAAAGAAAGTGATGGGAGGAGATAGAGAGGAAGGCAAGATTCTATTCACAGGAAGAGGAAAATAGAACAAAAGCATGGGATATCAGGGAAGCCACTAGAGCAATGAAGGACATGGATATAGATTGAGTTGCCCAGAGGATGAGAAACACTTTCAATAGGGGGTGATGATGAGCCTCATCATTGGATAACTATATGGACCTTAATACACCTCCAAGCTTATTTAAATCATCTCTTCTCATAATTCCTTACATATTTTGATTATATTTTGCTTAATGAGATGAGTAAAAGTGAAATGTTATGCCTAGTGGACTAATGTGCATTGATTGCAGGTTTTTGATAGAAAATCATGGAAATTTTGACTAATTAAGGGCAAAAACTTGAATGAGACAAGGAGGAGAGATTGTAGGAGGTAGATCCTCCTCATTTAATCCTCACTCATTCGAATATTCCTCCATCAAATCACACTAGCTTGGAGTTGCAAGCAGCCGAGTGATGAAGATCAAAAGGCAGTTGAACCAGTGATAGTTAAAGAGCTGATACATATTGAGTTTGGGAGCCGAGTCTCCCTAGATTTAAGGAAGTCGTTGGAGACTTTAGTTGTATAAATAAGGAGGCCTAGAGCCTCATTAGGATTCAAATTTTTGATGTGAAAGCACTAAACATTTTTCTAGTTCAAGACTTGTGGAAGACATTGTTATGTAATTTTCTGATATGATAATGGGAATGAGAATTTCCTTGATCGAGCACTGAGTTGACTCAGAGGGCTGAAGCTCTTGGGTTAGGGCCCAACCCTAGCAACAAAGGCCCCTCTTCTTGTATTTATATGCTTATTTGATTTCATATATTAATGGTTGAATTGCCTTTAGCATTATTTCGTTGCAAGTAGTTGTGGATTTGATTAGTTTGCTTCCATTTGTGCATTGATTTAGCGTTAGCTTAGGAAGATAAAGGAATATTGAAAAAGATATTAGTAGGTGGATTTGGCCTCACTCCTCCCTTCAGGGACCATGGTTTGAGGAAAGAACTCCTATGCAGCCCCAAAAAGACAGAATTCTGATTTCTCATGGAATTTAGGGTTTTTTGTTACTTAGGTCAGCATTTTACTAGTTTTCAAGAATAGGATTTAATTGTCATTTCTGATATCTTTAGCCTTGCATTAGATCTCATAAAGGTTTCACATTATTCTGCAAGTTTTCCCATGCATGAAATAGGAAACTAGATAATGAAATTTTGTTTTTTAGTTAATTGAAAATCTTTCTTGTTTAACATGATTCATGGATACATATTAGTGATTTATGTAGTGTAGGAGTTTCAGTAGTGCAGAGGGATTTCATGAGCATAAACCCCATCCTAACCTCTTCCATCCATGATTATCACTTTTTGTCACTAAGTCCCTCACCAAATTCATCATTCCATAAGAACACTTCTCCAAGTTTGTTGAGCAAATCCAACCATCTCACAAACTCTGTTTTGAGTTCTGAAGGAGTCCTAGCCACTCCCTTGCCTCATTTCACCCACAATTCACCTTCCCAAAGCCCTACACCACCTTCCAAATCCCTCCTGTTGCTCTCGGCTGGATCCTGTAGGAATACAGGGGATCCTGTAGGAGCATTAGGACATCCTATAGGAGGCATTAGGACATTCTGTAGGTCAACTTGTTGTGGCCTATTTTGAGGCTGAATTGTGGAGAAAGAAACTAGGAAGATAGAAGAAGACCCCTACTTTCCTCCCAAGCCACCTGACCATTCACCATCATCCCTAATCCATTTGCCACATCACCAAGAGAAGTTAACATTCACATTTCCACACAAAAAAGGAAAAAAGGAAAAAGAGTCATTGTGTTCATTTACAAGCAAAACAGTAGAATGTTTGGATGTTTCAAATTACATGCCTAGGATAGTAGGACTACACACATTTAAACTTAGCATTTTTTTGAAGAAAATCCTCTTAGCAGTTAGTTAGATGAATGGTGTGTTTAAGCATTTGATTCCAGAGTTTTCCTTACTACAGTAGACAAGATTTCATTTAGTGCAAATTCCCTTTTTTCTCATCGGTAATCAAGCTTCTTCTAAATTAATAGAAGTCTAGTTTGAGAAAACATAGTGGTCTATTTCCAACTTAGCAGTGACAAAGAGCGGACCCATCACATCTACTTGTGTATACAACATTGTCACCTCCAAGTTTGTATGAACCCCGAGTTGATAAAGTAAAGTTGGTAGCTCCAGGAGTTGCATCATTCTTGTTGCAATACTGGTGCTCATCAACGTCAGTGCGTGTTTGGTAGGGTATCATAATAACACCTCAACACATCCAACACAACTTGTGTGCCCGGGAACCTTTGGACAAAACCCTCAACGGACTAATAAGAAAACATAGTGTAAAACTGTGGAATAAGGTTTCGAGCTTTATAGGTTGTGTTGCCTGTATTTGTGGGTGATAATATCATGGGAGGAGATTCCATGTCTTACCTCTAAAAAGTTAATGGCACACACTTTCTTTGCAAGGTATTGGTTGTCTTGCTATTTTGTGTCTGTTACCAAGCGTTTTCCTTGTTTTCGTCATTTGGTTTGTGAATTGCTTCAACAATGAGTCACACACATGATGGCCATTCTATATTTCTAAACTTTAGAAATCCTTTCAGAATGGTTGCTTCTAATTGATCGTCTAAGCAGTCTTCAAATTTTAATCAGATATTGAATGCCTTTGATATTTCCTTAACAAGAAAATTAAAGCAACTCGACAGGATAACCCTCTCATAGTATTTTCAACTTACCTCCCTCTGGGTTTACTCAAATTTCAAGCAACAACACTTGTTGGATGCAAAATTTGTTTCCTCACCCAAGGAGTACCCATGTTACATACTTTTGATGGACCCTACTACACGAAAAATGAGAAATACATGAAAAACGTGATTGCAATCACGTTTTTCCATGTATTTCTAATTTTTCGTGTAGCAGGGTCTATCAAAAGTATGAAACATGGGTACTCTTTGGATGAGTAATTAAATTTTGCATCCAACAAGTAATCCCACTCGAAATTTGAGTAAAACCTTGGGGAGATAAGTTGAAAATACAAGTTGAAAAAGTAGTTTTATTATTTTATTATTTTTTAATCTTTTTACCTTTTTACTCCAAAAATGGTGAATCATCCCACATAGTTGACATCATCATCTTGAATCCTATTGGTTCTTATAAAATTTATTTTGGCTGTAAATTTTTCTTTGGAGGCCCATTTTAGACCTCAAAATTTCCCTAATAGTATTACTGTAGTTTTGAGTCAGGTTCCTGGGAATTGGGGTGCAAGTTTGAATGCATATATGTAGATTTGGTTGATTTTTACTTTGGCTAGTACCTTTTTAATACATTTCCAGTAGGTTTGAAATTCTATGAAATGTAATATAAGCCTCATCCTATTCTCTCTGGAGTATAAAGTTGCTTGTCAAGTACACAATAATATGAATTAATGCATTAAATCAATGCCACAAATCCTTGCCCTTTGAGAATCTATTATATGTGAGGTTGGGCGGTTTACATAGCATAATATCTTTGACCAATTTTCTATGTTTTTCGTTCTCCCATTTTCAAAGAATCATTTCATGTTTTTGGTATCACTGCATGGTTCTTAAGGAATAATGTTTTGATATTGGAAAGTTTAAAATTCTTATAAAAGTTGAAATTCATTAGGAATTTGATATGTTATTCGTGGGAATAAAATTGAGGAGAAGGATTGTAATTTTTTTCACAACCATCTAATTTGAATTTAATTAACAAATTAAAAACCATGACGCCTTTTTTATTTCAGCGTCTTGTTCACATTCACATTGTTTGACATTTGCTGGACTTTTCAGCTGACATTTTGTTTATGACCATCTTTTCCGTGCCAAAGATGTTTTGTTCATTATGTTTGACATTTGCTGGACTTTTTAGATGGCATCTGGTTTATGATAATATTTTCCATTCCAAAAATATTTTCAAAGAATTGATGGGAAAAATGGATCTCAAGAGGGAAATGGTATAAACTCCTTAAGGAATAGCAAGATTGAAAATTGCAAGCCTTCAGTTTAGGAAGGTAAAATAATTGGCTAAGGGTTTTGGTTTCTTGAGAGCTATGTATAGAGTGAAGGTAACAATTATATTTCTATGTAGTGTGATGGCTTCTGTCATTACTGGGTACCCTAGCTTATTGATTTATTTGTACATTCCAAATCAGTTATCATGGTCCACACTACATAATATTCACATGTTTGCAACAGGGGATTAAAGGTGAAATCAATAGATGTTTTTTCAATGTTTGTGTTCGAGTTGTGAAAGCGCATGCGGGTCACCCATCATCATTGTGCCAAAGAAGGATGAAACTTGCTGAATGTGTATAGATTATAGGGCGTTGAATAAAATCACACTCAAGAATAGATACCCCCTACCCAGGATATATTATATGTTAGATCATTTGTAGCAAGCAAAGTATTTCACGAAGCTGGACTTGAAGTCTGGATATAACCAGGTTTGAGTCAAAGAAGAAGATACGCAGAAGATTGCCTTCAAAACTAAGCAAGGTTTGTATGAGTGGTTAGTTATGCCATTTGGCCTATGTAATGCACCGGCTACGTTTATGATATTAATGAATGATATACTGCACCCTTTTATAGATTCATTTGTTATTGTTTTTCTGAATGATATAATAGTATATAGTGCTACCTGGGAGGAGAATATTTCACATTTGATGCAGGTGCTGGAAACATTGAAGAATCACCAACTTCTAGTAAATCTCAAGAAGTGTGAGTTTGCGCAACAATCTTTGGTGTATCTGGGGTATGTGATCATTGGAGGAGAACTAAAGATAGATCCTTCTAAGATGGAGGCCATCATGAAATGGTCAGTGCCTACTAATGTTTCTAAGGTCAAGAATTTCATTGGGGAAATAAAATACCTATGGAAGTTCATACTCTCATTTTCAGCAGTAGCAATACCACTCAATGCCATAATAGTAGGTGGCAAGAGTTTCCTGTGGGGAAAAGGTCAGCATAAGGATTTTGAGGAGCTAAAGAAGAAGATCAATCAAGTAGTAGTTCTGGCATTACCAAACTTGCAGTGGCCCTTTGAAGTGGAGACAGATGCACTATCTGATGGGAAAGGAGACAATAATCCACACAAATCACCAGCCATTATAGTACTTACAGGCCTAGAGTAAGCTACAACAGACCAGACATTAAAAGCAGATGTAGTTTTTATAGTAGTTAAATTTGGTGATAAAGTATAAGAAGGGAAACACAAACAAGTTGGCCGATATGCTTTCAAGGCCACTCACATCAAAGATTACAACTTTGGGGACTCTTATGCACATGAAGCCATTCACCCATGATGCATACAGAGAGGCATATTCAAAATATGAGGGCTGTAAGGAGGCATATCAATAGTTGCAGTGTTAGAGTCATGTGCATGATGGCGACAACACCCTTGACTACCATCTCCAGGATGGGTTACTCTATAGGTTGGATAAGTTATGTGTTCCTAAAGGTGAGCATTTTTATCTGTTTATAGAGGCTCACACCTCCAAGGTTGTAGGGCACTTTGGTGTAGGGAAGACTGTGGCTAACTTGCAAAGGTATGTGTATTGGCCCAAGATGCAAGAGAAGGGACCTAGGTTCATAAGAGAATGCATTCTTTGTTGTACCAGTAAGCCTAGCAATAGGAAACTTGGTCTATATTATCCCTTACCTGTACCTAATTGTCCTTGGGAAAGCATCTCCATGGACTTTGTGAGAGGTTTACCAACAACCAAGAAGGGACATGACTACCTATTCATGGTAGTTGATAGGTTCAAGAAGATGCGTGTTCTATTTCCCTGTAAAAATATGATCAACAGAAAAGAAGCAACAAACTTGTTCTTTGGACAGGTCTGGGTGCACTTTGGGATACCTAAGAGCATCATTTCAAATAGGGATACAATATTTTTTAGTGCATTCTCGACTACATTGTGGGAGAATATGGACACAGCCATTGAAGAAATCTACAACATTCAATCCACAAACAGATGGGTAGACAAAAGTAGTCAACAAGACTTTGGTGTGTCTTTTGAGGGGATACAACCAGAAGCATCTAAAGGACTGGGATGAAAATCTAGTATATATACAACATTATTATAACAGGGCAGTCCATACTTCTACAAGAAAGTACCCATTTGAGACTTGTTTTAGATATTTTCCACCTTCACCTTTAGATATTGCATATGGGAAACAAGGAGGAGTGAGGGAAGATATCATAGGAGATGATTTGAGGGCTGCAAATTTTATAGAGAAGATCAGGCAGATCCATATACAGGTACAAGAAACATTGCAAAAGTCACTTAGGCATGATCAACACAAAACAGAGAAATCACTCAAGGTGGGAGACAATGGTTATAATTGAATAACAAGAGGTTGCAGGGGCCTGGTAAGAAAATCAAGGCTCTAAGGTATGGTACCTTTGAGATACTGGAAAAGGTGGGTGATAATTCTTATTGACTGAGTTTACCACCATATATGAGAATTTATTCAGTTGTGAATGTAGAGAATTTGAAACTCTATGAGCCTTCCATGCTAGATTAGGAAGAGGAATAGTTCGTACCTTTTATGGAGGATTTCACGCCAGGCACTCAAGCAGAGTTGACAGGAGATATAATTTTGTAGAAGAGGTCCAGAACTACAAGACATGGGCAACATGACCCTTGGAAGATTGGCTTGAAGGGACAACTTCCAAGAAAAGCTAAATGGTACACCAGAGAGAAGGTGGAGGAAAAATTTCCTCACCTCATTCAGTAAAAGCTTTTAGGGACCAAAAGCCTCCCAAAATGGGGAGGTGTGATCCAAATTGGATCATTATATTGTTTTTCATCCATCTCGATGAATTTGGAGTGGAAAAAGTGGAGGAATCATCTCACGGGACCATTTTTACCAGTGGGACCCAGTTTGGCGAAACAGGGTCTGAAACCTTCTGGGAGTGTTTTGAGGCATCAAACGACATTTTTGGGGGTTAAATTTCTTTCACTTTAGAGTGAAACCTTTTCATGCTATTCTACACAGAAACCTTTCCAACAGTGTAAGAAGCGCATCAATCAGAGTCTGTATGCAAAATTTATGCTACTCAGAAATTGACCTTCTTGTTTTCACACCTATAGTTTGGGAGGATGCCACGTCAACCCCCATTATTCATGGAAAAGTGGCTAGCCAGACGTTTGTGATGTAAAATACCCTAGAAGAGTCTTTTTTGTAACTCTAGTTAAGAGTTGATGTAGTCAAACTTAACCACTAGTAGGCTATCGAGTTGTGTTATAATCAGGCCATTAGGAGGAAGTGGCATTCCATTCTTTCAAGATAATTTTATTCCATAGTTGAGCAAAGATAGCTAGGAAAGATAGGAGGTGGAGCACATAGAGAGGATATGTGCACTGTAGTAGCCCATGGGCCACAAACATTACTTCTTTGTACCTGCAGCCATATTTCAAGGCATATAAAGAGAGTGAAGCAGCGTCATCTTCCAGCTGGGTTTTCTCTCGAAAGTGTTTCCCATAAAGCATATTTTGTGTCTTATGTGTGTGTGATCTTATTTTTTAGTTCTCTACTTTTCTGAATAATTTATATTTGCATGCATGCACTAATTATAGTTAAATCCATAGATCTTAAAGTTTAATAAATTGTAACAGTATAAAATTTTAGTATTTTAATATATTATTATCAGTTCTGTTGTGACGAACTATCTAGTGGAATATCCATGGCAGTTTATAGATCATTTTGTATCAGAGCAAGTTTCTTTGGGTATTTGTGGATATTTGCAGGGGATCTAGGTTGCAGGGTAAAAAATCATAAAACCCTAATCATGGGTGACGAATATGTAAACAAACCTCGTGATCCTGCAGAGGTGAGGTTTTCGCTGCTTGAATAACGAGTTGAGGATATAAACCACAATGTAAGCCTCCTCATGGAGGCCCTAAGAAATAAGCTGGGGATATTTGGAGAAGATGGGGATTCGAATGTAGAGGAAAATTTAGAAGAGGGATCAAAAGATTGGGGAGAAACGAAGAACCAATCAAAGAAAGGACCCGAAAAATATCAACCTAGTTCGAGTGTCATGAACCAATTGAAGTTAGTGTTTAAAATGGAAGCAAAAGTCGATATCGAGCAGTACCATGATGAGATCGACGCTCTGAATCTCAACCACTGGTTGCAACAACTGGAAGTTTATTTTAGTGTCCATCAGATTGAGGAAGGGAAAAATATATCTTTCACATGACTGAGATTAAAGGGCCATGCACTGATTTGGTGGGACAACCACACAAAATCCTTGAGGTTGGAGGGAGAACATTTAGTGACTAAGTGGGAGGATTTCAAAACCCTCATTAAGTCACAATTTTATCCCATTGGGTATGTCGAGGACTAGTGGATCTGGTGGCATTACTTCAGGAAAAAGTCGGGCCAAAGCATGCAATAGTACACCACAAAATTTAGAACGATGGCTATAATGTTGGGTAATTATCCATAGAACCCAGATGTACTCAAGTATTTGGGGGGTCTGCACCCCCATCTACATGAGAAAGTGATGTTGTTTAAGCCCAAATCAGTGGATGATACTTGTGTATAGGCATAGTACCTGGAGAACATAGGTCTGAAAAGAGCGCAATCAAGTGGATCGAAGCAGAAGGAGCAACATGAAAATTCTAAGGACGGGAAGAAGAAGAAAAAAGGGGGGAAAGATAAAAATAATGCAACCGCAACACAGCAATGAAAAGATCCTAGCAACCATTGCAATCACTGCAACATTGATGGCCATAGATAGGAGAAGTGCTGGAAGTTTCATCTAGAGCTAAACCTGAAGAACAAGAAGAAATATAATAAGAATAAGAATCTCATGGCCATTGATTCGATCAACCAAGTTGAAATCAACTTGAACATGGATGAGAAGATCATTTGTACATCAGTGCAGAAGGAGGTGAATCTGAGTAGCCTTCAACAACATGAAGAGAAAGAAATGACCAAACTCTTCCATATAAAGATACAGGTCAAGATGAAAAAGATTGATGCTCTTTTTGACTTAGGATCCTAGGAGAATCTCATTGTTGGTCAAGAAGTTGGGGCTGGAAGTTCGTGATCATCCAAACCCATATCCACTAGGATGGATAAATAAGGATGTAGGGCTGAAGGTAACAAAACAATGCAAAATTAGATTTGTTATTAGTTTTTATTATATTGATGAAGTAGATCTAGATGTGGTTCCCCTTGATGTATGTGGAGTCGTGTTTGTTGGAAAATGTAACTATGTTCAGTCTTCAATAATGTACTTGAGTCATTATATAATGTACTTGTCAAAATAATAAATAAAATATTTTATTATTATTATTATTTTGACTTATTAAAGCATGGGTTTCATGTTTGGGTCGCCATGTTTTAGGTCAAAGTCCCGATTGAGGGCTTCTATAGTTTATTTTGAGTCTACAGAATTATTATACATTTAAAGAGACCCTTCTTGGGCTTTTGAATTATGTAAAATGATTTATTATTGAGTCAAATATGAATTATGGAACCTCCACAACATGTTGGCCTAAGACCCTATTTTAGCCCACACGAAGCCTATAAAAGGAAGCACATCAAATTCATTTGGAGCATCACTTCTCATCAAGTTCGAATTCTCTTTACTGGGCAGAAGTGTGAAAATTTCTTGTTGCTGGGTAGAAGTGAAAAGTTCTCTTATCACTGGGAAAGTTTGTTTCCGGGAAGCCGAAGTGAATGCATGTTTGGGTGAGTCTAAGGAGAAAACAAAATCAACTTTTTTGTGGTGGTCTCTCTTTGTTTCGTGCTCTAGATTGAGAGATCGAATAATTCCAAGTTGGAATGCTACCGGAAGATGTTAGTTGTTGCAAGTTGCTGCATATTCGAAGTTGTTAGGAAGAGGTCAAACTTTTGGAGGTTGACTTGGTGTAAAGGGAAGGTCTGGTCTTGGTCTAGGGTGAAGAGTCTCAAAGAATACTATTGAAAGGAATAATTACTTTGATTGGGTTGTCCCCTTGAGGAGGGTTTTGCCCAGGCATGTGCCTACATCTTGTGTCCATTGTTTTATGTGTTGTTGCATATGGTAATTGCCTGATGAACTAAAGAAAGAAGCTATAAAGAATCGTAAGAATAAGAAACATCACAAGTAATTATCAAGATCAAGAAAATATTTAATTCCTTTCTGATTTTCCAACATGGTATCAAAGCTTTGGTGAAGAAGGAAGAAAAAGGAAGATCCATTCATAGGCACTATCTCAGGAGAAGGAGTCTATTATATTCAAGGAAGATGTCTAACTCAATCAAGGGTGAGAACCAACTTAAAGGAGAATCTAACTTAAGATCCTGGAAGAAAAGGATTGACCTGATCCTCGAGAAGAAAAAGGTGTTGGATTTGGTAAAGGAAAATGTAAAGAAGCCTACAGAAGAAGCAAGTGATGCCGAAAAAGTGAAGTTCAGGGATTTAGAATTGGTGTCTATGACTTTGATGGTAGAAGGGATAAAATAAAATCTTGTCCCATTCATAGCTAACCTTGATCATGCTCAAGAGATCAAAGGGACCTAGGAAGAAAGATGACATGTCTAAGATAGAGTGATATCAAGAGAAGGGCCACTACAAAAGTGATTGTCCTGAGAATCCAAAGATTAGAAGAGAAAGAGAGATCAAACCAACTTTATTGAAGAAGGAGACAAATAAAGTCAAGCCCAAAGAACCTAACATTAGGGACTTACACTAATAATTCCTTTGGTTATAGCTTTACATATCTTGTTTTATATGTTTTAGAATTTTTAGGGTTTTAACATATTTTGAAAAAAAAAAAAAACATTTTTGTGTTTCTTTAAGTTTGTAGGTTTCCCTCAACCTTTGGAAGGAGCTCCCAACAACTCTCAAAGATAAGTATCTCATGTATTTTCAGTTTTGGGTTCATGTACTCATCTAGTTTTTATTATATTAAATACTAATAATATTTCTCCCTCTGTTTTCTTGGTTAGGGAAACAAATCTACAAGAAGGAGGTGTTATCACCCCAAGAAACTCTCCTAGGTTGTATATCAGAGACGCTCGGGAACATTACAAACTCAACAAAAATGTTGGAGATATGGTGGATGAATGAAACAAGTGTTGCATATTCAAGCCAAATAACCACTCCTACTATGCTTAACCCCATACATGGGTGAACACCCCCAGACTAAAAGGCTTTTAACCACCAATTACTCATAGCTTTAGAGATAATGTGATGATGGAGAACAATGATCACACCAACAGATGCACAGGAACATGTGATGGCCAGTTGCAACCAATTTAAAGGTTTATAAATCTATTTTCTAATACACAGATAGGATGACAGCTCTCTGGCATTAAAACAATAGAAACCTGCAAAAAAATTCAATGATGCATGCTAAATCCTAACACAGAGATGGGATGACAGCCCCTCTAATGCTAAAATTAACAGCACATGAAATAATGCAAAACAGGCACAGCCTGGACTAAAGAAAAAGAAGTGGAAAGTGAGCAATCAACAGCAAAAGAAGCTTGTATTAGCTGGAAATGAAGACCAAAAGCTGCAGGTCTCATAATAGTTACAGTCTCCAGAAGTTGAAGTTTACACCAGAATTACATTCATCAACCTGATTACATTGTTTTTCTAGGTATATATGAAGTCTGTATACAAAATATCTCTGCTAGGCTATGCGTGGAGGTGCCTTAATGGATCACCAACCACATTTACAAACTATTATGGGCCTCTGATACATTCTAACTATTTTAATGAACAAAATGTCTCTTTCTGTTCTTTGATGTCCTTTCTGAGCAAATGGAATGTAATGTGTACAAGGCTCCATGACTGATTCATATCTGGATCTGCTCGAAGCCGTCCTTCTTGTCCTTGACCGTGGTGTCTTTGAATGTAGGTAGCTGAGGAATTAATGTGCCCACTGTTGTATTATCACTCCCTTCTTTGCGTGCATGAGCCGAGCCAAAAAAACTGAAAAACGCCTTGAAGATGGACGAAGAGCCGAGAAAGAATGATGGTCGTTGGATGGTTCAAATGGATAGCCTGGATCTAATGGTGGGAGGCAATGGAAGATGTAGAGACGCAGGGAACAATAGCAGCCGTCAGATCGCGAAATCAGGCGGCGGAGATTAAATTATGGAAGCCATCGGGAAGGAATTTGAATGGAGGATCGTGGACTGTCAGATCATGATTGGGAGATTCGACGGTTGACGGGCGGCAGAGTTGATCGTGGTTTAACGGGCAGGGAGTTGTACCGGAAGGGCAGTAAATAGTTTTGCCACACCACTTTTTAGCCAAGGGTGGTTTACATACAGGTGGGTGCGATGCAGTAAAATGAAGAGGCGTGGCAGGTAAGTCGGCGGGGAAACCACTTTCCCGCGGGCTAACGAACGAGCGGGTTGATGGAGCGAGGGTTGCAATAACCATTGGATTATGGTGACGGATAATCGAATGGCAGACAAAAGGTAACAGGTAAATGCACATATTTAGGATGATGTGACAAGTATGGGCCCACCAAGTTATGTAATCTTTTATTATATGCGCGGTTTAAAAAGAGCAAGGTTATAAGATTTAGTTTTGTACTGGGACCAAAGGGAAAAAATGGTTATACAGGCTTTAATAATATTAAAACATAAAAATGACCGGGAGTCGGTAAAAAGGACTCAAGCATAGTTATCGGGGTTTATCATAGTGTTAAAGCACAATATGACCAAGGAGTTAGTGAAAAGCATTTAGGCGAGGTTTTGAGAGAAAGCCAAGGATAAAGGGATTTGGAGGGAATGGAGGAATAAGGAGCTAACAGAGCATAATGCAAATGGAAGGGAGAAATAAAACCAACTACTGCAAAACCTTTACAACCCAAACCAACACTGTTTGACCTGATTTAATCCATCAAAGGCTGCAAACTGTAGCAGAGCTAACACTGGCTCCTTCTAGGGATGAGATCCTCCCTGCGAGGTCTCAAGAATCTGCAGACCATTGCCTTTCCAACTGAAAACCAATTAACCAAAATTCCTAGTGTTCCATTGGGCATGGAGTCTATTGTGCTTGCATAAAATTGATAAAAACAAAATATTTACAGCCTTTAAGGCCGAAAGACTTTAAACAACATAAAATTTCAAAAACTGCCCATTAACTGGGCCATCAAAAACTGTCTCTCCTCCCATACTTTTCAGTATGAAGGTGTTGTTCCCTTGAACCTGTGAAATGATGAAAGGCCCTGTCCAGAAAGCATCAAATTTCCCATGGCTGCCTTTCTTTTCCTTCAATGCATCCCATTTCAAAACCAAGTCACCCACCTAAAAATTATTTTATTTTGCCTTCTTGTCAAAGGCTTCCTTAACCTTTCTTTGATGTGCTGCAACCTTTTCAACTAGCTGTTCTCTAATCTGATCTATCTATGCTAAATCAGTGATTCTCTTTGCCATGTCTTCTTCCTCATCCTGCTCTTCTTGAAGGAATTTTGCCACAGGGAGAGTTAACTGAATTAGGAATACAGCCTCAGTGCCATACACCAACTTGAATGGAGAATTCCCTATGTTTTTTTTAATGGTCACTCTGTCAGCCCACAATGCATACTTGAGCTTTGAATCCCAATTCTTTTTATTGTCCTCTAACAGCTTTTTAATTATCTTGATCAGGCTTTTATTAGAGGATTCTGCCAGACCATTTCCTTGAGGAGAGGTGGAATGAACAAGTTTAATGCCCATTGAATCACACATTTCCACCAATTCTTTTGCCCTGAACGCTGCTGCATTATCTGTGATTAATTTATGTGGACAACCAAATCTGCTGAAGATATTTTCTGTTAAAAACTTCATGACCACCTTACGATCAACCTTCCTGGTAGGGACTGCTTCAATCCATTTTGTGAAATAATCAGTGGCTACCTGGTAGGGACTGCTTCAATCCATTTTGTGAAATAATCAGTGGCTACTAATATACACCTGTGCTGGCCACTGGAATGTAGATTTATTTCACCAATGAAATCCAAACCCCACTGCTGAAAAGGTCCTTTTGCAATTATTGGTTTTAGGGGCAGGGATTTTAACTGTTGTTTTCCTTCAAATATTTGGCACTTATCAAAAGATTTAACAAAAGAAAATACATCAGAAAATAAAGTGGGCCAATAGTACCCAGTTTTGAGAATTTTGTGGGCTGAAGTTTTCCAATAATGGTGCCCTCCACACATGCTATTATGAAACCGCTGCATAACTTCTTTTGATTGTTCTTTGTCCATACACCTTAAAAATATTCCAGATGGATCCCTCCAGTAGAAGAGATTTTTATTGATGCAATATTTTGCTGCCCTAAGCTTTAAAGTTCTAGCTTGACTTTGAGTAAATCCTGAAGGGATTTCTAGCTTCAACAAGAAATTAATTATTTCAGCATACCAATTACAAGAAGCTAGATTCTCGGTCACTAACTGCTTTCTCTCTGTTTCAGCTATTTCCTCCTTTTCTGCCTGTTCATTTTCTACCATCGTGCATAGGAAGTCAACATCTAAAGAACTGCAATTTTCTTCAGCCAATACTTGGCAAGCCCCTGACCTCTGATCATCTTGGTGGGCTTCAGCCCAATGTTAAATTCTATCATTTTTGCAATCCACTTTGCCCTTCTTCCATCAACATCAAGTTGTGTCAAGACATCTTTAATAGCAGCAGAGGGCACATATGCAATTATTTTTGAATGAAGGATATAAAGTCTAAAATTCTTTAAGGATTTAATAAGAGCATATGCCTGTTTTTCTATAATATCATACTTTAGTTCAGCATCCCTCAAGTTCTTGCTGAAAAATTCCACTGGATGCTCTGAACCTTCTTCATCTTGCTGTAATAAAATAGCTGCAATGGTGTCTTCAGAGGCGAATGATAAAATATGGAACTCCTTGCTGTAATATGGACTTATTAATGTGGGAGCCTCCAAAATAGCTTTTTTAATTGACTCAAATGATTCCCTTGTTGTATCAGTCCATCTTACCTCTACTCCTTTCTTCAACATGGAGGTAACATGCTTCACTAGTTCAGAAAAATTTGGAATGAACCTCCTGACAAAATTAATTTTGCCCAGAAAATATTGGATATCCTTCTTTGATCTAGGGACAGTCAAAACCTGAATTGCTTTGACTCTTTCTGGGTCAATTTGAACACCTGCAGCAGACACAATATGTCCTAACAGCTTGCCTTCACTCAAAGCAAATTGTGTTTTTTTGGGATTGACTGATATTCCAAACCTTCTGCACTTCAAGAACACTTTTTTCAAATGCTGTAAATGATTTTGATGGCTGCTGGAGTAAACTGTTATATCATCAAGGTAGACAAGGACAAATTTGTCCTTCTCTCCCACAAATTCTATATCCATAGCTCGCTGAAAGGTGGCTCCAGTGTTCATCAAACCAAATGGCATTTTGGCATACATAAAAGTGCCCCAAGGAGTGGTAAATGTAGTCTTTTCTTGATCATCTGGGTGCACAACAATATGATTAAAGCCTGAAAATCCATCCAAAAATGACATTACTTTAGCTCTTGAGACCTTTTGCAACAAGTGCTCCATCTTTGGCAAAGGATGGTTGTCTTTCTTTGAGCATTTGTTTAAATTTTTGAAATCAACACACAGTCTGATTTCTCCACTCTTCTTCCTCATCACCACTAGATTGGCCACTGACTTCGAATATCTGAGAGGAACAATGATCTTGGCAGCCAACAGCTTTTTAATTTCTTTCTCAATCAGTGGAAGAAGGATGGGATTTATTGGTCTCAGCTTCTGTTTGAAAGGAATAGTGTCTTTTTCCAGAGGGATTTTATACTGAATTATGTTCTTGTCATATGTTTTCAGATCAGTATATTCCCAGGAAAACACATCAGAAAATTGCCTCATTCAATTGCAGTATTCAGCGCTTTGATCAATAGAAAAATGAGTGGACAAATTCACATACCTAGGCTGACCTGGACTTCCTATATCATGCTTATAGACTGCAGATTGGTCTTCTTTTTGGGAAGCTTTGTAAGGCACATCATTCTGGTCAAACAGTCTTTCAAGAGGAATCAGGCCCTTAGGAATATGGTTACTAGGAAGCTGGACTATGCTGTCTTTACCAATTTTATTTCTAAGCTGGGACTAGGGTTTTTCTAACACGACATCATTCTCTTGGTCAATTTGCATTTCAGAAAATTCATCAATGACTTGAAGGAACTTATTTATCTCATCATCATCATTAAAAACTTTCCAATGCAGGACATTATCGGGCAAGGATGGTCTATACTTCATTTGAACTTCATACACTAGTCTAGGAGGCATAGGAGGTATGAATAGACTAGCAGAAACAACAAGTGAATTAGCAAGCTGATTTTGGGCTCTAGGAATATATGAAATACATAAATAATTAAAGGAATCCTTGATTCTCCATACCTCATCTCTGTATGCTTTTAGCCTTGGGTGCTTTGTTTGAAATATTTTATTAACTTGTTGAATGATCAAATTAGCATCTCCAAACACCTTTAAATTCTTGACTCCTTTGTCTTTTGCTGAATTAAGGCCCAATAATAGTGCTTCATATTCTGCTATATTGTTTGTCACTCGAAAAACCAGCTTGAAAGACAGCGGAATGCTTTCTTGTTGTGGAGAAACTAGCACCACCCCTGCTCCTGCAGTCTCCCTAGAACATGCCCCATCAAAGAACATTTCCCAAACCTGACCTCCTTGCTCTTCTTCATCCTGAACTGTTGGTTTCCTGAGCTGCATTTTGGCCTTCTGAGATTCTTCTATTTGGATAAAGCATGCTCCAAAATCAGTGTCCACTGCATATATGGGATGATTTGTAGGATTCATCTCATCACTAATGATGTATGCCAGTTGTGCTTCTCTATACAATCTCCTGCTTTCTCCTCCAAACACTGGGACAGTGGCATAAGATAAATCATTCTGTAATGTTCCACCTAGTCTCTTAATCCACCCTCTGGACAACAGCATGCCAAATTTAGGAGGGACATCTGCTACCACAATATCCATCATCATACTCTTCATGGGTAGCTGAGTTAAGGTAATGGCCAGATATTTAATCAATCCAAGACATTTCACCTTCCTTGAATCAAAAGAAAATAAATCATGATAGGGTCTAGTGATATCAAGGCCTAACTCTTCCATGATAGCTTTAGGCATCAAATTGTGGCTGGCCCCTGTGTCTAGCAGGCAATTGTGGAGGATTTTATCATGAATGGTCAATGAGACATAAAAAGATGGAGAATTATTATCAGCAGGCTCAATCATGGGGCTGAGCACAATGGCAGGTTTGTCATCTTGCAAATTAACAGAGTCAGTGGAGGTTTGTTTGGTTTCTAGCTCAAGGGCTTCAAGAATAGGCTTTCTAAATACTTCACTCTTCACCAACTCAACCAGAGGCACAAATATTTTCAATTTCTGAACTTCTGACTCAAAGCTGAAAGAAGAAGATGATTTATTATAACTTTTTACCTCTTGAACTGGAGCTTTGAGGATGACTGGATTAGCTGCTGGTCTTCTCTGCTTGATATTATGTAGTTCTGTTTGGACAACAGCTCTTTGGGAAGAATTCTCCTTGACATTCTTTGCATTAGACCTCAGGTTATATCTCTGCTTCTTTTCACTAGTTTTTTGAACAACTTCTTTGTCTCACTCTTGATTGTTTTGCTCTTGCAGCAATGATTGTTCATACTCAGCCAATATAAAAATGCAGCGTTGCCTTTATCCTCCACGCAGTGAATTTCATCCTCATCTTCTTCAAATTGTTCCTCCTCCATGACTACATTTTGGAAGGGAGCTTTTACCTTCTGTTCTTCCTTTGATTCTTCACCCCTCTGCATAATCTATAACTGCTCATTTGCTCTTCTAAATGGATTTTGATTTCTTGGAGCAAATGTGTTTTGCTGCCTTGTTTTCCCTGAATTTTGTTCAACCTTTAGCTTAGAAATTTCAGTGGCCAATGACTCTATCATCTTAGTCATCTTGTCTAATTTAGGCTCTGAAGATGATGCAGAAGAAGTAGAAGCCTAACCTCTCTGTCTTCTCCTGTCAACTTGATTTTTTAACTTTTCTGCGACCATGATATTAGATTCTACTTCTAAGGCTGCATCCTGCATGTCTGCCAACATAGCACATCTCCTTTCTCTTAATAACAGGCAGAAATTAGAGTCAAAAGTATTGGAATACGTGAGTTTGGCAGATGTAGGAGTAGGCTTTACCTCAGCTGGTATCTTACTATACATTCGATTGAATCTTTTGTTAAACTCAGGTATTGATTCCCCATTTTCCCTCTTTAGATTACCAAACTCAGTATGATAATAACAAGTCTTTTTTATCTCCCCATTGCTTCAAAAATGCATCATCTAATGCTTCAATATCTGTTATAGATATCTGGGGTAATTCTCTGAACCGCTTCCTAGCCTCTCCATCAAAGCTCTGGACAAAAACTCTCATCCACACATCATTTTCACTTATATCTAAATTATCAGCATAACTGTAAAAAGCTTCAAGGTGTTCTTCTATTGTTACTCCCTCTGTACCAGTGAATTTAGGCATATATTTTTGATATTCTCCCACAGGCATAGGATTTAAAGGCACAGGAAATACCAATGGTCCATATCTGGCAGCTACAATTCTTTCTATCCTCATAGGTGCTTGTTGTCCTGCCATGATTGAAATATTTGGAAGAATACTAGCAGATTGAGTGGTATGGAGTAAGGTGATGAATGGCAGAGATAAAGGGATGTTTTGGACTGAATGGGATGCTTTCTTTGGACTGAGATTCAAAGGGGAACTAACTGCACAAGGGGCTGAACTAATCTCTGTGGATTTTTCCTTATTAATAGTGTTGTGTTCCAATTCTTCAAACTGTAAATCTTCAGCAATAACTTTGTCTTT
Organism: Pinus tabuliformis; assembly: GCA_031772625.1. Classification (NCBI taxonomy): domain Eukaryota; kingdom Viridiplantae; phylum Streptophyta; class Pinopsida; order Pinales; family Pinaceae; genus Pinus; species Pinus tabuliformis. Next base: position 818,877,173 of record CM062814.1, read on the forward strand.
CAGAGAAGAATGAGATTTCTTAGGCTTACCTGATCCTGATGCCCCTTTCTGTGAGGATTTCTTTGCTTTGACAGTCCTTTCAGGGTCAGGAAATGATTCAGCTAGAGATTTCTGAGGATTTCTTCGAGTGTGTCTCACAAACTGAGCTAGAACTTCGATGTGGAGTTGCCAAAGGTTGGTCTTCCTCCAATGGAGTCGCCAAACAGATGATTACAACCAGAAACTATGTTCAAACCTTGTCTGTCATCAAAGCTTGAAGCTGTGTCATTCTCCCAGGGAAGCTGAGGTTCAGTTCTCCTCTCCTCGACAACGGCGCCAATTAATGTTATCACCCCAAGAAACTCTCCTAGGTTGTATATTAGAGATGCTCGGGAACATTACAAACTCAACAAAAATGTTGGAGATATGGTGGATGAATGAAACAAGTGCTGCATATTCAAGCTAGATAACCACTCCTACTATGCTTAACCCCAGACATGGGTGAACACCCCCAAACTACAAGGCTTTTAACCACCAATTACTCACAGCTTTAGAGTCAATGTGATGATGGAGAACACTGATCACACCAGCAGATGCACAGGACCCTGTGATGGCCAGCTGCAACCAGTTTAAAGGTCTGTAAATCTGTTTTCTAATACACGGACAAGATGACAGCTCTCTGGCCTTAAAACAACAGAAATCTACAAACAAATTCAATGATGCATGCTAAATCCTAACACAGAGGTGGGATGACAACCCCTCTAATGCTAAAATTAACAGCACATGAAATAATGCAAAACAGGCATAGCCTGGAATAAAGAAAAAGAAGTGGAAAGTGAGAAATCAACAACAAAAGAAGCTTGTATTAGCTAGAAATGAAGACCAGAAGCTGCAGGTCTCATAATAGTTACAGTCTCCAAAAGTTGAAGTTTACACCAGAATTACATTCATCAACCTGATTACATTGTTTTTCTGGGTATATATGAAGTCTGTTTACAAAATATCTCTGCTAGGCTATGAGTGGAGGTGTCTTAATGGATCACCAACCACATTTACAAACTATTATGGGCCTCTGATACAGTCTGACTGTTTTAATGAACAAAATGGCTCTTTTTGTACTTTGATGTCATTTCTGAGCAAATGGAATGTAATGTGTATAAGGCTCTATGACTGATTCATATCTGGATCTGCTTGAAGTCGTCCTTCTTGTCCTTGACCGTGGTGTCTTTGAATGTAGGTAGCTAAGGAATTAATGTGCCCACTACTATATTATCACTCCCTTCTTTGCGTGCATGAGCCGAGCCAAAAACACTGAAAAACACCTTGAAAATGGACGAAGAGCCGAGAATGAATGATGGTCGTTGGATGGTTCAAATGGACGGCCTGGATCTGATGGCGGGAGGCAATGGAAGACGTAGAGATGCAGGGAACAATAGCAGCCGTCAGATCGCGAAATCAGACGGTGGAGATTAAATTATGGAAGCCATTGGGAAGGAATTTGAACGGAGGATCATGGACCGTCAGATCATGATCGGGGAGATCCGATGGTTGATGGGAGGCGGAGTTAATCGTGGTTTAACGGGCAGGGAGCCGTACCAGAAGGGTGGTAAATGGTTTCCCCGCACCACTTTTTGGCCAAGGGTGGTTTACGTACAGGCGAGTGCAATGAAGTAAAATGAAGACGCGTGGCAGGTAAGTCGGCAGGGAGACCACTTTCCTGCGGGCTAATGAACGAGCGGGTTGACAGAGTGGGGGTTGCGATAACCATTGGATTATGGCGATGGATAATCAGATGGAAGACAAAAGGTAACAGGTAAACGCACATATTTCGGATGATGTGACAAGTATGGGCCCACCAAGTTATGTAATCTTTTATTATATGCGTGGTTTAAAAAGAGCAAGGTTATAAGGTTTAGTTTTGCGTTGGGACCAAAGGGAAAAAAGGGTTATACATGCTTTAATAATATTAAAACATAAAAATGCTCGGGAGTCGGTAAAAAGGACTTAAGCAGAGTTATTGGGGTTTATCATAGTGTTAAAGCACAATATGACCAAGGAGTTAGTGAAAAGGGTTTAGGCAGGGTTTTGAGAGAAAGACAAGGATAAAGGGATTTGGAGGGAATGGAGGAATAAGGAGCTAATAGAGCATAATGCAAATAGAAGGGAGAAATAAAACTAACTACTATAAACCCTTTGCAACCCAAACCAGCACTGTTTGACGTGATTTAATCCATCAAAGGTTGCAAATTGTAGCAGAGCTAACATGAGGATCTCTCAAGATAAGGTTAGTCAAGAAACAAAGGTATACTTTGAATACATTGATTGAAAGGATTATTCATTTGATGATCTTTTACTAACTCTTTTGTGACTAGTTGTATTGAATCTTAGTGATTCTTGTTTGGGTGATTAATCTCTTGATAAATATACCCACCCCACTCATATACTTGATAGATTATGGAGAACCCTAGACAATTTCTGGAAAACCCTAACCGAAGGGTTTTCTAGTGTGAACGTCTGAAACCCTAAACTGCTTAGGGATATTATGAAATGCTAGTTGAATTTTTATTGATGATGTCATATTTGGTATTTTGGCATGATCAGGAAATCCTAACTTGTTAGGGTTGAGTCATAAGTTCTAAAATCCCGAAACCTTTAAAGTTTTGGTAATATAGGGTTTATTGTGCTCTACATTGGAACCCTAGCACATTAGGGTTTGGTAGAACATGTGTTCTACATTGGAACCCTATCTTATTAGGGTTTTGTGGAATATGTGAGCAAGACCCTTATATTGTCCTAGAATTGATTTACTTGACATGTGTATGTTATATGATCAAACACTAGTATAATCAAAATAATTGTGTGTCTAACTCTTATTTGATATTGTTGAGAAGTTGGGTTTGGCTAACACATGATATGAAATGTATTTTTCATGATGATAAAATCCAAACATATATGTGTGTATGTGTGTGTGTGTGTGTCCTTTTCATTGAAGTCCTAGGTTGGTCTAGGTCAAATGTATTTATATATGATATGCTTATGTATGGTTATGAATTCCTAGATATGTGTGCTGACCTAGTCATTGATGGTCATGAGTCTTAGGATTTAATGGAAGTCTTTGTCTGAGATTCTAGGATGATGATATCTGAAAATCTAGGGTGTTATAGCTAAACCCTAGCGATGTTAAAAATGATCTAGTATGTGTGATATAACAATCTAAAATCTATTAGATGATTGTTGAAAAATGAAAATCTAGGGTTTTTCAGTAAAATCCTAGTAGTTACATTGTCTAGTGTGAAATATAACAATATGAGATCTATGTATGTAATGATTGTTGAGATTGTGAAAATGGAATTCTAAGGTTTTGGAATTAAACCTTAGTCAAAGTAAAATCTTTGAAATATGATTGTTGAGATTGTGAAATTGGAATTCTAGGGTTTTGGAGTCAAACCTTAGTTAAAGTAGAAATCTTTGATGAATAATGACTATATGATAATTTGATATTTGTGAAGAGATTGTTGAAATTTGAATTTCTGGTTGAGTTCGATGATTGCTCGGAAATCTAGGGTCTGTAAACTAACCTTAGTGGTAGCTGGTCATTTGGTTAATTGAAAATTTAGGGGTTGGAACTAACCCTAGTGGAAGCTAGTCAGGTTAATGACTAAGCTATGATTGACGCTGATTGATTCTCTTGTATGAAATCTAGGATTTGTATGAATCCCTAGTGAGAAGTCTAACATATGTGTTTTGAAAGGTTCTTAGATACTTTGTAGATCTATATTGGTATGAATCGTTTATAGGGTTTTCTATATGTTGTAGTAAGGTATGTCATACCTTTGGAAGACACTCAAACCATAGACGAAATGAGTTTTGTTATGAAGTAGTCTAGGGTGTATAACAAAGTCCCTAGTAAGATGTTGGAGAGTATATGTCTCTTGTTTATAATTAAGTCTAGGTATCTAATATGAATAAATATGAAATGCTTCCATGATTCTGATATGGCTAACTTCATGCTTCTATATATTTGGTTGTACTTGCCATCTAAGTTGTGCAGGTACATAATCTTCAACTTGGTGAAGATGCTCGATGTGACAAGAAAGTTGTGCTGGTACATAATCTTTAACTTGGTGAAGATTCTTGATGTGACAAGCAAGTTGTGCTGGTACACAATATTCAACTTGGTGAAGATGCTCGATGTGACAAGCACGATGAGGATGATAATAAATCTGATGAAATGGTTGTAATCCACGAAATATTCTTCGATGATTAAAAGAATAAGCTGATCTCCCAAAGGAATCATGAATAGAAGAGATCTCCCTAAGATTAAGGAGGAGTCTGGATAAAGAGGTGCTTCCTAGTTGAGAGTGAGTGCATAGCTTGATATTAATTGAAGAATGAATTTTAGAGGATATGTTACTGCATGAGAAGTAGGATGGAAAAACATATGATTGAGGAATCTTTTGTAAAAGACTCGATTGATAGTCCTACTATGGAAAGTGAGAAGAAACATTTGTTTCCTGAAAGACCCTGGAGGTTTGTATTTTATTATGTACATGTGAAAGTATGTTATTGATTGGGTTTGTGTTTGTACAGGTGAATCTCTCGAAGGATTTGATAACATGCTGGTTACCAATAAATTTGATTGGGAAATATTGGTTATTCTTGATCTGCTAGATGAAGGGGTATTGAGGCTTTGTGAGTGAAGCATTGCCTTAGATGACATTTGGCTAGCACATTGTGTTTATGTCTAGAAATTGGAAAGGTGGTGTTGATCATTGAGCTCAATTTTGGATACAAACATGGATTTTTGGGTTGATGGCTAGCAAGTAAGCCTAATGGTACCTAGAGGGGCTGAAAGCTTGAGTCCATCTTAGTTCCACCTGGATAGATTGCTTTTTTCAGGAATATAGTCCTTGGAATTGCAGTGCCTAAATTGTTGAATGATTGTTTGGATAGAATTCCCTAGTCAGGAATCTAGTCCATGGGATTGCGATGCCTAAAGTTCTTTATGGTTCATATAGTTTGAGATCTTCCATTGTATATGTACATTACAAATACCTCCCTAGTTAAGAGGGATTGTTGGAAAATGTAATTATGTTTGGTCATCAATAATGTACTTGTCAAAAGAATAAAGAAAATAATAATAATTATTATTATTTTGACTTATTAAAGCATGGGTTTCATGCTTGGTTCACCGTGTTTTAGGTCAAATCCCCCATTGAGGACTTCTAAATTTTAGTTTGAGTCTATAGAATTATTGTACATTTAAAGAGACCCTTCTTGGGCTTTTGAATCATGTAAAATGGTTTAGTATTGAGTCAAATATGAATTATGGCACCTCCACACCATGTCAGCCTAAGACCCTATTCGACCCCCCAAGATGCCTATAAAATGAAGCACATCGAATTCATTTGGAGCATCACTTCTCATCAAGTTCGAATTCACTTTACTGGACAGAAGTACGAAAATCTCTTCTTGTTGGGCAGAAGTGTCAAGTTCTCTTGTTGTTGGGAAAGTCTGTTGTTGGGAAGTTGAAGTGAATGCGAGCTTGGGTGAGTCTAAGGAGATAAGGAAAATCAAAATTTTGGTTTGTTTCGTGCTCTGGATTGGGAGATCAAAGTTTTCCAAGTTGGATTGTTGGCAGAAGATGTTAGTTACTGTAAGTTGTGCATAGTCAAATTTGCTGGGAAGAGGTCAAACTTCTGGAGGCTGACTTGGTGTGGAGGGAAGGTTTGGTATTGGTCAAGGGTGAATATTCTCAAATAATACTATTGAAATGAAGAATTACTTTGATTGGGTTTTCCCCTTGAGGGGGGTTTTTCCCTAGCATGTGCCTACATCTTGTGTCCATTGTTTTATGTGCTGCTAATTTTGGTATTTCCTTGATGAACTAAAGAAAGAAGATATAAAGAATCATAATAATAAGAAACATCACAAGTAATTATCAATATCAAGAAAATATTTACTTCCTTTTTTATTTTCCAATAGTGTTTGGGAGTCCATACATGTACATGTGTGATATAATGTTCATGATGAGAGTTAACCAGTACCAGCTCATCAAGGATGAAAAATCGTTCATCATCAATGCGCACAAAGGCGAGTCAAAAATTTCACTGGTAAGTGCCAACCAAGCCAAGAAATTGATCAGTTCCAACAAGAAGTATGTTTTATTGTTTTTAAGAGAAAGTCAGTGTGTAAAGGAGTCAATAAGAGTCAAGGAATCCTTGGAGGGATGCACTAAGAAACAAAAACAACAATTGGAGGAGTTGTTACAGGCATACAAGGATGTGTTTCGAGAGCCTAAAGGGTTACCACCTAAGACTCTCCATTGCCAAATATTGGGTTGCACATGCAGTCTGTTATAGAAGCAAGTGAGGTGAAGAAATAGTTGCAACAACTGTTGGAACAAGGTGATATTTGACCATGTACATTACCATGTGGGTCACCCATTATCATTGTGCCAAAGAAGGATGAGACTTAGAAAATGTGTATAGATTACATGGCATTGAATAAAATCATGCTCAAGAATAGATACCCCTTCTCCAGGATAGATGATATTCTAGATCAGTTACAACAAGAAAAGTATTTCACTAAGTTGGACTTGAAGTATGGATATCACCAGGTTCGAGTCAAAGAAGAAGATACATGGAAGACCTCCTTCATAACCAAGCAAGCTTTGTATGTGTTGTTAGTTATGCCATTTGGCCTATTTAATGCATCTGCTACATTTATGAGATTAATGAATGATATATTGTTCCCTTTTATAGATTCATTTGTTATTTTCTATCTTGATGATATACTAGTATATAGTGCTACCCAAGAGGAGCATATTTCACATTTGACGTAGGTGCTGGAAACATTGAGTAAGCACCAACTGCTAGTAAATCTTAAGAAGTGTGAGTTTGCACAACAATCTTTGGTGTATCTGGGATATGTGATCGATGGAGGAGAAGTGAAGATAAATCCTTTCAAGATGGAGGCCATCATGAAATGGTCAGTTCCTACTAACGTTTCTGAGGTCAGGAGTTTCATTAGGGCAACACAGTACTTGAGGAAGTTCATAGCCTCATTTCCAGCAGTAGCAGCACCACTCCACACCATAACAACAAGTGGCAAGAGTTTCCAGTGGGGAAAAAGTCAGCAGAAGGCTTTCGAGGAGCTAACAAAGAAGATCATTCAAGAACCATTTTTGGCATTACTAAAATTGCAGCGAACCTTTGATGTGGAGACATATGTGAGTGGGTATGATATGGGAGTTGTCTTGATGCAAAGAGGAAGGCATGTTTGCTACCATTCTGAAGTATTTCATGGGGCAGTTCTTAACTACGCTACCTACAATAAGGAGCTCTATGCCATGGTGCAAGATTTGAAGAAGTGGAAGCACTATATGATGGGAAAGGAGACATTAATCCACATAGATCACCATCAGTAACAATATTTGCAGGCCCAAAGTAAGCTACAATTAACCATGCATTACAAGTGGATGGGATTTTTACAACAATTTCAGTTGGTGATCAAGCATAAGAAGGGAAGCACAAACAAGTTGGACGATATGTTTTCAAGGCCACCCACATAAAAGATTACAACTTTTGGGACTTTTATGCACATGGAGCCATTCACCCATGATGTATATAAAGAGGCATATTGAGAAGATGAGGACTTCAAGGAGGTGTATCAGCAGCTGTAGAGTCAAATTCATGTGCACGGTGGAGACAACATTGTTGACTACCATCTCTAGGATGGGTTACTCTACATGTTGGATACGCTATGTGTTCCTTAAGGTGAGAGTCTGTAGTTGATTAGAGAGGCTCACACCTCCAAGGTTGTAGGGAAATTTGGTATAGGGAAGACCTTGGCTAACTTTCAGAGGTATGTGTATTGGCCCAATATGCAAGAGTAGGTACCTAGGTTCATAAGAGGATGCATGATTTGTTGTATTATCAAGCTTAGCAACATGAGACAGGTTCTATATCATCCCTTACCTGTACCTCCTCGTCCTTGGGATAACATTTCCATGGGCTTTGTGGGAGGTTTACCGACAACCAGGAAGGGACATGATTACCTATTGGTATTTGACATGTTCAACAAGATGTGTGTTCTGATGCCCTGTAAAAAGACCATAAATGGACAATAAGAAACAAACTTGTTCTTTCAACAGGTCTGGGTGCACTTTTGGATACCAAGGAGCATCATTTCAGACAAAGATACAAGATTTCTCAATTCATTTTGGACTACATTGTGGGAGAAGATGGACACAAAGTTGAAGAGACAGATGGATAGACAAAAGCAGTTAACAGGACTTTGGTGCAGCTTCTGAGGGGATACAACTAGAAGAATCTAAAGACTTGGGATGAAAATCTAGTATATATACAACATTCTTATAACAAAGCAGTCCACACTTCTATAGGAAAGTCCCAATTTGAGACTTATTTTGGATATTTTCCACCTCCACCTTTAGATATTGCATATGGGAAACAAGGAGGAGTGAGGGAATATGTCACAGGAGATGCTATGAGGGCTTAAATATTTATAGAGAAGATCAGGCAGATCCATCTACAGGTACAAGAAAACTTGTAGAAGTCATAGGAGAAGTATAAGGCCAGACATGATCGTCACAAGCAATAGAAATCATTCATGGTTGGAGACAGAATATGGTTACAATTGAAGGAGAGGCTATAGGGGACACCTTGTCAATTGAAGGAGAGGTTGCAGGGGACACCTTGTCTCTTTATCACAACACCTTCTCATGCTATTCTACACATATATACCTTTCCAATGGTGCAAGAAGTGTGTCAATCAGAGTACGTATGCAAAAGTTATGCCAATCACAAGTTGACCTTCCTGTTTTCACACATATAGTTCGAGAGGATGTCATGTCAACACCCATTATTCATGGAAAAGGGGATATCCACGTGTTTGTGATGTAAAATAATCTAGAAGAGTCTATTTTGTAACTCTAGTTAAGAGTTGATGTAGTCAAACTTAGCCACTAGTAGGCTATCGGGTTGTGTTATAATCGAGCCACTAGGAGGAAGAGGCATAGCATTCTTTTAAGAGAATTTTGTTCCATAGTTGAGCAAAGATAGTGAGGACAGATAAGAGGTAGGTCACACAGAGATAATATGTGCACTGTAGAAACCCATAGGTCACATTCATTACTTCTTTGTATGTGCAACCATATTTCCAGACAAAGAAAGAGAGCGAAGCGACCTCACCTTCCCACTGAGTTTTCTCCCGAAAATTTCTCCCAAAGAGAATATTTTGTGTCTTATGTGCTTGTGAGCTTATTTTGTCATTCTCTACTTTTCTGCATGATTTATATTCACATGCATGCATTAATTACAGTTAAATCCATAGATCTTAAACTTAATAAATTGTAAGTGTAAAATTTCGGTATTTTAATATATTATTATCATATCTATTGTGACAAACTATCCAATGGAATATCCATGATAGTTTACAGATCAACATTAGTATTTAATTTAATTATTTGAATATATTAAAGCATTTCATTAATTAACTTTAATATTAACTATATAAATATCTTTTATAATAGTAATTAAGGTTACTAAAGAGGGTAATTTGGTGTTGAGAAAACATCAGAGAGTGATTGACAGGAACATTGCATTAGTAACTTAACTAGTATTAAGAGAAAAAATTTAGTTTGTGTAGAGCTCACACATGAGAGGATTTAACAGATCCTTTGAGGATTTTCTTAGTATTAGTAATGCTCATTTACGAGCATAGTAAAAGAAAAACTTATGCCTATGATTTTATATAATAATGAGTGTGAGTCGACTAAGAGTGAAAAAGTCCTAATTTGCATTAAGAAATCTCGTGTCATATAGATAATGGAACAATTCAAAATGGTGAAGACACGGGGAAATTGAGGTTGAGGAGGATCATCACAAGGACCTCCTATAAATAACCCTTTTCCATCATCAGAGTTGGCTCTCATCTTGCACACATTGGAAGCAATTAATGAGACTTTAAGAGGTCACTAAGCAACTGAGGTGGAGGTGGAGCACCCTCCATCAGGGTTGGGAAATATCGAGGGAATAAGAGACTCTGATAGAGGACCTCCAATCAAGGACAATAATAGGGAGCAATAGAATATTAAGCAACCAAAGTTTGTTGGAGGTCATGCCAGTGAACAAGCAAAATCCTGGTTATAGGGAATGAGATGGTGCTTCTCACTAAGAGATTATACTTCCAATTCAAAAGCTAAAATAATGATATTCCAGCTTAGAGATAGTGCCTTGAACTAGTGGGGTAACTTAGAGCGACAACTACATCTTACTCCTCACACAATTACTTGTGAGTTATTTGAGGAGAGATTCAGGAAAAAGTACCTACCAACATATTATGAAGAACAACGGGTAGGAGCCTTTGATGCCTTAGTACAGGGAAACCACATGGTAGAGGAATATGAGATTAAATTCATCGAATTGGTCAAATATTTCTCCTACATGGATATTGATCAACACCAACCAGATTTTTTCATTTACAGATTAAACCCTAATATTAGGGAAATGATGTGGATGTGGAAACCATCCATAGTTGCAAAAGTTGTTGAACATGCTCACTATGTTGAAGAACACTTGGAATTAAAAGGTAGAAACAAAACTATTTTTCCACAAAAACCAAGGTTTACGGGGAAGGCCCCTCGTACCTTCTCTAGGGGAGAAAGTTTGAGGCCACTGCCATATGGAAACAAGGTTGTACCAAGATCACCGACAATGGGGATTTCAATGGTTGCTAGTGCAGCTTCACTGACAACTTCGAGGACTCATGAAATTCACGTTGCAAGCCAAAGGTGTATTATATGGTTTCACATTCTGCATATTAAATCTTTCCAACACATTTTCTATGTACTCACTCCGAGACAATGTTAATTTGCGATTTTTCCTGTCTCTAGTTATTCTCTTACCAAGGATTTACTTTGTAGCACCCAAATCCTTCACTGCAAATTAATTTGCCAATTTTCATTTGAGAACATTTATTTCGTTCATGTTAGACCCTACAACAAGCATGTCATCTACATACAATATCAATATAATATAGTTGCCACCATTTTGTTTCTTAAGATAAACAGAGTGATCAGAATGACATCTAGTATATTCTTGTTTAGACATAAACTTGTCAAATTTTGGATACCATTGCCATGGAGTTTGCTTTAGGCCCTACAAGCTCTTCTTCAACCTGCACACTAATTTCTCCTTCCCTTTGACCTCATGCCCTTGTGGCTACTGCATATATATTTCATCCTCCAAATCCCCATGGAGAAAATATGTCTTTACATATAACTGCTCAAGATGCAAATCTTCTGTTGCCACTAGAATTAAAATAGTTCTGATTGAAGTCATTTTAACAATAGGAGAAAAAATTTCATTAAAGTCTATACCTTTCTTTTGTGCAAACCCCTTCACCATAAGTCTAGCCTTATACCTTTGTTTTCCTCCATCTTCTTCCTTCAACCTGTAAACCCATTTATTCTGCAATGTTATCTTACCTACAGGCAACTTGACTAAACCCCAAGTTTGGTTATGCATCAAGGAGTCCATCTCTTCTTCCATGGATTGATCCCACTTCTTCTTGGTTTCTATCTGCATTGCTTCTTCATATCTTTATGGTTCACCAAAATCAGTGAACACTACATAATATAATGAAGGAGAGTATCGTTCAGGGGGTCTACTTATGCTGGTAGATATTCTACCACCACTTTCAAGTGTTTGAGGTGCTTATTGTTGTTGTTGTTGTTGTGGCTGCTGATCATTATGATTTTTAGAAACCTTTACTTTTTCTGTGATCTCATCAAGAATTGCATATTATTTGTTTTCCTTTTCCTATTTCTTTTCCTACATCTGATCCTTATACACAACCTTTTCATTGAATATGACATCTCTTCTCCTAATGATTTTGTGATTTTCATAATCATATGAGCGATAACCAAAATCATTAACACCATATCCAATGAAATTACATTTCTTTGATTTTTCCTCAAGATTTGTTTTATTTTCTTTATTAATGTGGACAAAGGCTTCACAATCGAAAGTCTTTAAAAAGTAGTTTACCTTTTTACTTGTCCATGCCTGCTCTGGAATACCACCATCCAAAGAAATTGAATGCCTTTTGTTTCTTAGATAAACAACAATATCTTCAACATTTACCCAAAATTGTAAGGGCAATCCTACATGCAATATCATGCACCATGCACACTCCGTGGATGTCATGTTCATCCTTTTTGACATACCATTTTCATGTGGTGTTCTTGGAACTGTATTCTCTCTGTGAATTCCATGTTTTGAACAATAGTTATCAAACTCTTTGTTGCAGTATTCACCTCCATTATCTGATCTGAGACACTTCAAATTATTTCCTGTCTCATTCTCAACCAAAGCTTTCCATTTCTTGAAAGTATAAAATACATCATATTTGTTATGAATATAATAAATCTAGGTTTTTCTAGTGGCATCATCAATAAAAGTAACATATTAGTGAGAGCCACCAAGAGATGATACATGAGTTGGTCCCCATACATCTGTATGCACAAGCTCTAATTTGTATCTCTTCTTTTCCTTCCCAAGTCTAATAAGTTTGAATATCTTTTGTTTTCTGTAAACATAATTCTCATAGAAATCCAAGTCAACATGCTTCAAACCTGGCAACAGATTTCTAGAGTGAAGAATCGACATCATTTTCTCACTCATGTGCCCGAGCCTATGATGCCACAATGCCATATCTGCTCTTGTGGAGGTTAAATCATTAACACAATTAGAAATACCATTGTATAAATACAACATACCAACCTTTTCTCCTTTTTCCATTACCAAGGCTCCTTTAGTGACCTTCCCAGTTTTGTCTGTGAATGTAGTTACACAACCTTCACCAACCCTATTGAAATTAGATTTTTCTTCAAATATGGAACATTCCTTACCTCCTTCAATAACCATTGGTTTCCATTTTGTTGTTTTATAAAATCCTTAACCATTCCAATGATATTATAGGGTTTTTCATCACCCAAACGAACGTGTCCAAAATCTCCTTGAATGTAGTCATGAAGATGTTTCCTATTAGGTGTGGCATGGAAAGATGCCCCTAAATATACCACCCAAGCATCAATAATATTCTCTAATGAAAGAATCAACGCATTTTGCAACACATCACCTATAACATTTGCTTCATGGTTGTTCTCTTGTTGTCCATCTCCTTCTTTTCCTTTCCGATACTGGCAATCTTTCTTCAGGTGCACTTTCTTCTTGCAATTTCAACACACTATCCATGATCTGGATTTGGATCTGCCTTTTCTTGACTTATTGCAATTTCCTGGACTCCTTCCTCTTTCCATTTTCTTCCCCTATTCTCTATAGTCAAAGCATTACCTGATGTCTCACCTAAGCTTTTCCGTCACATTTCCTCACTAAGGATAACACCAACAACATCATCAAACTTTAAAGTACTAAAACCAGAGACATAGTTATCGATAGCCATAAATATGCCATTCCAAATTTCTGGCAATGAGCATAGAAACAATAAAGCCCTAACTTCATCATCAAAATTTAATTGTACAAAACTTAATTGACTGGTAACCGTTTTAAATTCATTTAAATGATCAGCAACAGATCCACCTTTTGACATCTTCATATTAAATGACGCTTCATAAGAAATACCTTATTCGAGGCCTAGGATTTTTCATATAGTTTTTCCAATGCCATCATTAAACCTTTTGTTGTTGTTTCCTTTGAAATTTTGAATGCCACCAATGCTTCCAGACATAACCATGTTGTTCCTAGTTCATTTCTGTCAACAAACTCCCATTCTGCATTTGTCATACTCATCAGCTTCTTTGTTTTTCCGCTCAATGGTAGGTACATTTTTTTTTTTGATGCAGATAATATTCCATCTGCATCTTCTAAGGCTGGTAGTTTTGGCCGTTAAATTTCTCGATCCTAAACTTACCATATTCCACCATTTCTCCCGGTCGAACAAGGAAACCTTCTCTCTTGTGAGTTTATTAGCCAAATAGACCTTCGACTATGATACCAGTTGTTAGAAATTAATTAACGGAGTATTGAAATACACAAAATCTTGTGGAAACATATATACAAAAACACATAAAACAAGAGAGACACAGATACATGATTCAGCCAATTTGGGCTATGTCCACAAAGAAAGAACCAGTCCTTCCTTTTATATTATCCAACAAAATGAATAGATACAGCCTACAACATATTTTCTCTAATTTCCTCTTCGCTCTCACACATCCTCCTCTCACTTTCTCAGAATAATCATTCACAACTGAAATACAATTCCATCATATAAACTGAGGGTTTCCTTCTAGGGAAAAAAACCATAAATTAACATAACTTCTACCATCAAATCATTCGCCCAATAAACGATGAAGATTGACTATGAAAATACAATATTTTACAAGGAAATTTTTCATCTATTTTTAGCTTCAGGGTTGCTTCCCACGAACACCTGCTAGAGGGGGGGGCATCTTTAAAAGTATCCATCCCCCCCCCAAGACCCCTTTCGCGACTATCATATAGGTAGCGTTGTCGCCCCATTTAGGAACTAGGGTCCAACATGGTTGAGACATCTAAAGAAGATAATCAGACTCCATACCCAACACTTTGGAAGATTGTTTAAAAAATAAGGTGATTTATTTAGATGATGAAGGTAAGTCAATTGCGATTTGTGGAATCAAGAGAGGATTGTCCCTACGATTCATCTCCATGATGAAGGTAAAATGTTGTCTTTGGAAAGGTTGTAAACTATATGTGGCCAAGGTTGTGAGTTACTAGAAATGACCTTCCCTAGAGCAACACCCAATTTTGTCAGAATCCAAGGATGTTTTCCCGAAGGAATTACTTGGATTATTGCCTGTGAGGGAGATCGATTTCATAATTGACCTAAAACCTGGTGAAAAACCAATATCTAAGACACCATATAGGATGAAAAATCTAGAACTTTGTGAGTTGCAGATGCAGTTAAAAGAGATTTTAGACCTGGTATTTCACCTTGGGGTACACCAGTGATTTTCGTCAAGAAGAAGGATGGTTCCTTAAGGATATGCATAGATTATAGGGACTTGAATCAAGCCACAATAAAGAATAGGTTCCCGAAACCTAGAATAAATGACTTATTTGATCAAATGAAGGGAGCAACAATTTTCTCAAAGATCGATTTATGATCTGGATACCACCAAGTGAGGATTAAGGAAGGTGACATCCCCAAAACTACATTTTGGACTCAGTTTGGGAACTACGAGTTCATAGTTGTAACATTTGGTTTAACTAATGCACCAACAGTATTCATGATTCTCATGAATGGTGTTTTTAGGAAGTATTTGGACAAATTTGCGGCATGTCTTTCTGGATCATATTCTTGTGTATTCCAAGAATGAAAAGGAGCATGAAGATCACCTAAGGGTTGTATTGACCTACTTAAGGGAAAATCAATTATATGGAAAACTATCAAAATTTTCCTTCTTTCAGAAGAAATTTCATTATCTTGGGCACATCATTTCAAGAGAAGGGATTTTAGTTGACCCGGAAAAGGTAAAGGCCATAATGAATTGGCCAATACTAAAAAATGTTCATGAGGTGTATATCTTCATGGGGTTAGCAGGTTATTATCATAGATTTGTGGAAGGGTTTTCAAGGATTGCAAAACTCATCACCACAATACAACAAAAGAGGGTTATGTATGAATGGACATATGAATGTGACACTGCATTCACCAAAATAAAGAGTTTACTAACTAGTGCACTGATCCTCTGAGTTCTAGACATGGAAAATGACTTCACTATCTCCACCGATGCTTCGAAGCAAGGATTGTGATCAATGTTGATGCAATAAGGCAGAGTAATATCTTACACATCTAAAAGTTTAAGAAACATAAAGAGTTGTATGCTACCCATGACTTAGAGCTAGCAACAATAATGCTAACTTTAAAACTATGGAGACACTACCTCGTCGGGAGAATATTTGAGTTAAGAATTGACCACTAGAGACTGGAGCACCTCTTCAGTTAGAGATATTTAAATGTTAGACATAGGTGATGGAGTGAATTCATGAGTGAGTATGATTTTGGGATCTCAACATTAAGGGAAAGGAAAATGTGGTGGCTGATGCACTAAGCAGGAGGCCACAAACCTTCTCCCTAGTACCCTTGAGGGTCAATTTGAGGGAACATGTGTTGGAGAAACTCTTTGAATATAGTTGGTATCTAACAACTATATCAACACTCTAGAGCGGTAAGTGGATAGAACCAAATTTTTAGGGTTATTTCCTTGAACCATATGGACAATTGAGATTTCAAGGGAGAATGTACATCCCTAAGGAATGGGATATAAGAAGAAATGTCCTCAAAGAGTCACATAGAGCACTCTATTATGCATATCCTAGAGTGAAGAAGATGTATGTAGACATGAAGAACCTCTTCTTTTGGGAAGGAATGAAGCATGAAATAGTCCATTTTGTCACCAAATGTCTTGAATTTCAATGAGTGAAGTCTGATAATTTCCATCCAACAGGACTCCTACTACTGCATGACATCCCTATGTCTAAATGGGAGGTCATTTATATGGATTTTGTTGTGGGTTTTGCACTCGATACATAGAGGCACAACACTATATTGGTTGTAGTTGATAAATTGACCAAAAGTGCCCATTTCATCCCAGTAAGAGACACCTATAATGTTACTAATGTGGCACAAGTTTTTATAAGAAAAATTATTCGGCTACATGGGTTACCCACAAAGATCATTTCCAATAGAGACACTCACTTTACTTCTAGGTTTTGGACAAGTTTTCAGTCATCGTTGGGGACTCAGTTGAACTTGAGCACTGCATATCATCCATAAATAGATGGGCAGGCTCAGAGTAAATCAGGTTATGGAAGACATGCTTAGAATGTACATCATGAATAATCAGACTCAGTAGGAAAGGTACTTACCATTGGTAGATTTTTCCTATAATAATAGTTACCACAGTTCGATTGAGATGCCTCCTTATCAATCTCTATATGGGAGGCAATCTAGGAGACTATTAAGTTGGGAAAAATTGGAGGACTGAGTAATAGTTAGGCCAGAATTGGTTCAAGAAAGGGAGGAACAGGTAAGAAAGATTCAACAAATGTTAAAGGAAGCACAAGATATACAAAAGAGTTATGTCGATGCACATAGGATTGATCAAAGTTATGAAGTAGGGCAGAAATTTTGTATTTGTATTCAATCCAACAAAAGCACCATTCAAATTAGGAAAGGGACGAAGTTGTCACTTCAATTTATAGGACCTTATAGAATCAAGGAGAAGCTTGGACCAATTTCCTATAATCTTTTACTACCACTCCATTTGCATAAAACTCATGATGTTTTTCATCTATATATTCTACAACATTATGTTTCTGATGAATCTCATAAATTGGATTGGAGGGAATTGCAAGTCTCAGATGTGGGAACTGTAATGATCAAACCATTATGCATATTGGAACATATGGTTCGACAACTCAGATTTCCAATGGTGGACCAAGTTAAGGTCCAATGGGACAAGTATAGCCTAGGATCTGCTACCTGGGAGGATTTGGAGACTATACGTCATGACTACCTTTCATGTTCTGAGCATCTATGATGCCCATTTTGACTTAGATAGCCACCTATGCTAAGGATATATTTGTAGTTTCATGTTGTTTTATTTATGAATGCTATGTAATATTGATGCATTTTAGTTTGACAGATGAAACTACTTATATAAACCATTTGATGGATTAGGTATTGTTGATTAAAATATTTGATTTATGACTTATTTGATGTATGATTTACTTGATGTATGGCTTACTTGGTTATGATTTATCTAGTGTATGACTTATCAGAGTTATTTTTGTTTAATGTATGGCTTAAGGGGATATGGTTTATCTAATGAATGACTTATTGAAGTGATGATTTATCTAATGTAATATTTACTTCCAGTATGTTGTTATGAATTACAAAATTGGCACGTGGATACTAGACTTAATAACATGATGATTAAGATCACTTATCTATATATATTTTGTTGTTATGTATATGCATGAATGAGAACTAACCTATAGATTGAAAATAACTATATGATAACCAAGATCTATGCTTCCGATTAGGGAATGTTGAGACATCCAATAAGGAATGGTATGATGTACATTGTTTTATAATTACATTTTGTATCTACTTGATATGCACTATTATGACATGGGTAAAGTGTATATGATAGGTGACATGAATACCTAACTAGATTATTTGATGACAAGTATCCAACCAACACCATAGTATGGTCCATATTAGGGTTTTAACCCTAGTTTTGAGGAGGGGTGGAGGCATTTCCTACTATGTAACTTCCAAGCATGGAATCGTGGGAGGGAAATGATGGACACACTCCCTTAGACATGTGATGATGATTGTCAGTTACCTGCTGGGGAAATTAGGTTGACATAATTGACACTTTCACCATATTGATTTTATCAGTGGTTATATCAGTATAGCTTATGCTAGAGTATATTGCAGCAGAGGATGGATAGGATGGGAGAGAAAGTAGGTTATGGAGGATAGGAGGCTATAGGTTAGTTGGAGACTCTTGATGGGAAGTGGTATCCTTGCTTGAATTACTTAATTTAACTACATCTCTCTCTATTTTGTTATGCCTTATTGTCAAACTTCTTTCAAACTCTTTGTATCATTTTCACTCTAACTTTGGGACGAAGTTTTCTGAGGGAAGGGGAGTGTATGTAATGCTCTACTTGATCGTATCATGCTAATTTTGATTAGTGTTTAATTACATTGGAAAAATTGACTTATAATTATTAAGTAACACCTACACTCGTGAATATTGACTTAAATTATTAAGTAACACCTACACTCGTGAATATGACTTTTATTATTTGTTATTATTTAATTATTAATCAATTCCCAATTTATCTTCTCAAATTTCATTTTGGATAAGGTATGGTCTTTTCCAATTTATTTCTATATTAAATAGCCATATTTCAATTTCAAAGGTGTCTTCTCAAACTTAATTTTGGATAATATATGCTTTTCTCTAATTTATTTCTGAATTAAATATCCATATCTCAATTCACAAGGTGTCTTGTCAAATTTACTTTTGGGATAAGATATGGGAAGGAAAGTAAAGGTCATTAAATTAAAAGTATGGCGGGGTATTCATGGCATTAATGGCATGTGGTTGAGATGGATGAGAGGAATATACATAAGGGGAAGAAGGATGAGAGGAGAAGGGGGGATCCTCATTCTTTATTTTGACATTGGAGGATTTTATTTGTGGGAGGAATGTGGAGAAGGAGAAGGGAGAGAATGGAGAGAAGAATGAGAGAAATCAAACTTGGATCTATTAGAGACTGTTGGTTTTATAGTGGACACATTACAACTAGTTGGACTTGGGTTCAGAGGGCTAGGGAACCTATGGAGGTTCCCTGGGCTAGGAAATCATTCCTAGTTCGTTGGGAGGTAAATTTAGTTGGGTAGCCTAGGAGGAGCTTCCTAACCAAGCCAGTGGAACACATATTATTCTATTTTTTGTTTTATGTAAATTGATGCAAAATGAAATTTCTTACATGTTATTGATCAAATTTTACTTGTATGTTTTTTATCAAGTAAATGTAGAGTTATAAACATGCTATTTTATTCTTATTGTAATTACATTTAATGATAAATTTGGTTTAGCTAGAAGACCAATGTTAGGTCCTCACATTTAATTTTTTGGGAGATGAGATGGTCCATTACAAGTGGTTGTCTCTATTATTTAACTAGCAAAGTTGTTAGCACATACAACTACTCTTTTTAATTAGCCTTTTCCATGTTGATAGTGATATTGGGGTCCTAAAAAGTCAAGTTCTACTAGCACAATCGATTGAGGATGAGCCTCGTTAGCAAGGCGACCCTGGATCAAAACTCATGGGGGGTGGTTGTGACTTGTGCTAGGGGGAGGAGACATGTTAAAAATCCAGTCAGCTAAGGGTTGGTTTGGCTGAGGTCGAGTGCGATCCCCAGGTGAATTTGACAGCTTAGATGCCCTTGGGTTACGACTCTTCAAGCCATAGGTCAATCCTGGAGGATCTTACACAACTTGACAAACAAACAAAAAAGATTGGGGTCCTAAAATAACACCATTCTGTTTGTTTAAGTTGGCACTTCCTTTTAATTTGGAAATGCTCATTTTAATTATATAAGAAGTTAATGTTTCCTTTTAATTTGGTAGCACTCATTTTAATGATATAAGAAGAAGGCTCTACCAAATAAAAAGGTAGATAATGGTACCCATGATGAAAATAGATGTTATGCTATCAAAAGACACCTCATCATACATATCATTTCAATAGGTGGCAATACCAAAATAAAATCCACATGTTTTAATGATTTTTAACCAGTAACTAGGGGACATTATGACATTATCGATAACACTAACGTGCCTTTTGGTATTAAAAATGATCAAGGATGGATAACAAAGACCTTGCGAATTTAATAAAGGTTCCTAATTAAAGCATTTTGAAAGATGCATTAAAACACAACATAGGCTCTTTATATGAGATTCTTGGCTTGTGAATGAAATATGGCCACCATTTATTGGTTTTAGGAAATAATAATGGGTTTTGAGGCTTAGATCATGGTTGAAAAAAAAACAAGGGCCTTATGGAATAAAATTAACCTTATAGGCCTTAAGCACTATGAAAAAGGCCTACAACCATGTCACATGATCTCCTCTATTTA
Organism: Pinus tabuliformis; assembly: GCA_031772625.1. Taxonomy (NCBI): domain Eukaryota; kingdom Viridiplantae; phylum Streptophyta; class Pinopsida; order Pinales; family Pinaceae; genus Pinus; species Pinus tabuliformis. The sequence continues at coordinate 818,897,906 of CM062814.1, forward strand.
GGGTGTTTCACCTCCAAGTTATATTCCAACAGTCATTTGGTGGTTTTTCACAAAGAGGATGGGTAGAGGGGCCTTGACTATGTTTTGGAGAGGAAAATAGGTTATTTTCCCCTAGAAGAAGGTTTTAGTGCTAAATATTTCTTTTTGAAACATGTCAAGGGGAGGGAGTTTTACATGTTTTTTATTTTATGTAACAATAATGCATACATGTTATTAATGTGTGTGCATTCCTATGAATTCAGAAAAATATGTGGGATTGTCTCTTTTCCTTAACATAATGGTTGAGTTGGTTTCATAAACAAAAACACGTTAGTTTTTCTAGCCACCTAATATTATCTTCTTTTTTTACGAGATTCTTGTAACATCCTCCTCCCACATCTACCCAAGTAATCGACCAACGAGGGTAAACATGTGACAAGAAGTTACTATGATATGATTCGACCTCCTAGGTGACCTTAAGGAAGTGGAATCGATGGAAACCCACAACATAGACCTTCTATACCTTCTACAGGACTCCCAAAAGCCTTCTCAGTCATCCCCATGACTAGTCCCTGGCTCCCACTAAGTTTTAGACCATTAAACCCCTGGACGCTCCCTTGATATGGACAAAGGTGCGTCTAGGAGGCTCCAGTCGCTCCCATAGCAAGGCATGGGTGCATCTGGGGACTTTTCTCCTCAAAACTGCGCCTGGGACTTTGAGATTTATGCCACTTTTCAAGTCTAGAATCTAAGTCACTGCCCATAAACCCCTGTACAGAATCCATAATTTACATGACAACAAGACTTGCAAGCCAAAAATGGCTCCATGACTAGGCCTGACCATCCCCAACCGGGACTGACATTTTGTTAAACACTTGCCATTAATGCAATCTACAGGACATGAATACAAGGCAAAGCATAAATGACTAATAACTCTTATGAGGCTTGACAAGACGGATCGCCACCCTCTTCCCTTAACTGTTTTGACATCAATTAGGTCCTACATCCATTATCCTTTCAGTTACAAGCAAATACATCAAATAACAATGACTATAACCATGCTTATAACCAACATTAAACCATGTAAATAACAATGAGATACCATCCATTAAGGCCACATAATAACAAGTACAAAAGTAAGAGAACTTAGATTTTATTAAACATAGGCAAGTGCCGACCAGATTGGGGACTTCCACGTACCACCCAACCATAGACATGGCTGAACCGAATCTTTATTTCATCCAGTCACCCCTGTGCCATATTCCAAGCATGAATGTGGGATCTCATGGATAAACTAATCTGAAAACAACCAAGGGAATCCAGTGTAGATAAATTGCAAATTCTCTACAAATCTACCTCTGAGATCTATGTACAAAATTTGATAGTAGATTAACTTGGTAATGCAATATATCAAAGAAAAATACTATAATCTACTTCTACTATCAAACTTGCAGAAGCTTAAAGATCGAGCTAAATCATAGTTGAACACATATAACCATAAGAAGAAGAATCAATGCACATGAAACAAAGAAAATACTCAGGGGAAAGCCTCAGCTAAAAACCCCACTATCTATATTATCATACAAGGTGGAAATACATCAGAATTATACAAAGCCTTAGCTCTCAGTACAATCCTCCTGGATGCTCACAAGCAATAAAAGCTTCTCACAAGCCTTCTCCTCTACCCTCCAAGCTCCTATTTCCTTGCGCAGTTACCTCTGGGATGATCTCCTTCACCCAGTGTAACACTGCTCTCACACACTGCTCTAACACACTGTCAGAACTGCGCAATCCTCAAGGAACCTTGTTCCTTTTGCATGCATGAGTTTCCTTTATAAGAGAAAACATGCAACTAATACTACACTATCCTTGACATTTAGCTCAACTGGGTCTTTCTCATAACAGACATGCATGAGTTTCTGATGAGGGAATCTTCATTGATCTAGAGTACACTAGTTGAGTGCATGCATGCATCAACTTACTAATAACTCACAATTAGTTCCTCAAACAGTTTGGAACTAATTTAACTGGAATTAACTCAGTAAACTGAGCTAACTAATTACAACTCAAATATAGCTCAATCTTATCTCCTTAATTAAGGGATAATCTCCTTAGTTAAGGGATAATCTCCTTAATTTAAGGGATAACTGTTGCATGACTTTAGAACGACTTCTAACTTGATTTTCTCCAACTAATTAATCCATAATGAATTAATTAATTAATTCCAAGCAGTTGGTGAGACTAAATTCAAATTTAATTCACAATTTTAATTCAAGGACAAATTAAAAATGGAATATTCTGGATTCTATTTTTATCATTTCTTGTTTCTATTTTCAACACTCCCTCTCAACAAGAAAGGAATTCAACTCGATCCTAATCCTGAACCTTTGGAATGTTCTACATGCAACAATTCTCTCTAGTGTTGTTGCTCCAGCAACTCTGAAAACAAAAAAACATCCTACCTGAATCAGAATTATGCCTCTGTCATCAAATTCTATGACTACTATTGCCTCTATCGACTAAAAACTCTGCCCTTCTGCTGACTTAGCCTTTCTGCACTATTGTCAATCCTTCTCTGTGCTCTTCAATATCTGAATACTCTAGCCTCTATCACTTTGATATCTGACTGCATCAATCCCATTGATTCCTTCCGCTTCTATGTCCTTTGGGCTCTCGTAGCAAGGCACGATCCATGAGATAAAACCTCTCAATGGACCCTGCCCAATTTCAGCCTTCTTGGGACTATCACTTCACATTGCCCCACCTCACACCTAGAGGTATGGTTGAATGTGATCCCTCTACTGACTCTAATTGTGGCTCCTCCACAATTGTTTGAGACTTCTTCTGGGACTTCATGTTGAGAGGTAATTTACTCTCCCTCTCAACCACCAAGTCTCTAACATTTGCCTTGCTCCTCAAGGCTTTGCATGCATCTTGAACCTCAAGAGCATACAGGTTCTTGACTCATCAACCAATCAGTTTCACCTGTCTTGTGGTGATGTCTCTAAGGAAAACCTTTCCCTTGTTGAAGACAACATCATAGCCTTTGTCCTCCGTCATCGCGACCGAAACCAAGTTCTTATTCAGTCCAGGCACATACTTCACATCTGTCAAGGTGATAGAAGCTCCATGCTCCCACTGAAAAGCAACCGTGCCCACTCCTGAAACACTAAAATTTTCATCATCACCCATCTCTATGTGAATCTTGAGGTCTTTCTCCTCCAAGGCACTAAATAAAATTTTATTGCCAGTCATGTGGAATGAGGCTCCACTGTCAAGAAACTAACCACAACCCTTCATCGATGACACCATGCATGCGATGAGGGTGAATTCCATTTTGAACTGAGAGGCTAATGCCTCCAATCCATCCAAGGATTCCTTCTTGGACTTTTTCGATGGGAAATTAGTCGCATAATGTCCCATCTCGGAACAATTAAAGCATCTCACTTTAGACTTATCAACCTTCTTCCCTCCATGAGAAGAATTTGATTTGAAATGGGACGCCTTTCCCTTCCCTTTCCTTGCCTTACTTGCTAAGGCTAGATTTTCTTCATCATCATCCTTGGATGAAGAACCATCTCGTGTGCTCCTCTTAATCTCCTCTTGCATGAGATCCGACCATAGTCGTTCCTAATCCGGCAGTTTCTTCCTTCCATTCACAGAGTCCTGGTAGCTATTCCAGCTCTTTGGAAAGTTAAGTAGAGCGAGGCTTAACATATCATCATCGGAAGTAATTATTCCCACACTTCCAAGCTCATCTCTGCAAGTGGTGAGCTTGTTCAGATATGTGGAAATAGTATCGCCATTCTCCATCTTGATTCTTCAAAGCTTATCCTTAAGTGCCAATTTCCTCTGGTCACTATTTTTTTTGGTAGAGGTCCTTCAATGTCTTCCACATTGAATATGGAGTATCCTTCCAATGGAGACTCAAGACAATATGGTCTCGAACTCTCTCAAGGATGATCTGTCTCATCCTTGCCACACACTTCTTCCACTCAGCCAACTCTTGTGCATTAGTTGAACTTGGCTTTGGGATTTCTTGATCAATGAAATCCTTCAAGCTATTGTCTTCTAATACAACCTCCATGCAATCTTTCAATGCTATGTAATTTGAGATGCCTTCCAAGGCATACTCAAGTCTCAAGCCATAGAATTCCATTGGTCAACCTTAAAGTATGATAAGAATTCGATTTGCACCTGCAACCCTGAACTTCAAACTTCGAATTCTCTTCTCCATATACTGTTCACATCTCCGATAAACTTTGCTCCAATACCATGTAGATAAAACTGCAAATTCTCTACAAATATACCTCTGAGATATATGTAGAAAATCTGACTCTAGATTAACTCGATAATGCAATATACCAAAGAAAAATACTATAATCTACTTCTACTATCAAACTTGCAGAAGCTTAAAGATCGAGTTGAATTAGAGTTGAACACATATAACTAGAAGAAGAAGAATCAATGCACGTGAAACATAGAAAATACTCAAGGGAAAGCCTCAGCTAAAAACCCCACTATATGTATTATCATACAAGGTGGAAATACATCAAAATTATACAAAGCCTTGTCTCTCACAGCTAGCCAGCTCTCAGTACAATCCTCCTAGATGTTCACAGGAAATCAAAGCTTCTCACAAGCCTTCTCCTCTAGCCTCCAAGCTCATATTTCCTTGCACAGTCACCTTCGGGATGGTCTCCTTCACCCAATGTAACACTGCTCTCACACATTGCTCTAACACACTGTCAAAACTGTGTAATCCTCAAGTAACATTGTTCCTTCTGCATGCATGAGTTTCCTTTATAGGAGAAGACATGCAGCTAATACTACACTGTCCTTGACATTTAGCTCAACTGGGTCTTTATCAGAATAGACATGCATGAGTTTCTGATGAGGGAATCTTCAGTTATCTGGAGTACACTAGTTGAGTGCATGCATGCATCAACTGACTGATAACTCACAATTAGTTCCTCAAACAGTTTGGAACTAATTTAACTGGACTTAACTCAGTAAACTGAGCTAATTAATTACAACTCAAATATAACTCAATCTTATCTCCTTAATTAAGGGATAATCTCCTTAATTTAAGGGATAACTGTTGCATGACTTCAGAAAGACTTCTAACTTGAATTTCTCCAACTAATTAACCCATAATGAATTAATTAATTAATTCAAAGCAGCTAGTGAGACTAAATTCGAATTAAATTCACAATTTTAATTCAAGGACAAATTAAAATTGAAATATTCTAGATTCTATTTTTATCATTTCTTGTTGCTATTTTCAACATCCATAGGTTAAACCACCTCCACCCTCACCAAATAGTGATCTCACCAAAATCAACACCGAGATAACAAAACCAAACCGAGTTTGGAATGCCTCCAGAATCCATCAGTATCCTTGAGGAATTTTCCATCTCCTTGTATCTCAAGCTTTACCGCAATCCACATCGAATCACTATGCCCTAAACCAAGACGCCACCCTTTGGATTTACTATGTATCTTGCCAAAACTGGGCAAGGGATTCTTAGGCCTTTGGGAATTTTCCTGAGACCATCTCTGCCCCAAATTCTGAAACCATTCGATAATTCCAAAGCTCAAAACCAAGAAACAATCCCATCATGAAATGACTATCTAGAAAAAGGAAAGGCAAGGCTGAAAACCATTGTCATAACTCGGCAAGACCATGCCACCGACAACCATAGAACCAAATACCAACATGCAAATCCATGCATGTCAAAACCAGCTAGGAAATCACACATGCAATATGTTACTTGCAAGTATTCATGTTGAAGCTTCTTGATCCTGCTCTTCATTGCTTGCTCTTTGCTTTCCTTTCTTTTCCTTGTCCTTCCTTTGCTTGCTTTTCCCTTCCTTGCTCCAAATTTAGATGCTCCAAGAAAACTCTAAGTGTCCAAGAGAGTGAGAGAGAGACAATAATGAGAGAGCTCCAAAATTGAACTGACAAAAGGTTACACTAACCAAGCCTTGAGCAAAATCTTGCCCACTAATCCTCAGAAGCCTTTTTATTAATGAGGCCTCTAATTTCTTCAATTTCCATTATTTTCCTTCGTTCTCCTACTCACATGAAACCTATGACCTTTCACGTTCCTTTTCTCCTAATTTTTGTTACTTTCGTAAATAAAATTCCAATTAATGTCTCTTGCCTTTCTAAAGACTTTTCCATTGCCTTTGCCAATTTCCTTTAGCCATAATAACCGAAATGAACACCCACTAGGATGTTTTTCCCAACACTTAGATTGGAAGACGTGTCCCATGACCTTGGCCTTATTTTTTTCTTTATTAACTTTTATATGGAATTTTGACTAGGGTTGTTACAATTCCGAATATAGTCCACATATTCATGATTAATGAAACTACCCACTTATAAAGCTCTATATTTGGATTTTAGACACGAGAAATGAATAAGACCTACAAAGTAAGAGAAAATGATTGATTATGGAAGCACCCTCAAAGCCAATCTTAGTGCTTGACATCACAATTTAAAATCTTCACTAATTTTGTTACTATTTTTAAAATATAAAATTAGTAATTAAAGAATCCAAAATGTGGTAGTGCATAGGAAATTATTTTTACCACAACTAAGAAAATTGTTAAAAGAAAAATTGACATTTAGGTACTAAACTAACATCTTAATGCAAATATATGGAATATATGTAGAGGAAAAGCAACATAACTTTTTTATATTTATTTTTCAGAGCTATACAATAACCACGGAGAGTATTATGCGCTTTGGCAAGGTTTGGAATTGGATCTCGTCAATAATTTCCGGTCCCTAAAGGTCTTTGGAGACTCTAAGATCGTCATTCAACAAGTGTTAAAAAATATTGAGAATGATGATCCTTTGCTTTCTCCCATATTTCATCAAATTAATTTGTTGATTAACCATGTTTTAATATATATTTTCACCATACCAAATGAAATTTGAATGTTGAAGCTGATCTTATGGCAAATGAGGGTGTATTATTAAAGTGTGGATATAATCATCAAACCTTCACCATAATGTACAGTAATCATATGTGAATTTCTTGAGCCTAAAGGATTATTAAAATTGGGAATAGAGATTTGATTATAATAATCATGCTAGACACCATTGAGTTAAGAACCTTATTAAATAAGGTACACGTATGGGAGGCATTCCATTGTTGTAGAGAATCAAGCCCTCTCGACCACCTGGAGAAGCGACACAAGTTTGAAATCAATAAAGGACAAATAGACAAGTCATGAATTGAATAATACGGTATATCAAATATGAGAGCCCATATTGTTTCATCCAGAGTATCAGTTTGGTGGTAGGCAGTGTTTGGAAAACCAAAGGTTTAGAGCCGAAAATTTAATGGATCCAACCCAAGTGGTTATGATGAAAGCATCAACTTTCAATGGAACAGGAATCCAAAATTTGGGCAGGAAGGGGATGTTGTCATTATATATATAGAGTGTAGGGAATCAGAGGATTGAATTATGAAGGCAATTCAAATTTTAAGTGTGTTGAACTAGTAAATTCAGAGAATTTAGGTGGAAATGGAGCACAATGAGGGGGAAGTCGGTGAGGAGATCAGCGCCATTGTGGCTAGGCTTGTAGGAATCATGGAATTCATGACCACCTTGATATCCAGTACTGCTAATATGCAATTGGAGGAGACACGTGCCTGTAAGGAACTGTTGTTAGCGATTGGAGATGTTAGAGTTCAAAATGGAGCATCTATATTTAGATTTTGATATGTTGGAGTTTAGAGTTGATAATATCATAAGAATAGGGGACAAAGGTATACCAATGCGCATTAAATATTTCAGCGATGATATGGAGGTTGCAGTGAACAAGGAGCTCATGGAGAATGATGATGACAATGTGTTAAGTTATGGTATGTTCTATGCTTATAACAGTTTACTTCTTTTTCTTATTATATTCCACCGATTAGCAATCACATGTACATAAAGTAAAGTGCAGATAGAACATTAAATGATCGACAGAAAACAAGCCAAGACAAGAGACACAAGATGTGGCGGCTAGCCAGGGACAAACCCCACAATGTGTGGGGAAACCCTTTGATCAAATCTTCTTTTATCTTCAATAATTCAGCAGAGAGAAATAGTACAATAAATCTGATTCATATCAGCAGTAGCAAACCCTAGATCAGTAGCATCAGCATTAGCGACTTCATTATCAAACTAGGGCAGACCATATCTCACAAACCGACAGTCGGATTGACTTCATTCCACCACCAAAAGTTTCGGCTTCCAGAGGAGGTTCAGATGAACCTACAACGCAGTTCAGATGAGGAGATCTTCTAGGCTACGCAAGTCAATCTTTGCTTCTGCAGTTGATGAGCCCCAAATTTTGGTAACATTTTGGGCTCATTTGGCCTACTTACCTTGCTCAACCCTTCATTTTTCATCACTTATGCATCATTTCTTAGTATATTCATGTTATTTGTAGGAAGGAGGTCAGTCACTATGCCTAGGTGGCTAATACATGTTTATTTCAGGTTTTTTGACATTAAATGGAGTAAAACCACGCAGATGAAGGCAAGGAGATAGCCAAGGTGGCATTGCGGTTTTGTAGGAAGGTTGTCCACAGCCTTGAATGACCTTCCTTGTGATCTCCACCCCAACTCGGAGCTCCAACAGCTATCACCACCGAGCTAGAAGGCAGCCAACGGATTCTAAAGGAACAACAGTTTACTTTTAGTTGGTCAGCCAAGCCCCACTAATTTAGGAGGCCAGCTTGGCCCTCATAATGTATAAGTATTGAGGCTGTAGCCTTCGATGGGAACTTTTGAACCTTTGTTGCAAATTCTGAAGTACGAGCTACAACTCTGTTTTGCTCTTTGTAAGCCATTTTTGGCATGTTGTTAGACTTTTGACTATGATCTTTTAATAAAAGGCAGGCAGATTTGAGTTCAATTCTGAGTTCTTAGAGGAGCTATAGCTCTCAGGTTTGGGCCCAACCTGAGAGCAATAGGCCTCCTTTCTTTGTATTGTTACTTGTCTTTCTTTCAGCATTATATTTCTTGTCCTTTAAATGCACTTGGAAACACAGTTTGCTGATTCAGATTTCTTGGTGTGGTTACATAGGTTAGTGTTATGAACAAAGTTGCTTTCAGTAGTTTAGATTAGAGTAAGGAGATTAGAGTGATCAGAGCTCCAAAAAAGGGTTGATTGCACACTCACTTCCACCTCTGTTTAGAGATTGGGATTGCAACCTGTGCCACCCACCAAAAACACAGTTTTACATGTTCATGCAAGCTTTAACGTAATATTTTCAGTTGTAGAAGTGTCCATGCATTTAGATCTTGTGGAATAACTCTTTGTTTCAACACCATGCACGATTTTCCTTTAACTTACATTGTTGTTCTTTGGTTTCTAATAAAACAGTTAGAGTAGGTTGATGACATTTCGGTTATACGCAAGACAGAGGTGATTTGTTTCATTTACACTACGCAACACCACTCTATCATTTCCTTATCCTTCTCAGTCGTGCCTAAGCCATCTACTTACCTCCCAGCTAGATCATTTGCCCACCAACTCTTCTATTATCCACGTTGTTTTATCTTTTCGGCCTTCCATTGCCTCTACCCTCCTATCGACCAACTAGCTTTACACACACCCTCTCCATCTCATCTCTCTATCCATAAGCCATCACAAGCTCCCCTTTCATCCTCCCTATCCACCCATACAGCTCATTCCCTCCTCCATCACCCAAAACTCCGATTGCAGAACATCCTGTAGAAGTTAGCAGACTTCCTGTAGAAATCCTGAACTTCCTGTAGGATCCCCTGCAGACATCCTGTAGAAGCTTGCAAACACGGTTTCCAAGCATCTGAACGTTGTGAACTTCTGTGGAATGATGTTAGGGATCCCCTGGACCCTCTCAGAGTCCTCCTGACCTTTTCCAAGCCTTCCTCCCCTTGATCTACCCCTGCACAGTCAAGACCCAGTGAGAAGCACAGGCATAATAATTCCAACCACTTGAGCAAAAATACAAAAACATGTTCTCTTCAGATGAAAGTAGTTTAGACCCATGCATCTCATCTCACTAGAAGTAATGGCATCATTTTTAGAAGTTGCATTCCCACCATTGCATCGTAAGGATTAAGCTGGTCAAATTAGGGTTTACTAGGGTTTCCATGTTTTGTTGGCTTTCAGTTCATTCTTGCAAAGTAGGTTAATTTCCTTTGAGATAGCTTTCGTTCATCACTTAAAAAGCTTCTTCTGAGAACATATAGAAGTTGGCTTGAGCCCTAGCGGACTTGTGCCAGCTGACCAAGTGACAGCTGCGACAAGAGCTAGTACTTGTGCATACAACACCGTCGCTTCCAAGTTTGTTACGAACTACCGGGTTGATAAAATTAGAGAAGGAAGCTCCAGGAGTTGTAGCATTATTGCTACAATACTGGAGCCCACCATCTTTTTGGCGCCGTTGCCGGGGAAGCGTCAGAGTATTAGTAATTGTTGCTTTTCTTCTATTTTCCTACTCTCGCCTTCTGCCAAGTAGTTTATTTCATTTCCATTCTACAAAAGTAGCATAGACATTTCTTGCTTTCATAGATTAACATTTCAATTCCGCAATTTCAATTTTGCAAGCATAGATTAGCACTTCAATTCTGCAAGCGTAGACTATCATTTCCATTCCTGCAATTCCATTTGAGCAAAGTAGATTAGTTCTTTCCTACTTTCATTTCAATTCTGCATTTTCATTTCAGCAAGATAGTTAGTTGTAGATCATTCTGTTTCAGTTTTTGCAGGTACCAAAAAAAAAAAAAAAAAAAAGCAATCAAAAAAGTCTTTCCATTTCATGCCTCGTAGGAATTGAGATAAAACAGGCAAATTCTTACCCAACACCCCCACCACATCACTGAGTCACCCTTCTCTCTTCTTCGGTGACAGTGATCCAGAAGAACCTATAGGTGAACCTCCTGAGATATACGAAGATCCTATAGCAGAAGAAGAATTAGGGACCATCCCATCTGAAGCTATGGCTGACAATAGAGGAGAAGATGAGAGAATAGAAGGTGCCTTCCCCATCCGAGAAACCAACGGAGACATGAAAATGAAGAACATTAGCCCCTCCGCTTTACCTCACTTCCATGGACTGACTACTGAAGATCCTAGTACCTTCCTGTTTGAGTTTGCTGTCCTTTGTCGAACCTATGACTATACTGAAGATGAGCAGAAGCTGAAACTCTTCCCTTCAACTCTTAAGGATGTAGCATTACGCTGGTTCATGGGCTTACCTGGGAATAGTATCACCACTTGGGCTCAGATGCAGCAAGCTTTCAATACCAAGTACCGGGACTACTGTAGGTCCAAGGAAACCAAGGGAGAAATCTTTCGGATGACCATGGGAAATGATGAGTCCTTAGAGGATTATGAGGAAAGGTTCCAACTTAGCTATAAACGGGCCAGGTGCACACTTGACCCTGAATCCCTCAAGTTGGTCCTGCTCCGAGGAGTCCCTGAAGACCTCTTAGATACCCTTCACAGGTTGGCTGGAGGAGATATTTACCAACTGCCTTATGAGGACATAAAGACTGTGTTTAGAAACCACTCTAGGGCAGCCCGGAAACGAGGTAGAGGAAACCTCCTCTCAGCTGGTATTCCTTTCTCCAAACATGAGTTTGCAAATCAATTAGAGGATCTCAAAAGTGAGGTGAGACAGACCATTGCCATGAAACTTGATACATTCAGGATCCAACAGAAGAAGGAAGAAGCTGAGAGGGCTTTGGCTATCTTCTGCCCTAGATGTACAAGGAGACACCCTAAGAACGAATGCCCATTACATTCGGTTGAGGTATGTTTCGTTTGTGAGGAGGACCATCCCACAAATCAATGTCCAACCTTACCTGGGCTTAAATCCATGTACCAAGGGACAGAAGCCCCCACTGAACCTCTCTATTTCCTCAACCAAAGGAGGCCACAAGGACCTAGACCTTACCAGCAGGGGATGCAAGGGGCACCCCAAGCTTATTACAGCCCCAACCAATCTACTCCTATGCCTTCCTGGGGTCCCCCTGCTCTTCCTTCCTGGTCTGTGCCTCCTCCATGGTCTTACCCACCTCAGTACCACACTCAACCCACTACTCATTCATATCACTCACAGGCCCAGCCACAGCCTCAGTGGAATGCACCTCAGACGGGGTGGAGGCCCCAGTACAACACTCCTCCCGCCATTTTGCCTCCACCACCAGTTCAACCTCAACCATTACCTCCTGCTCCTCCAAGGCAACCTCAAATGCCTGCTCAACCGAACCCGAACCCCAACAACAGATAGGCCCAACAGGTATACACTGGGGAAACATCATGCCCTACCTATGCTGTGGAGATCCAGGAGATCAATCTTCGATCTGGAAAGACTCTTCCGGATCGCCAACCTCCTCCCCCAGAGGATGAGGAAGACAAACAGGAAAGTGAACCAAAGGCTATTCCACCCTTTCCTGAGAGACTAACAGCCACCACACAACCCAACCCAGAGGAGGATGAGCTTCTGGGAGAGCTCAAGCAGTTGTGTGTGAAAATACCACTTCTTCAAGCCATCAAGGATGTGCCAATATACAACAAACTGGTTAAGGAAAAGTGTTTCAAACACCCAGGCAGGCGAAAGAAGGATGCTTCAACCATAAATGTCATAGGACAACTGTCTGACCTTATGTTAGGACAAGTCATCTGCCCAAAGTACCTAGATCCTGGGAGTCCTGTAGTAGATGTCCACATCAATGGCACCATCATACCACACACCTTGATTGATCTGGGGGCTGCCATTAATGTGATGACCAGGGATACCATGCTCAAACTCAACCTTCAGGGTTCCTTGAGGAAGACCTCGACAGTCCTGCAACTAGCAGATCGCTCCACCGTGACTCCCGAAGGGATTGTGGAGGATGTCTTAGTCTCTGTTGACTCTTGGGAATACCCTGCAGATTTCTTGGTTCTGCAACCAAAGGCAAAGCTTACTGGATATCCTCTTATTTTGGGAAGGCCTTGGTTAGCCACTGCAGATGCTTACATAAGTTGCCGTGCAGGAACCATGACCATCAAAAATGGTCCTATGTCCAAGCAGCTAGTCCTATACCCTCCTGCCCAACCCTCCTTAGAGCATGACTTACCAATTTGGTTGGAGGAAGGAGAAGAGGATGAGGTGTACTCAGCACCTTTGTGCACCCTAGACACCACTAGAAGAGACCCCCCAACCGAGGATGACTTGATTGAGACCTTGATCCAGAATCCACCTCCCAGTGCACTATCCTTAGAGAAATTGGTGGAGGATGCCCAAGCCAGCACCTTAGTGGACCTTTGTGCAACTAACCCTGTCACTCCCAGAATAAAAAATGTGGAGTTCGGCCCTGAGAGGACGTTAAAGATCAGCTCCTCCCTATCTCCTTCTCAGGAAAAGGAGCTGTGTAGCCTGTTGGCCAGTCATCTAGATGCTTTTGCTTGGAGCTATAAGGAGATGAAAGGAGTCCATCCTTCGGTCTGTACCCATCACATCTACATCAAAGAGGATTGTAAACCGGTTAGGCAACCCCAGAGGAGAATGAATCCAGCCCTTAAGGACATTTTCAAGGAAGAATTGCAAAAACTGTTGGATGCCGGATTCATTTACCCCATCTCAGATAGCGAATGGGTGTCCCCTCTGGTGTTGGTTCCCAAGAAAAATGGGAAGTGGAGAATCTGTGTGGACTACCGAGAACTGAACAAAGCTACCAAGAAAGACCATTTCCCTCTACCTTTCATAGATCAAGTGTTGGATGGACTGGCAGGAAAGAAGTTCTTCTCTTTCCTAGATGGGTTTAGTGGGTACAACCAAATCCAAATCAGCCCGGAAGACCAAGATAAGACCACCTTCACTTGTCCTTGGGGTAACTTTGCCTACCGAGTTCTTCCCTTTGGGCTATGCAATGCTCCTGCTACCTTCCAGAGAGCTGTCTTGAGCATCTTCTCGGAGCTGGTCCATGATGCAGTGGACATCTATATGGATGACTTCACTCCTTATGGGTCCGACTTCCAGGAAGCATTGTCCAATCTGGGAAAAGTCCTAACCAAATGCATTGAGATCAACCTGTCCCTTAGTCCTGAAAAATGTGAATTCTTGATGATTGAAGGGACTTTGCTAGGCCATACCATTTCTTGCCAAGGGTTACAAGTGGATCCTAACAAAATTGCTCTCATCAAGAAGGTTCCACCTCCCCAAAAGGTAAGGAATGTTCGGAGTTTCTTAGGATTAGCAGGGTATTACAGGAGATTCATTAAAGACTTCAACAAGCTAGCCTCGCCATTGTTTGGCTTGTTGGCAAAAGATGTGGAGTTTAAATGGACTGACGATTGTTAGAGGGCTTTGAATGAATTAAAGGACAAGTTGGTGTCTGCCCCAATCTTGAGAGGCCCAAACTGGGCCCTACCTTTCCACATCCACACTGATGCATCGAACAAAGCCATAGGGGCAGCATTAGGACAAGTTGAACAAAAACTTCCATATGCCATTTACTTTGTTAGCAAAAACTTATCCAAAGCTGAACTGAATTACACTGTAACCGAGAAAGAATTCTTGGCTGTGGTCCATGCACTGAACAAGTTCCGACATTATATCACTGGCTATCAAACATTTGTACATACGGATCATGATGCAATTAGATATTTAATGAATAAACCAGATGTGAATGCTTGTATTATTAGATGGTTACTTTTGTTGCAGCAGTTTGATTTGACCATTGTTGACAAACCAGGTAAAGAAAATGTTGTTGCTGACTTTTTATCTAGATTGGACTTGTCTGCAGATGAGGATGGAACATTTGACGACCAGATGCCCGATGAACATCTGTTTGCTATCTCAGTACTCTCTCCATGGTTTGCTGATATAGCAAACTACCTTGTTTCAGCTCAGTTCCCCCCGCACCTATCTTCAAGAGAGAAGAGCAGAATCATCAGAAAAAGTGCCTCATTTACTTGGATCGGGGGCAACCTGTTCAAGCTTGGCCCTGATCAGATCTTAAGGCGTTGTGTGAGGGAGGAGGAAGTCTTTGATATCCTCCTCACCTGTCATGATGGGCCTTGTGGAGGACATTTTGTAGCAAAGAGGACTGCCTTCAAAATCCTGCAGGCAGGCTATCACTGGCCCACACTTCATCAAGATGTCAGAAGGTATATCAGCCAATGTGACCGATGCCAAAGAATGGGGAAACCGACTCAAACGGATGAGATGCCTCTCCAACCTCAAGTGACTCTTGAGCCATTTGAGAAGTGGGGTATGGACTTTGTGGGTCCAATCAACCCCCCTTCGAGGCAAAGGTCTTACATCATTGTGTGCACTGACTACCTGACAAAGTGGGCAGAAATTAAGGCAATCAAATCAGCAACAGAAGAAAAGGTGGCTGAGTTCTTAAGAGAGAACATCTTCTACAAATTTGGCTACCCAAGAGAGCTAGTCATCAATCAAGGAAGCCAGTTCACATCCAACTTAATTGAAGACCTACTAGCTCATCACAAAATCAAGCATAGGAATTCCACCCCCTATCATCCACAGGCAAATGGGCAAGTGGAAGTCACCAACAGAGCATTGGAAGGGATTTTGACTAAGGTGGTGAGCAGCAGTAGGAAAGATTGGGCAGATCGCCTGGTTGAGGCCACATGGGCTTACAACACCACCTGGAAGACCACAATCGGCTTCACACCTTATGAGCTGGTCTATGGGAAGAAAGCTTTGCTGTCCATTGAATTTGAATACAACACTTTGAGGATGGCAGCTCAGCTGGACCTAGATCTCAGCCATGCACAACAAGAAAGGTTATTGCAACTGAATGGACTGGACGAGCACCGAATGCAGGCCCTCCTTCACTCAGAAGTGGTTCAACTTCAGAGAAAGGTGTGGCATGACCAACACCTCAATGACAAGCAATTCCAGCCAGGAGATTGGGCGCTGTTGTATGACTCCAGGCACAAAGATTTCAAGGGAAAGCTGAGAACCAGATGGCTGGGGCCCTATGCAGTGGAAAAATGTCATGACAATGGATCTGTTCTTATTCGGACCATTGATGAGGAAGCCATCCCCATGCTTGTCAATGGGCATCGACTGAAGATCTACAGGAAACCTCTCTCAAGACAAGAGTTCATCAAAACTGTGGAGAAGTCAGTGCTGGTCATAGAGAAGGGTTCTGCCTCTGCTTTGGGCATACCCTGAAAGATCTAAAATAATAATAATAATAATAATAATAATAAATATCCTTGGGTGAAAACCTTTCTGAGGCTCCCAAGGCAGGTGGTAGGGGTGAAAACCTCATTGAGGCGCCCCTATTGTCTTTCAAAAAAAAAAAAAGGGGGGGGGAGATTTGAAAAAAGATCCTTGAGTGAAAACCTCTCTGAGGCGCTTGAGGCAGATGGCAAGGGTGAAAACCTCATTGAGGCACCTCTGCTACCCTTCAAAAAAAAAAAAAAAAAAAAAAAGAAAAAGGAAAAACAATAAGCAAAAAAAAGACAGGGACAACAAGTTTATAATGTGGAAATGCATGCAGGTTGCAGGTGTTCTATGAAGGAGAGGAGGTCTCTCAACTCAAAGTCAAGGATCCTTATCATGCTGCCAGGAGACCTCACCAGCACCTCCTCCAAGAATACTGATCTTCTTCAAGGTATGGGCACGATTTCATCACAGCTTAGTCTGCTACAGGAAGTTACAGACATTCTACAGGAAGTACAGACTTTCTACAGGAAGTTCTGTATTTCTACAGGAAACTTCCTGTAGAAGTTTTGGACGGCCCAGAACTGATTGTATGAGGAGATCTAACGGCCAATGTCCGGTATGGACGCATGCAAGCTACCAGTTTCTCCTTCACACACTATTGTCACCTCTTTCTACCACCCCTGTCGACATGCAATGAAGATACCTGCACATTCAAAGCAGATCATTGAGTTATCAAGAGAAAGCAATTTTTTTTAATGAAAAAAACGCCGAGATGCCATACCATATCCATCCCAGCTATCCATGAGCTCTGTGAGCGTGATCGTGAGGCCACTGTCTTCGTCGTGCAGCATGCACCTGAGGAGGAAAAACTGCTACAGAACATCCTCCAGGAGTCCCGTAGCAGTTAAGCCAGCTAGAGTGTACACCATTCAAGCGCTTGCAACATGCAAGGATAACGATGGCACACACAGCCGAATCATAAGATTCATCGTCAGCGGCCTGTGAATAGGAACCTCCGGGCCTGTGCAATCAAGCAGCAGCAAACAAATCGAGTCATCGTCGTCCAAGAGCCTGAGAAATCGTGTCGCGGCCGCACAGGTAAGTGCCTCGACCCTTTCTTCCGTCGAATTGCATGAATTTTACTTTGAAAATGTTTGCAAGTGTGAAGTGAATGGGTTGAGCGGTTGTATGGCCAATCGACTGGCCACGTCGACCAGTTAGATGGTCTAGTCGGATGGTAAACGGTGGTCGTGGCAAAAGGAACGGGCAGTGCACACGTGAGAGCCATCCAGTCGGGGAGAAATGAGTTGTAACAGAAATGATGGCGGCGGATCTGCGGGGAATGATGCGGCAGTAAGGGAACTTGCAAAAGAATGATGGTGTGACGTCGTCCAACGGTCCGACAGGGACAGCTCACCCCCGCGCCACGGATTCCACCGGATTCAAATCTAATCGGCTAGATTGCCACCCCATGCATTTATCATTCGCCGTTTGAAAGTCGAGTGAGCATCCAAATTCCTCTGCAGCTCGACACTCCAAGTCTTCGGCCGTTCGAACGTCTGTTAAGCAGCACCAAGAGCGCAGACCCACTGCAGTATCCTCCAGAATTCGTGCGCTGCTTCTACAGGAAATTGGGTTCCTCACGTCAAAAGGTGGCGGATTAAAAAGGTAAGCCTAAAACCTTCCATGCAATTGGTTTTGAGGGTGGCAGAATCGACGTCTACAGTCTGGTCGTAAAAAAAAAATTTGCAAGTATTGTCTGCCGTTGCATGAATTGTCGTCCTACAGGATGTCAGTATAATTAAGCTGTGTTAAGGTCCTCGGGAGATAAGTTTCGTGAATTATGTGCATGACAGAGGCGTAATTCTACGCTCTGTCCCAGTAGGCCAATTTTCTTCCGCATTCGCCACCTCCAGCTAACGCAGCAGTTTTTCACCATGCCGGGTGGGTTCATCAGAAGGGAACCAACCGATTCAACAAAGTTAAGAGAGAATCCTGAGGTGGTGGAGCTATTCACGCAAGCGCAATGGATGTCGTTCTGCGACAAGTTGCAGGGCTATGACGATGAGGTGGCAGAGGAGTTTTTGCAAGCTCTGAAGCCGAAATCCAAAACATTGGCCACCGTTAACTTCAGGGGTTTGAGTCTCAGACTCACCCCACAATTCATCAGCCGAGTTACTGAGCTCCCAATGGGATTACCATGGGATAAAGAAGAAAGGAAATTGGGCCAGAAGGCTAAGAAAGAATTCTTTCCACCAGAGGAGGAATTCGCAGAAGATAAAAATGGGGTTCGTAGAACTAGCTTATTGCCACTGTGGAGTGAAGTTAGCCTCCAGATTATGAAGTACATCACCTGCGAAGGTCGTTTTAGCATTGTATATGGGTACCATTTTCAGTTACTCACGGAATTAAGGCACCAGATGGACCTACCTGTAGAAAACAAACTGAGTATCCCCTACTTTCTACTACAGTCTATGATCGAATGTGCCACCAAGTTAAAAGAAGGCACACCAGACCAGGTAGCACACCATGGACTCATTAAACTCCTCGTGGAGGATGCGCTCCACATATACAAGGTTCCTCTCTCATGGGAAGCCTTCAGAAATTTGACCAAGGATGGTGACATAAAGATGTTGACCGAAGAGCTCGGTTCATCTAGCAGTGAGGAGAAAGAGTCAGTGCCCGCAGGGAAGAAAGAAAAAGGGCAGAAGACCACGACCACGGAGCAGAAGAAAAAGCAAGAGAAGAAACAAGAGAAAAAGGGTGCCAAAGAGAAGGATGACACACCCATTTTGACGGCCAGAGAGAAAAGATTACAACGCAGAGTGGACAAGGCTGAGCAGGTCCACATCAGCAAAGGCACCTCGCCAGCACCCGCAACCAAGTCAAAAAGTAAAACACCCTCAGCAAAGAAATCTAAAGTGGTGCCACTTGTCTCTACAGGAAAACCGAAACCGGCTTCTACAGGAAGCCCGAAATCAGCTGAAAAAGGGCCTTCTACAGGAAGCCCGAAATTAACTACAAGGTCTTCTACAGGAAGCCCTGAAAAAGCGAAACCCAAGGAGAAGAAAGCTGACATTCTTGCAAGGGAGGCAGCAGCTGTGCTGGACGCCCTCAGCACACCTCCTAAGCCCAAGGAGAAGAGAAAGCGGGAGACCCCTCTATATTTTAAAGCTAGGAGAAGTGTGAGAATAAAGACGGGCAAGCCACAGCCTCCGTCCAGTAGCCCAATCACTATAGATGATGCCCCTACTTCGCCCAAGGAGAGGTCCCCCTCACGGATATCAGTCACCTATGAGAGGGGGAGCCCGAAGAAAACTACTTGGCAAGAAAGGTTAGACTAATTGGCCTCAAAAGCTCGGCTACACGATGCTGAGGATGCTCTACAGGAAACCTTAGCCAGGCTTAAAGAAACAGAGAGAATGGAAGGAGAAGCACCCTTATCACCACCGAGGGAGGGCGAAGTAGAGCCACCAAGAGAAGTAGAAAAAGAGCACATTCCAGAGCCTAGCCCTCAGCCAAGTCTGAGTTCATATTACAACTTCTTAGAGGCTGGCAAAATTATACCTCAGAAATTCACTGTGCCATTGTTCTTTGCATTGGAGGAAGAGAGAGTACGTACACACACGTGGATGAAAATAGCCAAGTCAAAGGGTGTGGCGGACATAGGCCCCTTGCAAGAGCAACTTAAGGAGGCCAGAAGTGAATTAGCCATGGCTAAACACGTGGCAAATTGCCAAAGAGTGTTCCTACAGGAAGAAAACGAAAAGCTTAGATTGCAGCTACAGGAGCTGAGGACAGGAACAGGTACACCCTCCAATGACACCACAGCAGAACAGCAAGGCAAAAAGGAACTACAAACCGGTCTTGGGGAGCCAACCACACATCTACAGGAAGCAGAACAGCAAGCACAAATTGAGGTGCAAGCTCTCAGACAACAGCTGCAGCAGAAAGAGGCACAATTGGCCTGCATGGCCAGTTGGGCCATGGATGCTATACAATGCAGACAGCCGGCCAAATCCTATGGCCTGTACCTGAAAGACCAATGGCTGCAATTTCAAATCAATACCTTGGCGCAAAGAGGTATCTCTCAGCTCCAAGACCCGCAGCAATTCACTGAAGTATGCAGTACTAGTTCATCAGAGGATAAGGCCAAATTAGCGGAGTTCTACCTCCATAATTTGGCCCTGCCTAATGTAATTTCATGGGATCCCAATACGGCCTTAGGAGATATGCAATTAATGGCATTTGCCTCATGGTTGAACCATGAGGACAAAAGAGCAGCAGAAGCCAAAGCGGTCATGAACCGGGAGCTGAATGAGCCATTGCTAATTCGAGCAGAACCAGGGGATCCAGTTGCACTAATCTCAGCACACCAGCACTTGTCTACCGATTCTCAAGCTTCATTTAGATATATGGATCAGCAAGCCCAAGCCATAGCGCATTTTGAGGACATGGAGAGACTGTTAGGAGACAACGTTGTCCAAGCTTGCACCTGCCGATGGAATACATTGGCCCACAGTCTGAAAATCAGAGAGTATCATACCCCAACTCGGATGAGGGAAGCTCTAGTACGGGTGGCCCTCTATAAGAAATCCATGCAAAACCTCCAGGCCAGCTGGATTGGCCTCAAACTAGGCCCACCACTGCTGCTAGGATTAATGGAGGGCAGCACAGAGAAGGATGATAATGAACAGTGGGAAGAGGTGAACAGAAAGGCTGGGTTTCATATCAGCAAGGAGGACACTACTACAGAGGCTTGGGATGTAAGGGTGGCAGTAAAGGCAATGAAGGATGAGGAGTTGGACTAGTTGCTCAAGGATGAGCAAATATTTTAGCTGGGGGGTGATGATGAGCCCCAAATTTTGGTAACATTTTGGGCTCATTTGGCCTACTTACCTTGCTCAACCCTTCATTTTTCATCACTTATGCATCATTTCTTAGTATATTCATGTTATTTGTAGGAAGGAGGGCAGTCACTATGCCTAGGTGGCTAATACATGTTTATTTCAGGTTTTTTGACATTAAATGGAGCAAAACCACGCAGATGAAGGCAAGGAGACAGCCAAGGTGGCAATGCAGTTTTGTAGGAAGGTTGTCCACAGCCTTGAATGACCTTCCTCGTGATCTCCACCCCAACTCCGAGCTCCAACAGCTATCACCACCGAGCTAGAAGGCAGCCAACGGATTCTAAAGGAATAGTAGTTTACTTTTAGTTGGTCAGCCAAGCCCCACTAATTTAGGAGGCCAGCTTGGCCCTCATAATGTATAAATATTGAGGCTGTAGCCTTCGATGGGAACTTTTGAACCTTTGTTGCAAATTCTGAAGTACGAGCTACAGCTCTGTTTTGCTCTTTGTAAGCCATTTTTGGCATGTTGTTAGACTTTTGACTATGATCTTTTAATAAAAGGCAGGCAGATTTGAGTTCAATTCTGAGTTCTTAGAGGAGCTATAGCTCTCAGGTTTGGGCCCAACCTGAGAGCAATAGGCCTCCTTTCTTTGTATTGTTACTTGTCTTTCTTTCAGCATTATATTTCTTGTCCTTTACATGCACTTGGAAACACAGTTTGCTGATTCGGATTTCTTGGTGTGGTTACATAGGTTAGTGTTATGAACAAAGTTGCTTTCAGTAGTTTAGATTAGAGTAAGGAGATTAGAGTGATCAGAGCTCCAAAAAAGGGTTGATTGCACACTCACTTCCACCTCTGTTTAGAGATTGGGATTGCAGCCCGTGCCACCCACCAAAAACACAGTTTTACATGTTCATGCAAGCTTTAATGTAATATTTTCAGTTGTAGAAGTGTCCATGCATTTAGATCTTGTGGAAAAACTCTTTGTTTCAACACCATGCACGATTTTCCTTTAACTTAGATTGTTGTTCTTTGGTTTCTAATAAAACAGTTAAAGTAGGTTGATGACATTTCGGTTATACGCAAGACAGAGGTGATTTGTTTCATTTACACTGCGCAGCACCACTCTATCATTTCCTTATCCTTCTCAGCCGTGCCTAAGCCATCTACTTACCTCCCAGCTAGATCATTTGCCCACCAACTCTTCTATTATCCACGTTGTTTTATCTTTTCGGCCTTCCATTGCCTCTACCCTCCTATCGACCAACCAGCTTTACACACACCCTCTCCATCTCATCCCTCTGTCCATAAGCCATCACAAGCTCCCCTTTCATCCTCCCTATCCACCCATACAGCTCATTCCCTCCTCCATCACCCAAAACTCCGATTGCAGAACATCCTGTAGAAGTTAGCAGACTTCCTGTAGAAATCCTGAACCTCCTGTAGGATCCCCTGCAGACATCTTGTAGAAGCTTGCAAACACGGTTGCCAGGCATCTGAACGTTGTGAAATTCTGTGGAATGATGTTAGGGATCCCCTGGACCCTCTCAGAGTCCTCCTAACCTTTTCCAAGCCTTCCTCCCCTTGATCTACCCCTGCATAGTCAAGACCCAGTGAGAAGCACAGGCATAATAATTCCAACCACTTGAGCAAAAATACAAAAACATGTTCTCTTCAGATGAAAGTAGTTTAGACCCATGCATCTCATCTCACTAGAAGTAATGGCATCATTTTTAGAAGTTGCATTCCCACCATTGCATCGTAAGGATTAAGCTGGTCAAATTAGGGTTTACTAGGGTTTCCATGTTTTGTTGGCTTTCAGTTCATTCTTGCAAAGTAGGTTAATTTCCTTTGAGATAGCTTTCGTTCATCACTTAAAAAGCTTCTTCTGAGAACATATAGAAGTTGGCTTGAGCCCTAGCGGACTTGTGCCAGCTGACCAAGTGACAGCTGCGACAAGAGCTAGTACTTGTGCATACAACACCGTCGCTTCCAAGTTTGTTACGAACTACCGGGTTGATAAAATTAGAGAAGGAAGCTCCAGGAGTGGTAGCATTATTTCTACAAGACTGGAGCCCACCAGCAGTTGCAGCTTCAGTTTCAGCAGTTTTCGGCTTCAAACTAGGGCAGTCGATATCTTGCAAACCGTTCGTCGGATTGACTTCATTCCACCACCAAAAGTTGCGGCTTTCAGAGGAGGTTCAGATGAACCTACAGTGCAGTTCCAAAGAAGAGATCTTCTAGGCCACGCAAGGTAATCATTTACTTCTGCAGTTGCAGCTTCAGTTTCAGCAGTTTCCGGCTTCAAACTAGGGCAGTCGATATCTTGCAAACCGTTCGTCGGATTGACTTCATTCCACCACCAAAAGTTTCAGCTTCCAGAGGAGGTTCAGATGAACTTACAGCACAGTTCCGATGAGGAGATCTTCTAGGCCATGCATGTCAATCTTTGCTTCTGTAGTTGCAGCTTCAGTTTCAGCAGTTTCCGGCTTCACATGTGTGAGAGAGAGAGACCCATTTCAGCGCAGTAGAGAAGAGACTCATATCTGCGCAGTAGAGAGAGAGAGATGTGATGAGATGAGTGAGTCCAAATGAGGAAAAGTCCTCTTCTATTTATACACAACGTTGGTGGGTGAATAGATGCGACTGTTGGGCTTCTAAGCCTACATGAGTTGTAGGTCGGCTTGATAATAATTCCATAATCAAAATAAATTCATATCTCCATGAATACTTATCGGAATCAGATGATCTTTATATCAATCCTACACCTCTCGACGAGAGGAATCTAATAAAAATATTATTAGCCATGAATAAGATGACCTACATGAAGTTTTTCCCTGGTTTCCAATTTTAACACTCCATCTCAACCATGGAGAACTTCATCTGCAATCTGTCTATCGGTCGTTACTATTCATCCATCAAATGCACTGCCCCGTACAGCCTGACCCTTGCCCTGCTCTGCTCTATTTTTCCTATTCTGCTTTGTCTTGTTCTGCCCTGCACTGATATGTACTGTTTTGCTCTGTTCTGCTCTGCTCTTACATTGTTCTGTTCTGCTCTACTTTTGTCCGAATTATGAAGAAGAAGAAATGATCGAGGATGTATCATACTGACTCAAAGACAGTCTCAGAGTATGTACCACTAGTCCCAGACCAGTCTCAACCAACCCGAAGTCAGTGTCATAGTGAGTACAACTCCAATGGTCCCAGACCAATATCATCCTCCACTGACTCAAAGTCAGTCTCAAAGTATGTACCACTGATCCCAGACCAGTCTCAACTGACCCGAAGTCAGCGTCATAGTATGGTACAACTCCTACCACTGGTCCCAGACCAGTATCATTGATCCCAGATCAATGGAGGTCATCCTAGCATGGGGAGTACGGTAGTTACAACGATGCGTCCATCGGTACTACTATGGTCCCTAACTTCATTTCCCTGCTCATTGATCAGATGAGAGGTACTTCCCATGAGTCCCAGACTGCATGGGTAGGATGCCTCGACAGGAAAACTAATCAATCATGTCCTCACAGGAGAACACATCAATCCTGCTACAATTGCCATGGAGAACGCATCAATCCAGGCCTCACAGGAGAACACATCAATCCTGCTACAATTGCCATGGAGAACACATCAATCCAGGCCGCCATGAAGAACACATCAATCCAGGCCTCACAGGAGAACACATCAATCCTGCTACACAGGAGAGCGAATCATCATGTTCCACAAGAGAGCAAATCATCTTGTCCCACAAGAGAGCGAATCATCTTGTTCCAGTGTGCACCACCAGGGGAGGGTGAGTCACCCTGTGGTCGTATGTTGCTTCAGTAATAACACAAGCCCTCAAAGCTCCCAGAGCTCAATGTATGCTACATGCAGGACCCTTGTACAAGGGTTTCTTACCGACTCCAAGTCGTTTGGGAAAATCACAGATTAGATCTTTCCTCGGGGCTTTGACAAGGTGTACCAACCTATACATCATCTTAATGTGATGGAGCTTCCTTGCTCATCGACTTACCATATCCCAGATGATGTTTATCTACTGGCGCAATTGACGAATATGGGATTCCTCAATAATCGAATCCCACCTCTGGTTGTTACAGAGAATCACAGTGGTATCCAATGTAAATCCAAACAGCTCACTAAAGAGCTTTCGCAACCAGACTGCCTCACACGAGGTTATGCTAGCAACAATATATCCTGCTTCGGCGGTGCTCAAATCCACCGACTTCTGCTTCCTGCTCATCCAGGATATTGAAGTAGATCCCAAGGAGAAACAACACCCGAAAGTGCTCTTACGGTCCACCACACTGCCTGCCCAATCAACATCAGTATATCCAAGTAGTCTCACATCTCCGGCAGTGTATCTTAATCCATGAGAGATTCTGTCCTGAAGACATCTCAGAAGATTCCTGGCATCAATTCAGTGAGGCTCAAGCAAATATGAGCTCACAATGCTAACTGCAAAACATATGTTCGGACGGAGGTTCACCACGAACATCAATGCGAATGAGTTTTTGAAACTCATAGGCATTTCCCAAGTCTGGTCCAACATCACTACCATATAACTTCTAAAAGTTAAGATCCTCGAGGTAGTCACAGGCTTGCAGTCCATCATACCGAATCTTTCCAATATCTTTACCACATATTTTCCTTGAGATAGGAAAATTTCCCTTGGCTTCTGCCATACTTCAAGTCCTTGGTCCTTTATTTCAAATTCAGAAGCCAGCTCCCTCTTACATTTGTGAATGAGAGGGTCTACACCTGTTAGAAAGAGGTCATCCACATACAACATTAGTATGAGAGGCTTGTCATCTTCAACCTTAAAGTAAAGGTTAGGATCGGCTTCACTCCTAGTGAATCCCAGCTTCATCAAGTAGCTATCGATCCTCTCATACCATGCTCGGGGTGCTTGCTTCAGCCCATAGAGAGCTTTCTTCAACCTGCATACATGAGATTTTCGATCATAAATCTCAAATCCTTCAGGTTGCTCCACGTAGACCTCTTCTTTGATCGAGCCATGCAAGAACGCAGTCTTGACATCCATCTGATGTAGGTTCCATCCTTGTGAAGCGGCAAGGGCTATGATTGAGCGGATGGTCGTATATCTGGCAACAGGTGCAAATATCTCATCATAGTCTATACCTTCCTTTTGGGAGAAACCTTGAGCAACAAAACAAGCCTTATACTTTTCCGTGCTTCCATTTGCTGCATGCTTTATCTTGTAAAGCCATTTTGAAGTAACAATTGTCTTGTCCAAGGTTTGGGAACAACTTCCCAGACATCATTCTCCATAATAGACTCATATTCTATGGTCATAGCATCCTTCCATAGTTAATGCTTGATGACATCTGAGAATGATGAAGGTTCATTTTGTATGATCGTGCTCATGATGGTCAGGTATCCCTGATACCTGTTAAGTTTCTTACTTTGATGGAAGGTTCCTCAGGGTGCAGCATGTCCTTCAGCATCATCAAGTATCCCCCTAAGCCATGAAGGCCTCTTCCTAGAAGAGGAAGGCTCATGTGGATGAGGATCAATCAGATCCATGGGTTCTTCTACATCAGGCATTGATTCATCATCCTTTTCTTTCGGTTCCCTGGTGTCGGCTTCTTGAGAGCTACTCAAAGTCAGCAGATTGATCACCTTTCTGAGAGCCATATCTTCGTCAAAGGTGACATCATGACTAATTATGACTTCCCTTTGACCGGCTACATAGATTCTATAGCCTTTAGTATTTTCACCATAGCCCACGAAAATTCCCTTCTTTCCAGATGCTCCCAATTTATTTTTTTTCTCTTTCGGCACATGAAAGTATACAGAGCTTCCAAAAATTTTAAAATGAGAAACATTAGGTTTCTTACCGGTGAATTTTTCTTCAGGAGTCTTGGAACCTAATGCTCGATGAGGGCATCGATTTTGTACATATACGACAGTGTTTGCAGCTTCAGCCCATAGAAACTTTGGAAGTCTTTGATCATGTAGCATGGCCCGGACATCTTCCATCATCGTGTGGTTCTTCCTTCCCACCACACCATTCTGCTCAGGAGTATGTGGTGTAGTAGTCTCCCTCTTAATGCCAACCTCAGGTATGCCTGAGTAAACCAATTGTAATATATCGGAGGTCTTGCTTTGGCTTGAGGGGAATGGTCCCCTTTTGAGCTTTCCTTTGGCACATCCCGGACATACACCTTCTTTCTCTACTTGGAATTCAGGCATCCCTGTTACCATCTGTCTTACATCGGGTAGATCTTTGTAATGAAGGTGGGCAAACCTCCGATGCCAAAGTTCGGACTAAAGAGTTGTGTCACAAGACATGACACCTAGCGGACTTCCATCGACCTGATATAATGAATCAACACTAAACCCAAGAGTAAAGGCATCTTTAACATTATTTTTCCATATACATACCTTGCCATTGCTGAAGGTTACCTTGTAGCCTTTGTCTTCCATTGCCAAGATGGACACTAGGTTCCTTTTGAGGTCAGGTGCATTTAATACATCCTAGAATTTCTAGCCTTCTTGAATGCTTGTCCTCTTCCTTGATTCCCAGCTCTCCTCTTACCTTTGCTGTTGAATTTGTCATTCCTTTGATTGCCATCAGAGGGATTTTGATCATCGTCCTAGAGTGAGTCCTTTCTATCAGGGCACTCCCTTGCATAGTGACTTGCTTTATCGCAAATGTAACATCGTCATTTTCTTCTAGCCTTAGGTCTAGCCTTTCCTTTTGATTTAGTCCCAGAATTATTTATTTTCTTTGCATGAAAAGAAAAGGCAGCAGGAGGACCTTTAGGCATGGGCATTTCTTACACTTCTTCCCTTGTTTCTTCTTGAATGCATCATTAACTTTAAATAAACTCACCAGTCTGTCGTAGATTTCCTTGGAGGTGTCTAGATCAGAGATGTAGGCCAACAAGCGCTTGTCGATAGAGTCCCAGATGATCTTTGATTTGACTTCTCCATTTTTCCATTTGTTCCAGGCAGCAGCAGATGCATTTGATGAAGGCTCAACAATATTGCCTCTTACATGGTCCAGCACTCCTTGATCTTCAAGGGTTAGATCGATAGACATCTTTCATCCGTGATAGTCAGCTTTCTCACGGAGCTTGTCTTCGGTAGGAAAGAGTGTTGAGGACCCCATAGTTCTTTTAGGATAGCCTTGCCAATCTTCTCTTCAATGATTGCTCTTGCTCTTGCTCGGGCTTTGTCTTCACCTCAGCTCCGATACCATGTTGAGTTATGGTATGTTCTATGCTTATAACAGTTTACTTCTTTTTCTTATTATATTCCACCGATTAGCAATCACATGTACATAAAGTAAAGTGCAGATAGAACATTAAACGATCGACAGAAAACAAGCCAAGACAAGAGACACAAGATGTGGCGGCTAGCCAGGGACAAACCCCACAATGTGTGGGGAAACCCTTTGATCAAATCTTCTTTTATCTTCAATAATTCAGCAGAGAGAAATAGTACAATAAATCTGATTCATATCAACAGTAGCATCAGCATTAGCGGCTTCATTATCAAACTAGGGCAGACCATATCTCACAAACCGACAGTCGGATTGACTTCATTCCACCACCAAAAGTTTCGGCTTCCAGAGGAGGTTCAGATGAACCTATAGCACAGTTCAGATGAGGAGATCTTCTAGGCCACGCAAGTCAATCTTTGCTTCTGCAGTTGCAACTTCAGTTTCAGCAGTTTCCGGCTTCAAACTATGGCAGTCGATATCTTGCAAATCGTTCGTCGGATTGACTTCATTCCACCACCAAAAGTTGCAGCTTCCAGAGGAGGTTCAGATGAACCTACAGCACAGTTCCAAAGAGGAGATCTTCTAGACCACGCAAGTCAATATTTACTTCTGCAGTTGCAGCTTCAGTTTCAGCAGTTTCCGGCTTCAAACTAAGGCAGTCGATATCTGCAAACCGTTCGTCGGATTGACTTCATTCCACCACCAAAAGTTTTAGCTTCCAGAGGAGGTTCAGATGAACCTACAACGCAGTTCAGATGAGCCGATCTTCTAGGCCACGCAAGTCAATCTTTGCTTCTGCAGTTGCAGCTTCAGTTTCAGCAGTTTCCGGCTTCACATATGTGAGAGAGAGAGACCCATTTCAGCGCAGTAGAGAAGAGACTCATATCTGCGCAGTAGAGAGAGAGAGATGTGATGAGATGAGTGAGTCCAAATGAGCAAAATTCCTCTTCTATTTATACACAACGTTGGTGGGTGAATAGATGCGACTGTTGGGCTTCTGAGCCTACATGAGTTGTAGGTCGGCTTGATAATAATTCCATAATCAAAATAAATTCATATCTCCATGAATACTTATCGGAATCGGATGATCTTTATATCAATCCTACACCTCTCGATGAGAGCAATCTAATAAAAATATTATTAGCCATGAATAAGATGACCTACATGAAGTTTTTCCCTGGTTTCCAATTTTAACACAACGTGAAAAATGTCGGCGAGATTCAAGAGCATCCTATAGCAATCTTTGAGGAAGATTAGGTAGCTCCAACTAGGGAGGATCCATAATGTTTATCTCTAATTTTTTTATGGAGATATGTACTGCCGATACATAGCTTATGATGGAGTTTTTTGGATTGTATATGGGAGAATTGTTTTTAGAATAGTAGTAAATATTAAATTAGAAATATATTATGTAGAGGGGTGAGAATTTTGGACAAATGAAAATTTTGTGGCACAAGATGTAAAATGTTCTAGCCTTCAAACCAAATATTTATAATGCTAATCATACCAGTCCATTTTAAAAAAATGTGGCAATTTCTTGCTAAATTCCAATTTATTTCACTTGAATATAATGGATGGAAAGTGTTGGGGAGGATTTTGAACTAATGACGCTAATTTGGCATATGCTTGCTAAATTCCATTTTATTTTAGTTGAACATAATGGATGAAAATTTTTTGGGAGGGTTTTGGACTATTCTTTCCCTTTAATGAATTCATCTAAGTTTTGCTTGTTCTTATCCATTTATGCTACCCATTATTCTAAATATTGGTTGACCTATAAGATAACGGTTGCAAAATCCTTACATGGATAAAGGGGTGTCTAGAAATCCTTGAGGCTAGGCATATGTTTCAATTCTTACTCACAAGTGAAGCTAACAAACTCCAAGAGATTGTTATTAAACCCTTTGTATTATGATCCTTGGTTATTGAGATTCTCTACACATTTTTTTGTAATAATTAATCTCTTCCATTAGCTTAAGATTGTCTCTTCATAACCTTGTGTCAAGTTGCAGGGTCTAATCTATTGGATACCTAGCCATAGGTCTTTAAAAGCTTTAGTAAAACCTTGTTTGACTTTTCCACATGCCCAAATAGGCCTCTCTTCCTTAGCCCCAGACCCAATGAGGGGTTTTATGTTGTTGCGGGTGATTTAAGAGCTAATTTTGTGGTTTTTGCAGGCCTCCGTCCATCATCACAAGGGTTTCTTGCTCTAGTTTTTGACTATATCACTTAGAGGGTGCCTCTATCCTTAGTCGTAGGCCTTGGAGGGCTCACAAACTTGTTTCATTTGATCCCCATACGAATCCACGTTTTTTGTAGGCCCAATCAAAATTATTGCAAGTGTTTATCATTGTTTTAACATGGAAACTTGCCATTACCTCATTAAAAGGATTTATATTTGGTTAATAATCTAACTATGGTTGATTGCAGGCTAGTTTCACCTGGTGGAGGGGTTACATTTCTTGTTTCAAGGTAAAACATTGTCATTTGAGCACTTAACTAGGCATACCAACCCTTGGAGTGAGGTCGCAAGGCCTTGTGTCCTTAATTCTTCTCTAGTTGTCACCTATTGTGAACTCTCCTAACATATCATATTTGAAGTGTTGGATACATAGGCTAATCACATTGAAACCTGATGATCATAGGCCTAAAAATAATAAAATTTATCACACATAAATAAAAAAAGGTTAAACTATCCATAATCTAAATTGAAGGAGGAATATATACATTGGGAGACTTTAGGAGGAATATAATTACCAGGCTTGATCAATTCTCCCTCATAAAATTTTATTTATTTTCTCTGCAGGAGGTGTCTTCGCTCATGAAAAAGGTGAGATTTCACTTGTGAATGTGGTATAAAGGGAAATAACTCAAAAATGTAGACGACTCTCCTTCAAAATTTCGATTAATGGCTTTCAGTGACTTCTCTCTTGATTTCAAATACCCTTTAAAGGAATACATTGAATTTTCCTTATGCTTAGGGGAGAAATAAATACACGATTTGTTTTAAATTTAAATGTTTTTGTAGATGGGCACTAAGGAGACTCGATCTTGTCCTTAAAATAAATCTTACAACCCCCTCAGAAAATTAAATATGACCTCTGAAAATTAACGGCCTTGCAGAGAAGATAGGCTCAAAAAGTTTAATTAAATATTTATAATTAACCTACAAAAATTCTAAGCCTTAGACTCTTAAAGATTTCAATAATTCTCCAAGCAAGAAAGGTTTCAAATCTGAGAGTGAAATAAAAAATTTTTGAGCCCTTGGAAAATAGACATTTGCTTCCACAAATATCTGTAGTTCTTTTCAAAAGATGTGATCTTAGAGCCGAGGCCCCAATTTTGTGTTGCTTGGGTGAAAGGCCAACTAGGCAATTGACCTTTGATTAAACCCTACAAGGAATATTTTCAAGCTTCCTTACACTTAGTGGAGAAGGAAATATACGATTTGTTTTAACTTTAAAATAATGTGTAGACGGTCGCCAAGGAGACTCAACCTTGTCCTTCAAATAAATCTTATGACCCACTCAAAAAATGAAATATAACCTCTGAAAATTCATGACCTTGTAGAGAATATAGGCTCAAAAATTTTAATTATTTTTTTTATAATTAACCTGAAAAAATTCTAAGACCTAGACTCTTGAACTATTTTGATAATTCTCCAAGCAAGAAAGTTTTCAGATCTGAGAGTGAAATATGGATTTCTTGAGCCCTTGGCTAAGAGACATTTTCTTTCACAAAGGTCTAAACCAATGCGATGCCACAAAACAAGAATAATAGAATTAGCTGCTTACATGCATATTTGTTGCCCCTCTATACCACCACCTGCCCACACCTGTCACCGCTTCCCACACCTACCACCACCTACCCACACCTACCACTACCTGCTCGAATGCCCCCGTGCCCTCATGCCTTGCTTGAACATCCCCTATATTCTCTGTTCGATTAGATATAAAAACCCTTTTCGATTAATGATCTAATAACAAATTAATCCATGAAATTATACCATATATATTATATATAATATATAATATATATAGTATATAATATATATATTATATAATATATGTAATATATAAAACATATATTATATATAAAACATATATTATATATAAGACCATTGGGGCTTATGTTTGAGCAATATTCATTGTCACATATTTCTTTCAATTTGAGTGCATTTTTTGGATTCCTTTTAGCCCATTATTAGGTTATATTGTATGTGGAGATGGTGATCCCATTGATTCTACTAAAATTTTTGTTTTTGTGAACCTATTGGCTACTACTAACATGCTTTCAATGTGGTCCACACTAGGCCATACTAAGTGTTGGGTATAAATCCCACCTTACCTTAAATGAATGTAACTTTGGTTAACTTAACATAGAAAGGGGGATCATGATTGACTGTGTCTAGCATTACCTCATCTAATGATCAAGGTTGATTTTATCAACCTATCCTCTACCTATAAGTAAGGATTATGCATTAGTGAAATACATTCATTTATTCATTCATTATCATTATTATAGAAGTGAAGATGTTGTGTTGCACTTTCTTATCTTTCTTATCGACTTCACGATAACAAGAATGATGATATGGTTCCATTTTTTCTTATTGTTATCCTTTCTTTTTCAAATTATTTATCAATTTTCCTCATTGGCATAATAAAACATGCAAATGCTGATGATGACGACAATGACGATGACGATGTTCATGATGTTGATGATGATGACGATGATGATAATGATGACGATGATAATGACGACAATGATGATGAGGGTGGTGTCGATGTTGACGACAATGACCTTGATTTGAACTTAGGTTTGTCTTTAGACCCATTCACAAGTCACTCTATGTGGGGTCAAAGCATAATTTCTACTAATTAGTAAATGGAAAACCTTGGAAATTATTAGACAAACCAAAGTTAAAATTGGAAATGGTGGTATAAACCTAAACTTAGCTACTATTTGTTTCAAGGTAAACCACGTGAAGGTGGAAGCTCATATGCCCCCTACCCACTCCTTACATCACTCACAATTCCCTGATACCCAATCTATCTACTATAATATAATTGAAAGAAACACAGTAACAATCAAACATAAAAACTAGGAAAATGCAAATTTAAGGTGAATGAAAGAGATCAAACCAACTGAAAACATATAAATACATACCGCGTACATTTAAACATTTTGATATCATTGATATTATTCCTCATACAACTCATCATTTGTATCATCCAGATCAAAATTCATGTTCAAAGGATTCACCATATCAACATCATCATCATCATCTATATCATCATCCAGAACATGCTCTTTTACATTTGGTTCAACTTCTTCAGGTTCTTCATCCAACACAACCTCAAAAGTATCATCTTGTTCATCCAAATTAACATTGTCTTGATTATTGTATCCTTGAAATTCTTTGATGTATTCGCTTGACACATAAAACCCCTACTCCTCTACATCATCATCTTCTTCAATTTCATCTAGTTCTTCCACTACATTATACTTTACCGACCTTCCTCTTGGATCACATCTAACAACATATGGCCAACCCGCTTTACCTGGAGCCTCTACGTAAAATACATGTTCATATTGGCTTGGAATAACATAGGAATTTGATTCTAGATCAAGATTCCTTGTATCAACCATGGTAAATTTATTAACATGCTCAGTAACAATTCTATCAGGGTCACATTCATGGATTCGTAGCCTAAACCATTTGACATCAAACATAAATATTTTGAAGGATTCAAAGTCATACTCAAGTATATCATGTAGATACCCATATTATCAATTATCAGAGACTTTTGGATGTTTATCACCTCTGTAAGCAACATTGATATCCTGAAATACTGTAGTTATCCCACTATCAAAAGTTTTCATCTTTTCAACCAACCTTTTGATGTGAAATTTACAGCCATCGCACCACGTTTTGTTGTGGTGTTTCAACTAAAATATTTCAAACACATAAAAAATGTGTTTCGTAAATTTATAAACATATTTATGCTTGGAAAATTTGCAAATTAAGAAAAAAAACATGGCATATGCATTAATATAATTGGGAAAAAAAACTTAGTATGGGTGAATATGTTTACCTAATAATCTTTTAAACCATATGAAAAATCAATTTCCCTATGTGTAAGATTGGTATCTCCACTACGTTGAGCTTCTTTTAACAATGTAGACATACCATACCATGATAACCTACCATTATTATCTTGTTCAATCCATACCTTCATCTAATCAAGATTGTTCACAATGTATGAATGTATTGCATCCCACTCTCAACTGATTGTATTAAAAAAAATAAAAATAAAAAAATCATATTTATATAATTAGTTACCATGTAGTACCTTCATAATAATGGATTATGCAAGAAGACTAAAACTTAAACAAGTACGATATACATATAAAAAAGGGTCAAATGTGCTATAAATCTCAACTATCTACTTACATCTCACTTTCTTCATTCTACATTTCCCCAATAGGTGCTCCCCTTCAAATTTTTCCATGGAGTTGACATCCCAAATGTTATCCAATATATTAATACTTTTTCTTATTTCAAGACTATATTGACGAATATAAACCATGGTTTGATATACCATATATCCCTCTACCATAGAACCCTCAGGACGTGCTCTTTGTCTGACCAAAGCCTTCAGTGATTTTAAGTGCCTCTCAACCATCCACATGGATCTTGTGTGTATAGGTCCACACTTTTCAATCTCCTTGACTTGGTGTATGAGGTAGTGTTCTTGTGCATTGAAAAATGTCGAAGGTAGATACTTTTTCATTTCACACATTAGACGAGGAATTTGTTTCCTCCAATACTTTATATCTTCTTTATCGATTTATTTAGATGAAAACCATCTACAAATTGTGCAAGCAAATCGCAGGTTTCAACAGAAAAGTATATAGTACATGATGGCAAGTAAAGCACATGCAATCAAATATAAGTTGTACAATAAATTATTGAACAAATTACACTTTGCACATAAATCTCCAATTACCTCATGTATTTTGAAATATCATATATAACTTGTTTGGAATTGTTGTCAAATTTGTCTGGGATATAGAAATTAATGTGTAGATTCAATATTGCTCATGAAATTTACTAAATCACAATACTTGAAGCTACTCTACTGGAAGTTAATTCACCATCTAAAACAAGAATCATAGACATGAAAAAGGAAACATCACACATGCACAAAGATTTATCTAGGGGAAATCAACTGCTCAAAACCCCTTACTATCTATATTTCATTAATCAAAGAATAGAGAAGAAATACATATGCTTTCTCAAGCCTGAACACACCCTGCAAGTGTACAGTCTATCCCTCCGTGTGATTGACTGAATCTATCCAGCACTTAGCTAATTTTCAAGCCCTCCAAGCTCCTATTTCCTTACATTGTTCCCTTGGGAAATTGCCCCTATTTTTTAGGAATTTCACACCACATAATTGCACAATTACCTTAGGTCCTTCCTCTAACTACATGCACCACCTGTACACATTGGAATATGCTAAAACTGATAGTACACTACCTTGGAATCTCCATCTCAACTTGTTAACTCTAATTCTCTACATGCAACAATTATTTTGGGTTGATTGATCAGTTAACTAGTTGATCACTGAGTGTGGTTGAATTTCCACTTCCATAACTTTACCTCCACTAGTTCTTCTAACAGTTAGAACTAGTTAAACTGACAATAAATCAAATTAACTAAAATAGATTGTTGCAAATTAGAAATCAAACAAACTGAACTAAACTCAAGCTTCCCCAAGTCGAATTAACTGAGTCACAAGTGCCATGTCACCTTAATTAACTACCTCCAAAAATTCTGTTGAAACAGAAATTCAAATTTTCTCTAGTTTTACCAAGGCAAATTCAAACTGATATTTTCTTGTTGCATTTTCAACACCCCCTCTCTGCAAGAAAGGTATTATCAACCACCCCTATCCTACACCTATGGAAATCGAACTTCCCCCTTGACCATGCCTTTGTCAAAATATCAACATCTTGTTCCTCTGTTGGAATGTGCTGCAACAACATAATCTGCCTCTGCACACAATCTCATAGATGGTGATACCAAATATCAATATGCTTGGATCAATCATGAAAAATAGGATTTTCAAAGAGTTTGATACAACTCTAATTATCACAATAAATCACAGTAGGATCCATCATATGACCAAACAAGGCAACATTTATCTTTCTCATCCAGATCACCTCACATGCTGCTTGACTTGTGTATATGTAGTATGATTCTACTAAGCTAAGTACCACTGATCTCTACTTCTTGTTGTACCAAAAAACTATTGCGGACCCGAACTAAAAATTCCACTTGATGTACTCTTCTAGTTTGATGGAATTCCCGCCTAATCTGCATCTGTGAAGCCACACGATTTCACTCCCTTTGTCCATTTGTACCAAATTCCAAACTGGGTTGTTCCTCTGAGGTACTGTAGAGCATGCTTAGCCGCCTTCCAAAATAGTTCGGTTAGCCTAACCATAAATTGACTTAGTCGGTTGACTGCTTGACTTGCAGATATGTATTTTCCTTCTGCTGAGCTAAGTACCACTAATCTCTGCTTCCTGTTGTACAAAGAAACCATTGCAAACCCAAACTAAAAATTCCACCTAATGCACTCTTCTGGTCTGATGGAATTCCTGCCCAATCTGCATCTGTGAAGCCACACAACTTCACTCCCTTTGTCCATTTGTACCAAATTTCAAACTGGTTTGTTCCTCTGAGGTACTGTAGAGCATACTTAGCCGCCCTCCAAAACAGTTTGGTTTGCCTAAACATAATTTGACTTAGCTGGTTGACTGCATAACACATGTTTGGTAGTGTGTTCACAAGATACATGAGTGAACCCACCAACTGTTGGTAAATAGTGGCATCCTCTTTCCTCCAATTTGTCATTAGAGGAGTCTCCATTGGTTTTCACCTATCCATGTAGAACGTTTGAAGTATCTCGTTGGAATACTTGCCCTAATAGACAAACAATTTCCCATCACCTTGCCATACTTCTAATCCAAGGAAGTAGTGCATGAGACCCATGTCCTTCATCTCAAACTCTCTTGCAAGGTCCTCCTTGCAAGATCTGATCAACTTCTCATCACTATTCAGGATCAAGTCATCAACATATAAAAAAATAATCAACAATTTACCTTCTACCAAATTATGATAGAGGTTTGCATTAAGCCCAAATCGGTGAGATAGTTATCGATTGTTGTGTACTAAGTGCGGGGTGCTTGCTTGATACCATACAATTCTCACTTGAGTCTGCACACATGGGACTCTTGATAAAAAGTCTTGAAGCATTCTGGTTGCTTGATATACACCTCCTCCTCAATAACTCCATTGAGGAATTTTGTTTTCAGATCCATCTGGTGGATATTCTGCCCCATATGTGCAACCAAAGCAAGGATTGATATGATGGATGAGTAACTTTCTATAAGAGCAAAGGTCTCCTCATAGTCAATCCCCTCCTCTTGAGAGTACCCCTTCACCACAAATATGGCCTTGTACTTTTATATGCTTTTGCCTCCTTCATGCTTCACCTTGAAGATCCATCTCAAACCCACAACTAATTATCTGTTGGTCTTGGGACCACTTCCCAAACAATGTTCTTCATAATGCATTTGTACTCCTCCACCATTGCATCAACCCATATAGGTTGCTCAACTGCTTCCTCGAAGGAGGATGGCTCTGTCTCTACTAGCTTAGTCATTAGAGTCATGTAGTTAGTGCACAGATTTGGTGACCTTCTCTTCCTACACTGATTTGATGGAACACCCACATTCTCCCTCACATCCTGCACGAGTCTCTCAACTTCTCTGGTTCTCTTCCTTCCTTCTTTGGATGATTCTGCTTGAGTTGTTGTCTCCACTCTCTTCTCCTCAACTTATGGTTTCTCCACAACATCATGAGGCTCCTCCTTTGGAGCTAAAAGCTCCTCCTATGGTGGGATCTGAAGCTCCCTCTCAAGAGAGCACCACATCGCTTTATCTTCATCAAATTTGGCATCCCTTTGCACAATTTTCATTCCCAGGGATGACAAATACACATAGTAGTTGTGAGAGTTTATGTGTAACCCAAAAATACCCCCAACTCTATTGTCGGCTCTAGATTCTTCCTTGATTATTTGGAGACATGGAAATAGACAAAGGCTCCAAAGATCCTGAAATGTGACACATCTAACTTCCTTCCTGAGAAACCCTCCTTTAGTGTGGTCATTCCAAGAATCTGATGAGGACTCCATTTCTGCATATAGACCATTGTGTTGTATGCTTCAGCCCACAAGTGTAGAGGTAGCCTTTAGTCATGAAACATCACCTGTGCTACTCCCACAATGATACAATTCTTCCTCTCAACCACCCCATTCTACTGTGGGTTGTGGGGTGTTGTCAACTCTTGTCAAATGCCTTCTTTTACACAAAAAATTTTAAACTCATTCAACATGTACTCACCTCTATTATCGCTCCTGAGAACCTTCACCTTCTTGCTCGTTTCTTTCTCCACCAATGCCTTGAACTCTAAGAACTTGGAGAAAGTCTCATCCTTCTTCTGCATGAAGAAGATCCAACACTTCCATGAATAGTAATCAGTAAAGATGACAAAATACTTGTTCTGGCAGTGGAGGTTGTCGAGAAAGGTCCATAGACATCAGAGTGGATCCTTTCAAGGACTGCATGTGCTCTGCTATCCCGATCATGGAAAGTAGCTTTTGTGTACTTCCCTAAGGTACACCCTTTGCATGTATCCTACTTCTCTAGTTCTCCTTTAGGGAGGCCTGTGGTAATCTGTTGCATTATATTCAAAGTTCCATGATCCAAATGACCAAGTCTTCTATGCCAAAGTTCGTCGACATTGTGACTATGCACCTTCTCCGCCTTTGTGCTCAATGCAACACAATCCTCCACACCTAGCTTGTAGAGGTTCTTCACATGAACCCCTATCTGCTTCACCTATCCCATGGAAATGTTTCTCAAGAATTCCTTTCCTTTGCTTAAGATCACATCGTAACCATGGTATTCCAACACTGCTACGAAGATGATATTTTTCTTTAGATCCGAAATAAACATCACATCCTTAAGTCTGAGAGGGGAGCCTGACTCCCTCTGAAAGGTGACTATACTAATCCTGGTCACATTCTACCTTCTATCATCTCCCATCTCGATATGCATCTAGAGATCCTTCTCCTCCAAATCACTGAAAAAATCTCTATTCCCCGTCATATGGAACGAGGCACCGATGTCGAGATACCACACACTTCCCATCACTGTGTTGGCCATGCATGCAATGAGAGTAAAATCAAGCTCAAACTGTGAAGCCAAAGCTTCACCTGTTGCTCCTCCTGAGGTCTTCTTTCTTATAATATTGTGTGCACCCTTCGTGGCCTAGTGCCTGAATTCATGACAATGAAAGCACTTTTTCCTGGACAAGTCCTTCTTCTTGCCCCCTTGACTAGATTCTGCTTTGGATTGGGATTTCATCCCTTTCCCTTTATTTTCCTTTCCATCCAAGGCACAACTCTCCTCATCCTCACCCTTGGATGAAGTTCTGTAATACTCATGAAAATTACTAAATCATAAGACTTGAAGCTACTATACTTATAAGCAGAAGTTAATTCACCATCTAAAACAAGAATCATAGGCATGCAAAAGGAAACATCACACATGAAAAAATATTTATCTAGGGGAAAGTAATTGTTCAAAACCCCTTACTATCTATATTGCATTAATTAGAGAATAGAGATGAAATACATATGCTTGCTCAAGCCTGAGCACACCTTGCAAGTGTACAGTCTATCCCTTTGCCTGACTAACTGACTCTAGCCAACACTTAGCCAATTTTCAAGCCCTCCAATCTCCAATTTCCTTGCATTGTTCCCTTGGGAAATTGCCCCTATTTTTTAGGAATTTCACACCATGGAATTGTGCAACTAACTTAGGTACTTCCTCTAACTGCATGCACCACCTGTACATGTTGGAATATGGAAATTAGAACTATTTAAATTGACAATAACTCAAATTAACTGAAATAGATTGCTACAAATTAGCAATCAAACACACTAAATTGAACTCAACCTTCCCCAACTCGAATTAACTGAGTTAACTGAGTGACAAATTCCACGTCACCTTAGTTAAATACCTCCAGGAATTTTGCTGAAATAGAAATCCGAATTTTCTCTAGTTTGACCAAGGTAAAGTCAAACTGAGATTTTCTCACTGCATTTTAAGCATGGGAGAGATAAATGTATAACATATTGTAACAAAAATAATAATCAATTGTTATTTATTCCCAAATTAGTACAAAAAGGAAACACTAACAAGTTGTTTCACATGTGTACAAATATATACACCAAAGTAATTACCTTAATGAACGTATGTCAATCATGAGTTTTTGCCCCACCTAATTCACCTTTCTTTATTATGATATTCTTTATGTTTGAAAAAAATCCAGTTGGAAATTTATTTTTTTCAATAACCTCTTTAACATCCTTGTTTTGTTTTTTTATCAATAACAATGGAAGCGTGCTTATATTTTGGCCATCTCCATCACTATTTGAATGAATCAGACTTTTCATTTCATGATTTCCCTCCTTAATGTCATTACAAATCTTAAAAAAAAATTCTTTATCTCTCCTTCCATCTAAGATTCGCCATAAGGTATCTGTTACATTCTTCTCGATCTGCATTGTATCAAACTAATGAATAATTTCTAGATGCTCCTAGTAGGGGAGTCTATTGAATTGCTCGGGATAAATTTTCATTCCTCATGGAAGTGCCCTGTTATTAATGCCTCGACGACCTACAAATTGAATCATATATAGTTAAATATATTATAACAACAATATAACCTGTCAATTAGTACAAATAAGAAAATACCATAAAAATATAAAATAATCGAAACAGATCATGCATATTGATACATAAACAATTTGATCCATACCTTGAGAGACTAGTCTTTCATATTGCAAACTCCATGCACGAGGTGTCATTCTCCATGGTCTTAATCCAATCTCTTATTTCACATTAAAAATACGTTTTTTGGTACTTCGATACCTATGGTTATTAGAAATGAAGTGCCTGTACTCATTAAACACCTCCTTTCCTAAGCTTCTTGAATGAAGATATTTAACCTTAGGACCACAAACTAGACTAGCAAATTTACCCTT
This sequence comes from Pinus tabuliformis, assembly GCA_031772625.1. Lineage (NCBI taxonomy): Eukaryota > Viridiplantae > Streptophyta > Pinopsida > Pinales > Pinaceae > Pinus > Pinus tabuliformis. The sequence continues at coordinate 818,939,366 of CM062814.1, forward strand.
TGTTTGAAGATCTGCAAGAGATGGGATGATTTTTATATCAATTATTATAAGTATGTATAATCAAGGGACTATTTTAAAAATGTACATGAAATGAACTTCATAAAATTAAACAGTATTAAAGTGCAGGGTAACACTATGACATACCACAAAAATGTGTTAGCCCCAGGGCATCGTGAATTTTCCATACAAGCATTGCATGGAATTCAAATTCCATTGTTCATCTACTAGTCTAGAGATATCATAAATATTGATGTCATTCCATAAGTCCACTAATTCATCGATAAGAGGCTCAATATATACATTCATGTCTTTGACTTGGTACTTACCTAGTTGATTGAACTTACAATACATAATTACTACATATATGAGTAAATAAAAAAATATAAGACATAATTACAAGACATTTTTTTTAAAGCTTGGTAGGTCCTTTCTATTAATTTTCTTTCAAAGAGAAGCAGGTTATTGATGAGCACCAATATTGTAGCAAGAATGCTACAACTCCTGGGGCTACCAACTTTACTTTATCAATCCGAGGTTCATACAAACTTGGAGGTGACAGTGTTGTATACACAAGTGACAGTAATGGTTCTGCCTTTTCTCATTGTTCAACTGGCAAGAGACCACTAGGGTTTTTCAAGCTAAAGTTATATGGATTCAGAGGAAGCTTGGTTCTTGATGAGACAAAGATAAATCTACAAGAGAAAGCTTCTACTGCAGTAAGGAAAAAGACCGAAATCTAATGCTAAAACACACCATTTCCTACCTAATTGCTAAGAGACTATGCTTTACAAGAATTCCAAGCTAACATGTATTAAATTCTATTGTCCTAAGCATGGAAGTTAAAAACATCAGACATTACTACTGTGCATGTAAATGACTGGAATAATTTTTTTTTATTTTATTTATTTATTTATTTATTTTATTTATTTATTTTTTTTATGGAAAGACAAGTGTGAAAGCTAATCTCTTTTGGTGATGTGGCAGGTGGCTTAGGGATGCTGGTGGATGGTTGGAAGGTTTGGGAGACCCTTAGGTCACTTTGTGTGGCTTTCTAGAGATTTTCCCTCAATTCAGCCTCAAAACAGGCCACTACAGGAAAACCTCCAAGATGTCCTAGAAACCTACAGGATTCTCTGTATTTCTACAGGATACAGCCAAGAGAAAAACAATGGGTGCTTAAGGTGATGGAAGGCTTAGGGAATGTGGTTGGTGGATGGAATGGAGTGAGAAAATTCCTAGGATCACTCAAAACCAAGGTTGGGAGATGGTTGGATTTGCTCAACATGCTTGGAGAAGTTTCCTTGAAAAATGATGAAATTGGTGAGGGTCTTAGTGAAAGCAAGGAATGATCATGGATGGATGAAGTTGGGAGGAGGTTACTGACTATGATATCTCTCTTTTCTTCTGAAACACCTACACTGCATCAAACATTGATATTTGCCCAAAAATCATGTAAACAAGAAGAATTTCAATAAGCTAGAAAAACAGAGTTTAATGAGCTAGTTGTCTACTTCATGCATGAGGAAAACTTGCGGAACAAGATGAAATCATTGATGAGATCTACTGTAAGAATGAATATGGAAGAAATGGTAATTAAATCCTACACTTACAAACTGATCAAATGTTGGTTCAAGTATAGTGAACTCCAAATTCTATGAGAAAGTAGAATTCTGTCTTTTTGGGGATGCATAGGGGTCCTTTCCTCAAATCATGATCCCTAAAGGAAGAGGTGAGGCCAAGATAGCTACTTACACCTTTTTGATGCTCCTTTTATCCCTTATAAACTACTACTGAAGTAAAGCACAAATGGAAGCAAACTAATCAAATCTACACTACTTGCAATGAGATACTTCTAAGGACAATTTAACCATGAATCTATGAAATTAATCTAAGTATACATATACAAGAAGAGGAGCCTTTGTTGCTAGGGTTGGGCCCTTAACCCAAGATCTTCAGCCCTCTGAGTTAACTCGGTACTGGATCAAGAAGAAGCTCATTCTCATAATCAAAATAGAAAACTACATAGCAACATCTTCCACTAGTCTGGAGCTAAAAAATAACTAGTGTTTTTACAACAAAAATTCGAATCCTAATGAGGATCTAGGCCTCTTTATTTATACAACTGAAGTCTCCAATGACTTCCTTAAATCTAGGGAGGTTTGGCTCCCAAACTTGAGATTAACTAACTCTTTGACTATCACTTACTCGGCTGCCTTTTGATCTTCGTGACTTGGTTGCTTATACTCCGAGCTAGTGTGATTGATGGAGGAATAATTAAATGAGGGAGGAGTAAATGAGGAGGATTTACCTCCTACAATATCTCTTCCTTGTCCCATTTGAGTTTCAGCCTTTAATCTTTCCAAAATTCCATAATTTTCTCTCACAAACCTACATTTAATGCACATTAGTCCACTAGGCATAATATCTCACTCTGACTCATCTCATTAAACAAAATATAATCAAAACATGTAATAAATTATGAGAAGAGTTGATTTGACTAAGCTAGGAGGTGAATTAAGGTCCATATAGTTACCCAATGATGAGGCTCATCATCACCCCCCTACTGAAAGTGTTGCTCATCCTATGAGCAACTAAATCACTATCCATATCTTTCATAGCCCCAGTGGCCTCCCTGACATCCCATGCTTTTGTTGTGGTTTCCTCTTCTTGTGCATAGAATCCTGCATTCCTTTCTTTCTCCTCCCACTTCTTTCTTTCTTCCTCTTCCTTCCTTCCTTCTAACATCCCCAATAGAAGTGGTGGACTGAGTCTCAAGCCAATCCAATTGACTTTGAGCTTTTGTATGGTTTGCTTGTACATGGGTGTCTTGTTCAGTGCTTCTCTCATTCTTTGAGAGAATAGTACTCTTGGATTTTCAAAATGTATGGCAGAGTATTCCATATCCATTGGCAAGCTTGCATGTTGTCATCCCCTAACATCCTGAACATATCCTCAAAATGTGTAATTGCTTTCTCTTGGGCAGCAAGATACCTGGGTGCAAGTTGAGGATCATTTACAATTAAATTATGTGTGTTGATGATAGCCATTGGATTTGACTGCTCAGCTCTTATATTGAGAGGTTATGTTTGTTCCCTTGCCAATATCTTCTTCATTTTTGTAGCCCTTGCTTCCTCATGGTTCATCCATGATGCCAAGGCCATCAACTATAAATCCCCTAGTTTTGAATTAGGGTCCCATACATTCAGATCTGTCAAGGCCATGTTATGCAAGTAGAACTTAGACATCTTAGCCCTATCCTCCAATGTGCTTTGATCACAAATATCAATGAACTATCTATAATCCTAGAATGGCATAGTTCCTCTTTGTGCTAGGGTCTTGATTTGGAACTGCATCCATTGTTCCCTAAGGTATAATGCATAAGACTTAGTTGGAATCCTGCACTGGATTGCTTCTAGAGATAGATTGGCCATGGTTGCCAATTGATTCTCTTTTTCTTGCAGTTGTCCTTTCAACCATGCATTTTCTGCCTCCAACTGAGTTTTCATTATGGCCTCTCTATCCCTCAAGCTTCTTAGTTCTTTTCCCATCTCTTTGAGCTTCTCCTCCATGTGACTTATGTCCTCCACTCCCTTGGACTTGGAAATATACATCCATCTATGTGTTCTGGATCTTTCTTTCTCAAGCTCAAAGAATAATGGGATGGAAATTTTTTATGGAATGACCCTATCCCCTTTAATAAATCTATTGTAGGAGTCAAGGTTAGGTTGAGGACTAGGTTCCCTTAGCTCTGGGGCCTCTCTCTTTGTTTCTTGCTACATACTCCCTTCCTTATCCAATTTCTGAGTTTCCTATAGGGTTAGCAGAGTTTCCTGTAGGATTTCCTCTGCTTCCTGTAGGTCATGATGTGTATCCTATAGGATGTCTTTTCCCTTGGATGAGGCAGATCTAGTCGCATGCCTTCTCTCATAAGTAATAGGAGACTTGAGGTTTGTACTGAGGATCCTTCTCCTTGAGTTTTAATAAGAGAAGCCATCTTTTCCTGTTGTTTAGGTGAGTCTTCAATAACAATGGGAACCTTTGTGGGAGTTTGAGGTTTTCCCTGCCTTATCCTTGTACTCTTTCTTGTTCTTAAGTATAATGGTGTTTGTCTTTGTCTTTTGCCTTTTTGTTTGATAGGGTGCTAAGGGTAGTGAGGGAAGCTACTACCTCTCTCTCGGTGGGTTCTGGAGACACCCTGGGTGACTCCTCCTTGTCCTCTATTTCCTCTTTTCCATTACCCTTTTCACCTTTATCTTTCTCATCTTCTTCTCCCTCTAGATCCTCACCTTCTTTATCAGTTTCCTCCTTGGCATCTTCCTTGGTTTCTTCACCACTTTCCTTCTCTTTCTCCTCCTCTTCTTCCTCATATATTTCCTCTTCATTCCTCTCTGCTTCTTCTTCATCTGTTTTAGTCTCTTCTTCATCCCTTTCATTGGCAGTAGGGCTCTTGTCATATTCAAGGGCATTTATATCCTCCTCTATATGCATGTCTTTGAAAATTTCCCATGTGATATGAATTCTAAGGTTGTGGACGGAATCTTGTATGATGATTATAATTAACCCATGATGGGCCAGCTGCTGGTAGTTTCCTTCCTTCTCTTTTATGCTCATATCTATCAGGGATTGAAGAAGTAAGTAGGGTATGTTGAGTCTATGGTGAGGAGGTGTATCTGCTCCAAACCTCAATTCTTTGAGAAGCATAAAGTGGTATCCATATACCACACTATACCTACCTTCACATGATATGTATTTTATAAGGTGGTAGCTTATTTCATTCCAGGGGTATGGTAGTCTTGCTCTTCTCACTGCATTCTTGTCTTCCATGGCCTTCTCTCCCTCTAGAAAGAATTTCTTCTTTGCAATTTGGCTATTTCCCTTGTCTTCCTTTCTCCAAGTCACTCCTAAGGGATGTGTGGTAGTTCTGCTTATGAGTTCAGGGGTAAGATCTATGGAGAGGCCTCTTACCATAACATAGGCATGGGTCCTGGTCAGTGGAATGAGGGAGAGAGCAAAATCTATGGCTACTTCATCATCATACCCCCTCAATTTCTCAAAGTACCCCATCCAATTATGCCTTGTGAATATTTCTAGCACAAGAGGATGTTAGTGAATCCTCATAGTGTTGATGGGATCCCTTCTATTAAACCCCCCTGTCATTTTGTCTGGTGAATGGAGGAGCAGATATGTATGATACAAAATTTTAATGAAGAAGGAAATGGGACTGAATTTTCTGTGGATACAATTCTCTTATACAACTATCAATTTCAATCAAACTAGAAGATTATTTGTTCCTTTCTCTTGGAAAAATGGGAGGAAATGTAGAGCCTACCTCCTTACAATGCTTGATGTAGCCAACCCATGTGTTTCCTCCTCTGAAATTTCTCACTGCCAATCCTGTAGACTGCCTGACTGTATCCTGTAGGATTCCTGTGGGATCCTGTAGGATTTCCTATAGGATCCTATAGGAGGTCCTGCGTAGGAAAAAATGAAGTTTCCCTCTCTTGTAGGTTGCTTGAGGTCTGAGAGTGACTTTGCTAGAGTGAGCCTCGAGAAGATGAATGCATGTATGCATGGGGATCAACATTTATTTCCTCTTATGGTTGAGTTGAGTGAGGTGGTGTGTTGGCAGCTGAGGTATGAATTTCTATTTTTGGACTGTTGGTCCCCAATACCACATCATCATTCCCCTCACCTTGTAATCAACTCCCACTTTGGGCATCCATAGTCTTAACTACTTTTTACCTCATCCTCCTTTTCTTTAACTTGAATGCTACCAATGTGTGAGGACTAACTATTTTGTCCTCATTGACTGAACGAAGGTGGCCAAATTAACTGCCCACCTTTCGCTTATAAACCAACTCGTTCAAAATTTTTACACCTTTTTATTACATTATGCAAATGAGAGAGTGAATAGAGATACTTACCTGTGGTAACAATATCTTGTTGTAGTTTGTTGAAGAAATGAGGTGTTTGTTATATGTTGGTTGCATGTGATTTCTCCCTCTTTTTTATATATTTTCCTTTGATGATTTTCTTAATGTGAAAGTACTTGGAGTTGAGGAAGAAGATTTTGTTGCTGCTCTAGAGGAGCTTCTTCTGCCATTGGATCTCCATGCTTGAAACTTGCTGCAACCTATGATTTCTGTTTGGTGGGATAGGCTGCTACAGGATGTCCTGTAGTTGCTTTTCCCTCAAAAATCTTAATCATATTCTACTGCTAGGACCTGAGGATGATGAACATGGACAGAGAGGAGGTTCAGGGGTTTGTGAATAATGAAAAATAACCTTCAAGTGTTGTTCCCCTTACTCTCTGTCTCATCCTTTTTTCTTTGTGTTTTTTCTTTAAAACTGTAAAAAAAAAAACGAAAACTGATTTTTTTCATGATGAATGCAGGGGTGATCAAGGTGGAGAGAGGTATGGTAATGAGATGGTGATGTAGAAATTTATTTTGATTGACATGGGAAGGTCATTTCCTTTCCCTATGGTTACTTCCTTTAAGATTCCCAAGCCATTGTAATTCCTACTGGATCATCCTATAGGTTTTCAAGGGATCCTGTAGGTTTACACGGAATCCTGTAGAAAACACAGAACCCCTGCAAACTAAGGAAAATGAGTGAAAAAATGAAAGGAATGGTGGAATGGTGAAGGATAATGAATGAATAAATAAAAATATGAGCTGAATAGGTCCCTTTTTATTCTCCATTGCTGCTCTGATCGTCCTCCTGCTGACTTGCAAACAAGATTTTCATATTTTTCTTTTCTCTTTTTTTTTTTTGAAAAAAACTAGTCTACCTCCAAGAGGTCTTCATCCTAGTTGCTTTCCCTGGGCCCCTCAAGAGAGGTTTTCACCCAGATATCTTTTTATTTCTCTTTTTTTTTTGACACCATTGGGACGCCTCAAGAGGTTTTCAACCCAATAGTGGGACTCAGGCACCTCATGGAGGTTTTCACCTAAGTCTCCTTATTTTCTTTTTTTTTTCTTTTCTCATTGACTTGATGAGGCAAGAGTTGAGACTTGCTCCACCACCATCACTGTTTTGTTGATACCATCTATGAACTCTTGCTTTGATAATAGCCTTTTATAAACTTTCAATCTGTGCCCATTATCAAGTAAAGGAATGACTCTACATCTATGGTTATGATCTGCACTAAACCATTATCATGACATCTCTCTATAACATAAGGCCCTAACCATCTAGTCCTTTACTTGCTCTTAAATTCTTTATATCTGGAATCACATAACAAAGCCCAATCACCTTCTTGAAATTGCTTATCCTTGATGTCCTTATCATGCTAGATCTTCCTTTGAATTTGAGTTACCTCTGTGTGTAGGAGGGCCTGCATTCTGAACTCATCTAAACCATTCAACTGGAGCAATCTCTCTTTTTGTGCACTGTTGAGATCTAGATCTAGTTGGGCTTCCATCCTCAATGTATTATACTCAAATTTAATGGACAACATGACCTTCTACCCATAGACTAGCTCATAGGGTGTGAATCCAGCGGTGGTCTTCTAGGTGGTATTATAGGCCTAGGTGGCCTCAACTAGTCTATATGCCCAATCATTTATGCTACTACTAACTACTTTGGTTAGAATGCCCTCCAGCGCTTTGTTGGTCACATCCACTTGCCCATTAGCTTGTGCGTAATAGGGAGTGGAGGTTCTATGCTTAATCTTGTGCTGGCTTAACAAGTCTTCAATCATGTTGGAGGTAAATTGGAGGCCTTGATTAGTGACCAGTTCTCTAGGGTACCCAAACTTTTAGAATACATTATCCATTAAGAACTCAGCCACCTTCTCCTCTGTTGTTGCCTTGATTGTCTTGGTGTCATTCCACTTAGTCAAATAGTCAATGCACACAATGATATACTGCTTTTTCTTGGAAGAAGGTTCAATAGGCCCAATTAAATCCATGCCCCACTTGTCAAATGGCTCAAAAGTCACTTGATGTTGTAGAGGCATTTCATCCCTTGGAGTAGGCTTTCCCATCCTTTGGCACCGATCAAACTGACTAGTATATCTTTTCACATCTTGATGAAGAGTGGGCCAATAATAACCAACTTGTAACACCTTGAATGTTGTCCTCTTTGTTGCAAAGTGACCTCCACAAGGCCCATCATGACAGGTTAGAAGGATTTCAAGGACTTCCTCCTCCCTAATACATCTTCTCAAAATTTGATCCGGTCCTAGTTTGAAGAGGTTGCCCCCAATCCAAGTGAATGGGGCGCTCTTCCTCACAATCTTGCTTTTCTCTTTGGAGGACAAATTCGGTGGGAACTGTGCAAATACCAAATAGTTTGCTATGTCAGCAAACCATGGAGAGAGAACTGAAATGGTGAATAAGTGTTCATTTGGTAATTGATCATCAACCATTCCTTCCTCACCTGCAGGAAAAGTTAATCTGGACAAAAAATATGCAACAACATTTTCCTTGCTAGGCTTATCAACAATAGTTAGATCAAACTGCTGTAATAAAAGTAACCATCTAATAATTCGGGCATTCACATCAGGTTTATTCATTAAATATTTGATTGCAACATGGTCAGTATGTACAAATGTTTGATAACCATAATGTAATATCTAAAAATTTTCAATGAATGCACAACAGCCAGGAGCTCCTTTTCGATTACTATGTAGTTCAGTTTAGCCTTTGATAGATTCTTACTGATAAAGTAAATAACATAAGGCAATTTTTCATCTATCTGGCCTAGACCTGATCCTATGGCTTTGTGTGAGGCATTAACATGTATATGAAAAGGAAGGGCCCAATTTGGTCCTTAGAGAATCGGTGTAGTGGTTAATTTGTCCTTCAGGGTGTCCACGACCTCTTGACAGCTTTTTGACCATACAAACTGATGAGCCTCATCATTGGGTAATTATAAGGGCCTTAATTGGCCTTAATTCACCTCCTAGCTTAGTCAAACCAACTATTCTCACAAATTATTACGTACTTTTGATTATATTTTGTTTATGAGATGAGTTAGAGTTGGATATTTTGTTTTGTGGTCTAATGTGCATGTAATGCAGGAATAAAGGATAAAATCAAGGAAATGTGGCAAATACCTTGGTAAAAACTCGAATGGAACAAGGGAGAGGAATTATAGGAGGCAAATCCTCCTCATTTACTACCCCTCCATTCAAATATTCCTCCATTAGCTTGGAGTGCAAACAAACAAATCATGAGGACTAAAAGACAGCTGAGAAAGTGAAAGTGACAGAAACCAGTTTATCTTGAGTGGGGAGCCAAGCCTCCCTAATGGGAAGGAAGTTGTTGGAGACTTCAGATGTATAAGTAGAGAGGCTTAGGACCTCAGTAGGACTTAGATCCTTTTTGTAAAACTCTACTTTATTTCTGAGCTGCAAGATTTGTGACAGTTTGTTATGTAATCCATGGTTTTGATAATGAGAATGAGTTTCACTTTGAGCCAGCTTTGAGTTAACTCAGAGGGTTGAAGCTCTTGGGTTAGGGCCCAACCCAAGCAGCAAAAACTCCTCTTTACTGTACATGTATGCTAGCATAGATTCCTGGTTTTCATTGTTCATTTGCTTAAGTAGCATAGATTTATGTTCTGTTCATTTGCTTAAGTAGCTTTCTAGTTCTGTTCATTTGCTTAAGTAGCTTTCTAGTTCTGTTCATTTGCTTAAGTAGCTTCCTGGTTTTCTGTTCATTTTCTTAAGTAGTTTCAATTTCATTACAGCAGTATAGCGTAGATTTATGGTTTAACTGTTCATTTGCTTGAGTAGCTACATTCCGCTTACAGTAGTGTAGAGTAGATCGGTTGTGATTTCATTTACTTCCATTTGTGCCTTCTTTCAATTCATAGGTTAGCTAGGAGGAAAAGATCACCACAAGGTTGTCCGCAGGTGTCTCGGCCTCACCTCCTCCCTTTGGGACCATGACTTGAGGAAGAGACCCTTTAGCAACCCCAAAAACACAGGTTTCTAGTTCTCGCATGAGCTATGGAGTTTTTTGTTTGATGCAGTTACTTGTTCACCCTCACTGGTTTTTTTGTCGTTTTCATTTGAAACCTCCTTTAGTATGTTCTTCATGCATCTTTTCCTCGCCGTATGATCCACAAAAAACTTGCCCAATCACCGTCTGATTCATTAGTTTATCCAAATGCCACCTCGCATGAAGTCTTCCACCTACTTTATGTGCTTTAAATCCCCACTGTCGATCTGCCTCGCCTGATCCAACGGCTATCGCATCACCTCAACACTTTATGCACCTTAAACACCTACCGTCGATCTGCCTTGCTTGATCCAACGGCTATTGCGTCACCTAATCGCCAACTAGCTTGGCCGATCTCCACTATTGATCTGTCTAGCCTGATCTAATGGTTATCATGCAATCTCAAGTGGATTCTTGCACGACCGTTATCCACTCGAGAGCATGCTAAAAAAGTTGTTTTCTTGTTCTATGTGTCATGCAGTTAGGCTAATCGCATGAAATTTCAAAATACATCTTACAGCCTTGAGGGCGCACGAGAAACTACTTACCGCCTTCAAAACCCACTCCATCATTTCCGCACGTTTCTTTTTCCCGCGATACAATCTCCATTGTCCACCTTTAGATTAATCTTGTTTGTCCATATCTTGACTTAATCTCTGCATTAAGATCTTTGGCGTTCATCCTATTCGTTCGTCGGATTCATCCATATATCCACTTAACCTCCGTGGTAAGACCTCAGTCGTTCATCCTGTACGTTCACCCTGTTCATCCATCTAGTCACTTAAGCCTTCGCAATAAGATCTCCACCGTTCATCTTCTGTTCGTTGGCTGATCCAATAGTTCTTATGCACTACTGCTTCCTTGCGTCCTCCTTTCACTGATTTTGACCTCTGATTGCTCTTCCACTTGAAAACCGATTTAGCTTAAGTTTTTTTTCTTACACCTTAGTATAGTTTGATGCTATTTACCTATGCAACTTAGATAGCAACATTAGGTTAGTGATTGATTTAGCAATTTTTCTTAGCATAGTTGTTTAATTGGTTAATTAAGTTATGGTGTGGTTTAGCATTACATGTTGTTTTCTTCATTACTACAGTAGAGTAGCTCTCTCTTAGAATAGATTTGCTCTTCTTCCATCAAAGAATTAAGCTTCTTATAACCCTATAGAAGTCTGGCTTGGAACCCCTAGGGTCGCTTGCCAGATGAGCAGTGACAACAGGCAGTACCTTCACTTTTACTTGTGCATATAGCACTGTCACCTCCAATTTTGTACGAACCCTAGGTTGATAAGTAAAGTTGGTAGCCCTGGGAGTTGCAGCATTCTTGTTGCAATACCTAGGCTCATCAATTTTTGGCGTCATTTCCGGGAAGGTGTCTAAGTAGAATGTGATTATTGCTTTATTCTATTTCTAGTCTCCAATTTTCTTCCATTAGTTTATTTCTGCAAAAGTAATCTAGTTTCTTCCTTTCTTTCAGTTGTCATTATCTTCTTTCATTTTCATTCTGCAAGTAGAATTTCAATTCAGCAAGTAGTCTTTTTTTTTCAGTAGTCTTCCTTCAATCAGTAATTTCATTTTGCAAGTAGAATTTCAATTCAACAAGTAGTTTTTCTTCTTAGTGGTTTTTCATTCAATCAGCAATTTCCTTTCTGCAGAGTACTTTCTAGCTTTAAAAAATAAAAAATAAAAAATCTTACAAAAACCAACCCAAAAACATTTCCTTTCATGCCTCGTAGGAATAGGGACAATTTAGGGAAATTCTTGTCAAATACCTGTTTAGTCAATTTAGTATGTCCTAAATTGCTACATTAATTATCAATTCGGGAGTCGTAAACTGATGAAATGTGGCGCACTATATGTGCAAGACAGCCTCTTTCTTACTTTTTATCAATTTTATCTTGTTTTGGTTTATCTCCTAATGCAAATGATAATCATATTCCTAAGTTTTAAGAATACTTTTAGAAGGCATGTTTGGGTATAGATTTTAAGGCAATTGTGTCCTCTATAATGATTTCTAGAACTTAACACTTCAGAAGGTCTTAAAACATATTAGTGATGAAATTAATATTTGAACAAGAATGGAAATGTGCTGCTATTCAAATCAAACAAATAATGAACTACTGATCATGAAATCACTATCTCTGCTACTTATCTAAATACAGAAAGAAAAATGAGTTAAGTTATTGCACTCAAACAAATCAAAAACTGCAAAATAATAAAAGTAAAATCAATTCACTTCATTTATAGTCTGATAGCTTGCCAAGTAGTCCAAGCTATGACTCTGGAGATAATGTCAATAATATGAGGAATTGATATCTAATTGCAGAAAAATAAAGCTAAAATCAGATCATATCATTCATAGTCCGATAGCTCGCCAAGTAGTCTAAGCTATGGCTCTGGAGATAACGTCAATGATATGAGGAATTTGATATCTAATTGCAGAAAAATAAAGCTAAAATCAAATCACATCATTCATAGTCTGATAGCTCGCCAAGTAGTCTAAGCTATGGCTCTAGAGATAACATCAATGATATGAGGAATTTGATATCTAAACTAACTGATAAATAAAATGAATAAAACTAATATCAAAGCATAACTAAAATTGAAAAGCTAAGAAAAGTAAAGTCAGCAGAGAGGCTAATCTCATGTCACTAGTTATCATAAAAATTATATGAAAATTCCTGGGCCTAGCCTATCCTGAAACACACACTGATCAGTGTTAGCAACAATATGCAATGCTTGAAAAATCATGTACAGGATTGTAACATTAACATCATAACTATCTTATGAAATATACACAGGTGAACAAATTATGAAATATGTACAATGGAAACAAGGATACAATACATAAAAACTTTACAGCAATAAAGAAAACAAAACCTCAGCATGCAGGGGCCCTCTGCACTGCCTTAGTCAACATGCTATCAGTATGGAATTACGCTCACATAGTCATATAAAATAGAGTCTTGTTATATTGCAAAACAAAGGAAGACTCCTCTCGTTACAACAGCAGGACCAGTTCACGGCACAGTACAATGATTAACAGCAAAACGACATCAAAAACTAACTAGCTCTATGTGTTTGCAAACGCGTTATTTATAAGGGAAATTACATAACTGTTTTCTTATGAAACACCTTCAACAGAGGACACGTAAAAAGACAGCATCCGTGAGTTTAGCATGATGGTTGCCGAGATCATTCAATCTATCAAAGATAGCTGTTGGATTTGTGTCGTGGAGGTAGTCTACAGCTTTCAAAATGAACCCAGAGATCTAGGAATGGCCTCGGACCCTTCACGTGTTGAAAAACAGAGACCTGTTGCCGTAGGACTCCTTCATTTGACCACCGTTTCACCACGGCTTTCTTTTATGAATCCGGCTAAACCAATAGGACCTTATCCATGTCCAGATCATTCCTAAACTACCCACGTGCCTCGTTTTGCTTGATGACACCTGCAACCTAGAGAATAACAAAAACAACTGCGAAAAGTGGCTTCATTCCGCAGCTAATGAGAAAAATCTAATTCAAATATCAAACACAAAAACATAGTTAGAAAACCACTTAAATGCTCTTTTAGAATCAATATGCAATGATCTTTGATAGCTTATGAGGTACTGGTGAGGGGAAAAAGTCTAGGAAAATGTGTAGGAGAGATGTAGTTTCGGAGCTCAACATACCCCCATTGTGAAGGTGTTGCATGTCCCCATGCAACCAAAACTTTGACCATCCTCCCTTCAGTTCATGTGTTCTGAGATCTTTGCCAACACATCCAGCGTTCTTTTCTTCTTTCTTAGGACCACTGTCATCCTCGACTTCCTCATTAGGCAGTTGAATTTGAGGTTGATGAGAGCTCTGCTCAACCTCCTGCTCTTTTTCTTCAATTTTCTATTTTTCTTCTGCCACAGCCCAAGATGCAACATGGTGTTGTTGTGAATAATCTTATCCAACCTGCTTTGTTCTCTCAATGTTTCATTTTCTCTTTTGATGTGTCTATTTAGGACCTCCAGCTCAAAAACTCCCTGTTTTAGCGATCAGATTAGAGCTTCCTAAGCTGTATTAGGTTGGGCAGATGACGTGCCTTGATTTGTGGCAATTTTCTCCAACGTTTCAATATAATCATACATTTCTTGCTGGGTTGGATCTATCTCAGGTGTAGTCTTCCTTGGGCTATCCCCAAAATCTGGTTGAGAAGGACTGATCTCAAGATCTGGCTGAGAAGGACTAATCTCAAAATCTGGTTGAGGAATAGGAGTATGGTGTGGGCCACAGCCAGGAGGGATTGTTGGAGCTTGTTCCGGTGTTTCCCCTTCTAAATCAGTGAAGTGGGGCCCTTTAGTTTGTACTTTCCTTAGTTTTCTTTTAAGTCTGGAGCTCCTCCTTAAATTTTGTGAGCTAGTGTCTTCTCTCTCCGCACTCTATTTTTCTTTCCCTTTCCTCTTTGTTGTAGCTGATTGTTCCTGAAGATAAACTAGTCTTTCAGAAAGTATTTGGTGGTCCTCTTCTGAGGAAGGTTCTGGGGTTTGATAGACAGCTTCAATGTTTCTTTTCCCCTTTAATTTTCTTTGCTTCCTATCCTCAGTTCTTTCCTTCCTACTTTCTGGCAGCTTTTCTTCCTTATTAGTTTCTTTAGCTATGTTAGTAGGAGTGTCCTGAATTCTCACACTTGTTTTCCTTCTCCTACTTTTCCTTGTTGAGCTACTCTCGGGTGTTTCAGGTGGATCTTGAAAGAAGTTTCTAACCAAAAACTGTTCCCAGGTGTCCTTCTTTTCCTTTAACTATTTTTCAATCAAAATTTTCACAAGGCTGTGATGGTACAGGTGGGGTTCTATGTCCTCCAGATTCTTTTGTACAGTTATGGACATCTTTTTCAAACTATTCAATAAAAAGTAAGGAAAATTGATGGTTTGATTTTCTAGAAAATTCGTTAGCAACTGGGTGTGGTACATATACATGGACCCGAACCGTCCCTCACATGTAATAAACTTCTGGACTATCAATAATAAACTAGCCCACTTTTCTTCTAAAGCAAAGCTAGGGATTCCACGTTTGAAAATAGTTATATCCATACCTAGATTGCGTAGGATAACCCTCGAGGCCCTCTCATCAAAGCTTTTGTTTTTGAACCACCGTTCCCCCTCCTGTGGGAGTTTCGTTGCTGCAGTCATAGATGCCTCTGTAACTGAAAATTTAAGATCTCCAACCTCAACTTCCACGCCATTAAAAGACCTCGCAAATGTCTTCATAACTCTTTGTTGTATCCTCTGAATTTTTGGATGAACTGTAGCCATCGTGCCTTCCTTAGTATGTTTTTCAATTAGGGATACCCCTCCATGAATTTGGGCTCTTCCGGTTTTGCTCTTAGCAAAAGACCCATTCCTACCCCCTGCTTAAAATAGTCTGAGTGAATAATGGATTGACGGAGGTGAAACGACTGTGTTAGCCGGGAATGGCAAAGGTTTGTGGAGAAAAACCAGTAGTCATAAACGAAATAGCAGAGAACAAGTAATGAGAATGAGTTCACGGGAGTGTAAACAGGCCAGAAATAACAATCGAGATAGTATGGGAATAGAGTGAGCTTAGCTTTTGAGATAGACGACTGTGAAATAAGCGTGAGCATGTTCTCAAAATGGCTGCGGAATGTGCGGCAGGACAGAGCCGTGATCAAATAGATTATGTCCTCATAATTACCCGGTTCAGTAGGTGGAATGCCAACATACAAATAAACACGAGTTAAATTCGAGGGCGGATCATAAGGCCGTTAATAATTAATGCAAGGTTCGTGGAGGAATCATGTAAAGGTCATGGAGCGGTTATGGAGGCTATCAATGCTAATCATTACATATAATGGAGCCGTGGTTTCATAGCTATATAGAATGTGCTTTTTAAAATGCTATTTGAAATAAATCTTGCACATACCTTGGAAGTTTTGCCACTTTCGTCCATTAACCTTTGATTAGCTGCTTCTTGTTGGTGCTTTATATCTTCAAAATATTTTCCTTTGTCATACCTGCACTTGGCTCTCATCATTATTTGGCTATCATCTGACTGTCAGTGCTAAATAACAGAGTGTTAGCTACGGAATCAGTTTCTAACTGTGGAAACTGACACAGTAAACATATGACTGAATGGAGATGGATGGAAATGAATGATGACTGAGTGAATGATATATGAAAATTGGTCATGAAAGGAATTTTATTGGCGAAATGAGATAATGAAATGAAATGAGATGAAATGGAGTGAAATGACATGAAACTATGAATAAAATGGGGAAAGATTTTTTTGGAAAATATAGGGCGTCAGAAGTTTCTATTTTTCACCCTGTATTTTCTATATAAGACTGCCAATCAGTGATTGGTTTTCAGGCTTATACATTTTTATTTTTATTTTGAAATAGAAAAGAACAAAGACGAGGCTGGTGGAGAAGAAGGATTCTTCTTCACCAGCCTTATTGCAGAATTATCTTGAAAGATTTTTACAAATTCCTCCTTTGAGAGTGGCTTATGATAGATCTTTAATCTGTGGCCATTCACAATAAGAGGAGTTTGATGTTTATCAATGGTTTTGATTCTTACCGCTCCATTGCTAAAGATTTTGTCAATCTCATATGGCCCAAGCCAATGAGTTTGAAATTTACCTTTGAAATCTTTAAACTTGGAATCAAATAGCAATGCCCAATCTCCTTCTTGAAACTTTTTCTCCTTGATGTATTTGTCATGCCAATTAGCTCTTTGATATTGAACTAGATCAGTTTTTAGGATTGCTTCTTGTCTGATCTCATCGAGCTCATTCAATTGTTCCATTCTATGCTTTTGGGCTTCTGATAGATCCATTCCCAACTGAACTGCCATCTTGAAAGTTTTAACTTGGAACTCAATGGGGAGCAGGACATCTTTCCCATAAACAAGCTCATAAGGAGAATGTCTTGTTGTATTCCTCCATGTAGTTCTGTAGGCCCATAAGGCTTCAGGAAGCCTTTCTGCCCAATCTCTTCTGTGTAGATGAACAATCTTGGTAATGATGCCTTCAAGAATTTTGTTTGTAGACTCCACTTGACCATTTGCTTGCGGATGGTAAAGAGTAGATTTTTTGTGCTTGACCTTGTACTCTTCCATCAGCTTCTCCACCAGTTTGGATGTGAATTTTCCTCCCTGATCTGTCACAATTTCTCTTGGAACACCAAAGCGAGTAAAAATATCCGCATAAATAAAACTAACAACTACATGCTCAGTAGCATAAAATAATGCTTTGGCTTCTACCCATTTAGTGACATAATCAATACATACCAATATATACTTTCTTTGTTTAGATGGTGGGTTAATAGGTCCAATAAAATCTAAAGCCCATTTTTCAAAGGGTTCGATGAGTACCTGTGGTTGTAATGGCATTTCATTTGAAAGGGTAGGTTTCCCTACTCTTTGGCAACTGTCACACCTTTTGACATATTGTTTTGCACCTTTGAAGAGGGATGGCCAATAATATCCTAAAGAGAGGATTTTATAAACTGTCTTTTTGTCAGCAAGGTGTCCGCCGCATGGTTCATCATGGTATGCTTTGAGAATATCAGGCATTTAATCTTCCTAACACATCTTCTGATCACAAAGCCCGGCCCTGTTTTAAACAATTCGTTAGAAATCCATGAATATTTTGAACTCTCCCGAATAATCTTTCTTCTTTCACTAGGAAATAAATGTGGAAGTAGTTTCCCTATAACCAAATAGTTAGCTATATCTGCATACCAAGGAGTCTTAGTAGTTACTGCAAATAAATATTCATCAGGAAACTTGTCCTCTACAAGAGAATCTTCTTTAGTATTCTGAATCCTAGACAAGAAATCAGCTACTGTGTTTTGTTTCCCTAGTCTATCTAACACATTAATATTGAATTCTTGTAAAAGTAAGAGCCACCTTGTAACTCTGCCATTAGTAATGGGTTTGTTCATTAGATATCTAATTGTAGAATGATCAGTATGAATAAAAGTTTCATAGCCTGTTATATAATGTCTAAACTTATTGATTGCATGAACAACAGCTAAGAACTCTTTTTCAGTCACAGTATAGTTCAACTACGTAGGAGTTAAATTTTACTGGTATAGTAAATGGCATAAGGAACTAAATCTTTTTGTCCCAATATAGCCCCTAGAGCTGTATCTGAAGCATCTGTAGAAATATGGAAAGGGAGTTTCCAATTTGGTCCTCTCAAGATAGGTGCTTCAGATATTCTTGTTTTCAAAGTTTCAAATGCTGATTGGCAATCAGGACCCCATTTGAATTCACAGTCTTTTGTAAGAAGTTTGAAGAGTGGAGATGCTATTTTAGTGAAGTTTTCTATAAATCTTCTATAATATCCCATAAATCCCAGAAAACTTCTATCATCTTTTTGACAATTTGGAATAGGTAACTTGGAGATGACTTCAACTTATCAACTTTAATCCCATACCCTGAAATATGATGTCCTAAAACAATACCTTCAGTAAACATCATGAAGCATTTTTCATGGCTTAGTGAAAGGTTTGTTTCTTTACATCTTTAAAGGACTTTTTCCAAATTTTCTAATGCCTCTTCAAACAAATCACCATAAACTATAAAATCATCCATATAAACCTCTACTCAATCATGGATTAGATCAGAAAAAATTCCTAGTACTGCTCTTTGGAATGTTGCGGGTGCATTACATAATGGAAGCACTCGATAAGAAAAAGTTCCCCATGGACAGGTAAATGTGGTCTTATCCTGATCTTCAGGTGCTACTTGAATTTGATTATAACCACTAAAACCATCCAGAAATGAAAAATACTTTTTGCCTGCTAATGTATCTAATACTTGATCGATAAAGGGCAAGGGAAAGTGATCCTTCAAAGTTGCTTTGTTCAATTCCCTGTAATCAATGCATACCCTCCATTTACCATTCTTTTTGGGTATTATAACCAAAGGAGAAACCCATCGGCTATCTGAAATTGGGTAAATGAAATTTACATTGAGTAGTTTTTGGAGCTATTCTTTCACTATCTCCCTGAGATTTGGATTCATCCTTCTCTGAGGTTGTCTGATTGGTCTACTATTTTCCTCAATATAGATATGATGGATGCAAGTCTTAGGATCAATACCTTTCATATCAATATACTCCCATGCAAATGCAGTAGAATGTTTTTGCAAGATTTTGGTTAGCTCTTCCTGTTGTGATTTTTCCAAATTTTTGTTGATATTCAGTGTTTTTCTTGGAAAAATCTCAATGGTAGAGCTACCAAACTCTTCCATAGAGTAAAGAGACATTTTTCTTGATGATAGATATTCAATATCAGAATCTAACTGAAATTGTGTGTGGTCATATTCTGAAGACGTTTCAAAATTTTCTAATGTGTTCAAAATTTGACTATCTTCACTAATTTCAGAGACAGTAAAGACAGGTTGTATAATATCTTCATCATCGACCCGTTCATTATCTCCTACTTCTGTAATTGCCTTTGATAGAGGATACAGATTGAATTTCTTTTTCGAACTTCCATCAGAAATGTACATATCTCCAGATCTACAACTAATGAAAGCATCAGTTGTGGCTAGCCAAGGTCTTCCTAAGATGAGTGGATTCCCTCCTAAATTACTCTTGGGAGTCAAAATCATGAAATCTACTGGATATTCCCAAGAATCTAAGGAGACTGAAATATCTTCTAGTACACCATCTAGTTTGATTATTGATCTATCTGCAAGTTGCAATAAAGTAGGTATAAAGAGAAGATTAGGAAGTTTAAGTTGTTCCATAGTCTGTTTACTCATAATGTTGATAGCAGCCCCTAAGTTAATCAAAGTGTTTGGAATTTCTATCCGATTTATATGTGTCTTAACAATTGGACTTCCTGGATCTACATACTTCTACATGGCAAATTTTCCCATCATGATATCTGCAATTTTTCCTACCAGGTGGATTCTTCTTGTATCTCTTGGTTTCCTTCCTAGTCTTTTAAGACTCAACTCCTTTATTGTTTTTGCTAGAATAAGAATCTCTCTAATGGCTTGTTTTCCACCCCTTTTTCAATTTGTAATATTTGAGGGAAAGGAGGCGTGGATGAAGATGCAAGTTTCTCAACTATAGGAGTTGTGGGGGTTGACTCTTTTTCTTTTTCTTTTTGAATGATTGGGTTTTGAAGAAATGCTTCCTCGGAACCTTTAATGACTTTAAGAGAATCCTCCTCAGAATTACCTTGCTCTTGAACATCTATCGAAGGTTTTTCTAAAACTCTACCAGATCTGAGTTGAACATCATTAAGAGGAACAATCATATAGGTAGGAAATTGTTGTCCTTTTACCATGTAAGAATTCTGAGGATTTTTGTTGTTGGGATTTGGCAATGGCTGGGCTGGTAGTTGATTTGTCTTTTGTTGAAATGGAAGCAAGAGTTGAGAATTTGGATTTTGTTGAGAAGGTTGTTGTTGTGGGAATGGTAATGAAAGTTGTGGGTTTTGATTTGGAATTGGTGGATTTTGTTGATTTGGAAAAGATGGAGGATATTGATAAAATTGAGCAAATCTCCCATAAGGATTTTGCATCCCTTGTGCCCATGATTGGTATAGATTTTGAGGTTGGGGCCAAGGTTGTTGCCAAGAATTCCAATTTGGCAGGAGCTGAAAGTTCATAGGATTGTTAAACCCTTGATTTTGTGGCCCCTGCCATGGTCTTCTTGAAACAAAACAAAGGGACTCTACTGAATTTGGATCTTCCTGAAAGACAGCTTTGAGCCCAGGAATTGAAGGACAATCCTTGGTCTCATGGCTTTCTGAGCAAATCATACATGTTTCTACAACTTTTGCATCCAAGGGGAATTCCCTTAGAGCATGTTTCTTTCTACATTTTGGACAAAAGATGGCCAAGGCATCAGCTTCTACTTTCTGCTTGTTTTGTATTTTAAGGGTGTCTAGTTGTTCACTAAGGCTCCCTAGAATATTAGTTTTGAACTCATCAAGCATATTGCCAATCTCTACCCTACTTACTGATCCAGTTGCAAATTTGTTTGCTCTAATAAGAGAAGGATCTCTCGGCCCTTTTCTAGTTTTAGATTTTCCCCTTGAGAGATGGACACATAGTTCTGCTATGTCATGAAGTGGAAGTTGAGAAATATCTCCCTTCCCCATCATGTTTAAAATATCTATCCATTCATCTCTAATGGCTTTCAATAGAAGGGCTTTCAAGGTTTCCTCATCTAAATTACTCATTTTTGCTCTTTTTAAGTTGTATTGAAATCTTTCAAGTAAATCCTCCAAGTTTTCATCTTCTCTTTGCATCATCTTGAATACCTCATCCTTATGATTGGTGGGCATAAAATAATCCAGGTATCTATCCAAAAATGTTTGTTTCATATCATTCCAAGTCCTAATATATTGAGTGACTAATCCCATGAACCATTTCAAAGCAGATCCTTTCAATGTTGAAGGAAACAGTTTGAGTTTTTGAGAGTCTTCCATGTAGTCATAGGTTCGGCACAAGACTTCAAACTCAAATAGAAATGTTTCAGGATCTTCACTTCACAACCCATAAAAGTTTGGGAAAATAGATGGTGAAATGTTTTCATTGTTGTATGAGTTTCCTCATCAGCTATAGGGAATCCAAATGAGCTATCTCCATCCCTATTTCCCCCATTGTTACCTCTACCTCCTCCATTATTTCCTCTTCCTCTACCTCTACCCCCTCCCCCAAATCCATCTACTACTTCCTCTGTCATGATAGTTTCCTTAGAGTCTTCTGGTTCCTCTATTAATGGTGAACGAGGAAGAGTTTCTTCCTCCTCTTCTTCAGGTGATTCTACTTCTTTGATTACAACATGTTCCCCTGTAGAAGTGAAGAAAGGTTCTTCTCTTAGATCAGATTTAGTAAATAGTGTGGGAGAATCTCCTAACTCGGCTGCTCCTTGAATTCCAGGAACCCTAAGGCTGGGAGTATGAGTAGGAGATGATGGAGGTGTATCTTGTCTATGCCTTGAAGTAGCTAGATTTGTGAAAATCGAACTTTTGGCCCTAGCTATAAACCTTCCCCTAGAATCTCTTTCTCTGTGCATGTCATTTTTTTATCTCTTCTTTTCCTTTTTTTTTTAAGTCGGGCTAATAATTCTCTTTCTGATCTTCTAGGTCACACTAGGTGCAAGAAGAGAGCATAATCAAGAAATCATTGAACTAATAACTCTCTTTTCTAATCCTCCAGATCATGCTAGGTGCAAGAGGAGAGCATACTTCAAGAAGTTATCAATTTTTCTCTTCTTCTTTTTTTTAAGAGATTGGCTACCTAGTTACACTTCCCCGGCAACGGCGCCAAAATGTTTAGTCAATTTAGTATGTTCTAAATTGCTACATTAATTATCAATCTGGGAGTCGTAAACTGATGAAGTGTGGCGCACTATATGTGCAAGATAACCTCTTTCTTACTTTTTATCAATTTTATCTTGTTTTGGGGGGTTTTATCTTGGTTTGTCTCCTAATGCATATGATAATCCTATTCCTAAGTTTTAAGAATATTTTTAGAAGGCAAGTTTGGGTATAGATTTTAAGGCAATTGTGTCCTCTATAATGATTTCTAGAACTTAACACTTCAGAAGGTCTTAAAACATATTAGTGATGAAATTAATACTTGAACAAGAATGGAAATGTGCTGCTATTCAAATCAAACAAATAATGAACTACTGATCATGAAATCACTATCTCTGCCGCTTATCTAAATACAGAAAGAAAAATGAGTTAAGCTACTGCACTCAAACAAATCAAAAACTGCAAACTAATAAAAGTAAAATCAATTCACTTCATTTATAGTCCAATAGCTCGCCAAGTATTCTAAGTTATGGCTCTGGAGATAACGTCAATAATATGAGGAATTGATATCTAATTGCAGAAAAATAAAGCTAAAATCAGATCACATCATTCATAGTTCGATAGCTCACCAAGTAGTCTAAGCTATGGCTCTGGAGATAACATCAATGATATGAGGAATTTGATATCTAATTTCAGAAAAATAAAGCTAAAATCAAATCACATCATTCATAGTCTGATAGATCGCCAAGTAGTCTAAGCTATGGCTCTGGAGATAACGTCAATGATATGAGGAATTTGATATCTAAACTAACTGACAAAGCAAATGAATAAAACTGATATCAAAGCATAACTGAAATTGAAAAGCTAAGAAAAGCAAAGTCAGTAGAGAGGCTAATCTCATGTCACTAGTTATTGTAAAAATTGTATGAAAATTCTCGGGCCTAGCCTATCCTGAAACACACACTAATCAGTGTTAGCAACAATATGCAATGCTTGAAAAATCATGTACAGGACTATAACGTTAACATCATAAATATCTTATGAAATATACACAGGTGAACAAATTATGAAATATGTACAATGGAAACAAGGAAACAATACATAAAAACTTTACAGTAATAAAGAAAACAAAACCTCAGTGTGCAGGGGCCCTCTACACGGCCTTGGTCAACACGCTATCAATCTGGAATTACGCTCACATAGTCATATAAAACAGAGTCTTGTTATATTTCAAAATAGAGAAAGACTCCTCTCGTTACAACAGAAGGACGAGTTCACGGCACAGTACAATGATTAACAACAAAACGACATCAAAAATTAACTAGCTTTATGCGTTTGCAAACGCGTTATTTATAAGGGAAATTACATAACTGTTTTCTTATGAAACACCTTCAATAGAGGACACGTAAAAAGACAACATCCGTGAGTTTAGCATGATGATTGCCGAGATCATTCAATCTATCAAAAGATGGTTGTTGGATTTGCGTCGTGGAGGCAGTCTACAGCTGTCTACAGCTGTCAAAATGAACCCAGAGATCTAGGAACGGCCTCAGACCCTTCACGTGTTGAAAAACAGAGACCTGTTGCCGTAGGACTCCTTCGTTTGACCACCGTTTGACCACACCTTTCCTTTATCAATCCGACTAAACCAATAGGACCTAATCCATGTCCAAATCATTCCTAAACTGCCCACGTGCCTCATTTTGCTTGATGACACCTGCAACCTAGAGATTAACAAAAACAATTGCGGAAAGTGGTTGCATTCCGCAGCTAATGAGAAAAATCTAATTCAAATAGAAAATACAAAAAAATAGTTAGAAAAATAGTAGGAGAGATGTAGTTTCAGAGCTCAACAATACCCCCACTGCATCCAACAGTCAACCTTCTCTCTTCTTCAGTGACGGTCAATTGGAAGACCCTTTAGGTGAGCAACCTTACATATTTGAGGAACCTACAGAGGAAGAAGAAGAGGAAGAACCCATTCCTATTGAACCAATGGCTGAAAACTGAAATAACAGAGGAAATAGAGAGAGAATTGAGGGTGCCTTCCCCATCAAGGAGACCAATGGGGACACTAAGATGAAGAATATAAGCCCCTCTGCTCTACCTTATTTCCATGGCCTGACCACAGAGGACCTTGACACTTTAATATTCGAGTTTGTTGTTATATTCCAAATCTACGACTATACAGATGATGAGAAAAAGTTAAAAATGTTTCCATTTACCCTCAAGGATGCAGCATTGTGCTAGTTCATGGGTTTACTTGGAGATAGCATCACAAATTGGGCTCAGATGCAACAGGATTTTAACAACAAATATAAGGATTATTGTAGGTCAAAGGACACTAAAGAAGATATTTTCAGGATGACCATAGGCTAGGATGAATCCCTAGAAGACTATGAAGAAAGATTCCAACTCAGTTACAAATGGGCCAGGTGCACACTTGACCCTTAGTCACTAAAGTTTTTCCTGCTTAGAGGAGTAAGGGAATATCTTCTGGATACCTTACATATGATAGCAAGAGGAGATATCTACTAATTAGCCTATGAGGATATCAAGACTGTCTTTAGAAACCATTCTAGCGAAGCCAGGAAAAGGGTAGGGGTAGTCAACCTATGGCCAGTACATCATCCTCCAACTCATCCATCAAGGGTGAAATTGGAAATATGCTGGAAGATTTCAAAAGTGATATTTTGCAAACCCTTGCCTTGCAATTGACACCATGAACATCAAAAGGAAGCAAGAGGAAACAGAGAGAACCTTGGCCATTTTTTGTCCTTGATGCACTAGGAGGCATCCTAAGAATGAATGTCCATTGAACTGTATTAAGATTTGCTCAGTCTATGAAGAAAACCACTCCACAGATAAGTTGTAGATCAAGGAGCTGAAGGGGTCACTGAGTAGCTTTGCTACATCAACCAAAGGAGGTCTCTTGGGCCTAGACCATATGAGAAGGGTATGCAATGGTCATCAAATGCATATTACTACCCCAACCAAACCACAGTTATACCTTCTTGGGGACCCCCTGCTCATCCTTCCTGGTCTACACCCCCTCCTTGGTCTTATGCATCTCAGTATCATTCCCAGCCAATTAGCCAATCATTTCAACCTTATGTTCAACCACAACCTCAGTGGAATACACCACTCCAGGGGTGGAGGCCCCAGTTCAACAATGTTCCAGCCTTATTGCCTCCACCACCTACCCAACCACAACTCCTGCACTCTGCTCCACCTAAGCAACCCCAGATTCCTACCCAGCCAAATACAAACCCAAACAATAGGCAGGCTCAACAAGTCTATAGTGGAGAGACATCATACCCAGCTTATGTTGTAGAAATCCAGGAGATCAACCTAAGATTTGGGAGAATTCTCCCTGATAACCAACCTCCCTCTCCACATAGGGAGGTTGAGGAAGAAAGAGAGGAAAGCAACCTTAAAGTAAATCCACCCTTTCCTGAGAGATTAACCCAACCACTCCAGCCTACCCCAGAAGAAACTGAACTTCTGGGAGAATTGAAAAATCTATGTGTAAGGATGCCCCTACCATTAATGTCATTGGGCAGTTGTTTGTCTTAATGTTGGGAAAGGTAATATGTCCAAAATATTTGGACCCTGGAAGCCCTGTAGTAGATGTGCACATCAATGGCACCATTGTCCCACACACTTTGATTGACCTTGGAGCTGCCATTAATGTGATGACCAAGGACACCATGCTCAAGCTCAACCTCCAAGGATCATTGAGGAAGACCACAACAGTTTTGCAGCTTGTAGACCATTCCACAGTCACCCCTGAGGGAATTTTGGAGGATGTGATGGTCTCCATTGACTCCTGGGAGTACCCTACAAATTTCCTAGTTCTCTAGCCTAAGGCTAAGCTTACTGGTTACCCTCTCATCCTTGGGAGGCCATGGTTGGCCACAGATGATGCTTACATTAGTTGCAGAGCTGGGAATATGACCATCAAGAATGGGCATATGTCCAAACAATTAGTCCTATACCCTCTTGCTCAACCTTCTCTAGAGCATGATTTACATTTATGCTTGGCGGAGGAGGAAGAAGATGAGGTTTATTCTGCCCAACTTTATGTTTTGGAACCAACCATAGGATGAGGATAGCAAGATGAGGATGACTTAATTAAACACCTGTTCCAAAGTCCAACTCCTAGTTCACTACCATTAGAATAAGAAGTAAGGGAAACCTAGAACAATCATCCAATTGACTTATGCTTGGCCAATTCCAACCCACTTCGTGTCAAAACCATAGAATTTGGCCCAGAGAAAACTTTGAAAATTAATCCATCTCTTTCTACTTTAGAAGAGGAAAATCTATGCAACATGTTGAGAGAGAACCTAGAAGCCTTCGCTTGGAGTTACAAGGAAATGAAGGGAGTACACCCCTCAGTGTGTACTCACCACATATACATTAAAGAAGGTTTCAAGCCAATCAGGAAACCACAAAGGAGGATGAATCCAGCTCTTAAATACATAGTCAAAGAAGAACTGCAAAAACTGCTAGATGCAGGATTCATTTACCCTATCTCAGACAGTGAGTGGGTCTCTCCTTTAGTGTTATTTCCCAAGAAAAATGGTAAGTGGAGGATTTTTGTTGATTATAGGGAGTTGAACAAAGCCACAAAGAAGGATCATTTTCCCCTACCCTTCATTGACCAACTACTAGATGGCCTGGTAGGGAAGAAGTTTTTTTCATTCCTAGACGGATTCAGTGGGTACAGCCAAATCCAAATCTGCCTAGAAGACCAAGATAAGACCACATTCACCTATGCTTGGATTACTTTTTCCTATAGGGTCCTTACTTTTGGCCTATGCAATGCTCATGCCACCTTCCAGAGAGCAATCTTGAGTATTTTTGTTGAATTAGTACATGATGTTGTGGAAATCTATATGGATGATTTTACACCTTATGGCTGTGATTTTTAAGAAGCCCTGACTAACCTAGGCAAAGTATTTCACAAATGCATTGAAATGAACCTGTCTCTCAGTCCAGAAAAATGTGAATTCTTAATGACTGAAGGGACTGTGCTAGGTCATTCAATATCTTAGCCAGGACTACAGGTGGACCCAAACAAAATAGTAATCATCCAATGTGTCCCACCTTCACAAAAGCAGAGAGATGTCAGTAGTTTCTTACGGCTAGTTGGATACTACCGAAGGTTCATAAAGGACTTCAGCAAGTTGGCTTCTCCTTTGTTTGGGTTGTTGGCAAAATATTCTAAGTTTATATGGTCAAAGAGATGTCAAGAGGCCTTAGACATTCTAAAGGGTAAGTTAATCACTACACCAATCCTTAGAGGCCCAAACTGGACCCTCCCTTTTCATATTCATGTTGATGCCTCACACAAAGCCATAAGAGCAGCCTTAGGTCAAGAAGAGGAGAAATTTCCCTATGCCATCTATTTTATCAGTAAGAACTTGTCAACGACTGAGCTAAACTATATTGTGACCGAAAAAGAACTCTTGGTTGTTGTGCATTCATTAAACAAATTTAGGCATTACATTACATGCTATCAAACATTTGTGCATATTGATCATGCTGCAATCAAATATTTAATGAACAAACCAGATGTGAATGCTAGAATTATAAGATGGTTTCTTTTATTACAATAGTTTGATCTAACTATTGTTGATAAGCCTGGTAAGGAAAATGTTGTTGCTGACTTTCTATCTAGGATGAATTTGCTTGCAAGTAAAGAAGGAATGGTGGATGACTAGTTACCAAATGAGAATTTGTTTGCTATTTTAGTTCTCTCCACATGGTTTGCTGATATAGAATACTATTTGGTATTAGCACAGTTCCCACCAAACTTGCCCTCCAAGGAAAAGAGCAATATAGTCAAGAAAAGCACCCCCTTCACCTGGATTGGGGGCAATCTGTTCAGACTTGGCCCAAATCAATTCTTGAGAAGGTGTGTAAGGGCAGAGGAAGTCTTTGACATCCTTATGACCTGTCATGATGGGCCTTGAGGAGGTCACTTTGCAGCAAAGAGGATAACATTCAATGTGTTTCAAGCAAGCTATTATTGGCCTACTCTTTATTAGGATGTGAAAAAGTACATTAGTTAGTGTGATCAGCGCCAGAGGATGGGAAAGCCGCCTCCAAGGGATGAAATGGCCCTAAAACCTCAAGTGACCTTCAAGCCATTTGACAAGTGGGGCATGGACTTCATTGGACCTATCAACCCTCCTCCAAAGCAAAAACATCTCATCATTGTGTGCACTGATTATTTGACTAAGTGGGCTAAAACTGAGGCAATTAAGGCAGCAACAAAAGAGAAGGTGGTTGATTTCCTAAGGGAGAATGTATTCTACAAATTTGGGTACCCTAGAGAGCTAGTCATAGACCAAGGCATCCAGTTTACCTCCAGCATGATTGAAGAAATGCTCAGCCATCAAAAAGTAAGCATAGGACCTCCACTCCTTATCATCCACAAGCTAATGGGCAAGTGGAGGTGACCAACAGGGAACTGGAGAACATATTAACCAAGGTAGTGAGCAACAGTAGGAAGGATTGGGCAAAGAGACTAGTTGAGGCCACCTGGTCCTATAATACAACATGGAAGACCACCACTAGATTTACACCCTAAGAGCTAGTCTATGGGAAAAAGGCTTTGTTTTCCATTGAGTTCGAATATAACACATTGAGGATGGAAGCCCAACTAGATTTGGATCTCAGTCATGCATAGAAAGAAACATTGTTACATTTAAATGGCTTGGATGAATTTAGAATGCAGGCCCTCTTACATACAGAGATATTTCAGCTTCAGAGGAATATTTGGCATGACAAACATATTAAGGAGAAGAAATTTCAAGAGCGAGACTGGACATTGTTATATGATTTTAGGTATAATGACTTCAAGGGAAAGCTAAGGACAAGATGGCTCAGACCTTATGTGGTGGAAATATGACATGATAACGGTTCAATGAAAATTAGAACTATAGATGAAGAAGCCATTCCATTGCTTGTTAATGGACACCGATTGAAAATGTACAAGAGGCTTTTATCAAAACAAGAGTTCATTGACAGTATCAATAAGACATTGATGATGGTGGAGCAAGTTCCAGTTCCTCCCTCATCAAGGCACTGAAAAAGAGAAAAAATAATAAGGATTCAGGTGAAAACCTCCATGAGGCACCTGAGTCCCATCTTTGGGTTGAAAACCTCGTGAGGTGGCCAAAGGATGAGAAAAAAGGAAAAAGAGTAAGAATATCCCTAGGTGAAAACCTTCCTTGAGGCGCCTAGGGCAGATATCTAGGGTGAAAACCTCTTTGAGGCAGCCTAGGTGTTTTAATATAGATATAGATCTATATATCTATATATATACATATATATATATATATATATATATATATATATACATATATATATATATATATATATATATATATATATATATATATATATATATATAATAAAAGAAAAAGAAAAGCATAATTGTTATTTGTAGGTGGGTGAGAAAGACAATCAAGGAGCAAAGAGAAGATCCAAAGGGAACCCTGCCTCACATATATTCATCTCCTCCACTCGTTACCATGCATCCGTCCATTAATTCCCTTGTTTTTCACTTCATTGCTTCAATTCAGGTAAAGATTGTGTTTTCTATAGGATCCCCTGAATTGTAGATTGGTTAGGTCTCCAAAATTCATACTAGACATGATGTAACCAATCACCTCATCCATGTAACCATCATCCATGCATCCACACACACCCCTCCCTCTGTCCATTCGTTACAGCATCCTCACAGCACCAGCCAGCAACATGATCAAGAAATTTTGAGGGAGACACCAAACATTTCCAAGTGGTAATCCAGGAGCTCCACAGCAGCAGCAGCATCAAATCTCTAGTCACAGACACCTCCAAAAGCCAAGAAACCATCAACAGATAGTAGAGGGGGAAGAAGAATGACCATGCAGCAAATAGATAATGCAGCACCTCTAATCTTTGACAATTGCATCATGGCATCAAGACCACAAGTAAGTATCCCACTCACTCATATGCAGCATTTGATCAAAAGTTGTAAAGGTAAAGAGGTAGTTGGTTTGTAAGTGAAAAGGTGGCCAATTAACTTGGCCACCTTCATTCAGTCATCACATACAAAGCAGGGTGTCCTCTCACACATGGCTGCAGTCAACTCAAAGAATAGAGGAGTGGGACAAGAAGCGGTTAACTATGGATTTAACATCTATGGGAGTTGATTATAAGGAGTGGGAATGATGAGGTGGTATAAAGGGAAACAAAACATCATTTTCATGCATTCATGCATTCCACCTCCTTGAAACTCCCTCACTCAAGTAGCTCTCATAACTCTGGCCACCCATTGGAAGCAAGGATCCATCATTTTGCAAGAGAATTCCTATAAGAATAGTCTACAGGAGCAGTCTACAGGATACATAGAGGCATTCTACAGGATAGGTAGAGAGGGGTTCAAGAGGTAATATCAAGAGAATTGTCCACTGCCACCATTCTAAAGAGGTAGGATCTAAAAATCCATCCCCATTTACAAGCAAATGAACTAAAAGTCCTCTAAAAAGCTAGTGGATTACATACACAGGAAACTTTGTTTTCTCAAGAATTTGCTCATTCCCTCACTCCACACAACAGAATCCATGCCACTATTATAGTTAGAGGGCTCGCTATAGATCTCACCCTAGATTTCATCAGTAGGGTCACCACACTTCCCCTAGGAATTGCATGGAGAAAAAAAGACAAAGTAGGCAATCAGCTGGCAAAAAGGAAATTCTTTTTAGAAGGTAAAAAACCCACAAAAATGGAGTAAGGAGGGACAGTCTACCATACCCATGGAGTGAGGTAGGCTACCAACTCATCAAATATATCTCATATGAGGGTAGATAAAGTGTTGTTTATGGCTACCATTTTAGTCTTCTTGAAGAACTAAGATTTGGGGTAGAAACACCAGTTCACCAAAGACTCAGCATACCCTATTTCTTGATGCAATCACTCATAGACTCCAGCAACAAAGTAAAGGAAGGGAATTCCCAATGGTTTTCTCACCATGGTTTGAATATAATCCCCATTGAGGATGCCCTCCAAAACCTCAGGATCCCTATAAACTGCTTAGTCTTCAAAGACTTACTAGTAGAGTATGACATCAAAACCCTCATCTATGATGTTATTCCTTCTGTCAGAGATGAAGAAGGCATTGAAATAGAAGGGGAAGAACACAAGGAGGAGTCATCTAGGGTGTCTCCAGAGACCCCTAAGAGGATAGTTGTAGGAAAAGGAAAACCAACTAGCATGTATGGCCAGCCTCTCCTTGGAGGCCATCTAATGTAGGATGCCAGCTAAATCCTATGCTCTTTACCTCAAAGAACAATGGTTACAATTTCATATTAAAACACTAGCACAAAGGGGCATGATGCCATTTCAGGACTACAGGCAGTTTATTGATCTTTGTGATCAAAGTGCACTAGAGGATAGGGCCAAAATGGCTGAGTTTAACTTGCACAACATGGCCCTCACAGACATGAATATTTGGGATCCTAATGTAGATCTAGGAGATCTACAATTAATGGCTTTATCATCATCGATGAACCATGAGAAGTCAAGGGCTGCAAAGATGAAAAGAATATTGGCCAGAGAGCAAAATGAACATCTTTTCATCATAGCTGAACAATCAAATCCCATGGCCCTAATCAGCACCCATAATCTAATTGCAAATGATCCTCAACTGGAACCTAGATATCTTACTGCCCAAGAGCAAGAAATTTCACATTTTAAGGATATGTTTAGGCTGCTAAGAGATGATAATATACATGCCTACTAAAGGAGATGGAAAACACTGCCACACAGCTTGAAGATCAAAGAATATCACTCCCCTCAAAGGTTAAGAGAGGCACTCAACAGGACACCTATGCATAAGCAATAAATGAAAAGATTGAAGGTCAATTGGATAGGCCTAAAACTAAGTCCACCACTACTCTTAGGGATGCTAGAGGGAGAAAAGAAGAAGATGAAAAGAGGTAGTGGGAAGAAGAAGAAAGAAAAGTAGGCTTCTATAAACAAGAAGAAGAGACCACAACAGAAGCATGGGATGTCAGAGAGGCTACCATAGCCATGAAGGACATGGGCATTGACTAAGTTGCTTAGAGGATGAGCAACACTTTCAGTAAGGGGGCACTGATGAGCCTCATCATTGGGTAATTATATGGGCCTTAATTGGCCTTAATTCACCTCCTAGCTTAGTCAAACCAACTATTCCCACAACTTATTCCATACTTTTGATTATATTTTGTTTATGAGATGAGTTAGAGTTGGATATTTTGCTTTGTGGTCTAATGTGCATGTAATGAAGGAATAAAGGATAAAAGCAAGGAACTGTGGAAAAGACCTTGGTCAAAACTCAAATGGGACAAGGGAGAGGAATTATAGAAGGAAAATCCTCCTCATTTACTACTCCTCCAATCAAATATTCCTCCATTAGCTCGAAGTGCAAACTTCCAAATCATGAGGAATAAAAGACATCCGAGCAAGTGAAAGTGACAGAAACCAGTTTATCTTGAGTGGGGAGCCAAGCCTCCCTAATGGGAAGGAAGTCATTGGAGACTTCAGATGTATAAGTAGAGAGACTTAGGACCTCAATATGATTCGGATTCTTATTGTAAAACTCTACTTTATTTCTGATCTGCAAGACTTGTGACAGTTTTTTTATGTAATCCATGGTTTTGGTAATGAGAATGAGTTTCATTTTGAGCTAGCTCTAAGTTAACTCAGAGGGTTGAAGCTCTTGGGTTAGGGCCCAACCCGAGCATCCAAAGCTCCTCTTTACTGTACATGTATGCTAGCACAGATTCCTAGTTTTCATTGTTCACTTGCTTAAGTAGCATAGATTTATGTTCTATTCATTTTCTTAAGTAGCTTTCTGGTTCTGTTCATTTGCTTGAGTAGCTTCCTGGTTTTTTGTTCATTTGCTTAAGTAGTTGCACTTTCATTACAGCAGTATAGCATAGATTTATGGTTTAACTGTTCATTTGCTTGAGTAGCTGCATTTTGCTTACAATAGTGTAGAGTAGATCGGTTGTGCTTTCGTTTACTTCCATTTGTGCCTTCTTTTAGTTCACAGGTTAGCTAGAAGGAAAAGATCACCATAAGGTTGTCCACAGGTGTCTCAGCCTCACCTCCTCCCTCTAGGACCATGACTTGATGAAGAGACCCTTCAGCAACCCCAAAAACACAGGTTTCTAATTCTAGCGTGAGATATGGAGTTTGATGTTTGATGCAATTACTTGTTCACCCTCACTGGTTTTTCTGTCATTTTCATTTGAAACCTCCTTTAGCACGTTCTTCATGCATCATTTCCTCACCGTCTAATTCACAACAAACTTGCCCAATCACCATCTGATTCATTAGTTTATCCAACTGCCACCTCATGTGAAGTCTTCCACCTACTTTATGCACTTTAAATCCCCATCGTCGATCTACCTCGCCTGATCTGATGGCTATCGTGTCACTTGATCGCCAACTAGCTTAGCCGATCTCTACCATTGATCTGTCTAGCCTGATCCAATGGCTATCGTGCAATCTCGCGTGGATTCTTGCACGACCATTATCCGCCCAAGAGCACGTGAGAAAAGTGGTTTTCTCATGCTACGTGTCATGCAGTTAGGCTGATCACGTGAAACTTCAAAATACAACTTACAACCTTAAGGGCGCGCGAGAAACTACTTACCACCTTTGAAACCCGCTCCATCATTTCTGCATGTTTCTTTTTCCCGTGATACGATCTTTGCTTTCCATCCTTCGATTAATCCTGTTTTTCCATCTCTTGACTTAATCTTCGCAATAAGATCTTCGTATCCTATTCATTCATCTGGTTCATCCATTTATC
Organism: Pinus tabuliformis; assembly: GCA_031772625.1. NCBI lineage: Eukaryota > Viridiplantae > Streptophyta > Pinopsida > Pinales > Pinaceae > Pinus > Pinus tabuliformis. Next base: position 818,973,464 of record CM062814.1, read on the forward strand.
CACTTAACCTCTGTGATAAGACCTCAGTCGTTCATCTTGTGCTTTCACCCTGTTCATCCATCTAGTCACTTAAGGCTTTGCGACAAGGAAAATTTTAAGAACCACCCTAAATTTATATGTATAATAAATGGGCTAATCCCCATGATACATAGGAAAAATGGGAGGTGATTTTATCAATAATATAATATGTATATATAATTTTTTTGGCGAATCTCTCACTAGATTATATTATCTTGTACAATGATGGAGAATATTTCACTGAATTATAAAATCTTGTAAGATCTTAGCAAATATTTTACTGAATAATAAAACATTGTGAAGTCTTGGTGAATGTTTTGTTAAAGTATGAAACTATATATGATAATAAGAAAACATATTCATTAAATTTTAATATACTAACTACATGTTTGGAAAAAAGAAACATAATTTTCTCTTCCTACAAACAATGTTCCAAGTTTTAGTGGCTATGTTTGTCAAGGTTCTTACAATACACTCTTTCATATCCTTCTATTAGTTTTGATAATATTCCACAACAAAGTTCTTGTAGGTGTTTATATTGACCACGAGTTCTGTCAAGGTAGGAGATATTAATCTTTTCTCTACAACTTTTGTCAAGCTACCACTTTTTTCAAGTTATCAAATTTCTTTCTTATTCCATAGACTCCAACTACGAGATAAAAAAACACATCAAATTTGTTTACCCCAACACGCCAACAAGTAGCAAGCCCCAACTATATTATATATGAAAGTATTAGGTATCCCAAAGGCTTGAAGGGGATCTAATTGAAAGAAGTGACCATTTTGAGAAGCCTTCCAATCAATATATGAGTATATAAATGTAGATTTATTATTATTTTAATTGGAAATCTTCAATTAAATAATAAAATTTAATTACGTCTCTCCCAATCTAAATTACTTATTAGCATAATTCACTACCCTCATAAGTCACGCATTTTTTAACAGCGTTGTAACATGTAGATTAATTTCCTTTTTGGTGAACAATCTCCACCTTTTAGGAAAATATGTTGCAGTGGCTCCAATAATCTTATTATTGTTTTGATAATAAATATGATATCATTTTTGAGCTAGCACTGAGTTACCTCAGAGGGCTAAAGCTCTTGGGTTAGGACCCAATCCAAGTAGCCAAGCTCCGCTTGTTTGTATTTATATGCTTTGTTTCAGTTTATGGATTAGTTACTGTTATATGAATTTCTTTCTTGGTTAAGAATAGGTTGCTTTTGGTGATTTAGAAGGTTATTTCCATTTGTGTTTTCTATAGCAGGTTAAGTAGTGATAGAAAGATGATTCAAAAGGCTAGCAACAGTGCCTTGGCCTCTTTTCCTCCCTTTGGGACCATGAACTAAGGCAAAGACCCTCTTGCTGCCCCAAAAACATAGATTTTCCTTCTCCATAGGATTTCTAGTGTTTGCAAGTTTGTTAGAAGGTTAATGCTTTTCTTTAGATCTCTTCCACCATGCTCATTTTTTTCTTTGCAATAATTCTTCTTCCATGCTTTCTCTCCTTGTAGCATTTTTCAACATTTACTTCCATAGCTCATAATTTAGACTAGCTTGATGCAAAATTCTGTTTTTTGATATACACATTTCCTTTCTTGCTTGATCTCATTAGTTGACTGTCAGTTCTTTTGCAGCAGATCTCTTCTCACAACAGGTCAGTCTATCATCCATCACATTCTCTCCTTGATCCATGCCCTGCAGGTCGCCCAAAGTTCACCTCAAATCTGCCTTGGTTTTCTGTATTTTTCCATAGGATTTCTTCCTCTCTCCCAATCATCTTTCCCTCTCCTAGTGATCCCTGGTGGACCCTAGGCACCCTAACACATCATCCAAACCTTCATATACCTTTTCCACCCACTCTCACACCTTTAAAACCTTCAAAACTACTCTCGGCATCCTCCTGTAGATCCCCTGTGTCCTCCTATAGATTTTCCTGTAGGCTTTCTTTTGAAGGCCGAGTGTGGGAAAAGCCTCCAGAAGGCCACCCAAGACCTCCTAGGACCCATCTACACCATCCTACATCTCCTCAAACCCCAAAGTCGCCCTTCAACACTACCTATGCACTTCCACCTTCACACACAATAAAGTACATGCATATCAATTTCACATAAAAATCCAAAAATATGTTTTTTTCTCATTTACTTCTAGAAATAGCTTTAGTAGATGTTTACTTCCTCGAGTAGGTAATGGCATTCATTTCATGGTTTTCATAGTGCTTTCTGCAAAAGTAGGATTAGTTGGTTAAGTAGGGTTTGCTAGGTTTACTTTACATTTCACTCTTTTTCCTTTCTGCAATTAGAGTAGCCTTTGTAGAGTAAGCTTTCCTTTCTTTCATCACATATAGAGATTCTTATGGAATCTATAGAAGTTGGCTTGAGCTCCTAGTGATCTTGCACCAGCTTACCAAGTGACAGCCTACAGTAAGAACTAGTACTTGTGCATACAGCACCATCGCTTCCAAGTTTGTTACGAACTACTGGGTTGATAAGAGTAAAGCAAGCAGCCTAGGAGTTGCAGCATTATTGCTGCAATACTGGTGCTCACCACTTTTTGGAGTCGTTGCTGGGGAAGCGTCAGAGTATTTTGTGATTACTTCTTTCTTCTATTTTCTATCACAACATTTTCCTAAATAGTTTATTTCAGCAAAAGTAGAATAGTCATTTCTTTAAGCTTCTGCACTTCCTTTCTTTCCTTTTCAATTATGCAAATTTCATTTTAGCAAGAGTAGGCTAGTCATTTCTTTCAAGTTCTACATTTCCTTGCTTTCCTTTTCAATTCTACAAATTTCATTTCAGCAAGTTCATTTCATTTAGTTGCAATTTGTTTTTTTCAATCCATTTCAGTTTTGCAGGTACAATCAGTGTGAAAAAAAACAACCAACCAAAAATATTTCTTTTCATGCTTCATAGGAATAGAGATAATTCAGGAAAATTCTTGCCCAACACCCCCACCACCTCACATAGCCAACCTTCTCTCTTCTTCAGTGGCAATGATCAAGAAGAACCTTTAGGTGAACAACCAAAGATATTTGAAGAACCTATAAGGGAAGAAGAAGAAGAAAACATCTCTCCTGAGCCAATGGATGAAAACGGAAATGCTAGGGGGAATGGAGAGAGAATAGAGCGTACATTTCCCATTAGGGAGACCAATGGGGACACCAAAATGAAGAATATAAGCCCTTCAACCCTACCTCACTTCCATGATTTAACTACAGAAGATCCTGACACCTTCTTGTTTGAGTTTGTTGTCATCTGTCGAACTTATGACTATGCAGAAGATGAGAAAAAGTTGAAACTATTCCCTTCTACTCTCAAGGATGCAGCGTTGCGTTGGTTCATGGGGTTACCTGGCAATAGAATCATAACTTGGGCTGAAATGCAGCAGGCCTTTAATGACAAATATCGAGACTAATGTAGGTCAAAAGATACCAAATAAGAAATCTTCCGAATGACCATGGGAAGTGATGAATCCTTGGAAGATTATGAAGAGAGGTTCCAACTCAATTACAAAAGGGCCAGGTGCACACTTGACCCTGAATCTCTGAAGTTGGTCCTGCTAAGGGGAATTCCTGAAGACCTTTTAGACAACCTCCATCTACTGGCCAGGGGAGACATCTACCAACTATCTTATGAGGACATAAAGACTGTTTTTAGAAACCATTCTAGAGCAACCAGAAAGAAAGGTATGGGGAGTCAACCCATAGCCAGTACCTCCTCTTTCAATTCATCCATTAAGGGTGAAATTGGAAACATGCTGGAAGACTTCAAAAGTGAGATGTTGCAGACTCTTGCCATGCAAATGGGTACCTTGCATATCAAAAGAAAACAAGAGGAAGTAGAGAGGGCTTTGGCCATATTTTGTCCTAGATACACCAGGAGGCATCCTAGGAACGAATGTCCTTTGAACTATAGAGGTTTGTTCAGTATGTGAAGAAGATCATTCTATAGATAAGTGACCTTCCTTGCCCGGACTTAAAGTTGTGTACCAAGGGACCGAAGGAGCCACTGAACCACTCTATTTCATGAACCAAAGGAGACCACATGGACCTAGACCATACCAGCAGGGGATGCAAGGGACATCTCAGGCATACTACAACCCCAACCAAGTCACTTCCATACCTTCTTGGGGCCCTCCTGCTCATCCTTCCTGGTCCATGCCTCCTCCTTGGTCCTTTCCATCTCAATATCATGCCCAACCAGCCACTCATTCATTTCAATCCTATGTTCAGCTGCAACCTCAATGGAATGCATCTCATCATGGGTGGAGGCCACAGTACAACTCTCCTCCCGCTCTTTGCCTCCACCACCTACTCAACCACAACCATTACCTTCTGCTCCACCAAGGAAACCCCAAATGCCTGCCCAGCTGAACCCGAACCTAAACAACAGACAGGCTCAGCAAGTATATAGTGGGGAACCATCATGCCCAACTTATGCTGTGGAGATTCAGGAGATTAACCTACGATCTGGGAAGGTTCTCCCAGATAGCCAACCTCCACCTAGGGAGGTTGAGGAAGATAAAGAGGAAAATGAACCTAAAGCAATTCCACTCTTTCCTGAGAGACTATTTGGGACAACACAGCCTACCCCAGAAGAAACTGAACTTTTGGGATAATTGAAACAGTTATGTGTGAAGATACCACTTCTCCAAGCCATAAAAGATGTGCCTATCTACAATAGGTTGATCAAAGAGAAGTGCTTTAGGCATCTAGGAAGGCGCAAGAGAGATTCCCCAACCATCAATGTCATAGGACAACTGTCCAACTTGATGTTGGGGAAGGTAATCTTTCCGAAATCTTTGGACCTTAGAAGCCCAGTAGTTGATGTCCACATCAATGGCACCATGATGCCACATACCTTGATTGATTTGGGAGTTGCCACTAATGTGATGACAAAGGACACAATGCTCAAACGTAACCTCCAGGGCTCTTTGAGGAAGACCATGACAATACTGCAGCTAGCAGACCGCTCCACTCTGACCCCTGAAGGGATTATGGAAGATGTGATGGTCTCTGTTGATTCTTGGGAGTACCCTGTTGATTTCTTAGTTCTGCAGCCGAAGGAAAAGCTCACTAGGTATCCTCTCATCCTGGGAAGACCATGGTTGGCTACTGTCGATGCCTACATCAGCTGTCGAGCTGGGAACATGACCATCAAGAATGGGCATATGTCCAATCAGTTAATCCTATACCCTCCTGCCCAACCCTTGTTAGAACATTATCTACCTCTCTGGTTGGAGGAGAAGGATGAGGACGAGGTCTATTCTGCACCACTTTGTGCATTAGAAACCGCCATGGGGGGGAACTGCAAGATGAGGATGATATGATTGAAAATTTGATTCAGAATCCACCCCCCAGTATCTTACCATTAGAGGACATAGTGAGAGAAACCCAAAACAACCCCTTAACTGATCTCTGTGTGGCCGACCCGACCTCTCTCCATGTTAAGAATATAGAGTTCGGCCCAGAAAGAACCTTGAAAATCAATCCATCCCTATCCACTTCCCAGGAGAAGGAGCTGTGTAGCTTATTGAGAAAACATTTAGATGCCTTCGCCTGGAGTTATAAGGAGATGAAGGGAGTGCACCCTTCAGTATGTACTCATCATATATATATTAAGGAAGATTGCAAACCAGTTAGGCAGCCTCAAAGGAGGATGAATCCAGCACTTAAATACATTGTTAAGGAAGAATTGCAAAAATTACTTGATGCAGGATTCATCTACCCCATATCTGATAGTGAATGGGTCTCTCCTTTGGTGCTAGTGTCAAAGAAAAATGGCAAGTGGAGAATCTGTGTCGACTATCGAGAATTGAACAAAGCCACTAAAAAGGACCATTTTCCTTTGCCTTTCATAGATCAAGTGTTAGATGGTCTGGTGGGGAAAAAGTTTTTCTCCTTCCTAGATGGGTTTAGCAGGTACAATCAAATTCAAATTAGCCCAGAAGACCAAGATAAGACCACTTTCACTTGTCCTTGGGGTACCTTTGCATACCGGGTCCTTCCTTTTGGTTTGTGCAATGCTCTAGCCACTTTCCAGAGAGCGGTATTGAGTATATTTTCTAAAATAGTTCATGATGTAGTGGAAATATATATGGATGATTTTACTCCTTATGGTTCTGACTTTCAGGAAGCTTTATCTAACCTAGGAAAAGTTCTAGACAAGTGTATTGAGATGAACCTATCCCTCAATCCATAAAAATGTGAATTTTTGATGACCGAAGGGACCGTGTTAGGTCATGCAATATCTCAACAAGGACTATAGGTGGACCCCAACAAGATTGCCATCATCCAAAGGGTCCCACCTCCTCAAAAGGTGAGAGATGTCAGAAGTTTCCTAGGCTTAGCTGGATATTACAAAAGATTCATTAAAGATTTTAGTAAGCTAGCCTCTCCTTTGTTTGGCCTTTTAGGCAAAGATGTTGAGTTCATATGGTTCGAAAACTGTCAAGAAGCCCTAGATACCCTGAAGAGCAAGTTAGTAACTGCCCCAATTCTCAGAGGCCCAAACTAGGCCCTACCCTTTCACATTCACACAGATGCCTCAAACAAAGCAATAGGAGCAGCCTTAGGACAAATTGATGAAAATCTACCTTATACCATATACATTATAAGAAAAAATTTGTCAAAGGCAGAGCTAAACTACACACTGACCGAGAAGGAACTCCTAGCTATTGTGCATTTTTTAAACAAATTCAGACATTATATCACAGGCTATCAAACCTTCATGCACACTGATCATGCTAAAATTAGATATTTGATGAACAAACCAGATGTAAGTGCTCGCATTATTAGATGGTTGCTTTTACTGCAGCAGTTTGATCTAACCATTATTGATAAGCCTGGTAAAGAAAATGTTGTTGCTGACTTTTTGTCTAGAGTAAATTTGCCTGCAGGTGAAGAAGGAATGGTGGATGTCCAAATGCCATATGAACATCTGTTTTCCATTTCAATACTCTCTCCATGGTTTGTTGATATAGCAAACTACTTGGTTTCAGCACAGTTTCCATCATGCCTGTCCTCAAAAGAGAAGAGTAAGATAGTAAGGAAAAGCACCCCTTTCACCTGAATTGGGGGTAATCTCTTCAAACTTGGCCCAAATCAGATCTTGAGAAGATGTGTCAGGGAGGAGGAAGTCTTTGACATTCTTCTAACCTATCATGACGTGCCTTGTGGAAGTCATTTTGCAACAAAGAGAACTGCCTTCAAAATATTACAAGCAGGCTACTATTGACCCACTCTTCATCAAGAAGTGAGGAGATACACCAGCCAATGTGATCGGTGTCAAAGGATGGGGAAACCTACTCCAAAGGATGAGATGCCCATGCAACCTCAAGTGACCTTTGAGTCATTTGAGAAGTGGGGCATGGACTTTATGGGTCCTATCAGCCCTCCTCAGGATGACGGGCCATAAATGCAACCCAACGCATCAGCTTGGGCTCTCGGGGAAGTCCAACTCCAACGGAAAGATGCTGTGGGACCAACATTGAGACCCTCCCTAGACCAAAGCTCACAACTAAGAAACCATATCCAAAGTTTTTTAGTTGTATGTTCTTTGCTCTAGTCAGTTGGCCTTTTACATTAGCCAACACAGCTTCGCACCACTTGAAGATGGTGCCTTGATAACAGTCTACTACCATTCGCATTTGGGATCCGATGGCTATATGCAGTGTTGCGCTTCTGCAGAGTCTGGTGACAGTAAATGAAATCACTTTGAGTTCAGGATGGGATATGGTTTTGATATCAATCCCTTTGTCCTTTGTTTGGTCATTACAAAACTCTAGTTGGAGACTATCGACAGACTGGCCACCTGGCCTAGTCCCAAATAGAGTCAATTGTTCACCTCTCTTGGGCAAACCAGTCAAGAAGTAAATGTCCTCTGGCTCCATTTTGAGCTGGTGGCCACCAATAATGAAACACTGGTCCTGTATATTCCATCTGTCCACCAGCCACTGCAAAAAGTCTACTTGGGTCCTCATGCCAGGTATGGCCCAGAATTTAAATAGCCTGCATGCCTTCAATGCATCTATTGAATGTTGATGATTAATTGCGGCAAGGTTCACATCTTCGTGCTCCCGTTCCCGCCAAATGAGAATTGTGTATATCCTACATTGAAAGAAAAAGCAGATTAGAACATTTTAATTCAAAGTTTTTGGGCGGAAATTGAAAAAATTGAAGTTGTAAAACCTATGTCGCGGGGTCCGCACTCTCCAGTTAGGGACAGTGCGTAGGTCTGCACTCTGCCCAAGCAGTGGGTGCGGGTCCCTGGCTCTTTCCTCTGTAGGAAAAATTTGGGGTCCGCAAGTTTCGCATGTTGCGCCTGCGGACCCCCGCGAGCGGTCTTTTAAACTAAATTTTTCCTAAAAATCAAAATAGAAGCCTAAAAACAAAATTCAAATGGTTGAAATGAAAGATTAAAGTGATTTGGATTACCTGGAGGTGACGGTTTTTGATTCCAATGGACGGATTCTCTACAATCTTCACAGGAAGTTTCTTACCCAAAAGCTCTCTTCTCTCACTCTGAAGTCAAACAATAAAAATGATTTTACAAAAGCCCTTTTTATAAGCTTTTTTGAATAAATGAATTTTTAATTTGTTTATTTTTCACTTTAAAAAGGTAACTTTTTGATGCATTTTTATTTATTTTAAACAGGTATGAGTAATGTTTGAGTTTTTGTGCAGAATATTGGATTTTTCAGGCGAAATTGATCATTTTTAACAAAAACATTTGAGTCCTCTTTAAGCTCTTTTCTGACTCGTAAAATATGAAAAGATTGCTGAGTTTTTCTTTTTAAGCTCGTTAAAACAAAATTAAAAGGATGGTCAACTTACAGCTCTTTTCTGACCGTATAAACATGAAAAGATTGTCGGGCTTTTGTCGTTTCAAGTTCGATATTGGCTATAAAACGACGTGCCTTTGATCGCTTTTTTACTTTTTTGGATCAAGACCACTAATTATGAAAAGTACTCCTTGATCATAATGGTCAAGCGGTTCTCTCAAGTATTATTTTATACTTTTTCGGGCTTGGGAGACACAAATTTATAAAAAAGGACAACCATGGAGTTTTCTTAAGTTTTTCTTCTGACTCCCTAAAATTGAAAAACAACGAGTTTTTCCTATATTGGACTCGTTAAAATTTAACAGTAAAGGACCTGTTCAATTACAAATAGGAAAGGACCACTCCTTCTTAGGGTTCGAATTTTAAACTAAGTTTGACTCATTCGAAGGATGAGCTTATAACCAAGCAAATGTTATCCTCCTCAAGCTTGTCAAAAATAAAGAGGTACTTGCCAGAAATGGTGGGGGAAAAGAGAGAAAAATGAACCTGTTTGTTATACTTTGTGTCTTAGAAAAGCATTTAACCACTCTTGAACATGACACTTTTTGTTCACCTGGGTTGGGAAATCCTTTGCCTAATAATTAATCAAACCATATTGAAAGTCTTCAGCTGGTTTCTAGGTATTAGCTTTGGGTCAATTGTCACCAAAACATCTGCAGTGTCGTTATGTATTCAAGAGGTAAATTCAAATAAACCATTCATCTGCAAAATATCTGTCATCCATCTTGACCATCCCTGAGTCATTCCTTGCAACTATATTTCTTCAAACTTGATCTATGATTTCGTGTTGTGGGCTTGCCTACGACGGATCGCTTTCTATCGACTTCAGCTCATTATCTAGAAAGATTGTTAGGGTCCCACCCTAACCCCCTTATTTATGTCATGGGATCACGTCATAGTCAAGAGTCAATAAAGCCCATATTAATATTTGTAAGTGGTTAACCCGCAATTAATGACGGGACCACAGTTAGTTGCAAATGGGCGGTAGTATTAGATAGATGGTAAATGGGCGGTAGTATTAGATAGATGGTATTAATAAAACCCACGGTATTGGCCCGTGGTATTGCATGTATGAGTCATATATAAAGGATAGAGACTCCCTGTGAGGAGTATCGTATCTTGTTTTGTAATCGAGCTCTGCTCTATGGGAGGTTGCCTCCTCGAAGAGGCCTGTGAACATTTCTCTCTAAGTAATAAAATCATTGCTATTCTGTGTTCTGGGTATATTTTCTTCGCATATTCTGTGTTCTAGGTATCTTTTCTTCGCATATTCTATGTTTGGGTATTACTTTGCAGGTTAAGAGCATAACAAGTGGTATCAGAGCACTTTCCAGGGCTCGGTGGGATCTCCAAATTTTAGCAAAAAAAAATTTTGGCTAGAGACGTGTTCCGGCGTCTTTAAACCACGGGATCTGTCGTTAAGCGCATAAACCTGCGGATTTGGGGAGGCATGCACGCAGGAAATACAAGAGGTGGTCACGTCTGTTGGACTCCCTTGTAACCCCTGTGGGTACCCCTTCGAGTAGTAGCACATTAGACAGAACCGCGCACGGACTGTCTTCCACGTACCCTCTGGGTATATAGGAAGCCCTAGCTCCCTTGAAACCTCGCCATAGATAAACCTTCGGCCGTCTTGTGGCTACAGTACACCGAGAACAGCACTCGGAGAGATTACTCGCCCGTACGATAGGGTAGTCGGGTTGTACGGCTAAGGGTACGGTCGATCCTCCTTAGTTAGAGCCCTGAAACATTGGGCCGAGTACTACTGTCAGACCCTTATGTATATTGCGATCTGTAGCACCTGACACTCCTCAAGACCATAGTTCCCTTTCTATCAGGGGATCACACATCATCTATTCTAGATCAGCAAGTGCAGCAGCAGCCGACATCAGTCCCGCAGCTCCATCAGATCAGCAGCAGCAGTTGTTCCACCATTCAGATCTCTCAGATCCACCAGATCGGAGTAGTTGTGAAGGGTTCCTGTCCCTGGATATAATTTTTGCAGGACTTTTGGCGGCATTGACATCTTGAGGAATTGGCGACTGCAGTATTGATCAGGAAGGAGTAAAACTCCGTTAGGAGTTTTCCAAAAAAAAAAAAGAGTCTGAGATCTTCTGGGGCGCTTATTGGTGACCTAGCCCATCAGAATCAGGACGACGAGCTGAGCAAGGTGGTACCATTCAATTTCTTAGTAAAAAAATTTTAGGCGGTCCCAATTTTTCATCAGGTTGGTGTATGGTAGAAACTCGCGCTCAAGCGATGGCCAATGAAAGGATAGACAAAATTGAAGACCATGTGAACTCCCTCCAAACTGCAGTGAAGGATATCCAACTTGAGCTTAAAGGAATAAGTCTCCAGATACATGATGCACTCTTGAAGGGCAAGGAGCCAGCCCACGAGGAGACGTATAATGGCCATGAATACCATGAGGGTGAGTCTAGCCACTCTCATCACGTCTGGCAAACCCATCCACCACGCAGTCAGCGACCTCCCAAGTTGGATATGCATAAATTTGACGGTTCTCACACGTCCGCATGGCTAGCACAAATGGAGTAGTATTTCCAATTGAATCATATCATAGATGAGGGGACTAAGCTTATGGTGGGCACCATGTACTTGGACAATGAACGATGGCAATGGAAGGAATGGCATCAGTGTTGCAATGGACATTTTCAGACTTGGGCCCAATTTGCCAAAGCTCTTCGAAATCGCTTTGAACAGGAAGACTCTTTTTTGGGGCGTCTCACTAAGCTCCGACAGATGGGTACAGTGGAGGAATATATTACTGCTTTTGAAGCCTTAGCCTTCCGCACTAAGGGTCTCACAGATGAGTTCTACATGGAATGCTTTATCAGCGGTCTTAAAGAAGCCATCAAAGCTCAGGTTCTACTCCACCACCCTCCCACATGGACAGAGGCTTGCCAGGTAGCTCATAAGGTGGAACGTGCATTAACAGCCCAATCCAGCCGCCCCAACTTCCCCGCTAAAGGTCGTCCCTCATAGGCTCCCAACACGACTCAGACACTTAAGATTCAAAAGGTGTCACCTGCGGAAATGGCCGAAAGAAGGAAGCAAGGACTATGTTACTACTGTGATGAAAAATATTCCCCGGGTCATAAATGCAAAGAGCCCAAGTTTTTTCAAATAGATGCCACTGACTATAGCTCCACCGAGGAAGATCCACCACTTGAGGAACCGGAGGCAATCGAAGAAGATAACCAAAAGGAGATTGTATCTGATGAACCAATTATTTCGCTAAATGCATTGGCAGGAATTTCTTCCCCTCAAACTCTCAAAATCAGGGGTTTTCTTAAACATCACCCAGTAGTAGTCTTGATTGATAGTGGAAGTACCCATAATTTCATCCATCAAAAGATCGCTGAAGCAGCACATTGTTTCGTCCGGGCAGTTTCTAACTTCCAAGTCCAGATTGTAGATGGGGGCACAATGAAATGTGAAGGTCGCTGTGAAAATGTCAAACTTCAAATGGGGGATTATCAATTGAAAACCCACATGTTTGCAATACACATGGGGGGTTGTGACATTGTCCTAGGCGCGGAATGGCTCCGCACTCTTGGGCCAATCACAATGGATTTCCAGGAGTTATATATGAGTTTTAAGCAGAACAACTCCACACATACCCTCCGTGGACTACAGGCAGGAGCCCCCTCTATCATCAGCTCGCATAGGATGGAAAAATTGTTAAAAAAGGGCCATCATGGAGTGATAGCTCAATTTAATGCCATCCAGGTAGTCGACACCATGTCTCTGCCAATTCATCCTGAGATGCAACAGATTTTAAATAAACATCGGACGGTCTTTGACAAGCCTCATGAGCTTCCACCCTCGCGAGGGGAACATGATCATAGCATCACATTGGTTCCAGGGGCCCAACCCCCAAATGTGTGGCCATACAGATATCCGTTCACCCAAAAGAATGAAATAGAAAAAATCATCAAGGAATTGTTGGAAGCAGGTGTCATTCGTCCCAGCATTAGTCCTTATTCATCCCCAGTGGTCATGGTCCTCAAGAAAGATGGGGAGTAGCGGATGTGTCCCGACTTCAGGGCCCTCAATAAGTTGACAGTCAAAGATAAATTTCCCATCCCGGTGGTTGACGATTTGCTGGACGAACTCAATGGGGCTCAATTCTTCACTAAGTTGGATCTTCGCTCAGGCTACCACCAAATTCGCATGAAGGAAGTCGACATTCCGAAGACGGCTTTCAGAACTCATGAAGGCCATTATGAGTTCTTGGTCATGCCATTTGGTCTCTGTAATGCCCCCTCTACTTTTCAGAGCCTTATGAATCACCTCCTCAAACCATATCTCAGAAAATTTGTCCTTGTCTTCTTCGATGACTTCCTCATCTATAGTGGCACTTGGGCGGCACATCTTCAGCATGTAGATCTGCTCTTGCAACTGCTCCGCACGCATAAATTATTTGTCAAGATGTCTAAGTGTTCGTTTGGCATGGAAGAAGTTGAGTATTCGGGCCACATTGTGGGGCGTGAAGGTGTCAAGGTGGACCCCAAAAAGATCCAGGCAATGCAAGAATGGCCTCAACCTAAGACCTTGAAAAGCTTGAGAGGATTTTTGGGTCTCACAGGCTATTATTGTAAATTTGTCCGCAACTATGGCCGCATAGCGAAGCCCCTAACTCAACTCCTAAAGAAAAATTCCTTCTTCTGGAATGAGGAAGCACAACAGGCATTTACCGCTCTCAAAACCTCCATGTGTTCCACTCCCGTCTTAGCACTACCGGACTTCACCAAATCCTTTGTCATTGAATGTGATGCTTCGGGAACAGGTATTGGAGCGGTCTTAATGCAGGAAGGGCGACCATTGGCCTTCACCAGCCAACAACTAAGTGGGAGGAATATGGGCCAATCTACCTACAAGAAGGAAATGATGGCCATCTTACATGCAGTCGAGACCTGGCGACCTTACTTGTTGGGGCGACGTTTCCAAATCCGCACAGATCATCACAGTCTTAAATATTTTTTGGAGCAACGCCTATCTTCCCCACAACAAAATAAATGGTTAGCCAAAATGTTGGGATATGATTATGAGATAATTTACAAGAAAGGGAAAGACAACAGTGTAGCAGATGCATTGTCGCGCCAATTTGAGGAGGAAAGTACTCTGCTCGCAATTTCCCTCCCCATTCCAGACTGGATTGAAGAGGCTCGCAGGGAATGGTTTTCACATCCCGGGCTCTCCCAACTCATTTCTCAATTGCAGGTAGATCCTAATTCCAGCAAGGGCTACTCGTGGCAGAACGATATTCTTCACTACAAGGACAGAGTCGTAATATCACCAACATCCACCCTCAAAAGTCGCATTTTGGCAGAATTGCACTCATCTCCCATTACAGGACATTCGGGCTTTCAGAAGACGTATGCTCGCACCAGAAGATCATTTTTTTGGACCGGCATGAAACAAGACATCCTTACTTTCGTAGCAGAATGTGACGTTTGTCAACGCCACAAAGGGGAAACCGTCAACACACCCGGCACATTACAACCATTGCCCATTCCGGCGTCAATTTGGACGGAGGTCTCCATGGATTTCATTACAGGTCTTCCAAAATCTGGGAACAAGTCAGTCATCATGGTGGTTGTGGACCGACTGTCGAAGTATGCTCATTTCTACGCCCTACCCCAACCGTTTACACCAACTTTGGTTGCTCAAACTTTCATGGATCAGATCTTCAAATTGCATGGCATGCCCACTTCTATTGTGTCCGACCGCGACCCGATCTTCACCAGTAATTTTTGGCAGGAGCTCTTCAGAATACAAGGCACTCAACTCAAACTCAGTACTTCATATCATCCGCAAACAGATGGTCAAACCGAAGCCGTCAACAAATGTCTAGAAACCTACCTTAGGTGTTTCACTTCAGAAAAGCAACACCTTTGGGTACAGTGGTTACCTCTGGCTGAATGGTGGTATAACACCAACTATCATGCCACCACCAAAATGACTCCCTATGAAGCAGTCTATGGTCAACTTCCGCCTTCCCCTACTTCTTATCTCACGGGGTGCTCCAAAGTACAAGCCGTGGATCAACTCCTACAACACCGCGCAACCATGCTCGCCCATTTGCGCGAGAATCTTCATCAAGCTCAGAACCGTATGAAGCAACAGGCCGACCAACATCGCTCAGAGCGCCAATTTCAAGAAGGGGATCAGGTCTTTTTGAGGCTGCAACCATATAAGCAAACATCACTCAAAGACAAGGGTTGTCAAAAGCTCTCTCCAAAATTCTACGGACCATACCAAGTACTTCAGCGCATTGGAGAAGTGGCTTACAAGTTGGCTTTTCCACCTACAGCAAAAATCCACCCAGTTTTCCATGTATCGTGCCTCAAGAAAGTGATTGGGAACAATTGCCGAGTTCAAACCAGTCTACCTGAATTGGACGAAGAAGGGTCAATCTGGCTTCAACCTGAACAGGTTCTAGACACACGAGACAAGCACCTGCGCGGCCGCATGATTTAAGGAGGTCCTCGTCAAATGGAAAGACACCTCTCCGGAAGATGCAACTTGGGAACCAGCCACTATTATTCAGCAGTTTCCGCAGCTTCATCCTTGAGGACAAGGCTAGTCTTAAGAGGGAGCGCATGTTAGGGTCCCACCCTAACCCCCTTATTTATGTCATGGGATCACGTCATAGTCAAGAGTCAATAAAGCCCATATTAATATTTGTAAGTGGTTAACCCGCAATTAATGACGGGACCACAGTTAGTTGCAAATGGGCGGTAGTATTATATAGATGGTAAATGGGCGGTAGTATTAGATAGATGGTATTAATAAAACCCACGGTATTGGCCCGTGGTATTGCATGTATGAGTCATATATAAAGGATAGAGACTCCCTGCGAGGAGTATCGTGTCTTGTTTTGTAATCGAGCTCTGCTCTATGGGAGGTTGCCCCCTCGAAGAGGCCTGTGAACATTTCTCTCTGAGTAATAAAATCATTGCTATTCTGTGTTCTGGGTATATTTTCTTTGCATATTCTGTGTTCTGGATATCTTTTCTTCGCATATTCTATGTTTGGGTATTACTTTGCAGGTTAAGAGCATAACAAAGATGATCTAGAAATCATCAGTACCTTGAAATTTGCATGCCTCAATGGCAGGTTTCTCGCCTTCGACAACAGGTTGCATCATTTACCTTCGATCAAAGGATTCCGTGACATGTTCGACATCAACTCATCTATTCACATTTCATGGATTGTACTGAGTACTTTGAGAGCCATTGACATTACTGGTGGTTTCTCTCACACTAGTTAACAGTTTACATCATTGACTGGTAATCAAGTGATATCTACCATGTTCGACTTCGACACATTCATTCACATGGATAGAATCATACTAGTTCAGGAAGCAGAAATCAAGACCCTGGATCTAATTTCCACCATCCAGGCTGCGAGGAATTTTGTTATTCATTATACAGTGGACTATTCATAAATAGATGGTTGCGCCCATACTGTGTCTACATATGTCTATACTTGTGATGTATTACAAGATCATTCCTATATCAGAGTAGTTTAGTCAGTTTTCTAGTCAGTTTTGATCTGAGTATGGGAATGCCTACCTCAGCGATGATATGGTCACATATATATATTTTGTATTGAATGTTTTTACAGGTTCCAACCAGGCTCTCCACAGGATGATCCTCGAAATGATAAAGTACTTCACTCTTCTTAGATGAAAAATACTATCCTCATCTATTACAGACTTCACACTCTAGGGGGAAATCTGTTACATAAAATATTGTCACCATGACATTCTGCAGTCAGTGTGAGTCTATCACCACTCATACTTTCCTCCTATGCAAGTCTTAAACCTCAGCTCTTCATGTCAAGCCTTGAAAAATGAGAGAAAGCCCTTGAAAATATCTAAAACTCTGGTTTCGCACTTTCTCTTAGCATTACCTGCGGTCCCGCACCTACTGGTCATGTCCCCTATGGACTTGACTACTCTGTTTCTGTGTGATGGGTGAGGACCCCTGTAAAAGTCAAAAAGGCACAAGTACATGCTTAAAAACTCACTTTGGGTTATTTCTAGAAGCTTCTAGAGGGAATCTTGAGGTGGCAAGTTCGCTCCTTTGATGTTCATGCATCCCATAACTAAAGGAGCTAACCCCTTGATGTGAGGAGCTTATCCCTTTGAAGGAGGACTCTATCCCTTCATAGGTGGACCTGTAACTTCCTTCCTCTGCACTATAAATTGAGGCATTGGGCTGGTTACTAAGGAGGTTGAAAGCTAAATATTTTTTAGGGTAAATTTTGTTGGAATTTAGACTTCGTAATTGAGCTTAAGAGGAGAGATTACATACCTTTTGATCTCATTGGGAAGAGTGTGAAGCTTGTCAAAGTAGAGGAGATTCTTGCTTGGACCCTGGGAGGAGCTTGTACAACATCAAGGCACCAAGGTTGTAAAGTTCTTCTTTGTTTAAAGCTAATACAATCAAGTTTATTTTTCTCAATAAGTTGTCTGTTATGGTTTATTTCATGGATTCCTTGATCACCATGATGAATATGATTTATTATATTGGCTAAGCAGGTGTTATTTGATGTGTGCTTATTTGTGTTTGCAGGTTCTTAAAAGGAAACTCATTCGGACGGTTGAAGCATGGCTGCCACAAATTAGCGTTGGACTTAACGTAGGGTCTAAAACACCTCTTGGTTTTTATTTATAAATCACAATATTTAGAGAAAGGTAGATTTGCTTGTTCTTCTTGTCGCTAGATATTAGTTGATACTAGGGAGATCGGTCTTGTCCGCAAGAACAATTTATCCGGCCGACACAAGGCCAGGAAAATCACAAGGATAAAATCAAGAAAACCCCAGCCATCTTCAACAGTGCCCATTACAATTGAAGATTCACCCACTATCAAAGGGGAAGAATCTCCCTCTAAAACCCCTATCACATATGAAAGAGGGACTCCTAGATCTTCCACCTAGAAGGAAAAAGTGCAACTACAGGACCCAAAAACAGTCCTACAGGAGGCACAGACAGTTCTACAGGAGACACTGTCAAGGCTACAGGAGACCCAACAGCTTGAGAAAACAATGGAAGAGTAGCCAAAGGGGAAGGAGGAAGCTACAGAGCCACAAGAACCTGATCCCCAGCCCAGCCTTGCCTCCTATTACCATCTCCTTGAAGGAGGAAGGATAATTCCACAAACATTTGCAATCCCACTATTCTTTGAATTAGAAAAGGAAAGAATAAGAACACATAGGTGGATGCAAATAGCCAAATCCAAGGGAGTTGAGGATGTTGGCCATATGGAGAACAGACTTAGAGAAATGGGTAGAGAGTTAAGTGTTGTCAGACATAGAGAAGCAATTGCAAGAAACCAACTTCAAACTGAAAATGAATTGCTAAGGAGGCAACTAAAGGAGAAAGAGACCCAGCTGGCATGCATGGCTAGCTTATCCATGGAGGCACTGCAATGTAGAACACCAGCAAAATCCTATGGATTATACCTCAAGGACCAATGGCTACAATTTCAGATCAAGACTTTGGCACAAAGAGGCACAATGCCTTTTCAAGATTACAGACAATTTATGGACCTGTGTGACCAAAGCATAGCAGAAGATAAGGCAAAAATGGCAGAATTTTACCTGCATAATATGGCCCTCATAGACATGAATGTGTGGGACCCCAATGCTAGGCTAGGGGACCTACAACTAATGGCCATGGCTTCCTGGATGAACCATGAAGAGTTAAGGGCAACTGAAGTAAAAAGGTTGATGATCAGAGAGCAGAATGAGCCACTAATGATCAGAGCTGAGCCATCAGATCCCATGGCTCTCATCAGCACACACCAGCTGCTTGCAAATAATCCTCAAATTTCCCCTAGATATATAAGTGATCAAGCACAGGCCATTACACATTTTGAGGACATGGAAAGGTTACTTCGGGATGACTGTGTGCATGCATGTATGAGGAGATGGAACACCTTACCACACAGTCTGAAGATCAGGGAATATCATTCCCCAATGAGGATGAAGGAGGCACTAAGGAGAGTGCCAATGTACAAGAACTCAATGCAGAGGCTACAGGTCAATTGGATTGGCCTCAAACTGAGTCCAACACTGTTGTTAAGCATGCTAGAAGGGAGTACCGAAGAAGAAGAGCAAAGGTAGTGGGAAGAGATAGACAGAAAAGCAGGCTTCTATGACAAGGAATAGGAAACAACATTAGAAGCTTGGGATGCTAGAGAGGTCACCAGGGCCATCAAAGATGAGGAGATGGACTAAGTTGCTAAGAGGATGAGAAACACCTTCAGTAGGGGGTGATGATGAGCCCCATAAATGGGTAATTATATGGGCTCATTTTGCCTCCTAACATAGTTAAATCAACCATTCTCTTAGTTTATTGCATGTTGTTTTATTATATTTATGCTTATGGAGTGAGTTGAGTTATTTATGATGCCATGAGGTCTAATATGTGTTTAATGTAGATTTTTGTTGAATTTTGAAGACTAAGTCAAAGATTCAATGGACAATTTACAGCAATAATTCGAAGTGGACAAAGGAGAGGATTTACAGGATGGAATCCCCTTCATTTATTACTCCCCACTTTGAATTCCCCTTCATGCAACTCGAAGTACAAACAACCAAATCAACGCACTAGGAGGCAGTCAAGCAAGTGGAGGATAACTTATGTTTATCTCGAGTTTTGGGAGCCAAGCGTCCCTGATTTTAAGGAAGTTGTTGGGAGCTTCAGTTGTATAAGTAGAGAGGCCTAGGGCCTCACTAGGGTCAAACTTTTGTCGGATTTTTGTTGTACTTTTGCTATTGTAAAACTCTACTCAACTTTGAAATTACTTTTGTGGACAGTTTCATGTAATCCTATTACTGTTTTGATAATAAAGATGAGATATTTTTTGAGCTACCACTGAGTTACCTCAAAGGGCTGAAGCTCTTGGGTTGGGACCCAATCCAAGCACCCAAGCTCCTCTTGTTTGTATTTATATGTTTTGTTTCAGTTTATGGATTAGTTGTTGTTAGATGAATTTCTTTCTTGGTTAAGAATAGGTTGCTTTTGGTGATTTAGAAGGTTGTTTCCATTTTTGTTTTCTATAGTAGGTTAAGCAATTATAGAAAGAAGATTCAAAAGGCTAGCAACAATGCCTTGGCCTCTTTTCCTCCCTTTGGGACCATGAACTGAGGCAAAGACCCTCTTGCTGCCCCAAAAACTCAAATTTTCCTTCTCCATAGGATTTCTAGTGTTGACAAGTTTGTTAGAAGGTTAATGCTTTGCTTTAGATCTCTTCCACCATGCTCATTTCTGTCTTTGCAATAAGTCTTCTTCCATGCTTTCTCTCCTTGTAGCATTTTTCAGCATTTACTTCCATAGCTCATAATTTAGACTAGCTTGATGCAAAATTCTATTTTTTGATATACACATTTCCTTGCTTGCTTGATCTCATTAGTTGACTGTCAGTTATTTTGTACCAAATATCTTCTCACAACAGGTCAGCCTATCAGCCATCACATTCTCTCCCTGATCCATGCCCTATAGGTCGCCCAAAGTTCACCTCAAATCTGCCTTGGTTTTCTGTATTTTTCCATAGGATTTCTTCCTCTCCCCCAATCATCTTTCCCTTTTCTAGTGATCCTTGGTGGACCCTAGGCACCCTAACACATCATCCCAACCTTCATATACCTTTTCCACCCACTCTTTCACCTTCATAACCTTCAAAACTGCTCTCGGCATCCTCCTGTAGACCCCCTGTAGATCCCCTATTTCATCCTGTAGATTTTCCTGTAGGATTTCTTTTGAAGGCCGAGTGTGGAAAAAGCCTCCAGAAGGCCACCCGAGACCTCCTAGGACCCATATACACCATCCTACATCTCCTCAAACCCCAAAGTCGCCCTTCAACACCACCTATTCACTTCCACCTTCACACACAATAAAATACATGCATGTTAATTTCACATAAAAATCCAAAAAGATGTTTTTTTCTCATTTACTTCTAGAAATAGCTTGAGTAGATGTTGTTTACTTGAGTAGGTAATGGCATTCATTTCATGGTTTTCATAGTGCTTTCTGCAAAAGTAGGATTAGTTAGTTAAGTAGGGTTTGCTAGGTTTACTTTACATTTCAGTCTTTTTCCTTTCTGCAATTAGAGTAGCCTCTGTAGAGTAAGCTTTCCTTTCTTTCATCACATATAGAGCTTCTTTTGGAATCCATAGAAGTTGGCTTGAGCTCCTAGTGATCTTGCGCCAGCTGACCAAGTGACAGCCTGTAGTAAGAACTAGTACTTGTGCATACAGCACCGTCGCTTCCAAGTTTGTTATGAACTACTGGGTTGATAAGAGTAAAGTAGGCAGCCTAGGAATTGCAGAATTATTGTTGCAATACTGGTTCTCACCATAAGTCATCTTCATCCGGTAATCTCCCTCCCATGGTTGTTTCTAAGGTATAGAGTTGGTCGAAATAAACTTCATCTTCTTCTTCCTCCTCTTCCAGCCATAAAGGTAATTCATGTTCTAGAGATGGATAGGCAGGAGGATATAGGACTAATTGCTTGGACGTATACCCATTCTCGATAGTCATATTCCTAGCCTTGTAGCTAATGTAGGCATCAACAGTGGCTAGCCAGGGTCTCCCAAGGATGAGAGGGTAACCAGTAAGCTTGGCCTTAGGCTGGAGAACTAGGAAATATACAGGGTATTCCCAAGAGTCAATGGAGACCATCACATCCTCCACAATCCCCTCAGGGGTCTCTGTGGAGCGGTCTGCAAGTTGTAGGACCGTTGTGGTCTTTCTCTTGAACCCTGGAGGTTGAGCTTGAGAATGGTGTCCTTGGTCATCACATTAATGGAAGCCCTAAGATAAATCAAAGTGTGTGGGACAATGGTGCCATTGATGTGCACATCTACTATAGGGTTTCCAGGGTCCAAATACTTTGGACAAATTACCTACCCCAGCATTAAGTCGAATAGTTGTCCAATGACATTAATGGTAGTGGCATATCTTCTTCACCTCCCTGAATGCTTGAATCACTTCTACTTGATCAACTTGTTGTAAATAGGCACATCTTTTATAGCTTGGAGAAGTGGAATTTTGACACATAGATTTTTCAATTCTCCCAAAAGTTCAGTCTCTTCTGGGGTAGGCTAGAGTGGTTGGGTTAATCTCTCAAGAAAGGGTGGTGGATTTACTTTAGGTATGCTTTCATCTCTATCTTCCTCAACCCCCCTAGGTGGAGGTAGATGTTGGTTGGCTGGGAGCACTCTCCCATATCTCAGGTTGATTTCCTGAATTTCCATAGCATAAGCTTGATAGGATGTCTCTCCATTGTATACTGGTTGTGCTTGTCTATTGTTCAGGTTCAGATTTGGTTGGGAAAGCATCTGGGGTTGTTTAGGTAGGGCAGAGTGTAAAAGTTGTGGTTGAGTAGGTGGTGAAGGTAATAAAGCTGGAGCATTGTTTTATGGGGGCCTCCACCCCTAGGGCGGTGCATTCCACTGAGGTGGTGGCGAAGCATACGATTGAAATAACTAGCTAGCTTGCTGGGAATGATACTGAGGTGCAAAGGACCAAGGAGGAGGTGTAGACTAGGAAGGATGAGTAGGGGGGCCCCAAGAGGGAATGGATGTAGTTTGGTTGGGGTTGTAATATGCATGGGATGACCCTTGTATGCCCTGCTAGTGCGGCCTAGGCCCATGGGGTCTTCTTTGGTTTGTGTAGCAGAGTTGTTCAGTTGCCCCTTCAGCACCTTGATATACAACTTTTAGTTTAGGTAGAGAAGGTCACTTGTCAGTGGAGTGGTTTTCTTCACAAACTGAGTAGATTTCAATCGAGTTCAATGGGCATTCATTTCTAGGGTGCCTCCTGGTGCATCTAGGGTAGAAAATTGCTAAGGCTCTCTCTGCTTCCTCTTGTTCTCTCTTAATGTGCAAAGTGTCCATCTGTAGGAAAAGGGTTTGCAGCATCTCAATCTTTAAATCCTCCAACATGTTTCCAATTTCACCCTTGATGGATGTATTGAAAGAGGATGGACTAACCATAGGTTGACTACCCCTACCCTTTTTCCTAACTTTCCTAGAATGGTTTCTAAAGACAGTCTTGATATCCTCGTAGGGTAACTAGTAAATGTCCCCTCCTACTAACAATTTTAGGGTATCCAAAATATCTTCCCTTACTCCTCTAAGCAGGACTAGCTTTAGTGACTCAGGGTCAAGTGTGCACCTGGCCCTTTTGTAGCTAAGCTGGAATATTTCTTCATAATCCTATAGGGATTCATCATGCCCTAAGGTCATCCTAAAAATTTCCTCTTTAGTGTCTTTAGACCTACAGTAGTCTCAATACTTTTTGTTGAAGGCTTACTGCATCTAAGCCCAAGTTGTGATGTTATCCCCGAGTAAACCCATGAACCAGCACAAAGTTGCATCCTTGAGAGTGGATGGGAATAGTTTCAACTTCTTCTCATCATTGGTGTAGTCATAGGTTCAGCATATGACAACAAACTCAAATAAGAGTGTGTCTAGATATTTTGAGGTTAGGCCATGGAAATGAGGAAGGGTAGAGGGGCTTATATTCTTCATCTTAGTATCCCCATTGGTTTCCCTGATGGGGAAGGCACCCTCAACTCTTTCTCTATTTCCTCTGTCATTTCTATTTTCAGCCATTGGATCAGTAGGAATGGGTTCTTCTTCTTCTTCTTCCCCTGTAGGTTCTTCAAATATTTCAGGTTGCTCACCTAAGGGTTCCTCCAATTCACAGCCACTAAAGAAGAGGGAAGGTTGGTTGTTTGAAGTAGTGGGGGTATTTGGAAAAAATTTCCCTAAGTTATCCCTATTCCTATGAGGCATGAAAAAAAAAAATTGTTTTGTTTTGAGTTTTTTTCAAACTTTGAAAGTGATTGCAGAATTGAAATTTCAGACTGAATGAAAACTAACTAATTGAATGAAATCTTACTTGCATAATGGAAAGGAAATCAAAGAATACAGAATGGAAAATAAAGCAACTAAATTACTCTTGCAGAAACGAAACTACTAGTAGAATTTTAGAAATAAGAAATGGAAGAAATAAAGCAGTAATTACTCATACACCTCCCCGGCATCGGTGCCAAAAAGTGATGAGCACTAGTATTGCATCAAGAATGTTGCAACTCCTGGGGCTACCAACTTTAATTTATCAACTCAAGGTTTGTACAAACTTAGAGGTGACAGTGCTATATACACAAGTAAAAATGATGGTCTTGCCTTTTGTCACTGTTTAGTGAGCAAGAGATCACTAGGGTTTTTCAAGCCAAACTTTTATGGATTCAGAAGAAGCTTGGTTCTTGATGAAGGAAAGAGAAATCTACTCTAAGAGAAAGCTTCTACTGCAGTAAGGAAAAAGACTGAAATCTAATGCTAAAACACACCATTTCCTACCTAACTACTAAGAGACTATGCTTTAAAAGAATGCCAAGCTAACTTGTATGAAATTCTACTATCCTAAGCATGGAATTTAAAAACATCAGACGTTACTAGTGTGCATGTAAATTACTAAAATAAATCTGTTTTTTTATTTTTGTCCTTTTCATGGAAAGACAAGTGTGAAAGCTAATCTCTTTTGGTGATGTGACAGGTGGCTTAGGGATGCTGGTGGATGGTTAGAAGTTTTGGGAGACCCTTAGGTCACCTTGTGTGGCTTTCTAGAGTTTTTCCCTCAATTCGGCCTCAAAACAAGCCACTACAAGAAAACCTACACGATGTCCTAAAAACTTACAAGATTCTGTGTATTTCTACAGGATATAGCCGAGAGAAAAATGATGGGTGTTGAAGGTGATGGAAGGCTTAGGGAAGGTGGTTGGTGGATGGAATGGAGTGAGAAAATGCGAAGGATCACTCAGAACTCAAAACCAAGGTTGGGAGATGGTTGGATTTGCTCAACATTCTTGGAGAAGTTTCCTTGAAAAATGATGAAATTGGTGAGGGTCTAAGTGAAAGCAAGGAATGATCATGGATAGATGAAGTTGGGAGGAGGCTGTTGACTATGAGATCTCCCTTTTCTTCTGAAACACCTGCACTACATCAAACATTGATATTTGCCCAAAAATCATGTAAACAAGAAGAATTTCAATAAGCTAGGAAAACAATTTTTAATGAGCTAGTTGTTTACTTCATGCATGAGGAAAATTTGTGGAACAAGATGAAATAATTGATGACATCTACTATAAGATTGAATATGGAAGAAATGGTAATTAAATCCTACACTTGCAAACTGATCAAATGTTGGTTCAAGTACAGTAAACTCCAAATTCTATGAGAAAGTAGAATTCTGTCTTTTTGGGGCTGCATAGGGGTCCTTTCCTCAAATCATGATCCCTGAAGGAAGAGGTGAGGCCAAGACACCTACTGATAGCTTTTTGATGCTCCTTTTATCCCTTCTAACCTACTACTGAAGTAAAGCACAAATGGAAGCAAACTAATAAACAAACTAATCAAATCTACACTACTTGCAATGAAATACTTCTAAGGACAATTTAACCATGAATCTATGAAATTAATCTAAGTATACATATACAAGAAGAGGAGCCTTTGTTGCTAGGGTTTGGCCCTTAACCTAAGAGCTTCAACCCTCTTAGTTAACTCAATACTGGATCAAGAAGAAGCTCATTCTCATTATCAAAACAGAAAATTACATAGCAACGTCTTCCACAAGTCTGGAGCTCAAAAATAACTAGTGTTTTTACAACAAATATTCAAATCCTAATGAGGCTCTAAGCCTCTTTATTTATACAATTGAAGTCTCTAACAACTTCTTTAAATCTAAGGAGGCTCGGCTCCCAAACTCGAGATGAACTAACTCTTTGACTATCACTTTCTCGGCTGCCTTTTGATCTTCATGACTTGGCTTCTTGTACTCCGAGTTAGTGTGATTGATGGAGGAATATTCGAATTAGGGAGGAGTAAATGAGGAGGATTTACCTCCTACAATCTCTCTTCCTTGTCCCATTCGAGTTTCAGCCTTTAATCTTGCCAAAATTCCCTGATTTTCTCTCACAAACCTGCATTCAATGCACATTAGTCCACTAGGCATAATATCTCACTTTGAATCATCTCATTAAACAAAATATAATCAAAACATGTAATAAATTGTGAGAAGAGTTGATTTGACTAATCTAGGAGGTGAATTAAGGTCCATATAGTTACCCAATGATGAGGCTCGTCAGTTACATCCACATTTCATATGATTAGGTGGCATCAACCTACCCATTGGGAAACTAGGTTTGTTGGCCACCTAACAGCATGATAAGCCATCCAAAAGAAAAAGATAATGAGTCTATAAAGCCATGCTAAATATATATTAGTGTACTTATACTTCCTATAATCTAGATAATTATAAACATAAATGTAAAAAAATCTTAAAAGTATGGGACCGTTGCATAAAAACACTAAAACAAGGGGTGTACCAACACACTATTCATCTTCATTTGAATCTACAAGAGAAAGATCCTTCGCACAGGAGCCTGGCATCTCAATATGAGGGATACATGGAATATGTTGCTTGATGCAACTAAGACAACCAATTTGATGTTGCAATTGAAATTGAATCTTCTGAAACTCCTTACTATAATCCGAGTATATATGAGATGACGGAGACATGCTTGTTGGGAACTGCTCTAGAGATTTAGCTAGAAGGCTCTTCATCATCCAATATAAATGAACCATTTGTTTGTATTGGGTGGATCTTCCTCATGAATGACCGGGGTCTGGCACCAAAGCTTGCCAATCTTCCAAATCAATTCTTTTTGGTTGAACTCCTCTTCCCATTCTGCAATGAGCTTTCTAATTGGGGAAGAATTGCTTGAATGGTAAGCTTGGGTTGCTTTGTTAATGATTCGAGAGGCTGACTTACACCCATGAACTATTCCCCATGATGAACTGGGATGACTGGTCATAGTGGAATTTTTCCTCTGTTTACCTCGGTCTTGGGTTCCCAAACTGCCTTTCCTTTACCAGAGGTGACACGAACCATGTTGTTGATGACCCTGTAAGGCTTATGATAGACTAATTATAACCCTGGGAGAAGACCCAAATAGATTCTATACTCGAGAGAAAGAATTTTTTGTGGGTTGCTCCAGAACAGGGCACCTGCCAACGAAACCATATAAGAGGACGAGAACGGAAATAAGAGCCAATTCAGTTGCATGTTGTCGATAGGTGACCAACAGGGAACAAAGGCCCCGAACTACACATTACCCCAATTGTGCCCAATAAGTCTGGGGTTGTAATTATGAATAGAATATTTCACGGACCAAAACCCTAAAGGTTCCAGGCCTAACCCATATATATTCATACCATATAGAGATCCTTTGTGTTAGAGGCAGAGATAGTAAAAGAACCAGGAGCGGCCCATAGACCAGACCCCACACAGACCCATGCGCGACAACAAAATTCCATAGACCATTGAAACATGAACACAATAAACACGAGACTCTTCACACAATTTTGACACTACCATGAAGAATTCCAAAAATGTCTCCTTCCACACCCACCAATTTAAAACATTACCATTTGTCCCGAAGACCAACATATAGATATAGCGAGCCATAGGAGCAAGAATACAAGAATTGATACTAAAAACATACCTGTAAGAGGAAAATTGAACCAAAAGGGACTAAACCAACGCCTGGTGAAGATTCACGAGGGACTGCTTCCCTAGGACAATGAGCAGCTCAGACCAGATCCAAATCAAATGGAGTGCATAGACAAGGAATTTACCAAACTTAGCGAGGGAAAAAATGAAATCCAACACCTTGTTAATGTCTATACCACCTTCTAGGTTTGAATTAAAGAGCTCCATGCACACAACCACCTCTCCATGTGCTTCATGCATGTGGAGGGTGGTAGAAGATTGCTTCAGGATTTTCATATCAAACATTGGACAGGGGCAAGCCTCATGGTATCCAGCTCACACCCCAATTGGGGATGTTGGTTTCTATATTGACCGTGCTACTAACTTTCTCTATTATCCTACTCCAAGATACCTTTTAAGGTATTCAGGTCCTCCTCCAGGGGTTGGGGTGGCCAAGCTATCTCCATTGATCTGCCCAGATGAGAACAACCCCAATTTGCTAGGAAATCTGCAACTTTGTTTCCTTCTCTCCGAGCATGGGAAGTGAGGATATAGTTAAAAGTAGGGATACACTCACTCACTTCCTACACCAGATGCACTATACACCAACTGTGGTTAAGTTTTTCCCATCTTTCTCCCTAGCTCAGCTTCTTGACAATGTCAGTCACCAGTTTTGAATCCCCTTCAATCACTATCTTTTTGTAACCAGTTCTAATGGTGGTAATGAGGCCTTGTTTGACCACATTGAACTCTACCTCATTGTTGCTAGCAAAACCACAGTCCAAAATTAATATAAATCTAGTTCTCTTTTGTGAACCATGAAAGAGACCTCCAAAACCAGCATTCCCCAGGTTACCTTTAGAGGCTCCATCAAAGCTTAACTTAATGAAGCCATCTGGGGGCAGAAAAGTGTTGGGATGATATGGTAGGGGAAATTAAAAGTTTCTAGGAGCTCAGAGCTATCATACTAGGGGACAAATTTAGCAGATTTAAAATTCTAGCTTCATGAGGGGCTACCTACCAATCATCCGGATGCCATTTTTCCGTTATAATTGTCTCACGAATGTTGCGAGTTATGCTAGTACAAACTACTTCCTGAAATTATGCTTTTCTTTAAATATCTTGTTGTTTCTTTCCCTCCAAATGGCCAACAATAGGAAACCCAGGGCTAGTTCCCAAGCTCGATTTAAAACCAGATTCGAGAATATGCCTTTGCACCATAAGAGGATGGATTCCTTGATGCTATGTTGATCTCTTTCCAAGTGACCAAAGAGTTCCCCTATTTTTCTCCATTTTTGGTCTGCAAATGAGAAATTATAAGACATAATTGCACATATATGAGTAAACAAATTAATTCCTGGAACAATATATTCATGTGTTAAAAAAATTATTCTAGACAAATTAATACCTAGAACAATCATTGTCAAAATTATGTTTTCCCTCTTTATTGACTTCCACGTTGGAATGTTATTGTTGATAACAGAAATGGGCCACACCAAGTAGATCTGAGCTCTCCAAATGGATTGACACCGTCATCTGCTAATGGAAGCCTAAGATTATGAGGTTTTTCTTTAAAATTTGGCCACTTTTCCTCTATATTCCTCAATGCAGATCCATCTGCAAGCATTTGAAGAACATCGTCTTCACTTCTATTTTTTTCATGGTAATCCATAAGTTGTGCTATGATTTTTCACCTGAAGAATTGTCACAAAAGTGGAATTATGGGAATATAACGACGACCCTTGCGAGGCACCTTTTTTGTTACTTTATCAGTTTGATATCTACTCTCATCACATTTTGGGTATTTTTCTTTTGGCGCATGTTCCTTATAATAGAGAATATCATCATTAGGACATGCATGAATATCTTGATACTCCATTCCAATATCTTTCATAATGGCATGTAAATATCGGTATGTACGAGGTAAAACATTTGACGGTGGTAATATAAATTCACCTAACAATCAACAAGATAGAAAAACAATACTTTTGGTTAATGTACTAAACAATATTAATTATACATATTGCAACCAAATGTTACAAATTAATTAAATGATGATCAACGTACTAATAACATTAAAAAAAGGAAACAAATATTGCTTTATCATGTATATAGTACTAATTAATGTCACAAAATATATTACATACCTTAGGAGCTGTGTCACACATGTGTTTGACAAAACATTCACCACCTTTAAGTTGACCAACAAAAATACAACAAAGAGAAGAGTTGTTTTTTGAGCCTTCATAAAGAGGTTCAATTTCCCTCTAAAGTACAGGTTTATCAAAATCACAACCATCGTACTAGTTTCCATCATCATCCATTTCAACATTATTAAATGTCTCCTAAATCAATCTATTTGTCCCATCTTCTTCAACTGTGTCATCAACATCATTATCTTCTTCCATAGGATCATTAGCTTGATCCTCAATATTTTCTCCATGTTCTTGAACAAGTGCTTGCACTACAACCACCTCTTCCTCGTTGAGCAATGCCCTAGGAGGCCCATAATATACAATTACAATCAATAAAGTAATATTAGTATATATAGTGAATATTTAAATGTTGATACAAAAATTTACAAATATAATATAGGAAAACAAAGACAAATACAACTTAGGCGAGAGTGAGAAACAAAGACAAGAAATCAATGGTGATGCTTGTGTAATTTATCAAGATTATATTTAAGAATAAGTTGAAAAAATCTAAGAAAGATGTTACTTTTCTTGATATGTAGGAAGAGGGACAAGTGGTAGGGAACCCACTAAAGACATTAATTTTCATAGGAAACCATTTTTTACTAAGGCATGACATCAATCTCTCCTTCTACACAAAATAGGGTATTCTTTCTTTTTTACTACTTTGTTGATTTGACCAAAATGTCAAAAACTCACTCCTTTGTACTTACTGGTAAGTGAATATTATATATAGAATAAAAACATTGCGCCTACTTCAAAGAACATTCAAAATGGAATGTTCTACCTTTCATCAGTGATAATGACTTAGATAAATTTGGAAAAATTAACAATTAATGATTTATCAAATATTTAATTAATCTACCCTTTTCCTAAAACTATTATAGCTTTGATATTACTTCAAGTTTTCTCACAATTGACAACAAATGAGACCCTTTACTTATCACAAAAAGAGACTTTATATAGAGAATTCTTCACTCTATATCACTTGGGCTTGAAAAGTTCATTGTCCCCTAGTAAAACATTTTGAAACACCAAATGCAAATCTTGTGTCCCATACTTTTTTCCTTAAAAATGAGAAAGGGTCTCTTTTATGAGTGAAATACAATGTAGTTAAGAACATAAAATTTTAAATGTGAATAATATACTTTAAAAACTTATTAATAATGTTCCCTAAAAACCCATTAACCTTTAAATCTGCTAGGTCCTAATTAACCCCCTAAACATACATTAAGCCCATTCCCCCAAGCCCTTAACCCCTAACCTGTAAACCCTTAAACAATAACCCCTTCTCCCTAAGCCTGTAAACTAATTAACCCCTAACTCGACCTAACACCTTTATTGACCCTAACCATAATAATCAAATAATATTTCTCCACATCAAGATGACAAAATATCTTCCAAAAGAATATAAAAATTTATAATAGAAAGACGATACAATTTACAATACAAACACATACCATCTAAAATAAAATTTACATATAAAAAATTACAAAAACAATGTGCAATACAAAGACATATAATGAATAAATCACTAATGGATGATATCCATACCTGCCTTTAGCATGTCCATAGTCTCTATAATGCCTTTAAAATGTTTTTATTAGAAGTCTCCTTGGTCTCAAGCCCTTGCAATTTCTACAAGGGGAATAATATTTTCCATCCTCTTAAGCCTTGCATTTCGATCCCACATATCCTTGGCCTCCTTGAGGAATGTTATGTGACATTTTTCCTCACCAAACTTTTCGTGATGATTTTCTTCAAAAAATAGCCTCAAAATAGGCCTGCAACTTTTCAAAGCAACCGCAAGTAATATAACGATTATGTCGAAGTTATTTTATATTTGGGCCACACACATACCAATGTATATATATAATATATATTTATTATAATTAATTGTAATAATATATTATATAACTATATATAGTTGGAGGAGAGGTTGTTGTTGAAAATGGGGGAAAAATGAGCACTAGGGTTTTTATCTCATACAAAGTTGAATTCGCTACAATCGAGCTTATTCTTGTTTCTGTTGATCAAAGGAATCTGCACAATGGGGTATTGTTGCTATGATGGATGTCAAAGGAGGACCGAAGTTCTGTGGGAACAAACCTGGAAGGGATTTGGCTGATTCAAAGTTGTTGGAAATATATGATCTATGTAAAGAATGGGGACTCAACTCATGGGTTTTTTATTCCTAGTGGGATCTTTTTCATGCAGGATCTTTTACGCATTCTCCCAGATCCACTATTTTTCTTTTGTTTTCTTTCATATTTCATTATGGACGATATTGGAATGGTGATGAATGATGGCATTCTGCTGGGGTTTGGAGTCGACTAGTCCATGGCATCAACTAGGCCTATAATGGATCTCATCCCAGTTGTGCCCATGGCATATGAAGATTCCATAGTCCCTAAAGAAAAGCCCATGAAGACGTCGAAGGGGAAATAGGGGAATCCTAAATGGATGAAGCTCACAGCAGTCATGGGCTCGGATTCCCCACCTGCACGTCCTCCTCATTTACAGAGGATCTCTGTAGCCATCACGGATCTAAAGGTGCACTATGGTTCATGCCCATATGTCGTGGTCGTGCCTGAGACCCCAAAGAAAGTTGAGGCTCCAAATATTGTTGTGAAACCTACGGCTCTCAATGCCAAGGATCTAGCTGCAGCCGCTAAGACTGCTGCTCCGAAGGCTGCGTTGAAGTCTATCCCCACGATAGCCTGTGGGGTCGCAAAAAAAGCTGAGAAGGAGCCCGCAGAGACCCCATTGCAATGTGGCGCACCTGATTCTTCTTGACCTTGCCACCTCCAAATGAAATCAGAACCCTCATCACTAGTAAATTATTTTTGATTTCAAATTTTTATTCAAACCCCTTCGGGGATGTCACTATTGATTTGGGTTCACGCAACAGACTATGTGATGCATTTGAATAATCTTATCTCCCATCATTTTGGATATCCTGCTGGATTACAATATCTGATTTTTGGGGGCAGAGCTTTCCAAGATCCCAAACCTCTCACAGAATACAATATTTTATCTGTGTCTAATATAATACTCAATCTAAGGCTGATAGGTGGTGCAGTAGATTACAGCAAAACAAATAATATAGGAGGAGGATTTGGGAGCAGTTCAACCAAAAACACATAAACACATCAGAAGCATAAAAATGGAGGACTTTCTTTCAAGAACATCCTCTAAGGGAAAAATACACCTTTAGCAACAACAAAGCAACCTGAAACCGAACCCATTCCATATATTGTGGAGCAATTGAATCAAATACCAGAATTAAACATAGATATACCAGAAACATATGAGCATTGTAATGTTTTGGAAAAAAAAAGCTATTATTTATCGATTCAACTATTACTGGCCAAAACTCACTGAGCTCTTTCACTGGATTTTCAAAAACTAGACTACTCAGTGTGATATTCACCTCTATTCTAAGGGGTTTTTCATTGTAAATTTCCCTTCAACAGAGGCTAGAGACATCATATTACAAGAAGGACCATGTTTCTGGGGATCCACGAGTCTATTCATCACACCATGGTTTCTGGAATTTAATGCAAATACTATGGTTGTATCCAGGATGCTAGTTTGGGTTCATATGCACAACCTCCCATTACATCTTTAGAACCAGCAAGTCCTTGTAGGCATCGACAACACCATTGGGCGATACATTAAAACGGACACACAAACACTATAGGAAAGAATTTTCACATTCGCATGAATATGTGTGGAAGTAGATCTCTGCAAAGGCTTGCCACACCACATTCAACTCAAGCGCGAACAATGGTACTGGACACAGATACTTGATTATGAAAATATAGCATTTAGATGCAAAAACTGTCGGCAAACAGGACACCTTCAAAATGTGTGTCCTGAAGCCAAAAGAGATACCCGAAGAAATAAGAAAGTAGGGAAACAGGCCAAGGGATGGCAATTTTCCCCACCAGGCTCTGATGAGGAGGAGGAAGTTGATGTGGAACATCTCATACCCAACAAGGACAATCAGATGAACAAAGAATCATAAGCACAAGAATTACATCCACAATCTTTGATGGACTCACAGCCAGTAAAGATACCAGGCACAATGGATACGAGTGGATCCAAATGACTACATACATCAAACAAATCTAATTCTAGTAAAGAAAACCCTCGACCTGAGGCTGACACTTCGCTTGCACTTGTATCTTCGATGTCGACTCAAGGGGAGTGGTGCATGGTTGAAAAGAAAAAAGGGAGAAAATCATGATTTTTCTCCCCATATGTACATTATTTTTTGCAATTTCTGATCAGCAGTCATTGACTGGCACATGAATGTGTCACAACATCTACAACATGTAATTTTGTTCTCATTAATAAAATTACAAATTTTTTCCTGGGAAAAAACAATAATATATATATATATATATATATATATATTATTATATATATTAATTATATAATATAATATTAATAAATATGTTATTGATTTTAATATTAATATAGCCTAATTATATATTAATAATATTATATATAATTATAATATTAATCTTATATTTATTGTAATTAGTTAAACTCAATGTAAAGTGGTCTTAAATTAGACGTTATCCAATGAAAAGAAGCCATTAATGGTGGAGTTGGCCGTTATCCAACTATTCCCTAGAATTTATTTGATATTGAACCAAATGTCGAATATTCGATGGTACAAGAACCCCCATTGTATATTCGATGGTAAAGGAACTCCTGTAGGATATTCGACGACTCTCGAGATTTAAAAATAAAAATAAAAAATACATTTAACTTTCGACAATTTTTCTGATTTTATCCCTTTCGTCAGATTCCATCGTCGGATATTTCACCCATGTCTATTACTGCCCCTTTTCACAATATTGTGAAGGAAGGAGTGGCACACTTCTCTATCTTATTCAACTAATATTCTAGAGCCACTCTTGTGACTATATTAAAGATAGCCTCTCTATTTCTAACCTTTGTTAATTAGGACCAAAATCAACAGCTTATGGTGGAAATCTCAAAGGATGACCTTCAAGGCATCCTCCACAATTTTCAACAGGATAAAAGTTTGAGCCTGGATGGCCTCCTAGTGGAATTCTACATACATTGTTTTGATTTTCTATGGAAGGATCTTGTCAATATTGTAGAATACTCTAGGACTTTAGGACAAAAATTGGAAATCTTTAACTCCACTTTCATTTCATTGATCCCAAAGTTGGATACGTCAACCTCCTTTGAGAAATTCAATCCTATCTTGTTATGCAACTCACTCTATAAGATTATCTCTAAGCTTATTACATGGAGGTTAAAAGTTATTGTTTCAAATAGCATCTCGCTTGAACAATTTGGCTTTTTGCATGAAAAACAAATTCATGAGGAAATAAATGTCACTTAGATAGGCCTTCATTCCATCCACACTAAGCACCAAAAGTTTGTTGTCATTAAAGTGGACCTCTCTAAGCCATTTAATCATGTCATCTTTCTTTATATCATATTTTTTTTTATCTACCTTGGATTTTTCCATAAATTTGTCACTTTGATCATGAGTTGTATCTCATTTTCCTCTCTCATGATTTTAATCAACAGGGAAACCTAATTTTTCTTTTAATGCGTAGAGGGGGCTCAAACAGGGTTGCCTTGTTGGTGGCAAAAGGAATCATTCAATTAATTCAAGATTCCATCTCCTATTTCAGGATAAAAGATATAGTTCATCAAATCTACTTTCTACATCTCACATTTTCTCCTTGTGGTTGAAATTTTAATTTTCAGCGGAAAATTTTAAGCATGGAAATCTATCTCAAATTATATAAACCTTGGCAAATCTTGCTAGTCCCTAATATGAAAACTACACAATTTTTGGTGATATGCTTATAAAAATTTTCAAATTATTAATGATTTTATATAGTCTTTATAATTTTTTTGTGATTTTTAAGGTAAAATAATTACATTCAATAAAATTTGGATAGATCATTTTTAGAAAAAATGGAAATTAGCAAATATTTGTTTTGGAAAAAGCATGGAAATTGAGTCCATCTATGAAAAAATTTCACTAAAATTTTCCTAAATTTCTATGATGGTATTCTTCATTATTTTGGACATCTAAAGGACCTATTGTCCTTGTTCTTCGAGGCCATGGATATGAGTTTTAATAGTACCAAATCTTCCATGTTCTCTTAGGGCATGTTAAATTTGGACATTTCTTATATCTCTAATCAGATTTCCATCCCAACAATGGATATTGCCTCTGGCTTCAAGCATATGGGTTTCTTCTTAAATCAAAATTGTAATAAAAATACTTATTAACATTAGCTTTAGGCAAAAATTAAAAATAAAATTCACATATGGTGTCATAAAGGGATCTTTAGGGATGACAAAAATTAGTTTTAGTAAAAGTGGTTCTTGAAGCCATCCTAGTCTACTAGATCTCTCTGGCTTGGACTCCTATAGATATTTTAGGGAAAATTCGTCATGAATCCATTAGATTTTTATGAGCGAATTGTGAGGGGAAAAAGGCCCATGGTTCTAGCCTCTTGGAAAATGTTGGCAAAACCGAAGCTATTGGGTGGTTAGGGGTTGAATATTTTTGTTTTTGTTTTCCAAGGATTTGGATGCAAAGAGAATCTAGAGATTAATACAAGGCTATGGTTTGTGGGCCTAGTTTATAAAATAATAATAATAATAATAAATAAATAAAGACTACTTCCCCCTCATTTCTACACTAGTTTAAATTTGAGACTAGGAAAAAATATCGACAAATGATTCTATCATCTAGAAAGCTATAATCCAAGCTTTCCTCTTTATTGGAAAATGGTTGATTTGGAAAATTGAGGATGGCTGATAGGTCTACTAGGAAAGGGCCCTTAGGTTTGTTTTCAAATCAACGTCTCCTCCCTCCTCCACTTATTCAAAAATTAAATAAAGATGTCATTCAATTATCTCAATCATATTTTGAGGCATAGCTTCACTATGGGTATCACTCATTGGTTGCACAATAAGGATTTACTTCTGGTCAACCACATTGCTCAAGTTTAGGAATCCTACATCAATTCTCTACAAAATTCATTTGTCCTCCTGATGAATCATGTGGAACAACTCATCTAGTCCCTAACCCATCAGGTGAATACACTCCAAAATTGGGATATATCTCACTTGCACAATAATTGGATCTTGATCTGACTCCTTGGTGGGGAAAAAATTTGGAAGATTTTTTTTCCATTAAAAACAAAACTTTCCATGTGGTTGTTAATTCATAACAAATACATGACCTATGATATTCTACAAAAATGGTCATTTCGGGGTCCAAATAAATGTTGTTTAAACTACTAGGTGGAAGAAACAAACTATCACATTTTGCTTTCTCACCTTTTTGCAAGAAAGGTTTGGAAGGAAATTCAAATACTCACCATAAGCTCTTTTCTTTGGCAAGGAGATATTATTGAATTGACTCGTTTCTCCTTGACTTAAGAAATTTCAAGCTCTCCCTTTCTTGGTTTCTTTGGATGTTTGGTTGGGTTGGAATCACTCCCTTTTCAAGGATTGGTAGTCCAAACTTTGGTGTTTTGGATGTTGGCTCCTATTTGGTAGAATTGTCTTCTTCTCACTTAGATGCATCTCCCCACATAGCCCCAAATTTGCCTTGAGGATTTTTTTGATGTTGCAACACAAGGTTCCCCTTCAATGGGGGGTGTCAGAAGCATTATATACCTCACTAAATCTCACTCCATTTCTTTCGTGACTGGTTTGGGTCCCTCTACAAATTATTTTTGAGCTTTATAGTATTTAAACCCTTCTTTAGTTAGCAAAAGAGAATGACCTACAATCCATACAAATTTTTGGGGATTCTCAAGTTGTTATTTTTAGATGAAGGATATTTACTAGCTCACCAACTATTCTCTATAGCCTCTTTTCAAGAATATCACATTTATCTACTCCTTTTTGTCATATTTATGTTAATCACATTTATAGGGATCATAACGAAAAAGTTGATGTGTTATCTAAAGTTAGTGTGGCATTGGACAAAGGTCGTTGGAAGACGAAGGAAATTTCACAAGCCTCCTTTTAAGGATATATTCATGACTCTTGGCTATAATTTGTCCTAGTTTGGCCTCTTTTATCGTATTATTGCATTATTTTCAAGATATCCTCTTCTTTCATTTTATGGCAACTGTGTATAGAATTTTTTCGTTCATACCCTTAAGATTTTTTGAGATAATTTTTGTTTTGTGTGTGGATACTTTGATGTTTTGATTATATGCATTGTAAAATAGAGCTGTACAACTCTATTTTTGGACTCCTCCTAGTGGTGCCAATAGGCAATTGGAATGCAAGGTGCCATCTACAAATGCAATTTTGTTTCTTATAATGGAATTTTCCTTGGTAAAAAAAAATTATTGGAATTCAATAAACTTAGATCCAGAAGATAAAGATCTAAATAATTCTACTCACAAAAGCCTCCATTAAGATATTATATGGCTCTTTTTAATTTTTACTAGATTCATTCTAAATGACAAATTTAAAAAGTTGCTTTGATGGTAAAAACATATGCATCTACAATTGCTTTTATTTTGAATGATTGGGAAGAATTTGTTATCCTAACCATCCATATTCAATTCCAGCATGTGCAATGTTGAGCTTATATAGATTACATTACTTTAATAGCTTTGAGCCTTGTTAAATAACCTCAAGTCTTGAAAAATATCTTACTCTTACATATGGACTAGAGAATCGGATACTTAATTACTAGAAAAAAAAGATACATAATTTAAAATAATATAAAATATAACATAACCTATATTAAATATGCTATACACAAATGTAAAAAGAAGTAAATAAACAAAAAAAAATTATTCTACTATCTTATTAATGATGACTTAAATACAAAGGAGGATGATTTTTGGTCTTTCTTCATTTAAATCCTATTACAAAGACCTTCCTAAGTTTAATACGTTTATTATCTCTGCCCATTTAGGTATGTTATTAATATGTTTTAAATTGCTTAAGATAATATAACAATGTTGAATATATAAAATATAGACGTGAAAACAACTTTGACAATCTTATCAATAATGTCTTAGATATAAGGAAATTTGACTTGTTTTGGTTTTGCATATATAATTATATGGATTGTCTCTAAATAAGTTTTCCAATATTCCAGTTCATCATGCAAATATCATTGTCAAAAACCCCAAGCATATGGTTTTAAAGGTGTTATAAACACCAAATTTTTGCGATAGATCATGAAGTGAGTTAGCAAGTACATGCATATAGTCAATATGATTTTCTTTCCATAAAATTAGTGATTTACTATGTAGATGGTTGTATCGCTAATTAAAACATTTAGGAATAGTAGGAATCCTTTTTCTTCAATCTTCTTAATAAAATTAGCATTTTGGGAAGGTGGGAATCCATTTTTTTCAATCCTCATGGGAAAGTGAATGTGATTAAATTTGTTGTTTGGGTGGTTTAGAATTTTTTTTGGTGTCATTAATAGATATTATTCAACAAAATCATCTCTTAGTGACGAACTTGTTAGACAGCTAATCTTGAAGATAAAGGTTCGGTTAGTTTGTGTTAGGGTGATTGGTTATTAGAGTCCAAGAAGACCTGGAAACTAATTCAACTCTTTCATGTATGTATTAATATATACACATTGTACATCATTGATCAAAATCAATTAACATACAATTTATTTGGTTTCAAATATCGTGTGTTTTACAGTGGTGTGTATTCTACAGTGGTATGAGAGCAGGTTGTTCATTTTCCATGTTAATTGAATTCTACCACTAGTTTTTGTGGCCCTTCATAAGCATTGGTTTTCATCTACGAGTCCAGTGCAAATATTTTGTGCATTTTGTAAGAGCTAGGCGTTGTGTGAAAGAGGTCGGGTGCTTGATGTTGCTGCTCACGATGCTGGGGTTCGAATTCTGTAAACCATTTCATTAACAGAGGAGGCAATTTCGATGGTTTCATATTAGAAACAAAGGTATGGAGTTTATGAATAATTGATACTGTAAAGAGTCTTTTCTGATGTTGGTGCTATCAAGAAACATTCAAAAGTATTTTCGGCATGAACATCAAGCCAACACTATAAAATTCTGATTGGCTACGAGCATGTCTATGGGGTTTTCGATTTTTTTTATTACGGCCATACTGTTGTTTGAAAACTGTTTGAACTATTAGAAGGTTGTAAAATAGAGAGAATAATTGTCTACAACCTCCAATTAACAAAAATCCAAGGATAGTTTACCCTAACTGGATTTCAAAGGAATCCACAACGCAGGACAAGTGGATGCTCATACAAGCCCCGCAATATCACTGTGAGCCTAGAGGTTTGGCGTAGAACGAGACCCTCCTTTCAAATTTTCCCCTTTACATGTCTTATAATTATAGGGTAGCGTGGATGGATGATGCAAATATTGATTTTGAATTATTTTATTGGGTTACATTATCAATGTTTTTTTGGTTTTAATATCTCATCGATGGAATGAGAGTACTAAGCTGAATTCACTTAGATGTACCCAAACCTTATAATTCTTTACTAAATTGGAGAGATGAATTTTGGGTCCCTATAATAATAGTGATTACCCCATTACTATTGTAGTTGTACCCCTTATTAATATTTTTGTGCCCCTATTGTCCCCATATTGTTATTACTGTGCCCCATAGAATCCCTCTATTGTTATTTTTGTGGCTTTATATTATTATTGTTAGGTCGGCTGGGTTATATTGTGACTCCTTAGACACCTATATATAGAAAGGAGGTTTTGTCATTTGAATCATCCAAGAATTGTTCATTTATGTAATGTAAAGGAGGTTGCCCCATCGAAGAGGCTGAATTCTAAGGCGTTGATCTATCTTTTCTATCTTTTCTTGAGCTGGTTTCATAACATTTGGTATCAGAGCTTTGGATTCTAGGGTTTCGCTGCTCCAAACAGGTCATCGTGGAATTTTCGCTATAACTTTTTTTCTGCGACGTTTCAGAAGATTAAAAAAAAACCATTTGAGAAGACATCGCGCTGAATCTTGGGTCTAAATTTTATATTTTTTCGCACTATATTTGTGGAGATATGATCTGAGGAAGTTGTTCTTTTTGCAGACTCCTGAATTACATTCCAAATAGGTGACCTGGGGAAAATCGTCATAACTTTCTCTCTAAGCATCAGATTGAAATTTCGTAAGAAGGTATAGAAAGAGGATGGACTTTAGTTTATTGTATATATTTTTCAGAGCCAAAGGTCGAAACAGTGACTCGTGGCACGTCGTACAAGTTCGCTCTACTGAACTAGTCTATAATCAGGTCACTGTGAGAGATTTCGCATAACTCTTCCTTCGAGAATCCAATTTGGATAACACTGGTGGCATTGGAAAGAGGACACATAGGGCTACTGTAATTTTCAATTTCAGAACTGGATGATTCAAAAGTACAGAGATACATCAGAGGCAATATCGAGCTCCTACCAAGTGAAAAAAGGTGTGTAGATTTTTTAAAATTTTTGCTTAAGCTTGGTTTGAAAATTTATTTTGAAGGAATTCAAAGGGCATAGTAAAGCATTATTATCAGTAACTGATGCCTCGAGGAAAGAAAATGCAAACACCTAGTAAGAAGCCTGAAAGTTCTAGCATGACTCATGAAGAAGAGGAAGAAATGCTACATGATATATCAAAATTACAAGACCAGGTGCAACAAATGTCACTCTCACAAAAGCTAATAGAAGCTAAGATAAAGGGCGTGGAAGCTAAGATGGATGATTTGAAGATAGATTTGAAGAGAGACATGGTAGATTTGAAGACAAATTTGACAAATTTTCTACAAGAAATACTTACTAATGGTGAAAAGGTAGTAAAGGAAACTCATGATGTGAACAAAAGAAATGTTAATCATGATTTCATAGACTCTAATGTGAGATCGAAGACGCACCATATTCCAAAAATAGATATGAGTAAGTTTGATGGCAAGGATCCCGCAACATGGATATTATAGATGGAGCAACTTTTCGATCTCAATAATGTGCAAAACACACAAAAGGTACTTATTGACTTTATATTTGGAACCAAATTAGTTTGTATGGTATCGATGGCTTTGCTCTCGTAAACAAATTATCACTTGGGCAATTTTTACGGAAGAATTGACAGCACATTATGAGAATACAAAAAGCAACACTTTTTTTAGCCAATTGATAAGTCTCAAACAAAAGGGTTCAATAATGGAGCACATTGAGGAGTTCCAAAAATTGAACATAAGGGTAAAAAATATTCCAGAGGAGCATAGGATTGATGTGTTCATAGGTACTTTAAAGCATAATATCCAACATGATGTTCGCCTTTGGGAACCTAATTCATTAGACAAGGCATTCATGTTAGCAAGAGAAATGGAAAGCAAAATTATGGCAACCAGGAAGCACACCACTCACAACTATAAAGATGGAAGTGTTGTTGCCCCTAGTCTTCCACAACCTATAAGGTTGACACCACAACAATTGGAAGAAAAAAGAGCAAAAGGGCTTTGTTACAGTTGTGATAGCAAATACACTAAAGGTCATAAGTGTGCTGAAAAGAAATTATTCTACATAGATTGTGAAGAGGAAGAAGAAAAGGAGCAAGAAAGGTCAAAAGAAGATGATATACTCCAGGAACAAAGCCTAGATAAAGAAGAAATGAATCCGACCATATCTTGTAATGCATTGGAGAGAATTACCACTCCTCAAACCATCAAGATAGAAGGACAAATAGAGAAGAAAAAGGTAATAGTGTTGATTGATTCAGGAAGTACCCACAATTTTATTCATTGTAAGGTAGCAAAAGAATTGAATTGCTTCTTATATCCAGCACCAGAGTGTCAAGTGATGGTTTCAAATGGAGGAACAATAAATTGCTCTGGAAAGTGCCATAATATCAAGCTATCCATGGGAGAATATGTATTGACTAGCCCAATGCTTTCCATTCCAATGGGAGGTGCTGATGTTGTACTAGGAGTCTAATGGCTACAATCCTTGGGTACAATAGCTTTTAATTTTCAAGAAATTTTCATGAAATTTTCTATGGAAGGAAAGGAAGTTGAATTAAGGGGTATTGCAGGGAAACCGAGAAAGATAATCAGCTCTAACGGTATGACAAAGCTTCTAAAAAAGGAACAAAGAGGTGTAATTGCACAATTATGTTCGCTAGATGTTTCTACAATGGAATCATCTATTTCTCCAGATTTCCAAAAAGTCTTGGACAATCATTCCAAGGTATTTGAGATTCCCAAACGTCTCCCACCTATTCGTGATCATGATCATTCTATTCATCTGATTCCAGGAAGTGTTCCTCCAAACATCAGGCCATACAGATATCCCTATGCCCAAAAGAGTGAAATTGAACATATGGTTGCAGAAATGCTAGAGGCTAGTATAATTCAACTGAGTCAAAGTTCTTTCTCTGCTCCAGTAGTATTGGTGCACAAGAAGGATGGATCATGGTGCATGTGTCCGGATTATAGGGAGCTCAACAAGCTCACTATTAAAGATAATTTTCCCATTCCTGTCATTGATGAATTACAGGATGAATTGCATGGATCAATTTACTTCACCAAGTTGGATCTTCGTTCAGGATATCATCAAATCAGAATGAAGACTGAAGACATTCTGAAAATAGCATTTAGAACTCATGAGGGTCATTATGAATTTTTGGTCATGCCTTTTGGCCTTACCAATGCACCTTCAACATTTCAAGGTTTGATGAATTCAATTTTCAAACCATTCCTTAGAAAATTTGTGTTAGTATTTTTTGATGATATACTAATCTACAGCAAGTCTTGGAAGGATCATGTTGAACATGTTGACAGGGTGCTACAACTATTGGAGGAGAAACAATTATATGCAAAAAGATCCAAATGTTTCTTTGGAGTACAAGAGGTGGAATTTTTGGGTCATATTGTATCTCATGAAGGAGTTAAGGTAGACCCTATAAAATTAAAGCCATTAAGGAATGGAAAATCCCCACATCCATAAAGCATCTGCGAGGATTTCTCGGGTTGACAGGGTATTATCGCAAGTTTGTTAAGAATTATGGGAGAATAGCAACACCTCTAACAACATTATTGAAGAAAGATGCATTTTCATGGACTCCAAAAGCAACAAAGGCCTTCGAACATCTTAAAGAGGCAATGTGCCAAGCACCGGTCTTAGCTACACCAGACTTCACAAAAACCTTTATTGTGGAATGTGATGCTTCAGGAAATGGAATTGGTGTTGTTTTAATG
This sequence comes from Pinus tabuliformis, assembly GCA_031772625.1. NCBI lineage: Eukaryota > Viridiplantae > Streptophyta > Pinopsida > Pinales > Pinaceae > Pinus > Pinus tabuliformis. The sequence continues at coordinate 819,017,345 of CM062814.1, forward strand.
CAAGATGAAAGACCCATTGCTTTTGAAAGTCGTCCAATCAAGGGAAAGTTTTTACACAAAGCTATTTATGAGAAGGAAATGTTGGCAATACTCCATGCACTTAAGAAATGGCGACCCTACCTAATGGGAAGACACTTCAAGGTAAAAACGGATCATGATAGCCTTAAATACTTTTTAGAACAAAGATTATCCTCTGAAGAGCAACAAAATTGGGTCACAAAGATGTTGGGTTATGACTTTGAAATCATCTACAAAAAGGGAAGCAAAATGTGGTGGTAGATGCACTCTCAAGAAAGGATGAGGATGTGGAAGCATTGTTGTGCACCATTTCTATTATCCAACCAGATTGGATAAATGAAGCAAGGGAGGAATGGAAGAATGACGAAGAAGTGTGGGAACTTTTTCGAAAGTTACAAAAATATTCCAGTACGTCTAATACATTTAGCTGGCAAAATGATTCATTATGGTACAAAGATCGCTTATACCTTTGTAAGAATTCCCAGCTAAAACAAAAGATTCTTATGGAATTGCACACTTCTCCCTTAGGAGCGCACTCAGGATTTTTAAAAAGTTACCACAGGGTTAAGAAGGAATTTTTTGGGATGGCCTTAAATCAGATATTCAAAAGTTTGTGGCAGAATGTTTGGTTTGCCAACAAAATAAAGTTGAAACAATTAAGACACTGGGTCTATTAAAACCTTTATCCATTCCAAGCCAATGTTGGGAGGAGGTTTCAATGAATTTTATCACAGGTTTACCCAAGTCTGAGGGAAAGAGTGTCATCATGGTGGTAGTTGACAAACTTACCAAGTATGTACAATTTTGTGCATTATCACATCCATTTAAAGCCAGTACAGTTTCGACTGCATTTATGGAAACAATGCAAAAGCTACATGGAAACCCAAAGATTATTGTAAGTGACAGAGATCCCATTTTCACTAGAAAATTTTGGACAAAATTATTTTCTTGTCTTGGTACTCAGTTAGCTCATAGCTCATCTTATCATCCTCAATCTGATGGGCAAACTGAGATAGTAAACAAATGTTTGGAAGGATATCTTCGTTGCTTTGTATCTGATAAATAGACACAATGGGTCAAATGGTTTCCTCTGGCTGAATGGTGGTATAACACTTCCTTCCATATAGCAACAAAAATGACCCCATTTATGGCACTTTATGGGTATCAGCCACCATCCATCACATCATATTTAAGAGAAAATTCTAAGGTTCAAGCAGTGGAACATCACATTGAACATCAACAACAAGTCCTCCAACTCTTAAAGGATAACCTCGTGTTGGCACAGAATAGAATGAAACAACAGACAGATCAACATCGCAGTGAAAGAAGTTTTGATGTAGGTGATTGGATATTCCTACGGCTACAACCACATAAGCAAATGTCCCTCAAGCAAGCTAAGAAGGATAATAAATTATCACCAAAGTATTATGGTCCATACAAGGTGTTGCAAAATATTGGTACTATGGCATACAAATTGGAGCTTCCTGCAGCTTCTCGAGTGCACCTAGTTTTCCATGTTTCATGTTTAAAGAAGGTTATAGGCAACAAGCTCCCAGTTCAAATAATATTGCCAGAACTTGACGAGGAAGGAAAAATTATATTGGAACCGGAAGCAGTCACAGAAACAAGGACTCGACAGCTACGAAATCGATCAATTTCTAAGTATCTTATATGTGAAAGAACTTATCTGCTGAAGATTCCACATGGGAGGACGAGAATTTTATACAGAAGCATCTTGAACTACTCAAGCATTGAGGACAACACTTTTTTTAAGGATCCCTATAATAATAGTGATTACCCCATTACTATTGTAGTTGTACCCCTTATTAATATTGTTGTGCCCCTATTGTCCCCAAATTGTTATTATTGTGCCCCATAGAATCCCTCTATTGTTATTTTTGTGGCTTTATATTATTATTGTTAGGTCAGCTAGGTTATATTGTGACTCCTTAGACTCCTATATATAGAAAAGAGGTTTTGTCATTTGAATCATACAAGAATTGTTCATTTATGTAATGTAAAGGAGGTTGCCCCCTCGAAGAGGCTGAATTCTAAGGCGTTGGTCTATATTTTCTATCTTTTCTTGAGCTGGTTTCATAACAATGAAGGTAGTATTTAGGTGAATGGTTATAATATTGGTTTTCCACTTTAAATGATTGCAATATCACAATGCTATGGGATATAATATTGATTTTGGTTTGAAATTGAAAGTCAAAATTTGTCATTTTTTTTTAGACGGGGTGTGTCCCAGGGATTTGCAGCTACTTGGTATTGGAAATCTACAGGCATTGAGGAGGAAAAGTTATCAGACTGCCGCATTGTTAAGGTACATGGGGTTTCAATGTGAACTTTGTTTTTTCGTGCATTGAAGGCATGGTCTCCATTTCAGTCATTTTTGTTGTTTTAGTATCATTTTTTTTAAATTGCTCGAAGATAGTGTAAGTGTTCAAAAAAATGTTCATGGAATTCACATAGTTGTGTGTTTGATTAAAACATATCCAATGAGTTGGAGGAATTATCTTAACATTTTGAGTATCATATTTGCAAATTTATGCATTGCGCTTGCATGGAGGAATAGTGGGCAATTGTATGTATTTTTTGATGCAATTAAACTTCAATGAAGATTGTGATCCATTGTTACAAATGTTAGGATATTCCGACACATAGGAAATAGTTAAGTACAACTTGGTCTAGTGTAGAGTTAGGTATAGAGTTAGGTAAAGTGTGTTTCTTTACCGTTGTACATTTTGTAACTTACAATCCGACGGTCACGATATGTAGTGATCCGACGGTTCATTCTCTCCTCGGTATTACCAACACTTGATCCGTGGCTTGACACCCGATTGGTCCATGAATTCTATTTAAAGTGCATGGAGGGTCATTTGTAGGCTAATCTGTGCATGAGAGAAGCTTATGTAAATTTTCATTCTTTGATTAATAAATTGCCTGAAGTGGCCACGTTGGCTCAGGCCGTGGACTGTTTCCCTCTTTGAGGGTTTTAACCACGTCAAAAATACTAGTGTATTGATCTGTGATCTGGTTGTGAGCGGTGTCCTTTTGGTGTTCTTTCTGAGGAACTTACCCTGTAAATTTCTACATGGTATCATAGCTATTTGAGGGCCGCGTCCGTTGGTGATCCAAATCTGAAGCCGGTAGAACTACATCCGACTGTTGTTTCCTAGATCTACTGTTTCTGACTGCTTTCGGGCCGAGAGGACTGCTCTGTTGTGTTCGGAGCATCTATTCCAGTGAGGAACCCCTTTCGTTTCACACGAAAAGGTTTCCGGTAGCCCTAGCTGCGTCATTTTTAAGATCTGGAGGTATACAGTCTTTATTTGCAGTTTACTGTTATTTTCTCTCTGCTTATTTCGGTTTCAGTTTATTTAGCTTTTTTTTTAACCGGATCTATACCTTTCATTTCTGCGTATGCTCTTTTCCCTACGACTCTGTGCGATCTGGGCAAATCAGAAACAGAAAGGAAGGATTTTTCTCATGCATATGCTCTTTTCCCTGCACCTTAGTGTGATCTTGGAAAATCAGAAACATTGAGAAAAATATATAGTTTTTCGGCTAAAGCTAACTTTGAGCCGCAAGGTTCATTTTTTGAAAATATTTAATTTTTTGGGTAAAGCTAACTTCGAGCCATAAGGTTCGTTTTCTTTGCATGTCCGTGTTGGGTTTTGTGTTTTTTGTTTTGTAGGGAAAAAGAGCTCTCTCAAAGCAAGCACGCATCCCAAAGCCCCCCCCCCTCTCTCTCTCTCTCTCTCTCTCTCAAATTTTTTGTATAGATCAATTAGTTCAAAGCTATTTTAAGAGAGTAGAGGTCTTGGGTTCAAGTCTCCATTTTGTGGGGGCGGACTTTTTCATTTCCGCACATTCCCGCACTTCGTCGGCAACTTCAACAACTTTTTTTCAAAAAGCCATAACTTCTTCATCCGGAAGCCTTTTTCAGAGCCGTTTTTTTTAAACCAGCCTAATTTTTCAAGATCTATCCATTGGAACACTTAGTTTCAGCATCTTTAGCTTCTATTTCTGTTGAAATGGAAAGTCAATACCAAGTTACCCTTGACAGCACCAACTACTTCCAATGGTTGTCCTACATGGAGGATTTACTTAGAAGTAAAGGTCTCTACCGAATAGCCACAGGCCAAGAAAAGAAACCGAAAGATGAAGACAAGGCTGCTAAATGGGAAAATAGACAAGATCAAGCACGTGGTTTGATAGGGATGTCTATTTCTCCAGATCTTAGATTCCATATTGCAGAACTTGAAACTCCTCATGAAGTAATGGAACAAATCAATAAAGTTTTTGGGATTAAAAATGAAATTAGAGCCCATCAACTTGAAAATGAGTTGCTTACATTGGACCCTAATAATTTTTCTTGCATTGAAGATTTCTTGTCTAAGTTCAAGACCCTTAGATATCTTTTGGAGGGTGTTAAGGTTAAGAAAGAAGATAGTAACCTTATTTATTCCATCCTTACTAAGTTGGGACCAGCCTACTCTGTATTTGTTTCCACCTTCCATTCTACAAGGGAAGCCTTCATTTCTCAAGGAAAAGACTATAAGCCTCCTTCCTTTGATTCTTTTTGTGATTCTTTAATAAGAGAACAAGAAAAACTCTTACACCTTGGTCTTCTTAATCTTGGAAACTCTTCCAAGAAAGCGTTAGCCGCCCAGCAGCAACCAAATTCAAAGAATCCTAAGAAGTCATATCCTAGAAAGAATGGTCCTAAACCAAACAAGGGTCCTAAGCAAACTCAGCCTCAAAATGAAAGATCATTTCAGCAAAATGATAAGACCAATAAAAACAAATGGAAGAAGACTGATAGACATTGCAATTTTTGTAATCGAGATGGCCACTTAGAATCAAAATGCTTTAAAAAGATGGAAGCCTTGGAAGCAGCAATGAAGAAGCATAACATCCATTTGGGGCAATCTTCAACTTCAACTTCATCTTCAGGAATGGCACTTTCTACATGTGGTTGTCAAGCATCTCGGTCTGGCTATGCATTAAATGTATCTTCTTCTTCTCATTCTCATGAGTGGCTCATTGATTCTGGAGCTTCTTATCACATGGCCAAAAACAAAGCCATGTTTTCTTCTTTAAATGATTGTAACACCAAAAATATATATGTTGGTGATGATAGATCTCTTAATGTTGTAGGGACTGGAACTGTTCATCTAGACAATGGTCAGTTTAATGATGTATTATGTGTTCCAACCTTATCCTGCAACCTTCTATCTGTATATCAGATAACTCATTCAGGTGAAGGTAAAATCGTTGAATTTTCACCTCATGATGTTATAATCAAGGACTTAAAAGATCCTAAACAGATTTTGGCTACTGGCATTGCTGATGATTCCACAAGGTTGTATAAGTTTCACAACTTTGGGTCATCAAATCTTCCCTCAGTATTTGTTGCTCATAACGATGAAGTGAGCAAACTTTGGCATGAGCGATTTGGTCACTTAAACTATCGCTCCCTTCAGTATCTATGTAAAGAAAATATGGTGACAGGTCTTCCTATGGTATCTTGCAGAGATGGTGTTTGTTCCGGATGTGTACTCGGAAAACATCATCGGGACAGTTTTGAAAAACGTGCATCTTGGCACGCCTCAGCCCCTTTACAGCTTGTGCATAGTGATTTATGTGGTCCACTTCCAGTTGTGTCATTCTCTGGTTGCAAGTATTTCTTAACTTTCATTGATGATTTCTCCAGACGCACTTGGGTATACTTCTTAAAACTCAAGAGTGAAGTATTTAACACTTTTTTGGCCTTCAAGGCCTTTGTTTAAAAACAATCTGGACATCAAATTCTTAAGTTAAGATCTGATAATGGCGGAGAATATGTTGAAAACACATTCATCAACTATTGCACTCAGAATGGAATTCAAATGCAACATACTGTTCCATATACTCCACAACAAAATGGTGTAGCTGAAAGGAAGAATCGCACCTTAAAGGAAATGGCTAATTGTATGCTACAATCTAAAGGACTTGGTCTTAGTTTTTGGGCAGAAGCAATTAACTGTGCAAATTACATAATAAATCGCACTCCTACTAAGGCTTTAAAGAATATCACTCCAGAAGAAGCATGGAGCTCAATCAAACCAGATGTAAGTCACTTTCGTGTTTTTGGAAGTGAAGCATGGGCCCATATTCCAGATGAAAAGCATAAAGCCTTAGAACCTAAGAGTGAAAAATGTACTTTTGTTGGATATTCTGAAGATGTCAAAGGCTATAGACTTATTCCATTTAAGTCCAAAAATGTTATCATTAGAAGAGATGTAAAATTTGATGAAAATATATCGGCCTGCGAGCCTAGTCCGGCGGATGTGCCACCTCTCCCTATCTCTTCTACCTTTGAAAAAATTTCTTCTTCAGATGATGAAAGTGAGGATGACAATCCTCCCCCACCATCTCAGGATCCCCCTTCAGCTCCTGAGCTTCCAAAATGGGTTCGTGCTACTCGAGATGCAGCAAGTGATCTTGCCGGTGATCCTACAGATCAGCGACGCACACGTTCTCAGTTCGAGAGAGCCTCCTCTTTACTGGCTCAAGCTCCAGTAAATTATGATCCTGACACCTTTGCAGAAGCTTCAGGCCATCCAGATTGGGAAGCAGCTATGAATGAAGAATATCATTCATTATTGGCAAATGATACATGGGATCTTGTTCCTTTACCAAAGGGACGAAAACTTGTTAGATGCAAATGGGTTTACAGAACCAAGTATGGACCAGATGGGAAAGTTGATAAACATAAAGCTCGTCTTGTTGCTAAGGGCTTTTCACAGGTTGAAGGCATTGACTACACTGAAACCTTCTCCCCTGTTTCCAAAATGAACTCTATCCGCCTTGTTCTTTCCCTTGCTGCCTCTTTCAAATGGGAAGTCCATCAGATGGATGTTAAATCTGCCTTCTTGCATGGGGACTTGCATGAAGAAATCTATATGGAACAACCCATTGGCTTCATACAAACAGACTCCAGCCTTGTATGTCAACTTAAGAAATCCCTTTATGGTCTCAAGCAAGCTCCTCGGGCTTGGTATGCCAAAATGGATAGCTTTCTTTTAGAATCTGGCTTTTCTAGGTGTCATTCTGACAATACTGTCTACACCAAGAAAGTAGGCAACTCTCTTATCATCCTTGTTCTTTATGTTGATGATCTTATCCTTACTGGTAGTGATCCCAACCTTATAAACCATGTGAAGTCTAGCCTCAAAAGGAAATTTGAAATGACAGACTTAGGACACTTACACTATTTTCTCAGTCTTCAAGTCTTGCAATCCAAGGAGGGTATTTCCCTTTCCCAGTCCAAGTATGCTTGTGATATTCTACGTCATTTTCACATGGAAGACTGTAAGCCAGCCCCTTCTCCCTTTCAGTCTGGAGTCAAACTCTCAGTCACTTGTACTTCTCCTGAAGTTGATGTTACCTTATACCGTCAACTTGTAGGAAATCTTTTGTATCTAACCCATACTCGTCCTGACCTTTCCTTTGTTGTTGGCCTTGTTGCTCGGTTCATGCAAAACCCCCGTGAAAGTCATTGGAAAGCAGCTAAAAGAATACTTCGTTATGTTCGAGGTACAGTTCAGTTTGGGATTCATTACAGTGCCAAAGAATCTCCTCTATTGGTTGGTTTCACTGATTCCGATTGGGCTGGTGACCCTGATGATCGGAAGTCTACTGTCGGTTATGTGTTCACTCTTGGTTCAGGACCTATTACATGGGCTTGCAAGAAACAGGGTGCCATTTCTCTTTCATCAGCAGAAGCAGAGTATCCTGGTGCCGTAGAAGCTAGTAAGGAAGCCTTGTGGCTTCGTCAGATCCTGTCAGAGTTTGGCTTTGAGCAGCAGCATCCGACTACACTTTGGTGTGATAATCAAAGTGCCATTCAGCTATGCAAAGATCCAGTCCAACATCAGCACAGCAAACACATTGAACTGCACATGCACTTCATCAGAAAGCTCATTCACGACCATGTTCTTGAAGTGCAATATTGTTCAAAAGATGATCAAGTTGCAGACATCTTCACAAAGGCTCTCACAGAGGCGAAGTTCACTAAACTTCGATTTATGGTTGGAGTTCAGGAAGTTGTCACTAAGGGGGGATAGGCTCTAGTGCCTCCTTCCTTCTCCTATTTTGTCATATTTGTAAATCCTTCAATCCTATCCCAAGTTGTTCTTAAGGGGGGATGTTAGGATATTCCGACACATAGGAAATAGTTAAGTACAACTTGGTCTAGTGTAGAGTTAGGTATAGAGTTAGGTAAAGTGTGTTTCTTTACCGTTGTACATTTTGTAACTTACAATCCGACGGTCACGATATGTAGTGATCCGACGGTTCATTCTCTCCTCGGTATTACCGACACTTGATCCATGGCTTGACACCCGATTGGTCCATGAATTCTATTTAAAGCGCATGGAGGGTCATTTGTAGGGTAATCCGTGCATGAGAGAAGCTTATGTAAATTTTCATTCTTTGATTAATAAATTGCCTGAAGTGGCCGCGTTGGCTCAGGCCGTGGACTGTTTCCCTCTTTGAGGGTTTTAACCACGTCAAAAATACTGGTGTATTGATCTGTGATCTGGTTGTGAGCGGTGTCCTTTTGGTGTTCTTTCTGAGGAACTTACCCTGTAAATTCCTACAACAAATTCTTTAATATTGTATCTATATAAAATTCTTACATCTTAGAGGAGCATATTGAGGAGGTGTAGATGTGGAATTTACAACATTGAAATCAATCATTTAGAAAATATGTAGTAATTTGTTTTTGATAGGGGCAGTCATTATGAGGGTAGAAATTCCAACACATCATGTTGATGGTTCTATGGTATGATACATTTTATATGGATTCGCTGCATATATCACCCTACCGTGCTTGTATTAATAGAGTTTCAATTTTCTAGGAAGGGTTGAATTTTCATGTCACTATTTATTATCTGAATTTTTTTGTTTTCATATTACTTTGTAAAACGGGTGCATTTTCAGTTCTAGCCGACACCCTTTTGAAAGTTGATTGTAAGTTTTCTCTGATAGAAAGCTGGAGAAAATGATGAGAGTCAATGATTTGTTAGATTTTTTAAGTATTCTAATGTCTGTAGTTCATAACACAGTTAAAATTGACAAAAGCTCTTTGTCTGAAATTAGAAATTATCTACAAAATGCACAAGAGAAGATTGAGTTTATGCAACTCAAATCCTAATACCAACGAGATGAGCTTCAACAGATGAGTTGTTAAATTTGAACATGTTCTTATTTAGAACAACAGTTTGTTTGAACCTAATCATCAGTCAGAGAATGATCAGAATAATGAAGTGATTTCAAAAGAAAATCTGGATGCAGCCGAAAGTTATAATGATAAGCTTGTCGTTCCCAACTAATTTATAAGACCGTGGGAACAAATTACGAATAACAAAGAAAAAAATGGTTTTGGATTTAACAAAGATGTCATGGATGTATTTTCATCTTCTTGATTTTTCTAAATTGATTCGTTTTCGTAGTGCTGGATTTTTGGATAGTGTTGTTCTAGAACAAGTTGATCGATACCAACAATGTAATAGAGTTGGACATGTGAAAGATTAGTGTTTTGATCTTCTCCCATGTGAGCATTGTGGAAATCGAAATCACCATTCAAATAGATGTTCTAGAAACCAGAAAGAAGTCTACTGCAAGAGAGAAACTAAATTTTGATTGGATTTCTTCTTGGGATTAGTCGAAAACAACCAAGAATATTTATAGGTCATACCGAATGATATGTTCGAGAGTGTTCACCAGCCTTGCAGTGATGAATAATACTTCTCACCCTGTATCAAACAAGGGGGGAATTATTGATAGTTTTCTACAGGTTCGGAGATTTTTCAAGCAGACCTGAGACAAAGATTGTAATTTTGCTGCTATAGTCTCGAGTCCGAGTTCAGATTCAGAGTTGTAGACAAAGTTTTTTTTATTTATGCTCTATGAAAATGAGCATGATTGCATATCTGAGAACTTCTATGAAGGTTCTAGACATGGCTATCATTTGTGGTTTTCTCTTAAAAACCACCATATCCAGTTTGTGTTTATCCTTGAAAACCATTTCCGAGAGGCATTAAACTCTTGCTTATGATGCATTTTTGCATTTTGAGCTCTCATTATTGGAATTTGATATATCCCTTCGGATTAAGGGGGAATGTTAGACAACTAATCCTCGGGAGTAAGGTTGGGTTACTTTTTGTTAAGCTGATTGGTTATTAGAGCCCAAGAAGACCTGGAAACTGATTCAAATGTTTCTTTTATTTATTAATATGTACACATTGTACATCATTAATTGTGATCAATTAATATACAATTTATTTGGTTTCGAATATCATGTGTTTTAAAAAACCACACCTTAGTAGTTTGAAATGCTACGAATAAAATTTGTACATCAGGGAATTTTACATTCTACTTATAAATTTAGTTGCAAAACATAAACAAGTTATAAATTATAATAAGACAACCATGTTTTCCATGTCACTAGTCTTCTTAGAAGGGATAAAATGTGTTATTTCAAGAATCCATCTACTGCTAGGAAGATATAATCATTACTTCCTTAGGTTCTTTGCATGAAATCCATGATGATATCTTCCTATGGCACGTTTGGCATTGGTAATGGTTTATGTAGTCTAGCATCAATCTAAATTATGTAGAGAATTAAATGAAGATATCGATATAAATAAATATACACGCACTATATATATATATATATATATATATATATATATATATATATATATATATTGTAAAGAGCATAGTAGTATAATGAAACTCAATTTCTATTGATGAATGAAATAGAAAAAGACTGTAAAATGCAAAGCAATACAAACTAGCTGGAACATTGGTAGCTTATCTCTAAAGAAAGATGTGTCTACTACACTCATTCACAATAAGAATCCATAATAGGCCAATATTTCCCCTCTAAAATAAATTCTACAACCCTTAAGAGGAAAAAAACTTTAAAGTTTTAAACCTTTACCCTAGGAGATGATATGGAAAAAGGAATGTAGGCCTTGAGGAGACTAGTTGATATGTCAACTTCTTATGGTTGGAACTTTTGCATATAAATTATATTTAGTGTGTTTCTTGAAGAATTAAAAAACCTAATTCATTCTCATGTGTTTGATAGACCATGTGATCAAATATTATGTGTCATGTACCAACTGCAAAAAAATACAAGGGAAATGGTTTAAATATGCATAAGAAGACTTGAAAAACTATAGTAAAACTATCGAGATATGGAACCATTCTAAGCCAATGGAATAGATTGGTGACCACTAAAATCCACTTAGATTAGTCATCCCACTTAGGAAGAAATGATCCCAATTATATCAAGTTCCTCCATCAAGCGAGGAAAAACATACTAGATTTAACTCCTAGTGAACCACTTAGCCTAGTGAAGGAACTATCACACTTTGATGATTTGATAGAGTTGGTTATTCTACTAGTGTCCTTTGTCTTGGTTTTCATGATATAATTGACTATAGCATGACCAATGTAGTTGGTATTGAGTTCAATAGAGGTTAAGTGCTTAACCACTTTTAAGGTATCCAAGAGTGGAGAAAATATGGTCAAAGCATCTCCACATTAAATACACACTGGAAGCCAAGGAAATGGGGAATACCTAATTCAAAATTATTCTCACCAACAGCCTTGGTGATGGCATAAGGCTAATTTAAAAGTGGAAAAAGCTTCAAATGGGTCTTATGAAGTGCTCTTTATCTAAATTCAAACACCTTGTCTCCCATCTAAAACTTATGGAGAACCTATTGTTGATCATGTCATCACTAGTACTTGGAATTTATTTCTACAAAATATTATGACCTTGTTTTTGATGTGCTATATCCATTCAACACATTTGGTTTCACTATAAACATCAATCTGAGCACAGGAGGATTCTTCTTGTGTAGATGCAACAGGTAGAGTTATGTCCACTGGGGCCAATAAAAGAACCCCAACACACCTGAAAAGGGTTGTGGCCAATAGAACTATGAAGGGTTTTTTTTAACTATGTTGATCTTATGGAAGTATTTCATCCCTTGTGCATGGATGTTTGGATTTGTGTATTCTTAGGATATGCATAATCATCTTGTTAGTCATAAGTTTGGTGGTGGAAGGTATTTAATTTAGCCAACTTGGTGTCCATCATTGATGACAAGTTGAACTAGAAAATACTCAAGATCTACTATCTCCATGTAAAATAATGGTCCATGGGAGCCAAAATGAACCTAAGCATGCTCAAAGAAGAGCTCAACAATGACACTATTGTGATACTCTTCTTGCAAGGTGTGAAAATGACCATCTTGGAGAATCTATCAACAACCATAAATGTACTGTCATTCCCATGCTTGGTTGAAGGTTGACCTATCATGTAGTCCATGGAGAGATACTCCTAGGTTTTTTCTACAACCCCTACTTCTTGATGGCATATTTGTCAATGACATCGACAATGTGTGATATACAAGTTGATGTCATGTTGGATCTTGGAAAATAGAAGCACTTTTGCAACACTGGAACTATCTTCTCCACATTAAAGAATCCTATTGTTAATTTTCTGTTGTTTTATGTTGTTACAATCACTTTGGCCCAATTCTTTTCTTTAATTAGCAATCCTTCAATACACTTTATTCTTCCAATTGTCAAGAGAAATTATAGATAGAACAATAAATGCAATAGACATTAGAAGACAATCAAGAGCAATGAGAGATGAAAGGATTTGGTCAAAGACTAGGGGAAAATTCCACAAAGGGGAAAACTCCATAAAGGGGAAAACCCTTTTAAATTCTTCTTGTTATTAGATTGTCATAAAATGTTCAACAAAGAGAGAGTATAATGTTCCAATTCACCAATCACAAGATTATCCATCAAAACCAATCAAACAATATCCAAGAGATGATCCCAATAGACAGATCTAATTCAGATAAGAGTTTCCAAGCCTATAGTCAATGATTAAAATCTGCGGTCAATTGTCTAAAGTATCTTAGGCACCAACCGCATGAAGCTAGTGACCATATGAGTGACTGTAACCCTCCAACCGCAAGGAGAACCCTATCATGCAAGCGAATACAACTGAGAATTAGATGTTCCAATCATGCAACTACAGATCAAATTCCCTTCTTCATATGTGTGAGATTGAACCTTTCAATTTCGAACCTATACAAACCAATTTCGCGAACCAACCTCAGACCTGTATGAGCTAAAACAAAGGAGAAAGAGAATAATATGCTTGATGATGATGTCCAAATGAGGGTCACTTGAATTGTATTTATATGCTTCCAAGGGTGTCCAATTTCTCTTTAAATTTGACCTGTACCTTTGTGCACATGTGGTTTCCTTCTTAAAAATACATTTTTCCTTTACCAAATTAAATTATTCCAAGGGTTACGAGGGATATTTCTTGATGAGGAAGATTTTCCAAAGGAGGTAATTTTTCCATAAGCTTCCAAATAAACACCTATACCTTATTATAATACACCTCTTATATTAGCTTCTCATGCTATCTTGAAGGAATACAGAGATGGCCCAAATGGCATATAATTTTTCTTGGAATTGGAATTAAATGTAACTATCATATAATTGAGACACCCAAATATCTTGTGTGCACAAGAGTTGAGCACAATGGCCAATGCCACAAATAGATCTTAGTTAAGGCAATCCACAACTCAATTAATGTTTCCCTTCTTGTACTTAATGTTAAGGTAGAATTTTTGTAGGTATGTGAACAACTTTTAATGGAAATGTTTCTATAAATTTCCCTATATTGTTATGAACTATATGGGCTTGTTATCGAGTTGGATGATAGTCCCCTTCCTAAAAATTTAATGCTTCAATTGGAAATAGCCTTGCATAATGGAATACATCTCATTTTTGTAGGTGTGGTACCTACAAAATACATTAAAGAGTGTTTGATTGTGATAGGTTACCATATATTAACTAAGGACTACATTGATAACATAGTCTAAGGCATCATATCTCAATCTTAAAGGGTTGTTGTGAGTCTCATAAGGTGAGTACTAGTGTTGAATAAGGGTGATGCTTCAAATCCTCAAATTCATTACATTGTGAATTGACCCAAGTGAACTTGGATTTAGTTCCACCCTTTGTCACTTGGCTTAGGGGCCACATGGTATGAGACAACGCCAACATGAACTTGTGATAGAAGTTGGAAAGGCTCTCTTAGAACCTTGGGCTTGATCATTTGTGAATGACTTGGATATTGGTTAGACTGGCATGAACACCATTTTCATCCATAATACATCCCGTATGTTGAATTCTCTACATGCCAAATGAGAAATTCTCTGTATTGGCATATAACTTATGTACCACAAGGTGTTTAAGGCCTGTTGAATTTGCTGCAAATATTTTACCCAAGTTTGTCTAAATATGGATATCATCCAAATATATGCCCACAAAATAATTTGTGAGTAGTCACAAAATATCATGCAACATTCTCATGAATTTTTTTGGAGCATTAGTTAAGCTAAACGATATGAGCAACCACTCAAAAATGAATTTTATAAACTCGAAGGTGCTCTTTTGTACCTTGGTTTTCTCAATTGGTACATGGTGGTAGCCTAAATTTAGATAAATATTATTTAAAAGCTTAGCTCCCTTGAGAAGATCAACAAAATCATTCCTCTACTGAATTGGATGCATCCTTATGTTGATACTACTCATGGATCTAGATTTTGTTATAACTGAAAATTCCATCCATGAAGGAGAAGGAGAAGTTCCATTTTTGATGCACTCATTAATATTATTATTAGTAGGAGTTGTGGGATAATTATATTTATGGCATGGCTTATTGATTTCATGGAATTAATATAGACTTTAACAGTCACATGCTTCTTTTCCATCATAATTGAGTCAGAAACCTATTCAATTAGGAGAACTAGGTAGATATATCCAACATATAACAAATTTTCCATCTACATGATGGTTGTTTCCTTCTTAAGATTAATTGTTTATATCTTATATTAAACAAAATTAAAATTTTAATATGTTTAATATCATGTTTTGATAATCATGGGGTCAATGCTTTAACATTTCTTCATATGGCACATCAAGCACATCACATAATTCCTTGAAAGGAGATGCATACATTTCTAATTTTTCAAGGGAAAAATTAGCTCTATCAATGCTAATTTACCCAATGGTAGGTTTAAAAGATATATCATTTAGCACAATCTCATATATATTATCCATATCTCCCTCTATATACACGTCATCTGTAAGAATTGGGATCTAATACCAATGCAATTGTCTAGGTGGAACTTTAGATATCTGAATACACATTGATTATGTATCTAAGGAATGTATTTTTCACTCATATCTATGAATGGAATTGAGATTTTTCTTTAACCTTTAGTTAATATAGTCCAAAGAGGAAATACTAGTGATGATACATAATTATTTTACTAGTAAATTTTCTTCTAGAATTAACCTCATGAAAAGGAAATGCGATTTCAAAAAAAAACATTTGAATTGGGAGGGTAGAAGACCTATATAGGTGAGGTAAAATGATCATACTTCTTATGTGGGAATATATATTGATGATGGTATAAGATAGTTATTTGAATAACTTGATAGTTAGCTTCCATATTTGACAAGGGCATCACAGAGCCTATATATCTAGTGTTTGACTCAAGAATTGAAGGGTCTAGCACAAGTCCTAGATACTCCATAAAATAAGTGAGTTAAAATGGAATTGAGATAATTGGTGCAAGGTCTCTGTAAAATATGATGTTTGGAAAGGAATAAAAGGCTCAACAACGACTAAAGAGATCTTATATAAAGTTGATAAGGCTATACAATTGATAGGTGGAGGGAGAGGAAAGGTACCCATTAAACACATATCAGACATCTCAACACCTACACTCTTATACAATGAAATGAACATTCCATGAAAGTGATGTTCACACTAGACTAGCACTAGGATTTAGCACACAGTATGATAGTTGGTTGATAGTCACAATATTTCACTCAAAAAATAGAAGGCTTAATTTCCTTCATCTCATACCTCTTAATCCTCCCCAAGAGAAGATTAGAATTGATAGGAGTGTCGACAAATTGTACTTCCATTGAGAAATTTTTCCTTTTATACTCTATTGGGAGAAGCTGAAATTATTATGTGTTAGTCTAAGAAGAAATCTTATGAGTGTAACACCCCCATCCACTCTCATAGACCATTCTTGAGCACCGAAAGGAAACACTTTAAATAAAAGCTGACCTCCATAGTCATATCATGGAAATGGGGTCACATAATTCCTCTTTTCTCAACTTCATTAAAGCTTAGAATAAACACCACCATCACATCTGGATCGTCTTGAGCTTTTCAACAATATAAATTTTATCAAAATATGACTCTAAATCAAAAGTTATGGTTATTTTAAATTTTAACTAATAATATTTCCATGTCAACAATGTTGCCACGTGGCACTCACCATGTGGCCCATGTGAACCTACTCTGACAATAGTGACCCCCACCTAGATTTCCATGTTGTCAATAATGACCACCCTCCTATTCTGGGGTGCAAAATAAAAACTTTTATTATTAATTTCCAGACGATTTCACATTAAGAAATCCTCGAAGCACGAGAGTGATCCTTTCACATAAATTAACAGGAATGTTTCTCATTTCCCAACTCCATCTATCATGGCTATTCCATACGGGAACACAAATCTAATGCCTAGTGACCCTAAGGATATGGCCTTTTCCATAGATGTCTTCCTGACAATGCTACCTTGCTAGGTGTGCCCCCTATACCTTACCACATGGAAACCCTAGCCATGTCATTGGCCTACGTGTCTAACTGACAACACGTTGATGCCATGATGATGTTCTACTACAATGTGACACCTTTGAGGATGCCACATGGCACTCAGATTTAGGTTACTTGGCCCTCCAAAAAGACCACTTGTGCCTACCATGTGTCATTGGAAAGCTTATGTGGCACTTGTTGTGTCAACATCTCACTTGGGCCCCATCAAACCAACCCTCAAAAAAAACATTGATATAACATCAACACTTTTTTGTTTTCAAAATGTTTTTTCATGAATATTTTCGGCTAGAGTTTTCATTTTGATGTTATTATTCTCGTTAAGTTGGTAATTTTGTTTAATAGGATTACACCTATCACTAGAAGAATGAATTCCTAGTGTGAAAGCATCATCTAAGTGGGAAGATTCATAAGCATAGTGGTATTATCAAGGACATGTACCCGAGATATGTTCGCCCCTCCAAAAGAATTGAAACTTCCAAAGAAGGGCATTCCACCTAACACAAAACTACTCCATGAATTGTATGCCCCTCCAAAAACATGTTTGTGCCCATACTAACTATGATTAGGTGTAGACCCCCCCGGAATATTTCCTAAAGAAGGTTGTCCCATGCTAGAGATCATGACTATAGGGATAGAGGAACTAGGTGGAAACCACCCATCTCCCATAAGTGCACTCTAGATTTCCTTATACTGAACACAAATGCAACAAGGAGGAATACAGATAGGCTTGGGAAACTACTCAAGGTTGCAAAAGTAATTTGTGGTATACCCTAAAGTAAGGAAAGAGGCATTTACAAAATAGGGGAAGTGGATTTTATCACATTAAATTATGGCAATGAATACATCATAGATGAAAATCCAAACATATATGGTGATGAAGGCCTCATCTCTCATGTATAGAAGCACCACTTTCACCATCCGTTTGATGAGAGAACAAGGAAAGAGGTTCAATGAAATATGCACTCTCTTGTACAAATATGAGTTCAAGAGGATAAGTTAAAGGTGGGTTGACATGTGGTGGTGGAATTTCATGCACTACTTCAAGGATGACTTGGTATTCACCTTTTGACCCAAAGATAACCATCACAAATCCGGTTTGATCTAAGCCCTTTGATGATGGAGTTATCATATACCTTTATGGTGGGGGACCCTCCTCTTGGGGAGAAAAGTTTTCTTAATCGTCAAGATCGATGGATAATTTGGTTATACATAGTGAATATATACGTTTGATTAATTGATTAATTAATACATGCCTATGGTCAACTAGAATCAGACCAAACAATGCCCACTACAAAAATCCCTAAGAGGTGCAACAAGCAAACCAATTACAAAGGTACCTCATGAAAACCAATATGCTTGAGGTGATGAAATCCCTAAGGATCTTGGACTAATAGAGGATTTAGAAATAGCTACCCCAACTTCCTTATACTAGTCTTGAATAGCAGAAGTGACCTTGATGGAGCTAATGTTACCTCTAATAGCACTAATATGGTGAGTGATGTTTGGATCGGGTATTGTGGTGACTTCCCGACCATAGTCGTGACCTAGGTGAGATCCATGAAAGATAGGCCACTAAGGTTACCACCTCCTAAACAAATGACTAGAGAGACATGTGTGATTGAGACCATACATGTAGGAAGGGTAACTAAGCCCAA
Organism: Pinus tabuliformis; assembly: GCA_031772625.1. Taxonomy (NCBI): domain Eukaryota; kingdom Viridiplantae; phylum Streptophyta; class Pinopsida; order Pinales; family Pinaceae; genus Pinus; species Pinus tabuliformis. The sequence continues at coordinate 819,035,820 of CM062814.1, forward strand.
ATCCTCCTAAGATAGTGCTCAAATCAAGTTGTACACCTCTCAAAGAGATCCCCATTAACATGCATAATCCAATGAAAACCCATATAAAGGGAGTGGGGATGCCACTCCACAAGTTCCCAACATGACTATGTGCTTGATTCCCATGTGAGAGGAACTTTCCAACATGTGTATGATGTGATAATGGATTTACACCCTCTAGTGAAACTAGTTTCAATTTTACATCCTTTAAGAGTGTTCTCTCGAAACCTATTTCAAGGCTCTATACCCCTAAGCTATTCTTGGTGCGTTATAACCAAAAATTCTAGATTATGTTTATTAACACTATATTTTATGGTTTTTATTTAATCAAGGGTATGGAGTGCAACTTAGATGGTGTGTAAGAGACTAAAAAACAATCCAATATGCAAGATATATGAAGAATGGAATCACTTTTCCAATTTGATGAAAATAAACTAGAGGAAAAGTAGAGATTTTTTTTCTTTTTCCAAGTGAAATAAATACCTCACAACCTCTCTCAATAAGCTTTCGATATTCACAAAATTATCATAAGAAACCTATTCACAAAACAACTTATAAAACAAGTCAATTACTCTAAGATGCAAAAAAAAAAAAAACCAAAAATCACTCCAAAGCACCAAACTATGACTTTGAAAGAAAAATATGCTAGTTATGGCCTATCAAATTGAATAAACATAAATCTAACACACAACACATAAAAAAATTTAATCCATAACTAAATGCAAGAAACCAACAAACTAACCCTAAAATGATTTACAAGGGAAAATAATCCAAACCCTAGAAAAGGGAGCAAGACCTAGAATACCACAAAACTTAGTTTTATTTGTAATATCCCAAATCAAAACAAACACAAATACTAGTCATGTTATTCATGTATCCCAGATCAAGCTCACAATTTCATAACAATGATCAAGAGATCTATCACCAAACCAAGCAAAGAATGGAAAACATCTTACACAAACTAGCACAAGGTACAAGATGTAATCATATGTCTTGAAGGGGAGAATATTTAGACCATGTCTAATTTAGATATAACCCTAAAAATATATAGAAACATAATTCCAGGCCTCATATATCAAAAAAAATATATCATCAACAAATCCAAGTTACAGGGGTGGTCGCTCCCACAAAATGGGTAGGCTATATATTGGTCAAACCCAGGAACACTTGTAGGGATAAACCACAAGTTAGGGTTGCCCTATAATCCATTTATTGGAAGTGACAAAACTATGAGATTTAATTTTTAGAGTTAATGCTACTCAAATTTAAGTCTTGGGATATGGATTTGTGTTAATGAAACAAACCCAAAGAAGAAGAATTCAAACATTAGGAATTTATCTGCAGTAGAGTCACCAATTTTTTTTGGGGATTATGCTAAAAGCAAAGGAACTATTATCGTACAGATCCCACCTTAGGATCTTGTAGATAGTGGGAAATGTAATAAAAATGGCTCTTGAATCTTATAGAAACCAATTATTTTCATGTAATGGAAATGGTTGGGGTAGAGATGTGCCTTAAGTCCATGCATGTTGATGAAGATAGAAGACCTACTTTGGCAATTGGAAGCCTTTCTCATAATTAGAGATCCTACTCTAACTCCTTGGTCTCAACACCTACACACAAGTATAACCAAGAAATGACAATATGATTTTCCTTTACAAGAAGGAAGTTAGATTACATACTAGATCTAATCATATAAAAAATCAACATAATTTCATAAACATAAAAAATGTAGAGAGGGAAACCAAAATGACATTCATATAGAATAAAAATATAGTACAAAATTATACCTTCTAGCGTTGAATCCTCCATCTATCCCTTGCTCCATCACCTCCCTTGTCTCACATATAAATGGGATCATTTATGTAGCAAGCGAGGGCCTAGTCTAGTGGTATTTCTATAACATAAGGTTCTTTCACTAAGTTCTCTCCTTCCCTCCACTCCTAAGATCCTAGATCTGGGAGGATGCATAGGAACACTTAGGGCCATGAGAAGTAAGAAAACTTCCACAATTTTTAACCCCAAACCAACTCATGACAATCTAGGTCAAGTTGATCCTCTTGGGAAGGCAATTCTCTTAAAAGTATAGGCTCCATTGCTCCTAAGCTTAAGGAAAGTTTTATAATAGTGATAGGTTGTATACTATCAAGGGAGTAATGGCATATAAGGAGAAATTTTTCATGGGAGCGATGGAATTATTGAGTAACACATTCAAGGGTGAAAGAAAGGTGCATTCATGCCAACAACCAAACAAGGTTGAGTTGAGGTTCCTCCTAATGAAATGAAGTGAAAGGGTTATAATACTAATCCATGACTTAACCAACCAATGTTGTATGATTTACGGTGTGGTACTGTAGGAAAATTTAATCTGTTAATGACCTTTCTTGAGATTAGGTTCTTCTAGGTCCCACTATAAACAATCAAATGTAGTGGAGTCCCCTTCACCAACATTTGTGAATAGAAGAGGCACTCCCCTTCTCATACGCCTATAACTCTTATGGTTGGATCTTTGTGGTTGTGATAGTAGAATTGGATTCTACACTAATGATTTGCTTTCCTTTATTGTGTGTTGAATCAAAACATCAACCAGAGTTTGATTCTTTTTCTTTAAGCTCTACTAACAATGATTGTTTTGAGTGACATACATTACTGTTGTGCCAGGGGATTTTTTAGAAATCACACCATTTTTTAGCATCCTTCTTCAACTTCCCATACCCTTATTTTCCTAAAACTTGGGATGGTTATTTTGAGTCTGGCTCTCATTGCTTTTCCTTTGTTCTCTGGGTTAGGTCCACCTTTTCCATGCTTCTATTGCAATGGATTTGTAGACCCAAATTCTAGCTTTTCTTATTGCTTCAAATTTTGCTCAATTTTGACAACATATCAATAAGTGATTCCTTGTGAAGAGATGTTTGGGAAATCCATATCCATTTGGATGTATATATGTAGACCACTATTGTAATTCAAAAATAGGTTTTTCTTGGGGTCTTTGATACACAAATTTGAGCACAAGGTATGGAAAATATTGGTGTACTCTAATACCATCTAGTCTCTCTCTTGTCACATAGTTGTCCATCTTGTATATTGGTCATCATAGTTCTATACAAGGTAGAATTACTCCTTGAGGGCATCGAGAAAAGTAACCCAACTAGATCTTATGTTAAATATCATAAACACATCTTCATTATGTCTCTCCCAATAACCTTCCTAACAATCTTTGACACGAGGAAGGGATTTGAGGAGAGCAAATGTGATCTTCTCATTTTTGTAAAAATTTTGGACAAAGTAATACCCCTCTAAAATATTTAACCACTTCTCCAAAACATCTGCATCTAATTGGCCTTCGAATAAGAGGATATCAAAGTTAACTTGTACCTTGAATGGTGTCATGCCTAGAAAATTACACATATTGAAGGTGCCTCAATTGTTGTTTGTAGGCATCAAAGGATTTGGGAAAAAATGTCAATCATCTCATTCTTTTTTCATGTGAGTGCTTCCTCGAGCAACAAATTGATAAGATATCATGTTTTGTCATCTCTCTTTTCTTCCACAATGGAAGGCCACTTTGGTTTGTGAGAGTGATTGTTCCCAAGTGAAACTACCTCGAGACCCAACTCTTTATGCCCTAACTTCGTTAGGGACATGCATTGAGAAACAACAAGCAGTATATTTCTCTGATACCAATGATCTTGGTTGTACAAGGAATGAAATTAAAGGTAGGAAATAAAATGAAACAAACATAAACATAATGTAGTGAAAGCCTAACTTCTATTGATAAGTAGAATAATTGAATACTATAGAACAAAAATTGGCCAAAATTATGGCAGTTGTCTATGAAGGGAGGGAGATGATGACTACACACATTCACAAAATATATTACAAGAGGCTGAAGGAATGACATTTTAACATAATGAAATCACTCTAGAGATTTAAAACCATAGCCCTAGAAGATGAATCACCAAAATGTTTATAGGCCCTAGGGTGGTTAGTTGGGTACATCAAATTCTCAAGGGCACAAATTTTGCATACAATGTTTTTTGGGGGCACACAATAGCCATTGGAAATAACTATTTGATGATTAAAACTTTCAATTAGATCTAGGGAATTCCATGGAAATAATTGGCCCCTAGATTGCAGAAAAAAAATCATTTAAGACCTCAAAATAAGCCCAAAAGTTTAGGTCCTAAAAAATCATGGAAAAATTTCTAAGAAGATAAAGAACCATGGAGTTAGAGGAAGAGGTGGGTGGCCACCAATATCCACCTAGATAATAGATTTAGAGAGGACCGCATAACTCATAATCAAGGAAGGTCAGACACTATGGCTCTAATATAGTTAAGCATGGTAGGAAAGTGCTTAAGTATTGCCACATCTTGTAGTGAAGATATTTTTGACTTTTCAACTTATATCTGGTGGGGGGATATCAATGATTGACAGTTGGTATTCCAGTTTCAAATTCTTATTAATCATACATAAACAAGCGATCTTGATCCACATGCAAAACCAAAGCCAGACTCAACCTATTAGGTCCCTATAATACTAGTGATTCCCCCATTACTATTGTCATTGTAGCCCTTATTGTTATTATTTTGCCCCTATTGTCCCCATATTGTTATTACTGTGCCCCATAGAAGCTCATTATTATTATTTTTGTACCCTTATATTATTATTGTTATGTCGGATTTGATTATATTGTGACCCTTTAGACTCCTATATATAGAAATGAGGTTTAGTCATTTATATCATCCAAGAATTGTTCATTTGTGTAATGTAAAGGAGGTTCCCCCCTCGAAGAGGCTGATTTTGAAGTTGTTGATCTATATTTTTTATCCTTTTGTGAGCTGGTTCATAACATTTGGTATCATAGCCTTTGGATTCTAGGGTTTCGCTACTCCAAACAGGCCATTGTGGCATTTTCGCTAGAACTTTTTTTCTGCAACTTTTCAGAAGCTAAAAAAAACCCATTTGAGCCTAAATATCGATGATCCTCGGGTTCAAATTTCAGATCTTGTCTCACTATATTTTTGGAGATATGATCCAAGGAAGTTAGGGTTTTTGCAGGCTCCCGAATTACATCCCAAAAAGGTGACCTTGGGGAAATCGTCATAGATTTTTCTATGAGTATCATATTGAAATTTCTTAAGAAGTTACAAAAAGAGAATGGACTTCAATTTTTTGTGCATCGTTTTCAAGTCCGAATGTTGAAACAGTGACATGTGGCACTTCATACAAGTTCTCTCTACTAAAAAAAGTGTATAATCAGGTCATCTTGGGAGATTAGGCATAACTCTTTCTTGGAGAATCCAATTTCAATCAGACTGGTGGCATTGAAAATAGGACTTAGAGGGCTACCATAGTTTGAATTTTCAGGCCTTGAAGATCCAAAATTTCATATATACATCAAATTCAATATCGAGCTCCTACAAAGTGAAAAAAGGTGTGTAGTTTTTTCTAAAATTTTGCATAAGTTTGGTTTGAAAAATTAGTTTGAAGGAATTCAAAGGGCATAGTGAAGCATAATTATCATTAATTGATGCCCCGAATAAAGAAAATGGAAACACCTAGTAAGAAACCTGAAAGCTCTAACATGACTCATGAAGAAGAGAAATAAATGCAACATGATATATCAAAATTACGAGACCAAGTGCAACAAAACTCACTCTCACAAAATGTAACAGAAGCTAAGATGGATAGTCTAAAGAAATGCATGGAAACTAAGATGAATGACATGGAAGCTAAGATGGATGGTTTAAAGAAATGCGTGGAAGCTAAGATGGAAGGCAAAACAGAAGATTTGAAGACAAATTTGACAAAGTTGCTACATGAAATGTTTACTAATGTTGAAAGGGTAGTAAAGGAAACTCATGATGAGTACAAAATAAATGTTAATAAATATTTCATAGACTCTAACATTGGATTGAAGACCCACCATGTTCTAAATATGGATATGAGGAATTTTGATGGCAAGGATCCCGTAACATGGATACTACAGATGGAGCAATATTTCGATCTCCGTAATGTGCAAAATACACAAAAGGTACACATTTCAATTTTATATTTGGAACCAAATCAGTTTGTATGGTATCAATGTCTTTGCTCTCGTAAACAAATTGTCACTTGGGCAATTTTTATGGAAGAAATGATAGCACATTATGAGGATACAAAAAGCAACACCTTTTCTAGCCAATTGATAAATCTAAAACAAAAGGGTTCAATGATGGAGCACATTGAGGACTTCCAAAAATTGAATATAAGGGTAAAAGATATTCCAGAGGAGCATAGGATTAATGTGTTCATAGGGACTTTAAAGGATAACATCCAACATGAGGTTTGCCTTTGGGAACCCAATTCATTGGAGAAGGAATTCAAGTTGGAAAGAAAAATGGAAAGAAAAATTATGGAAACCAGGAAGCCTACCACTCACAACTATAAATATGGAAGTGTTGTTTCCCCTAACCTTCCACAACCTACAAGGTTGACACCACAACGATTGGAAGAAAAAAGAACAAAAGGGTTTTGTTATAGTTGTGATAAAAAATACACTAAGGGTCATAAGTGTGTTGAGAATAAATTATTTTACATAGATTTTGAAGAGGAGGAAGAAAAGGAACAAGAAACATAAAAAGAAGAGGATATACACCAGGAATAAACCCTGGAGAAAGAAGAAATGAATCTGACCATATCTTGTAATGCATTGGCTGGAATTACCACTTCTCAAACTATCAAGATAGAAGGACATATCAAGAAGAAAAAAGTAATATTTTTTATTGATTCAAGCAGTACCCATAATTTTATTCATTGTAAGATAACTAAGGAATTGAATTGCTTCCTATATCCAAGACCAGAGTTTCAAGTGATGGTTGCAAGTGGAGGAACCATAAATTTCTCTAGAAAGTGCCATAATATCAAGCTATCCATGGGATAATATGTATTGAATATCCCAATACTTTCCATTCCAATGGGTGGTGTTGATGTTGTACTAGGAGTCCAATGGCTACAACCCTTGGGTACAATAGATTTTAATTTTCGAGAACTTTTCGTGAAATTTTGTTCAGAAGGAAAGGAAGTTGAATTAAGGGGTATCACAGGGAAACCAAGAAATATAATCAACTCTAATGGAATGAAAAATCTTCTAAAGAAATAAAAGAAAGGCATAATTGCACAATTATGTTTGCTAGAGGTTCCCACATCGAAATCATCTATTTCTCCAAATCTCCAAAAATTCTTGGATAATCATTCCAAGGTATTTGAGACTCCCAAAGGCCTCCCACCTATTCATGATCATGATCATTCTATTCATTTGATTCCAGGAAGTGTTCCTCCAAACATCAAGCCTTACAGATATCCCTATTCCCAAAAGAGTGAAATTGAACGTATGGTTGCAGAAATGCTAGAGGCTGGCATAATTCAACCTAGTCAAAGTTCTTTCTTTGCTCCAATAATATTGGTGCACAAGAAGGATGGATCATGGTGCATGTTTTCGGATTATAAGGAGCTCAAAAAGCTCACTATTAAAGATAAATTTCCCATTCATGTCATTGATGAATTATTGGATGAATTGCATGGATCAATTTACTTCACCAAGTTGGATCTTCATTTAGGATATCATCAAAACATAATGAAGAGTGAAGACATTCTGAAAACAACATTTAGAACTCATGAGGGTCATTATGAATTTTTGGTCATGCCTTTTGGCCTTACTAATGCACCTTCTACGTTTCAAGGTTTGGTGAATTCGATTTTCAAACCCTTCCTTAGAAAATTTGTGTTAGTAATTTTTGATGATATAATAATCTACAGCAAGTCTTGGAAGGATCATGCTCAACATGTTGACAGGGTGCTCAAACTATTGGAGGAGAAACAATTATATGCAAAAAGCTCCAAATGTTTCTTTGGAGTACAAGAGATGGAATATTTGGGTCATATTGTATCTCATGAAGCTATTAAGATAGACCCTAGCAAAATTAAATCCATTAAGGAATGGAAAATCCCAACATCCATAAAGCATCTACAAGGATTTCTTGGGTTGACTGGATATTATCGCAAGTTTGTTAATAAGTATGGGAGAATAGTGGCACCTCTAACAACATTATTGAAGAAAGATGCATTTTCATGGACTCTAGAAGCAACAAAGGCCTTTGAACATCTTAAAGAGGAAATGTGCCAAGCACCAGTCTTAGCTACACCAGACTTCACAAAAACCTTTATTATGGAATGTGATGCCTCAAGAAATGGAATTGGTGTTGTTTTAATGCAAGAAGAAAGACCCATTGCTTTCGAAATTCATCCAATCAAAGGAAAGTATTTACACAAAGCTATTTATGAGAAGGAAATGTTGGCAATACTACATGTAGTTAAGAAATGGCGACCCTACCTAATGGGACGACACTTCAATGTAAAAACGGATCATGATAGTCTTAAATAATTTTTAGAACAAAGATTATCGTCAGAAGAGCAACAAAAATGGGTCACAAAGATGTTGGGTTATGACTTTGAAATCATCTATGAAAAAGGGAAGAAAAATGTTGTGGCAAATGCACTCTCAAGAAAGGATGAGGATGTGGAAGCATTGTTTTGTGCCATTTCTATTATCCAACTAGATTGGATAAACAGAGCAAGGGATGAATGGAAGAATGACGAAGTAGTGTGGGAACTCATTCAAAAGTTCAAACAAGATCCCAATACATCTGATACATTTAGCTGGAAAAATGATTCGTTATGGTACAATGATTGCTTATACCTATGTAATAATTCCCAACTCAAAGAAAAAATTCTTATGGAATTGCACACTTCTCCCTTAGAAGGGCACTCGGGATTTTTAAAAACTTACCACGGGGTTAAGAAGGAATTTTTTTGGGATGGACTTAAATCGGATATTCAAAATTTTGTGGCAGAATGTTTGGTTTTCCAACAAAATAAAATTGAAATAATTAATACCCCAGGTCTATTACAACCTTTATCCATTCCAAGTCAATGTTGGGACAAGGTTTCAATGGATTTTATTACGAGTTTACCCAAGTCCGAAGGAAAGAGTGTCATCATGGTGGTAGTTGAAATACTTACCAAGTATGCATACTTTTGTGCATTATCTCATCCATTTAAAGCTAGTACAGTTTCTACTGCATTTATGGAAACAATTCAAAATCTACATGGAAACCCAAAGATTATTGTAAGCGACAGCGATCCCATTTTCACTAGAAAATTTTGGACAAAATTATTTTCTTGTCTCAGTACTCAATTATCTCATAGCTCATCTTATCATCCTCAATCTGATGGGAAAAATGAGATAATAAAAAAATGTTTGGAAGGATATATTTGTTGCTTCGTCTTTGATAAACAGACTCAATGGGTCAAATGGTTTTCTCTGGTTGAATGGTGGTATAACACTACATTCCATATTGCAGCAAAAATGACCCCATTTATGGCAGTTTATGGATATCATCCACCATCGATCACATCGTATTTAAGAGAAAATTATAAGGTTCAAGCAGTGGAAGATCACATCGAGAATCAACAACAAGTTCTCCAACTCTTAAAGGATAACCTCACATTGGCACATAATAGAATGAAACAACAGGCAGATCAACATCGCAGTGAAAGAAGTTTTGATGTAGGTGACTGGGTATTCCTACGGCTACAACGATATAAACAAATTTCCCTCGAGAAAGCTAAGAAGGATAATGAATTATCACCAAAGTATTATGGTCCATACAAGGTGTTGCAAAAGATTGGTACTATGGAATACAAATTGGAGCTTCCAGCAGCTTACCGAGTGCATCTAGTTTTCCATGTTTCATGTTTAAAGAAGGTTATAGATGACAAGCTCCCAGTTCAAACAATATTTCCAGAACTTGAAGAGGAAGGAAAAATTGTATTGGAACCTGAAGCGGTCACAGAAACAAGAACTTGATAGCTACAAAATTGATCAATTTCGAAGTATCTCATCAAGTGGAAGAACTTACCCGCTGAAGATTCCACATTAGAGGATGAGAATTTTATACAAAAGCATCTAGAACTACTCAAGCGTTGAGGACAACATTTTTTTTTAAGGAGAGGGGCATGTTAGGTTGAGGACAACCAAATGGTTATATAACAATAACCATATCATAGAAAAGAATGGTGTTTCTATTTAATTTAAGAGCATCACTATGCTTATTATAGTTATAAGAACTATTGTCTTTGTAGATGTACAATGCACATCTGCATAACAATGATTTAGATGCACTAGCATGTAAAATGTTATAAAACATACCACTGAGTTCAAATGAATGTAGTGCACTTATATGTTTCAATGCTAAATCTTTGCACATTGCAGGTATGTGAAAGCAACTAGTTTTCTAAAATAAAATTTCTATTAATCGTCACAATCAAATGGTTACTGAAAATAATATTGATTTTTATATTTTAATTAATTTCTTTCAATATATTCATTGTATTACCCCCATGTGTGTAGATCAGTTGGCGATGGAGTGTATTGTTAAGGTATTCCTTGCAATGTCACTAATTGAAACCCCACCTAGCCCATGTGTTGTTCTTGTGGAGTGTGAGATGCACCTAGAGGTTATAGTGGTATTGGTTGGAATCAACCATGTGTCGTACGAGTACGAGCCCAACCTAGTTGTCAATTACTCTAGACTCTCTCTCTCTCTCTCTCTCTCTCTCTCTCTCTCTCTCACACACACACATACACACACACACACACACACACATATAATGTAAATCATCCATGTGTTTAATCAATAATGCAACATTTTACAATGTTGGAGACTGTAATAGAGTAAGAAACCCATTTTATTATAATATATTATAATGTAGGCTTTGTAATACAAAGTGGGACAACATAAAGGTCCATTATAATCAAAACGTCAATAAATAATTGCTACAATTATTGGTAACACATTCCCCAAGTGGGATGCTAGTTGATGTTCTGCATAACTAATAGGCATAATTTTTAATGCGGGGAGGTATTGAATGTCATGCCACTCTCCTCCTCAGCAGGTTTTATAATTTTTCATGTTACAAAAACCACTCCCTCTCTGTCCCTTTGATCGCTCCTCGCTATATTGGGATTGCTTCTCGACGCTGGCACATTGTCAAGTAATCACTTTAGTCCTTGATTACTACAATCATGGTTCAAGGCAATAAACCCCCCTAGATTCATTTGTTTGGTATCTATCCTCAACACTTAAATGCCATCATATGGGTGTGTTTACTACAATTTCTCTGCTGGCATTATCGTCTCCTCCTTATGTTTCTCTTACCCTAGCTTATAACCACTTGCTCCATCTCAACTAACCCCATTCACATTTTTTAGCATCACTATTGACTCCCTGACCTGGCCCTCAATTGATAAGCCATCCCCTGCATCACCCTTGTCGCACCTTGTCTTGAAGGCTATGGAGGATGGGCCGCAAGGTCTGTATAAGTAAGGTAGCATATACTCAAGCCACCAAGGTTGAACAGGACACAACCAAAGTGACCATGCACTTTTATACATCTACTACGAACTAACTAAAGCAAGGAACTAGAAAACTGGAGCATTAGACTAGAGAGCTCTATTAGCTCATGCATTGTGAAAAACTCGATAGTAATGTGGCAATATATATGCAATACCCAAGTGTAAGAATTTTCTTTGGTGCCTGTGATACCAAGCTCCATTTAATGAAATAATTTTACTAGCACACCAAGACTATGGTGGACTAAGCCATCAATGATGCAAAGGCACAACAAGGTTTTATGGAACACATGGATTTTTTGGAGAGACATCACCATTTCAAAACCACATTTCTCACTTGGTTGGTGAAAAAGCATGAGGGTATTATGTAGGTTACTCCTCATAGTTTTTCCAAAGATGCTCTTAGATCATCCAAGGAAGCTCCCATCTCTCTCTCAGAGGATGTGCAAAAGGAAGTTTCCTCGTAATGGCTCAGTATTGGTCTTCTCTGCCCTTTTTGTATCTACTTCATATGTTGATAAAGTTGTATCACAACTAGTTTGTCAATGTTTGCAGGTATTTTTTGAAATAGTTTAGGCTTGTAGTTTGGTGATCTATACAACCTGATTTCCCCCTCTAGGAAGGTTCATGGTTCTTTGTTATGAAACTCAAATCTCTATTTTTGAACCTTGGTTTCCCTCTTGGGAGGGCATGCCAACTTTAAACGCACAAGGTCCATTTGGCACCCAATATTGTGGATATGTAATCACTGATAGAATGTAAATAAAATTACATACTTACTAAAAGAAAAATTATTGCTAACACATCAACACACCAATTGGGACAATATGTCAAAATTAAACAAAATGTTTGACTTTTATGAACAAACATTTCAACATGTGATACTTGTAAAATTTAATTATATTGATAATCATTAGGTTAGAATAATGATCACTCTTGGTGGGGGTGCGAATCAGTGTGGAAACCATTTATACCAAATTAAACTTTTTTACAATTTCAGGATAACTAAAACATGAAAAGGCATCAATAAACATGATCATCATCACATCAACACATGAAAACACCAAATGTATGTGGAAACCTTGCGGGAGAAATCCACAAATTTTCTTTTTTATCTACTTCAATATTTGATTACATCAATTTGCAAGAACCAACTTGCTAGAGACAGGCCGCCAAAATAAATTTGTAGGCACCAACCTACTCGAGGCACCAACCCCAAAATAAATTTACAGGTACCAATCTGATGTAGGCTACAACCTGATTAAGGCACCAACCTCGATGATATGCAAGCATTGAATTTTAGTAGGTTCCAACATGATTGAGGCACCAACTCGATGATATGAAAGCATTGACTTGCAGTAGGATTCAACCTAATTGAGGCACCAACCTCTATGAAGGCAACCACCTCCTTCTTCAAATCGTAGTGGGCCACTTTTCACAATATTTCAAACTAGATCCACAAGCATCAACAATACCCTACCATAAATATGCTTATATCAATGCAATCACCATTTGTTCATCAATATATAATTGTAACATCTTCAATTTTCGTTCTAATAATCAAGACAAAACATGCTCATAAGCCCAGAACATAACAACAAAAGAAATATAGCTTCATGATATTAAAAATATGTCCTCATGACTCCTCATGTCACGCTATATGATCACAACAATAATATGGCCATTTTCCTTTCTTCTAAAATCATTTCATACTTTAAAAACACCCAAAAACATAATAAAAATTAAACAATCAACAAAATAGACTTTTCAGGGTGTATTCAACAAATTGCATTGTTGTGTTTCTATACTATGCACTTTTATGGGTTCGATAAAATTCACCTTTTGGCATGCCAATAACCCCACAAAAAAAAAAAAATTGGTCAAATTTGATAGGGCTCGACCTTGTGACCTCCACAGCACAAACCAAACCAATCAATTGATCTACATATTCAATGTGAATATATCAAACAATAATCAGAATAATATTTTTTTTGCATATATATATATATATATATATAGAGAGAGAGAGAGAGAGAGAGAGAGAGAGAGAGAGATAAACATTCTCCCTCCACCAGATTTGAACCAAAAACCACAAACAACAATACTTTTCTTACCACAAATCCAAAAATCATGCTAACTGTAGTGAAAAATCATGGTGATTGTACTAAAAGGACAAGCCTCGAGCTTAACTGTTCATCATATATATCTCGAGTAAGATTCAAACCTACATCAGAACCAATACACCATTGTGCCTTCGAGCCTCAACCAATGCACCACTTAACTAATAGACTATTACACTTCTGGGCCTCAATAAATACACTAATTTTCCTTTGGGGCTTAACTAAAATACCACTATTCAATACACTACTATTCCTTCAGGCCTCAACCAACATACTTTGTGCCTTACAGACTCATCCAACATACTATTATGCCTTCATGCATTAACCAATACATATTATGCCTTTGGTCCTCGTTTAATGCACCATTGTGCCTTCGGGCCTCAACAAATACACATTACACCTTCAAGCCTTATCCAATATACCACTATGCCTTCAGGCCTCAACCAATACAAACTACAACTTTGGACATCAAATAATACACATTGTGCCTTCAAGCCTTATACAATACACTAGTGTTCCTTTGGGCCTCATCCTACACTCTTTGCCTTTGGGTCTCATCCAACATACTACTACCCCTTCGGGACCTATCAACCAATACACAATGTGCCTTCGGTCCTCATTCAATGCACCATTATGCCTTCAAGGCTCAACCAAACAAATTCATCAATCATGATCCACGTACTCCATGGTATCACACCATACACATATGTATATGTGTGGGTGCCACCGTGTCAGGTTAAATCCGACACTAATTTCAAACACAGGAAGATGAAATATTTTTCTTTTAGCGCTCGTTTAGAACCCTTCATGACCACCCTATGTAACCTCATCATAGGTGTCAATAGTCAAACTCATTCTAACATCAACATGATGTCATCAATTCCATATGACATAATAGGAGTGGCGACACGTGTCACCCAATTCCACCCTATTGGCCAACCAAAATTGTCAAATCAACATACCACATAGCTCTTTGTGAAGTTGCCACATCATCATGTCCACCTCATCATGAGATACCACATCATCTGAACTACCACATCATCAAGGTGAACCATCTTGTGTTGCCACATCATCATCATGTCCACATCATTATGAATTTCCACTTCAACATGGTGATCCAATCTTGTGCTTCCATGTCATCATCATGTCCACATGGCAAAGGGGCTCATCCTTCATTAAAGACTGCACAAAATCCACCACCTGTCAAGTCAAAGTTCATTCCTAATTATTGGATCCATCCAAATATGCACATACTTTAACCTGTTAAACTGCATGCAAGTTGGGCACCAACCATTGTCAATTTCCCAAAAAATATATATATATTCTCTATAACTTACTCTACCTTTAATGAATTTGGGTTTTACCCCTTTTCACCCTTTTATTCAATGTGAGCATTCAAACTGATATATCTTCTTATCTAGAAAGAGTGTATCCAAGTGTGATATACCATTGGAAAGGTCACAGGGAGCAAAGAGGACTATCCAACCATACCATCTATAGATACATTTTACAATCATATCTTCAACAAAAACTTAATAAAAATATATCCACATTGTCATCATTTGATTTGATATTTGAAGTCATATTCAACAATGTTCTTCCTTTGATTTACCCTTTGAATTCAATGACATTTATTGTCATCAATGAAAACATTATGTCCAACGCATTAATCACTTGAACTACTTTCATTTCTCAAACTAGTTGCAAGGGACATTATACTTAAGTTATTTGTGAAGTCTTATTGATTAGCTTTATTTTGTTTCATGTCTTCACAGTCCATCTACAAACATACAAATAAGGTGCAATCAATATATTTACATTTAGTATAATATACACAATTGTGTAAATTAAAAAACATGACGTAACAATGAGTGCTACATAAACCATGAAACTTTGTTTTGAAGTCCTTCATGTCGTATCATAAAAGATTTTCTAGTGGCTCCACTCGATACCTCGTTTCCTACAAGTTTTGTATGCCACAATAATGTATAGATATAATTAAAGGTTTATTGTGATTCCATTAATTATAAAAGAAGTGAATTAAAACAACATAGCTACTCACAAGTTGTTCAATTAACCTTTGATACTCAAACATATGCTCTCAAAAGATAAATAGTTCAATATTATCAAATGTCTAGATAGGTCTTCTTTATATGTTAGCAACCGATTAAAAACACCCATGGACAATTATGACTTAATTGAAACATAAATATCACAACAAATATGAAATATGAAGTGCGGAAAAGACAAATATTCACAAAATTTGTGATCAACCCTTGTATTCCTTGTTTCTCATCTTATGTATAGAATGGCTTCCATTTAAAAAAAAAAAAAAAATTGAAATTAGAATTTCATAAATCATTAAACTTTGTTATCATACCTTGTTTCTCATATTAATTGAATGGCTTCCATTTTTCCAAAAAAAAAATTGAAATTAGAATTTCATATATCAGGTAATTAACTCGGCCAACTGAATCCACATTTACCTTAGACTCTACTGCTGGTGCTTCCACTTGGACCACTTCATTTGATGCAGAATCACTAGCTTTTGGCTTTGCTGCCCTTCCTGCTGCTCCTGCTACTCGGTCTCGATCTATAACCTGGTCAACTGAATAATCTACTGACTCTGCACAATCAATAGCTAGGGCTGTGGGCTAGCTTGGCTTATATGGCTCTGGGCTTTAGGCTTAGATGTTATATGGTGATGCTTTCTGGCTCGTTGGTCTGCCTGGCTTTGCTAGCTATGGGTATAGATCTTCGGTTCGATCACGAAGGTCAGATTCTTTATCTCGATCCCTAAGACCAGGCTCTACACCTTAAACTTTGTCATTATACATAAATAATGTAAATGATGGCTTACATTTAATGCACATGTTATTTTGATAACTCATATGATCATGTTATTTTGTATTATTATTTTTTTGTTTCCTTATAGTACACTTTATTTAACATCTCAATAGGCATGTTTTAGATGTTATTTCTTTCAGTGTCAATATCGATATCCACACTTCATTCAATAAATACATATCTATCAATTATAGGCCCACACAATGAAATTTTCAAATTATGAATCTACGAATGATTAACATTTAGGGTTTTGTTTCACTTTTAATCTACTCTTTTTTTTGGGTGCATTTATGTAAAAAATGAGATTTTTTTTCTTATTATGTCTCCCATATTTAAGCACATCAATGTGCTATATAACCATGAAAATAGGTTCACAAACCTTGACATTTATTATTTTGTAGAGGTTTTCCTTTATGGATGTTTCAACATGGGTATCCCCTTGCATCAAAATACAATGCATTAGTGCATATGGTACCAGCGAAAGCACTAATACACCAAATCAATATAGGACACTAGTTCATAAAAAGACCTTCAAAATTTTGTTTCAAGTTAGATGATTATGTGCTTCTCAAATTCTCTTTTACGAATTTAGATACATAAATTACATTACTTCATAAAATATATAGTAGTTATCATAATTTAAATCTCATGAGATGGGATGTTGTTATTTTCTCTTAAAACTTGTTTTAAGAAAATTACTCCAATGCATGGGTAAATTAAACTCGGTTTGATATAATTGGTTAATCAAGTTATATATGTATATTATTATTTGAAATATGTACTATATCAAATCGTTGGTATTAAATTATACAAATGATATAAATAATGTAAATTTTGAAACAGAAACTGGTACTGTTATTTGTTTTGTAGGGATAGCAAAAAGTGAGTCGATTTTGAAAAGGGACGATGCAGAACACACATATTTTTTTAGAGTATAGTTTTTGCCACATTAATTTTTTTATGTACATTACGCTTTAGAATGTTAGTGATTTGAATGATGATTTTAAAAAGTGGTGATTCTGCATCATGCCCTTTTTTTAAAAGACCTATTTTTTTACTTTAAATATTATAATGTATGAAATGTAAATAATTATTTTCTAAATTTAACAATTTTTGACACTTTAAATTTTCTAGTGTTTTAAATGTGGATATTTTTTTTAAATGTTACATTTTTTTACACTTTAAAATTTTTTATGTCAATTTTTTTTACAATAAAAATAATAATAATAATAATAAATAAATAAAAATATTATCTCGTAAACCATAAAAAAATTGGAAAAAAAAAACTATAAAATTAAGTAACTAAAAATAGACAAATTTAAAAAAGTATTAACAAAAAACTACCCAAAAGAAAATAGAAAATTAAAAACAAACTAGATTAAAAACCAATAAAAATCTTAAAAACTATTAAAATCAAGATTAAAAAACAAAAAACACAAACAAACAAACCTAAAAAAACCAAAATATACTCACATTATTTAAAAAAAAGGTTAAAACATTTTAAATTTCAATATATATATGATTTTTAAAAAATAAAAAACATTTGAAATTTTAAAAAACACATACTTACGATTAAAACTTTAAAATACATATATGCACGTAGCTCCGCCGCCTAGGATCGCGCCCCCAAGGGCAGCTAGGCAGTGGCTATCTGATTTAGAGAATCGGATATCCACCCCCACGAGAAGCCACGCAGTGGCTATCTGATTCCAAGAATCAGACAGTCACTCCCTGGCCGCACCCCCACGGGCAGCCAGGCAATGGCTATCCAATTCTCGGAATCAGATAACCACCGTCCGGCCACTTGTGGGGGTGGTTATCCGATTCTCGGAATCGGATAGCCACCAAATCAGATAGCCACCGCCCGGCCACCCGTGGGGGTGCCTATCTGATTTTCGGAATCAGATAGCCACTGCAAGGCCGCTCGTGGGGGTGGATATCTGATTCTCATAATCGGATTGCAGTGAATCGAATAGCCACTGCAGGGCCGCTCGTGGGAGTGGCTATCCGATTCCAAATCGGATCGCCACTCAAGGGCCGCCCGTGGGAGTGGCTATCCGATTCTGGGAATCGAATAGCCACCACCCAGCCGCTCATGAGGGTGGCTATCCGATTCTTGGAGTCGGATAGCCACCACCCAGCCACTAGTGGAGACTCCGTCGCGGTCAGGCAGTGACCGATAAAATTATTATTTTTAAATAAAAAATAAATTTTATTAAATATATTAATTGTATTTTAAAAAGAATAAAAATAAATTTTAAATGTTTTTTTAAATTTTATATATATTTGTAAAATATATTCTTTTAAAATATTTTAAATGTTATTTTAAAAAAAATCAAAAATATATTTAGCTTTTTTTAATTTTAAATGTTTTTTTATTTTTTATTTTTTTATTTTAAATAAAAAAAATATATTGGTTTTTTTTTAATTGTTTTGTTGTTTTTTTTTTTAATTTCAGCCTATTTTTGTTTTTTTGGGTTTTTTAAAATGTTTTTAATGTTAATTTGAGTAGTTTTCAATTTATTTTCTTTTAATCTAGTTTGTTTTTAATTTTTAATTTTTAGTTTTTGTTAATTCTTTTTAAAAATTTCTTGTTTTTACTTACTTAATTTTATAGTTTTTTTTTTACTTTTTTTTTTCCAAATTTTTTTTATAGTTTACGAGATTTTAAAAAATGTTATTTTTTCTTTAAACATGTTTTTCTTATTATTTATTTCTTTATATTTTGTTAATTTTTTAATTCTCATCTTTATAAATTCTTAATTTTTTAATTCTTATCTTTTATAGGTTAATTTTTATTTTTATTTTAACATTTTTATGATTGAATTTTTTTTATGGTTTGTTTTTAATATATTTTTATTTAAGTTTTGCTATCTTTTTAACTTCTTTTTTTTCATTGTTTTAAATTTTTTTTTTGCTTTCATTATTCTTTTGAAATTTTAATGTTTTTTGGAGTCATGATAAAATCTTTTACACCATTATTTCAAAACATTGAAAATTTACCCTAGAAAATAAATAAATAAATAATAAAAATAAAAATAAATAAATAAAATTATTCCAACATCAACACTTTTCGTTTTGAAGGTGTTTTTTTGCACAATTTTTGCACATAAAAATTCGGTTTTACTGGCATTTTTTTAAAATGTTAAAAATTGACCTTAAAAAAAAAGTCGTCGTTCCAGTATCAATACTTTTCATTTTCAAGGTGTTTTTTGCATAATTTTTGCACAAAAAATAGTTTTCACTGCCATTTTTAAAACATGTTCAAAATTGACCCTAAAAAATAAAACCATCGTTCCAGTATACACACTTTTCATTTTTAACACTGTTTTTCATATTTTTTCAAGTATTTTTGCCAAAGTTCATGTTTTGAGTTTATAGTTCCCGTTTCAAAGTTTACATTGTTTACAAAAAATCCCACTCATTTTAACATACATTTTAGTATCTTTGTTATCATTATCAAATCATATATATACCATAGCCACAAACCCAATGAGATGTGTTACCCCCTCAAAACACTTCTCCCACTTCCTCTTATATTAAAATGTCCACTTTTAATGACACATTCTTTCCCATCCTTCCATAGATGCAACCTACCCCCTGGTCAACTAAGTTAAGTGATAATAAGTTCCATTGCACTTTAGGTTGCGTTCAATCCAATGTAGACGAGATGGCACACTAACGCACACTAAAATACATCAAAATGTATATAGTTTCCACATTGTTATTGTCCCCATGGAAAATATCATTAATAATTGGTATCCTAATGTAAACATGTGCTTATGGTACCCCAAATAAACTAGGTATATTGTGCTCCAAATTGAGCTAGGTGCACAATTTTTAAGAAAAAAAGCTTCGGAAGTTTGTTTGAAGTTAGAACCTTATCTATTTTTAAAACTCTCTTTCAAGAATGTAGACATGTATTGATTGTTCTTTTGATTAAAATATAGGAGTAAAAAAGTGATAATATCAAATAGTCCATTCTTTTGCTTCTTCATTTTACATCATTCCAAGTTTACCAAGTTCTCCCTTGCCATTTGTAGTAAGTTCAACTTTTTTTTATATTTTTTTTATGCTTTAATTGAATTTGTGCTAATTTTTCATGTGCATTTGAATAAATTTCACATTGAATTTTGTAGAATCATAATTCAAGAATAATAAAGGGAGAATAGGGACATAGTATCTTTCTTCCTCTAATTATAATCTTTTTCTTTTACCACCTATTTATGTTATGTATATTTTCTTTAATTAAACTTTTTAAAATTCCAAACTTATGTGAAGACAATTTTACTATAATTTGGGCTTGACCATTATGGACATGAAATATTTTTTATGTAAGCCTTTGTGCCATTTAAGTATAATATAGGAAATGTGGTTCACAAGTTAGAAGAATATTGAGTATAATTTTGCTTCAATGGAATTTATATCATATTGTCATTTTTATTAGCAATTTATGGACATATTGAATGCAATTTTTTCCTTCTTGAATACATAGTTACATTTTATCTTTGGGAACAAAAATTGTGGTTGGTTGCCAATGCATGACTTTGATTAATCATTTAAAAGTATTGTGAGTAAAATAAAAACAAACTTAATTTGGATATTAACTATTATCGTAAACATGATATCCTTAAAAAATAATATTATTGAACATTCCAAACTAATATTCTAGATTCCAACCTAATGAGTCTCATGATTAAACACTCTTGATGGTTTTGTAGTAAAAGTCAAAATGTTTGTCACTTCACATTTCACAAACTATTTATTAGTATTAGTGGAATCCCCCAAAACCTAAGAGTTCCTCTGCAAGGTTCATCCACAAAGGGTGAGTCAGGGCTCAAGATCAGGCCAAAAGGTGTAGTTGATGGAAAACATGTGAATATTTTTTTGTACATGCTATGAGTGGATCACATTATCTTGTCGTTGAAAATATTCACTATAACAATAAATTATAATTCAAAACCATTAGACATTAATTATGGAACAAATCTATTGCTCCCACAAGTGTTCATCAATTCCAATAAATGAATGTGGAGTGTTTTCTGTAAATGTGATTTAGTGGTTCAGATTTTCGTTTCAATTAAAAATTTGTTTTGCATTGGAGTTGAAGTTCATTGTTTCTAATGATATTTTTTTGTATATGTGATTCAATGATGCTACACTTATTTCAGCTCAAATTCATAATGTGCTAGGTTTGGTTTTCCATGTTGAATTGAAGTTTCATATGGTCATGCAACATTTTATAGGGAAAACTCTAAATATCACTTTAACAAAATATATACAACTAAATGTACTAACCCCAAGTTTTTTATTATAGAAATACGGATTATGGGTCCACCACGCTTCTACGATAACACTATAATTTTTTCATGGAACCTTGAATTTTAGTCAACCTAGAAGTATTGAGAATGTTTTCCTCCCATATATGAATTGCTCAACATACATGAAAAATATTCCTTACTCTTTCAATTCATTCATGTTTATATTGTACTAGCATCAATCACACCAAAAAATCACTAACAACTTGACTTTACAAAAGGTGTTCAAATTTATCATACTTACATTGCAAATAAATAAAAATTAGGGTTTTGCATATCATCTGGCCTAGACAACAACATGATTGAAAACATTGGCTATGAAAAAAATGTTAACTAATAAGTAATATAATTCAACCATGGTTCCATGTCGAATAACAACCAACATTCTTAGTTGATATCCAACTATAGTTTATAGTTAGTTTCCTTCATGCACAATTTCTACCCTATATATTTTAAATGAAACATTTCCTCAAATATCTTTTATTTATCTTATGCTCCATTGTCTTTATTTTTGTAAAACATTTAAGTACACTTTGATTTCATAAATGAAAACCTTTATTCTATCTCAGAAAAAATAAATAAATAAATATAAAATTAAATATAATAATAATAATAAAATTGTACATGTAAATATATCATCAGTTCACATTCATTATGTGTCCTACTGATTACATCATTGTTTAATGATAAATCTTTTGCAAACTACACATGATTTATTTTCATGCGTTCAAGGATGGTCTTTATAATTGACTCTAATTTATTCAAATGAGTTCCATGTACACACTAGAACTTCGATGGAGAAGATAGGTTTCAACAACCCTTCTATGTTTATCAATTCCATGTCATGTCCTTTGTTTTCTCTAATGAGGAACATACCCTTTTCCTCTAGTAAACCAAAGCATTTCTTATTATCCGTCTTGGCCACCTCTCTAATATCATCAATAGTGTGAGAGTGAAGGGGAACTCCTACATGAGTTCTCATACGTAGATTCAAAAAATATTTCACCACTAATTATCATTCGCTTCAAATGTTCAAATTCAATCTAATAGTTCTATTCCTCAAAATATATGGCGGACATCAAAAGAGTGCATCAAATCAATTACTTTCCTATTTGATATTTCTACCCCTATACTTTCTTAATATGAAATTTAATATATGAAAATCATCAGTGCTATAATTGTTAGAATAATGTTAACTATTATAGAATAGTGTCGAGGAAATATTAGAAACTATTATTCAATAAACAATAAGTGATATTCCAAGGGCCAAACCTTTGATGAGCTTCTTATATTGAGGATGAAAAGGGGAATACATATCTCAAATAGGAAAATTGATCAATTTAACACTCTTAGTTGATGTCTATCATATACTTTGATGAATAGAAACATAGAATTGAATTTGAGATTTTGAAGTAATGATAGATGGTGGTGAAATATTTTTTGAATCTAAATATGAGAGCTCATGTAGGGTTCCCATTCACCCTCACACTGTTGATGATATTAGAGAGGTAGTAAAGAGGGATAATAAGTAATGCTTTGGTTTACGAGAATGAAATAACATGCTCTTGATTAGAGAAAACAAAGGACATGACATAGATTTGATAGACTAAAAAAATTGTTGAAACTTATCTTGTCTACTAAAGAATTTTTAGTGTGTACACATTGAACCCGTTTGAAGATCCCAAAATCATTGAATAAGAAAAGCCTCAATTGCATGAAAATGAATCATGTTTACTTTGCAAGAAGTTTACCAATAGAGAATGGTGTATTTAGTGGGATACACAATGAATAAGAAGTCGTAACAATAACATTTGGATTTACAATTTAATGATTTACAAAATGGAATGATGATTTTCCTCAATGAAACAAGGTGATTTTGACATGTGGGTTTAATGGTGTTGTATTACCTAAATATTTTACAAAGATAGAGATAGTTGAGCATAAGATAAATAAAAGATATTAAAGGAAGTGTTTCATTTAAAATATTTAGGGCTATGAATTGTGGATGAAAGAAACCAACTACAAATTGTAGTTGGATATTAATAGAGGATTATTAGCTGTTGTTTGGCATGGGACCATTGTTGAATTATATTAATCATATCTAACATTTTTTTCATATCCATTGTTTTCAAATATGTTTGTTGCATAGATTTAATGATACATGAGGCCGTGATTTTTTGCTTTGCAATACAAGTATGAAAAATTTGGACAACTTGGTAAACATTAGAAGGTATTTGAGTTTCTAGTGCAATTTATGTGATTGATAGTACGAACACAAAGAAATTGAAAGACTAAAGAATATTTTTCATGTATTGTAATAAATTTATATGCAGGGTGTTGCAATATCTCAAGATTTGTATGCTAATTGAAATTTGAGATGCCATGGAAAATTAAAGTGGAAAAACAAAATCATGATGGACCCATAACCCATTGGTTCCAAAGTAAAAATTTGTTATGGTACGTTTACTACTTGTGTATACTTTGTTTAAGTGATATTTATAGTTTTATCTATATAATGTTGCATGATTATATGCAAATTTAGCTTAAACATGATAGGCTGATTCCAACACATAATGAATTTAAGTGGTAAGAAGTCTCTAAACCCTCGAATCTTATATTTAAAAAACATACCATTGAACATAATAAAATTATACTCCATATTGTCAAATTTCAACTAAAACAAAAATATGTACCATTAAATCCCTCTCCAATGCCTCCCAAGGCCACATAATCAAATAATGTCTATGATGCTTATTCCTTTTCAAAAAAAGAGGAAAAAAAAATCTAAGACCAAATTGTTCATAAAAATAACAAAGTCATGACTCATTAAAAATATATTTCAAATTATTGGAAGGTTACTTTACACTTCAAGTCTCTCCTGAAACCTTAGAAATATAGTTTTGGATCCAACTATGGTTGTGGCCATAAGAGGGAGAAGCCTTCATCCCCGTCCTCTTGTGCTCCTTCCCCCAAAATTGATGTTTTCCAAGCTTTGGTGTCTTCTCTAGGAAAATCGGCTAAAAGTTTGCCTTCACAATTCATTAAGACATTGGACGAAATACCATAAGACTTGTGCATTCCACAACCTCTCACAATATGGAATTGATGTTGGTAGATAAGATATTAATTGATCAGTTAACCAAGATCTGGTTGTATCTACTAGTAATGGCCATATGGATGGATAAAAGTTGGAGACCATTGATCAAAGCACAAGTTTTTCATTTGTTCTTTGGTTTGGGCTATATGCTTTTATCTTTGAAGAAATGAATATCATAATTTAATTTTCAAAACTATCCCTTATTTTGTGATCTCTAGGGATGTATCTTAACACATGGACCTTGGACCTTAATCTAGAGAATGGCTTTCTCTCAACAATTCCAGTTTGGGTTCATTTGTTGCATACATTGTTGCATGTTTGGAATGAGGAAATAGTTGTGTATCAAAAACACCTTGGAAAAGTATATCAATGATTCTTAAGCACATGATATTTCTTATGCCTATAGTTGTGTTGAATTATATTTGGACAAGGGTTTGTTATAACTAGGTCAACTAATCCTGGATAATTGGACGCACATCCAACCAATGGATTATGAGCAACTCACATCCATCTAGTGGATTATGAGAAAATTTTATTTAAGTGTAAGGTGTTCCACAAACATGGACATTTTGTGGAAAAAAAAGTTCCTAAAATGGCCTCACTAGATCAAGGATCTTTTGAAAAGGATCAATAGTGGTAACAAAAGAAAAAAAAAAAGTGTACCATGAATGAACAAACATGTTCTTCCCAACCTCAACCATCGGGCCCTCTATTAGAGATAAATAATAGTAATAGCATACCTTGGGAGCCAAGGAAAAGTACTAGAGAATAATCCTTCTAAGAACAAGTATGAAATTTTGTCTCAAATATAAGATGTTGCAATCATAAAAACTCTAGATGATTCAACCATAGTCACTGAAAAACCTTTAGAAAAACCCATTTTGGAAGGAAATATTGAAATATTACCTTCGTTAGAAAACAATATATCTAATCATGAAGATGAGATTAATCATTCACCTTCAAATGTTGTATAATTCCTCTAGGGTGCCATCCTTCCTATAATAAGGTGTGGAAGATGTGAGATCTAATGAATAAACAAAAAGGGAAATAGTTGAAGGCTATCCAAATCAAAAGGTTTAGTGGAATTTTCACAAAGAGAAAAGAGAAGAGATAAATGATAAAGAGAAGATCTGGATATCTAAGATACACTATAAAGTATTTTTGGTAACAACGCTAGAATCACAAGGAATCAGAGTGGAGAAAACCTTGTAAGGTTAGGGATTAATTTTTGGGCTATATCTTTTTTATTTAACCCTTTGAAGATGCATGATTCATTCTTTGAACTTATCTATAGAACTTGGAGCATGTAGGTAGTGGCTCTCATAAACATAATTGAGAACAAAAAATTAATGAAATAAACACTACTTTAAAGGAGTAATCTAAGTTTGGCTTCTAATCTCTTATCACGAGTTAAACAACCTAAAGAAGAAAATGGTTCTCATTTAGGAAATACAAGAGAATCAAAAAATAGCTATGGATTTTATTACAAATGAAAAGGAAATTTGAAAAAAAAAAAAAAAAACTTTAAGCAGAGAAAGAGAAGTGGAGGCTAAAATCTAGAAGGTTGTATTTATATGTAGGCGACAAGAACAATCATTGCTTTCACAGAAAAGTGAGAGAAATTATTTGGAGAAATGATGGTGAGGAAATAATGATAGAAAATGGTGGGACCCTAAGATCCTTTGACAAAATTAAAGAGGCAATATTTCAAAATTTTGAAGAAATACAAAAAAAGATGGAGCTAATAGGTAGGATACAAACAACTAGTTGGATGAAATCCCCTCTCTAGTAAGTCCAGAGGACAATCTTAGATTAGATTTGGATATCTTTGAAGAGGAGGCTTGGGAAGAAATTAAATCGTTGGCGCCTCATAAATCCCCTATACCAAATGGGTATTCAATACACTTTTACAAGCAATATTGGAATATTGTTGAATCAACTGATCTTAATTTGAATGGTTCAATATGTCGAATGATCCTCTAAAATGGGAACAGGAAAAAATTATACCTTTCTAGATTTAATTCCTAAGTAGGTATATCTTTATTCTTTCACAAAGTTTTAGCCAATATCATTATGCAATGCTTCTTATAAAATCATGACTAAAATAATTGTTAATTGGTTGATGAATCTACTGTCCAAAATAATATTAGTAAACCAAGGTGGTTAATGGGGAAAAGTAAAATTATAGAGAACATACTTTTTTCATAGAAGGTAATACATTCAATAAAAACAAGAGGAAAAAAGAAATTATCGTAAAGAATAGCATATTAAATGCATTCAATCAAGTAAGACACAACTTCCTTTTTTAAATGCTTATAAAAATTGGATTCAATTCTAGCTTTATCTTTTGGATTGCCACATGTATAAATAACCCTTGGATTTATCCTTTAGTAAATGGAAGGTAAACATTTTTTTTCACCCCTCATTTCTATTATTATGTCTGAATCCATGAGAAGGAAATTCGAGATTGAAAGGATAATGGGAATTATACCAGGGATCAAATTGGTCAAAGGAGTTGAAAGTATCAATCACTCATAATGTGTTGATGCTACCCTTTTGATAGGAAGTTCCTCTTCTATAATTGCATCATGGTTTAATGAATTTCTATATCTCTCTATTAGGGCCTCTAGATGATTTATCAACATCACTAAGAGTTAATTGTAAACTTGAAATGTAAGTAGATTCATGCTTATTGCTATGTCTAGAATCATCCTTTGTTCTTCCCAAGATGACTCATTTAAATATCTAGGAGTACTAATTTGTTTGCAATATTCCTCTTCAACTTCGTTGAAACAAATTATAATAAATATAAAATCCAAATTTAGTCAATGGGGGGTGCATTAGTTCAATCCATCTGGTCAACTCATTCTTGTCAAATTTATCCATTATTCTCCACCCATTATTTAGTATTTAACCCTACTTTCCGTAACAAGTGTTGAGCAATACATTGCATAAGAACTCAGAAGATTTCTTTGGAAATGTGGAAAATTAAAACAAAAAATATATCACTTAGTTAATTGCACAATAGTTATAGCTCATAAAATCCACATATGATTAGAACCCCTCTAATGAACCTTGCAATGGAAACCAAGTATTTATGGAGGCTTATCACAAGAAAGAAATATTGTTGTAAGAATTTTATTAATGAAAAAAAATATTTGGAGGTGATAGGAAAAAGTGTATAGATAATACTCCCCTTGTAAGAGGTGCTCCGCTAATTTAGAATCTCATTTGAGTAGCCATTCCACTAGTAAAAAAATAGTTGACTTGGATACCAAACAATGGACAAAGCATCATGATATGGAAAGATAGTATTATGGGGAAGCAAACATTATTTAATGTTCAAGGAATTCTATCCCTTAAAAAATGGTTGGATAAGTAAGGGAAAATGACTCTTTTTGACATTTTATCTTGGTTTAGATCAATCAGGTTTTGGAAGGATGGGATCTTAGGGAAATGCCTCCAAATTTCTCTACCAAGTAACTTTATATGGCCGTATTTGAAGGGAAGCACACTAAGGGATCTATTTGAAGTTGATTTTAGGGGATGTGAAACAAAGTATTGTTCAATAAAATAGAGATATGAATATTAATATTTATAATCCTCAATTCCTCTTAATTTAGGGATGTGGAGAAAAATTGGCACCAAGACAGTCTCCCAAAAATTGACATATTCTGTTGGACCCTTACACATGGAAATAATCTAAGAGTTGAAAATTTGAGAAAGAGAATAATTCATAGCTCCTCGCAAACTATAAATCTTCCATTTATTTATAGAATGTGACTATGCATCTAGGGTTTGGTAATATGTTGTTAATAGGATCAACAATAGATGTAAATGGCCTTCCTCCTAGAAATACCTATTCAATAATTGACATATTTTCTATTCCAACTCCTTTAAAGATAATCCTCTCTTTAAGAAAGTCTGATGAGCCCTTCTAAAATATGTGTGTTGGAAGATCTCACTTGCCAAAATCAAACAACTTTTCAAAATTAACAAGCATCTCCTAAGATAGTAGTTGCCAAAGAAAAATCTCTACTAGCCTGTAGAGGAATTTGGCTCTTGGTGCCCTAGGACTTGGATTGAGAGGAAATGATATGGAATAATCAATTTAATCTTAAACATTCAACTATCATTAAATCAAGATCCATATGTGACCAATTGTTATGAACAACGTTCATACTACGCAGTAATCTTAAGAACACTTGGTACACGAAGACATCCATTGAGGATAAGAAACATATATTGAATAATGCATATAAGAATTGAGATGATATATTTTCATTACAAATGAGGGTCCCATATATATAGCTAGGTGGGTACCCTTTCATGATCGGTCATATCCATAGAGACATGCCTCATCAATACTAGTTAGTCGTTTTTCATTATTATTATTATTATTATTATTAGTTTTATATATATATATTATTTGTAACATTGCCTTCCTCTTCATAAAGATTTGTCCTCAAGGTTTTATTGTTGACAAGGTGTATCATCTGTTTCTTTGTCTTGTAATATATTCACATCTTTACGAATTCTTGGGTTTGTAATATTCATTGATACAAGATCATAGGATTCCTTGAGTGATAAATAAAATTGTCGAACTAAGAAGGGATTTGACCATCCTAAATCAATCTTTTACGGAATCTAGCAGTTACTAAAAACTTGAGATGGAATTTTATCACAAGACTGAATTGTGATGACATCGAAATTTTTTGGAATATAAGTCATTTGTTTCTGGTCTGAATGATATGGATCTATAGACTGGTTGAGATGTCTTCTTTATGGTTTGGGTGTCAATATGGCGTTATTTTGATCTAACTTATCATGGGTGTGGAACTTTCTTGATTTACTTGAAATAATGATGATGTTGAGTTGGTTATAGAACATTCACTTGGAATTTTCACCATCTGAAGTGTAACATCTGAATATTTTTTTACTTCAACTAGCTTGTCTTCTCCTTGATTTTTGGTATACATTGGATTGGTATTCATTCCTCTCACTTCACCTTGAATTTCTACATTTGAATATTTCGACACTTCCTTCTTAATAAGTTGTTGTACCTTGTTTTCCAACGACTTCTTGTCCTTCTTAAGCTTCTCAATTTGCTTTAGTAAATATTCACTATGGTCTTTAAGCTAAGAAAATTATTCATTTTTAAGTATGGGGGATTACGCAGTGCATTATATTAGATATCATTTTTGGGATTCAACTGCGTTAAGTAAGTCATTCAAACGTATGACCATTTCCATGAGAGGTAGTCGTAACTGACTAATTTCTCATGATTTTTGAATAGTTCACTTAGCACTCATTGCATCGGGTGATGCTCACAGGGGTGAAGAAGTGGGATTGAAACTAGTGAAATGTGGAGAACGAATCACAGAGCATCAATCATCACTTCCGGGGCTTGCACCCGGTAACCAGGACTTCCCAGGAGGTCACCCATCCCAGAACTCCTCTGGCTCAAGCGCGCTTAACTGTGGAGTTTTTCCCCACAATCAAGCCCACTTAGCTTGCTACCCCATTTGCAAAACCTTAGCAAGTATTGTGCCTCATGAACCATTCAAGTAGAGATCCCTTGACTCTTTTTGAATTTAAGTATGGGGGATTACGCAGTGCATTATATTAGATATCATTTTTGGGATTCAACTGCGTTAAGTAAGTCATTCAAACGTATGACCATTTCCATGAGAGGTAGTCGTAACTGACTAATTTCTCATGATTTTTTAATAGTTCACTTAGCACTCATTGCATCGGGTGATGCTCACAGGGGTGAAGAAGTGGGATTGAAACTAGTGAAATGTGGAGAACGAATCACATAGCATCAATCATCACTTCCGGGGCTTGCACCCGGTAACCAGGACTTCCCAGGAGGTCACCCATCCCAGAACTCCTCTGGCTCAAGTGCGCTTAACTGTGGAGTTTTTCCCCACAATCAAGCCCACTTAGCTTGCTACCCCATTTTTGTTAGCAAGTGATTTTGTCAACTTCTCTTTACGTATTTTGTAGTATTTTTTTACCTTCTTGAAAAATCACTTTTGAAATATCTTGTATGCCTTATGGTGTTACTGAATTTGACTTCAATGTAACATCTTGTAGCGTTATTTTTTATTTTTGTATGAAAATGTCAAAAAAACATTTTTCATATTTCATATGAAAGACCCTAGAGTTCCCATCCAGGGTGAACCCATAATAATTTCAGCCTGATCCTCCCACAAAGATCAAACATGGAATTGTGATATAAAATTATAATCCCTAATGTTTAATTGTAACTTGGTTATGTCATATTATTTTTTATCACAATGGCCTAATTTTTCAATTACATTTTACTTAAGAATCACCAATTGGTTAGCAAGGTTAGGGTTTGTATAATTTGTTTCTTTAACAAGAGAGGAAATAATAATATATTTTACTGCAAGAGTCCCCTTAATTCTAAATAGCACTTCAGTGACTCTGTGTGAGGTTTCTAAAAATATTCCAATATTGGCATCCATTTTACTCTCGGAGATGAGCTTAAAGTTTTAAAAGTAATTTCTTTATTAATCCTTCAAACCCCTTTTAAAATATTAAATTGGAACTTAGTAACTTTTAATTGTGATTTTTTTTCCAATTATGTATATGAACTTTTTCTAATATCACTTTAACTATATTCCTTTTTAACTTTAAAATACTTAACTTTTAATCTAACAGTTTTAATTATTTATATTTTTTGACTTATTTATAATTCTACTACTTCTTTATTATACCTTAGTACTTCTTTATTATACCTTTTCACTTCACATATAGTTGGGATTTTGTTTATATATATATAAAACAAACCTTAAATATATAGATGGATTTATATTTTATTGAACCACTCACAATTTTAGAATTTTAAAAGGCACGATGATGAAGAATTAACTGTATGAGAGAGGCACAACTTTTGTGTTCTTCAAATTTATTCTACGAGTCAAAAAGGCGACTATGGCGAGGATTACAGTGAGATGATCAAGGGAGAATCATACAATTGTATTAGCAGTTGTGGTCACGGGAATCTGTGGTGGTGGAATTCGGTGGGGAGCCATGAAAGTATGTGGCAGTGTTGGACTAATTGTAGTCAAATAGTATTGTTAGTGGAGGATCAGTGGAGTTGTACATAATAATAATAATGACTAATGATTAATTAGTATGGAAGAGGAATATCTCATCTCAATTTTTATATACATTTTTTAATATATGTTTCTTATCATCAATTGATGTCTTCGTGTACTAAGTGTTTTGAATGTTACTACATATTATGAACTTTATTTGTAACATTGGTATCAGAGTCACATTCTCTAATCTCATACTTTGGCTATCAATTCTTCATCAACTTTGTTGTCATAGTGATCGAAGCGTTTTGTTACACAACTTTTGGATATTCTCCATTTTGTCATCAAGCCTTTGCCTATTTAAAAAAAAGGATTAGCGAGGGGCATGACTTATGTTATGAATAATATATATATATATATATATATATAATAATGATTAATGATTAATTATTATTGAAGAGGCGTCTCTTTATGGACATGACTGATCATGAAAGGGTACCTGCCTAGATATATATATGGGACGTGTTTTGAGGATTACTGCATAGTATGAACTTTGTTCGTAACATTGGCATCATAGTCATGTTCTTTAATCTCGGGCTTTGGCCATCAATTCTCTATCAACTTTGTTGTTGTAGTGACCGAAGCATTTCAGTACACAAGTTTTGGAGATTCTCCATTTTGTCATCATGCCTTGAGGGTAAAATACTGAGATATGTTTACAAACAAAAAATGGAAATAAACAACTAGGGCAATGGTAGCTTATCTCTGAGCAGAGATGTGGTGGCTACATGCCTCTAAACTGTGTTACAATGAGGCTCGAAGGCCTATTTATTGTTGAGAAACAATGGAAAACCCTAAACATCCAAAAACCTAACCCTAGAAGATGAAACACCAAACTGTGGACCCCGTTTGGCTAAATTGGTACATCAACTTCCCGGGGTCGTAAGTTTGGCATACGATCTTCGTTTGACACGTACAATATCTCGTTAGAAAGATCTATCCGAGAACTACAACTTTGGGAATAGCAACATCGGTCCATGGACCCATGTTGCTCCCAGTTTTCCCAAAAAAAACGTTGTTTAGGGCCTCAAAACGGCTCTGGAAGTTTAGGACCCGAAAAACTGCTAAAAATAGTAAACTGTGCTACAATTAAGGAAACTGAAAAGCTGAAAGAAACAATGGTGGGGGTCCAAGTGGAATTGGTGGATGGCCACCAATATCAACCTGGATCAATGACATAACTAATTTACAATTAAACATTGGGGATTATACTTTTATATAACAATTCTATGTTTGATCCCTGTGGGAGGATCAAGGTGACATTATTCTAGGTTCACCCTGGATGGAAACTCTAGGGTCTTTCATCCTAAATATGAAAAATATTTTTTGACATTTTCATACAAAAAGAAAAAAATAATACTGCAAGATGTTATATTGAAGCCAAATTTAGTAATACCAGAAGAAACCGGATATTTCAAAATTGATTTTTCAAGAAGGTAAAAAAATACTACAAAATATGCAAAGAGAAGTTTACAAAATCACCGCTGACAAAAATGAAGAAATTTCTTGGCTTAAAGACCACAGTGAAAAATTACTAAGGCAAAATAAGAAGCTTAAGAAGGACAACGAGTCGTTGAAAAACAAGGTACAACAACTTATTGA
Source organism: Pinus tabuliformis (assembly GCA_031772625.1). Lineage (NCBI taxonomy): Eukaryota > Viridiplantae > Streptophyta > Pinopsida > Pinales > Pinaceae > Pinus > Pinus tabuliformis. The sequence goes on from CM062814.1 coordinate 819,069,407, forward strand.
GAAGGAAACATCAAAATATTCAAATGTAGAAAGTCAAGTTGAAAAAATGAATGAATACTAATCCAGTGAATATCACAACTCAAGAAGAAGACACGCCAGTTGAAGTAAAAACATATTTAGATGTAGCAATTTAGACGATGAAAATTCCAAGTGAAGGTTCTGTAACCAACTCAACATCATCATTACTTGAAGTAAAATAAGAAAGTGCCACATGAATGATAAGTCATATCCCAAGAACTCCATATCGACACCCAAACCATAAAAGAAAACATCCCAACCAGTTTGCAGATCCGTATCATTCAAACCATAAACAAATGACTTATGTTCCAAAAAATGTCCATGACACCACAATTCAATGTTCTGATAAAAATCCATCTCAAGTTTCTAGTAACCGCAAAATTTTGCAAAAGATTGATTAAGATGGTTAGATCCCTTCTCAGTTTGACAATTTTATTTATCACTGAAGGGATCTTATCATCTTGTATCAACAAAGATTAAAAAACCAATAATTTTTAAAATACAAATAGATTCAAGACAAAGAAACAGATGACACGAATTGTCAGCATAAATCATTGAGAACAAACCTTTCTTGAAGAGGAAGGCAATGTTATGAATAAAACATATGTATAAATAATAATAATAATAATTAATTAGTATTGAAGAGGCATGTCTCTATGGACATGATCGATCATGAAAGTGTACTTGCCTAGCTATATATATGGGACCCTCATTTGTAATCAACATATCTCATCTCAATTCTTATATACATTGTTCAATATATCAATGGATGTCTTCGTGTACCAAGTGTTTTAAAGATTACTACGTAGTACAAACTTTGTTCGTAACACCAATAGCTTCAAATTAAACCTCAATATTTTTAGCAATGGATGAATCAACGAAATTTTCAGACATTCTATTTTGGTGGAGCCTCAAAGTGGAATCCTAAGGTAGCAGCTGCGGGAAGGGTTATTATTATTCTTGGAAGAACATTGATCTATACATATGCATGGAGTTTGTAAATCACTTCCAATAACCAAATTGAAGCATACAAACTCTTGCAAGGTTTTAACTTAGCATGCACCCTTCATATATAGAAGTTAATTATCATGGAGGACTCTGAGAACATAATAAGTCATGGTTTCAAGCACTAACCCTTTAGAAACTTACTTCCATATTTGATTTAATTAGACAAGTCATGCATGCCTTTCCTATTGCCAACTTTTATCATGTGTTTAAGGAAAACAACATTAAGGTTAATTCATGGGAAAACAAGGTAATCCAAGAAAAATTAGGTGTTATTTTCATCAATAGAAAAGTATATTACTTGTGTGTTCCTTAATGTTAGTTGTCAAATTAAATGGGAATTCAAACAAAGGGAACTCAGCTTGTGTACATGTTAAAAGGTTCCTTGGAGTGACATGACTATCCCGATGCTTCATACCTCAGTCACACATTACCTCCAATTATGAAAATTGACTCCAAATCCTACAACCTCCTATTGGTTTCAACCTCCATGTGATGGATTCATCCATGCATTGAATTAATCATTCCCATAAGTGGAATTGGATTGTGGGTAACAATGATGTAATTGGGATAATAGATGACAATATTTTCTCTGGAAGCCATTATGGGAAAAAGGTCATCCTCCATTCTCTCTTCTCTACAAGTTGGAATGTGTTTACGGAGGTTTGTGATAATTCAAATCATGACTTCTCGGGCTTATATTTTTGTATTTTGTGCCTTTTTCTGTGTTCTTCCTTTATTCAATGAGTTTGCTTCCCCTTGGCTCTCTTAAAACTTTCTCTTAAGTTTGGTGGTTTCCCTCTCAACAACACCTCTGGGAAAATTGGTCATTTTAGGAGATGGATAAGATGTTAAGGTAGCATGAAGGGTTGGTAGAAGAAAATTCTCACTATATTTTGACTCTATCTCAACAAATCCATGTCAATTATGCCAATTTTTAAACATAATTGGAGGTTGTAATGGGGATACTAGTGCAATAAAGGCAATTAATAAAGGTGGTAGAAGGTGAGTGTGTGGCTCTATGAAATAGATTCGATAATTTTGATCATGGGCATCAGACTGAAATTTGAAATCAAATCCTCCAAACTTCCACCACTAGATAAAAACATGGATTAGGTAATGTAATAGATTCTAGATTTAAATTTGAAGGATCCTAAGATTGAACATGATGTAAGGAAATTGGTGTCAAAATTGTGCCTAGTTAACTCTCATGTTTTTTAAAGATATGTAGGATACTACACATTTACTATAGGGTTTATGTTGTTTGATAGTTACACTACATGCAGCTATTAGGCATACGCATATTCTTGACTGTGACATGAAAGCAAATGAGAGATACAAAGACAACTTGCATCGTGCACATGTGCTTGCAATGTAAGATTCCTCCAATTCATGAGCGATGGGATCGTGTAGTTCGAGTGGAAGAAGTATGATATGTGTGTGAGATTGATCTTCAATGCATGCAGATGAGTGATGAGGAGCCTTGGGTGTTTCAACAATTTCTTGATCGAAAGTGAAACCAACCTCGGGACAGTGAGGGCCTGACATAACCATCAGTTCGAGCTGAAGTGACTCGACAATTTGGGGGGTTTCAGCTTCATCAATAGATAGATCATCATAAACTCGTGGCTTCTAAAAATCAATTGCAATATAATCATCATCATGATTGAATACGAGAGGAAATAGATCATGACAGCTACGATCAGCAAAATCAATGATTTCATCGACATCCTCATGATCTGATGAATCAAACAAAGGGGTAGATGAGAAGCGGACAAGTTCACCCTCTGTGTTTCCCAAAAAGGAAAATGAAAATTCAAGTGGATTTTCAATGAATAATTTACCCTCTCCATTGTCGAATGATGGACTGACATCCGGTGTGTCTGCGAGTGATCAACAATGGGTGCATCCGTAGATGGAGATACACGTGAAATCATGGATTGAAGGTTCACCAAAGAGGGCAGGGAATAAGGGAGGAGGCTCGGATAAAAAGGAGTCATCCTTCACTGAGTGTTGATGCTCAAGCTCCCAGTCATACTCTTCATGAATGATAGCGCATGTTGCTTGTGCAACACCAACTCCATCGATGGCTTTGTTATCACAAAATCACTACTGAGGGCTGCAACCAAGCAAGATTTCATGTAACTCTTTCAACCTATCTTTAGATCAAAGCTTAGCCTCTTTGATCAGAGAGGGCTCTCTCACACACTCTTGATGAAAAACATTCACTACAAAAGATGGCTAACTCTTTATTCATTCATGAAAGCAAAGCTGGTTGGAAACATATCAAACTGGTTCTCATTGGGCTATGGAGTCTCATATATTAAGTAAACAAGGAAAACATAGTGATCTCATGGAAGTCAAGGCTCTTTGCATTATATATCAAACATACTTCACCAAAACATAGCTTGCCAAACACACAGGAAGTCAGAGCATAGGATTATGAATTCTGAGTGATTGTGTTACAACAAGACTATAAAAGAATATAAAGTATAAAACACCATCATTATATTTGAACATAACAATCCATCGAGAATCTTGAGTAGAGAACAACACTGTTTTACTATTACTGTCAAAAAGGTCTTACAATGGCCCAAAACAACTCTGTTTTTCTATAAAATGTCCAACCTTTTTTACATATGAGTCATTTCTATATATAGCCAATCAAAACATTACTACCTGAGACTCCTCAACAAGCATGAAGGGAGCTCGAAACTCTGTCATTAATGACCTTATCTATATCATAAACAAACTAATTAATTACAAGAGATATTGTGCTACGAAAACAGAGGACTCCATTACATTGACACTTCAAGTCTATCTCCTCGTGTACTTTGTTGTGTTCTGGAAACTTGACACTTGTGGCACTTCAATAATAGCCAAAACAAACTGAAAACACATTCAATGGATGAGCAGCTTCGGATGCCTGATGTGTAGATGATTCATCAACCAATAAGAATATGTACCCTACATTCACGGTTTCTGCCTCCCATTAGTGTTTATGCATTAATGATCATGTTTCAAGCCATTTAATCCCCTGATAGTCCCGCATGACTGAAGAAAACTAATGACCTGGCCATCCCATAACTGAACATGTGTACCACTCAACACCTCGGCAGCTCTATCCAAACCCTAAAAATTCGGACATAAAGTGAAAACTTTCAACAAAAGACAAAATTTCACCTTTTCTTCGAATACTTACACCTGGCATCCTTTTTAAACATCTGACTGACTTTCTATAGTCTCCATGCTGGCATTAAGTCATCTCTTCAAATATTTGCTGACCTCAGCATTCAAACTCAAGTTTTCAATATAAACAGTCATCTACAGCAGTTTCGTAGCGCGCTACGAAACTGCTGTAGGTAATCAAAACCAAGCATATAAACCTTGAAGCAACAATAACTTAACTCAGTGATTTCTTCAGTCATTCTACACAGGTGTAAGGACATCAAAAAGTCTCAAAAAGCTTTAAAATGTTGACAGCCAAAATATACCAAAATTTGGAAAGCACATTTGTCCTTGGATCATTTAGCTAGTTTGTCTAGCTTCCCTTTCAAGCTGCTGACTTCTTCCTTTAACATCTTGTTTTCTGCTCTTAAACTTGCATTCATTTGTTTCATGATTTTTGCCTGCTTCAGAGCTGGCACTGTCCACACATATGCATCAGATACTGAGTCAGCTTGACTGATCAAACTTGTTCTGCCCTTCATTACAGCCTTCTTATAACTTGTATATCTTACTGCCTTTTCCTTAAAAACATTTTGAACCTGAGGTATTTCTTCCTTTGTTGCTCCAGCTTGTTTCTTAATAGCAATCACATTTCCACTTTGACTGATAACAACCTTATTATCCTTGTTCTTGCTTTTGGCTGTTTGAACTGTTTCAGAGAAGATTTCAAGTGCCTCTGTCCTAGGCACTTCCAAAGGTGCTTTCTCTTTCTGAGCTTTCTCCACTTCTTTAATTTGTCTTCTAGTCACTGGTCTGCGTGGTTTAAAGGCATATTCTTCACTTGGTTCTTCAAACTTTAACCTTTTAGAAGCCCTTGATTTTTTAGAACTTTCAGGTGAGGACTGAGTTAGATCAATATGCATTGGTGATACCAATTGATCTTGCTCAAGTTCAAGTGGTTCAATTTGTATTGGATGATCTTGCTCTAGTTCAATGGCTTCAAGTAAGTCATTTAAACTTCCCTTTGAAATAGGACTTTCTTCCACAGGGACTGACTTTCCTTTCTCTTTGCTTAGTTGGCTTCTAGTTCTCACCCTTGAAACCTTTTCAACTTCACTGGATTTAGTTTCATCTTTCCTTTTGTGAGTCTTCTGCTTTGATGACTGAGGTGTTTCCTTAGGTGATGACTTAGGGGTTTCCTTTTCAGATACTCTAGATGATTTAGGAGTTTTATCTACTGATGCTTCAGGTGTTTCTTTAACTGCTGGCTTAGGAGTTTTCTTCATTGATGCTTCCGGTGCTTCTTTAACTGCTACAGACCTCTCTGATTTCTTTGTTTTAGCTTTAGGCTTCTTATGGTCTGTCACTTCTCTTCTAAGTTCAGCCAAAGTAGGTTCCTCACTCCTTTCTTCTCTTTCTCTCACAGGTAATGGAGTGAGGCCTGTTTTGCTTGGGAAACCGGCCATAAACACAAATGAATCCCAGTCTTTACCAATTTTTTGTAAACTATCTAACACCAGCAATTTTACTAGACCATGATGAAAAAGGGATGTTTCATAAGCATCTTTCTTTAACTGAATCTTATCACACATTTTGCTAATACTCCTGAACAAATAGAAAGGTATGTCTATTGAACTCTTACCAGTGAAGTGTAACAGAAGTTTGAAGTGGTAGGAGTAAACTTTATTGTACCTACCCTCACATGTCAGGTACTTCTGGATGCATGTCAATAGCATAGCATAATTTTCCTTTAGATAGCTCCTTGGGACTGCTTTAGTGAGATCTTCATCTACATAAGGTGCCTTCAAAAACTCTTTGCATGGACCCATGTCAAACTTGAAGTTCTTGAACCATTCTTGGCCACCCCTCGGGATTTCTGTGACAGTGGAAATAACTTCAGGGGACACCGGAAACTCCAACATGGCCACCTTCGAATTCAGTCCAGTGAAGTTTAATGCGAAAGCCTTGGTCACTTCTGCATGTCCTCCCTTCAATTTTTCGCAAAATCGCCAGCATCCAGCACTTCGAAATGCCTTTGCTACCTCTTCATCCCTGAGAGTAACATCTAACCCCTCCGGCTCTGTCCTCACACATTTACCAGAATGGTGTTCCTTTCTTTCCATGCTGCTTTGAGTAATTTTACACAAAGGACTAATGGTGGCTTGTAGCACGAAAACAAACTTCAGCTTTGGAGAGCAGGCTCACTTGCAGTAGTCCGTTTAAATAAAAGCTTGAGCTTTTCATATAACAAACACGTTCATATGATATGAAGAACCCATTATGAAATGACCACCTCTTATAACATCCCCTAAACTGACACACAACTACATGACTTCGGACCTTATGGCGAAATAATGGCTTATCATGACATGGAGAGGGTGTGAAATGACAATCATGAACGGACTTGTGACTCACTACTCTCGGATTTGACATTCAGAGAAAAACGCTGCAAAAAACCCTGAAACCCCGATTTCGTAGCGCGGGCAGTTCAAATTTAACAGGATGCGCTACGAAATCGCTGACAAACAGAGCGCTGCGAAAACACGAAAACATTATTTCGCAGCTAAACTGACCAATCACACCCGCGCTGCGAAACTGCGCAAGTACCAAAGACATCATACCCGCGCTGCGAAACTGCGCAAAGTACCAATGACATGACATGCTTTAACTAACAATGATGGAGGGTGTCTAATGATTTTTCCTTTACACGAATTCACATCAATAGCTCTTGAATTTCAAATTTGAAATTGACATATGCTAATAAACCTATACACAAGACTTCAAGACTTTATATAAAACTTATGGACAACCTTATATACATGAACTATATTTCCAAGTGATAACAGGCTTGATCCTCATTCACAACAAGTGTAGAGTCCAGAATGGAAGAACACGAGGTAGTATCATCCGGAGGATCATCCGAGTATGAAAACAGAGGTTGTGGTACAAAATGCATCTGACAACTCAATGGACTCACAACCAAATCTACAAGAAAATTAAGTGATGTGATGTTGGGAAGATGTGACAGTTGAACAGATGTGTGTACCTGTTCTCCCGCATCACTCTTCAGTGATTGAGCTGTTTGATAAGGGATCGGCGGACAGTGACTTGTGACAGTGACTGTGTCCGTCTGTGATTGCGCATCTCCATCACTAAAGTATGCTGAGTGAGGCTTAGGCTCAAACTTCTTCTTGGCAGGGACTGATTTGGTCAGGATGTTCTAGATCAAAATGATGGAACGTATCTTTAATGATATCACAGAAATGCTCAAGTGAGTGCACGCTGTCAGCTGATATGCTACAGCACCATCGTCGTGGGGATTTGCGAAGTGCGTGTGTAAGCAGAAAGCTGGCTTGTTCATCAGAACATCCATCTTCCCCATCAAGCATGGCAGGGAAGTCATGTATGAACACAGGTCGGGCCACTTCGCCTTCACCATCATACGTGAATTCAGACAAGAGATCAAAAAACTCCCTCGTGATGTGGAGAGGCTCAACATGAGAAAGACATCGTGGAGGGATGAGTGTAATAGCATCCATGATAGATGTGCAAAGGTTCAAAACAGGATGAGAGGAGACAGCTTGTAATCTGGCCCTCCTTCTAGCGCCAAAAATGTTGACAGTGTTGGACCCGCCAACATGTCAAGGGATCTCCCTGGTAAAATGTCCCAATTAGACCTTAGACCGTTTGGTGTAGGAATCCCAACAGTGGGTCGTACAGTGTCGCCTTGACCGTAGTTTCACACAGAGGCAAGTAATATGTCCCTGTTGGTAGCAAGGGTGTGATAGATGCAACGAGTCAAGGAAGGTGCATGAACGGTTCTAACACACAGCAAATGGGGTGAGTGTGCCCCTTGGAAACATGTGATAACGCGCGGCTTAGAAGGAAGCACATGAGTGAAGATGCATCACAAGTTGGAAAGCAAGTTAGCAAGCAATCCAAAGTGATGGTTAAACCAACAGCACATTTCAGTAAGATTCATACATACTTATACAAAATAGTCCATACATGCATGCGTAAGCAAACAGATGCATATATAATTTAGAGTAAACAAGATATTTGGAATACAATATGACATATGCATGAAGCGTGTTGGCTCTGTTATATTAAGAAGTGTAAGTTCCAGTCATACAATACATCCATGTCCAACCACTACTTCCGATAGCGGAACATTACAGTCACAACCGCTTGCTCCTCCAAAGAGATATACTAGCTTTGCACAGTGGAGAAGCCAAGGCTCATTACAATATTGTCCAAGCTCTCTCTAAGATATTCCTATTGGAAGCTTGGCTGACCAAAAGCCTATACAATGAGTTATGAGGGACTATATATAGCAAAGGGTGGGGTGGCCCTTTACATTCCCCTTTGTGACATTTCATCTACCCTCATGACCCTTCATCTACTCTATGACTGTTACATACAACTATCGACACTTGAACTTACACTTGACAAGACATTACATACAATCTGCCAATGTACCCATGTTAGACAAAATAGGCTTGAGAAAGCCATGAAAGACATCACTATAACTCAGACAACTATGAGAAGACCAGCTCTTCAACATCCTCATGGTGGTCGACAGTAGCGAACTGATGCCAAGCTAGGTAGTCTGCAATGGTGTCCATGTACTCAAAGGTGACATCTCTCTGCAAACGAACTCTTGCCTCCATAGCATCTAGGTACACTACTCGAGCTCCTCTATCCAACTCATCTGATAGCATGCGCATCATTGTCTTGAGTGCGGCCAGACTAGCAACATACTTGTGCATGGTGTCTGAACTAATCACCAAGGCTGGGCTAGTGGCTATGCACATCAACTCGTCAAAGTATGAGTCAAGCTCCAGTCAGAACTGTGCCTTTTTCTTTGCCTAGGTGAGTGTCCCAATAGATGGGTTCGCATGTGCGCACACAACAACATCCATACTCATGATTACCCGTGCATGGGAAGCCTGTACACTAGTGATGAGTTGCAGGAGATCTTCATAGTTTTGGATCTGACTCTGGATGCGTGCCTTCATCTCGACTGCTCTTGGCTTCATCATCTTAGGCAAGTGTAGCGAGGCTCCCTTGTATCTCATTGTCCATGTTTTTATGTAATCAACGACACCATGCACATTTGACAAGATACGTGTTGTCCTAGCACATCGCTACTGCTAACTGTTGAGATGGACAATTGTCTTATGCACGGTACCAAACTTGGAACACAATGCCCGCATGACTGTGTCAAGGGACAATACTTCATCCAGTATTGCCTTCTTCAACTCTGGTTGGGCGGATGTTGTAACCATTTCTCCACCTTTCTTGCCCATCTGTAGCTCCTTATCCATTCGCTTGTTTTCAGTTATCACGAAGCGAACACTTGAGCTAGTGGCTTCAGCATATGCTTTGGTAGCGTTGGCAAATGTTGTTGGATGGTTTGCGCACATCAGACACGATCACTCGTTCCTAAAACTGCACATGAGATGTGTGATCATCCAGAGTTGACACTCTACGAGATTGCACAACTCTATGTTGGGATTCATCAAATGAGATGTTATGTATCTCCTCCTCCGGATTGTCTCCAAGGATCTCAGTGTCTCCTTGGTCACCTGGGACTTTCTCCTCTTCTGGATGTGGTGAAGATGGTGGTTGACCTCTTGGTGATGAGGCATGAGGTTGATATCTTTCTCTAACTCTTGTTACTCCATGTTTGTATCCATCTGCTCAAGTGCTTGTTCAATCTCTTGAGCAAAGTCCTACTCCTGCGATGGCTCACCCTGTCTGCCTGATCCCAGTTGTTCGGATCAGTCGGCTACTTGTACGGGAGCAGTTTCATCTTTCTGTACATGTTGCGACCCCTCTTGTACCTATTCCTGTTGCGCTTCCTTCTCCTATCTACGCAGCCCCTGTTCCTTCCGAAGTTTCTCCTTCAACTCATGCAACTCCTTCTTTATTTCCTCCATTCTCTATTTTTTTCTCTGCCCTTTGTGTGTTCCTCTTGTTTCGATGTTGCCTCTTCGCCTCTATTTCCAAAGCTGCTTTCTGCACAAGTGGGTCTACTTAGAACTTGCAGCTTTGTTCCTTCTCCATGTTGTCGACAATCTTCCTCTTTCCCTTTTCGCGCACTATTATGTTTACCTTTGTTGTTGTTGTTGCTGTTGGTGTTCTCGGGGATGCTGCTTCGCTAACCATTCCACATCTAGGCCGACGGGTTCATTGGGTCTAGAGAAGTTGTTACAATATCTCCATGTGTCTTCCTCTACCCAATGACATGCCCCATGGATCCAAGTAAACTGTACTCTCGTGCAGTGATCTCTTACAAGATAATGTGGGCCATACGGATTGTAGCTTCGAGCGTTGAATGGATATTTCTTAATATCCTCTGCTTCGAGATCGCATGCTTGAAATTATGTATCTCGTATAACCCAATCCAAAATGAAAGAGAGGGCCAAGGTGCCTTCTTCTTCTGGTGCAGCCTCACTGACAATCCTACTGAGATGTGATATGATACTTCCTGCATGATGGGTTTGTCCAAGGAAAACTTCGGTAGAACATGCAGAGGCCTCTCCGCATTGTACATCTGTATGAAGGTATCAGATGGTGAGGCATACCAATCTATTATATTGATTAGTGCCTCCATTTTTGCCTTTGACATGCAGGGTGGATACTGTTCAAAATCATCTTATACACCAGAGTGACAAAATGATCGGACAATAGTGTGATAACTCCTCTGAAGCTGCATTCGAACAACATCTTACAATAAGTGTTCACATAGGTCTTCGTCAATATCTATGCCCACTTCAAGCTCAGGAACTCCTAACGGGCACATATTACGTCCAAGATGTAGGCGGAAATGTATATTTCTTCCTGTTGATCATTGGGCAGCTTTCGAGCTCTTGATACCTATTCCTTTAGCTGGTGAGCCAACATGTCGGACCATTTGCATGATTTGCCTTCTCTGGCCAGTTGCTCAAACACGATCACCCAACTCTGCGGTAAGGTTTATGTGTTCTCTTTTCCATTCAGGCGACATGCAAAGATGACCAAGTATTGATACACCTTCCACAGTATCTTCGTCTTGTAGACCTAGTTCGGTGTCATTCTGAATTTGGCCAGCTCCTTCACCCAGTTCTTCAAGATATCTCTAGAGTTGGCATTGTTGTTGGGTATGCTCAAGTGTGTCTCCATGGTGATACTGGCTTCGAAATATAATACATATGTTCATAATCATGTGCCCTAAAGATAGAAATATTCATCGCGCTGGCACTACTTAATTTCATTGTTTCAGGATCAGTGTGCAAGATGATCCAATGTATCATGTCCGTGCATGTGAAGACATGATACCTGCATGCAATCAGGTACAAGCTGGACTTGTGGATGTTCACATAGACTTGGTGGTCTTTGAGATCTTCCCCAAATGTGCCTGCAAATGCATTATTGACATCTTTCCATTTCAGCTTGGTGTCCTTGTCTACAATCAGCTTGGTATCTTCATAGATTGGTAGACTTTTAGAAACTCGCTCAACTCCTGCTCAAGTTGCACTTTCATCAGTGTCCTTTGATCCTGCTCTCTTGGAGGCCATTGATCCTTAACTGCTGAGAGATCAATCAACACCTGCTAGATCTAGAGACATAGCGACATGCATGGCAAGAAATCTGTCAGCAAAAACCAAAGAAAACTTGAGGAATGACATGTAACATACCTAGGGATTGACTAGAAAGGATTGCGCATTTTTCCCTGGGAAGTTGGGAGATTGGCTGCTAGAACTGCACAAAAGGTAGTCTGGGCTGCTAGGAGGTTGGTTGACTGCTGGAATTGCACAATGCACAATCTAGACTGGCCTGCTAGCTGTTAGAAGTGTGCAATACGCAATTTCTATCGGCAATGGTTGCAGGCCTAGTTATTGCATTATGCAATTTTAAGGGCCAGCAGTCACTGCCCCTCAGAATTGCGCAATGCAAGATTGGAGGACAGTCACTAGGCAAAAATGCACATTTTCTGAGAGGAAAGCAGAGCCTTCCCTCTTAGGATTACACAATGTTGTCTTGGTGAGGCAGAGTCTGAGCCAAGGCTACCCAAACCCACCGACGGGCAATTGAAATCAAATGTGAAGGTGAATGCATGGTGATATTGAGTCTAAGCAGGAGTGAATGATCATGCATGAAAACAGTGAATGAAAGATTCAAAAAATGGAACAATATGCATGTGTGTGAAGTGAGTCGCTGAATCGGCGACTGTTCGTGCAAAACAGTGTCATGCATGCGACAATAGTGAGATGCTAACAGAAATTGAAGCGATGCTAGTACAAGCTAATATGCATGCAAACGACAGCAAGAGTTCATAGAAATCAAGCAAGTGGCACTCACACAAGCCAAAACACAAAAAGCGACAGAAATGTGGCAAAAGACAAGTTAAGAGGACTTACCATAAATAGTTAAGATGGATGTGTCGAAGACCCCTAGATGCGCTATGGGATGTTAAATCTCCAAGATCGATGTGAATAAGTGAGCTCTAAAGCATCGAATAAATAAGTTTGAGGCTCATGACGTGCATGCCACAAATCTAGGAAAAAGTGACACTTGGAGAAAAGGTTCTAAAACGATCTTTGCATGTAACCTCCAGCTGCTAAAAATATCTCTCTAAAATCTAAGGATGCTTTCTGCATGTTGCTTTTTTCTATTTCGGGAAAAAATAGCCCATGCATGCAAGTCAAGTTTTCTCGGTCCCGGGTGGAACCGGTCAACCCAATGGCACACGCAACAACCTGCTTGACTGAGGGGAAAATTTTCTCATTTTTGGGAGGGAGCTAGGTTGGCTGCCTAGAAGGATTGTGCAATTTCTGGGATGAGCAGATGACTGATGCCTAGAATTGCGCAATTTTTGGGCTGAGCAATCCTGCTGGGACAAATTCCGTATATTTTCCAGGGAAGTTTGACGGGCATAATTGCACAATTATGGAGCCCAGTAGCCTGCCAGTCAAGATTGTTGATGAGCCTAGGTATTGTAGCAAGCATGCTCCAAATCCTAGGGCTACCAGCTTTACTTATCAACCCGGGGTTCGTACAAACATAGAGGTGACTGTGCTATATACACAAGTAGAAGTGAAGGTATTTCCTGTTGTCACTACTCATCTGGCAAGAGACCCCGGAGGTTCCAAGCCAGACTTCTATAGGGTCATAATAAGCTTGATTTTGATGGAAGGAGGGAAAACCTATTCTAGGGGAGAGCTATTATACTGTAGAAATGAAGAAAACAACATGCAAACCTAAATCACCATAACCTAATTAATCATGAAAATAGCTAGACTAAGAAGAATTACTAAGCAACACTAATCTAATGCTAACTATCTAATTTGTAGGAGTAAAGCAGCAAAACTAGACTAAGGGGTCAAAAATGAAACTAGGATAAGTCTGTGTATAGGCGAAAGAAGCAGTTAGAGGTCAAAATGGTGAAAAGAGGACGTAATGAGAAATAGCGCATGAGGACTATTGGATCAGGCGAGTGAAGGGTAAATGAACAGTTGAGATCAGACAGTAGGAGGGTACGTAGGCGAATGGGTGGATATGGTGGACTAACAGGATGGATGGCTGGGATTATATCGCGGAGGCAATCGGAAGATGAACGGTGGATATCGGCCAAGCCAGTTGGCAATCAGGTGAAGCGACAGCCGTCAAATCTGGCAGGGTGAATCGATGGTGGAGATCGTAGCGCGACAAGAAACGTGAGGAAATGATGAGTGGGTTTGGAGGGTGGTATTTTTTATTTCGCGCACCCTCAAAACCATAAGTTGTATTTTGAAAATTTGTGTGATTAGCCTCCCCAGACGACACGTAGCATGAGGAAACTACCCACCTCGCGTGCTCTCATCCCGATAACGTTCGAACAGAAATCCACGCAATATGGCACGAAGGCCGTCGGATCTAGCAAAGAAAATCTACGGTGGAGAGGTGACCAAGTAGGTGGTGAGCTCCAGTATTGCAGCAATGATGCTACAACTCCTGGGACTCCTAATTTACTTTTATCAACCTGGTAGTTCGTAACAAACTTGGAAATGACGGTGCTATATGCACAAGTACTAGCTCTTACTGCAGGCTGTCACTTGATCAGCTGGCACAAGTTCGCTAGGAGCTTAAGCCAACTTCTATGAGTTCTTAGAAGAATATTTTAACTGTGACGGACGAAAGCTAACTCAAAATAGGCTAGTCTACTTGCAGAAGGAAGGTGAAAGCTGAAAGGAAATGCAAACCCAGCAAACTCTAGTTTTACCAACTAACCCTACTTGTGCAAGAAAAGAGATGGCAGCTACTGAAATGGATGCCATTGACTATTGCAAAGGTAAAATGCATGTGTTTAAGCTACCTCTGAAGGAAAATATGGAAAAATCATCTTTTTGTATTTTTGAGCAATGTTATGCAGAATTATTATGCATGTGTTTTAACTATTCTTGATTGTTCAGAGGTTTATTGGCGAAAGGAAATGGAGTGGGTGTTTGCAGGAGGTTTGGAAGGTGTGGAGAGGACCTAAGGGGTCCCTAGCACCCTTCTGGATATTTCCACCGTGCTCAGATCTTGAAAATTCGCTTGCGTGAACTTCTACAGGAGGCTGCAGGGGATTTACAGGGAATTCTACAGGAAGTTCTACAGGAACAGGCCAAAAGTGGTTTTTAGAGGGTTGATGGTGGAAAAATGGTGGGAAAGTGGAAATGAATGGTGGATAGGGATGTTAAGGGGTCTAGGACCTGGTAAATGAATCTCAAGAGTGATAAAGATGGTTGGATTTGTTCAAAGATGAAGAAAGCAATGTTGCACAAAAATGTAGAAATTAGGGCAAGTTGGGAAAGTATGGCGAATGGGTGAAGGAAATCTTGAGCGAGGGACTAGAGTAGGTCGTATGATGGAGGAAGGATAGGTTGGAGTGTCTTACAGGTGTTCTACACACTACTTTCCAAAACTGATCCAAGGAAAGACTAAAAACAGAGATTTATCTATTTTGACCTAATTCTGACCTAGAAACCAGAAACATGATGAAAAAAAGTTTATAAACAGGAAATCATGCAACAAAGCTATTGAAACTAAGCAATAACATATCTAAGCATGAAAACACAACTGATATCAACTTTTCCAACTCAAAATCTAACACTGGCAGTTGCATTGGAAGGCAAAAACAGTGTTTTTGTGACAGCAAGTGTGCCTTGGTCTCAATTCATGGTCCCAAGGAGGGAGAAAGGATATCAAGGACTTCTTGGTAGCCTTTTTTTGGATCTTTTCTGTTATCAAACTATCAAATCAACCTGAAGCATGAACAACTATCTTAATCATCAAAAACAACCTAAGTAACAAAGCAAGATTTTAACCTAAATGACAGAAATTATTCTATGAATGCAGGAAAAACACATAAAAGTACACAAAGGAGGTACTTGGCACTTGGGTTGGGCCCAACCCCAAGAGCTACAACCTCCTAAGAAAGCTCAGATTTGATTCAAAGCTGGATTCATCTTCATTAATCAAAAAATAATAATTACATCATAAAAACTATCTGCAAGAAGAAGCTCGAAAATGTGCTGATACAGGGCTGCACTAAAGTGAAAAAATAGACTTATCAAATTGCTAAACTACTAAGTTTTGAAGCCTTCCTATTTATGCAAACGAGGACTCCCAACAGTCCTCCTTAACTTTAGGAGCTTGGCTGCCCAAAACTGTAGTTAACAGCCAATTCACTAGACCTGCTCAGCTGCCCTTTGAAATCATCTTTGGTGGGCTATTGAACTTCGAGATGATGGTGGAGAACTCGAGGAAGGGGTCGCTTAGTGTAGGAGACACCCCTCCTATAAATTCTCATCCTTGTTTCTTCGAATTTGGCTGCCAATCTACTCATAAATGCCTGATCTTGGTCCAAAAATGTCCAAAAATATACAATAAGCACGTATTAGACTTTGTGGTCAAGTGACTATTCCCATTCACTCAATTAAGATAAATATATTCAAAAGCATGCATAAAAATATGGATAATGGTGGATTAAATGAGAATAATAGGAAAAATGAGCCCATATAGTTACCCATTTATGGGGCTCATCATCACCCCCTGTTGAATGTGTTGCTCATCCTCTAAGCAGCTAATCCAGTCCATCATCTTTGATTGCTTTGACTACCTCTTTGACATCCCAGGCCTCTAAGGTGATGTCCTCTTCTCTATCATGAAAACCTGCCTTTCTATCTACTTCCTCTCATTGTCTTTGTTGTTCTTCTTCCTTGACCCCTTCTAACAGCCCTAGCAGTAGTGGAGGGTTGAACTTAAGGCCAATCCAATTGGATTTCAAGTTCTGCATTGATTGTTTGTATACGGGCACTCTTCTCATAGCCTCCATGATTCTGGTTGGGGAGTGATACTCTCTTATTTTCAGACTATGGGACAATGTGTTCCATATCCTTGTGCAAGCATGAATGCAATTATCACCAAACAGTCTTTCCGTATCTTCAAAGTGAGCAATGGCCTGAGCTTGCCTTTCAACATAGTCAGGTGCAATGTGAGGTTTGTCTGCAAGATGTCGATGGGAATATATAAGAGTTGAGGGATCTTCTGGTTCTTCCCTTATCATGAGTGGCTCACTTAGCTCCCTGGCCATAATATTCTGGATCTCTACTGCCCTCTTTTCCTCATGGCTTAACCAAGAAGCCATGGCCATGAGTTGTAGATCTCCTAATGCAGTGTTTGGGTCCCATAGATTCATGTTAGGAAGTGCCAAGTTGTGTAAATAGAATTCTGCTAACTTGGCCTTATCTTCAGCTGAGCTACTGTCACACAAATGCATAAACTGATTGTAATTTTGGAATGGGATGGTGCCCCTTTGGGCCAATGTGTTAATTTGAAATTGCAACCATTGGTCTTTAAGATATAATGCATAGGATTTAGCAGGTTGCCTACATTGTAAGGCTTCTATTGCCCAGCTGGCCATGTAGGCCATTTGGGCTTCTTTTTCTTGCAACTGTTGTTTTAAATCCTGTACTTCTTCTGTTGCCTGAGACTCCTTTTCTTGCAATAGTTTCTTTAGCATCTCAACATCAACTTGTAGCTTTCCCTCTTTCTGTTGTTTCTCGGTTGTTTCCTTGCCTGCTGGAGGTCCTTCTTGCTCTTGCTGCCCACCCAAAATGGACAGCCTATCTTCCTTATGAACTTCCTGTAGCTGCAACTGCTTTTTCAGCAGCTCATTCTCCTCTTGTAGTTGGGCTCTTTTGCTGCTTTCTATGTGCCTCACCATGGCCAACTCCCCTCTTAATTCCTTTGTCCTCCATGTGGCTTATGTCCTCAACTCCTTTATATTTGGCGATTTGCATCCATGTGTGTGTTCTGACCCTCTCTTTTTCTAATTTGAAGAATAAAGGTACAGCAAATTTCTGTGGGATGATTTTCCGACCCTATAATAGATTGTAATATGAGCCCAAATTAGGTTGAGGGGTTGGTTCAGGTATTTCTTTGGCATTGCTCTCCTCCTGTGACTGTTTGGCTGCCTTCTTCTCCAATTTCTCAGTTTCTTTTAACTTGGCTAGAGTTTCCTGTAGAGATGTTTCAGCTTCCTGTAGAACTGTCATTGAGTCCATCAACTTAATTCTCTCTTTCCATGTAGAGGTTTTTGGGCTTCCTCTTTCATAGGTGATAGATATCCTGGAAGAAGACTCTTCCTTCTTTTTAGTGGGTGAGTCCTCAATGACAATTGGTTCCTTTGATGGTGGCTAGGGTTTGCCCACTTTGATCCTTGTGCTTTTTTTGGCTTTAAAGTACATGGAGGTTTGTCTTTTTCTTCTTTTTATTGTTTTGTAGGTGTGCTTAATGCAGCAAGCACAGCTGCTACTTCCCTTGCCAACGTTTCAAGGGATTTTTCTTTCTGTTGTTCTTTTCCTTCACTTCCTGTAGAAATCTCTATGCCCATTTTTTCTACTTGTGTCACTGATATCTCAAGGTGTGTCTTTTCTTTCTTTTAATGGGTGCCTTCCTTGGCTGTGGTAGTCTTCTTTTGGGCTTTCTTGTCCTTTTTCTTTCCAATCTTTGTCCTTTTTCCCTTCTCTATTTTTGATGTTGTCTCATTTTCTGTTTTAGGCTCAGTAGTCTTGTCAAATTCCTCTTTTTCCTTCTATTATTCCTCTATTTTTCCCTCTAATTGAATGTGTTGTGCTCCCTCATCATTTTTCTTCTCAATTTCTTTAATTTTCTCCCCCTCATCACTGCCGGATGGGCTGATGTTCTCAGTCGAAGTTCTGATGTTATCATCCCTGGACATATTTCTGAAGATTTCCCAAGCTATGGGGATAATATAGGTGTGTAAAGCATCTTCCACCAATAGTTTGATGAGCCCGTGGTGGGCCAACTTATCTAAGACCCCTCCATTTAGCTTTGTACCACATTCAATTAAAGACTGAAGGAGGAAATATAGGCTGCTCAATTTCTGGCTGGAGGCAAGTCCATCCCATACATCAATTCATGTAACAACCTAAAATGATAAACATAAATGATGTTGAACCTCCCTTCACATGTGATATACTTCATTATTTGATAACTAACTTCACTCTAGAGAGGAGGCAAGCTTGTCCTTCTGACCCTGTTTTTATCTTTTACAGGATGCTCCTTAGGCAGAAAAAATGTTTTCTTAGCAACTTTTCCCGTGATTTCTCCTCTTTGCTCCAAGGGAGCCCCAATGGGAGACCGGTAATTCTACTGATGAAATCAGGTGTAAGTTCTAGGGTCAAACCCCTAAAACTAACTGTGGCATGTGTCTTTGAATGCGGTATTAGGGACATCAAAAACTCTTCACTCCCCTCCTCATCATAACCCTGAATTCTGTCAAAGAAGGATATCCAGTTTGCCCTAGTGAAGAGGTCCACCACCTCAGGGTGCTCATACAACTTACTAGAGTTTAAAGGTTCTTTTCTCATGAATCCTCCTAGCATGGTGTTGAGTGCTCTTTTTGTGTTTTAACCAGAAAAGAAAATGCTCAGGTGGAAAATATAACAGTCAATCACTGAAACAAAGGATCGTTGAATTCAATTTTTTTGAAACCAAGAATGAATTTCCCGTGTGCTTCCTTAAAACATCAAATGGAAATAATTCCCCTATTTTAAACTACTGTCACCCTGAATTTGACTTTCTGTTGTTGAAAAGAAAAAAAATTCTACAGAACAGAGGATAAGGACACATGTTCTTTTCTCAGCAAGTTGGATAGATATGCAAATTTGATTTTTTTCACACACACAGGCCAGCCTCTACTGCTGCATGTACCTTTCTTACAGGAGAATTTGAAAAAGGATGAGGAGATTTCGGATGCAGAGAGAAAAAGAAACTGTGTAGACTCAAGGAAATATGCAGGCAGACTTTCACTTTTTCAATGCACAAGCAGACTTTCACTCTCTTTTTTCATTCTAAGGTCATGTTTAATTCACCACCTTACTCAAACAAATCATGCACAGAGAAGTTTTCCTGAGCCTCATTTTGAGCTTCAATTTCGACGAAAATCCTAGGTTTTCTTTCTGCAGAGTTGTTCTCTGCCTTTCTTGTAGAAATCTTCCAACTCTTATAGAATGAAACTGTGCTCCTGTAGAGCCCGATAGGCAGGATATTTTTTAAAAACAGGCAAAAAAATGGCGGAGGACGACTGGTTAGCTGCTCTGGAAGTGGTAGGTGCATACTCCAATTGAGGACGTCGTGAATGCAAAATGAACAAAGGGTGGTGAAGGTTTCAACTGAGTTGTCTCTTAACTACTGGCGTGATTCTTGGTGACGAGATGAGGTGGCCGTATGGGTACGTTATCCCCATCCAGATCATTGGTCCTACATCACGGTCATAATTTTTCTGCATGCCGTCTAACCGCCATCACCTCCTTTACTACCATTATCCGCCGCCACCACTACCAGTCCCAAATATTTCTTCTTGAATGGACATACTACATGTGCTGGCTGCATATCTGATCGGAAATTTTTAATTTGACGGGGATCGTTTGAATTCCACGAGGATGTGCAACTAAATGAGGGTGGCCAGTTAACTGGCCATCGATTCCATTCAATCTGAACCATTCCCATAGTCACACAGCCTTGAAATATGATTCATGTAATTGAGGAATAGGTTTAGGCACTTACCTGCTCAGTCGCGGCCATGTTATGCATATTTCGGATTTTGGAACCCATTTCTTCATTGATGTTGCTGCTTACGCTCTGCATGCTCGGCCTCAGGCTTTTGCTGATGTTCACATGTTCAAACAAATCTCCTTGCATGTTTCATATTCCATACTTTGTTGTCCCTGTCTCTGGAGTATGTTTTTCAAAGGGATCGGTTGCTACAGGAATCTTGTAGGATTTCCTGTAGTTGCTTCTCCTTCTGAAATTCTAAAATGAGTAGGGCTACAACTGTTGACGAAGGTCTCAGCTGACAAGGAATCATAGATGGAAGGTATCAGGTATGGTGAGTGAAAAGGTTGCTACTTTGATTTGTCAAAAAAAGTTTGTGTTTGCAGCATGAAGGAAACAAAATTTCTATGTGTGACTGTGCAGGGACATAAAAATGCGTGTAATTAAGGTGTACTGAGATGGAAAAGGTGACATAGGGCAATGGATGGAGGTAGGGAGGTTCATAGGCCTCATAAACAGATTTCAAACCCTCGGTCCTCTTCTGAGATCAATTTTGGCTTTTCTGTAGTTTCTACAGGATCCTCCTGTAGAAAATACAGAGTTTCCTGTAGGATGTGAAATTTCAGACCAAATGAGACCAAATCTTGGGGAAGGGTAACGATGATGGAGGAATGGACTGTGAGGGATTCATGTAGCCTGGTCATGTCCTCTGCCTTTGTCTTGTGTGATCCTCCTAAAACCTGCAACGACCTTCCAGCAACCTGCAATTTATTCAAAAGAAATTAGGTTTTATTTTTTCTCTTTTTTCTTTTTTTCTTTTTTTAGTATAACATAGTTGGGGCGCCTCCAGGAGGTTTTCACCCTCACTGTCTGCCCTGGGCACCTCCAAGAGGTTTTCACCCAAGGATTTTTTTCTTTTTTTTTTCTTTTTTCAGTGTTTTTTTCTATTTTTTTTTCATGGTGTAGGTGGATGGAGACAGGGACCTGCTCCACTACCAATACTGATTTATCAAGAGTCTCAATGAACTTCTGCTTGCAAAGGGGCTTCATGTAGATCTTTAATCTATGCCCATTGACGAGCATGGGGATGGCTTCTTCATCAATGGTCTGAATAAGGACTAAACCATTGTCATTGCATGTTTCCACTGTATATGGTCCCAGTCATCTTGTCCTCAACTTGCCCTTGAAATCCTTGTATCTTGAATCATACAGCAGCGCCCAATCTCCTGGCTGAAATTGCTTTTCTTTGAGGTGCCGGTCATGCCATATCTTTCTTCAAAGTTAGACTACCTCTGAGTGGAGAAGGGCCTGCATAATCCATTTAGCTGAAGCAATCTTCCCTGTTATGCATGGCTGAGATATAGGTCCAGCTGAGCTGCCAACCTCAATGTGTTATATCCAAATTCTATGAACAACAAAGCTTTCTTCCTATAGACCAGCTCATAGGGTGTGAAACCTGTTGTAGTTTTCCAAGTAGTGTTATAGGCCCAAGTGGCCTCAACCAAGCGATCTGCCCAATCTTTTCTGCTGCTACTCACTACCTTAGTCAAAATCCCTTCCAAAGCTCTGTTAGTAACTTCCACCTGTCCATTTGCTTGTGGATGATAAGGGGTGTAAGTTATGTGCTTAATCTTGTGATGAGTGAGTAGGTATTCAATCAGATTAGAGGTAAACTGACTTCCTTGATCTGTGACTAATTCTCTTGGGTAGCCAAACTTGTAGAAGATATTTTCCCTCAAAAAGTCAGCTACTTTTTCTTCTGTTTCTGCTTTGATTGCTTTTGTTTCTGCCCACTTTGTCAGGTAATCCGTGCACACAATGATGTAGGACTTCTGTTTTGAAGGAGGGTTGATAGGACCCACAAATTCCATGCCCCACTTCTCAAATGGCTTGAAAGTCACTTGAAACTGCAAGGGAATCTCATCCTTTGGAGTAGGTTTCCCCATCCTTTCACATCTGTCACATTGGTTGATGTATCTCCTGACATCTTGATGAAGAGTGGGCCAATAGTACCATGCCTGTAGAATTTTGAAGGCAGTTCTCTTTATTGCAAAGTGGCCCCCACAAGGCCCATCATGACAGGTTAGGAGGATGTCAAAAACTTCCTCCTCCCTAACACATCGCCTCAAAATTTGATCTGAGCCAAGTTTAAAAAGATTGCCTCCAATCCAAGTGAATAAGGCACTTTTCCTCACGATCTTTCTCTTCTCTTTTGAGGACAGGTATGGCGGAAACTGTGCTGAAACCAAATAATTTTATATATTAGAAAACCATGGAGAGAGTAATGAAATAGAAAATAGGTGTTCATCTGGCATTTGATTATCCACCATCCCTAGATTCACCTGCAGGCAAATCTAGTCTAGACAGAAAATCAGTAACAACATTTTCTTTACCTCGCTTAGCAACAATGGTCAAATCAAATTGCTGCAATAAAAGTAACCATCTAATGATACGAGCGTTTACATCAGGTTTTTTCATCAAATACCTAATTGTAGCATGATAAACATGCACGAATGTTTGATAGCCAGTGATGTAGTGTCTGAACTTGTTTAGGGATTGGACTACAGCCAGGAGCTCTTTCTCGGTTACAGTATAGTTTAACTCTGCCTTGGACAATTTTTTACTAACAAAATATATGGCATACCATAGTTTCTCTTCAACTTGTCCTAAGGCTACTCCTATGGCTTTGTTCGAGGCATCTGTGTGAATGTGGAAAGGTAGGGCCCAGTTTGGACCTCTCAGGACTGGGGCAGTTATCAGGTTACCTTTCAAAGCATCCAGAGCCTCTTGACAGTTGTCAGTACATATGAACTCAGCATCTTTTCCCAAAAGACCAAACAATGGAGAGGCTAGCTTACTGAAATCTTTAATGAATCTTCTATAATATCCTGCTAAGCCTAGAAAACTCTGAACATCTCTTACCTTTTGAGGAGGTGGGACCCTCTAGATGATAGCAATCTTGCTGGGATCCACCTGTAAACCTTACTGAGAAATTGTATGACCTAGCACAGTCCCTTCAGTCATTAGGAATTCACATTTATCAGGACTAAGGGACAGGTTCATTTCAATACACTTGGCTAAAACTTTCCTCAGGTTAGTCAAAGCTTCCTGGAAGTTGAAACCATAAGGGGTAAAGTCATCCATATAGATTTCCACTGAATCATGAACCATCTTAGCGAATATACTCAATACTGCTCGCTGGAAAGTGGCAAGAGCGTTGCATAACCCAAAGGGAAGGACCCGGTAGGCAAAGGTACCCCATGGACAAGTGAAAGTGATCTTATCTTGGTCTTCCGGACTTATTTGGATCTGATTATACCTGCTAAACCCATCTAGGAAGGAAAAGAACTTCTTCCCTGCCAAGCCATCTAACACTTGATCTATGAAAGGCAAAGGGAAATAGTCCTTCTTGGCGGCTTTGTTAAGTTCTCGATAATCTACACAGATTCTCCACTTCCCGTTTTTCTTGGGCACAAGAAAAAAAGGAGAAACCCACTCACTATCAGAGATGGGGTAGATGAATCCTGCATCCAGCAACTTTTGTAGTTCTTCTTTGACAATGTCCTTAAGGGCTGGATTCATCCTCCTTTGAGGCTGCCTGACTGGTTTACAATCCTCTTTAATGTAAATGTGATGGGTACAGACTGAAGGGTGGACTCCTTTCATCTCCTTATAGCTCCAAGCAAAAACATCCAAATGGTTGTTCAATAAGCTACACAGCTCTTTCTCCTGAGAGGGGGATAGGGATGAGTTGATCTTCAAGGTTCTTTCAAGGCCAAATTCCACATTCTTAACTCGGAGATAGGTCAGATCAACCACACAGAAATCAACTAAAGCACTGGCTTGGGTTTCTTCCACCAACTCTTCTAATGGCAGCACACTAGGGGGTGGATTTTGAATCAAATTCTCAATAAGATCATCCTCGGTTTGAGGACCTCCCCTTGTGGATTCGACGGTGCACAATGGTGTACAGTAGACTTCATCCTCATCTTCCTCCTCCAACCAGAGAGGTAAGTCATGTTATAGCAGAGGTTGGGCAGGAGGATATAGGACTAGTTGTTTGGACATATGCCCATTCTTGATGGTCATGCTCCCAGCTCGACAACTAATGTAAGCATCTGCAATAGCTAACCAAGGCCTTCCCAAAATGAGGGGATACCCAGTGATTTTTGCCTTTGGCTGAAGGACCAAGAAGTCAGCAGGGTACTCCGAGGAATCAATGGAGACCATGACATCTTCCACAATCCCCTTAGGAGTCACAGTGGAGCGGTCTGCCAACTGCAGTACTGTTGAGTTCTTTCTTAGGGAACTCTGAAGGTTGAGTTTGAGCATAGTGTCCCTAGTCATTACGTTAATGGTAGCCCCTAGATCAATCAAAGTGTGGGGGATTATGGTGCCATTGATGTGGACATCGACTACAAGACTTCCAGGGACCAGATATTTTGGACAGATTACCTGTCCTAACATCAGGTCAGATAGTTGTCTTATGATACTGATAGTTGGGGCATCTCTCTTGCGCCTGCCTGGGTGCCTGAAACACTTCTCTTTAATCAATTTGTTGTAGATTGGTACATCTTTATGACTTGGAGAAGTGGTATTTTCACACACAACTGTTTAAGTTCTCCCAGAAGTTCAGTTTCTTCTGGGCTTGGTTGCGTGGTTCCAGTTAGTCTCTCAGGAAAGGGTGGAATGGCTTTAGGTTCACTTTCCTATTTTTCTTCCTCATCCTCCTTAGGAGGAGGTTGGCTATCTGGGAGGACCTTCCCAGATCGTAGGTTGATCTCCTAAATCTCCACAACATAGGTAGGGCATGTTGTTTCTCCAGTATATACCTGTTGGGCATGTTTGTTATTAGGGTTCGTGTTCAGTTGAGCAGGTATCTGGGGTTGTCTTGGAGGAGCAGGACGTAAGGGTTATGGTTGAGCAGGTGGTGGAGGCAAAAGAGCGGGAGGAGAGTTGTATTAGGGCCTCCACCCCTAATGAGGTGCATTCCACTGAGGTTGTGGCTGAGTGTGAGAATTAAACGAGTGAGAAGCTGGTTGAGTATGGTATTGAGGAGGATATGACCAAGGAGGGGGTGTGGACCGAGAAGGATGAGCAAGGGGACCCCAAGAAGGCATGGAAGTGGCTTGATTGGGGTTGTAATAGGTCTGGGATGTCCCTTCCATTCCCTGTTGGTAAGGTCTGGGTCCATGTGGCCTCCTTTGGTTCATGAAGTAGAGTGGTTCAGTGGCTCCTTCATCCCCTTAGTACATAGCTTTAAATTCGGGCAAGGAAGGGCATTGATTTGTAGGATGGTCTTCTTCACAGACAAAATGCACTTTTGTC
Organism: Pinus tabuliformis; assembly: GCA_031772625.1. Lineage (NCBI taxonomy): Eukaryota > Viridiplantae > Streptophyta > Pinopsida > Pinales > Pinaceae > Pinus > Pinus tabuliformis. Next base: position 819,095,015 of record CM062814.1, read on the forward strand.
AAAAGATGGCCAAAGCCCTCTCGACTTCCTCTTGCTTCTTTTGGATTCACACGGTATCCATTTGCATGGCAATGGTCTGTCTCATCTCACTTTTGAAATCTTCCATCTGATTTGCAAACTCGTTTTTAAGGAATGAACTAGATAAGGGGGTACTAGCTAAGAGTTGACTTCCCCTACCTCTCTTTCTGGCTGCCCTAGAATGGTTTCTAAACATAGTCTTTATGTCATCATAAGGTAGCTGGTAGATGTCTCCCCCGGCCAGAAAATGGAGGGTATCTAGAAGGTCTTCAGGGACTCCTCTGAGCAGAACCAACTTCAAAGATTCAGGGTCAAGTGTGCACCTGGCCCTTTTATAACTGAGTTGAAACCTCTCTTCATAGTCTTCTAAAGATTCATCACTTCCCATGGTCATTCGAAAGATTTCTTCTTTTGTATCTTTTGACCTACAGTAGTCCCAGTATTTGTTGTTAAAGGCTTGTTGCATCTGAGCCCAAGTTGTGATATTGTTTCCAGATAGCCCCATGAACCAGCGTAGTGTTGTATCCTTGAGGGTAGAAGGAAAGAGTTTCAACTTTTGCTCGTCTTCTGCATACTCATAATTTCAACATAGGACAGCAAACTCAAACAAGAAGGTATCAGGGTCTTTAGTAGTCAATCCATGGAAGTGAGGTAAGGCTGAGGGAATTAAAGAGGCTGAATTCTAAGGCGTTGATCTATCTTTTCTATCTTTTCTTGAGCTGGTTTCATAACATAGCCTTTTTAGAGGAAACTGGCCACCTTTTTATTCACAAACCAACTACCTATTAACCTTTACAACTTTCAATCAAATGATGCAAATGAGTGAGTGAGTAGGATACTTACCTATGGCCTTAATGCCACGCTGCAAGTGTCAAAGATCAGAGGTGTTGTTGATGGTTATTCTTCTTCCTCCTCTGTTGTCTGTTGATGGTTTCTTCACTGCAGATCTAATGTTCTTGCCTCTTGTTTTTTCTGTTGTACAAAGGGAGTAGGGGTGTGCGTGAAGGTAGGGATGATGGTAATTGATGAGGTGATGCTGTGGAAAACATAATCTTTTCCCAAATTGAAGTAGTGAAGTGAAAAAATAATGGAATTGATGGAGGGGTGCATGGTAAGGAGTGGGGGAGATGAACATATGTGAGGCAGGGACCTCCTTTGGATCTTCTCTTTGCTCCTTGATGGTCTTTCTCATCCTCCTACAAACAACAATTATGTTTTTTCTTCTTTTATTAAAAAAAAAACACCTAGGCTGCCTCACAGAGGTTTTCACCCTAGGTATCTGCCCTGGGCGCCTCAAGGAAGGTTATCACCTAGGGATCTTCTTTTTCTTTCCTTTTTCTCATCTTTGGGCTGCCTCATGGAGGTTTTCACCTGAATCGTTATTCTGATTTTTCTTTCTTTTTCAGTGACCTAATGAGGGAGGAGCTGAAACTTTCTCCACCATCATCACTGTCTTATTGATGTTGTCAATGAACTCTTGTTTAGATGAAGGCCTCTTGTATAATTTCAATCTATGTCCATTAACTAGTAATGGAATGGCTTCTTCATCTATAGTTATAATCTACACTGAACCATTGTCATGGCATCTTTCCACCATATATGGTCCAAGCCATCTTGTTCTTAGATTTCCCTTGAAGTCTTTGTACCTTGAATCATATAATAAGGCCCAATCCCCTTCTTGAAATAACTTCTCCTTGATATGCTTGTCATGCCAGATCTTTCTCTATAGCTAAATTATCTCTGTATGGAGGAGGGCCTGCATTCTGAATTCATCTAAGCCATTCAAATGGAACAGCCTTTCTTTTTGTGCATGGCTGAGATCTAAATCTAGTTGGGCTACCATCCTCAATGTTTTATATTCAAATTCAATGGACAGCAAATCCTTTTTCCCATAGACCAGCTCATAGGGTGTAAACCCAATGGTGGTCTTCCATGTTGTATTATAGGCCCAGGTGGCCTCAACTAGTCTCTCATCCTAGTCCTTTTTGTTGTTGTTCACTCCCTTGGTCAGGATGTTCTCCAATGCTCTGTTGGTCACCTCCACTTGCCCATTAGCTTGTGGATGATAAGGAGTGAAGGTCCTATGTTTTATCTTGTGATGCTTGAGCAGTTCTTCAATCATGTTGGAGGTGAACTCATTTCCTTGGTCTGTGACTAGTTCTCTAGGGTACCCAAATTTGTAGAATATGTTCTCCCTTAGGAAATCAGCCACCTTTTCTTATGTTGTTGCCTTGATTGCTTTGGTTTCTGCCCACTTAGTCATGTAATTGGTGCACACAATGATGTGTTGCTTTTGCTTGGAAGGAGGGTTGCTAGGCCCAATGAAGTCAATTCCCCACTTGTCAAACGGCTCGAAATTCACTTGAGGCTGCAAGAGCATTTCATCCCTTGGAGTAGGCGTTCCCATCCTTTGGCACCGATCACACTAACTAACATAATTCTTCACATCCTGATGAAGAGTAGGCCAATAGTAGCATGCTTGCAACACCTTCAATGTTATCCTTTTTGCTGCGAAGTGACCTCCACAAAGCCCATCATGGCAGGTCAGAAGGATGTTAAAGACCTCCTCTTCCCTTACACATCTTCTCAAGATTAGATTTGGGCCAAGTTTGAATAGATTGCCCCCAATCCAAGTGAAGGGGGCACTTTTCCTAATTATCTTGCTTTTTTCTCTGGAGGGCAGGTTTGGTGGGAACTATGCTGACACCAAATAGTTTTCTATATCAGAAAACCATGGGGAGATCACTGAAATAGAAAACAAATGCTCGTCTAGGAACTGATCATCCACCATCCCTTCTTCACTTGTGCGCAGATTCATTCTAGACAGAAAGTCAGCAACAACATTTTCTTTACCAGGCTTATCAACAATAGTTAAATCAAATTGCTGCAATAAAAGTAACCATCTGATGATTCTAGCATTTACATCTGGTTTGTTCATTAAATATTTAATTGCAGCATGATCAGTATGCACAAATGTTTGATAGCCTGTAATGTAATGCCTAAACTTGTTCAATGAATGCACAACAACCAGGAGTTCTTTTTCTGTCACGGTATAGTTTAGTTCAGCCTTTGACAGGTTTTTACTGGTAAAGTAGATGGCATAAGGCAATTTACCTTCTACCTATCCTAAGGTTTCTCCTATGGCTCTATGTGAGGCATCAGCATGAATGTGAAAAGGGAGGGCCCAGTTTGGGCATCTAAGGATTGGTGCAGTGGTTACCTTAACCTTTAAAATATCCAAGGCCTTTTGACAGCTCTTTAACCATATAAATTCAGAATCTTTGGCCAATAATCCAAACAAAGGAGAGGCTAGCTTGCTAAAGTCTTTTATGAATCTTCTATAATATCCAGTTAGCCCTAAGAAACTCCTAAAATCTCTCTGCTTTTGTGGAGGTGGGACCCTTTGAATGATTGCTACTTTGTTTGGGTCCACCTGCAATCCCTGCTGAGATATGGAATGACCGAGCACAATCCCTTCAATCATTAAGAACTCACATTTTTCGGGACTAAGGGATAGGTTCATCTCAATGCATTTGCATAATACTTTTCCCAGGTTAGTCAGGACCTCTTGCAAATCACAACCATAAGGTGTAAAATCATCCATGTAGATCTCCACGGAGTCATGAACTAATTCAAGAAAAATACTTAGGACTACTCTCTGGAAAGTGGCAGGAGCATTACACAAGCCAAAAGGAAGGACCCTATAGGAAAAAGTACCCCAAGGCAGGTGAAAGTGGTCTTATCCTGGTCTTTTGGGCAGATTTGGATCTAGTTGTACCCACTAAATCCATCTAGGAAAGAAAAGAACTTCTTCCCTACCAGGCCATCTAACACTTGGTTAATGAAGGGTAAGGGAAAATGATCCTTCTTGGTGGCTTTGTTCAGTTCCTTATAATCGATACAAATCCTCCACTTCCCATTTTTCTTGGGCACTAACACTAAAGGAGAGATCCACTCACTGTCAGAGATAGGGTAAATGAACCCTACATCTAACATTTTCTGCAGTTCTTCTTTGACTATGTCTTTTAGGGCTGGATTCATTCTCCTTTGTGGTTGCCTGACTGGCTTGCAACCTTCCTTGATGTATATGTGGTGAGTACACATCGAGGGGTGTACTCCCTTCATTTCCTTGTAGTTCCAAGCAAAGGCTTCTAAGTTCTCCCTCAACAAGTTGCATAGTTGCTCCTCCTCTGAAGTAGAGAGAGATGGATTAATATTCAAGGTTTTCTTTAGCCCAAATTCTATGGTTTTGACTCAGAGTGGGTTGGAATCAGCCAAGCATAAGTCAATTTGATGATTGTTCAGTGTTTCTTTTACTTCTTCTTCTAGGGGTAATGAACTAGGAGTTGGACTCTAGAGCAGGTATTCAATTAAATCATCCTCTTCTTACTATCCTCCTCCTACAATGGCTTCCAAAGTATACAGTTCGGCAAAATAAAGCTCATCTTCTTCCTCCTCCTCCAACCATAAAGGTAAGTCTTGTTCTAGGGAGGGTTGAGCAGGAGGGTATAGGACTAATTGTTTGGACATATGCCCATTCTTAATGGTCATATTCCCAGCTCTGCATCTAATGTAGGCATCAGTTGTGGCCATCCACGGCCTCCCAAGGATGAGAGGGTAACCGGTTAGCTTAGACTTGGGCTGGAGAACTAGGAAATATGTCGAGTACTCCCAAGAATCAATGGAGACCATCACATCCTCCACAATTCCTCAGGGGTGATTGTGGAACGGTTTGTAAGTTGCAGCACAGTTGTGATCTTCCTTAATGACCCTTAGAGGTTAAGCTTGAGCATGCTATCCTTGGTCATCACATTAATGGTAACCCCAAGATCAATCAGAGTGTGTGGGACAATGGTGCCATTGATGTGGACATCGACTACAAGGCTTACAGGGTCTAAGTATTTTACACATATTGCCTACCCCAGCATTAAGTCAGATAACTTCCCAATGACATTAATGGTAGGGAAATCCCTTTTCCTTCTTCTTGGATGCTTAAAGCACTTCTCCTTAATCAATTTATTGTAAATAGACACATCTTTGATTTCCTGGAGAAGGGGAATCTTTACACATAGGTTTTCCAATTCTCCCAGAAGTTCAGTTTCTTCTGGGGTAGGCTAGTGTGGTTAGGCTAATCTTTCAGGAAAGGGTGGATTTGCTTTAAGGTTGCTTTCCTCTCTTTTCTCTCAACCTCCTTATGTGGAGAGGGAGGTTAGTTATCAGGGAGAATTCTCCAAGATCTCAGGTTGATCTCCTGAATTTCAACAACATACACTAGGTATGATGTCTCTCCACCGTGTGTTTGTTGGGCCTGCCTGCTGTTTGGGTTTGGATTTGGCTATGCAGGCATCTGGGGTTGCCTAGGTGGAGCAGAGTGCAGGATTTGCAGTTGGGTAGGTGATGGAGGCAATAGAGCTGGAACATTGTTGAATTAGGGCCTCCAACCCTGGAGTGGGGTATTCCACTAATGTTGTGGCTATTTATAAGGTTGAAATGACTGGTTGGGTGGTTGGGAATGATATTGAGATGCATAGGACCAAGGAGGGGGTGTAGACCAGGAAGGATTGATAAGGGGTCCCCAAGAAGGTGTAGTTGTGTTTTGGTTGGGTCTATAATATGCATGGGATGATCCTTGCATACCTTGTTGGTATGGTCTAGGCCCAGGAGGTCTCCTTTGGTTAATGTAGCAAAGTTGCTCAGTGACCCCTTTAGCTCCTTGATATATAGCTTTGAGTCCAGGCAAGGAAGGGCACTTGTCTGTGGAGTGGTTTTCTTCACAAACTGAGCAAATCTCAATACAGTTTAATGGGCATTCATTCCTAGGATGCCTTCTAGTGCACCTAAGACAGAAGATGGCCAGGGCTCTCTCTGCTTCCTCTTGCTTTCTTCTGATATTCATGGTATCCAATTTTAAGGCAAGGGTTTGCAACATCTCACTTTTGAATTCCTCCAGCATATTTCCAATTTCACCCTTGATGGATGAGTTGGAGGACGATGTACTGGCCATAGGTTGACTACTTTTGCCCTTGTTTATGGCTGCCCTAGAATGGTTTCTAAAGATAGTCTTGATGTCCTCATAGGGTATGGTCTTTGGTAGATATATCCTCATGATAACATATGTAAGGTGTCTAGGATATCCTCCCTCACTGCTCTAAGAAAGACCAGCTTCGGTGACTCAAGGTAAAGTGTGCACCTGGCCCTTTTGTAACTGAGTTGGAATCTCTCTTCGTAGTCTTCTAAGGATTCATCATGGCCTATGGTCATCCTGAAAATTTCATCTTTAGTGTCCTTTGACCTACAGTAATCCCTATATTTGTTGTTAAAGGCTTGTTGCATCTGAGCCCAAGTTGTTATGCTATCTCTAGGTAAACCCATGAACCAGCACAATGTTGCCTCCTTGAGGGTATATGGAAAGAGTTTCAACTTCTGCTTATCATCTGTGTAGTCATAGGTTCGGCAGACAACAACAAACTCAAGTAGGAAAGAGTCGAGGTCTGTGGTCAAGCCATGGAAATGAGGTAGAGCAGAGGGGCTTATATTCTTCATTTTAGTGTCCCCATTGGTTTCCCTAATGGGGAAGGAACTCACAATTCTCCCTCTATCTCCTCTGTCATTTAAGTGTTCAGTCATTGGTTCAGTAGGAATGGGTTCTTCCTCTTCTTCTTCCCCTATAGGTTCTTCAAATATGTCAGGTTTCTCAACCAAAGGGGTTTCTAATTCACCATCAGTGAAGAAGAAAGAAGGTTGACTGTTGGATGAGGTGGGGGTATTTGGAAAGAATTTTCCTGAATTATCCCTAATCCTACGAGGCATGAAAGGAAATGTTTTTAGGTTTTTTGTGAGATTTTCTTTAAAGATGGAAAGTACTCTATAGAAAGGGAATTGTTGATTAAATGAAAGACAACTAGTAGAATGGAAACTACTTGTAGAATAAAATTGCTTAATTCAGTGAAAACCCTAACAAAAAGAAACTACTTCCTAAATTGAAATTGTTGAATGGAAGACTACTAACAAAAAGAAAATTTCCTGTAGAATGAGATTGTTGATGGAATGAAAACTACTAACAAAAGGAAACTACTTTATGAATTGAAATTGCTAGATGAAACTAGATTAACTTGTAGAATGGAAAGGAAAGTAGATAAATGACAAAATGAAAGAAAGAAACTAGATTACTTTTGCAAAAGTAAACTAATGGAAGAAAGTTGGAAACTAGAAAATAGAAGAAAAGAGAAGTAAGCTACTACTCTAACACCTCCCCGGAAACAGTGCCAAAAATTGATGAGCCTAGGTATTGCAGCAAGAATAATGCAACTCCTAGGGCTTCCAGCTTTACTTATCAACCTAGGGTTTGTACAAAATTGGAGGTGATTGTGCTATATACACAAGTAGAAGTGAAGGTACTGCCTGTTGTCACTGCTCATCTGGCAAGAGACCCCAGGGGTTCCAAGCCAGACTTCTATAGGGTCAGAAGAAGTTTGATTTTGATGGAAGGAGGGAAAACCTATTCTAGGGGAGAGCTATTCTACTACAAAAATGAAGAAAACAACATGCAAACCTAAATCACCATAACATAATTAATCATGAAAACAAATAGACTAAGCAAAATTGCTAAGCAACATTAATCTAATGCTAACTATCTAAGTTGTAGGAGTAAAGCAGTAAAACTAGACTAAGGGGTCAAAAATGGAACTAGGCTAAGTATGTGTATAAGCGAAAGAAGTGGTCAAAGGTAAAAATGGTGAAAAGAGGACGTAATGAACAACAATGCATGAGGACCGTTGGATAAGGTGGGTGAAGGGTAAATGAACAGTTGAGATCGGATAGTACGAGGGTATGTAGGCGAATGGGCAGATATGGTGGACTAACAAGATGGATGGTTGGGATTATATTGTGGAGATGATCGGCAGATGATCGACAGATGAATGGCAGAGATCGACAAAGGCAGTTGGCGATCGGGTGAAGCGACAGCCGTCAGATCTGGCAAGGTGAATCGACAATGGAGATCGGAGCACGACAAGAAACGTGCGGAAATGATGAGCGGGTTTGGAGGGCGATAAGTTGTGCCTCTCATACCCTCAAAACCATAAGTTGTATTTTGAAAATTCACGTGATTAGCCTCCCCGACCGACACGTAGCACGAGGAAACAACCCATCTCGCGTGCTCTCAGCCCGCTAACTTTCGGACAGAAATCCACGTGATATGGCGTGAAGATTGTCAGATCTAGTAAAGTAGATCTACGACGGAGAGGTGACTAAGCAGGTTAGTGAGCGGGTGCGCGATAACTGTCGAATCTGACAAGGCAAATCGACGGTGGGGATTTAAATGCAAAAATTCAAATGCGAAAAGTGGATTTGAGCGGTGATTGGATGATTTGGCTTATGAAAGACGTTTAACTGGTAAAACCGTTTAAACATGAATTATCAGCTCCTGCACCAGCGTTTCGTACCAAAGGAGAATGACAGTCTGAGTGAGGTATTAGGCAGAGGGTGAAGGGACAGATGACCAGGAAATGAGTGAATGATCATGAATTGAATCAAGCAATGATATGATGAATCGTGTAATTGCATTAAACTACAAACCCTATGAAAACCAAAACCCTGTGTTTTTGGGGTTGTTGCAGGGTTTCTTCCTCACATCATGGTCCCAGAGGGAGGAGGTGAGGCCGAGACACTTGTGAGCATCCTGATGGATCTTTTCTTTGCCAACCTACTGATTAAATGAAAGCATAAATGGAACAAACTGAAACACAACTACTCTGTTCTACCTTATTGTAATGGACTGCAACTATTCAAGCAAATGAGCAGGAAACCAGAAATCTGTGTTGAACCACTATAATGAAAATGAATCTATTTAACCAAATGAACAATCAAACCATGCATCTATGTTACTGCTGTAATGGAAATGAACTGCTTAAGTTAATGAACAGAAAGCAGGATTCTATGCTAGAATACAATACAAGAAAGAGGAGCTTTCGCTGCTAGGGTTGGGCCCTAACCCAAGAGCTTCAGCCCTCTGAGTTAACTCAGTGCTGGCTCAAATCAAAACTCATCTTCATTATCAAGAACAATGTATTACATTAAACTGTTACAAGTCAAAAGGTCTGAATACTTGCTAACTAACTAACTGACTATTGGTTAACTGCCTAAAAAAACTGAGGTCCTAAGCCTCTCTATTTATACATCTGAAGTCTCAATGACTTCCCTCAAAATTAGGGAGGTACATCTCCCAACTTAATGGTAACTTGTCCTTTCACTTTCACTAGCTTGGTTGCCTTCTAGTAGGGAGGTTGCTTGTACTTCCACTTGCTTGGCTGTCTTCTAGTACTTCTGATTTGGTTGTGTGTACTTTTAGCTGATGGAGGGATATTCGAATGGATGGGCAGTAAATGAGGAGGATTTACCTCCTATAATTCCTCTCCCTTGTCCCATTTGATTTTTTACCAAGGTCTTTTACCATAGTTCCTTTCTTTTACCTTTTATCCTTGCATTACATGCACTTTAGACCATAAAGCAAAATATCCAACTCTAACTCATCTCATAAGCAAAATATAATTGAAAGTATGCAATAGGTTGTGAGAATAGTTTGTTTGATTAAGCTAGGAGGTGAATTAAGGTCAATTAAGGCCCATATAATTACTCAATGATGAGACTCATCAATTGCGCAATTTCTGGAGGGAAGGCTGGTTCCACTCCAGAATTGCACAATTTCTTGAAGGAGTTTCTCATCCTATAGTTGGACCAAGTCCGGAGAAACAGCCTGTGAGGGGGATGCATCAAGCTATCATGCACAAGCTGGAAATCTGCTAGAAAACCATTGAAGCTTGTGTACTTGACAGTGCAAGACATGTTGTTGAGGATGGTTGGTAGGGAGGCTCCAAAACGAAGCTAAGGAAAAATTTTGGAGGGTGGTTGTAGCCACTACAACACTTGGCAACACACTAGTAGAACTCCATCTCTCTTAATGGACCTTGTTCATGAAAAGAAAGTCTAACTCCTCCGGAAGTATTGTTCAGTTCTCAATTTTTCTTGGTTTCCACACTTTCTTGATTGTAAGATGTAGCATCTGTCAAGCTCTTCGTCGGTTGACACACGTTCCAAGCCTAGCCAACATAGTTTTTTCGATTAGGGTCAGAGGTGTATTGGTGCACGAGCAATATAGTTGTCAAAGTTTTAGTTTCATCTCTGGTGTTACTCCACTGCCAACAAGCCTAGACAGTACCCCGTCGGAGTCACACAGGAACACAAGCATCGTTTCGCTACCAGCGAGTCTGGTCAGTACCCCAGCGGAGTTACTTGTATCACCTCCCTGTGCAGGAATCCTTTCTCTTCTTTCGCCTTATTCATTTTTCGTTTTGAAATTTTTCATTTTTCATAAATGTGCATAACACTTATTCATTTCAGAGGCAGAAGAAGGATCCCGACTTATTGAGAGAAGAAGAGGTTGTTCCTTCAGAGAAGTAGTTTATTATATACCTCTGACATGCCTGTTAAGGTTTACCCCCTCACCTTACTCTACTTGAATGAGCTGCCAAGGGTTAACCCAAAAACAACCGACTAGAGTAGGTGACACTAGTTAGCATGCAAGCGTTGTGTTTTCACCAAGGTTCACTTCGAAGAGTACGTATTTTCCATCAACGTATCACGGACTAAAGATAACAAGTTCTTACATAAGAGAGTGAACAATTAATAACCAAATGTTGATAGTTGTACACGTCCTCTTGTACTTTACCCAGCTAGTTTCAAGAGTCACACACGGTTTCATGTGAAACTAACCTACGAGCACAAAACAAGCAAATAAACATAAAACAAAGAAAAAGTTGAAGTAAATGTGAAAGAAACACAGGTAAGCAAGCGAGAAAACAAACATACATGTGAGGTAAGTAAGAAAACAAGCATGCAAACAAACAACCAAAAGCAAACACTACTCCTACTCCTAAGCTAACAGTGCATGGGCCTGATCACATGAAGTGATACTTCCAATGTAGCCACCGGCGCATTGGTTGACCGGTGTTGGTGAATGCATGGTCTACAAGAAATCCAGTTGTGTAAACCAAAAAACAAGAAAGATATAACAATGAAGACAAACACACTCCATGTTTCAATGTGTCCACAGAACATAAGTGAGTGCAAGTACATGATATGCAGTCCGTGGACTTGTCATAGTGATGTGCATGCAGTTGTTAAGCATATGCATACTCTTGATTGTGACATGAAAGTAAACGAGAGAAACAAAGACAACTTGCATTGTGTGTCTGTGCTTGCAATGTAAGATTCCTCCAATGCATGAACGATGGGATTGTGCAGTTCAAGTGGAGGAAGTATGATCTGTGTGTGAGATTAATCTTCAATGCATGCAGATGAGTGATGAGGAACCTTGGGTGTTTCAACAACTTTCTGATTGGAATTGAAACCAACGTCAGGACAGCGAGGGCCTGACATAACCACCAGCTCAGGCTGAAGTTCCTCGACAGTTTGGGGGGTTTCAGCTTCAACGACAGATAGATCATCATAAATTGGTGGCTTCAAAAAATCAACTGTGATAGAATCATCATTGTGATCAAATACAGGAGCAAATAGATCATGACAACTATGATTAGAAAAATAAATGATTTCATCGACATGATCATGATCTAATGAATCAAACAAAGGGGTAGATGAGAAGCGGACAAATTCACCCTCTGTGTTTCCATAAAAGACAGATGAAAATTCAAGTGGATTTTCAATGAATAATTTATCCTCTTCGTTGTCGGATGATGGACTGACATCCAGTGTGTCCTGCGAGTGATCAACAATGGGTGCATCTATAGATGGAGATACACATGTGAAATCATGGATGGAAGGTTCACCAAAGAGGGCAGGGAATAACAAAGGAGGCTCAGACAAAAAGGAGTCATCCTTCACCGAGTGTTGATGCTCAAGCTCCTAGTCATACTCTTCATGAACAACAGCGCGTGTTGGTTGTGCAACACCAACTCCGTCGATGGTTTGATCCTCATTCACAACAAGTGTAGATTCTGGAATGGAAGAACACAAGGCAATATCATCCAAAGGATCATCCGAGTATGAAGACAGAGGTTGTGGTACAAAATGCATGTGACAACTCAATGGACTCACAACCAAATACGTGCAAAAATTAAGTGAAGTGATGTTGGGAAGATGGGACAGTTGAACAGATGTGTGTACCTGTTCTCCTGCATCACTCTGCAGTGGTGGAGCTGTTTGATGAGGGGAGGGTGGATAGTGAGTTGTGACAGTGACTGTGTCCATCTGTGATTGCACAGCTCCATCACTGCAGTATGTTGAGCGAGGTTTTGGCTCAAAATTCTTCTTGGGATGGATTGATTTGTTAAGGTAGTACTCAAATCTATCCCAAAGATAAGGAAACTTCATCTGGATTTTCGGAGCTTGAAACTGCAAATCATGGAAGCGCTGTCGAAAATCCATGGGCGATTCATGCATAGCCTTCCGTTGTTTTAACAGATTTTGGTCAAGATGTTCTGGATCAAAATGATGGAAAGTATCTTTAATGAGATCACAGAAAATATCAAGTGAGTTCACGTTCTCAGCCGGTAATCTGTATCACCATCGTCGTGGGGATTCGCGAAGTGCGTGTGCAAGCAACAAGCTGGCATGTTCGTAAGAACATCCATCTTCCTCATCAAGAATTGCAAGGAAGTCATGTATGAACACAGGCTAGGCCACTTCGCCTTCACCATCATACATGAATTCAGATAAGAGATCAAAAAAATCCCTCGTTATGTGGAGAGGTTCGGCATGAGAAAGACATCATGGAGGGATGAGTGTAAGATCATCCATGATAGATGCACAAAGTTTCAAAACAGGATGAGAGTACACATCTTGTCATCTGGCCCTCCTTCTAGTCCCAAAAATGTTGACAGTGTTGGACCCGCCAACATATCAAGGGATCTCCTCGATAAAAAGTCCCAATTAGACCTCAGACCATTTGGTGTAGGAGTCCCAGTAGTGGGCCGTACGGTATTGTCTTGATCGCGGTTTCGCACAAAGGAAAGTAAGGTATCCATGTTGGTAGCAAGGGTGTGACAGCCGCGGTGAGTCAAGGAAGGTGCATGAACAGTTCTAACACATGGAAAATGGGGTGAGTGCGCCCCTTGGAAACATGTGATAGCACGCAGCTTGGAAGGGAACACATGAGCAAAAATGCATCACAAGCTGGACAGCAAGTTAGCGAGCAATCCAAATTGATTGTTAAACCAACAGCACATTTCAGTAAGATTCATACATACTTATACAGAATAGTCCATACATGCATGCGTAAGCAAACAGATACATATATCCTTTAAAGTAAACAAGATATTTGGAATACAATATGACATATGTATGAAATGCGCTAGCCCTGTTATATTAAGAAGTGTTAGTTCCAGTCATTCAATACATCCATGTCAACCACTAGTTCTGATACCAGAACATTACAGTCACAACCGCCTGCTCCTCCAAAGAGATATACTAGCTCTCCACAATGGAGAAGCCAAGGCTCGTTACAATATTGTCCAAGCTCTCTCTAAGATATTCCTATTGGAAGCTTGGCTGACCAAAAGCCTATACAATGAGTTATGAGGGACTATATATAGCAAAGGGTGGGGTGGCCCTTGACATTCCCCTTTGTGACAATTCATCTACCCTCATGACTCTTCATCTACTCTATGACTGTTACATCCAACTATTGACACTTGAACTTACACTTGACAAGACATTACATACAATCTGCACATGTACCCATGTGAGACAAAATAGGCTTGAGCAAGCCATGCAAGGCATCACTATGACTCGGAAAACTATGAGAAGACCAGCTCTTCGACATCCTCATGGCAGTTGATAGTAGCGAACTGATACCAAACTCGGTAATCTGTGATGGTGTCTATGTACTCAAAGGTGACATCGCTCTGGAAACAAACTCTTGCCTCCACAGCATCCGGGTACACTACTCAGGCTCCTCTATCCAACTCGTCTGATAGCATGTGCATCATTGTCTTGAGTGCAGATGGACCAGCAACATACTTGTGCATGGTGTTTGCACTGATCACCAAGTCTGGGCTGGTGGCTATGCGCATCAACTCGTCAAAGTACGAGTCAAGCTCTAGTCGGACCTGTTCCTTTGTCTTTGCCTGGGTGAGTGTCCCAATAGATGGGATCGCATCTTCACACACAACAACATCCATACTCCTGAATACTCATGCATGGGAAGCATGTGGACTAGTGATGAGCTTTGGGAGATCTTCATAGTTCCGAATATGACTCTGGATGCATACCTTCAACTTGACTGCTCTGGGCTTCATCATCTTAGGCAAGTGTAGTGGGGCTCCCTTGTATCTCATTTTCCATGTTTGCATGTAATCAACAACAACATGCACGTTCAACAAGATACGTGCTCTCCTAGCACATCATTGTTGCCAACCTTTGAGATGGACAATTGTTTTATGCATGGTACCAAACTTGGAATACAACACCCGCATGACTGTGTCAAGGGAAAATACTTCATCTAGTATTGCCTTCTTCAACTCTTCTCGGGCGGATGTTGTAACCAATTCTCCTCCCTGCTTGGTCGTTTGTAGCTCTTTACCCATTCACTCGTTCTCTGCTATCAGGAAGCGAACACTCGAGCTAATGGCTTTGGCATATGCTCTGGTAGCATCAGCCAATGTTGTTGAATGTTTACACATGTCAGACATGATCACTCGTTCCTCAAACTACACAAGATATGTGTGATCATCCAGAGTCGACACTCTACGAGATTGCACAACTCTATGTTGGGACTTATCGAATGAGATGTTGTGTATCTCATCCTTCAGATTGTCTCCAAGGATCTCAGTGTCTCCTTGGTCACTTGGGACTTGCTCCTCTTTTGGATGTGGTGAATCTGGTGGGTCAACCTCTTGGTGATGAGGCATGATGTCACTATATTGCTCTAACTCTTGTTGCTCCATGTCTGTATCCATCTGCTCAAGTGCTTGAGCAAAGTCCTGTTCCTGCGATGGCTCACACTGTCTTCCTGATGTCAGTTGTTTGGATGAGTTGACTACCTATATAGGCACGGTTTCATCTATCTATAGATGTTTCAACCCCTCCTGTACATGTTCTTGTTGCACTTCCTTTTCCTGTCTGCGCAACTCTTATTCCTTCTGGAGTTTCTCCTTCAACTCATGCAACTCCTTCTTTGTTTCCTCCATTCTTTATTTTTATCTCTACCTTTGCGCGTTCCTCTTGTCGCGATGTTGCCTCTTTGCCTCTATTTCTAAATTTTATTTCTACAAAAGTGGGTCTACTTGGAACTTGCATCTTTGTTCCTCCTACATGGTGTCGACAATCTTCCTCTTTCCCTTGTTGCGCACTGGTATGTTTACCTCTGCTAGTGTTCTTCAGGATGTTGCTTCACGCTACTTTGCTAACCATTCCACAACGAGGTTGATCGGTTCATTGGGTCTGGAGAAGTTGTGACAATATCTCCATGGGTATTACTCCGCCCAATGACATGCCCCGTGGATCCAATTAAATTGTACTCTCGTACAGTGATCTCTTACAAGATAATGTATGTCATACAGATTGTAGCTTCAGGCGTCGAATGGATATTTCTTGATCTCCTTTGCTTCGACATCCGCATGCTCAAAATTTTGTATCTCATATAACCTGATCCGCAACGGAATAGCGGGCTAAGGTGCCTTCTTCTTCCGGTGCAGCCTAGCTAACAATCCTGCCGAGATGTGATATGATACTTCCTGCATGACAAGTTTGTCCAAGGAAAACTTCGGTAGAACATGCGGAGGATTCTCCGCGTTGTACATCCATATGAAGGTGTCAGATAATGAGGCATACCAATCTGCTATATCAATCAGTGCCTCCATTGTTGCCTTCGACATGCAGGGTGGATCCTGTTCAAATATCATCTTGTACACCGGGGTGACAAAATGATCGGACAACTGTGTGATAACTCCTCTAAAGCTGCATTCGGACAACATCTTACAATAAGTGTTCATAGAGGTCTCCATCGATGTCCATGCCCACTTCAAGCCCAAGAACTCCTGACGGGCACAGATTGCATCCAAGATGTAGGCAGACATGTAGATTTCTCCCTACTGACCTTTGGGTGGTTATCGAGCTTTTTTTACATGTTCCTTCAACTGGTAAGCCAACATGTTGGACTAGTTGCATGCTTTTCCTTCTTTGGCTAGTTGGTCCAACGCGATCACCCAAATTTGCGAGAAGATTTCCATGCTATCTTGGCCATACAGGCGACATGCAAATATGACCAAGTATTGATACGCCTTCTGCAGTATCTTCGTCTTGTAGACCTAGTTTGGTGTCATCCTAAATTTGGTCTGCTCCTTCACCCTGTTCTTCAAGATATCTCTAGAGTTGGCATTTCTATTGGGTATGCTGAAGGGTGTCTCCATGGTGATCACTGGCTTCGACATATGATACATGTGTTCCTAATCATGTTCCCTAAAGGTAGAAATCTCTTTCCCACTGACACTGCTTAATTTCATTGTCTCAGGATCACTGCGCGAGACAATTTAATGTATCATGTCCGCACATGGGAACAAGGGATACCTACATGCAATCTGATACAATCCGGACTTGTAGATGTTCACATAAACTTGGCGGTCTTCAAGATATTCCCAAAATGTGCCTGCAAATGCATCATTGACCTCTTGTCGTTTCAGCTTGATGTCCTTGTCTACAATCAGATTGGTATCTTCATAGATCCACAGACTTGTAGACACTCGCTCAACTGTTGCTCCAGTTGCACTTCAGTCAATGTCCTTTGATCCTGCTTTCTTGGAGGCCATTGATCTTGAACTGTTGAGAGATGGATGAACACATGATAGATCTGGAGACATAGTGACATGCATGGCAAGAAATTTGTCAACTAAAACCAAAGCAAACATAAGGAATGACATGCAACATACCTGGGGATTGATTGGCAAGGATTGTGCAATTTTTCCTGGAAGATCGGGAGACTGGATGCCAGAACTGCGCAAAAGGCAGTTCGGACTACTGGGAGGCCGATTGGTTGCTGGAATTGTGTAATGCACAATCCAAATTGGCCTGCTGTCTACTGGAATTGCGCAATGCACAATTTCTGTTGGCAATGGTTGCAGGCCCAGTGATTGCATTACGCAATTTTCTGGGTCAGCAGTCACTGCCCCTCATAATTGCACAATGTAAGACTGGAAGACACTCACTAGGCATAAATGTGCATTTTCTTAGAGGAAGGTAGAGCCTTCCCTCTCATGATTGCATAATGTTGTCTTGTTGAGGCAGAGTCTGGGCCAAGGTTGCCCAGACCTGTCAATGGGCAACTGAAAGAAAATGTGAAGGTGAATTCATGGCAATACTGAGTGTAAGCAAGAGTGAGTGATCGTGCATGCAAAAAGTGAATGAAAGATTCATAAAACGGAACAATATGCATGTGTGTGAAGCGAGTTGCCGAATCGGCGACCGTTCGTGCAAAACAATGTCATGCATGCGACAGCAGTGAGATGCTAACGAAAATTGAAATGGTGCTAGTACAAGCTAATATGCATGCAAACGACAACAAGCATTCACAGAAATCAAGCAAACAACACTCACACAAGACAAAACACAAAAAGCGACAAAAATGTTGCAAAAGACAAGTTAAGAGGACTTACCCATAAATAGTTGAGCTAGATGTGTCGAAGACTCCTGGATGTGTTGTGGGATGTCAGAGCTCCAAGATCAATGTGAATAAGTGAGCTCTAAAGTGTCGAATAAATAAGTTTGAGGCTCATGACGTGCATGCCACAAATCTAGGAAAAAGTGACACTTGGAGGAAAGATTCTAAAACGATCTTTGCATGTAACCTCCAGCTGCTAAAAATAGCTCCCTAAAATCTAGGGATGTTTTTTCATGTTTCTTTTTTCTATTTTGGGAAAAAGCAACCCATGCATGCAAGTCAAGTTTTCTTGGTCCTAGGTGGAACCGGTCAACCCAATGGCACATGCAACAACCTGCTTGACTGAGGGGAAAATTTGTGCATTTCTGGGAGGGATTTGGGTTGGTTGCCTAGAAGGATTGCGCAATTTCTCGGCTAAGCAATTGACTACTACCGAGAATTGTGCAATTTCTAGGCTGAGTAGTCCTATTAGAACAGAGTGCACAGTTTTTCCAAGGAAGGTTGACAAGCAGAATTGCGCCATTCTAGAGCCTAGCAGGCTGCTAGTCAGGATTGCGCAATTTCTGGAGGGAAGTTGGTTCCCCTCCAGAATTGTGCGATTTCTTGAAGGAGCTTCTCAGCCTGTAGCTAGACCAAGTCCGGAGAAACAGCCTATGAGGGGGATGCATCAAGCTATCATGCAAAGGCTGGAAATCTGCTAGAAAACCACTGAAGCTTGTGTACTTGACAGTGCAAGGCATGTTGCTAAAGATGGTTGGTAGGGAGGCTCCAAAACGAAGCTAAGGCAATATTTTGGAGGGTGGTTGTAGCCGCTACAACACAGGGTATTAAGGTTAGAAAAAAAATGGAGGTGAGGTCATTAATCAAGAAGAAAGGACCCTTAGTTCTCCTACTTGAGAAGTCAAAAATGGGGGATCAATAGATCCTTCAAAAGCAACATAAGATTTGGAATGGCGGTGGGGAGATTTAAAAATCAATGGCCAAATCAAGCCCTCTCATATTCCTTAGAGCTAATGGATTAGTATTGCATAGTTACGAAAGATTGCATTATCAATCAGTTATAGTACGACATGTAAATTCTGTTTTTTTTGTGGGTCAATTTTGTAAGTTATACCTACGAAACCCTGTTTTTTTGTCCAGTTTAGAGTCCCTTCAGAAGGAAAAAATAAATAAATAAATAAAATAAAATAAAAATTAATTAATTAATTAAAAAATAAATAAATAAAAATAATTTTTTTTTTTCTTAATGCATTTGAGGTGATCCAAGCACGAAATTGCATATAAATACAAAATTCTCATTATGGTTTAAAAAAAAACAAAATAACAAAACAACAAAAAAAAAAATTGCAAGAATAACGTTTCTCAATTTTCAACTATACCCTCTTTATTGGCCCTTTTAAGTTATGATTCCTCATTATAAGAAATTGCACCAAATCTTTCTTGGAATTAAACTACAAATTAACTATTCCAATTGTTAATAAAAATATCCATAGTGTATCTATTTTTATAAAACATAGATGTTTGAATCTATAATAATACAATGCAAATGTATACTTCAATCATGCTTTTACCCATATTTCTATTTAATAACATCTACTATAAAATTAATAATGAATGATTATTAATAAGATTATGATTTATAACAAAACACTGCAAAGTATACCCTTAATTTATGTTAAAACCTTATTATTTTCTCATTTGTAAATAAAAATACTAATAACTTGAAAAATTATACCATATATCATATATATGTAGTATAGTTAATAGTATTCTTATATCATCTTCTATCATCATTAGAGATCTTTTCAAAAAAATTGCCACTTTGATCGAGACTTTATTTGTAACTAAAAAATAATCACTTAAAAAAATATACTAGGTATTATATATTCATATTCATAGTTAATAATTCTTATATTTATCTTCTATAATCATCCAAGACCTTTAAAAGTTATATAACTTCTTTCATCACTTTAGTCAAGACTCCATCATTATAAGAAGCTTTCATATCAATTTTGGTCAATATAAGTTATATAACTTCTTTCATCACTTTAGTCAAGACTCCATCATTATAAGAAGCTTTCATATCAATTTTGGTCAATATAAGTTATATAACTTCTTTCATCACTTTAGTCAAGACTCCATCATTATAAGAAGCTTTCATATCAATTTTGGTCAATATTCCATCTTCTTTAAAGAAGATTTAAAATCTTCCATCTTTGTAGCTATAAGAATATTGAATAGTCACTCTAAAAAGTATATCATATATTATATATTTATATTCATAGTTAATAATTTTTTATATTATCTTCTATGAACATCCAAGATCTTTAAAAATTGGATAAGGTATAACTTCCTTATCACTTTAGTCCAGACTCCATCATTATAAGAAGCTCTCATATCAATTTTGATCAATATCCCATCCTTCTTTAAGAAGATTTAAAATCTTCCATCTTTGTAGCTATAAGAATATTGCACCAATATGACTTGAGAGCCCAACATATCGCTTTTACAAAGTTGTGTAACTTCTTTGATCACTTTGATGAAGGCTCCATCCTTATAAGAAGCTTTCATATCAATTTTGGTCAATACCGCTCTTTATAAGAAGGTTTAAAATCTTCCATCTTTGTAACCATAAGGATATTGAATTGAATTTCCTCTTACATGTGTACAGGAGGCAGGATGAAGCACCAATGTGACATGAGAACAACATACCTCGACCTCGATCCTAATATAATATATATTTTTTTTATTTAAATGTATAAAGGGAATTCCATTATATATATTTTTTCTATGTTGGTTGTAAATAGTCATACCATAAACATATAATGATTAAATGATTAAATCTGTAGTAGATTATTCTTGGATTACATTGTTTTTTATTTACTTATATAATTGATATCGTGGATATTTTATTAGAAAGTTTATCGCAATAAATCCCATAAAACTATATTTAAAAATTTAAAATCTACATTATTAGAGTTTTATCTCTTCAGATTTATGGATGTGTATATTATTTTTAATTGAGTATGCATGCAAATTAAAATGATGCAGAAAATAAAAAATAGTGAAATAAAAACTCACAAATTATGATTTGACACAAGATATGATTTGGGAAACCTTTTCGGGATAAAACCCAACTGGAAGGTGAGGTTTCTTTGTTCTGTTTCTCTGAATAGAAAATGGTTGTGAGTACAAAGAAATATGGCTTATGGCCCGTGGGCTACTACAACACAGAAATGTCTTTTGTGTGCTTTATCTCATATCCCTCTCAGGTATTTTTTCTCATATATGGAACACATGCACTCGAAAGAATGGAACCCCTTTTCCTCCTAGTGGCTCGATTATAACACAACTCAATAGTTTACTAGTGGTTAGGTTTGACTATCTCAACTCTTAACTAGATTTACAATAGGGACTCTTCTAGAGTCTTCTTCACCATAATCACATGGCTAGCCCATTTTCCATGAATAATGGAGGTTGATGTGGCATCCTCTCAAATTATGGTGGTGAAAACAGGAAGGTCAACTTCTGAGTGGCATAACTTTTGCATACAAACTCTGATTGACGTGATTCTTACATCATTGGAAAGCTCTCTGTGTGTAGAATATGAAAAAAATGTGTGGTGCTAAAGCGACAAAGTTTTACCCCCAAAAAAACATCATTTTATGCCTCAAAATGCTCCGATAGAACTGATACTATGGGTTGATTCCTCCACTTTTTCCACTCTGAAAGCATCGAGATGGATGCTAAAAAATATAATAATCCAATCTCTATCAGCAATTGTTATAGTTTCATTGTAAATATGATTAAGAGTGAGATCCTGGTTCGTTTTGGATAAGCAATTTTCTTTTTCTTTTTTATAGTGCAGTGATTGACAATCGTCTAGTTTTAATAGTGGTTTTTCCATTTAACTATTGTTAAATGAGTTTTTATAATGTTTTTTTGGTTTTCCATTATATTTTTAAAATGTAAGAGTGATGGTAATTCACACATGTAAAATCATTTACAAGCATCAAATATTATTGTAAACAAGTGTTGCAAGGAAACTTAGTCTCTACCTCTTAAGTTAAAAATTATGCTCTTAGAAAAATTGCATACAAAATTATAACCTACATTGGTCAATAGGAAAATCAAATCCTACCCTTGCTTTTGTAGGAACTAATAAACCGAGATTTGAACTGGATAATTTAATTTATTTCTCATGAGCAACAAGAACTTGCATACATTTTGGTGGCTAGTAACCCATAGTAAGTTTACTCATACATAAGTGCTAAGGAAAGGAAAATAGCAGTGAGAACTCCTGATAAGTATATTTATTTACAGCAATCAAGAGGAGCGCAGGAGGGTTGGGCATATTATGGTCTGACTTGCACTTATCCCTTGTGGAATGCTTAAAATATTCGTTTTGGATCATGGTGTTGCTAGAGTCAAAATCCACAAGAGATCAAATTCCTTTTATTAACATAAACACCCCCATCTTATATAGTGGGAAAGCGGAATTTTGGGACTCTCTTAATGATCTTAAAAGTTGATATTTGCACCTCAGTTTCATTCTGGGTGGAGACTTCAACCTTCAACAAAATTATGAGTGCCTTTGAAAAACAAGGAGGAAGTACAGTGAGAGACCCTTTTACAAGATGCATGGAAGACTTAATAGTAGACTGGGACCTATTTGATGCGGTGTTGGAAGCAGGAAAGTTTACATTGTCGAATCGAAGAACAAGAAATAATCATATTGCAGCTTGGCTAGATAGATTCCTAATCCATAGTAGTTGGTTGATGAAAGGGTTGGAGTGTCTCTCCTTTATTAAAGCACAAGGGGACTTTAATCATTGTCTAATATCATTTCATTTGGACAAGGTTGAGAACCTAGGTTTAATCCCTTTTCGTTACAACTCATATTGGATCTAGGAGGATGACTTGATGGATATGATCTCGCAAGCATGGAGGCTCCTAGTTCAAGGGTCTCTGGAATTTGTCTGGGAATCCAAATTGAGAAATGTTAAATTTGTCCTCCGGAAATGGGTAAAGGAATCTTATCAACCCTCTAGCTAGAAAAGAAAGGATATGCTTAGATAATTGGAATACCATTACAAACAATGCAAAGTTAATCCAATAGAAGACTAGCACTTGCAAAAAGAAAAGGAGTTAATGAGAAGCATTTACAAAGTGAGCAGGTAGGAGGAGCATCTATGGCGTCTTAAATCAAGGAGTCTGTGGCTCAAGGAAGGTGACTCAAATACCTCCTTCATCCATAAGAAAGCAAAGGCAAGGGAGCTAAAAAATCGAGTCAAGGAAATCACTCCAGACGAAAGGCGAAAATTACATCATTTGAGGACATAAAAAATGAGGTATTTCTCCATTTTAAATCCCTATATAGTGCAAAGAACATCTCATTGGATGAATTTCTTAGAGATATTCCTCCTATGATGTCTTCTCTCTCAAATGCGCAGTTACTTATGGAAATTGGTGAAGAAGAAGCATTGGAAGCAATCTGGGCTCTGGACCTTGATAAGGCTCTAGGAAATAATGGATTTCCCATTTGTTTCTATCAAACCTTTTGGCCCCTCATCAAAAGATGTTTGCTTCAAATGCTCAATCACTCTCAGGTGAAGAAGAAATTGGGAGGAGGAACAAACTCATATTTTTTAGCCCTTATCCCAAAAGAAACAAATCTTGTTAATCTCTCTCACTTTCGTCCCATCTCACTTTGTAATTCTTCTTTCAAGACTTTGACCAAAATCATAGCTAATCAATTGAAAACTTTGCTTCCCACTCTCATCTCTAAAAATCAAGGGGGTTTAATGCAGCGTATATATATCTTGGATAACATAATATTGGTGCAAGAAGCCATCCACTAAAGCAGAGAAGTAGGTGAAGCGAGTATGGTCATCAAACTAGACATGGCAAATGTGTTTGATGGGGTAAATCACTCTTTCTTATTTATCATATTGCAAAAAATGGGATTTTGTGAGCAATACATCGATTGAATTAAGACATGTATTAGGGCTCCTTTGATATCCCCTCTTGTCAATGGTTGTCCAACTCCTTTCTTCTCTGCCTCTAGAGGTCTTCGTCAAGGCTACCCTCTTTCCCCTCTCTTTCATATCATCATGGTAGAAAGTCTTCATAGAAATTTGGAGATAGTTCGGCTCCATGGAAATCTTCTGGGGTTGAGTATTGCTCACAATGTAAAAGAGATAAATCACTCCCAGTTTGCAGAAAACACTCTATTGTTGGGAGGTGTGTCTCGTATTATTGTTGTTTGATTCAATAAAACTTTAGATACCTATCTGATCTTATTAGGAGGATTAGTAAATAAAAAGAAAAACCAACTTTTGGGATGGAATTGTACAGAGGCAGTTTTGCAGGAAATATCAGGGATCTTAGGTATTCCTCTAGTAAAGGAATGGAAATCATTTTCCTACCTAGGCATCCCCATTTCGGCAGGTCCTTCAAATGGAGAACATTGGGAAACTGTTCTTCAGAAAATAAAATAAAAAGATTTCTTTCATGGGGAACCCATTAGCTAAATGTTGCACGAAAGGCAATTCTAATTAATTCAGTGATCTCTTCCCTTCCTTTGTCTATTGGGTCCAAGCTTCTTGCGCCTAAGAGTGTAATTCACAGTATAAGCAGCATGATTTGAAATTTTTAACGGCAAGGAGGGAAAATTAATGATGGAATTTGACATCTAGTAAATTGTAACTTAGTTCGCCTACCAAAAAAAATTTGAGGTTTGGCAATAAAAGATCCCGAATATATGAATTTAGCAATGTGTTCCAAATTGGTATGTCACCTCCTCTCATAATCAAAAGAGTGGTGGAAAATGACATTTGTAAGGAAAAATTTCCCCAAAATTGTCTTCTGAGGCGAAAATCAGAAACATGGGAAGGTCAAGGGACTAAAATACAGAAATTATACAGGACAGAAGCCCCAGTGGTCTTGGAGCATCATGGGTGGTAATGAGGAAATGACAAGCATATTCATCTATGGAAATACAGAGTCCCTTCGGCTCAATTACTGAATGGAGACCAACAATTTCGTGGTCTGGCTTATTGGATGGAAGAGCAGGGTCTTCACAACCTTGCTGGCATCTTAATTCGGGATGAAGACAATAATTGGGCAGGTTGGTGTCAACTGGATTGCCCTCCTCATCTTTCACAACCGTGGCTTTCTTTACTTCAATCCTTAAAGGGATATTCATTGGTCACTTCCTCTCGATTGGATAGAAGAATATGGACAAGAGGCAAGAAGGAATATTACTTAGTGAAAGAAGCATATGAATCCCTTCTCAAAAAACTCCCTCATCCTCAACCCTCTAGGATTTGGAATATTGTTTGGAACAAAAAAGTGTTAAGATATGAAACTACGGTCAAATTACACTTTAGACAACTCACTTTATTAAGATAATGATTTCATTGAATTCCTCTTTTTGATAGGACCAAAATCGACCTATAGATCGCTCAAATCGAATAAGGGAAAGTGCACTTATGAAGAAAAGGCCACATGTGCACATTTGTCAAGGTCGTTCCTAAAGCAAAGTGGACACCCTTGGAAGGATATAAATACAAGTGACCTTTACCCCATTTGGACACAATCATGAGACACTCTTCTATCTTGGTTTTTGGCTCGCATGTGTATGAGGCCCATCTACGGAGGATCAGGTTTGCTCTTAGGTGAAATTGCAGGGTCTGAAGCTTGCATCTCTGAAATGTTTGAGAGATGGCGATCTCAATATCCTTTGCAATGTAGCTCGGATTCGGTAATGATGAGATGTTGGACAGATATTCTGAAATACTAATGTTGGGCAATCTGGATTACTCGCAATCGGGTCATTTTCAATGATGAAAATTCGAATTCGAACTCGACAACTCTGAAGGCCACTTAGATGTTTTTCAAAGTGATCACCTCAAGAGGTTTCGATCCAAAAGATCTAGAATATCTAACAGGTGAAGAAAAAGAATGGATTCAATTGGATGGACCTTTAAGTTGTGCTGACAGCTTCAATCCCAAAAAAATTCATTCCCCTTTAATCATTAGATTGAAAGGAGATTCGTTTAGTAACCATCTTCTTTTCTTTGATGGTGCTTCAAAAGGTAATCGGGGGAGGCAGTAGCAGGAGGGGCCCTTTTTCGCCCTGATGGAGAAATAAAGATGAAATTTGCCTAGGGATTAGGAATCGACACAAATAATAAGGTAGAAGCCCTATCCCTTTGGAAAGGAATGAACATAGCAAAAGCAAAGGGAATTCGACAACTTCAAGTAATCAGAGACTCAATGATTATCATTCAGAAATGTTGAAATTCCTCAAAAAAACTTGCATATCTTTTACCACCAATCCTTTAGCAGATTGAGTCTTTAGCTAGACGGTTTGATAATATTGAATTTTATCATGTCAAACAAGAGCTCAACCAAATAAAGGGGCCTTCCTTGAACAAGGAGTGTTAATCCTTGATCCAGTGACCCCTTCTTTACATCACATCCCATGAATAAATTGCATAGGAATGATCCTCATTTGGCATTATTGTCTAGGGAGTTAAGACAGGTCAGAGTAATAATGTGAGGAGCTCAAGCCGAGACATGAGAAATCGTCAAAAAGCCCACATTTTTCTTAAAGGACAATAGATCTTATGTATACAACTAGGAGTCAAGGTGGGAATGTGTGATGCAATTAGACAATTGGTGGATGTTAGAGTAGGCATTTAATCCCCACTCTCACTTGCAGATGGTAGGTACCTTGAGCATCTTGTATGTCATTACTTATTTTGTGAGGGTGAGAATACTAGTAGTTAAAAAAATGGTCATTCAAGAATTGAGCACGCAGAATAGGGATGTCGACCTTCAATACGCTCCTCCCTACATTAGCGGTGACATTCCCTATGGAAAGAATTATATAAATCACAAGAAGGTGGTGAAAATGACACTGATGTTTTACAGAGCTCTTGCATCTTGTATTTTGGAAGCTTCAACGAGCAATGGAGATAAAACTGCAATGAAGGAACAAATTGATGGCATAAAATTGAAACTCTTGTCCTTGGTTGCCAAGGTCAGTGAAAAAATCATCTTTGAAGCACGGTTTCACTTCTTTTTGGTTTCTCGTCATATGGATGAATTGCGTGAGGACATGATCTGTTTGCAGCGCATGGGGTAGAACTTTGTCACAAAGGTGGAAATGATTTCGGCGAAGGCTGAAGGCATTGAATTGACTGTTGATACAACCACTGTGAGTGTTCTCAAGGAAGTCTTTACCCTTTCATAAGTCCCCCATCACAATGTAACAGAAGCTACGGAAGAGGGAGATACTCAAGAGGGAACTTCAACACCTCCGCTTTAGATGGACATGGAGAAAAATGAATCAGCTAAC
The DNA here is from genome assembly GCA_031772625.1 of Pinus tabuliformis. NCBI lineage: Eukaryota > Viridiplantae > Streptophyta > Pinopsida > Pinales > Pinaceae > Pinus > Pinus tabuliformis. The sequence goes on from CM062814.1 coordinate 819,122,068, forward strand.
AACCCAGAAAATTCGAATGTGGGAAGAGGGGAGTTTTTAGAATTTGTTTTATATAATTTTGAATGTTTTTCTTTTATGTAGAAGTCAATGGTGTTTTTTGGAAGGTATATAGGGTTAATGATGTAAAAATTCTCATAAAATCAAGGCAGGGTAGGTAAAGGTTCGTCTTTTCATTATGCCATCAATAATTTACAATTGATTTGTCCTTGCATTATTGATTTTCCTGATGGGAAACTAGACCAATAACACAAGTTTAGAGTCTTGAGATTACTGAGGTTTTGCTTTACAAGAGAATCTGACATGACAAAGATTGTGTTATAGGTGTGTGGAGGATAGGCACACAAGTCTTCACTCATGATGAATTTGTTGTTATCTTGGAAACTACTATCAAAATTGAAGTTGTTGTTACCTTGGAGGTTGTTGTTTCCTTGGAAACTATTGTTGCCTTGGAGGTTGTTGTTTCCTTGGAAATTGTTATTACCTTGGAAGTCGTTGTTACCTAGGAAACTATTGTTACCTTGGAAGTTGTTGTTTCCTTGGAAACAGTTGTTGCCTGGGAAAATCATGTTACCGTGGAGGTTTTTTTTGCCTAGGAAACTGTTGTTACCTCGGAGGTTACTATTTCCTTGGAAGTTGATGTTGCTTTGGAGATTATTTTAAGAGAAAAAAACTGACCAAATTCTAAACCCCGCAGTTCTGCTTCAATATTGGTAAGGACACCCAACGTGCCAGCGTAGTCCAAAATAATACCTCCAACATTGTTACGGAGAAATCCACCATAGCTAGCAGGACTAGGATTTCCCCTTGAGGCCCCATCAAAGTTTAGTTTGAGGAAGCCTTATTGCGGAGGAGACCAAAGAGATGGACTTGAGGCCATGGGTTTGGAGAGTGTGCTGGTAGGGGGTGGAGAGCACTGATGGATATTTAATTCATGAAAATGGGTCTCATTAGGGGGGGAGTCCCAATCTTGAGATTTACAATGATGGGTTGCAATGGTTTCGTCCAGATGAGTAGTAATGGCCTTCCAAGCTCTATCAAGGGACAGGGCCTCATTCTTGAAAATTTGAGTGTTTCTTTCTTTCCAAATGATCCAAAGAGTGAATCTAGGAGTGAGTTGTCGTACCCTATTAAGAATGGGGCTCTTGTAGGGCAGGGTGTTCCAACCTTCTATATTGAAAGAGATTGAAGAAGGGTGTTGGTCAAGTCCCTGAAAGACCCTGGTTAAACACTCCCATATGCTAGTCATGAAAATGCAATCCAAAAAGAGGTGTTGAAGAGTTTCCTCCTGTGCTCTGCATAGAGGACATGCTAAAGGACCAATGAAAACTCGCTTCCTTAGATTCTCCCATGTTAATGTTTTCCTATTATTGAGAAGCCAAAGAAAAAGGGTTACTTTTGGCCAATGCTTCAATTTCCATAAATGTCTCCAATCAAGGTCAAATTACATACAACGATTTGAGCTTAGGAGTTTATAGGCTTCCTTTATGTTGTAGTTCTCCATCATGTCATATCCCCATCTAAGAATGTCAGGATTGTTAGGATTGTCATTGACAGCAATTTTCCTATTTGCTAAAATTTTCTCTAGAATTTGGTACTCATCTTGGTGGTATTGTTGATGGTGCTGGAGGAGAATTTTCCATGTGTGCCATTTAGCTTCCGAAGAAGAGTTATTCTCCCAAAAGTGGACCACAATTGATAGATCCTACAGAGTGTGCCGATTTCGAATTTGAAGAGAATTAGGAAAAAAGGAGAGTTGGGGGCATTGTTTCCAAGCATATTCCCAGAAAAGGGTTGAATTTCCATCCCTGATTTCCTAGAAGCATTGGTCTTGGATGAGAAATTGATCACTACAAGTCACATGCCAGAGATGTGATCCTTGGGGATACACAACGAATCTGATATGCTATGTTAGGGTAAACATGCGATGATATGCCACTATGATATGATTCGACCTCCTAAGTTACGTTAAGGAAGTGGAACTAACGGAAACACACCATACAGACATTCAACATCAGCATTAGGACACTCAAGAACCAATCAACTGGCTAGTCAAGGTAAACATGCGACGATATGCCACTATGATATGATTCGACCTCCTAACTTACATTAAGGAAGTGGAACTAACGAAAACACACCATAAAGACATTCAACATCAGCATTAGGGCCCTCAAGAACCAATCCAACCTTTCTCCCAACCAGCTCCTGGATCCCATTGAGTTTTTAGACCACTTGACCTCTAGACACTCTCATGCTATGGGCATGCCAGCATCCAGGGACCTTTGGAAGCTCTCAGAGGCTTGCAAGCCAGCATCCAAGGTCTTTTTTGCACAGTGTTGTGCTAGCGTCCCCAGGATTTAAGGTACTTTTTCAAGCCCAGAGCCCAGGTCACTGCTCATAATAGAATGACATCTTCAAAACAATAAGATAACAGGGAAATGACAATGCAAAAGAAATTACTTGAATACGACCTTGGCTGGACCCTTACTAGCCATGAAAGGCATTTCGTCAAACATATCACGAATATGTAATCTACAAGTGTAAATAATAGATTTGAGCATAGGGGTCTCATACTTAGTTGAAAATCGCTAAGAAACATCGATTCCTCAACACATCAACTGCCATTTCATCCATTATGTCATAGATACATTGTTCATTCATTTACCAGGAAAAACATGATGAGATCCATACATAGCTACTGACATAAAACATATATATAACTAGCATAATAGCAACAGAAATACCAATGAAATCATAGCCATATAAACCACATATAAACCAATATAATACTCATAGAAATACAAGGAGAAATAACCTCTTATTGATGATGCAAAATCGAAACTAGGGATGGGACTTCCACGTTCCACCTAACCATAGAATAGCTGAGCCAAATCTCTCTTCAGCCATTCACCCCCATGCCATATTCCAAGCATGAATGTGGGATCTCATAGAACACATCAATCCAAAACCAACCAGGGCTTCCAGAGTTCATCCACCTCAACCCATCAACAGTGACTCCACCTCACGGTCGGACATCACAAAACCATTATCATATTGGTATCTAACCAAGCCTTTTATGGCTTTCAGAGCATTTGTTCCAACCAAGGCTTACAAGACTAGTAACTCAACCCACCAAGGGCTTCCAAAGCATTTGTCCAACCAAGGTTTCTATGACTAGTAACTCAACCCAATTTGTTACAGGATTTCCAGAGTGTTTGTCCAAACAGGGCTTCCAGGAACTAATAACTCAACCCAAGCTAAAGAAACATGAGAACCGACTAAAATAAACAAGGAAAATAAACCAACAATCTCCATGGTTATCTAGGAAATGGCAAGGCTTGGCAATCCACTGTTAATCTGGGCAATCCTCCATGTCAGAGATAGATCATAACCAAAAATCCACATGCATATGTCATGCGTGCCAAAACTAGTGAGGAAAACATACATGCAACCCGGTACCTGCAACAAAAAATTGTTGTAGTTTTTGATCTCGATGTTCTCTTGTGCTTTCTTTCTCTTTCTTTGCCTTTTTGCTCCAAAAATCCAAGTATGCCACACACTCCAAAAGTGCTCCCAGAAAACTCTAAGTATCCAAGAGTATAAGAGAGAGAGAGAGAGAGAATAATGAGAGAGCTCCCAAATTGAACTAACAAAAAGTTACCAATTAATCCTTAGACGATTTTTTATGAATGAGGCCTCTATTTTCTTCATTTTCCTCCTCACATGTAACATGTGACCTTTCACCTCCCTTTTCTCCTAATTTCAATTATTTTCATAAATAAATGTGCCAAAATGTCATTTGCCTTTCCAAAGCCTTAGCTATTGTTTTTTTCAATTTCCTTAGCCATTAAACAATCACAAGTGATCCGCATCACAAGGATTTTTCCCAACATTCAACTTGAAATAAGTGTTCCATCAACCGTGGTTATTATTTTGCCTTTATTAACTTTTATTACATGGAATTTTCACAAGCGTTGTTACAGAACCCTCCCCCTGGGGGGAACACCGTCCTCGATGTTCAACAACACCTATAACCACAAACTACTATAAGAAAAATATACTGTCGAGGGAGCTTTATAACTTAGCTCGATGTAGTATTTACAATGATCAACTTGTGGAGAAACAAACCAACATGAAAAGATAACAACATAACATCATAATGACATGATGCCCATATCGCTTATTGGAACTTTATAACATAGCTCATGGCAGTATTTACTCCATATACATATGTACATATACCAAAATCACCAAACATATACCAAAACACCATACCAAAACACCATGCCAAAACTACTTTGCCTCCACCATCTCTCATGTAGCTTCATCAAGCTCAAAGTGCTTCCACTGCACCTTAACTTACTTGATTGCTCGGTTCCGGAGCATGAGCACATTTTTCTGCAATATACACTGAGGCTCCGACTAGAATTCTCCATCCAATTCCACCTGTAATACAGACCAATCAACCACATGATCAATATCTTTAACATACTTCTTAAGAAATGACACATGGAAAACATCATGGACTTTCACTATCAGAGATAATGCAAGTCGATATACTACTGGCCCAATCCTCTCAATAATATTGAAGGTTCCACAAAACCGAGATGTCGGCTTGGCATATGATCCAATTCGTAAGGAGCTCTTCTTCGGTTTGATGTGTAAGTACACTTGTTCCCCAACCCAGAACTCCTTAAATACCCTGTTCTGATCTGCATAGTTCTTATGCCTATCATGTGTTGCTTTTAGATTTTTCTTGATTACCTACATTTTTTGTTCCATGTCTGCCAACATGTCTGGTCCAATCAACACCCTATATTGCAACTCCGCCCATACAATGCCTCAAACGGACTCATCCTCAAATATTCTTGATACCCATTGTAGTAAAATAACTCTACCTGTGGAAGGTACTATTCCCACTTTCGTTGTTGATGCATCACATACATCCTCAACATGTCCTCCAATATCCTGTTGACCCTCTCTCTCTGTCCATATGTTTGTGGATGATAATTTGCACTGAAGTCCAACTCTATGCCCAAACCTATAAACAACTCCTTCCAAAAATTGAAAATGAACTTTGCATCCCTGTTTGACACAATTTTCTTCGGAACACCATGCAATCTAACCACATTTCTGATGAATACATGTGCTACATCGCTAGCTAAGAATGTAGACTTCACTGGAATGATGTGCACAACCATTTTCAACCTGTCCACAACAACTATGATGGAATCATGTTGTCTCATTGTCCTTGGCAACCCTGTGATGAATTCCATGGAAATGACTTCCCATTTCCACTCTAGGATCGCAATCGATGGTAGCAGTTCACCTGGATGTTTACACTCTACCTTCACGCGCTACAATCAGAACACCTAGCCACAAACTTTGCTACATCCCTCTTAAGGTTTGGCCAATAATAAAATATCTTCACTATTGTCAGCGTCTTTTGATAACTTGGGTAACCCGAATATTGTTTTGCATGAAACACCCTCAATATCACTTTCTTGAGCTCACTATTGTCTGGCACATATATCATGTCTTTGAACCTAACCAATCCATCTACTGTAAAGCAATAGTCCACATCTTATGCACCTACACCTGTACTTGTACATGTATCATTACATGTACCTGTACCAGCACTTGTACCTGCACTATCACATGTACCTGTACATGTACTACCACATGTACCTGTAACAATACGCTGCAACATGTGCATAATCTCCATATATTTGACCTCTTGCTAACCTCTCTGCAAGATCCTATCTTGTAACTCTATCCCACAGGAGCTCATAGCTACTAAGTGATTTACCTATATCTGCCTGCTAAGAGCATCTGCCACTCTGTTCTCTTTTCCTTTGATGTACTTGATCTCGAAATCGAACTCATTGATCGTGGCCAACCACCGAGCCTGCCTACCATTTAGGTTCGGTTGGTAAAATAGATATCGTAAACCATTGTAATCACTCATCAATGTAAACCTCTTGCCCAGAATATAGTGTCTCCACATCTTCAACGTATTATAATCGTTGCCAACTTAAGATCATGTGTGGGGTAGTTCTGCCCGTGTTCATTTAGTTTTCATGACTCATAGCATACCACATGTCCACCCTGCATAAGGACTCCACCAAGTTATTTCTTGCAAGCATCTATGCACACTACAAACTCTTTGTCTAGATCTGCAATCTTTAACATTGGTGCATGTGTCAAAAACTGTGTAAGATGCTCAAAACTAGCCACACTCCTATGTCCATTCGAACTTCTTACCTTTCCTCTGCAATGATGTGATAGGATAAGAAATATGTGAGAAGTTCCTGATGAACCTCCAATAATAATCTGTCAGCCCCATGAAAGATCTCATCTCATCCACATTCTTAGGATCTACCCACTCCATGATGGTCCTTATCTTTTCTGGATATACTGCAATGTCTTTCTTGGAGACAACATGTTCCAAGTAGTGTACCTCAGTCTATACAAAAAAAAAAAAAAACTACACTTGTTAAGATTAGCATACAAGGGATGTTCTCTCAACAACCTCAACATTGTTGCTAAATGATCAACATGCTCTTCCTCGTTTTTAAAATATAACAATATGTCATCAATGAACATAATAACAAACTTATCCAAATACGAATGCAACACACTATTCATCAAGCATATAAATTTAGCTGGAGCATTAGTTAAGCCAAATGGAACTACAACAAACTCATAATGCCGATACCTGGTCCAGAAAGTTGAAGATATCCGGATCTCATATCAATCTTCGATAAAATTATTGCTCCCTTCAACTGATCGAACAAGTCGTTAATCCTCGGTAACAGATACATGTTTTTGATAGTCACTTTTTTCAACTACCTGTAGTCAATACACAATCTTAGAGTACCATTTTTCTTCTTCACAAACAATATCAGTGTGCCCCATAGTGATACACTTCGCCTAATGTATCCCTTTTCCAACATTTTCTTCAATTATAGCTTCAACTCTACCAACTCATGTGTGCTCATCCTATAAGATGCTTTTGATGTTATAGCTTCCCTGGCACCAACTCAATAGAAAATTCTACTTCCCTGTGAGGTGGTAACTCTGTAATGTCCTCAAGAAATACATCCTTGAACTCATGTAGAACCGGGTACTTGTTCAGAACATTTGCATCCTCAACTTCCTTACCCTTGTCACTAGAAATGTGTACTGGAAATAACACACATTTTTCTATGACTACATTTTCCCTGCATAGTTGTCACCATACTAACTGATGTGGCTTTATTATTTCTTCGTAAGACTCTTGGTTCCCCATTGTCATCCACACACTCAATTGCTTTGTCATAACAATCTACCTTGGTTCTATAACAATACAACCAATCCATGCCCAAATACATATTGTATGATCCCAATGGTAATACGTTCAAATATGTTGCAGTATACATACCATTCAAATCAAATGCACAAGCTCTTACCCAATGATGAACTCGTTTATTTGTACCTATAGCCAATTGTACTAACCAAGATTCTACATGCAATTCCTTACTCAAACCACACTTATCCACCAAGTCAGGACTAATATAGTTATAATAAGATCCAGAGTCAATCAAAATGGAAATAATTTGATGGCAAATATTATCGTACATCTCAATGATAGATGCTTGATGGTTTGTCTATTTTTTATCCAATGCTGCATAAATACGAGGAACGCTTTGACCCACATCCCCAATAGTCTATGTGTCCTGTGCACTATATATCTGAGGCCTACCACCCTGATTTTGCGGACAATCTCTCCTGCGATGATCCTTGCCACAAGTCCAACACTCTATATTCTTCCAGCCTGCATCCTTGTTCTACTCCTCATATTGATGTCCTTGTCCTCTATCTGATGCAGTGAACTTCTTAGCTGACATTGCATTCTCTTTACTACTTGTACCCTAAGGGCTTGCTCGCTTTGTCCCATTTTCCTTTGTTCTTTGCATTACCTTTACAGTTTGGCTTAGTCTCATATCTACGCTTCAATTGTTTGTAGCAATGCTTTAGCGTTCGAATGGCCTCCTCCAATGATCTAGGCTCATTGGTCATAGATTTCATCCTAAGCTCATAGAATTCTTTTGCCCTACCATCAAAGTATCTCTCTAATAGGTACTTCCTTTTGAATAATCGCTCTAACTCATTCCAAGTCAAGTCTTCCTCATATATACCTCTAACATTCCTCACATCCTCCCACCAAATGTTTGTTTTACCTTTGAGACTAAATGTAGCTACTGTGGCATAGTTATATGAGCACACTTGGTTGCATATCTATATTAGCATATAACTATGCAACGTAATACATAAGCATATAACTATGCAACGTACCTTAGTATAGGTCAGGGAGGATACCTTGTCTGCAAGATCAACAAATCAGTGTGATACATGTATAACATGATGACAGCATATAAAAACATAATACATAAGCATATAATTATGCAACCATCATTCTAGCTAGAGTCCAGTGATCAATGCATGACTTTAACAACAAAACACACCACGACCTCATGCATGACAATAATTATTACATCACTTAATATTTGACCACATGCAAACATTAACATGCATAAACACGTAATCAAGCATAAATGAACAATACTTGTAACCAACCCTACAAGAATGATACATGCAACCAAGCATATGAGAATGTAACCAAGCATACAAATTGATCGATGGAAGTGACATATAACAACATGTAACCAGTGATAAGCTCATGACGATGCATCCCAAGATAACAACATCAACTCTCACATGGCAACATCACTATAACCATGATCAACATTATGAAAATGCAACAATCACATGGAATGCAAGTGTAAGAGACACATGCAACTAATATGCATGCATGACCAACACACAACTCATCTAGTCCAAGGGGTGAGCCATGCTCTGATACCACTCTATAACATCTCCTCTTACATCTACCCAAGAAACCAACCAGGCAGGGTAACATGTGACAAGAGGCCACTATGATATAATTCGACCTCCTAGTTACATTAAGGAAGTGGAACCGACAAAAACACACCATACAAACATTCAACATCAGCGTTAGGGCCCTCAGGAACCAATCCAACCTTGCTGCCAACCAGCCCCTAGGTCCCACTGAGATTTTGGACCACTTGACCTCTGGACACTCTCATGCTATGGGCATGCCAGCGTCCAGGGACCTCTGGATTGAACCACTTTTTCAGGCCCAGAGCCCAAGTCACTACCCATAATAAAATGACACCTTCAGAACAGTAAGATAACAAGGAAATGACAGTGCAAAAGCAATTACTTGAATAAGCCCTTGACTAGACCCCTACTAGCCATCACAGAGATTTCATCAAACATATCATGAATATGTAATCGATATGTGTAAATAACAGATATGAACATAGGGGTCTCATACTTCGCTGAGAATCACTAAGAACCATTATTGCCTTAACATATCAACTGTCATTTCATCCATTAGGCCATAAATACATTGTTCATTCATTTACCAGTGAAAACATGATGAGAGCCATACATAGCTACTACCATAAAAAAAAAAATATATATATATATATATATATATAACTAGCATAATAGCAACAAAAATACCAATGAAATCACAACCATATAAACCAGCATAATACCCATAGAAATACAAGGAGAAATAACCTCTTATTGATGATGAAAAATCCAAACACAGGATGGGACTTCCACATTCCACCCGACCATAGAATAGATGAGCCAAATCTCTCGTTAACCATTCACCTATGTGCCATATTCCAAGCATGAATGTGGGATCTTATAAAACACATCAATCCAAAACCATCCAGTGCTTCTAAAGCCATCCACCTCAAACCATCAACAATTATTCGACCTCACGGTCGGACATCACAAAACCATCATCAGATTGGTCTCTATCTAAGCTTTCTAGGGCTTCCAAAACATTTGTTCCAACTGAGGCTTCCAAGACTAGTAACCCAACCCACCGTTGTCATCAGGATTCCAGAGCATTTATCCAACCAAGGCTTCCAGGACTAATAACTCAACCCACTCAAAGCTTCTAGAGCGTTTTTTCAACCAAGGCTTCTAGGACTAGTAACTCAACCCAAGTTGTTACAGGGCTTCCAAAGCGTTTGTCCAACCAGGGCTTCCAGGAACTAATAACTCAACCCAAGCTAAGGAAATATGATAACCAACTAAAACAAATAAGGAAAATAAACCCACTATCTCCATGGATATCCAGGAAATGGCAACGCTAGGCAATCCACTATCGATCCAGGCAATCCTCCATGCTAGAGACAGATTATGACAAAAAATCCACATGCATATGCCGCACATGCCAAAACTGGTGAAGAAAACATACATGCAACCTAGTACCTGCAAGCAAAAAATGTTGTAGTTGTTGATCCCGATGTCTTCTAGCATTTTCTTGCTCCAAAAATCCAAGTATGCCACACGCTTAAAGAGTTCTCCCAGAAAACTCTAAGTATCCAAGAGTATGGGAGAGAGAATAATGAGAAGCTCCAAAATTGAACTGACAAAAGGTTACCAACTGATCCTAAGAAGCTTTTGTATGAATGAGGCCTTTATTTTTTTCATTTCCATTATTTTCCTTCATTTTCCTCCTCACATGTAACCTGTGACCTTTCACCTCTCTTTTCTCCTAATTTCCATCATTTTCATAAATAAATGTGTCAAAATGTCATTTTTCCTTTCCAAAGCCTTAGCCATTGTCTTTGCCAATTTCCTTAGCCATTAAACAATCACAAGTGATCCCCATCACTAGGATTTTGCCCAACATTCAGCTTGGAATAAGTGTCCAAATTTATCGTTAGTCATTCACCCCCGTGCCATATTCATCAAACATATCACAAATATGTAATCTACGGGTGTAAATAACATATATAAGCATAGGGGTCTCATACGTAGCTGAGAATCGTTAAGAAACATTGATGCCTCAACATATCAATTGTTATTTCATCCATTAAGTCATAGATACATTGTTCATTCATTTACCAGTGAAAACATGATGAAAGTCATACATAGTTACTATCATAAAACATATATATAACTAGCATAATAGCAACAAAAATACCAATGAAATCACAACCATATAAACCAGTATAATACTCAAAGAAATACAAGGATAAATAACCTCTTATTGATGATGCAAAATCCAAACACGGGATGGGACTCCACGTTCCACCCAATCATAGAATGGATGAGCCAAATCTCTCGTTAGTCATTCACCCCTGTCCCATATTCCAAGCATGAATGTGAGATCTTATAAAACACATCAACCAAAAACCATCCAGTGCTTCTAGAGGCCATCCACCTCAACCTATCAACAATTATTCGACCTCACGGTCAAACATCACAAAACCATCATCAAATTGGTCTCTATCTCAGCTTTCTAGGGCTTCCAGAGCATTTGTTCCAACCAAGGTTTACAGGGCTAGTAACTCAACCCACTGCTTCCAGAGCATTTATCCAACCAAAGCTTCCAGGACTAGTAACCCAGCCTACCCAAAGCTTCTAGAGCGTTTTTCCAACCAAGGCTTCTAGGACTAGTGACTCAACGCAAGTTGTTATAGGGCTTACAGGGACTAATAACTCAACCCAGGCTAAGAAAATATGATAACCAACTAAAACAAATAAGGAAAATAAACCCACTATCTCCATGTATATCCAAAAAATGGAAACGCTAGGCAATCCACTATCAATCCGGGAAATCTTCCATGCTAGCGACAGATCATGACCAAAAATCCACATGCATATGCCACACATGCCAAAACTAGTAAGGAAAACATACATGCAACTCGGTGCCTGCAAGAAAAAAATGTTGTAACCGCTGATCCTGATGTCCTCTTGCGTTTTCCTGCTCTTCCTTTGCCTTCTTACTCCAAAAATCCAAGTATGCCACACCCTCATAGAGTGCTCCCGGAAAAATCTTAATATCCAAGAGTATGAGAAAGAGAATAATGAAAGAGCTTCAAAATTGAACTGACAAAATGTTATCCACTGATCCTCAGAAGCTTTTATATGAATGAGGCCTCTATTTTCTTCATTTCCATTATTTTCCTTCATTTTCCTCCTCACATGTACCCTGTGACCTTTCACCTCCATTTTCTTCTCATTTCCATTATTTTCATAAACAAATGTGTCCAAATGTCATTTTTCTTTTCCAAAGCCTTAGTTATTGTCTTTGCCAATTTCCTTAGCCATTAAACAATCACAAGTGATCCCCATCACTAGAATTTTGGCCAACATTTAGCTTGGAATAAGTGTACCATCAACCATGGTTATTATTTTGTCTTTATTAACTTTTATTACATGGAATTTTCATCAGTGTTGTTACAGGTTATTTCATGTTTGGTGGGATTTCTTTTGTGGCATTCCTCTTTATCCCTTGTAGTGAGAAGGATTTTGAAAGGGAATAGATAATACTTGACTTATTGGATTGTTGGAAGATCGCATCTTGGTGCTGAAGATAAGCACCAGCTCTCAACTGGATTTGGTCCTTAGGAATCATAGTAGGGTCCTTTTGTTGCCACTCCTCAGTTATTTGTTGCAGGTCCATTGCTTGTAGTAGCTCTGGATATTGTAGGTCCTCTTCCTCCATTGAGGATGGATACTCCCCCGTGGGATTGAGAGAATTTTGATGCGGGTCTAAAGACTCCATGGTTTCCTTGTTCTTCTACAGTTGAACTTCCTCTGCTTGGTTTATAACTTGAGCCGCCTTTGGTTCCTTTGTTTCATCCAGTTGCAAAACTGAGAATTTATTTTTTCTCTGCACATTCAAAGGATTTGAAGGATCTCCCTTCCGCTTAGTAGTCCGTTTTTTCCCAACTATTATTTTGAAGCCCTCATCTCTTCGCTGTGAATTCATGTTGGCTTGATTCACATCTTGAGTCGTTGGTTTCTTAGGGCAATCTTTGAGGAGATGGTCGTAATCATGGCAATGCCTGCATCTGAACGGGATTTTCTCATAGTCTATCAGCGATTCTCAAATCTCATCTTCACAAATGAGTTGAACGCCGATATAGAATTCATGACATCCATATAGACGCACAATCTTGCATAGGAAGTATATCTTCCTACCTTTGTTATGTCTAAGAGCGTAACAAACTCTCCTAGCTTGTTTCCAATGTGGGCTAAAATTTCTGGATCCCAGTATTCCTAAGGCAAGAAATATAATCTAATCCAAACTGAAAGATTGGAAGAGTCTTCCTTCTCCAGATTGAATTTTGGAACCCATGGTTTGATGAAGAGACCGACAGAGTTCATCAAATAGGGTCCTCCCTACAGAATATTGTCTCTATCTTCAAAGTTGTTAAATATTACTATGAAAAAAACTTATTAGCGTAATTTAGTTATACATCTCCCTTAATGGTCAAGTTTCTTCTTAGCTAGTTGAGCAAAGTTTTTTTGTTGGCCAAGGGTCAATGAATTCGCAAATCAACGCTCTTCCCTTCATCCTTTCAATGGTGGATCCTAATTTTTCCATCGTGATCTCAAGAAGAGGGACTTCTTAAGCTTGCGACTGACAAGGACCCAAATTTTGGCTTGATTTGGCAGGTGAATCCTGCATTGGAGCCACTGTTGGTTTATGGCCAGAGCTTGATGGCGTTGTTGGCTTGGCTTGCTAAGAATGCTTACGAGTGTCAATCTGCATTGGTTGTTGTCTAGAGCAATTGGCAATCACTAACTTGTAAGAGGGGTCATTATTGCCCCCCAGAGTGTGCCATGCAAGCCAATGCAGAGGTTGCAGAAGCTTCAAATCAATGCAAAGTGAAGAAACCCTAGCAGAGCCCCGACTTTGCAAATTTTTGTTGTAAATATGTTATTTCGTAGAGTATGAGCTATTTTCAGGGATATTATTTTTGGATGGTTTTCCTGTAAAGCTTGAGAATAAAAACTCAATACACAAATATCTAAAAATCATGCATGAACACTACAAATATGTTAGGTGGTTATGCATGTGGCATTATATTTTATAAATGTTGCAATAAAACCTTCAAGTTATGGTTCAATCAAATGTTTGAAAAATAAAGTTGCATTGGTCAATGTTAAACTAATAGAATTGACCGACAAATGGATTGATAGTCTTACCTTGAAAACAATGATTGTCATCCTCCCCAACCAGGGTCAATTACCCTTGGTGACATGTTGAAGTTATATTGAATATATTGTTGTATATCTTATTAAAAAGTTGAGCTTATTGAACATATTATATTGTTATAATTGCTTCAAGCTTTATTGTAGAATGACCTTGAACCTTGAAGAATATCTTACCATTGACAAAAAATTCACAATTTATGAAATGCAACTACAAAAATGTATTCCATTGTAAAATTTGTAACATCCTCACTACTACAATTTGGTAGAGATTAATATTGTTCAACCAATCTCATTACCAAATGTATCCAATGAAACTATATTTTATATACATGCTTCACTTGTCCACCTTATAAATAACAACCTGGTGCAATATTGCATAGTGAGTATGGAAAAATGTACACACTAAAGATATCATTAGGAATGAAGAGAAATATGAATATTTTATCATTAGGAGACAAAAAAAAAAGTTCCTTAGTGCCACTTTTTGGACTTTCCAGTGCTAGAATCTCGTAGAAAAATTTGAGGTGAAATCTTGATTTGTGTTATTTAAACTGATTTTTTGGCAGTATGTATGAGACCCCTTTGTTTGTGAGACAAGGGACCACCTCCTTGCCTTCGTTGACTGCTAAGTCTACGAAGGCATATATACTCTACCCCTTTGGTTTTGAACCTATAACCTTTTAAAAGGAAACACATGCTCTTATCCATTAAACCCACTCAAACTATATTAAAGACACTTAAACATTTACAAGTTTTAGAAATACAAGTTTTAAAATTCTAATAATTTATTTTTTGCGTATAAAAAACTTTAAAAATACATTTTAAAATTATAATAATTGTAAAATAATAAATTGATAGGCAAAATAACTATCATTATTGTATTAACATTTACAATCATTAAGTTTAGTATCACAGTCCTATTATAAAATCATTATTTATATATAAAAATATTTGTATAATATTTATATATAAGGGATTTTCATAAAATTAACCATTTATGATCATTAAGTTTAGTACCACAGTATTATTATAAAATCATTATTTATATATAATATTTATATATAATGGGTTCATTTATGCATCTAATAAATATAGTTCTTTATTCCCAAAATTATATTTCATCAAGTTTAACCTTGAATTTTTACTTTATTTATTTGGATATTCATGTATGGAATTCGCATTGTGCACTAGTCATAAATGAAACAATGCCCTATCAATGGCACTTGGATCTCAAAGACCTTTCATAGCTATTAGTCAACCTTTTTACTATAGAACCTTCCATAGCTATTATCCACAACTTTCACTCACTGGCATAAGCAATCAATTGTTTGGATTTCAAGGACCTTTCATAGCTATCAGTCATCCTTCTTTCATAACCATCGGCCATCCTCTCTACTCGAGGGCTTTCCATAACTATTATCCACAACTTTCATTGACTGGCATATTGCACTTGGATGTCAATGATCTTTCATAACCATCGGCCATCCTTTTTACTCGAGGGCTTTCCGTAACTATTATCCACAACATTCACTCACTGGCATAGGTTAGTCATCCTTTTTACTCGAGGACCTTCCATAGCTATTATCCACAGCGTTTACTCATTGGCATCAACTTTCACTCACTGGCATAGGTTAGTCATCCTCTTTTTACTCGAGGACCTTCCATAGCTATTATCCACAGCGTTTACTCATTGGCATAGGCCTCTTCTGGTGTTTGTAGGGTTTGAATATTAAGATTTGTAGTACTTTGGAGCATCCTTCTTCCTGTAATTTTTATTGGTCTTTTTGGTCCCTAAATTCGCATTGTAAATAGGCTATGTCTTATAGAGGCTCACTAAGAAATAATTCGCATTGTAAATAGGCTATGTCCTATAGAGGCTCACTAAGAAATAAAACGCATTTCTAACATTAACTTCAAAATAAAACGCATTCCTGACTGACATTAACTTCAAAATGGCATGTGTAAGAAATAAAACGCATTTCTAACTGACAAACTTCAAAATAAATCGCATTCCTAACTAACACTAACTTCAAAATGGCATGTGCATGGCGAGGGGTTATAGCTTTACAATATGGGATAATGAGAAAAAACAAATTGAAATATTTTAGGAAAAAATTAACATATGCTCGAGTTAAGCAATGATATTGGAAAATGCACATATCGTTGTTTTATAATGTTTGGTGACAATATTTTCTCCCCGTTTATCATGAGTTGAATATCTGGTCTTATTTCTGAAGAAAGGTTTCAGTTTTGGATTTTTATATCCTTTCTATGGCTTTCCTGTATAATAATGCACATTTTGCAAGGGGATTTCGGATGAAATTTCTGCTAATGACAGGTAAATAAATGCCGATCATCCATGATCGAACCATATGTACTGGTGTATCTTCATATGGTGTATCTATCTTTTTTAATATAACCAGTAGTTTTTTTTCTTTTGAAGATGAAAAAGTATTGGGCTTCTTCAGTGATCAAGACAGCATTGCCATAATAATCATCCAAAGTTCAAATCCTAACAGGTTTGACAGCCTCCGGAGTAATTGAATTTTTCTATGATAAATAACATTGTATTTCTACAAAATTATGACTACCCACAGGAAAATATAATGAATAAATCAAAGAAGAAATTAACGGAATTCAATTCTTCACTTGGACAATAATCGAAATAAAAAATTGAAGATTTCTCCAATGCCTTCACCCTGCGTGAGCATTGGTTATTAACTTTGGGTGAACTACCCTTTTCTATTTCTATACACCCCAGGCCTTGGTGAATGAAAAAAAAGTACAAACTGTATCATTGTGCCAATCAAGGGTCTTTGTTACTCTTTGTTAGACACATTTAGGTAATCCATGTTGACTCTGGACTCTATTCTTGAATTAACAACAGGGCAGAGTGACCAAAAAGGAGTATCCAGTTTATCCAATCTTTATCGATTCACAACAGGCCACACCACTGGAGCAGGGTGGGAACCATAGATTTGGTAATCCATTTGATTCTCCTTTAATCTCTTTGGAGATCCTTTAGCATAGGCCCGGGTGACAAAAAAGGAGTTCTAACTGGAGAAAGGTGCTAATCAAGAATTTTGCCTTAACGATCCGCTCCTACTTGTAATTTTATCCAAGTTTATCCAATCTTTTTGCCTCAGTGACCAAAAAGAAATTCTCACCGGAGCAAATCTAGTAGGAACTCCTTTTTATGTCGCTGGAGCTAATCTACTATTTATTGAGAGATTTGGTGGAGCTATAGTACTCTTTATTGAGAGATTTGGTAATATACATGTTGACTCTCTCCTCTACTGTTTCCCTTCCATATTCCTCTCCTATCTGTAATTTTATCCGGCTTATCCAACTCTCCTATTTGTAATTTTATCCAGTTTATCCAATCTTTTGGTATGCAGGCTCAGTGACCACAAAAAAGGAATTCCCACTCTAATATAACGCTTTATTGAGAGATTTGATAAACCTGCTGAACAGGCCTCAGTGACCCAAAAATAGAAAACAAGAAAAGAGTCCCCACTAGAGCTAGTCTACTCTTTATTGACAGATTTGGTAATCCATGTTCGACCCTATCCTCTAATGTTCTCTTTTAGAGATCCTCTAGAACAGGCCTCAGTGACCAAAAAAGGAATTCCCACCGGAGCTTATCTAATCTTGACAGATTTCTAACCGGAGAAAGGTGCTAATCAAGAATTTTGCCTTGATGATCCTCTCCTACTTGTAATTTTATCCAAGTTTATCCAATCTTTTTGCCTCAGTGACCAAAAAGAAATTCTCACCGGAGCAAATCTAGTAGGAACTCCTTTTTATGTCGCTTGAGCTAATCTACTCTTTATTGAGAGATTTGGTGGAGCTGAACTACTCTTTATTGAGAGATTTGGTAATCCCTGTTGACTCTCTCCTCTAATGTTCCCATTCCATTTTTCCTATTTGTAATTTTATCCAGTTTATCCAATCTTTTGGGATACAGGCTCAGTGACCAAAAAAAAAAGGAATTCCCACTCTAATCCAACTCTTTAAGAGATTTGATAAACCTGTTGAACAGGCCTCAGTGACCCAAAAAGGAATTCCCACTGGAGCTAATCTAATCTTGACAGATTTGGTAATCCGAGAAGACTCTCTCTTCTAATATTCCCTTCCCTATTCCTCTCCTATTGTAAATTTGTCCAATATTTCACTCTCTTCTCTAATGTTCCCTTCCCTATTCCTCTCCTATTTGTAAATTTATCCCAATATTTGAACAGGCCTCAGTGGCATTTAAAAAGGAGTTCCCACTAGAGTTAATCTACTCTTTCTTGGGAGCAAAAAGGAGTTCCCACTAGAGTTAATCTACTCTTTCTTGGGAGCAAAAAGGAGTTCAAATGTGTTATCCATTCACCATCTGTGATTTTTATCAGTTCAAATGTGTTATCCAATCTTTGGGGATTCTCTACAACATGCCTTCGTAAGCAAAAAATTAATTCCTACTGGCACAGAGGGCGCAGAGCACTAATCTGAAGTTTGATAATCATTATTGATTCTCCCCTATAATGTTTCCTTCCCTATTTGTAACTATTCAGTGTGAATATGCTGATCCAATCTTTTGGAGATAGAACAGGCCTCAGTCACTAAAAAAGGAATTCTAATTGTAAAAGTATTAAATTATTAATCTATACTGTTCATCGACAGAATGGTAATCCATGTTGACTTTCTCCTTAAAGAGTTCCAAATGAAGCACTCCCGCAAAGCTCTCTTTACTGACAGACTTCATAAACTTTCTCGTGAAGGAAACCTGTTGTAAAGGAAATTTCCACTTGAATTGCAGATACAGAAGGGATTACTCCTAGGAATGTGTCACAATATTCCTTTGGCTTCTAAACCACCATATTGAGCTATTGTTGAAGACCCCGCAGAAAGTTCAACAGTCTACACATTCCTACAAGAGGGCTTCTAAAACAGTGAACCTGGTGTGGGATGGCTTCTAAACAGTGAACACCATATTGAGCTATTGTTGAAGACCCCATGGTACGTTGAAGAGGGCAAATCTACTCTTTCATTGGGAGCAAAAAGAGTTCCCATTAGAGCTAATCTACTCTTTCATTGGGAGCAAAAAGCAATTTCAACTGGAGAATGGTGCTAATCTACTTTTAAGTTTTTATTGACAGATTCGGTGATTTTTATCAGTTCAAATGTGTTATCCATTTCCCCATCTGTGATTTTTATCGGTTCAAATATGTTATCCATTCAGCATCTGTGATTTTTATCAGTTCAAATGTGTTATCCAATCTTTGGGATTCTCTAGAACATGCCTTCACGAGCAAAAAAATAATTCCTACTGGCACAGTGAACCTGGTGTAGGATTTTGTGTAGGTGACTGCGGATTTACTACATGTATACAGTCTTTTATCAACCAACATGGAAGAGAAATTCTGAGACCAAGCCTTTCTAGCCTCTTAATACACATCATACCCACAGAAATGAAAAATAGGCACACTATTCAACAACCAAAAACTTATTACTGCAAAAGAACTAAATTTCAACATTGCCAAAGAAACTCAATATTTCAATGTTTCCATTATGGACCTGGGTATTCAGAGTAACAACCTAGCCCCAACAAAACTACTGTTTCGAAAACTGCATACAATCATTGAAAATTACATACTGAAATAATTAGATTTACATGGATGAAATCTCGTAAAAGAAGGCAAAAGACAATTATTTAAGAGGGCACCAAAAATAATAATTATAGATACCAACAGATAAACTTGGGGCAGTTTCCATTAATTATGTCTCAGGTACCCAATTTTTGGCTCCCAAATATTCTGAGACCAAACCTTTCCAGCTTCTAAATACATCATACTCAATCTGGCCTCAAAGGATCAATGCATTTTACTTTCACAGAATAAATTAGCTCACCTTTGTAACATGACCAGCTAAAAGACTCAAATAACTGATAAAAAGGCCTAAAGGTCTATAATCTTTTAAGACTTTTCTTCCTTGCATCGAGCTTTTTCTTATCAACGTGCACTTTGGTAGAAGCCAGATCCTTCTTCTTATGAACTGTTGATGCACCAACTCCTATAGCTTCTGTTGAAGCGACGTTTATACTTGGATCTTGAATATTATTCTCCTTATTTGTTGTGCATGGCACAAGTGGGGTAGGAGAGGTCACAAGGGTATTTTTTGGCCCTTCATTTAAAGCAGTAGACTCTGAAATAGCCACTTTACTCTTCAATTTGGGCTTCAAAGCGTGAATGCTTGTATAGAGCCTGCAAAAGAAACACTCACTGTTATTTCACAAGGACCATTAAAAATTGATAAAGCAGAATTTGTCACAAGGAAAGCAGGTCACTGAGGCTCAAGGCTAGAAAACCAAGTGAATGACAAGCCTAAGCAACTAGTTACGGGATACAAGTGCAAACAAGAAAGAAGGCCATAAGAAAGGGTGACCCATGATTGTTAACCCTAGAAAATGGAGATGCACTACTCAGCATTAGATAGTGCAGAGATGTAGAGAACCTGATAAATTTAAAAGACAGACATAAGGAAAATATGAAGAAGTTCTGGTCACTAGGAATGTTGGTAGAAATTATACTTGAAGCATGGTATAATTTCCAGAATTATGTCAATAACTACAAAAATGAGATTTGAAGATCGGTACTCAAACGACAGAGAGAAACATTAGGCCTAACCATATCTATCCCAAAATTATATGAATAAAATGTAAATGTAAATACTCTCCACATATATATGACAAAATATAACATACCTGGCATGCTTTGCATATGCTTCATAATCTTCCATGAGCATCTTCCCAGCCTGTTCATTCAAAGCAGACTCCGGGAATGGTTCTACAAGTAGGCATCTTATGACCTAAAACAGTAATCCAAAGTTTAGAAAGGGAAAGACATTACTATTATTTATGGCAAAGATCATGTACTCCAGCCCCTGTAACTAATATCCAAGAATTTATACAGAGTTGATACAAAACGGAGTTCATATAATAACACAAAGCAAACTATGCAACAAATAGCAATAAAAAATCTTCTTCAAACAAAGTTTCTTCTTCTTCACATTAAGTCCAGTCAGTTTTCACTGGGCAGTGTGCACAGTTCACGTCAATGTAACATTTTGAATACGTTTTTAAAATTCACTTACAAATTCTAGAAAACCCCAAATAGTTCATCCCTAAGTTTCTTGGTTATCAATTAATTATAGAAAGTTAAAAGTGGCCACTAAAAACTGATCCACGAGTTGAGGAAAATCCATTGAGTTTTCAAATATCATTTAAGCAGTACGCAACAAGCTCACGTTGTGTCAAAGCAATTAACACACTACAATGCCATTCAAATAGCTTATGTGCATCTTCAGTTTCCAAATATCTTTCAAGCAAAATATGCAACAAGCACAATTGTGTCCAGCCAAATGTAACACGCTACAATGCTTAACAAACAAAAATTATGATAAATAAGCTAAATTGATAAGTTTCTTGGTTATCAATTAATTATAGAAAGTTAAAAGTTGAGCAAAATCCATTGAGTTCTGCCCTCATGTGCAGATTCAGTTTTCAAATATCTTTCAAACAAAATATGGAACAAGCACAATTGTGTCCAGCCAAATGTAACACACTACAATGCTTAACAAACATTATGATAAATAAGCTAAATTAATAAGTGGATGAACACATACAAGAAGAACATGTCGCAATCCAAGGGTTGGATTCCAATCCTTCTTCAAAGTATTGACACAGATCTCTCCATTGTTTGCAATATTAGGGTGGAAGATTTTTGTGACAAAATACCCTGCAGTCCAAGCCAATTATTAATATCAAAAGACACAAGTTTATTTCTCAGTTTTTACATGTCATGCATCCCCCTTATACTTGATTTAGATAAGCAGTAAGCAGAAAAACGGAAAGGATGTCCTTCTAAAGCAAATATAATATCCATTTAAGAGAATGAAAATAGGATGAAGCATCATAAGGATCAACAATTACCCTTGGGAGGAGAGTTGGGAAAATCAGGAGTTAGAACCAGTTTCATTCGAAAAACACCAGATTCATATGGAGTGCCAGCTGCAATAAAAAGCATCAACATGTAAATATAGCTATGCTTCAAAAATCTAGTAATAACCATGCAAAAAAATAATGAAACTTACGAACAAATGATCCCTTTCTCAAGCATTGTGCTTGCTGGATTATTCATTTATAATGTACCTGGTCCTTCAATGTCCGCAAATATGGTTGAAAAGTTGTCATCATTCACCACCACTTTTATACCTCCGGGAGGTGATTCATCGAGACTCTTCAGCTCCCTTGCAATTTCTTTTATCACCCTGGGTGGGAGGTTCTCGTTTTCAGCCTGTAACAGAAAATTTATATGTATTTATGTATGAAGATCTACTTCAAAATGGAAAGCATCACAATAATCTACGCCTGACAGCAACCATATTAACTGATCATAAGCAACTCAAAATATAACAGCCTACATGCAATATGCACCACTGTCTAGGATGTCGGGGTTTTACATTCTGTAAATTGAAGACTAGTTGGAACTCTGCACCTTTAATTTAAGCATTGAGGAGATGAAAGGAAAAGGGACTTTCTTGCAGTGCTGAAGAAACAAAACTATGCCAAAAATATATGTATTGGTAAACATACAAAACATGCCAATTACTGATAGCTATTTATGTATAGGCAAATGGTAGTAAGAGCTGAAAGGCCCCAACTATTTACTGATGTAAGGTTTTTACTTTTGAAAGGAAAACCGACTTTCTTGCAGTAAAAAATAAACAAATCTATGCACAAGGAGAAAAGGGGATAGAGACATTCATAATATGCCAATTTAGTTGTAGGCAAAGTTCTACTAGAGATGATTGAGTAGCTATAATGAGCTAAAAGGTCCCATCATCCATCAGCTAGGTCAGAATTTCTGCCATGTCCCACTGATACAATTTGCCTGGAATTCAAATTGTAGCAATGGCTGAAAACATCTACTTGCTGATTTGGCGGAGGGAACCCTCCCTATCTAGCAGGTAAGGTAAGAATGACAACTTCAGTTAAAGAATGTGAAAAGGAAAAAGAATAGATAACATAGTCAAGGAACACTCGCCATGACAAGATAAAGGGGCCAGGTATTCATTTCTATCCATATTGACCAAATGTATCGGGGTGCAAAATGTGCACAGCATTAATAATTTAGTTGTAGGCAAAGTTCTACTAGAGATGATTGAGTAGCTATAATGAGCTAAAAGGTCCCATCATCCATCAGCTAGGTCAGAATTTCTGCCATGTCCCACTGATACAATTTGCCTGGAATTCAAATTGTAGCAATGGCTGAAAACATCTACTTGCTGATTTGGCGGAGGGAACCCTCCCTATCTAGCAGGTAAGGTAAGAATGACAACTTCAGTTAAAGAATGTGGAAAGGAAAAAGAATAGATAACATAGTCAAGGAATAAAAACCACTCGCCATGACAAGATAAAGGGGCCAGGTATTCATTTCTATCCATATTGACCAAATGTATCGGGGTGCAAAATGTGCACAGCATTAACATAATTGCCCATATTATGATTTGTCACAATGGTTGAGAGTTTCCACCTACCGATCTTAGAAGAAAAATAAAACCCTAATATTGCAGGTAAAATCAGTTAAAAGTTACCACAATTCCTGCTTAACTTTAACGTTTCATCATGAAAGATTTTTCACTAAAGAATATGGAACCAGGAAGCACCGAGAAAAACAGACAAAGCAAACAGATGCAACTCGATTATAATAAAATAATTTTCCACCTTGAAAACAGAAGGCATATTTTACTTACCATGAAATCAGAAGCAAAATAGTTTATTACAGCGCATATAATGCTTGTCCAAATTTCTGAAAACCCTAAAATTGGTTGTCCACACCTTTGGTTCTTCTTTACAAGAAAATATCTCTTTTCAGGTTATCTCTGTCTTCAGCTGTATGTACCGGCAAGATGATCAAAAGTTGTCCAAAACTGTCTCAGCATTCACATACATGATCTCTTTCGAGCGGTTGATCTTCCAATCACAATTGATTTTGGACGGAAGGCAATATCTGCAAATTTCAGAATCCATGGCAGAATGTTAAATTTCGAGTCCATGCACGAACTCCCACCAAATAATGACAATCAGAAAGTCATCTAGTTTATGCATTTCTCTTCTGTAGTTCTGTTTTCTTAGCAGAACCATGAATTAAAGCCAACATAAATAGGGTCAGTTTCAGTGACACCCGTCACAGGGCTCCGCATTGTCTTTTCAACGTGTGAATCCAGAAAATTTGTACTCATGTGTGCAACTTAAAAAAGTGGGTGCAAGGAAGAGTTTTCGAGCCTGTGACCACCCACCCAGCAAATGCAGGCGATGATTCCACAAGACTCGAAACCGTGACCTTATAGAACACCCCAAAACAGAACCAATTAAAATTTAAAAGAAATACAAGAAGTCGTGAGTTCTTCTACTTGTGAGAAATCTAAAGAAAGATAAACTGAATTTCTACAAAGACAGGTTGTCTTGCCCGGATTTCTCCATGAATGTAAAGTTATATTTGTGCATACGAATAATCGACAATTCCAGTAATTCACATGCTTAAAAAAGCCCAGAACGCAAATTTCAATGCCCATATTTGCAAAGCCCTTAAAAGATGCAACTCCCGAAAGATATCAGAAACGAATCTTTCTTGTAGACACAGCTTCACTAGATCAAATTTCAGACCAAGCAGCAATCTAAAAAAGACCTCGTCTACTGAATTGAATTCTCAAAGCCTCAATCAACAAAATTAACCGATTCCCATGACATAAAACCCTAGCCCACTTGAAACCGGGGCCAAAATGACGCAAGATAGAGCCGATTCAGAGTGCGGCAAAGGAACCGAACCCCATACCTGAAACCCTCGCGAGCTGCGAAACAAGATTCAGAAGTGAAGATTCGTTGGATCCGTTTTAGCTTGCGCTATGATTGCTTCTGCCTCTTCCACATGCTCCGCTGACTGCGAAAAATCACCAGAAAAGAACCGCACTTTCGACAGGGTGCAACCTTTTAACGCCTTCCGTGGACGTCAGAGCACATTTCAATCCATTAAAGACACTTCCATCCTCTGCGCCATCATTAACCTGTAAATACTGGCCCATCAATTAATCGGACCTCAAACAACAATTCATTTGCAATTAATCAAACCAACGTCTCAGTAGCCCCCTCATTTAATGACGTAAAAAGAGGACCCCTGCAGTGGCGCTCCCAGCGGACTTCAAAATCATTGAATACAATTAATTAAAGGCCCAAACGCCCCGGGTGACGTGGAACTTCACGTGAAAAAGCGTGTCGGAAGCGGGCCCCACGGTTCAGTAACTCGGGTTTGGGAAGTAGCCGTTGGGCTGACTACTCGAGATCACTCCCTTAAAAAGCTAGCCGTTGTGCCCTAAACGCCAGCTGTCTTTAACTCGACGTCGGGTTGAGTTAATCGGTGTCGTGGTCATGGTAGCCGTTGGCTGCCAGCTAAGGCTGTCGTGGCTTCACCGGAACCGTACGCCACATCGACATTGTCGGAGCGGAGAAATAATACTTATTTCTTAATTAATGAGGATAATTGGCAATGCTGATTTTGAGAATATAAGGAGCCCTAAGGACCAAGGGGTACCCCACCTTTGCCCAACCACTCAAACATGGACCTTTGAATTGACTGCTCCCGTCTTTTCTTCGTGGGACAGCGAGAGAATGCATGGTCTCCATCGCCACCGACTTTAGATAAATTCCGGACATAAGGGACAAGCGCTGTGGCCACTAAAGTATTTTATTAAAAAGTCATTTGTAAAATTATTGCAAAAGGTTGTACAAACTCGATGGCTAGAAGATTCTCTTAAGCCATGTTTATCACTCTAGGAGTCTTTGTAATTAGATTCTCTTAAGCCATGTTTATCACTCTAGGGGTTTGTGTAATTAGTGTGTATTAGAAGGTTAAACTGTATTAGAAGGTTAAAGGTTTAGTATATTCGGTGTTATAGTGGTTTTTTTAGATTAGGTTTGGTGGTTACCGATTTACCGCATTGTTAAAATAAAGTTTAACTTAATTTTGTTTTAAATTTAGTAAATTGTTTTCTATTTAACATTGAAATTGTTTTCCATTAAATTAAAAAGGAAAAAGAAAAAAGAAAAAAATATGTATTATGATAATTAATTGTTTTCTGCTTGGCTAAGAGCTCGTCTTCCTCGGACGTAAGGAAACAGGTTAACGGCCCAAGACCCAGAGGCATCTGGCAGGAGTGATGAGCCTGCTCCCTTACGGACCACCAGCGGGTTATTTCAGGTGGCGTGGTTTTCCTATCTAACTGTGATGAGTCAAACTGACATTCGCGGATAGCAGCCAGAGATGGCTGTCCTCACTGTTGGTTTTGACACCTGAGTTGATAGGTTTTTCCACCTAGGTGAAAAAAAAAAAAAAAAAAAAATTATTAATGATTTTAGTAAAAAATATAAATCATAATGATTATTTTGATTTAATGATAAAGTAGTTATATCAATCCAATATAATTAGATATCTAGTATTATGTTTCACTTTTGTGGTATCTATGCCTAGCTTGAGTGTTCTCTAAAAAATTGTATATTAGTGATAATTGTTTTATGTTTATTATGTGACTTTCAAGTTTAGTACTTCATTATCATTTTACTTGATGAGAATAACATCTTTGTCTTATGTTTAAATTGTGATTTTTAAATATAGCGCTTAAACTTGATGGAATAAAAGCACTTGGCTTTTAAAAGGAGCTCTAAAAAGATAGGGTACAAGGTTTTCCACATATTTAAACATTGTAGAGTTATGGTTTCCCACCAATTTTTTGAAAGGGAAAATTATGTAATGTGTATGTAGATGAGGATATTATGGGTTTTTTTGTTCAAGCTAAAAGAGGATGGACATCTCGTTTTTAGAGGTGGGTCATACTTTTATGGAGCCCGTATGAATGCATTTTAATCGTTTGTTTTAGGACTTCAACCTAGAGGATGATATATTAACTTTAATGTGATTGTTGTTTTCTTTTTTTTTTCTTTTTTCCGGGAGAAAACTTTAATGTGAGTGTAGTTAAGGCTCCTCATCTTTTTATGATTCTCTAAGATAATCTAACCCTTTTGGCATTAAGAAATAGTCTAAAAAATATGTTGATAAGGATGGGACTAAGGAAAATTAATATATGTAGGGTAGCATCTATGTGTTGGCCCACTCTATCTGGAGCGATGGACTAAAATCTCAAAATATGATTATGAATAACTACACTTTTATTACAATAAATATCATTAATAATGATCATTGTGCGAATGACTATAAGAAGGAACAAGTGCATGAACAAGTCACATTAGACCACATGTTGTTGAGAAATCAATGCTTATAAGAATTAGGGTTTGATTCCTCTTTCTTGATAATTACATGTGAATTATGTTGGCTTCTTTTACTTCTTTATTAATTTATCTTTCACCAAGCAGTTACCAAATTATATGTATATGAAGACCACAAGAATAAGAGACATAAGATATAGGCACTCAACCAGGGAAAAACCCCTTCAAGGGGAAAACCCAGTCCAACTCTTCTACTATTAGATTCAAGTCAAGATGAGACAATCCAAGACCTCTTAGACCTATACAAAGGTCTCCTCCAATCACCAAGTCAACCCTTCCTTCCAATAGATGATACCTGTCAAAGTCTCCAAGTGACAGCTTCCAAGTAGCACCTTCAATCTATAATTTCAGCCCCTAGTAACATATTTTCAACCCCTAGCTACAAAATTTCGAACCTGCAGTAGATTCAGAATTTTAACCCAAGCAACTACTCAAAAACTTCCCACATTTGAGAGATAGATAGCCCAAGAACTCGTTTTAGGTCTTCCCAGCTTCTTTCATCCTTCTCCAGCCACTTCGCTCTCTTTTCTGCTTCTCTAACTTGTAGATCAAACTTGATGAGTGAGTGCTCCAAATAGGTCGAAGTGCCTCTCTATATATAGCGTTTTTGCTTGGTCAAATTGCCCTAATGTAGGTTGACTTCATGGGGACAGGGTTGACTTGGTGTGGAGGTGTCAAATACCCCTTTTGACTCAAAAATAATTCTTTTGACATGATAAAAAAGCCCAAGAAGGGTCTAATAAAAATGAAAAAAACTCTATTGGCTCAAGACATAACCTAGAAGCCTTCAAAGGAGGTTTTGACCTAGAAAACATTGACCCAAGCATGAAACTCGTGCTTTAATAAGTCATTTTCTTTAATAATAAAATTTCTTTTGATTCGTACAATTATGAAGACCAACACTAGTTACATTTTTCAACACATGCACTGGAGCGATAGAGATGGGGGGCCTCCCTTTAGGTTACATGGTTGAATTGTTCAAGGTATGAGAGGACTAAGATTTTTGAGATACCCTAGGACGAGACATAAAGCATGTGTGTTGGAGCCAAAATAACAAGAAGATATCCTTATTGAGTTGCTAGATAAGACAAATGCAAGTAATGATAGAACTTAATGGGAGAATTAAAAAGTTAGATCAAATATTTAATCCCAGTTTTATTGTGTACATGTAAGATAATGAGAGAGAGAGGGAGAATCTAAGAGTGATCCAAACACCTATACAAAGAGGTATTCAAAGGTATAAATAAGGGAAGGAACCACCTCAAGGGGTAAGTGTACAACAAAGTAACCATTGGAGAGAAAGAATGTATGGAAAAGTCAAACCATGAAGTTTGAACACATACCATGAGTTTCTCAAGACATGCCATAGACTTTCCTCCTATAAGAGGTTCTCCATTTTGCAAGTTACGATACATTGTGGTGGTACAACCAAAGATTCCATGATACACTTAATGCCCTAAAATTAGTGAGGGTTAAGGAATATTTTACTCCCAAAATGGATTTGGGTTGTCATGGACCTACAATGAGACCTCAGGTAACTATGGATGTGATTAGGGGCTTATGCCTAAAACTGGACCCATAAAGTAGGGAAATTCCCCAACCAAGTGGCTTGAGGATCATGGTGAGCCAAATTGAGAACCAAAGGTCAAAGCCCAAGAGAGAGGAGGCAACAAAGGACCCTACTTGAGCATTAGATATGCTTAAGAAGTCATGCATATAGGCTAAGATAAGAATAACTCAAGGAAGTTGGTCCAACACAAAAGGGTAGTAAAGAGATATTATAGCATCATTAGGTGGGTCATGCAGATACATTACATAAGAGGGTCACACCATGGCCTACTTGTTCAGTAGGTGTACGTGAGTGCTAAAGTGAAAAATCTATGTGTTGCATATTGCCCTCTTTGTAGTGGTTGTTGTATGAATAATAGTGAGTTGTAAGGAGAGAAACAAGCAAAATAAAATAAGATAGGGTGAAAAACAATAGTAACAAAAGCAAATCAATAATGCATAGGGAAAATCATGCCAGTGTTTGTGGCTAAAGTTAATGTACAAACACAATGAGGGGATAGTCTTTATTATCTCGCTTCACCTAAGTGCCCAACTTTTGCATGTAGATCACATTACCTTAATAATGAATGCAAAAAGTGAGGCCATCACACCCCTATGTTAAAAAAAAATGATATGAAGCATGTGCAAGAGAAAGAGAAAATGAAAGAACAATGAACAACTAAATGCATGACAAGTAAATAATGTCAAGAAGGAATACATGCAAGTCTATTTACTTAAAGCAAAGCAGTTAAACCTTGAAACTTGTAAGTTTGTCAATTGAGAGCACAATAGTTAAACCATGAGACAAGATATAAGCAAATTTAACTACTATGTTAGTAAAATCACAACTAGAGTATGACGTGAAACATGAGCAAGTCTAGCTACTCAAAAAGCAAGATAACAATTAGGCTATAAAAGTGAGTACAACAATATCATGAAAGAAATATGACAACTAAATCATAAATGAGACAAGAAAAGAGAAAAAGAGGGCAAGAGTAAGAGGGAAATATCTACACTAATCTTATGGAATGCTCATAATCGAAGTTGGCTAAGATATAAACACTATGATCTTGACATCCAAGCAAACAAATAGAGCTACTTATGTGACAAGATCCCTCTAGAGTTCTTGTTTTTTTTAAAGGTTGCATTTCATGGTTGTTTTACCCCTAAATTGAAAGGTTGTCCTCACAAAATCACTATTTTCAAGGTTAAAATTACAACCTTTTGTAACCATGGCATTAACATCTAGCAATGTTGCAATCCACAGCCTTAAAATCAACCTCCAATTTGAAAAATGGTTCTCCTAATCACCTATATTTTTATTTGGCTTTAAAATTACAACCTTTTGGAACCATGGACTTACCTTGTAACGTTGCAAATCAAATAAAATCAAGCCTCAAATTGAAAAGTGGTGCTAATAATGGTGCAATCAAGCCTCAAATCAAAAAGTGGTATAATCGACAACCTTAAAATCAACCCCTAAACTGAAAAGTGGTGCTTCCAACCACTTATATTTTTCTTAGGGGTTAAAACTACAATCTTTTGCATCCATGGACTTAACAACCTATAGTATTCCAAATCAAAAGTTTAAAATCAAACCACAAATTGAAAAGTGGTGCTAACAGTGGGATCACCCTTTCAAGGATTAAAACTATTACTTCTTTGGAACTATGACCATAACAATCTCTATCATTATAACTAAAATTTTAAAATCAATCCATGAATCGAAAAATGGTGCTACTCATAGCACCCCTTTTTCCGAGGTCAAAATTATATTTTTTTAAACCATGGTCTTAACAACCTATATGGTTACAACCAAGATCTTAAATCAACACCCAAATCAAAAAGATATGTTACTTGTGGTACCACCTTTTTAAAAGATTAAAATTGCAATATTTATATATTCATGGCATGAAAACTTAATATCGTGACAAATAAAATAAAAATAGGAGAAAAACTATGAAAGGAATACAAAGACAAAGAGAGAAAAGAACCCCAAACCAAGGGAAAAAAACAAGTTTAAAAAAAAAATAAAAAAAATAAAAATAATAATAATAATAATAATAATAAAACTGTTAAAAAAAAGGAGGGTGAGGAAGACCAAGGTCGAACCTTCCATTTTTTTTAGTTCTTATACATATGTATGCATGTATGTATGTATGTATGTGACTTGCAAGATTCGTCGATGGTCTAAAAAACTGTGATCTTGGGGTGTCTAAGTTGTCAAAACTAGGCCTAGGCCACACTAAGCCTCAATATAGCTAGATTTTCTTTAGTGTCTCCACTCTGCTACTATGAAATTCAAGCCTTGGCTGCCTTATAAAATGAAACCCTCAAAATTTAGTTGCACTAGTCGTATTTGACTATATGTGTGTGTGTGAGAGAGAGAGAAAAGAAAAAAGAAAAAGAGAAATCTCGATCATGTTCCTCTTCACACTCCTATTTTTCTAAATATTGGAAAATAAAAGGTTTGATAAGCAATTTACTCCCTCCACCGCCACATAGCACCATTGCTACTCCCCATATATAAGTAACAATTTTTTAACTTCACGTTGATAGGGGATAACGAGGGGGGAGGGATGGCAAAGGAGGGGGTGCGACAAGGGGGAATAGGAAATGTGTAATTCAAGGAATTATTGTTGGGGTACATTGCACTCAAGGGTTTATCAAGACCTTATTCAAGCTGTCATTCGGCCCTCTTCCATACAACATTAGGGGCATATATGACCACTTTTCATTCACTATTACACTTTCACTACTATTTGGGATCAACATATATTTTTTCCATTTTACATTTTTGGAAAGTCTATTTTTAGCGGGGGTGACATAGGGTGACATGTGGCGGTGACATTGTGATTTCCTCTCCATTATTTCATCCTCAAGGTCTGTGATACGTATTCCCTTTCTCATTTTGAGAGATTTACTTATCCACAGTCTTATCCACTCACCTATCGACCTTATCCTTTGACTTTCAATCTTATTTTTGGAGCTTTCTTGCTATTTCCAAGTTAAGAATTGCATGCGAGGGTTTATTTTAGTTCAAAATGACTTTTACCACTTACTTTCAGTTAACCCTAACATTAGATATTTTCTTAATTTAGGGTCTCTTATTCCTTTTTTGACTTACTAGTTATTTTAGGAATGCTAACTAGTTATTGAGTGCATGCACAAGGAAACCTCAACTTAGTTTGAATTGCTTTCCTCTCCCAGAGAGGCTATTCATGGGATTCATGTTCAACAATAGTATTGTATCAAAATTTTATATGTAATTTAAATGGACCCTTTGGTTACATAGTCAATTTTCTCAGTGGTTTTATTCTCTCTTATCTCTTGTTTTGCAGTGGATAATTTAATATTTTTTCATACTTAGATCCTGTGCTTGTTATTAAACCCAACGATTACCCCCTCCCTTCTATTTTTCTTTTTAATTTCATTTTTAAAAGATAAGGTATATTTATTATTATTTTATTCTAAACACTTGTTTTAAAATTATTATTATTAAAGAAGTATAAGGGAAGAGAGGGGGCGGGTTCTTTAATTTTTCCCTTTTATAATTATTTTTAATTTATGTTTTTTTTAATATTTGAAATGTTTCTTTAAAATTGTTTTCCTTCAAATTTACATTTAGGTTTTTCTTTTTCTCTTTGTATTTTCCTTCTTCCTCATTTTTCTTTTCTTGGTTAAATTCTTTTTTCTTCTTTTGTTTCCACAATACAAAATTTTTAGGCCATAATTTTATCAGCTGCATTCTAATAAATTAAAAAGGAAAAAGGGCATTGGTAACAAATTTTTTCAATTTGGTGGTTGATTTTAATATTTTGGTTGCAACAATATTAACAATTAAAGCCATGGTTTCAAAGAAGTTGTGATTTTAACCTCCCATTGAAAATATGTTAGTGTTGCACCACTTTTCAATTCAAGGGTTGATATTACAATTTTAGTTATAAAGGTATTGTTTGTTAAGGCCATGGTTGTAAGTAGTGATTCTTGGAGCACTACTTTTTGGTTTGGGAGTTAATTTTGATGTTTTTTACACAAAATATAGGTTTTTAGGGCTAGAATTTTCATTTTGAGGTCATAATTATCATCTAGTTGGTAGCTATGTTAGCTATGTATCTACAAAATAGAGTTTAGCCACTTAGCCAGAGTGGGAAAGAGATAGCAACCAAATCTCAGGGAAGGACACGAATGAAGTGTAGAATGAAGTTGTTGATGGTGTTGGACCCGCCAACATGTCAGGGGATCTCCCCGATATGAAGTCCCAATTAGACCTCAGACCGTTTGGTGTAGGAGTCCCAACAATGGGTCGTATGGTAATGCCTTGATAGCGATTTCATATAGAGGCAAGTAAGATGTCCCTGTTGGTAGCAAGGGTGTGATAGCTGCGACGAGTCAAGGAAGGTGCATGAGAGGTTCTAACACACGAGGAGTGAGGTGAGTGTGCCCCTTGGAAACCTGTAATAGTACTCGGCTTGGAAGGGAACACACGAGCAAAGATGCATCATTAGTTGGAAAGCAAGATAATGAGCAATCCAAAGTGATGTTTAAACCAACAACACATCTGCAACAAGATTCATACAATTGCATATAAAATAGTTCATACACAAATGCATAAGTTAAATAACATATATTGCTATAGCAACCAGAATAGTCCAACTACAATAACAACATATGCATGAAAACGTGTTGGCTCTGTTATATTAAGAAGTGTAAGTTCTAGTCATACAATACATCCATGTCCAACCACTAGTTCCAATAGTGGAACGTCACACCCACAACCACCCATTCCTCCAAAGAGATATATTAGCTTTGCATAGTGGAGAAGCCAAAGCGCGTTACAATTCTGTCCAACCTTTCTCTAAGATAGTCCTATCGAAGCTTGGTTGACCAAAAGCCTTTACAATGAGTTATGAGGGACTATTTATAGCAAAGGGTGGGGTGGCCCTTGACATTCCCCTTTGTGACAGTTCATCTACCCTCATGACTCTTCATTTACTCTATGGTTGTTACATCCACTATCGACACTTGAACTTACACTTGACAAGACATTACATACAATCTTCACATGTACCCATGTGAGACAAAATGGCTTGAGCAAGCCATGCAAGACATCACTAACACTTGGACCGTTGTGGTGAGACCAACTCTTGACATCCTTGTGATGGTCGATGGTGGCGAACTGATGCCAAGCTTGTTTGTCCGTGATGGTGTCTGTGTGCTCAATGGTGACATCTTGTTGAAGCGAACTCTTGCCTCCGTTGCATCCAGGTACACTGATACAACTCCTCCTTCCACTCGTCTGATAGCATGCACATGGTCATCATGGGTGTGACCAGACCAGCAACATGTTGATGCATAGTGTCTGCGCTGATCTCCAAGCATGTGTTGGTGGTCGTGTGCATTGACTTGTCAAAATACATGTTCAGCTCCAGTTGGACTTGCTTCTTGTCTTCGCCTCGATGAGTGTGCCAAATGGGTGGGATCGCATGCGTGCACACAATGACATGCATGCTGCTGAATTCCCTTGCATGCAATCAACAACACTTCTCACCTTGTCTACTCCGTGCCAGCTGCTGGGATGGATCTATAACTTGTACGGGCGCAATTTCATCCGTGAGTTCATGGTGCACCCCCTGCTTTGCTTGTTCCTACTGCAACTCATTGTCTCGTCTATGCAGCTCTTGTTATTCCTTGAGTTGTTGCTTCGGCACATGCAACTCCTTCTCTGTTCCGTTCTCTGCCTTCACGTGATCTTCATGTTGCGTCGTCACCTCATAGGCTGAGTCTCCAAAGTTTCTTTCATCACAAGTGGATCTGCTTGAGCTTGTAACTTTGTTCTACCTCTGTGTTGTCAACAAACTTCCTCTTGCGTTCATTGCATCCGGTATGTTGCCTTCAACTGTTGTTGATGGTGCTGCTTGCTGTGATGTTGTTATCGTCATATCTTGATGTCCTTGTCTACGAACAACTCGATGTCTTCGTGGGTAGGCAAGTTAATAGACACTTGATTGATTGTATCCCCAAGTGTGCTCTGAACGGTTTCTTCAACTCTGCTCTCCTGGAAACTATTGTACCTGTGTTGTTGAGAGGCAGATGAACACCTGTGATACCTGGAGACATGGCAAGCAATTTGTCAGTCGAAAACCAAAATGAACTTAAGAACTAACTTGCAACATACCTGTGCCACTGATCATGAAGGTTGTGCAATTTCTGTTGGGAGGTCAAAGATTAACTGCCAAAACTGCGCAAGGCTCAGTGTGGGTTGTTAGTGGTCTAGCTGACTACTGGAACTGTGCAATGCACAGTCCATCTTGGCCTGCTGAGGACTGAAACTACACAATGCGCAATTTTATTCAGCAGTGAAATGCAACCAGCAAACTGCATTACACAGTTTTTGGGGCCAGCAGGACACTGCCTCTAAGAATCGCACAATGCATGCCTAGAGGTCAATGCCTAGCTAGACTTGCACAATTTCTGGAGGGAAGGCAAAGCCTTCGCTTCCGGAAATGCGCAGTGCTAGCCGAGCAAGGCACAGTCCGGGCCAAGGCAGCCCATTCCGACCGTTGGGTGACTGAAAACATGAGAAGTGTGAGTGCATGATGAGACGAGTGCAAACAAGAGTGAATGATCATTCATGCAAACAACAAGCGCAGGTTTCAGAAAATGGGAAAGCATGCATGTGTGTGAAGTGAATCGCTGCAACAGCAACCGTCCGTGCAAAACAGTGTCATGCATGTGACAATAGTGAGATGCGAACGAAAACTGAAACGGTGTTTCTACAAGATAACATGCATCAAAATGACAGCAAGCGCTCACTGAAATCAAGTAGATAACAATCATACAAAGTGAAACACAAAAAGAGACAGAAATGCAACACAAGACAGGGAGGGCGGGCTTACCCCAAAACAGCTGAGTTGAATGTGTCAACGACTCCTAGATGCAATGTGGGATGTCAGAGCTACAAGGTCGATGTGAGGAATGAGCTCTGCAGCGTTCGGTTCATGAGTTTTGATAAAATCAAAGATGTGACACGCATGCCACAAATCTAGGAAGAGCAACACTTGGTGAGAGGTTTTTGAAATGATCCTTGCATGCAACCTCCAACTGCTAAAAGTAGATCCTTGAATCACGGGATGCCTTTGCATGCTACCTTGGGAGAAGCATCCCATGCATGCAAATCAGTTTTGCTCAGTCCCGGAGGGAACTAGTCAACTCAATTGCACATTGAACAGTCTGCTCAGCTGGGAGGAAAAATGCGCTTTTTTGGGAGGGAGCTAGGCTGGCTGCCCAAAGGGATTGCGTAATTTCTAGGCAGAGAAGTTGATTGTTGCCTAGAATTTTGCAATTTCTAGGTTGAGCAGTCTTGCTGGGAGGAATTGCGCAATTTTCCGAGTGAACAGTGATAGGCAGATTTGCGCAATTCTGGAGCCCAGCAGGCTGCCAAACATAATTGACCAATTTTTGGAGGGAAGGTTGGTTCCCATCCAGAATTGCACAATTTCTTGAGGGAGCTGCTCAGCCTGCAGCTGGACCAAGTCTAGTGAAACAACCTGTGAGGGGGATGCAACAAGTTTTGATGGGCAGGTTGTCATTCTGCAATAAAATCACTTAATCTTGTGTACTTGACAAGGCAAGACATGCTGCTGTGAAAGGTTGGTAGGGAGGCTCCAAAACAAAGCTAAGGCAAAATTTTGGAGGGTGGTTGTAGCCGCTACAACACTTGACGACAAACTAGTAGAAATCTAGCTCTCTGAATGGACCTTATTGGTGAAAAGCAAGTCTAACACCTTCGGAAGTATTGTTCATTTCCCAGTTCGTCTTGGTTTCCACACTTTCTTGATTGTAAGATGTAGCATCTACCAATCTCTTGGTTGATTGACACACATTCCAAGCCAAGTCAACATAGTTGTTTCGATTAGGATTGAGGGGTGTATTGGTGCCCAAGCAATATAGTTGTTAGAGTCTTAGTTTCATCTTTGGTGTTGCTCTACTGCCAGCAGGCCTAGACAGTACCTCGACGGAGTCACACAGGAACACCAACATTGCTCTGTTGCCAGCAAGCTTGGTAAGTACCCTGACAGAGTTACTTGCATCACCTCTCTACGCAGGAAGCCTTTCTCTTCTTTCGCCTTATTCATTTTTTTTTTTTTTCATTTTTCACTTTTCATTTTTTTCATTTTTTCATAACTGTGCATAGCACTTATTCATTTCAGAGGCGGAAGAGGGATCCCGACTTATTGAGAGAAGAAGAGGTTGTTCCTTCATAGAAGTAGTTTATTATATACCTCTGACGTGCCTGTTAAGGTTTTCCCACTCACCTTAGTCTACTTGACTAAGCTAACAAGGGTTAAACCCAAAAACAATTGACTAGAGTAGGTGACACTAGCTAGCGCGCAAGCGTTGTGCTTACACCAAGGTTCATTTCAATTAGTACATATTTTCCATCAATGTATCATAGACTAAAAGTAACAAGTTCTTCATACAAAGGCAGGATGGCAGATAACCAAGTAGTGATAGTTGCACAAGGCCTCTTGTAATTTACCCAGCATGTTTTAAGAGTTATGCATGATTTCATGCGTAACTAAACTACGAATGAAAACAAGAAAACAAACAACAAAGCAAAGCGGAAGCAGAAGTAAACAAACAAGCAAACAAACAAACAAGTAAACAAAGAAAGAAAGCAAAAAAGCATGCAAGCAAGAAAACTGAAAGCAAGCACTACTCCTACTCTTTAGCTAACGGTGCATGGGCCTGATCACGTGAAGTGATATTTCCAATGCAGCCACGATGCATTGGTTGACCCATGTTGGTGAAGGCTTGGTCCGTGAGCAACCAAGTTGTGTGAACCAACAAATGTGAAAGATACAACAGTGAAAAAAGACACACTCTGAGCTTATAAGCATCCACAAAACAAAAATGAGTGAAAGTGCATAACATGCGCTCTGTGGACTTACCATGGTGTTGTGTGACACTACGTGAAGATGTTAAACATATGCACACTCTTGACTGTGACATGCAAGCACATGTGAGGAAGGTAGACCACTTGTGTTGCACAAGTGTGCTTGCTGAGTAAGATTCCTCCAATGTATGAGCGATGGGATTGTGTAGTTTGAGTGGAGGAAGTGAAATCTAAGTGTTAGATTGATCTTCAATGCATACAGATGAGTGATGAGGAGCTTTGCATGTTTGAAAAATTTCCTGATAAGAAGTGAAACCAACCTTAGGATAGCGAGGACCTGACATAACCATCAGCTCGGGCTAAAGTGCCTCGACAGTCTTCAGGGTTTCGATTTCGTTAACAGATGGATCATCGTAGACCAGTGGCTTAGATGGATTAACAACGAGTGAATCAAGATTGTGATCGGATGATGAGGTAAAGAGATCACGACAACCAAGATCAAAAAACTCAAGATGTTGGTCGGTATCCTCATGATTTGATGAATTGCACAGAGGGATAGATGAGAAGAAAGAATGTTCATCCTCTACATTTCTAGAAAAGATAGATGAAAAATCAAGTGGATGTTCAAAGAATGATTGGTCCCCTCTGTTTTCAGATGATGGACCGACATCTGGCGTGTCCTGTGAATGATCAACAATGGGCGCTTTTGTGGATGGAGATACACATGAAAAATCCGGGATGGCAAGATCACCAAGGAGTTCAGGAAAAAATGGAGTAGGTATAGACATACAAGGATGGTCCTCTGTTGTCGATGGATGTTCAAGCTCCCAGTCATACTCTTCATGAATGAAAGCGCATGTTGGTTGTGCAACACCAACTCTGTTGATAGATCGATCCTCGTTTAAAATAGGTGTAGAGTCTAGAATGGAAGAACACAAGACAGTGCAATCCAAAGGATGATCAGAATACGAGGACGGAGGTTGAGGTATGAAATACATGTGATAACCCATGGGATTCCCAACCAAGCTTGCGCGAAAATTGGAAGGAGCGATGTTGGGAGGATGTGACGGTTGAACAAATGTGTGTTCATGCTCTCCCACATCACTCTGTGATGGTGGAGCTATTTGATGAGGGGACGGTGGACAGTCACTTGTGACAGCGACCGTGTCTGTTTGTGATTGTACAACTCCATCATCAAAGTATGCTGAGTGGGGTTTGAGCTTGAACTTCTTCTTGGGATTGACAGATTGGATAAGGCAATATTCAAATTTGTCCATGAGATACTGAAATTTCATCTGACTTTTCGGGGCTTCAAACATGAATAGACAGAAGTGCTCTGAAAACTCCATAGGTGATTTGTGCAGGGCCTTCCATTGTTTTAACAATTTTTTATCAAGTACTTCAGGATCAAAATGGTGGAAAACAGATTCGATTAGATCGTTGAACTGCTTGAATGAGTGCACAGAGTTATGAGGTAGTGTGCCACACCATTGTGATGGGTGGTCGTGAGTAGCGAACAAACCTCTGTTTCATTAAAATCTTCCATGCCCTCCATGAGAGCATGGAAGTAATCTAAGTGCTCAGGCCAGGCCACTTCTCCTTCACCATCCTACGTGATTTGTGACAAGTGATCCCAGAAATCCCTCTCGATGTGAAAGATATGTCCATTGGACAGACATTTCAGAGGGCGGACTATAACAAACTCCATGATAGATGCGCGAAAATTCAAAACAGATGATGAGAGCTTAGCTTGTCATCTGGCCTTCTAGCACCAGAAATGTTGACGGTGTTGGACCCGCCAACCTGTCAAGGGATCTCCCTGGTAAGAAGTCCCAATTAGACCTTAGACCGTTTGGTGTAGGAGTCCCATCAGTGGGTCGTACGGTAATGCCTTGACCACGATTTCGCACAGAGGCAAGTAAGATGTCCATGTTGGTAGCAAGGGTGTAATAGTTGCAGCGAGTCAAGGAAGGTGCATGAGAGGTTCTAACACACGAGGAGTGAGGTGAGTGCGCTCCTTGGAAACCTGTAATAGTACTCAGCTTGGAAGGGAACACGCGAGCAAAGATGCATCACCAACTGGAAAGAAAGATAGTGAG
Organism: Pinus tabuliformis; assembly: GCA_031772625.1. Taxonomy (NCBI): domain Eukaryota; kingdom Viridiplantae; phylum Streptophyta; class Pinopsida; order Pinales; family Pinaceae; genus Pinus; species Pinus tabuliformis. The sequence continues at coordinate 819,162,092 of CM062814.1, forward strand.
CAATCCAGAGTGATATTTAAACCAACAACACATTTGCAACAAGATTCATACAATTACATACAAAATAGTTCATACACAAATGTGTAAGTTAAATAACATGCATTGCTACAGCAACCAGAATAGTGCAACTACAATAACAACATATGCATGAAAATGTGTTGGCTCTATTATATTAAGAAGTGTAAGTTCCAGTCATATAATACATCCATGTCCAACCACTAGTTCCAATAGTGGAATGTTACAGCCACAACTGCCTGCTCCTCCAGAGAGATATACTAGCTCTGCACAGTGGAGAAGCCAAGGCACGTTACAATACTATCCAAGCTTTCTCTGAGATAGTCCTATCAAAGCTTGGCTGACCAAAAACATTTGCAATGAGTTATGAGGGACTATTTATAGCAAAGGGTGGGGTGGCCCTTGACATTCCCCTTTGTGACAGTTCATCTATCCTCATGACTCTTCATCTACTCTATGTCTGTTACATCCACTATCGACACTTGAACTTACACATGACAAGACGTTACATGCAATCTTCACATGTAACCATGTGAGACAAAATAGCTTGAGCAAGCCATGCAAGTCATTACTAACACTCGGACCGTTGTAGTGAGACCAACTCTTGACATCCTTGTGATGGTCGATGGTGGCGAACTGATGCCAATCTTGTTCATCCGTGATGGTGTTGGTGCGCTCAATGGTGTCATCTTGTTAAAGCGAACTCTTGCCTTCATTGCATCCCGGTACACTGATACGGCTCCTCCATTCAACTCGTCTGATAACATGCGCATGGTCATCTTGGGTGCGGCCGGACTAGCAACATGTTGATGCATAGTGTCTGCATTGATCTCCAAGCATGTGCTGGTGGTCGTGCACATCGACTTGTCAAAATACATGTTCAGCTCCAGTTGGACTTGCTTCTTGTCTTCGCCTCGATGAGTGTCCGAAATGGGTGGGATCACATGCATGTGCACAATGACATGCATGCTACTGAATTCCCTTGCATGCGATAAAAAAAACTGCTCACCTTGTCTACTCCATGCCAGTTGTTGGGATGGATCTATAACTTGTATGGGCGCAGTTTCATCCATGAGTGCATGTTGCACCCCCTGCTGTACTTGTTCCTGTTGCAAGTTATTCTCTCGTCTATGCATCTCTTGTTCTTCCTTGAATTGCTGCTTCGGCACATTCAACTCCTCTGTTCCATTCTTTGCCTTCACGTGATCTTCATGTTGCGCCATCACCTCATAGTCCGAGTCTCCAAAGGTTTTTTCATCACAAGTGGATCTGCTTGAGCTTTCAACTTTTATCTGCCTTTGTGTTGTCAACAAACTTCCTCTTGCTTCGTTGCATCTGGCATGCTTCCTTCAGCCGCTGTTGATGGTGTTGCTTGTTGTGATGTTGCTGTCGTCATATCTTGATGTCCTTGTCTATTAAAAAATCAATGTCTTTGTGGGTAGGCAAGTTCATAGACACTTGATCGACTGCATCCCCAAGTGTGCTCTGAATGGTGTCTTCAACTCTGCTCTTCTGGAAACCATTGTACCTGTGCTACTGAGAGGTAGATGAACACCTGCGATACTTGGAGACATGGCAAGCGATCTTTCAGTCGAAAACCAAAATGAACTTGAGAAATGACTTGCAACATATCTGTGTGATTGATCATGAAGGTTGCATAATTTCCGCCGGAAGGTTGGGAGACTGACTGCCAAAACTCTGCAAGGCACAGTTTGGGCTGTCAGTAGGTTGACTGATTGCTAGAACTGCGCAATGCACAGTCTAGCCTGGCCTGCTGAGGACTAAAACTACGCAATGCACAATTTCAGCCAACAGTGAAATGCAACCAGAAAACTGCATTGCGCAATTTCTGGGGCCAACAGGACACTGCCTCCAAGAATCGCATAATGCATGCCTAGAGGTCAGTGCCTGGCTAGACTTGTGTAATTTCTAGAGGGAAGGCAGAGCCTTCACTTCCGAAAATGCCCAATGCTAGCTATGCAAGGCACGATTCGGGCCAAGGCAGCCTAATCCGGCTGACAGGCGACTGAAAACATGAGAAGTGTGAGTGCATGATGAGATGAGTGCAAACAAGAGTGAATGATCATTCATGCAAACAACAAGCGTAGGATTCAAAAAATGGGAAAGCATGCATGTGTGTGAAGCGAATCGCCGCAATGACGACCGTCCATGCAAAACAATGTCATGCATGCGACAACAGTGAGATGCAAATGAAAACTAAAACGGTGCTTCTACAAGCTAACATGCATCAAAACGATAGCAAGCACTCACTAAAATCAAGCAGACAACAATCACACAAAGCGAAACACAAAAAGCGACAGAAATGCAACACAAGACATGGAAGGCAGGCTTACCCCAAAATAACTGAGTTGAATGTGTCGCTGACTCCTAGATGCAATGTGGGATGTCAAATCTGCAAGGTCAATGTGAGGAATGAGCTATGCAACGTCCGGTTCATGAGTTTTGATAAAATCGAAGATGTGACGCACATGCCATAAATCTAGGAAGAGCGACACTTGGTGGGGGTTTCTAAAATGATCCTTGCATGCAACCTCCAGCTGCTAAAAGTAGATCCCTGAATCACGAGATGCCTTTGCATGTTGCCTTAGGAGAAGCAACCCATGCATGCAAATTAGTTTTGCTCAGTCCCTGGGGGACTCGGTCAACTCAACTGCACATGCAACCGTCTACTTAGCTATGAGGAAAAAATATACATTTCTGGGAGGGAGTTGGGCTGGCTGCCTAGAGGGATTGCGCAATTTCTGGGCTGAGCAGTCTTGCTGGGAGGAATCGTGCATTTTTTCTAGTGAACAGTGACAGGCAAATTTGCGCAATTCTAGAGCCCAGCAAGTTGCTAGACATAATTGTGCAATTTCTGGAGGGAAGGCTAGTTCCACTCCAGAATTGCACAATTTCTTGAGGGATCTGCTCAGCCTGTGGCTGGACCAAGTCTGATGAAACAGCTTGTGAGGGGGATGCAACTAGTTTTGATGGACAGGCTGTCATTCTACAAGAAAATCACTGAAGCTTGTGTACTTGACAAGGCAAGACATGCTACTATGAAAGGTTGGTAGGGAGGATCCAAAACAAAGCGAAGGAAAAATTTTGGAGGTTGGTTGTAGCCACTACAACAAAAGTGAAGAATAAAAAAGCAAGTAGTAGATGATAAACACTAGTGTAATGTGAGTGAAGGCACATTACTAAATTTGGGGTAAAAAAATGTTGTTTTTATAATGTCATTAAAATTTCAAGAAAATCACCCCATTTTTATGTATGTTAGGCAAGTTGACATTATTTTGTGAATGTCGTTATATCGATGTCTTTAGATACAAACATATATCTAAATTTTAACATGTCGTTAGGTTGGCATTGTCAAGCACTTAATCTCTTTAAAGGCATTACTAAAACAACACATTGAATGTTATTCAAATGACGTTTATCTACAACTATATTGTTTATAGTAAGAATGAGAATGCCAATGCTACAATATATGATGTTTTAGGGATGTCATTATATTAATGCCTTGTGGATGGTAACAACATCGAGACATTGCTATGATAATGTCTAGCAGAGTATTTTGTAATGTGAACCTTATCCCACAACTTTGTAAATATTTGTATTCTAAAATTTGTTGGCAATGATCATAAAGGAGTGACTCCTGTAGTCTCAACTTCCAAGAAAACTATAATGATGATTCAAACGTAGCATCCCAAAAATGTCATGAATTTGTGAAAGTTGTTGAGCTACCACAACCATGAATTGCCATCATTGTTTGGGTTGAAATCAAGACTCAAGCAATACTATTTTGAAATCTTAATGCAAGTGATTTTCAATGAGCAAAACACCAAACTATGAGTTGAGCATCACATACATATGGAGGGAAATATAATATCCTTGGACACTCATGACAAAATTCTTTGTTGCATTTATCCTCTCTTTTTATTTCTTGAAAGAATCAAAGCGGAGTGCATTTCAATCACTTGTGTCACATGTTTTATGTAATATTCCTAATGGAAATATTAATTAATAACAACCATAAATTTATTAAATGCAACCAAAGATCAAAACACCACAAAATTGTTGAGAAATGGCAACAATAAATTCCAGTTTAAATTTGACCTTGAATTTAAACTGTGAATTAAAATCAAATTCTATTCACATAGTAACTTATAAATAGTTAATTAAGTTTAATTAACTTAATTAGCTTAGGAATTTTGAGTTGGAAGTCTTTTGGAAGTAACGTAAGTGTTCTCCCTAAGTATTAGGGGTCTAGTGTGAGTTTAAATTGAGTTGGAAATTAGATCACTCGGTTTATTGAGTTAAATTCAGTTAAATTAGTTCCAAACTGTTTGAGGAACTAATAGAGAGTTAACAGTCAGTTGGTGCACTAGTGCATCCACAAGTGTCACTCTAGTTAACTGAAGATTCCCTCATCAGAAACTCATGCATGTCGATTCTAAGAAAGACCCAGTTGAGACTAGAGTGCAGGGACAATGTACTATCAGTGGTATTATTTACTGGAGTGTAAATATCATGCATGCATCAGAGATTGATCCTATGTTTGGATTGTGCAGTTTTGGAAGCATGAATTCCCTTTAAATATGGGTTATTCATCCTAGGAATTATGCAAGAGATTAGGGGCTTGGAGAGTTGCAGAATTGGCTAAGTGTTGGCCAAGAGCTAGCTTGTGAGTTGAGAGAGTTGAGCATACTTGTGCGGAATTGTTTTGGTGACAACAAGCTCTGTATCTTCACTCATATTTCTGATATATGCAATATAGATAGCAGGGTTTTGAGCAATGGCTTTCCGCAGATATGTCTTGCCTTATGTGCCATTGATTTATCTTCTTCTTGTTCATATTATTTTTCATCGATCTATTGGATTCCGTTGGTTGAAAGTAGAAGTAGATTCTTGTCCTGTGCTTCAGTAAATTGCATGAGCTTCTGAATCTGCAAGATTTTCTACAAAAATAATAGCACATTAACAAATTTATCCCCAAAGAAGCTGAGTCATTTTATTATATTTCATGGTGGGATTACAATAGGCAAGAACAAGTGCACTTGGGCTTGCTAAGGGCAAGCTAGACAAATCCCAGGTGAGAAAACAAGGTGCCTAGATGATGGGAAGTGACTTCTCCTCTATGCTCTGCGATGTCTTTAAAATCTGCATTGCAGGCTGGAAATAAATGGCTGCTAGGGCCCCCTCTGGTGCTCAGAAAAATTCTGGAAATTAACCCCGGGCTCTCCTCCAATAATCCACCAAAAATAATGAAGGAATTGGCCAAAGGTTGACATTGAAATTTCAGCCCAATTTCCCCTAACTCCTCCAACTGTTGGCTGAGTTGGGACCCCTGTTTGACCCCTCAAATATTCCTAGAAAATTCTGCCAAATTAGTCTTGTCCTCTCCTCATTAAACCCAAAAAAACCTAGAAAGGGTTTGCCCTAGTTTTGATGCTCCAAAATGACCCCAAAATGCTTGGCCCTCTTCTGCTGGAAAATGTCGTCTGTGATAGTGGGAGCATTTTATGCTCCTCTAAGGCTAATAAATCTCCTCCAATTCCCCTCTAATCAAATCCCAAACAATTCCAGCTCCTCAATCCCACTCACAGAGCCTCCCCATAAATAGCTCCACCACCCTTTGCGCAGTCTTGGGGAAAAAGACGCAGGACAAGCCACACCAATTCGTTCTGCCGCAAGGAGTACCTCTACTATTGTAAATTACCTCCTTGCAGCAAGTATTTGTGTGAGGAAACAACCTAGCAACAACAAATTTCTTATGTCCGACCCAATACCTCTCCAAGCTCTGCGTAACTCCTTTTTTTGTGTCCCACTAGTGTGAGGAATTTGTGCTACTGCATGGTATCCTCCCAGCTACCAAAGAAGAGTAGAATTTTCCTCCTTAGGGTGGCACTCGTGATCCATCGAAGAAGAGGGTGATATTTCCCCTTAGAAACCTCTAGTGCTAAACAACACCTGTGACTCAGCTAAACATCGTGAGCAACAATGTGTAAAATGAAAAATTATCAAAAATTGCTCTATGTTGTCTTAAACCCCCTATTTATGATTGTGGCTTCATTTTTCCTTGTGGGTCCCTTAGCTAACTATTTCGACCCCCTTCCCACACAATTGAATTTTCCTCCAAGGGGTGTGTATTCCATGAGGGGTGGCCCCCACATTCCACTAAGGTTGGAATTTTGGATTTCTCCTAAGTCCCACATACCCAAAATGTCTTCAATGCCTAGATTACAAAATTGTTCTAGGCTTATCACTTCCCCAATAAACTTTGTTAATCCTATTAAATGAAAAATCAAAATTGGGGATATTATAGTCCTCCCTGCCAAAAATTGCTTGTCCTCAAGCAATGCCTGAACAAGCATCCTCTCTAGTTGTTGCTCCCCCACTGTCATTGCAAAATGTGCTACGGTCCAAGATTCACCACTGAATCGTCCCTGACCTCTACACTATTCTGACATGAAGGAATCCCTCAATACCAGTATCCCAAGCCATCTTGTCTAACCTGAATCTCCCCTTGCTCCACTCACTATCTTGCCCAGTATAAGTACAAGAAATCCCCTGCATACCATCAATGAGTAGGGGATCATGATAATGTGTCAATATGACCAACACCTCGTGAAGTTGTCCTACCATGTAGGCCATGTCATGCACTCCAAGAGTATACTCTCAAATATACCACCCAATCCTTGAAGAGATAATGTCTCGCTCAGGTGAGCTTCTCCTGATATCATCTCGTTGACCAACTTTCCATGCTAATGAAGTCCCCCACTCGTGAGTGACTCGATAAAGCCCAATGGAAGATTTGCACGATCTTCCCATGTAGTAGCTAGCTCATTCCTAAAGTTTATTACATTGTGAAGAGTTGTAATGCTCAGGTCCCCTGCTAATCTCAGAGTTGTGCCACCATGTTGACGTTGCGTTACTCTAATTATGACATACTCCCCATCGTGCTGGACTATCCTCCTCTCCTGGGTCCTAGTGGCAAAAAATCTATGAAGGCAAAGCTCATCCTGCCCGAGAATCTCCATGATGCTAACATATACCCCTCCACTTCCAATCTTGACCTTGGGAAACAACAAGATAAGTCTTCCTCGCCATGTAATGGAGGTCTCAATCATCATCCATGTGTCAAACCCAAGGTGAACTGGATCACCCTATGCCATGACACTGCTCATCATAAAGTGGAGTGATCCACCCACAAACTAGATCCATGGATCCCCCAACCATATTAGGAGCTCATAACTCCCACTCCTCATGGGATGTCGTTGTGTAGCGTTGCTACCTACTAGAACCCATATGACCCTCATCTTTGACCCTTGTATGTATCCCATGGGTGGACTCCACGTATCAGGAGTTTGTCCCATGCATGCCAACCTACCCTTCTCCTGTCATACCACACAGTGAAATTTGCTATCCCAACTCCCGATGATAGACCTGGATACTGCTCGAAGTCTGGGTTCCCTCCTGTATACGAAGTCTACCATCCATTGTCCCTCAGGCTCTTGTGACACCTTAGATTGTCTTGCCATAAGTGCATTATGTAGTTCCGTCGCAATCGACTCCCCATGTGTGAGCCCAGTTGTGGAACCTATCCTACCTCAGAAATAAAACACGTCATCCCTAATCCTATATCTGTCAGCCCGTGCCTCCACCAAACGTCTCAACTAGAGAGTCATGGGTGGGTAGGTCCCCAAGGGTATGATCAAGAGTCTGCAGGGGTACTGAAGAATAACCCTATGGATGCCCCTCTCTCTGCCTTGGATCTGCTGATAAACCAGTCGAAGACCTGTCTCTGCTGAACATGGCGTCCTCAGGAGCTCAACCACATCCTCATCGATCCCAGGTGAGCTACACCTAATGTCCCTATCCACAAATCTCATTAGAGGCAACGCTCTAAGGACCGTCGTGCCGCACCATATGCCACTGCATAGCACCAAGCACCACCACACTGCTCGACATGCCATTGTATGCTGCAACTTGTCCCTGTACACCACAGGATATCCTCGGCTACTGCTATACCACCATGTACCATCCCATGCCCTATCTGTGTCAAGGCACCAGTCACTTCTCGCATGTACTCAATGTGATATAAGACACTCCTACTCCACAACGCAATCCAACACACTATGACACACCACCATGCATCTCCATGTCCACCTGTAGACCACTACTCAACGCTAGATGCTCCCACACATCCCTGGATGTGATGGCCTAGAGTTGTGTCTCTAAGTGGCAACCCACACCCGATCGATATCATCACCTCCACTATCACATCACTATACTTGCCGATGAATGGATCTCCAATCCAAATCCTCCCTTAGGGATCCAAAAAGTGAATCTTCCTATGTGTCAGTAGTGATGCCACCACTTCTCTACTCCTCTACATCCTCTATGCCCCACACAATTTGAAGAATCCCCATCTCCATACAAGGTACCTTTTGGTGGCCTACCAATGCCACCTACTCTGACAAACTTATGCCAAAGTATGTTGATCATCTCGTGATCCTGTGTGCAATTGTCATACCAAGACAACCCAAGGAGTTTGTCCATAAACTGGTTGGCCATTGGTGCTAACCAAAACTCCCCTAGCGAATGTACATGCTCAACTACTAGGTCAACTATATAATCTAGGTTGTAGTCAACCAACATACCTAGGAAATGATAGGTAGTCCCACCCAGATCCCAATGCCAACTTGGGCTTTCGGTATCCCTAGTGCCTAGAAGCTCTTGCTGAGCTACACGCGGGTCCAATGCCATCTCCATAGCCCAGTCCACCGGGTACCAACTCAAAATATCTTGCCATCCAACCCTAAGAGAGGGATCAAATGCATGAACTCCTCCACATAGAACAACCCCAACATGCAGATGTTGCACCCTATGCAACTCCAATCGTCTCATCTTGCTATCCAGGTCAACACATGAAATCTGACTAGGTATCTTTGTCTCTCTCTCTCCAATGGGAAAAGGTGACCCAACAATGCTGCTAGCCCCATTTATGTATGCTTGAAGAGGGTTTCTTTGACTCTCCAATGTGCCCTCTAACTGTACCATTAGGGAATCCAACCGTTCCCCAATGTGATCCAACTTGGCTGCTGACTCAGCACAAACCACTCTCATGCCCTCGAGCTCCTCGTTTTTCTACAGAATAGCCTCTCATACTGATGTGACCTTCCTTTTTAATGCTAGAAGGTCAGCCTAAAACTGATGACATTTCTATGTGCGACCATCGTCCAATACCATTGTATCTCTTGACACCTCATCAAGGGTGGATATGTCCCCTGGCACCTCACCCATATGTTGTGTGTTGTTATCACCCAAAAGCTTGGACACGACCCTGGTCACAACCTCAACAAATGGCACTATTGGGGTATGATCTACTCTCTCCACTAAGATGTCAAACGACACAGTTAAGGAAGTCTGCAACACGGGTGACCCCTATGTCGTACAAGATGTATCTACTTGCTCCCCACAATCCTATGTAGATGGTTTCACCCCCACAACTTCTGCACCTCTAGTGTCTCTTATGTAAGGAAGATGATAGATCTATTCTAACACCTTCATCAACTAGGTCATGAATTCGCGAATATTAAATCCCCCTTGATTCATGGGTCGTTTATTGTTAAACCTATCATTGTGTATACATGCACAAATCTTCCTTGATTTAGTTCGCTGCCCCACAACTGGCCAAGATCATGGCTCTGATGCCACTGTAATATTGCTAATGGAAATATTAAGTAATACCAACCATAAATTTCTTAAATGCAACCAAAGACTAAAACACTACAAAATAACAACACATTAACAATCCCCAAAGAAGTTGAGGCATTTTATTATATTTCATGGTGGGAGTACGATAAGCAAGAACAAGTGCACCTGGGCTTACCAAAGGCAAGCTAGGAAAATCTCAGGTGAGAAAATAAGGTGCCCGGATGATGGGAAGGGACTTCTCCTCTATGCTCTATGCTGCCCTTGAAATATATACTGGTGGTTGGTAAGAAATGGTCACTAGGGCATCCTTCGGTGCTCATAAAATTCCAAGAAATTAACCTCGAGCTCTCCTCCAATAACCCACCAAAATGCACGAAGGAATTGGCCAAATGTTGACCTTGAAATTTCGACCCAATTTCCCCTAGCTCCTCTAGTTGCTTGCAGAGTTGGGACCCCTATTTGATCCCCCAAATATTCCCATAAAATTATGCCAAATTAATCTTGGCCTCTCCTCAATAAACCCAGAAAGGATTTTCTCTAGTTTTGACGCTCCAAAATTGACCCCAAAATGCTTGGCTCTCTTCTATTGTTGGAAAATGTTGTCTGTGATGTTGGGAGAATTTTATCCTCCTCAGAGGCTAAGAACTCTCCTCCAATTCCCCTCCAATCAAATATGGAACAATTCCAACTCCTCAATCCCACTCACTGAGCCTCCCAACAAATAGCTCCACCATCCTCCTCCCAGTCCTATGGAAAAAGGCGCAGGCCCAACCACACCAATTCATTTTACTGCGAGGAGCACCTCTGCTCCCATAAATTCACTCCTTCAGGCAAGTATTTATCTGAGGAAACAACCCAACAACAACAAATCTCTTATCTCTGACTCAATACCTCTCCAAGCCCTGCGTAACTGGTGCCAAGAATTTGTGCTACTATGTGGTATCCTCTTAGCTACCGAAGAAGACTAGAATTTTCCTCCCTAGTGTAGCACTCATGGTCCACCGAAGAAGTGGGTGATATTCCCCTTGGAAACCTCTGGTGCTAAACAACACATGTGCCTCATCTAAACAGAGTGAGCAACAATGTGTAAAATGACAAATGATCAAAATGTGCTGTATGCTGCCTTCAACCCCCTATTTATAATTGTGGCCTCCTTTTTCCTTGTGGGTCCCTTAGCCAACTATTTTGACCCCCTTCCCACACAATTGACTTTTCCTCCAAGGGGTGTGTATTCCATGAGGGATGGCCCCCACATTCCACTAAGGTTGGCTTTTGGATTTCTCCTAAGTCCCACGTACCCAAAATGTCTCAAATGCCTAGATTAGATAGGCTTAGCACTTTCCCGATAAACTCTATTAATCCTATTAAATGAAAAATCAAAATTGGGGATATTACATTTTAGTGATTTGATTATGTATTACATTGATAAATACATATAACATAAAACAATAAATCTTTATAAAAACTTTGGTCTAGTCATCCCATCTTAATAAATCTTAGTAGAAGCATAAATATAATATTATATTAAAGGATGGGCTTTTAATGTCAAAATCATTCTAATTACCTTCATGGAAGCAAAACCAAAATTATCGTATTCTATGTTATAAAATGATTGCATAAAATAAGATATAGAAAATAAATGAAACAACATTGATATACACATGTTGTTCCTCTAAAGCTGCTAGCAATAATTTAAGAAAATCTTCATGGAAAATATAAATACCCCTATGTATTTATGGAGGTGGTGCTCCTTTTTCTCACTTAGGTAATACAATTTCTTTTATTCAAACCAATAAATTTATCCATTCATGTCATCAATGACTAAGAGTGAACCAGAAAGAAAGACCCACACAATGGAAAAGTGATTTTAACTAGAAAATGAAGAATATTTCATCCATTATATTATGACCATTCATCAAGATAAAGTAATAGTTAAAGCAAGACCGTAAGATAGCAAGGGAGACAATTGTCCTTTGTAGAGAACCTTAGATAATTTCATGCAATTAATTCCATAGGGATGAAGAGGAAATACGTACTCAAGATCTCATGCTTTAATGAAACTTAGAAATAATAAAAGTTATGAGCTTGAGAATAGCTCTTTGCGAAACCCCTTTCAAAGAATAATACAAGTTGATTGATCAAGATCAATTAAAATGTGTGCAAAATAACAATACATAATATATGTGATACTTAAATGATAAAATAGAAAATGTGTTCATTTTATTGGTTGAGATGGGGCTGCCATGGACCATACATATCAACAAAGGCAACCTGGAAAATAAAAGGAAATAATAAGGGATTGTCTTTTTTTTTCCAAGGATAAAAAGGAATATTATATTTATAGTCAAAATAAAATACATTGTCTGTAGATGCCAAAGCATTTAATTGGTTCATGGCCCATGAAGGTTTTTCACATTGTATATATTCATTACATTTTATACATAATATCCAAAATTGACTTTTCTATGTGCCATTGCACTAATAGTCCATAAAGGAGTGCCTATGAGAAAATCATAACTATGTTGCTAAGTGCCATAGTATTGTTCCTTCCAATTTTACATAGAGAGAACTAATTTTTTTTCATGGTTAATAAACCTCTAAAAAAACGAAAAATATATAGTGTCATTGTAGACATGTGTTATTGATATGAACACTAAAAACTATTTTATCTGTTGTTCCATGTTTTGCCTTAAAAATTTATGAAAAAAAATGTGTGAATATCATAAAACAACCATATGATTCCATAAAACTTGTGATATAAGATAATTTTCCTTGTAAGTATGACCATAGTATATATATATATATATAAATGAAAAATGATGTCATAAGATGATTTTTATGCCCACTAATGTGGCTTTCGTTGAACTCTTTAATTTCCCATTGTCCTTGAGCCATTGTCAAAATCCTATTTTCGAAATTTGTTCTACTTCTTTATTTTGACTCTCTTGTAGATGTGTGCGAAAAAATTATGTGAGAAATTCTTTAGCTTGTGTGTAATATTTTGACAAATAGGGAGAAGAGAATGGTTTTCTAATCTAGTTGTTCCTTGCATCCATTTTACCACCAACGTTGAATCTCCATAAATATGAAGGTCATTAATCTAAAGGCATTCAACCAATTGTAATATTAATTTGAGTACAAACAATTCAACATAATTGTTTGTTGCCATTATAATGTTGCAAGAAAATGAAAGGTAGTGTGAATAAGATACACAAATGAGTCCTCAAGATCCTCTAATGAACGGATTATGTTGTTCCACTGCATCAAAGAATGCCCATGGGCTATCTTTTTTAATAACGACTTCAAAGTTATTTTGTTCATGTTGAGTAGTCAATTTGTTTGAAAGAGAATTATCGAGTGCAAGACTTTTATATACTACTGTGATAAAGGATTATCCTTGGTTTTCAAAAGTGGCATTATTCCTCTCCATCCATATTCCCCAATTTGCAACAAGAAGGATTGCTTTAAATTTTCCTTTGGCTTCTGATCAAACCAAGATTTTAAGCTTTATTCAATAGTGTTCCCTTACGATGTATATTCAACCCCTTCTATTCTTTGGATTTCCTTCCACACAATTTTGGAAAGGGGCATTGTACGAAGAGACATGGGATCGTTTTAGTTTCCTCAATGCAGAGTGAGCATCTACTTGGCCCACAAAAATATCTTTTATGAGGTTGTCCTAAGTAGGAGATTTATTTTTCAATAAAATCCACATAAAAAGTTTTTCTTTGGTGGTCTATTCAATTTCTATAGGCAATTTTCCCACCAGGGGGGAGGTTGGGCATTTGGTTGTTGAGCTAATGATGAGTATCCATACTTTGGGTAGCAGGCTCTTGAAGGAGCTAATGACTAGAATAGGATATCTTTTGTTGGTGAGAGGAAGATAAGTGTTTGTTGGAGAGAGGTTGTGTAAAGTGACCATTCATTTTCTAGTTCTCCATCTAAGTTTAAAACTTTTGCTCCTTTCCATTGTTTGTTGTCTAAGGAACCCAATCCTGCTTGAACCCTGATGGAGATAGAAAATTCCTTATTCATTAAGAGATTATATTTGTAGATTTGAAAGGATGTGTGAGTTATGAATCCCTATCCAAGGGTCTTTCCCAAATAACATGTTGAAATTGTAACTTGGAAGGTGATTATGCATTGGCCAAGTACAATGACATGAAGTGAATCACCAAAATTCTTTCACGACAAAATTAATTAAATATTTCCTAAGTTTGGATCTTAGGCATATAATCATTAATTTAATTTTTTATTTTATTCACCACTTTTTTTTATAAATTTAACAGGTTAGGAAAATATCATATTGTGACCATTGATCTCAAGTGTAGAGGTGCAATCTCGACTCTTCATCACTTTGGAGATTAGGTCAGGAAAATTATAAAAGAGGGAAATGGACTAAAGGAGAAATCAATTGAATTTGGCACAAGAGTTGGGAATTCAGTAGAGATAGGAAGTCGAAATTACAACAAAGTGTGATAACATAGAGGAAAATTTTAGGGGTAGCGGGTAAGCTTAAGGAGGTTGAATTATCCATGACATACATGTCAGTTTAGAGGAGCATAAATAAACTGATTTAACAGGGCTGAGTTGGGGAAATCAATTGGGATGCAAGGGGCCAAGTTGTTGGGTAGATTTGATTGGGACATACAGGCCAATTTCCAGTGAGCCCTACAGATTGATTTGGTTAGGTTGTATAGGCTAAATTCCTCTGGGCCATACAACTAATTTGTTGGGTTGAAGGGTTTTAAATTTCATGGTAAGTTACTATTGTAAACTCCTACGGAAATATTTGTTGTAATCAATTTTAGAAGCTAAATAAAGGGCCCAGGTTTGTTGGTTTTCCCCACATTGGGGTTTCTAAGATAAAAATTGTGTCAAATATTTTTATTTTCCTGGTTTATTGTTTGTTTATTTATGTTGTGCATAGTGAGTTAGGAACCCAAAGTATTTCTTGTTATAAAACTTTTGATATGACGAAATTAATATTATTTTTGTTCTGAGAAATTTTATTAAACACTAAATATGGTCTGGGTTTAAGAAAGGTAACATAACAATGTTATTCCATCTCCTACCTTCCATTTGAGGCCTTGTGTTATAATATCAAAATAATTTATAATGGCCTTCCATACTATGGAACCATTATGAGAAAATTTCCTGGGATTATGATCCATTCCATTGTAGAGGAAGGGAAAATGTATTTTTTGACCATTACTTGGGCCCAAAGAACAAAAGATTTTATCATCCTCCGAGATCCTTTTGCTTTTAATGCTTTTGAAAACTAGATAAGGTTTTTTAGTCCCCAACCTCCTAATGCTTTTGGGGTTGCTACATAGGACCATGTTGTTAAAGAAATTGGTCTTCTTTCTTAATTCCCATCCTAGAGGTATCTTAGAGTTATCTATTTTATTTTGTTGAGAGTGCTTAGGGGAACCCAAGCTAAATATGCCCAATATACAGGAATGGCCTCTGGGACAACCCTGCACATGACCATCCTTCTAGCTTTGGAGAGCTACTTGTTACACCAACTTCGAATTCTAATCTCAATTTTTACAATAAGCCATATCCAATCCTCCTTTTTGTAAGTGTTTGGTTTTAAAAGAAACCCTGGGTATTCTAAAGGATCTCTCAAGGCATGGGATCTTTTGACAGGGTTCTAAAGATATTCTTAGTGTCATCCTATTCCAGGGCATTCCCAATGAGAGCAATTTGTTCATGATTTATCATCATTCCTGTGGCCATGGAGAGCAATTCCAGTATGTTATTTAATTTTTGTAGACAGTTAATATCCATTGTAAGGAAAATGATGATGTCATCCATAAATAAGAGGTGAGTGAGAGAACATGCTTGGGCAACTCTAATGCCTATAATCAAGTGTCTTCTTTTTGGATAACTTGACTAAGAGCTTCGACAACCAAAAGAAAAAAGGAGAGGGGATAGGGGGCAACCTTGTTTGATGCCCCTCTAAGGATTGAAGAATGGGGAATATGATCCTCTTATCAATATTGTCATCAAGGAGGTGCTTATACAACTGTAAATCTAATCCACAAGTGTGTAACACCCTCCTCCCACATCTACCCAAACAACCGGCCAGTCGGGGTAAACATGCGACGAGAGGTGACTATGATATGATTCGAGCTCCTAAGTCACTTTAAGGAAGTGGAATCGACTGAAACACATCATACAGACATTCAACATCAACATTAGGACCGTCAGGAACCAATCCAACATTTATGCTAACCATCCCTTGTGTCCCATTGAGATTTTGAACCGCTTGACCTTTGGACGCTCTCATGCTATGGGCATGCTAGCATCCAGGGACCTCTAGACGCTCTCACAGGCCTACAAACCAGCACCCAGGGACTATTTTGCACAGTCTTGTGCCAATGTCCACAGGATTTGAGCCACTTTTTTAGACCCAGAGCCCAGGTCACTACCCAGAATTGAATGACATCTTCAGAATAGTAAAATAATAAGGAAATGACAGTATAAATGCAATCACTTGAATGAGACCTTGACTGAACCCCTACTAGCCATGACATGCATTTCGTCAAACATATCATGAATATGTAATCTATAGGTGTAAATAACATGTCTAAGCTAGGGTCTCATACTTAGCTTAGAATTGCTAAGAAACGTTAATGCCTCAACACATCAACTGCCATTTCATCCATTAGGTCATAGATATATTGTTCATTCATTTTCCAGTAAAAACATGATGAGAGCCATAAATAGCTATTGTCATAAAACATATATATAACCAACATAATAGCAATAGAAATACCAATGAAATCACAACCATATGATCCACATATAAACCGGTATAATACTTATAGAAATACAAGGAGAAATGACCTCATATTGGTGATGCAAAATCCAAAACCGGGATGGGACTTCCACATTCCACCCAATCATAGAATGGTTGAGCCAAATCTCTCTTCAGTCATTCACCCCCGTGCCATATTCCAAGCATGAATGTGGGATCTCATAGAACACATAAATCCAAAACCATTCAGGGCTTCCAAAGGCCAACCACCTCAACCCATCAAACAGTGATTCCACCTCACGGTTGGACATCACAAAACCATCATCAGATTGGTCTCTAGGACTAGTAACTCAATCCACAATTACCACCGGTCTTCTAGAGTGTTTGTCCAACCAAGGCTTCCAAGACTAGTAACTCAATCCAAGCTAAGGAAACATGAGAACCAACTAAAACAAAACAAGGAAATAAACCCACAATCTCCATGGCTATCCAGGAAATGGCAAGGCTAGGCAATTCACTATCAATCCAGGCAATCCTCCATGCCAGTGACAGATCACAACCAATAAACCACATGCATATGTCATGCATGCTAGAACTAGTGAGGAAAACATACATGCAATTCGGTCCCTACAAGTAAAATTTGTTGTAGTTGTTGATCTCGGTGTCCTCTTGCACTTTCATACTCTTCCTTTACCTTCTTGCTCCAAAATCCAAGTATGTCACACCCTCCAAGAGTGCTCCAATAAAACTCTAAGTATCCACGAGTATGAGAGAGAGAGAGAATAATGAGAGAGCTCCAACAATAAACTGACAAAAGGTTACCAACTGATCCTCAAAAGCCTTTTTATTAATGAGGCCTCAATTTTCTTCATTTTCCATTATTTTCCTTCGTTTTTCTCCTCACATGAAACATGTGACATTTCACCTCCTTTTTCTCCTAATTTCCATTATTTTCATAAATAAACGTGCCAAAAATGCCATTTTGCCTTTCCAAAGCCTTAGCCATTGTTTTTTCCAATATCCTTAGCCATTAATAACCAAATGAACACCCACACTAGGATGTATTTCCCAACATTCAACTTGGAATAAGTGTCCCATCAATTGTGGTTATTATTTTGCCTTTATTAACTTCTATTACATGGAATTTTCAGTAGGGCTATTATAGAACCCCCCCCCCCCCTGGGGGAACACCACCCTCAGTGTTCAACAACACCTATAACCACAAGATTTTTGTAAGCATAATATATTGTCGATGGAGCTTTATAACTTATCCTGATGCACTATTTACAATGATCAACCTGTTGAGAAGAAAACCAACATAAAAACATAACAAACATAACATCATAATGACATGACACCCATACCGCTTATTGGAGCTTTATAACATAGCTCATCAAAACATGTACCAAAACACCATACCAAGACATATACCAAAACACCATACCAAAACTACTTTGCCTCAACCAGAAAACAAAGAAGGATACATAGCCCATATCTGATCCACCATCTCCCATGTAACTTCATTGGGCCCAAAGTGCTTCCATTTCACTTTAACTTGCTCGATTTCTTAGTTACGAAGCATGAGCACATTTTTCTACAATATACACTAAGGCTCCGGCTAGAATTCTCCATCTGGTTCCACCTGCAATACATACCATTCAATCACATGATCAACATCTTTAACATACTTCTTAAGCAATGACACATGGAAAACATAATGGACTTTCACTGTCGAAGGCAGTGTAAGTCAATAGGTTACTTGCCAAATCCTCTCAATAATACTGAAGGCTCCACAAAACCGTGGTGCTAGCTTGGCGCATGATCCAATCCGTAAGGAGCTCTTCTTTGGTTTGATGCGCAAGTACACTTGTTCTCCAACCTGGAACTCCTTAAACAACATGTTCCAATCTACATAGCTCTTTTGCCTATCCTATGTTGCCTTTAGATTTTTCTTGATTACCTGTATTTCCTGTTCCATGTCTGCCAACATGTATGGTCCAATCAACACCCTTTTAATTGGATCACTCCAACTGACAATAGTATTGCAACTCCGCCCATATAATACCTCAAATGGACTCATCCTCAGTGACTCCTGGTACCCATTGTTGTAAGCGAACTCTACTAGTGGATATTCTTCCCACTTTCGCTACGAGTGCATCACATACATCCTCAACATGTCCTCCAATATCCTATTAACCCTCTCTGTTTGTCCATTTGTTTGCGGATGATAAGTTGTACTAAAGGCCAACTTTGTGCCCAAACTTGCAAACAACTCCTTCCAAAACTTGGAAGTGAACTTTGCATCCTTGTCTGACATAATCTTCTTTGGAACACCATGCAATCTGACCACATCTCTGATGAATACCTATGCTACATCACTAGTTGAGAATGTAGACTTCATTGGAATGAAGTGCGCAACCTTTGTCAACCTGTCCACAACAACCATGATGGAATCATGTTGTCTCACTGTCCTCAGAAAACCTGTGATGAAGTCCATGGAAATGACTTCCCATTTCCACTCTGGAATCACAATCGGTTGTAGCAGTCCACTTGGATGTTTACACTCTACCTTCACACACTGACAATCAAAACACCTAGCCACAAACTTTGCTACATCCCTCTTCAGGTTCGACCAATAATAAAATATCTTCACTGTTGTCAGTGTCTTCTGATAACCTGGGTGACCCGAATATGGTTTCGCATGAAACTCCCTCAAGATCACCTTCTTGATCTCACTACTGTCTGGCACATATATCCTGTCTCTGAACCTAACCAATCCATCTATCGTAAGACAATAGTCCACATCCTGTGCACCTGCACCTGTACCTGTACCTATACCTATACTAATACCTTTACATGTACCTGTACCTATACCTGTACTACTACTTGTACATGTACGTATACCTATACCTGTACTACTACCTATTAGTATGCTTGTACTTTAATGCAACTTGTGCATAATGTCACACGGAATCAGTCAAAAGTGCGGACACAACCGACCTTCCTAGAAGTCTAAGACATTCTAATGACAAACAAAACAAACTGGAGCTATCCTTCTCTAAACATGCATTATGATATGAGAAATCAAGTGTTTCGTTCTTACCTTTGTCCAAACACTGTTGTAGAAGTCCAAGCTTTATTGATTTGGATGAGCTCCTCCTTTTCTCCAAAACCTGCAATCACCAACAGTCAAACAATTAAATAGCACCTGATTATAACATAAAACAAAGCATATTCAACATATAGACCAAGGAGTACATGAAATAACCCATAAACAACAAGTTATTGAGAAGAATGGACCAATTTGCATTAAAGGTAATCAAAAGGAACCATTACAACCTGAGCCTTGGTGTTGTGCAAGCTCCTTCCAGGGTCCACAAGAGTCTTCCTCTACTTTGACAAAGCTCACCCACTTCCAAATAGAACAAGCAAAGATGGCAATCTCTCCTCACAAGCTTCTAAATGGGAGTCCTAATTCCTGCAACATTTACCCTTAGAAAATGTATAGCTTCAACCTCTCCTCCTTCTGGCCCAATGCCTGTATTTATAGTACTCAAGAGGAGGTTAATCAGGTCCACCATCAATGGGATAGTCCCCTCTTTGGATGGGATCACTCCCTTATTGATGGGATAAGTTCCTCTTTGATAGGAGTGCATGAACCATCTGGAGGCGCCCAATACACGTCGAACAACCTTCTAGAATGCTCTAGAAATGACCACAAGTAACTTTTTAAAGATGAAACTTGCGCATTCTAACTTTTACAGGGGGACGCACCTGTCCCTTTACATACAGAGCGTCTTTGGACACAGCTTTTGTGAACATTGGGAGCGTCCTCGCAGGTAAGTTTGAGAGAACCTGCGTCCCCAGAGATAAATACATTTATACAAGACTTTCTCTCTTTTTGGAGTTTGACATGGAGAGCAGAGGCATAAGACTTGCCTAAGAGGGTAGCATGACTGTTGATTGAGCCATACTAACTGTAAATAGTCATGGTGACATTTTTTAGTGTAACAGATTGCCCCCTAAAGTGCGAAGCCTGGAATAGATTAGGGTTTGTAATATCTAGGAAGGGTGAAGCGCTTTATCATTTCAAGGATTATCCCGTGGAGAGCCTGGTCGGAACCTGCAATTTTCAACACAAAATACATGTATAAGATTATATCATCACTGAGGTAGGCATTCCCATACTCAGATCAAAACTTTAACTAACAGACTAACTACTCTGATACAGGAATGATCTTGCAGTACATCACAATCATAGACTTTTGTAGACACAGTATGGACGCAGCCATCTGTTTATGATTAGTCTACTTAGATAATGAATACAAAACTCCTCGTAGCCTGGATGGTGGAAACTAGATCCAGGGTCTTCATCTCTACTTCCCGAATTGGTACGATTCTAGCCATGCGAATAAATGAGTTGATGTCGAACATGGTAGAAACCACTTGATTACCAGTCAATGATGTAAACTGTTAACAAGCATGAGAGAGACCACCAGTAATGTCAATGGTTCTCAAAGTACCCAGTACAATCCATGAGATGTGAATGAATGAGTTGATGTCGAACATTTCACGGAATCCTTCGATCGAAAGTCAATGATGTAAACTGACGTCAAAGGCGAGAAACCTGCGATTGATGCATGCAGACTTCAAGGTACTGACGATTTCTAAGTCATCTCTCTAGATAATGTGCTGATGTCGATAGAAAGCGACCCGTTGCAGGCAAGCCCGCAACACGAAATCATTGTTCAAGTTGAAGAAATGTTGCTGTAAGGACTGACTCAGGGATGGTCAAATGGATGACAAGTATTTTGCAGATGAAAGTTTTGCTTGCAGACCTCTTGAACACATAACGACACGACAGATGGCTTGGTGACGAATAACTCAAAGTTAATCCCCAGAACCCGGTTAAAGACTTTCAAAGGTGGTTTGATCAACTGTGAGGTGAAAGATTTCCCAACCCAGGTGAATGAAAAGTGTCGTGTTCAAGAGTGGTAATAAAGTTTCTTCTGAGACAAAGGTAACAAACAGGTTCATTCTTCTCTTTTTTCCCCCACCATTTCTGGCAAGTACCTCTTTATTTTTAACAAGCTTGAGGAGGATAACATGTGCTTGATTATAAGCTCATCCTTCGGATGAGTCCAACCTAGTTTTGATTCGAACCCTAGGAAGGAGTGGTTCGTTCCTGTTTGTAATTGAACAGGTCCTTTACTGTGAAATGTTTAACGAGCCCAGTATAGGAGAAACTCGGTGTTTTTCAATTTTAGAGAGTCTGAAAAACTTAAGAAGACTCCAAGTTGAACTTTTTCGTAGATTTGTGTCCCTCAAGCCCGAAAAAGTATAAAATAATACCTGGGGGAACCGCTTGATCTTGCGACCAAGGAGTACTTTCATAATTAGTGCCACTGACCTGAAAAGTAAAAAGGGATCAAGGACACGTCGTTTTATTTCCGTATCGAGTTTGAAACGACAAAAACCCGGCAATCTTTTCCTAATTTTACGGTCAGAAAAGAGCTATAAGGGGACCGTCTTTTAATTCCGTTTTAACGAGTGTAAAAGAAACGCTCGGCAATCTTTTCATATTTTAGGAGTCAGAAAAGGGCTTAAAAGATGACTCTGATATTTTGTTTGTGAAAAAATGACAATTTTCCCTCTAAGTCCCTTTGTCCTGCACAAAAGCGACACATTACTCATACCTGTTTAAGATAGGCAAAAATACATCGAAAAACATCTTTCCATGGTGAAAAATGAACAAATTCATCCAAAAAACCTATAAAAAGACTTTTTACCATGTCATTTTTACCGTTTGACTGTTGAGGTTGAAAAAGGAGCTTTTGACAAGAAACTTCCCGTGGTCGCTGCGGAAAATCCGACCGTCAGAATCGAACGCCGTCTCTTCCAGGTATTTTACAACATCCTACTCTTCATTTCTATCCGATTAAAATTGTTTTTTAGGTTTTAGTTTTGTTTTTTGGGAGGGTTTAGGTTTCAAAATGCGCTCCTCGGTGGACGCAGGTGCCCTTCGGGTGACCTGCGTCCCCCGACTTTTTCCTATACAGGAAAATGGTCGGGGGACGCAGCCCACCTTCAGGCCAGCTACGTCCCGACGCCCTGTGTTACAAACGCGGGGTGCGTCCTCCGTGGAACGCGGAAATTGAAACCCCAATCCTCACAAATAACCATTCAAAATCTCCCAAATTAATTCTAATCATCATTTCTTGGTGTGTAGGGCACTCACCATGTTGGATTGGAGAGAAAGAGAGCACGAAGAGGTTGATGAAGCTGCAATAGAACACCAACCTTCCCTGGATGCCCTAAAAGCATGCGGGTTATACAAATACTGGGCCATACCGGGCATGAGGGCTCAGGTAAGATTCTTAGAATGGCTGGTTGAGAGATGGAACGTTCAAGAGCAATGCTTTTACATAGGAGGGCACCAGCTCGAGATAGAGCCCTCGGATGTATACTTTCTCACTGGCTTGCCAAACAGAGGCGAGCAACTCAATCTAGCCGGGACTAGGCCGGGTGGCCAATCCCTTGTTAGTCTCCGGGAAGAGTGGTGCACACCTGGGGCACACCATTCGAAAGGCGTGGAGATCAAACACATCTCTCTGCGTGAACTCAAAGTTATTTCTTTCACGGTTACCAGAATTTGCGGCGCGGCCGCTTTGCACATTGCTTCTGGGTCCCAAATGCGGATGGCAATTGACTGTTACCAAGGCACCATTTTCAACTGGTGTGATGCTGTGTCGGCTAATATGAAGAGCCAACTGACTAAGGCAAAGAACGGACGACTGAAAACTTTTGGATATGGGCCTTTAGTCGTGAGCTTTGCCTTAGAGAGAGTTCCGATGCTGATCCCTCAGCAACTCACTGTTGATATCTTGGGTCTTCGGGAGCCAAAGCTGGTACGATGGGTTGCGGTGATGGCCCGGCATCCTGACGAGGGCGCGGCAGTTGTTCGATTTTCTGATAGTTACTTTCACTGGTTGGAGGACTAGGTTTTCTCGATCCAGGACTTTCCGTACGCCGGAGTAGATTTTCGACATGATCCGGACATGGTTCTTCCACAGGGAGAACAATGGGATGACAGAGGTACTTTATTTTTCACGAGTTTTCAAATTATGTATTTATTTTTTTTTTTATATATCGTCTCAAAACTGACAGTGAAAAGTTTCAAAATGCAGATGTTGGTCCACAGCGTCCAGCCAACCTCCGGCCTTTTGAGAGGAGACATCCAGCTGCACCGGTACCGGCCCCACAGGACGCGGCTGTAGAAGTACTAGCTGAGTTGGAGCATGATCTAGAGCGTCTGACGGCAGATGTGCCTGAGACTACTATGGATGACATTCCTATCAGGCTTCAGCGCTTCGTAGTCGCAATCCCTGGACCGTTTAGGAGATTTTTGCGTAAGGTAGCCCGTGCAGTGGTGTCGTACAGGGAGCACCACCAGTGATTGGCTAGTCACTTTGTAGACACATGTGACATTTTTGACTTTTTGTACTCTATCATTTTTGCCGATCATAAGGTGTTTTTCAACCTATGATCGAAGACGATGTATATTTTTTGACACACTCCTATCTATATATATATCACTATTACCGGCTTATCTTGTTTAACATGTATGATGAAATGTTTTTAAATTTACTTGCATGATTATCGTAAATGTCTCTCTAACATTCGAGAAGCAATTGCATCTGCTAATGTATTTAAAGACCTTGGAATATGCTGATATTCAATGTAATCAAATTCACGTTCCAAGAGACGCACTCTCAAAAACAACCTTAATAACACAGGATTTCTAATGGCATAAACTCTATTAAGCTGTAATACAACAAGTTCAGAATCTAACCTCACTATCAAACGTCGAATTCCAAATGAAATAGATTCGGATAATAATTCAACCACTGCACTGTATTCTGCAATGTTGTTCGTTGTTTGACCGAGGCTTACCCCATGCATAGAAACTAACTCGTCAGAGGGCGAATAGATAACCCAAGCTGCGGAAGAGATATTCCATGTACTACGACAAGCACCATCAGCAAATCCGATGTATGTTTGGAGAGGCGTCGACATCTGTAATATCAAGAGTAAAACCAAGATAAGCGAGAATAACGACGAAAAACACACTCACTAAGCTAAGCACACTGACTAACTAACAATCATACTAGCTAGAAAGAAAACCTAACCTAACTAAAAATTCTCCATACCCTCCATTTAAGCATAATACCTCTTTAGGTAAAGTCCATTTCTGGGTTTACCCAAAGAGTCCCCATCAAAATCTACCAGCTCATAAGCCCCTTTTGCTAGCTTTCGCTTTACAATATAGGGTCCATGCCACATAGGAACGAATTTTCCAGCACCTAGCTTATCGTTAGCTTGATCATATAAAAGCACTAGGTCTCCCTCCGAAAAACTTCGAGGGGTCACATTTCTATCATACTGAGCTTTCATTCGCTTCGCGTGAGTCTTGATTGCCAATGCAGCATCACGTTGAGTCTCATCTAATTTAGCTAAGTACAATAAACGTTTCTCCTCTTCGGAAGTAGCTGGAAGTAATTCGACAGCCATTTGAAGTGATGGGATTTCACATTCAATGGGTAACACTGCTTCCAAGCCATAAACTAGCTGGAAAGGAGTGAACCCTGTTGAGGTTTTCACTGAGGTTCGGTATGCCCATAGCGCCGAAAATAACATGTTGTGCCAATTCGACCGATGAATACCAATGGTTCGTCGGATCATGATAACTAGAACTTTGTTGATAGACTCAACCAAGCCGTTGGCTTGCGGATAATAAGGAGTAGAGCTGTCATGGCGCAAACCAAGCTGGCTTGTAAGTTCAGTCATCATGGTGTTTCGAAAATGGCTCCCATGGTCAGTAATGATTGCTTGTGGGACACCAAACCTAGTTATTATATGATTGAATATGAAAACTGCAGCTGTTTTGCCGCTTGCGTCGAATGTAGGCATCGCCTCGGCCCATTTAGTGAAATAATCAACCGCGAGGATGATATACGCATGCCCCCCGGCCGAGTGAGGGTTACAAGTAATAAAGTCGATACCCCATTTGGCGAATGGACCAACGGCAATTATAGGGTGGAGAGGAGCAGGCGGTGCGCGCATCTTTCGATCAAACACTTGACAGTTGTGGCACTTCCGGACTGCAATGATACAATCTTTAAACAAAGATGGCCAGAAGCAACCAGCGCGCAACACCTTCTGAGCTGTGGCATACCCAGACATATGACCGCCACATGCTCCAGAGTGACAATCATTCAAAACTCTCTCAGCCTCTTCGTGAGTTAGACAACGTCGAAAAACTAAGTCTGCCCCCCGGCGATAAAGTGTATCTCCAATAATTTTGTATGGCTGGGATTGAAACCGAATTTTTCGACGTTCCGCTTTGGAAGCTTCAGGCCGAAAGGTTTGGGTTTGGAGATAGATGATTATATCCCCGTACCACGGATCTACAGTACTGATAAGAAACAAAGATTCGTCCGCAATGGACTCTTCTGCCACAGTCTCTGTGTCAGCACTCGGGAAATCACACATCAATTCTGCGAAAACTAAGGATTTCTTAGACTTGGACTTCTCGAACTCCAAGTCGAACTCTTGCAGGATAACGATCCATTTAGAGTACTTGCCCCCTAGCAATCGTTTTGTCAAAATGTAAATCATAGGGTTGCAATCCGAAATAACTGTAGTTTTACGGAGAAGAATGTAGTGACGAAAACGCTGGACAGCTTGAACGGCTGCCAGGGCCAATTTCTCCACATGCGAATATTTTAACTCAGTGGGATTTAAGGTCCTACTGAGATAATATATCACATGTTCCGCTCTGAATTCATCTTCTTGAACTAACACCATTCCAATGGTGGAATGCGAAGCTGCGAGGTATAAGAAGTAGTCCTGGTTGTAGTTGGGAGGATGCAACAACGGTGCATGGGTCAACGCGTGTTTAAGTGCATCAAAAGATTGTTGGGCAATCTCGTCCCAAAAGAATTGAACGTTCTGTTTCAACAACCGTGTAAAACCTTTAGTGACCTCGGCGTAGTTTGGGATGAATCGGCGTAAAAAGTTCGCTTTCCCTTGCAAACTTTGGAGTTGGCGCAAACTCGAAGGAGGAGGCAATTTGATGATAGCCTCGACTTTCGAGGGATCGACGCGAATGCCGGCTTTTGAAACAACAAATCCCAGCAATCGACCTGTTTCTATACAGAAAACACACTTGTGGGGATTCAACCGAATTCGATAATGCCTACACCTCATAAAGATTGCTCGTAGGTGGACAAGATGATCAGCTCGACGTAGAGAATGAGCAGGCAAATCATCGAGATACGGTTGCACAATGTGCTTGATGTCATGAAATGCATAAGACATCGCCCGTTGAAAAGTGGCCCCGGCATTCTTAAGCCCAAAAGGTAATTTGCAATAAGCAAATGTCCCCCATGGACAAATGAATGTCGTTTTTGGTTGGTCGGCAGGTAGAATATTGATTTGATTATAGCCCGAAAAACCATCCATGAAGGAAAACATTTCACTTCCGGCACAATCATCAATAATTTGATCGATATAAGGCGTAGGATAGTTGTCTTTTGGACAAGCTCGATTGATATCCCTATAGTCGATACAGATTCTTATTGTTCCTTGTTTCTTATTGACCGGAACAATATTCGATACCCAATCCGTTAACGGGATTGGATAAATGAAACCTGCTTTCAACAGCTTTTCGACTTCTGCTTTAATCGCAGCCGCTTTTCGAGGGTGAATTTGACGCAACCGTTGCTGGACGGGTTTAGCATCCGGGTAGGTCTTTATTTCATGAACAACAATGGCAGGATCGATTCCCGGCATTTCCTCGTAAGACCAGGCAAACACATCGCGGAATTCTTGGAATAGGGCCTTGTAAATTTGGATTTCTTCTTCAGTACATGTGGCACCTATATGAATGTTCTCCTCAATTGCGGGCTTCACTGAAATATCAACGGGAATAGTACGAGAAATATTCCCTAAATTCAACTCTGAATCAGAATGTTTCGTTGGATCCTGAGCATCTTTGACATATTCAGCGGTAAAGATAGATGAAAAATCATTTTCAAATGCATCATCCTTAGGTAAAAACGAAGATCTGTGATGGAGATCCTCCCATGGTAGATCGTCTACACTTAGGATTTCGCGAAGTTGTTCGTCAGATGACACGACTTCGGGAAACGCTATCCGTTCTAAGGGTGAGGTGAAAAGTGACTCTTCACTGACCACATTCATTTGGTCGACTTCGGTTGAATGAAAGTCGGTAAAAGACATGAGAGCTTCATAAGCAATTTCATATGGACTCAAGGGCATAGCATTACCGAGTGAGTCTATCTCAGAGTCAGATGGGACGAACCAAGGATCATCATAAATAATGTTTTCTGATGTAATCATATGAATTGTTGCAAACGAAGGATCTGCGCTGAGTGGAGGGAGAGGAAAAGTTCCCAGTAAACCAGAATCCTTAACTAAACCTACACCAACGTCCCTATAAGGGATTGTCGTCTTACCGACATGCTGGATACTCTCTGAAGAGGCTGGGTCGGATGAAAAGTATGTCAGCTGATCAATAGTCACGATCTTACCGTTGTGTGGAAACTTAATTACTCTGAAGACCGATGAAACGACCGCTGTCATAGCATATGACCAACTTCGACCCAAAAGAAGGTTGTAGTCTAGAGGGGCATCAACCACTTCCACATCCAGACTAACGGTTTTACCTTCTACCCCTATAGGCAATTCCTGTAGAATACCAAACGGACGGAACCCACGGCCATCAAAGGCCTTAAGGATGGTGGGGGATTGGTTCAACGAAGGAGAACCAAGGGATCTCCAACATTGAATCGACATAATACACGTAGAAGCTCCCTCATCAATCACAGTCCTATGAATAGGCCTGTTTTTGACTATCACTGGAATTTGGAAAGCCATTTGATGGGGGAGACGCGATGTACTATTTTCTAGATCCAAGATCATTAGATTCGGATCCTGAATGTCAACAACTCCTATAGCCGACAAAAGCAATTTTCGTTGTGCTGGACATGATTGCAGCACTTCTAACACCGACATTGCTGAGGGTGAAACAACTAAGTCCTCAACAATGTTGTAATTCTGGGCCGCTCTCGCATGTGGATTGAAAGCAGACCTTCGAAGTACACCCTTGGCGGGCGGTTTAATTACTAAGTCTGGGTTAGGTTTCTCGATCTATAGTGGATCGGAACCAGGAGCTGAGGTTGATGGATTAGAATGAGAAGATTCTGCTTCCTTACCATCAACAGGATTCTTACTACCATAATCTTGCGATCGAGTCGCAATCCTCACATGAGACATCATCAAAATGGGTTCTTCACTGGCATTCGAGGAAGAACCTATCATCTTATTCTCCTGCTCCGGAAATGGATTTTTTAACACAGCAGGAGTGGGAGAACCTTTGACTATTTTCACTACCTCGGCCCGATGAGGGCAATCTCTCGTAAAATGATCCTCTTCACAAATAAGACAAGGATATCGAGGTTTGCGCTTTTCGTCATTGGTTTCCGACTTTTCTGTTTTCTCCTTCGGAGCCTTGTCTGCTTTAGCCTTCTTCTTTCCTTTCTTCTTTCCACCGTTTTTTGATTTGGCCGTAGATGACTCTACAGCGTGAATATCGGCGGTAAGTTCAGGAGAAGACTCTCCTGTCGGAGAATCAGGCAAAGTGATAATTGGAGTAGTTGAAGCCTTGGAAGACTTCTTCTTCAAGCCTTGGGTTTGAACACTTGGTTGGACAGGTTGCGGTTGCTGGGGTGGACCAGAAACTACAAGTTGTCCAGCTTGAGGTACCGACTGCATACTTGGCTGCAACATCTGTTGACCCTGTGAAGGATCCCACACTAACATTCCAGGGTATTGACCCATAACAGGTTGAGGATACTGAGATCCATAGCCGGATTGAGGATAGGATTGATAATTGTAAGGTGTAGTTCCCATACCTTGACCATATGATTGACCTTGAGGTGGTTGATAACCTTGACCTGAGTATTGACCTTGAGGTTGATAACCTTGAGGTAAATACGGGTACTGGGGTTGACCTTGACCTTGAGGTTGGTATCCTTGAGGTTGATACCCTTGGGGTTGATACCCTTGGGGTTGCCATCCTTGAGGTTGCCATCCTTGAGGTTGATATTGATACTGAGGTTGACCTTGGGGTACATATTGAGGCTGGGGTTGACCTTGAGGTATGTATTGCCCCATAGGAGTGTACTGACCTTGAGGTTGCCCCCCAGACACGAATGACGTACCTTGAGGTTGCCCCCCAGGCATTAACGAAGGCTGCCCCCCAGGCGGTAATTGGCCACCTTGAGGTTGGGAAACGGGAACTGAACCTGACATCATGTAAATGTCTCCTACACCCAATGGTACATTACCACTGTTTCCAACTAATAACCCATGATCTACGGGTTGAGGAGATGCTCCCGCAAAGGTACCAGAAAGAGATTGATACCCAGTAGGAACAGAAGGACCGCCATGTAAAAAAGATTCAGGACTTTGTGTAAACACGGACGACTGACCAGACATATTTACAGGAGTATGAATACCTCCAGGTGGAAAAGGAGTATGAGGTGTAGAAAAACCTAGCCCAAAGTTGTCTAGATAATTTGTTAACGAAAGGTACCAAGTAGTACTTCTAGGAGGACTGTAAAAGATAGATTCACGCTCCCTTAGATCAAGGGTAATTTGATCTTCAGGATCAGAGACGCCTATTTCTTCCTCTGGAACAAGTTCTTCAATAGCAATCAAACCAACAGGAAGATTTTCGGTGATAATTCTTTCTATTCTCGGTGAATCAGGAACACTAGGAGTCGGAGTAACAGGTTCGGATATTTCTGGTTCTTCGCCTGTATCACTAGCAGACGAAAAACTACCAACAAGCTCAGAAACTATAACAGCTTCGGGATTATAACCTGTCTCTAAACTTTGGTAATCTGGATGGACCACCAAGGAAGATTCTCCTTCTTCTGGTGAACCTACTCTACTGCCACTAGGAGGAGTTACAAGGACCTTTAAACCTTCTAAATGACTGGACTCGTCTTGAGGAGGTTCACCCCTAAGTCTACGGGATCTCAACAATTCGGCCACAGAAACAACTTCAGGAGACTGGCCCCGCAATCTACGGGACTGTCTTGGTAATTCCGCCACAGCTAAAAACTTTTAACTACTACACACGAAAACAAAATTTCAAATCAAACCACCTAAAGTCTCTAAAGAACCAAACAAATTTGAATCACACGCCTAAAGAATCTAGGGCGTCAAACCAAACACAAACAATAGTCTTCCGGACCAAAAGCGCTAGTTGGTGATGAAGCCCAACCTCGCTGGATTCAGTACAGAAATGGCGGGTGGAACAGTTACCCCGGCAACCTGCTTAATGAATAGACTGGACCAAGTTCCTCCACTTTAACCGTCTCGAGTGAAGTGAACCCCCCAGAAAATCCAAGTGAGTATAACCGACGTCTGCTCCAGGTACAGTGGGACCTTCCCTCCACCGTCACCTCGGTAGAATCCTAAAGATAATGGCCACTAAGGTTACCAACCGCAACAAATGCACCTGGGGGAACAGTCTAAACTCCGACAGCACGCAAGGGCAGAGTAGCAAGCTCAATCCCCTTACCGGCTCCTTGACAATAATCCAAGGTTTACCGACAAGTGACCCCTGGCTCCTCGACAATGGTTAATCCGAGGTTTACCGTTTGTAATACGTACTGTTTGGCGTCGTTCCCAATGAGGGGGGAATGATCCCCTCACTGGTTCGGACACGAGCTCGTGCTTCTCCTTTAAGAGGAGCTTTCCCAGAGTACAAGTGAGACAATTGGATTTATTCTATCACAAGATAAACTACTTGTTTGGTTTTGTTGTCTTGGAGAGTTAATTACTCACCTACTCCAAGACACTAGCCTGATCTAAATTGGTGCTTCAGAGCCCTAGTAAATAAAAGTTACTATTTCAATTTTACTTTAAGCGTTACTTTTATGGTTGTTCTTTAAAGTCACAAGGTAGTGGAAGTGAAACCAATGGTGTGTAGACTCGACTCCAACCACTACAAAGATGCACCTAAGATGATTTACGCTACTTTCCTTTTTCAATGAAATTCTTAACTAAGAGAGTTGAGAGAATGCAAATTTTAGAGAAAAAACTTCCTTAGAAAAGACAATCAAAGAAACAATTCTCTTTTTCTTTTCAAGCACACAAACATGACCACTCTTTACTTGCACGAAAAACTCTTTTTCTTTCAAAACTTTCAAAGCTACTTGAAACAAGACTTTTAAAGAAGATGTTTTTGTATTTTTCTTTTAATAAAGCAAATAAATCTAATTTAACAAAAATCAATCTTAACAACTATTAAAATCTACGAAAATTCACTCACAAGCAAACTAAAAGGTAAATTTACTCTAAGCAAACTTAACGAGGCCAAAACTTACAAGGATGTTTCTAGGTTGTTTTACTTGACCAAAATCAAATCAAGGACCAGCTATTGCAGAATCAAGAGCTGATCAAAACAAAACTCAAATCTTTTTGTTCTTTTTGTAAAATGGAATTCAAGACTTAATCAACAAGCACTTTGAAATTTGACCAAAGAGACAACTCAACAGGTTGGTTGCTCACACGGGTAGACTTACGACAGATCCGACTCTTAAGAAGGTTGATCAAACCAGAGAGATCTAAGGCTTGACAACTTCCACCATTAAAGTCACTACAGGATCTACTCAAAAAATCAAACCCTAGGCTTAAATTTCAATGAAATCCACTAAAACACTTAATGCTATGAAAACAAGTTCAGGTGAAGATTCTTGGCAAGGGACTAATGAATCTGGGCAGAAAAAACTAAGAAACAACAAAATCTAAGAGTCAAAAAGCAAAAAATGGAGTTTTCTCAAATTTTAGCAGGGGGACGCAGGCAACCCGTTAACACAAGTGCGGGCCCGCTCTGTGCACACAGAAAAAGTGCGTCCAGGGACGCACTGTGCAGCACTCAGAGGGTGCGTCCTACTGAAAAACTCAAGAAAATGCAAAATAAAACTAATCCTAAGCTAACCCACCCGGAGACAGAATCACAGAGCCAAAACCAGAAAAATAAACCAATTTTCTCAAAGCAAAGTTCATACAAAAGAAAAGACTCTTCTCATCAATGGTTTCCCCAGCAGAGTCGCCAATTTGTCACACAGAATCAGTCAAAAGTGCGGACACAACCGACCTTCCTAGAAGTCTAAGACATTCTAATGACAAACAAAACAAACTGGAGCTATCCTTCTCTAAACATGCATTATGATATGAGAAATCAAGTGTTTCGTTCTTACCTTTGTCCAAACGCTGTTGTAGAAGTCCAAGCTTTATTGATCTGGATGAGCTCCTCCTTTTCTCCAAAACCTGCAATCACCAACAGTCAAACAATTAAATAGCACCTGATTATAACATAAAACAAAGCATATTCAACATATAGACCAAGGAGTACATGAAATAACCCATAAACAACAAGTTATTGAGAAGAATGGACCAATTTGCATTAAAGATAATCAAAAGGAACCATTACAACCTGAGCCTTGGTGTTGTGCAAGCTCCTTCCAGGGTCCACAAGAGTCTTCCTCTACTTTGACAAAGCTCACCCACTTCCAAATAGAACAAGCAAAGATGGCAATCTCTCCTCACAAGCTTCTAAATGGGAGTCCTAATTCCTGCAGAATTTACCCTTAGAAAATGTATAGCTTCAACCTCTCCTCCTTCTGGCCCAATGCCTGTATTTATAGTACTCAAGAGGAGGTTAATTAGGTCCACCATCAATGGGATAGTC
This sequence comes from Pinus tabuliformis, assembly GCA_031772625.1. NCBI lineage: Eukaryota > Viridiplantae > Streptophyta > Pinopsida > Pinales > Pinaceae > Pinus > Pinus tabuliformis. The sequence continues at coordinate 819,195,448 of CM062814.1, forward strand.
CCCTCTTTGGATGGGATCACTCCCTTATTGATGGGATAAGTTCCTCTTTGATAGGAGTGCATGAACCATCTGGAGGCGCCCAATACACGTCGAACAACCTTCTAGAATGCTCTAGAAATGACCACAAGTAACTTTTTAAAGATGAAACTTGCGCATTCTAACTTTTACAGGGGGACGCACCTGTCCCTTTACATACAGAGCGTCTTTGGACGCAGCTTTTGTGAACATTGGGAGCGTCCTCGCAGGTAAGTTTGAGAGAACCTGCGTCCCCAGAGATAAATACATTTATACAAGACTTTCTCTCTTTTTGGAGTTTGACATGGAGAGCAGAGGCATAAGACTTGCCTAAGAGGGTAGCATGACTGTTGATTGAGCCATACTAACTGTAAATAGTCATGGTGACATTTTTTAGTGTAACACATAATCTCCATATATCTGACATCCTAATGACCTGCCTGCAAGATCCTATCATGTAAGTCTATCCCATAGGAGCTCATAGCTACTAAGTGATTTACATGTATCCACCTGCTAAGAGCATCTGCCACTTTGTTCTCTTTACCTTTGATGTACTTGATCTCAAAATCGAACTCACTGATCATAGCCAACCACCGAGCCTGCCTACCATTCACATTCGGTTGGTCAAATAGATACTGCAAACCACTATGATCACTCATCAATGTAAATCTATTGCCCAGAAGATAGTGTCTCCACATCTTCAATGCATGTATAATCGCTGCCAACTCAATATCATGTGTGCGATAGTTATACTCATGCTCGTTTAGTTTTCACGACTCATAACATACCACCTGTCCATCTTGCATAAGGACTCCACCAAGTCCCTTCTTGGAAGCATCTATGCATACTACAAACTCCTTGTCTGGATCTGCAATCTTTAACACTGGTGCATGTGTCAAGTTGCTCAAAACTAGCCTCATGCTCCTCTGTCCATTCAAACTTCTTACCTTTCCTCTGCAATGATGTGATAGGATAAGTAATCTGTGAGAAGTTCCTAATGAACCTCCTATAATAGCCTGCCAACCCTCTAAAATATCTCACCTCATCCACATTATTAGGAGTTACACACTCCATGACGGCCCTTATCTTTTCTGGATCTACAACAATTCCCTCCTTGGAGACAACATGTCCCAAGTCGTGTATTTCAGTCTAAAAGAAACTACACTTGTTGAGCTTAGCATACAACTGGTGCTCTCTTAACAACCTCAACACTGCTGCTAAATGCTCGACACGATCTTCCTCATTTTTAGAATATACGGTTATGTCATCAATGAACACAATAAAAAACTTATCCAAATATGGATGCAACACACTATTCATTAAGCATATAAATGTAACTGTAGCATTAGTCAAACCGAATGGAACTACAACAAACTCATAATGCCCATACATGATCCAAAAAGTTGTCTTGTAAATGTACTCCTCTTTGATGTGTACCTGATGATATCCAGATCTTAGATCAATCTTCGAGGACATTGTTGCTCCCTTCAACTGATCGAACAAGTCTTCAATCCTCGGCAACAGATACTTGTTCTTGATGGTCTCTTTACTCAACTGCCTGTAGTCAATGCACAATATGAGAATACCATCCTTCTTCTTCACAAACAATATGGTGCACCCCATGGTGATACACTTGGCCTAATGTATTCCTTGTCCAACATTTGCTTCAACTGTAGCTTCAACTCAACCAACTCAAGTGTGCTCATCCTGTAAGGTGCTTTTGATGCCAGAGCTACCCCTGGCACCAACTCAATAGAAAAGTCTACCTCCCTGTGAGGTGGAAAATCTGAAATATCCTTAGGAAATACATCCTTGAACTGCTATAAAATTGGGTATATTCTCAGAGCATTTGCATCCTCAACTTTCTTACTTTTGTCACTAGAAATGTGCACTATAAATAACATACACCCTTTCCTATGACTACTCTTTGCCTTCATAGTTGTCACCATCCTAACTGATGTGGCTTTCTTCTTTCCCTGTAAGACTCTTGGTTCTCCATTGTCATCTAAGCACTCAATAGCTTTGGAATAACAATCCACCTTGGTTCTATCAAGATACAACCTATCCATGCCCAACAACATACTGTATGATCCCAATGGTAATACGTTCAAATGTGTTGTGGTAGGCATACCATTCAAATCAAATGCACAAGCTCTTACCCAATGGTGAACTCACTTCTTTGTACCTGTAGCCAACTGCACTAACCAAGATTCTGCATGCAATTCCTTACTAAAACCACACTTATCCACCAAGTCAGGACTAACATAGCTATAATTAGATCCAGGGTCAATCAAAATAGAAATAACTTAATCACAAAGCTTACCGTCCATCTCAATGATAGATGCCTAATGGTTTGCCTGTTTGTTACCCAATGTTGCATAAATGCGAGGAGCACTTTGACCAACATCCCCAATAGTATGTGCATCTTGTGCACTATATATATGAGGCCTACCACCGTGATTCTACGTACAATCTCTCATGCGATGATCTTTGCCACAAGTCCAACACTCTATAGGCTTCTAGCATGCATCCTTGTTATGCTCCTCAAATTGATGTCCCTGTCCTCTATCTGATGCATTTAACTTCTTAAATGGCATTACATTCTCTTTATTACCTGTACCCTGAGGTATTTCTCGCTTTCTAACCCATTTTCCTTTATTCCTTGCATTACCTTTCACAATGACTTAGTCTCATATCTGTGCTTCAATTGTTCATAGCAATGCCTTATCTTTCGAATGGTCTCCTCTAATTATCTAGGTTCATCAAACTCAATCGTATCTTTGAATGCAACTGATAATCCACTAATGAACCTCTAAATCTTGGCCTTATCCTCCATGAGGTAAGGCACATACCTTAGTATCTCTAAGAACCCGCTAGTGTACTCCTCATCTGTCATGGATCCCATCTTTAGCTCATCGAATTATTTTCCAAGTCATCAAAGTATCTATCTGAAAAATACTTCTTCTTGAATAGCCACTCAAACTCACTCCAAGTCAAGTCTTCCTCATGAATACATCTTACATTCTTCACATCTTCCCACTAAATGTTTGCTTTGCCTTTGAGACTGAATGTAGCTACTTTGGATTTCATGTTCTCTGAGTAATCATATAACCTAAAGAGCTTCCTCATGCCAAGAAACCATGCCTCTGCATCCTGTGGTTTCTCCATCTCTCCATCAAAGGTAGGTGGATTTTCTTTCTTAAACTCATATGGAAAGTATCCCCTATCACTCCTCCAATAAGGATGATAATGATTACGATCATAATGCCTATTTGAATCAAAACTAGAATAGTACATGTGTCTATCCCTCATCCTATATGGAGTGTCCAACAATCTACCATATCTCATCATATCATCTCTATCTGACATGTGACCATCGTGCGACCTACTACCATATGCCCCATTAGTTTTGTCTTCTTGCTCATAGTTGATCCGACATGGTCCCTGTTGCTGCAAATCTAACAAACTTTGAAGTGTCATTGCATTTACCTCTGCTTGTTTCTCCTGTGCTTGTATGATTCTATCCTTATCTGCCTTACAACTCCTTATTTCTTCCTTTAAGCTTCTCAACGTATCTTCCAAATCGGAAGAGTTCCCAACACAATACTGCTCGTTTGATTCATAGGGAGAGTCCTTTTAGTCTACCATCTTACTAGCCATTTGATATTTCTTCTTGCAAGGATTATCATGTCAGCGAAACCAAATCACAATAAACCAACATACCTAAGTATAGCTCGGGTAGGATACCTTGTCTGCAAGATCAACAAATCAACATGATACATGTATAACATAAACATGAAAACATATAGAAACATAACACATAAGCATATAACCATGCAACCATTATTCTAGCTAGGGTCCAATCATCAATGCATGATCTTATTAATAATGCATACCGTGACTTCATGCATGAAAAAAACCACTACATCATTGTACACTTGACCACATGCAAACATTAACATGCACAAGCAATGCGTAACTAACCATACACATGCATAAACACATGTAATCAAGCATAAATGAACAATACTTGTAACCAAACCTACAAGAATGACACATGTAACCAAGCATACAAGAATGTAACCAAACATACAAAATGATACATATAAGCGACACATAACAACATGTAATTAGTCACACACTCACGATGATGCATTCCATAATAACCACATCAACTTCCACATGACGAGATCACTACAGCCATGACCAACATCATGAAAATGAAACTAGTACATGGAATGCAAGCGTAGGAGACACACATGCAACCGACAAGCATGCATGACCAACACGCAACCCATCCAATCTGAGTGGTGAGCCATGCTCTGATACCACTCTGTAACACCCTCCTCCCACATCTACCCAAGTAATCGGCCAGCTGGGGTAAACATGCAACGAGAGTCCACTATGATATGATTCAACCTCCTAAGTCACGTTAAGGAAGTGGAACCACCGGTAACACACCATACATACATTCAACTTCAGCATTAGGGCCCTCAGGAACCAATCCAACTTTTCTGCCAACCAACCTGTAATAGCCCTAGTGAAAATTCCATGTAATAAATGTTAAAAACAATAACCACAGGTGACTAGGACACTTATTCCAAGATGAATGTTGGGTAGGACATCCTAGTGTGTGTTCATTTGGTTATTTATAGCGAAGGAAATTGGAAAAGGAAATGGCTAAGGCTTTGGAAAGGCAAAATGGTATTTTTGGCACATTTATTTATGAAAATAATGGAAATTAGGAGAAAAAGGAGGTGAAAGGTCATAGGTTGCATGTGAGGAGGAAAATGAAGGAAAATAATGGAAAATGAAGAAAATATAGGTCTCATTCATACAAAGGATTTTGAGGATCAATTGGTAACCTTTTGTCAATTTAGCTTTGGAGCTCTTTCATTATTCTCTCTCTCTCTCTCTCATACTCTTGGACACTTAGAGTTTTCTTGGAGCACTTTGGCATTGGAGCAAGAAAGGCAAAGAATGTAAGAGGAAGCAAAGACAAGCAGGGAAAAGCAGGGTTAAGCAGCTACAATAGGCTTCATTGCAGGTATAAACTTGCATGTGTATTTTCCTTGATAAATTTGGCATGCATGGGATTGCATGTGTTTCTTTTTTACCATGGCATGGTTTTTTCTAGGTGTGACAGTATTTTCATCTTAGCCTTGCCATTTCCTGATAGCTTTGATGAGATGGGTTCTCTCATGCGGTTTATATGGGATGGTCGGATTGGATTCGAAGCTGAGTGGGGTGGATCTCCAAATTGAAAAACACATGGTGGTAGTGGTCCCTGAACCAGACTGAATATGCACGAAGCCACTGGCCTAGTAACCCCTAAACTGGACTGTGGGTTGTGGGAAAGCCAAATTGTGTGCCTCGGTGGGCCTAGGAATCTTTGTCGGTGAATGGCGAGATATGAGGTAAATCCAAGAGGTGGATTTTATCTCTGTTTGGCCTAGTGATTCCGGGATGGAATGCACAGTAAATCCTACAGAGTATGTCTTGGTGTAGGGCCTAGTGATCCCTGGATCAGACTGCAGATGCACGGTAAAGCCTGAGAGACTAGGAGGCACTCAAATTCCTCACAGTGTAGGCAGAGAACTCTGGTGGTATCCACATTGATTAGTGTTTTTGATGTGTTCTATGAGTCCCACATTCATGCTTGGAATATGGCATGGGGGTGATTGACTGAAGAGAGACTTGGCTTAGCCAATCTATGGTCAGGTGGAACGTGGTAGTTCCATGTCTAGTCGGTTCGTTGCATTGATTAATGAGAAATTCATTCCAGTGATTTCCATGTGTAAATGTATTGGTGTATATATGGATTTTGATGGTTGATATGTTTATTGTAATTTTATTCCTATTATGTTAGTTATATGTTCATTTTATGGCAACAACTATGTTTGGCTCTTAGCATGTTTCCACATGTATTTGAATGGATATTGTATCTATGACCTAATAAGTGATAAGGCAACAAATGGCATGAGGAAACAATGGCTCATGAAGATTCTCAGATAGGTAAGAGATAGCTACACTTAACTCTGTTATTTACACCTATAGGTTACATGTCGATGATATGTTTGATGAAATGCATGTCATGGCTAGTAGGGGTCTGGTTAAGGCCTTGATCAACTATTTAATTTTGCATCATTGTTTCCCTGTACTTTACTTAATTTTGAGCTTTCATTCCATTCTGGGTAGTGGCCTAGGCGTTGGTCCTGAAAAAGTGGCTCAAATCCCAGAGTTGCTGGCACATAACTGACAAGTTTTGTCCACAGTCGCTGGCATGCAAGCCTATGAGAGCGGCTTTAGGTATCTATTCGCTCCCTTACCCAAAGAATGAGAGCGACTGAGCCTTAAATGGTCCAAAATAATAATGGGACCCAGGGATATGATGTTTGAATGGTTGCCTTATCTCTTGAGGGTTCTGTTGATGCTGTTGGATGGATGTGTGTGATGTTCTGTCGATTCTACTTCCTTAAGGTTACTTAGGAGGTCGAATCTGATCACAGTAGCCTCTCATCTCATGTTTACCCCAGTTGGCATGGTTACTTGGGTGGATGTGGGAGGAGGGTGATACAGAGTGGTATCGGAGCATGGTTCAACTCTTGAGCTGAATGGGTTGAATGTGTGTCATTCATGCATGCATGTCCGTTTCATGTGTGTCTCTTACACTATATACTTGTTGCATTTGCTTGATGATGGATTAGGGTTGTAGTATGGTTATCATGGAGAATTTGATGTTGATTTCATGAAGAGTAATTGACATGGGTATGTTATTGAGTGTATATGGTTATCTGTCACTTACATGTTGATTTTATGTGGCCTACTTACATCCTTGTATGTTAGGTTACATTTTGAATATTTTGATTACATGCATCAGTCTTGTAGGTTGATTACAAGAACTGATCGATTATGTTCGACTACATGAAGTTATGTGTATTTGTAGTTGGTTAGGCATTTCTTATGCATGTTTTCGGTTGCATGTAGCAATGTGTACAATGGGGTAATGGTTGTTTTCATGCATGAGGTCATAGCATGCATTGTTGATATGGCATTGCATTGATGATTGGATCTTAGTTAAAGTGGTGTTTATGTGTTGATTCCTTTATTTGTGCATGTCTATACGTTGTTATGATTATGTTATACATGTATCATGCAGATTTGGTGATATTGCAGACAAGGTATCTTCCCCAAGCTATACTAAGGTACGTCAATTTATTGTGATTTGGTTTATCTAACATATTATGCATTGTAGGAAGAAAGAGATCAAATCGCTAACAAGGTGGTAGACTATGTAGAATCTCCCTATGCATCAAATAAACAACGCGGTGTGGGGCATACTTCTGATTTGGCCGATTCACTGAGGAGCTTGAAGGAAGAGATAAGGATTTTTAAGGTAGATAATGACCAGATAATAAAGGCATAAGAGAAGCGAGCGGAGGTTAATGCTATACTTCTCCAGAGTTTGTCGGACTTGCAGCGACAAGGGCCACTTCGGATCAACCAGTCACATGAGGATGGGACTAATGGATCATATGGCAGTAGATATCCTAGTAGACACAGGTCGGATAGATCAAACACGGTGAGAGATGGTAGGTTGTTGGACACTCCAGATAGGAGGGGTGATGAGTACATGTATTATTCTAGTTCTGGTTCTGATAGACATCATGATCATCATCGCTATCATCCTTACAGGAGGAATGATAGGGGGTACTTGCTGGATGAATTCAAGAAAGAAAAACCACCTACTTGATGGAGATGTGAAGAAGTCAGAAGATGCAAAGGCTTGGATACTTGGCATGAACAAATTCTTTGAGTTGCATGAGTACACGGATAACATGAAGGCCTAGATAGCTATCTTTAGCTTGAAAGGTAAAGACGACATCTGGTGGGGAGATGTTAAGCGGGTTAGAGACATTAGGATAGATGACTTGAGTTGGCGAGAATCCAAGAGGCTTTTAAGGAAGAATTACTCGTCAGAAAGGTACTACGATAACAAGGCTAAAGAATTCTATGAGTTAAAGATGGGGTCAATGATAGACGAAGAGTATACAACCAAGTTTCTTGAGTTATTGAGGTATGTACCATATCTTACTGATGAGAAGGCTAAAGTTTAGAGATTTGTCAGTGGTTTTCCATTAACATTTAGAGATCAGATTGAGTATGATGAGCCTCGGTCACTTGAGGAAGTCATTGGGAAACTGAAGCATTGCTATGAGAAATCAAAGTGTAAGAATGAATCTCAGCATGGATGGAAAGGAAAAGACAAAGGTAGAGGCAAATTACAACCTAAGAGGACGAGGCCTCAACATGCAAATGGGAAAGAAAATGTGGCATCGGAAAAGAGATTTAATGTAGCTAGACAGGGACATGGGCCACATCAACAGCAACAACATAGAGGTGAGGGCACTGGTCGGTTGGAGTGTTGGACATGTGGTGAGGAGCACCTTAGGAGAGATTGTTTGTAGCATCAGGGTGGAAGGCCTAAGATATACAATGCACAAGAGGCGCAGACTGTTGGGGATGTTGGTCGTGAGATATCGTTTATTCATCCTTTTTGTAAAGACACAAGGTAGTGGACCCGAACTTTGTTCCTAACCTGGCAGCGATAGAATTCGAGGTTACTGGGGGAGGCAAGCAACCTCACCTTGAGGGAAGGCAAGTCATGATAAAAAAGAGCACGTAGCGGAATCATGAGTACGCGCTGGATCGGGCCTATCACTTCGAAAGTATTCGGGCTTCGCAGAACACCTCATGGTTCAAGCTAGAATCCTTATTTGTAGGGGTAGACGAAAACCATGAATAGGAGCAGTAGCAACGACTAGGAGCAATGGATAGGAGCCATCACAGTACAAAGGGGAACCTTTAATAGGAGCCGTGACTAGCCAAGTCGAGCCTGCTTACGCATCCTTAACAGTCGAGCCCTGCCGGACCTTGCCCTCAGAAGCGTAAGCCCTCCGGACCTTCATTTGGCCCAGCTCCCCTTTCAATCTCTCCTTATGTCATGGGAGCCCTCCTTGTGGGTCGATATTTCGCGTAATTACGTATATTCAATCAAAAGAGGGCTTTACCATATTATCTGCATTAGTCCATCTGAACCAGCTGAACACTAGGCATTTATCATTGAGATGGACTGTAAGCTTTGTGATCAAGTTATTTCTATTTTGATTGACCCTGGATTTAATTATAACTATGATAGTCCTAACTTGGTGGATAAGTGTGGGTTGAATAAGGAGTTGCATGCAAAGTCTTGGTTAGTGCAGTTGGCTACAGGTACGAAGAAGTGAGTTTATCATTGGGTAAGAGCTTGTGCATTTGATTTGAATGGTATGCCTACAACAACACATTTGAATGTATTACCGTTGGGATCATACAGTCTGTTATTGGGCATGGATTGGTTATATCTTCATAGAACCATGGTTGACTGTTATGATAAAGCTATTGAGTGTGTTGATGACAATGGGTTACCAAGAGTCTTACAAGGTAAGAAGAAGGCCACATCAGTTAGGATGGTGACAACTATGCAAGCAAAGTGTAGTTGTAGGAAAGGGTGCCAGCTATTTGAATTACACATTTCTAATGATAAGGGTAAGGAGGTTGAGGATGAAGATGTGTTGAATAGGTACCTAGTGTTGCAACAGTTTCAAGATGTATTTCTTGAGGACATTACAGAGTCGCCACCTCACAGGGAGGTAGACTTTTCTATTTAGTGCCAGGGGCAGCTCGAGCATTGAAAGCACCTTATAGGATGAGCACACATGAGTTGGTTGGGTTAAAATTGTAGCTGAAGGAAATATTGGACAAGGGATACGTTAGGCCAAGTGTATCACCTTGGGGCACACTAGTCTTGTTTTTGAGGAAGAAATATGGTACCCTTAGATTATGCATTGATTATAGGCAGTTGAACAAAGTGACTATCAAGAACAGATGCCCTTTACCAAGGATTGATGACTTGTTAGATCAGTTGAAGGGAGCAGAAATATTCTCAAAGATTGACTTGATATCTGGATACCATTAGGTACGTATCAAAGAGGAGGACATATACAAGACTACGTTCAGGACTGGGTGTGGGCATTATGAGTTTGTTGTTATTCCATTTGGCTTAATGAATGCTCCAGCTACATTTATGTGTTTGATGAATAATGTGTTGCATCCATATTTGGATAAGTTTGTTATTGTGTTCTTTAATGATATACTCGTATATTTTAAAAATGAGGAAGAGCATGCCAAGCACTTAGCAACAATATTGAGATCATTGAGAGAGCATCAATTGTATGCTAAACTCAACAAATGTAGCTTCTTTCAGACTGAGGTACACTACTGGGGACATGTTGTCTCCAAGGAGGGAATTGCAGTAGATCAGAGAAGATAAGGGCCATCATGGTGTGGGTAGCTCATAAGAGTGTGGATGAGGTGAGATATTTCATGGGTCTAGTAAGCTATTATAGGAGGTTCATCAAGAACTTCTCATAGATTGCTTATCCCATTACATCATTACAGAGGAAAGGTAAGAAGTTCAAATGGACTGAAGAGTGTGAGGCTAGCTTTGAGCAACTTAAGCAGTTGCTGACACATGCACCAATGCTACATATTGTAGATTCAGACAAAGAGTTCGTAGTATGTACAGATGCTTGCAAGAGAGGACTTGGTGGAGTCCTTATGTAGGAGGGACACATGGTATGTTATGAGTCTCATAAACTAAATGAGCATGAGCAAAACTACGTGACACATGATCTTGAGTTAGCAGCAATTATACATGCACTTAAGATGTGGAGACACTATCTTCTTGGCAGGTAGTTTGTGCTTATGAGTGATCACATTGGGTTGAGGTATTTGTTTGACTAGTTGAATCTAAATGCCATGCAGGCTATATGGTTGGGCACGATCAACGAGTTTGACTTCGAGATCAGGTACATTAAGGGTAAAGAGAACATGGTAGCAAATTCTCTCAGCAGACAGGTACAGGTACATCACTTGGCAGTAATGAGCTCCTATGGGACAGACTTACAAGATATATCTTGTAGGCAGGACAACAAGATGTCAGGTATATGGAGATTGTGTGCAGGTTGCAGCCGGGTAATAGTAAAGGTATAGGTACAGGTGGCCGTACAGGTACAAGTTCACAGGGCATGGACTATTGTCTTACACCAGAGGGATTGGTCAGGTTCCGAGATAGGATATATGTACCAGATAGTAGTGAACTCAAGAAGGTGATCTTGAGGGAATTTTATGCGAAAGCTTATTCGGTCACCCAGGTTATCAGAAGACACTCACAATGGTGAAGAGATATTACTATTGGCAGAATCTGAAGAGGGATGTAACAGAGTTTGTGGCGAGATGTTTCGACTATCAGCAAGTGAAAGCAGAGTGCAAACATCCAGGTGGATTGCTACAACCGATTGATATTCCCAAGTGGAAATGGGAGGTCATTTCTATTAGTGCCTAGATTTACCTCAGGCTAAAAAGGTAGGATCTAGGTCCAACATCAAACCACGCTCAGCCTGGTAGCTAGCCCTACCAGGTCAGAGAGGGCTCTCTCCGGGTCAATCTCAGTAAATTATGATCAATGAGGGCTTGATATGACTGAAATATCTTCTGATCTTAGGCTAGGTATATGTGCAAGAGAGTTTGATTGGATTAAATGATGATTTTGTTGGCTCAGATGGAAAGGCAAATTTTGGGTGTGGGGATTGAGGCTCAGTCCTGCAAAGATCTCAATGGGGCAAGGTAGGCAATTGTTTTCGACACTTAAATTTGAATGAGATGGAGGGATTAGACAGGTGAGGAGTTGAAGAGGGCAAGAAAACTCATGGATCCGCTCCAAACAGCTGAAAACATCAAAAAACTAAAGCAAACCTCAAGTAGAGCACTGCAATTTCAATGGATTCCACTTACACTCTTGTTTGTTTAGTTAAGAAGAAACAAGATAGAAAATGACATACTTAAAACATAAGAAAATTCACAATTACAAAAGAAAGCACTGTACCAATACCAATTGCCACATGAATCCCAAAGAGTACTGCAAATCTTGGTCTCAATTCCTTAGCCAAAATGCTGATATGAATGTACAATGAAGCTCAAGGCTTTCTCAAAAGTCCAACCATGCTAATGACTGAAAAACAACATAATATAGACAAAAATAGCTCATCCTTGCCTCTAGGGGTCGAGCTCACATGTTTAGGAGCTGATCCAACTGATTCTAAACTGAGAACTAGAAAATAGGCAACATAACAGCATGCCTCTAGAAACAAGGGAACTGATTCATTTAGTTTCAAACAACCTTTAAACTGATGAATCTACCTCTACAAGTGAAAATTTAACATATTTACATCATGATCCATCAATTTTCATCAAATTACATCACAAATTTTCCATTAGGAAAGTAAAAAAGTCAAACTAGGCAAAGCTGGGCGAAAAACAGAGCAAAACTTGGTCAAACTGGCAATTTTTCCTCTATGCGCCGCGCCTGATTCTCTATGCATTGCGCCTATTTGGACCCACTTTTGGAGACTTCCCGGTGTCCAAATGAGCTCCAGGTGTGCTTGTTGGAAAGTTCTGCCTGTCTACTTTCCAACCCAAGTGGAATTTTTCAATTTGGCCTCCATTTTCCCCTCCAAAAGTCCATTCTCCCAACACTGCTTCATGTGTGTCAAAATAGGGGCAGTGAGGTCATTTTTTGAGTGTTTTTGACCTCTTTGAGGGCTCAAAACCTGCCCAAATTTCTTTGCCATAGGTAGGCAAGCATAATTTTTCATGCCAAATCCAAAAATGCTAAGTTTTGTGATTTGGAGGCTCCTAGGAAAAGTGAGCGCCACGTGGTGCGGCGCATAGGGCAGAAAATCCTGTTTTTGTGCCAAAAAATTTCCAAAATGCAAAAATTGCTCCAAATTTCTTCTCTATCAAGAGCTATGTTGGGCCAAGGAAGCCTCAGCCAATATTTGAAGTTGATCATGCTCCTTTTGCCTCTTTGACGCCTTCTTGAATTTTTCTTTCAAATTCTTGATTCTCGCCTTGCAAAATTTGTTCCTAGCCATGTAATGAATGGCCATGTGTCTCAACAAGTTTTTCTCCTTGTTGGCCTTCTCCAAAAATCTCCCTAAGTGGATGTTGGCTCTTTCAAGCTATGACTCCTGATCGGCATTGATCTCTTCTTCAAGTGAAGTGAACTCCACCCTCCTCCTTTGGGCAGCTTGGTGATTTTCCCATATGTTTTGTAACTCCATGATTGCTTGCTGATCTTCAAGCTGCTTATTTCTTTACTCCAGTGTATGTCTCTTCATCACGGTCATATGAAGGATCAGATGCCATCTCTACTAGTGGATGAACTATCTTGGAGCTGCCTTGATGAGAAGTAAGTGATTGTGATGTTTCTTGACTTTTGCCACCAAGGGAAAAGTGAGATAAGGGATTGTGGAGGGAGAAAACAGTGAGGGATTTAGGGATTGTTGGGGTAGGGTTTAGTTAAGGGAATAGGGAATTAGAGAATAGTTTGGGAGTTTTTAGTATAGGACTAGGGTTTGGGAATTTTCATGTGGGATTTTGGGAAATGGGAATGGGGATATGGGATTGGGATTAGTGAATTTAGGGATATGTAGGTTTAAGGAATAGGGAAATGAGGAAAAATGGAGTGAGGGAGTAGAAAAGTGAGGGAATAACTTGGCAGCCAAATAATTGATACAAACCCTAGCACTATTTTCTTTGGAGAGAGAGGTAGGGTTTGATTTTCTTAGCCAACCACCATCAAACAAGCACCAAAATTGGATGAAAAGCAGTGATAGAGGCTCAACCTACTTGCAAAAATGATGATCCAAGCATATTGGGCAATTTGGAATGAATTGGTGAAGATTTTGGGCTTGGAAACTCTACGCACTGTGCCTCAAACCCAACGCGCCACGCCAGTGTAAATTTTCACTGGAAATTGCAGCCCAATGCACCGCGCCAGTTATGTGCACCACATCAATTCCCCAATGCGCCGCACCACCACCCAGTGTGTAGCACTTTTTACAGGAGACTTTTTTAGGCCTTCCCGGTGTCCAAATTGGGCGTGGGATAGCTTGTTGGAAAGGTCTTTGAGTCTACTTTCCATCCCAACTAGAATTTTTTAATTTAGAGTTCATTTTCCCTGTCAAAAATAAAATCTCCAAAGACTGGTCAAAATGTGCCAAATGAGGCTGCCTAAAGGCAGAGTGCTGTTACAGTCAACTTTTGAAGGTCTTCCTCAACTCCAAATTGAGCTCATGATAGCTCATTGGAAACCTGTTTGTGTCTAGTTATCATTTGACTCATGAAGAAAGTAATTTAGCCAACAAAGATAGGAGAAAACTTGATTTTCCCAAGGTCACTTCAGAGATACATCAATTCTCCTGAGGCAACCGTATTTTTGACATTTCTCTAAAACCATGACACTTGTGTAAAAAGTGAAGGAGATTTTTCTTCCTTGGCCTATTATGGACAAAAACCTCTCTCAGTTTTCCGAAATTCATCTTTTATTTCTCAGAAACATCGTTTGAGTAAAACATATCCCGGCGTGTGGAACAGGGGATTTGTCGAAATGAAGTGAAATGAAGGGGATAAAGGGCTTCTAAATTCTTGAGAAAATTTTGGGAAGTAGGGAGGGATGTTAGGAAGCAGGGGAAAGTGGAATTTCAGAGATTGAGTGAGGGGAAGAGGTCCAAAAGGGCTAAACACAGGCCCAACCTAGAAAATTGTCAAGTTGCAGCAATAAACTAGGGTTTGTGCAAAAATGAAGAATTTGGGGGATCTCAATGATGGGAAATGTTTAATAAGGTACATTAAGGATAGGGGAAGGTGTATGAACATCAGGATACAAGTTTTGCTGATGATTTGACCATCCAAGAGAAATTGCCTTCAAAACCCTAGGAGAGGGAAATGAACCTTACCTAGACGCAATTGAAGCATGAACAAGGTGTAAAATGACCCAGTGGAACTTGACATGATGATGACAACCCTCTGAATGATGGTACACTCAGTTGAATGGTGACATGGACCGACATTTGGACAACTTTGACAGGAGTAAAAGAAAACCCTAGACCTAATACCTAGTGACCAAATTTTGCTTGAAGACTCACTGAAATGACAAAATTTGACCTTGACACCTTAAAATCACTTTGTAAGAGCATGTTTGATCATTGGAGGAAGGTTGCAAAGAATGACACTAACAATTTCCATGGATTTCATCACAGGGTTTTCGAAGACAGTGAAACAACATGATTCCATCATGGTCATTGTGGACAGGATAACAAAGGTTGCACACTTTGTTCCGGTAAAGTCTATGTACTCATCTAGTGATGTGGCACAAGTATTCATCCGGGACGTGGTTAGAATACATGGTGTTCCAAAGAAGATTGGGTCAAACATGGATGTGAAGTTCATTTCCAAGTTTTGGAAGGAGTTATTTGTAGGTTTGGGCACCGAGTTGGCCTTCAGCACAACCAATCATCCGCAGACAGATGGACAGACGGAGAGGGTCAATAGGATATTGGAGGACATGTTGAGGATGTATGTGATGCATCAGCAGAGGAAGTGAGAAGAGTATCTACCTTTGGTCGAGTTTGCATACAAGAATGGTTATCAGGAGTCATTGAGGATGAGTCCTTTTGAGGCATTATATGGGCAGAGTTGTGACACTCCCATTAGTTGGAGTGATCCAGTTAGCAGAGTATTGATTGGACTAGATATGTTTGTAGACATGGAACATGAGATGCATATGATCAAGAATAATCTCAAGGCAACGCAAGATAGACAGAAGAGTTATGCAAATAGGAACAAGTTGTTCAAGGAGTTCCAGGTTGGGGAACAAGTGTACTTACACATCAAACCAAAGAAGAGTTCCTTGCGGATTGGATCATGTGCCAAGCTGGAACCATGATTTTGTGGACCCTTCAGTATCATTGAGAGGATTGGGCCAGTAGCCTATCGACTTGCACTGCCTCCGACAATGAAAGAACATGATGTTTTCCACGTATCTTTGCTTAAAAAGTATGTCAAGGATGTTGATCATGTGATTGATTGTTTGTATTGTAGGTGGAACTTGATGGAGAATTCCAACCGGAGCCTCAATGTATATTGCAGAAAAAGGTGCTCATGCTCTGGAACCGAGCAATAGAGCAAGTTAAAGTGAAATGGAAGCATTTTGGGCCCGATGACGCTACGTGGGAGATGGCGGATTAGATGTGGTCCATGTATCCTTCCTTGTTTTCCGGCTGGGGAAAAGCAGTCTTGATATGGTGGTTTGATGTTTGCTTATGGTGGTTTGATGATTGCTTATAGTGGTTTGGTATTTGCTTATGATGGCTTGGTATATGCTTCATGGTGGTTTAGTATTTTCTTTATGTTTGTTTAGTATGTGCTTTATGGTGATCGATATATGCTTTATGATGGTTGATACATGCTATATGATGATATATGCTTTATGATGTTTTGATATATGTTATATGATGTTAGTATATGTTTGATATATGTTTTGTATATGATTTGGAATATGTTTTGGTCAATATAGTTTTGATTATGTTGCTATATGTACACCCTTGTACGGATGTAAATACCGTAACGAGCTATGTTATAAAGCTCCACTATGCGGTATGGGTGTCATGTTATTACGGTTTTGTTATTATGCTATCATGTGGTTATGATGTCATATGGATTGGCACTCAACAGGATGATCATTGTAAATACTGTAATGAGCCATGTTATAAAGCTCCACTATGCGGTATTTTGTCATGTTGTCATGATGTTTTGTCTTGAGCAGATCTTTCATTGTGAATATTGCATCGAGCTGTGTTATAAAGCTCCATAAGTAGTATGTCTTCTTTCAACAGGTTGCTGAGGTATATATGTGATTGAACACCGAGGACGGTGTCCCCCAAGGGGGGGGGTTCTGTAACAGCCTTGGTGAAAATTTCATGTAATAAATGTTAAAAACAATAACCAAGGATGACTGGGACACTTATTCCAAGTTGGATGTTGGGCAAGACATCCTAGTGTGTGTTCATTTGGTTATTTATGGTTAAGAAAATTGGCAAAGGCAATGGCTAAGGATTTGGAAAGGCAAAATGGTATTTTTGGCACATTTATTTATGAAAATAATGGAAATTAGGAGAAAAAGGAGGTGGAAGGTCACAGATTGCATGTGAGGAGGAAAATGAAGGAAAATAATGGAAAATGAAGAAAATAGAGGCCTCATTCATAAAAAGGCTTTTGAAGATCAATTGGTAACCTTTTGTCAGTTTAGCTTTAGAGCTCTTTCATTATTCTCTCTCTCCTATACTCTTGGACACTTAGAGTTTTCTTGGAGCACTTTGGCATTAGAGCAAGAAAGGCAAAGAAGGTAAGAGGAAGCAAAGATTAAGTAGGGAAAGGCATGATCAAGTAGCAACAATAGGCTTCATTGAAGGTATCAACTTACACGTGTATTTTCCTTGCTAGATTTGACATGCATGGGATTGCATGTGTTTCTTTTCTACCAGGGCATGGGTTTTACCAGGTGTGACAATATTTTCAGCCTAGCTTTGCCATTTCCTAATAGCTTTGATGAGATGGGTTCTCTCATGCAGTTTATGTGGGGTGGTTAGATTGGATTCGAAGATGAGTGTGGTGGATCTCCGAATTGAAAAATACATGGTGGCAGTGGTCCCTGAACCAGATTGAGGATGCACAAAGCCACTGGCCTAGTAAACCCTAAACCAGATTGTGGGTTGCGGTAAAGCCATATTGTGTGCCTCGGTGGGCCTAGGAATCCTTGCTGGTGAATGGTGAGATATACGGTAAATCTTGGAGAGTATATCTCGGTGTAGGGCCCAGTGATCCCTGGACCGAACTGCGGATGCACAGTAAAAACAATGTAAACTTTGAAATGAGAATTGATACTGTTACCCGTTTTGTAGAGATAGCAAAAAAGTGACCCGATTTTGAAAAGGGGCGATGCAGAACACACATATTTTTTTAGAGCATAGTTTTTGGCACTTTAAATTTTTTTATGTACCTTACGTTTTAGAATGTTAGCGATTTGCATGCTGATTTAAAAAGGTGGTGATTCTGCATCAGGCCATTTTTTTAAAAGATCTATTTTTTGAGTTTAAATTTTCTAATGTATGAAATGTAAATAATTATTTTCTAAATTTAATAAGTTTTGAAGTGGTTTTATTCATATATATATATATATATTTTTTTTTTTTTTTGGAGTGAGGTTTTTATTGTTTTGCATATTTAAAGAAGAAGGTCGATATTTTGAAGTTTCGATATTCTACATATTTATACATCGTTAATTAATTTTTCAATGCACATGAAATAATTGTCTCTAAAAAATATAATTTTTAACAATTGACATAAAAATAACCATTTTCAACATAAATATAACTAAAAAATTACACATTTTAATCATTTTTTGTAATTTTTTGCTAGAAATAACATGTCAAAATCACATTTTTTATAGGAAAATTTTAACTAAAAATGGTTAAATAGTAGTTTGTTTGTTTTGTTTTGTTTTTTTTTTTCATGTCCAAAAAAGAATAATAATCGTTGTTTTTTTCAAAAAATAATGATTAACATAAAAATTAATGCGAAAATCACATAATATAAATATTGAACACATAACAACATTAATTGAATGCTTATTCTTATCATAAAATGTCAAAGTCAAAACATTACATGTATAACTAATTAATAGTTACAAAAATTGAGTTTGATTTTCAAGCATAACTTAAATTTAATCAACTATATCACGTTATCCAAACTCTTTATCCTCTAGAGTTTCATCACTCTCTTCTTCTACAATATGTTCTGCTTCATTTTGCTCATTTTCCTCTTCTAATGGATCTTTAATGTCTGCGAATCTCCCAATGTATGCCTTTCCAATCATTCCATGTAATGGTGGTTGGAGTTCCTTTTCCTTTTTTGCCACACGTGATTCACTAAAGTCCCCTTTCTTCAACCCAATTTCTTGCATTACATCTAGAAGAAATTGAAGAGCATTAATTCTTTGCTGAATAAAATTGCACTGTATTGGATCTTTTTCAATGGCAATGAAATTTCTTCATTTCTGAAGGCAACATGCTAGTGTTATACCTAATTATCAAGCACAAAATAAATAATGAAGTAAATTAGTACAATGACATATAAATTAAGAAATAAGATATTGAAATTCAATTCCATATAATAAAACTCACCTGAGCGAGAAAATAAATCCAGAACCCAATCTCTTTCATTTGAACATATGTCTATAAGATAGTTAATCAATAATTGTGGTTTTTTATCAATGTTAACTATTTCTCCTTTTGCTTCTTTGTCTTCATATGTTAGTTTTCTCACAACAACATCATAAGCCAGTGCTTGGCTATGACTCTTTCCATCTACCCGATTAAAAATCATAAACATATAGCTATCATATTTTGCCCAACTATCAATATGGATGAACTCGCAATCATTTATAAATGGTTGATCTTCACGGTTAAGAAGATTTGTCTTTTGCCTGTAACATGAAATAGTAAAATTTCAATTAACTTGTACATAAATGATTTTTTTTAACATTAATCAATTATACATTTTCAATATCTTACCATGTAAGCTGGATCCTTGAGTTTGTTTTCCCTTTGAAGCTTGACAATAACATTGCCAGTTGTGTGTCTGAATGAAATATTACAAATCTCCATAATGGTGATAATGTGACTTCTAGAAATCCTGCAACCACTTTACTAAGAGCTTGATAAGTATAAGGGTCACTATCATAGTCAATGTTTGAAATATTGAAACCATGGGGAATATTTGCAATAATTAGGGCATAATCCCTTTTAGGTATGAGTTTAGCAATGTCTTCACAGTCGCCTTGTATTACTTGATATTACATAGTGTCAAGCCCATTCCAAATGAAATGAGTAAGAGTTGGATCAAGTTCAACATTCTTAAGACGTTGCTTTTTCAGTCTTTCGATCTTAATTTTTCAATAAAGGTTATGAAAGTATCTGGTGCTCCATTTCCATCTTTTCTCATCTTTAATAAAATAAACAAATATATGTGTAAGTTATAAAATAAAAATAGTATACAAATGAATGTATAAATCAACATACCTTTTTAAATGCAAGATTTTTATTTTTTATTTTTTATTTTTTATTTTTTTTATTTTTTTATTTTTTTATTTTTTTAATGTTGATATAGAACTTGAATCTGGATAGTTGCGTACAACATCGTCCCAACTATCTTCATTCAACAATTTAACCATTTGTTCTTATATTTTCATGTAAACTTTGTGGCTGCATAGATAAAGTAAAAAAAGTTAATATAATGATATGTATAACAAATACTACCAAGAACAATATGTTATATTTAAAAGAAAATTATAATATAGAAATAAGTAAAAATAATTCAACAAACTTACTTTTGAAATTCCTCAGACATTTCCTCCAATGATAATTCCCCTGACCTCACACGAGATAATATTGCTTTGACAAGTTTTTCATCCTTCACTCCTTGCAATGCTCTCCAAGGTGTGATAGTCATATCTTCTGGAAGCTGCTTCATTTCAGGACCTGATTTATTGTTGCTACATATCAATGGTTTAGACCTTTTGACCTTCTAGTTTTTAATGCCAATGTTCTCCCACATGCTAAAAATCTCATTAATCAATTCCCATATCTCTCTAGTTCTAAATGCCAATTGGAAAATGTTATCAATACCTCTGAATAAATCAGTATTTACTCTGCCGCATTTTGAATTGATTTTCTCCTCAATTTGATAGCCTATTTCCATACAACATTCCTTTCGGAAATCTACAGTAACATTTAGCTTATCCCCACCACATTTTTCTTCAAATTCACTATGAATAAATCTAACCCTTTGGATGAAAGTCATAGACATCCTATATTCATTATTTGAATTATGATCCCATGCCACTAACTTTGCTTCTGTATCTGATAAACCAACATAAATGATACATTTCATTGTTTCAAAATGTGGGTTGTTGGGATATTCCTCCATCAATTGTCTTTGAGCTTCTACAAAATGGTTCCCCCAAGCACATAATAATTGTATTCAAAACATTTTGACTTATCAAATGCTTCTTTGTTGGAACTTGATCTGGATCAACAAGAAGCACGTAATTAACCACATGAGCATATGGATTGTACCTCATCAATGTCTTCAAGTTGTAAACATGCAGGTGGTGTGGCTTTCTGATTTGATATTTATATTGTCCTTCACTTGCCTTATATATTTGTCTCGTATTAAGCTGAAATGTACGACCACCCTCAATTAAGTTTCTCTTTGTCAAGTTCTGTCGAATGACATTTTGTTTTGTTTTAATAATTCCATCCTCTAAATCAGCTCTTGGTGTAATGATTTCTCTGCTTTCTCTTGAAGTTTCACTAGGATCTTGACTGTTGGTAATGACTACTTCAAAATGTTCAACTTTATTTTTCTTCCTCATAACATTCTCATCATTAACTAGAACATATTTATTCTTGGGCATTGCTACTCTTGGTCTTTTACAGCTCTTCTCCTTTATAAAATCAGTTCGAATGTCATCCCCAGTAACGACAACACATTCTTCGGTGTTAGTTTCAACTTCCTCATCTTCAAAAGTAACCTGTCTACCTTTGCTAGATTTATCCACTAGAGGCATTTTTTTTATTTTTATTTATTTATTTTATTTTTATTTTTTATTTATTTATTTTTTATTTTTTTTGATCCCTTGGATGTAGTTTTGTAGCATCATGAATTACTACATTTTACTTATTTGCCATATCTTCTTCTGACATTGAGTAGAAACTGCTAACAACTTTCATAATATCATGCTCTATGAAATGAATGCCTCCCAACATAATTGAACAACTTTCAAAAAAATTCTGCCAAACAAAATATCACATGTCAATAAAAACAAAGTTATAAAAATATAGTGAGACAGTTACAAGAACGCAAAACACAAATATAAATAACAATACTTACGATATTTTGTTTCATCTCATTTATGATTTGTTTACCCAACTTTGTAGATACCTCTTTTGTGTCATATAATGAATATGATAATTGGCATTTAATCTTTTCATGTGACTTGGGCAATTTTGTAAGTATGTAAACAACTTCATTGTCCGGTACCGAACACATCTCTATGACCTTTCCCAGCACCTCATAAATTCCAGTATTGCACATCTTGGCTTTCTCTTTCTTTCACATACCAGACATTTGTTGGAAGTTTCACTTCTTTTGATTTCTTCCAGTATGAAATCATCTTCTTATCGTTTGGGGCACTTGAAATATTTGTAGCTATCAGCTCAGGTTTGGTTCATTCAACAATGTTTTTTGAAGATCCACCTTTAACAGTCTTTGGTCCAGAAAGATTCACAAAAATCTTGTTTGATGCCATTCTCCTGAAAAAGAAAAAAACACATATAAATCAGTGAATTACAAAAAAAATAGCTTAAATTAACAAAGAAAATGATAAATGATAATTAATTTTGTGAAACATAGCAATTAAAAAAAATAAATAAGAATTTTAAAAATACAACACCCTGTCGCCCCACCCTAGAAATCGGCTGACAGTTGGGCCCAACCCCCCTACCCCACCCTAGTAGCCCAACAACCGCCCCCCCTCCCCACTCCAGCCCCACCCTACCCAACCCCCCCATCCCACCCTACCCCACCCCACCCAACCCCGGCGGCACCAACCCCTCTGCCCCACCTCGATGGCCCAACGACTAGCCGGGGTGGGGTAGGGGACTGGCGAGTGGGGAGGGGGCCTAGGCGCCAGCCCCCCTGGCCCCTCCCCGGCGGCCCAACGACCCCCCGCCCCACACCGGCGGGTTTGCCGTTGGGCCACTCGGGTGGGGTAGAGGTTGTCGCTAGCCCTCCACCCCACCCTAGTGGGTTGTCGGGCCGCCCGAGTGGGGCAGCAATCCCCTACCCCACCCCACTGCCTCGACTGGGGTGGGGTGCTGGGTAGCCGGCCCCCCGCCCCTCACTCACGGGCCCATTAGGCCGTCGGGGTGGGGTGGGGTGCTAGGCAACCAACCCCCCCGCCCCTCACTCATGAGCCCGTTGAGCCACCGGGAGAATTATCGGGCCCACCACACCCATTGCGGACGTAGTGGGTAAATCTTTCCAACAAAATTTTTTAACTATTAAAAAAAATAAATTAAATTTCATTAAAATTTTAAAATTTTAAAATTTGCACAACAAAGAAATTAACTGACCTTTCAAATGCGATAATCCTCCGTTGAATATGTTGTTGATAACAATGTAGCTACTCCACAAATTCGCTGCATGTCTTTTAACGAACTTCGGGAAACCTTGATGTGATGTGAGAAATAGTGGTAATGAAATTTATTATATAGGAGAAATTACAGAATTTTTTTACTGTACGGTTAATGTGGGATTAATTTGTTTTTATAATTTTTAACATGTTAATTTTGTTACAACGATATAAGAAACTATGATAAAACGAATATTATAGAATCGTTTTACAACATGGTGAATGTGGGATTAATTTGTTTTAGAAGATATAATAAAAATGAAAAAAAGCGTTCAATTGTTTAGTAAATATTATATAGTTTAAGTAATAAATTAATTTAGGTAAAAGATTTAGTTTACAGTTTTAATTTTAAAGATTTATTTCATAAAAAAAATTAGTTAAAATTTTTCAATAAATTGTAGAAGAAAATAATGGAGGGAAATACATGAAACAAAATTTTTGGAGGGAAAAATTTTGGCGAAAATTTTTGGAGGGAAATTTTCATTCTTTAAGCTATATATTGTCATTAGGAGAGTTTGCATTTGTATCATTCAACCTCTTCTATTTGAGAGGCATGGATTCTTCTGATAGTGAAGTTTCGCTTTGTGAAGCATCAACATCTTCGTCACGTAACAACTCTATTCATATTGATGAATATAACAGAAATTCTTCCACTATGAATAGAGAGTCAATTTTTCCACTTAGTCCTAATCCTAAGGACTATGAGATCAACACTGATGAAAGATGGGATGAAGAATTTGAAATGAATAAAGAGTCACGGTTTCCACTTAGTCCTAATCCTATGGATTATAAGAGCAACAGTGATGAAGAGCATGATGAAGAATTTCAAAAGAATGGAGTGTCACGGTGTCCACTTAGTCCCAATCCTATGGACTATGAGAGCAATAGTGATGAATAGCATGATGATGAATTTCAAAAGAATGGAGTGTCACGGTGTCCACTTAGTCCTAATCCTATGGACTATGAGAGCAATAGTGATGAAGAGCACGATGATGAATTTCAAAAGAATGGAGTGACACAGTGTCCACTTAGTCATAATCCTATGAAATATGAGAGTAGCAGTAATGAACAACATGATAAAGAATTTCAAAAGAATGGAGTGTCACGGTGTCCACTTAGTCCTAATCCTATGGACTATGAGAGCAACAGTGATGAAGAATTTCAAATGAATAGAGTGTCACAGTGTCCACTTAGTCCTAATCCTATGGACTATGAAAGTAGTAGTGATGAAGAACATGATGAAGAAATTCAAAAGAATGAAGTGTCACGGTGTCCACTTAGTCCTAATCCTATGGACTATGAGAGCAGCAGTGATGGATATCATGATGAAGAATTTCAAATGAATAGAGTGTCGTCACAGTGTCCACTTAGTCCTAATCCTATGGACTATGAAAGCAACCGTGATAAAGAACATGATGAAGAATTTCAAATGAATAGAGTGTTATGGTGTCCACTAAGTCCTAATCCTATGGACTACGAGAGCAGCAGTGATGAAGAACATAATGAAGATTTTCAAATAAATAAAGAGTCAGTTTCCACTTAGTCCTAATCCTAAGGACTATGAGAGCAGTAGTGACGAAGGACATGATGAATCACTTAGTCCTAATCCTAAGGACTATAAGAGTAGCAGTGACAAAGAATATGATGTAGAATTTTCAGTAAGTAAACAATCACATTTTCGACGTAGTCCTAATTCTATGGACTATGAGAGTAGCATTGACAATGCACATGAGGAATAATATCCAATAAACATCGAGTCAAATTTTCCATTTAGTCCTAATTCTAAGGACTATGACAGTAGCACTGAAGAAGGGGAAGATGAAGAATATCCTCCAAGTCAGTATTTCAAAAGCATAGATGATCATAGTGAGGATAACATTCCTCAAAATGATGATGAAAATGCTTATACAAATAATGATTCAATGATGGAGATGTTGCCAGGAAATATTGTATCGAGGAGTAGGAGCAGATCTTTTCGTATTAATCCAAGATGTCCTAGTTATACAAGGTGTAGAGAAGAATATCTAACGAGAAGAAGTTCTATCAGCACTCTCATTTCAAGTGAATGTTGTCAAAAAGATTGCTTGAAACATATGGATTTCAAATTTGCATTAGAGAAAAGGAAGAGATATTTGTCAATGAATAAAAGCATGCAAAATTCATATTTAGTTGGGTGCATGCAATCTACATTGTCAGGTTATGATTATCATATTGGGTCTTTATTTATATGTAGAAAGGCTTTCAAAATGTTTCATTCGATGGGTAATTTTCGTCTCTCAAGAATCCAAGAAAATTTGGAAAATGATCCCACATTTTATTCAGAAGTACGTCGTAAATGATAGTTTGGGCTATTATCAAATACTGCAATGTCATGGATGAAATATTTCTTTTCAAAGCATGGAGAGTGTATTCCAAATAGAGAGACAATACATATTCCAGATAATTTTTCAAGACGAGAAATCTACAACTTGTACAAAGAATATGCAGAAGGTTCTGAGGGACATGGTCGGTTTATTACATATCAATATTTTGTGAAGGTATGGAAGAAATAATTCAACAATGTCCGTATTCCTAAGAAGACAAGGATGGGGATTTGCAGTACATGTACTTCTCTTAAATAAAAAAGGGATAAATGTGAAGAGTCAGAAAGAGATAAGCATTCATAACTTTAACTTTTATAATCGTATAGTCATCAACTATGAAAACGTATTTCTTAATGATTCTTTTATGTTGTGTAAATTCCATTGTCAAAGAACTTCAGGAGCATCGTGAACAACAAACAAGTGAAAGGAAAACGTTGTACAAGCATTGAAATAAGTGTTATGATAATCCGAATAAATATTTGGGTTTGATAATTGATGGTATGGACCAGAAGAAAACACTTTTACCACATTTTGTTCGCACACCCAAAAATTTACAAGAGGAAACTTTTATTCAGTATCACTTGGTTGGTTGTATGGCCTTCAATGGGAAAATGTTGCCAAGGGTGTACTTCACAGCTCCAAATATTCATAATGATGCAAACATGACAATAACCATAATTCACGATGTGCTTTCTCATTAGTCTGGTAATCTTCCTGAAGTTTTGTATCTACAATTGGACAACACTTGCAGTGAAAACAAAAATCAGGTTGTGTTTGGATATCTAAACATGCTTGTTGAATTGAGAATTTTTCAGAAGGTAAAAATTAGTTTTCTTCTTGTTGGGCACACTCATGACCATATTGATCAGATGTTCATTCGTTTTTCAGTCACATTGAGGAGGAAGGAAGTTGGGAGCTTGCCATCATTAATTGAATGTATTAAGAAATCATACATGCCAGAGCCTACTTTTGATTTGTTGGAAGAAAATTTTGACATGTGAAGGTTTATTCTAGGATTGCATGGTGAGGAGAAATGCATTGAACAACTTAATGACATTAGCTTCCAACATCAATTTCATATCAAAAAAATTGATGGGAAAACACTAATATGGGGGAAGAAGTATTCAACTACTGCAGAATGGGCACCGTCATCAGGTTTGGAATTTTTGAAGTTCATTTCAGATCATCCAATATTTGCATCAAAAATATTGTTATTACAATTAGTTGGTGAAGTTCATAACACACACAGACAGAATAGAGATATAAATTATTCTGATTGCCTGGAAGAAATTAAAAAATGTATTAGATATACATATGAGTACTTTGACATTACTGATATAGTTTGGTGGGAGTCATTTTTCAATAATCAAAGTGATATCATTTCAAGAACAACAAATGAATATATACCTTTGAAAAATCCATTTATTTGGCCACAAAATGTGTCAAATGAACATGAGGAAAGAAACACTGTTGAACAAAAACAAGCTCAAGGTATTATTAATTCTTCACAGGCAGAGGAAAGAGAGATGTATATTGGTTCTAGAAGATCTCGTGCACAACATGAAGCCATGGAAGACCTTTACAAGGGTTCAATATAGGATATTAAGGAGGGTTGCATGATCGTAGTGCTAGAAGATGGAGATCCCAATGGCTATCCATTCTGGGTTGCTAAGGTTATAAAGGTCTTTACAGAAAATGAAGATGTTACAGGTGTTGAAGTACATTGGTATGCCATAAATACACACCCATTCAATAGTGTGTAGAAGCCAGAGATGGTAGTTGATAAAAAAATTGGCGGAAAGAGAAAAAGAAAGGGTACAAATATAAATTGTCACCGCACAAACCTCTTAAAATTGGAGGATGTTGACATACTTGTTTATGACTTCAATTTAACTAAGAGAGGAACTCTTCGCTTCAAGATGATAGAGATTCTGAAAATGTTGTTACCAGAAGGAACATTGTTGAGATGGGAGTCTGCTGAAACCAGTCGTAGATCCAGAAGAATTTTGAAACCTGAAATGGTGGGCATGCATGTGGACTCAGATGGGGCATTAGTTGATGAAAGAGAAGAATATGGAACATCTTTGTCTACATCCAGCCATTCATCTGAAGATGTGAATTCTGATGGTGTGCAAGAAAATATGAGTGATTTTGAATAATTGTCTAAGATAGTTTATATAACTGATGTTTGCATCATATCTTGAAATAAAAATTTTGATTTCCATATGGTGTTAAATAAAAAGTTATGAGTCATTTTTGTGTTGTTGGATTATATGTTTTAATTATGATGATTTTTATTGTTTAGAATATCTACAATGCAACAATAAATTAGAGATATAATGTATGTTTCATTCAATGTACAAATAATGACATTTTGATTAATTTAGTCATGTAATTTGTTCATAATGTCATGGTTTTTTAATTTTATGGTTGAAAACAATTAGAATTTTAGAGATCTCTAGTGTGATGTTATTATATGTTTAACAACATGGATGAAAACGAATAGAATTTTAATGTGTTTCAGATCCCATTATTTTATCTTTATCGGCATTACTAAAACATGTTGAATTTATAATTAGGATAGAAAAATATTATTCTACCAAAAACATTAGTGTGTTTTTTTCATAAAAAACAATTGTTTTTTTGCACATAAAAATTCGGTTTTACTGGCATTTTTTAAAAATGTTTAAAATTGACCCTTAAAAAAAATTATCGTTCCGGTATCAACGCTTTTCATTTTTAGGGTGTTTTTTGCACATTTTTTGCATGAAAATTTTGTTTTCACTTCCATTTTTAAAACATGTTCAAAATTGAGCCTTGAAAAAAACCATCGTTCTAGTATACACACTTTTCGTTTTTAGCACTATTTTTGATGTTTTTACGAGGTTTTTTTTTGCCAGAGTTCCCGTTTCAAAGTTTATATTGTTTAAAGCCTAAGAGACTAGGAGGCACTCAAATTCCTCACGATGTAGGTGGAGAACTTCGGTGGCATCCACATTGATTGGTGTTTTTGATGTGTTCTATGAGTCCCACATTCATGCTTGGAATATGGCATGGGAGTGATTGGCTGAAGAGAGACTTGGATCATCCAATCTATGGTTGGGTGGAACGTGGTAGTACCATCTCCGATCGGTTCGTTGCATTGATTAATGAGAAATTAATTCCATTGATTTCCATGTGTAAATGTACTGGTGTATATATGGATTTTGATGACTGATATGTTTATTGTAATTATGTTCCTATTATGCTGGTTATATGTCCATTTTATGGCAGCAACTATGTTTGGCTCTCAACATGTTCTTACTTGTATTTGAATGGATATTCTATCTATGACCTAATAAGTGATAAGGCAGCAAATGACATGATGAAACAATGGTTCATGGAAATTCTTAGATAGGTAAGAGATCCCTACACTTAACTATGTTATTTACACCTATAGGTTACATGTCGATGATGTGTTTGATGAAATTCCTGTCATGGCTAGTGGCCTGGGCTCTGGGCCTAAAAAAGTGGCTCAAATCCCGGAGTCACTGGCATAGAACTAACAAGTTTCCACTATAGTCGCTAGCATGCAGGCCTATGAGCGAAACTTTATATATTTGGTCGCTTCCTTGCCCATAGCATGAGAGCGGGTGAGCCTTAAATTATCCAAAACAATAGTGCGACCCAGGGACAAGCTGTCTGAGTGGTTGACTTGTCTCCCGAGGGTTATGTTGATGATGTTGGATGGTTGTGTGTGATGTTGCGTCGATTCCACTTCCTTAAGGTTACCTAGGAGGTCGAATTCGATCATAGTAGCCTCTCGTCTCATGTTTACCCCAGTTGGCATGGTTACTTGGGTAAATGTGGGAGGAGGGTGTTACACAACCCCTGGGTCCCATTGAGGTTTTGGACCACTTGACCTCTAGATGCTCTCATGGTATGGGCGTGCCAGTGTCGAGGGACTTCTGGATGCTCTCGCAGACCTGCAAGCTAGCGTCCAGGGACTATTTTGCACAATGTTTTGTTAACGTCCCCAGGATTTGAGCCACTTTTTCAAGCCCAAAGCCTAGGTCACTGCCCATAATTGAATGACATATTCATAATAGTAAAATAACAAGGAAATGACTATATAATTGAAATCACTTGAATGAAACCTTGACTCGACTCCTACTAGCCATGACAGGCATTTCGTCAAACATATCACGAATATGTAATCTACAGGTGTAAATAGATATGAGCATAGGGGTCTCATACTTAGCTGAGAATCACTAAGAAACATTGATGCCTCAACACATCAACTGCCATTTCATCCATTAGGTTGTAGATACATTGTTCATTCATTTTCTAGTAAAAACATGATGAGAGCCATACATAGCTACTGTCATAAAACATATATATAACCAGCATAATAGCAACAAAAATACCAATGAAATCACAACCATATGATCCACATATAAACCAATATAATACTTATAGAAATACAAGGAGAAATAACCTCATATTGATGATGCAAAATCCAAACCCAGGATGAGACTTTTCCACCTGACCATAGAATGGCTGAGCCAAATCTCTCTTTAGCCATTCACCCCCGTGCCATATTCCAAGCATGAATGTGGGATCTCATAGATTTCATCAATCCAAAACCATCCAGGGCTTCCAAAGACCAACCACCTCAACCCATAAATAGTGATTCCACCTCACAATCAGACATCACAAAAGCATCATCAGATTGGTCTCTATCCAAGCCTTCCAGGGCTTCCAGAGCGTTTGTTCCAACCAAGGTTTCCAAGACTAGTAACTCAATCCACATCTTCCATCGTCCTTCCAGAGTGTTTGTCCAACTAGGGCTTCCAAGACTAGTAACTCAATCCAAGCTAAGGAAACACGAGAACCAACCTGTTGAAGGTTGGAACTTGACTATCTCAACATCGAGGAACACCACCCAGTCGGAGCTTAAAGCAACTTCGCTTCCGTTGAAATTGGCAGGTCCGACTGGATATAAAGGGACCATTTTTCTCGTTTTAAGGAGATTTAATATAATAATAGAATTAAAACTAATGAAATCATTTTATAGGTAATAGTAAAATTACTTAATAAACTTATTCTACTTATTTTTTGGGATAGTACATTTTCACATGTGATTCAAAGAAACATTTCACAAATTAAATAACGATATAGATCATTCAATACTTTAATGAATATAAATCATATATGATAAACTAAATTAATTAAATAGTTAATTAATTTAATTAGTTAAAACTCAATCACATAAAAAGATCTTGTTATCTCGTACATAATCACAAATCATCTAATCTGGCACATCAATAGTGATAATGATTGATTGTTTTCAAAGCATTTATATAACAAAAATAACGCATAAGAGATTCACTATCTAAATCAACAATAGATAACGATATCACAAAGATAATAGTACCCGATGCATTATCGCTCTGCTTATGAAAAAGATAGCTTTCAGGCTCAACTTCTTAATTAGATAACTTTGGATCAAACAATAGTGCAAGTTCAAAGCTGTCTTCTCAAAATTCTGGACCCTTTTCCAAATGCATGAAAGGGGTTTAAATAACCTATTAATATTACAAAAATAGTAAACTTAAAATAAAAGTCTTCAAAAAGCTTTAACAAACTATGCTAAGATAAAGGATAGCTAAATTTGTGATCTGTTGCAACAAGAACTCATGACTGTGCTCCAGATTGATTCTTCATCTACTCTCTGAGATTGTATATGTCCGTGAGCGGCTTTAGCTAGGGGGATGTACCGACTGCATGCACATTTGTCCCATAAAAACTGCATCATTAAGTGTCGGAAGAAACTGTATTGCTGCATTTGAGAGATACCTCAGCACAAGTCACTGACTATGAGTCTTCACTAGAAAATGTTAATAAATTTCAAGGTTCACCTGTGATAAACTATAAATGTCTTGAACATTTTGTTTAGATGTTTCTTGCAAATATTTTTTCAAAGCTTTGACATCTGGAAAGGTGTCTTTTGGGCACTCCTGAATTAGATTTGCTTTCAATAAGGTACCTGTGATGTATTCGGTGAAATTTGAGGCAAGATTTCTAGCTCTGATAATAGCCATTTCTACCCGTTTCATTTTGATATCCTAGTCACCAAACATGATATCCTTTTGTGATTCTTCAATCTGAGGAAGATCAAATGATCTTCCCTGAGCACTGTCTTGCCAATCTATATACTCAGAGATTTTCTCGTCGATATCTTCATAAAATGTCCTCAAATAGAACAATTGATTTGTTAAAGAATCACTGGTCTTTGACAAGTCATGAATTAAGGCCAATTTGTGACAGAAGATGGCCTACTGCTTTGTTAAGAGTATATCCAGTTCTGATGCTTCCTTGTAGACTTCATTTATATCTGGATTTTCTCTTAGCTGGTCTATTCTTTGTTGCAACTGTAGTATCTGTTCATCCTTGTCCTTCACTTCAGATTCAAATTGTATCTTTAAATCATTAAAGCTTTTCTGTAGCTCGGTAAGATTTGCTTGCCATTGTTGCTCAATCGCTTGCTTTTCTATCTGAAAAGTTTGTTCCAATTGGACAATCCTTTGATCCTTTTCCTTCATTAGCAATTGTATCTCTATAGCTTTGTCGATGGTAGCACTAGCATAAGCTCCTATGAACTGAGATAATCTATTCAATTCCTCGTCTGGGGCTGTTTGAGTTCCTTTCCAAAGAACTTGAAAAGGAGTCTCATTTGTAACTAGCGCTTGTGACTGCTCTAGATTTCTTTTCTTTCTTGACCTGCTCATTACTGCTTTATGCTTTGGACTGTAAAATACGTCCAAAAGTGGGATTTCTTTAATCTTGAGGACTATCTCAGCAACATGAAATGCAGGAATTATCTCCATATCATCAACAACAGTTGATTGATTGACAATCTCAACATTAATATTGTTCTTGGAATTTTTAGGAATATTATCTCCTTGGGAAGCCTCAACAGTGAACGACGTTGTCCCTGTAGTCTCTGGAACTTGCTCTGTGTTAGGTACCTATAATACTAGTGTAACCCCTTATTGTTATTAGTGTAACCCCCTTATTATATTGATGTACCCATGTAGTGCCCATATTGTTACTATTGTGCCCCATAGAAGCCCACTATTGTTATTATTGTGCCCTTACATTATTATTGTTATGTCGGCTCTGATTATATTATGACCCCTTAGACTCCTATATATAGAAAGGATGTCTTTTCATTTGTATCATGGAAGAATTGTTCATTTGTGTAATGTAAAGGAGGTTGCCTCCTCGAAGAGGCTGAATTCTAAGGCGTTGATCTATCTTTTCTATCTTTTTGTGAGCTGGTTTCATAACATTTGGTATCAGAGCTTTGGATTCTAGGGTTTCACTGCTCCAAACAGGTCATCGTGGCATTTTCGCTCTAACTTTTTTTCTGCACCATTTCAGACGGTAAAAAAAACCCATTTGAGAAGAAATCGTGGGGAACCTCGGGTCCAAATTTTAGAGCTTGTATCACTATATTTTCAGAGATATAGTATGAGGAAGTTAGGGTTTTTGCAGACCCCCAAATTACATTCCAAATAGGCTACCTTGGGAAAATCGTCATAACTGTCTCTCTAAGCATCAGATTGAAATTTCGTCAGAAGTTACAGAAATAGGATGTACTGTAGTTTCCTGTGTATATTTTTCAAATCCTAAGGTCAAAACAATGACACGTGGCACTTCATACAAGTTCGCTCTTCTGAAAAGGTATATAATCAGGTCATCTTGGGAGATTGTGCATAACTCTTTATTAGAGAATCTAAATTTGATCAGACTAGTGGAATTGGAAAGAAGACGCAGAGGGCTACTGCAGATCGCAATTCTAGAACTGGAAGAACTGAAATTACAGAGTTATAGTCATTTCAAGATCGAGCTCCTAAAATCAAGAAAAGGCGATATGAGGAAGTTTGATGGCAAGGATCCGGTAAATTGGATACTTCAGATGGAGCAATATTTTGATCTACACGGTGTACCGCTATTACAAAAGGTATGTATTGCATCTTCATATTTAGAACCAGATCAATTTTTATGGTATAAAGGGCTTTGTTCTCATAAACAACTTGTTACGTGGTCAATTTTCACGGAGGAAATGATAGCACATTATGAGGATACAAAGAGCAACACCTTCTTTAGAGCAACACCACAACAATTGGAAAGAGTAAAAGGGCTTTGTTACATAGTGGAAAGTAAAATTATGGAAACAAAGAAGTCTACCCCTCACAACTATAAATATGGAAGTGTTGTTTCTCCTAGCCTTCCACAACTACAAGGGTTACACCACAACAATTGGAAGAAAAAAGAGAAAAAGGGCTTTGTTACAATTGTGATAGCAAATGCACTAAAGGTCATAAGTGTGTTGAGAAGAAATTATTTTACATAGAGTATGAAGAGGAGGAAGAAAAGGATCAAGAAACATCAAAAGAAGAGGATATACGCTAGGACCCAACCCCAGAGAAAGAAGAAATGAATCAGACCATATCTTGTAAAGCATTGGCAAGAATTACCACTCCTCAAACTCTCAAGATAGAAGAACATATCAAGAAGAAAAATGTGCAAGAAGTGAAAGATCACATCGAGAAAGAAGAAATGAATACAACCATATCTTGTAATTCATTTGTCGGAATTACCACTCCTCAAAATATCAAGATAGAAGGGCATATCAAGAATAAAAATGTTCAAGAAGTGAAAGATCACATCGAGCATCAAGAAATGAATTCGACCATATCTTGTAAAGGATTGGAAGAAATTACCACTCCTCAAACTCTAAAGATAGAAGGACATATCAAGAAGAAAAAAGTTCAAGTAGTGAAAGATGACATCGAGCATCAACAACAAGTTCTCCAAATTTTAAAGGATAACACCACTTTGGTGCAAAATCGAATGAAACAACAGGTAGATCAACATCGTAGTGAAAAATGTTTTGATGTAGGTGATTGGGTATTTTTACTGCTACATCTCAAGCAAGCTATTTATGAGAAGGAAATGTTGGCAATACTACATGCACTTAAGAAATGGTGACCTTACCGAATGGGAAGACACTTCAAGGTAAAAATGGATCATGATAGTCTTAAATACTTTTTAGAACAACTATTATCTTTAGAAGAACAAAAAAAATGTGTCACAAATATGTTGGGTTATGACTTTGACATCATCTATAGAAAATGGAAGCAAAATTTTGTTGCAGATGCACTCTCAAGAAAGGATGAGGATGTGGAAGCATTGTTTTGTGCTATTTCTATTATCCAACTAGATTGGATAAACGAAGCAAGGGATGAATGGAAGAAGGATGAAGAAGTATGGCCACTTATTCAAAAGTTGCAAAAGATCCCAATTCAAACAATATTGCCAGAAATTGAAGAGGAAGGAAAAATCATATTGGAACCTGGAGCAGTCACAGAAACAAGAACCCGATAGATACAAAATCGATCAATTTCAGAGTATCTCATCAAGTGGAAGAACTTACCCGCTGAAGATTCCACATGGGAGGACAAGAATTTATACAGAAGCATCAAGAACTACTCAAGTGTTGAGGAAAACACTTTTTGAAGGAGAGGGGCATGTTAGGCCTCTATACTACTAGTGTAACCCCTTATTGTTATCAGTACAACCCCCTTATTATATTGAAGTACCCATGTAGTGCCCATATTGTTACTATTGTGCCCCATAGAGGCCCACTATTGTTATTATTGTGCCCTTACATTATTATTGTTATGTCGGCTCTGATTATATTATGACCCCTTAGACTCCTATATATAGAAAGGAGGTCTTTTCATTTGTATCATGGAATAATTGTTCATTTGTGTAATGTGAAGGAGGTTGCCCCCTCGAAGAGGCTGAATTCTAAGGCGTTGATCTATCTTTTCTATCTTTTTGTGAGTTGGTTTCTTAACACTTTGTCTCTCTACTGACTGCAACTTGTTCTGATTGTATATCGGCCAAGACATCTATAACTCGAGCTTCTTCTATTATCAAAACACGGTTGAACTCCTCCCATACTTCATCCAATTTGTTCTCCTCTTTGATTTCTCTTGTTTGGTAAACAACTATAGTAGCCGTTTTGGAGACTTGGGAAATAATTGGAACTTTTGAGGAGGAAGCTGATGCATCTGAAGTTTCTGAATTCTATCAAAATTGCTTTAACATGGATTTAGGAAAATGGATATTCTTCATTGACGATATTTATTGAATCTAAGCAATTTGTCAGGACTTAGACGCTCTGATGCTAATTTGTCTACCATATAATATTCTGGAACCATTTCAAACAAATCATCAAACTTGTCAGGTTCGTTTGAAACGGTTTGAGCTTAGCCTGTGTTGTAACATATTTTGCTACACCATGCGGGTCATATGGTCTGTTTAGTATGGTTAGAAAATTAAAGGCTCTTAATTGTTCAATTTCAATTGAGGAATGCTTGAAATTTTCTAAGGCATAGGTACCACAAGAAATGGGAAAACATGGCCAGGAATTTTTTTTGGCATCTTTAAGTACTTTAGTTAAGACCTTACCAACTATTTGATAAGCGGCTTCCTTGGAAAACAACTTATCTAGGACAAAAAGGTGCAAAACGTGAGGATGGGCAAGGCTATCAAAAACCCAAATGTAGGTAAATGACTCTTCCCCAAACCACTTTCCTATAGGCTTTAGGTCTTTATTGGCTTTTGCAATAAGTATAGGGGCTTTTATTCCAAAGACTTCTTGGTGGATAGGGAGCATGATCTCATGACATATTTTGTAGAAGTGAGCATGGTATTTCAATTCCCAAAGGATATCGAGATAAACAAATATAGGGCTAGGAAATTGGTCTGTCCATTTCCATCCAAGAGATGGAAAATCATAAGAAAAACAAATTGTGTCCATGACATAGGCGCTCATAAAGAAAGGAGGAGTCATTCTTTCAAGAACATTGCACTTTTGTCTGTAATTGTGGATTTGGGTGGTCAAATTGTTGGATAATATAGTCGCCCAATCCATGATATAGCCATCAACAAAGGCTTCTATCAATGACACCCATTCTTCAGAGAATTTCTGTGTATTTTGATAACCATAGAGGCAACATAACATAGCAGCAATATGAGAGAAAGGGCCAACAATGGAGGCTAATGAATACATACCCCTATCCTCTCACTTGTGTTTGTTCGGGTCCCTTCTCCATTCTCTTATCAGGTCCGCAGGGTTTGAATTCTCTTGCATGAATTTCTGGATGAATTATGTATCATACCTCTTCTGAGGTGGAGGTAGATGATACATTTTCCTTAAATCCTTAGCTTTAAAAGACCCAATAATTGTCTTCTTCAACATTATAAATGTTCTATCTGTAATGTCCAGCTGGTCGACAACCCATCTCACCATATCTGTATATGGTAGAATTTTAGGGCAGACAACAATTCTGTGAAGAAATGAATTGGCCACATCATTCCATGCGGTGCTGTTACTTGGAGGAGAATCATCAGCAGTAGCAGTTTATTTCACAATCCTCGGATTTTCATCCTCGAATAGTTTGTATATCACCTCCTAGGAGGCGGAACCTGCATTTGGAGTGCATGTAGTGTTTGTAAACAATGGAGACATTTCAAACACTTCTTTAGGTGGCAAGACTGGTTCTTGTTGTATAACGAACTTCTTCCTTGCCTTGATTATTCTTGACATGTCCTTTAACTGCTCTTTATTAGAATTTACCTGTAAAGAAACAAACTAAGATAAGCAACAAGAGCTTCGAAGGATGCAAATAGTTAAATCAATTCAATGCGAGTTATATGGAAATCCTTTCACATTAACTAAAAATTATTACCAATCAACAAAAACCTCGAAATTAGAACTACGCAGAGTGGTCATTTAATTTCCAAACATTTGTTCATGTGATACTGACACTTGTCATTATATCAGAAAATCTTTTATCGACATGTGGTATCGGGTGACATTACATAGCTCAGCAATATGCGATTTTCGAAAAGTATATAGGCATGGGATCAATATTAGCGAAATACTAGAATTTGACAGAACGCAATGTCGACATCTATCAATTGACGGAATGCGATATCGGCTCGGCATTTCGCGTTTCGTCTTATCGCAATTTCACATTTCGGCTGATCAGCTTCTTGCAATTTCACAATTGCACATTTCACAATCGGATTTTCACATTTGGATTTATCAGTTTATTGCAATTTCGCAATTTCGCATTTTGGCATTTCACTGTTTAGCTTTGCGGTTATCCTTTGAAATCACCGACACCATGCGTACCTTTTAGTAGGACCAACTCTTTTATAGCTTTTTCATTTATTTGTTTTGATTTTGGGATTCATTTAGACTTGTAATTCATCTTTTAAAACTACAAAAGGATTCCTAAAAAGGTTTTATGACCTTATTCATAAAATTTCTTGTTTTATTCAAAAATCAAAGAGTAAAAATAAAACTTATCTTATTTTATCTAAACAAAGAAGGATTATATCCTAAAAATTTTAAAGGGTCCCCATTATTCTTTCTCCTAAGTCTAAAGATAATGGGGGGTTGTTGAGTACCACACACAACCAAAATAAAAAAGGAAATAAATCCACAATCTCCATGGCTATCCAGGAAATGGAAAGGCTAGGAAATCCATTATCAATCCAGGAAATCCTTCATGCCAATGACATATCACAACCAACAAACCACATGGATATGCCATGCATGCGAGAACTAGTGAGGAAAACATACATGCAACTCGGTACTTGCAAGCAAAATTTTTGTAGCTGCTGATCCTGGTGTCCTCTTGCACTTTCCTACTCTTCCTTTGCCTTCTTGATCCAAAATCAAAGTATGCCACACCCTCAAAGAGTGCTCCAATGAAATTCTAAGTATCCCAGAGTATGAGAGAGAGAGAATAATGAGAGAGCTCCAACACTAAACTGAAAAAAGGTTACCAGCTGATCCTCAGAGGCCTTTTTGTCAATGAGGCCTCTATTTTATTCATTTTCCATTATTTTCCTTCATTTTCCTCCTCACATGCAACCTGTGACCTTTCACCTCCCTTTTCTCCTAATTTCCATTATTTTCATAAATAATGTGCCAAAAATGTCATTTTGCCTTTCCAAAGCCTTAGCCATTGTCTCTGCCAATTTCCTTGGCCATTAATAACCAAATGAACACCCACACTAGGATGTCTTGCCCAACATGCAGCTTGGAATAAGTGTCCCATCAACCGTGGTTATTATTTTTTCTTTATTAATTTTTATTACATGGAATTTTCACTAGGGTTGTTACAAAAGTGGGGTGGGGTGAACCCCAGATGGAAGAGGATAAACCTAATGTAAATCTAATCCACCATGTCAAAAGCCTTGGATAAATCCACTTTGTATATAACTAATTATTATTATTATTATTATTTTATATGAATAGAATGAAGGCCTTCTTGAGCAAGCCCTATAGCTTCATGAATTTGACAATCCTTTAAGAAACCAAATTGTTCTAAGGAAATATGATTTGACATAATAGGCTTTAGATGAAGGGCGATGATCTTTGTGATTATTTTATAGATGATGTTGCACAAAGAGATGGGATGAAACTAATCAAAGGATTAATGCTTATGAAACTTTAGAATGAGGGCTATGAAAGTGGAGTTAAAAGGGATTAGGACTTGACCATTTATTCTAGAATATTCCACCAATCAGTAGATTATCACCAATAAAATTATAGCATGATTTGTAAATTCTATGGAGAGGCCATCTGAACAAATGATTTTGTCTTTTTGAAAACTATGAAAGATAGTTTCTAGTGAAACCTTTGTGATTTCTGAAACCAGGTCCTCACTTCCTTCTTCATCAATAAATCTAGGGAAGAAAGATACTATTTGGAGAATTTTCTCAATGTTTTATGAAGATGGATTTGAAGTATGAGCATCCTTCATTTTCAATATCCTTGAATTTAGTGTCTTTAGAACCATCATATTTTGTTATTTCCCATATGGTGTTGATAAATTTCCTATGGTTGGAAATTCTATGAGAATAATTTGTATTGTCACCCCCTGCTTGGAGCCATAAAGCCCTACTTTGTAAACAACATTCCTTTTCTTTTTCCAGTAAAAGAGAACTTTTTTTTTCTCTTCTAAGGATTTTAAAGCTATTTTTTTCTCATTAGAGAAAGTGGAGGGATTTGATAAGGCAAGGAGATCCTGTAATTTTGTTTCAATATTAGCTAAAAGCCTTTCATCTTGATTTATTTATTTATTTATTTTATTATATGTATATATATATATATATATATATATAGATATATATATATTTATTTATTTTTTGTTTTGTTTTGTTTTTTTTTTAAATTGGATTATAGGGGAATTTCAAAGTGTGGGATTATAAGAACTCCAAACCTCTTTAATTTTTTCAATGACAGAGGGGTGCTCGAACCAACCTGGTTTTATCTTGAAAGGCCCCATTAGTTTTGAAGTCGAGGGATCCAAATCAAGAATAATTGGTCTATGATCATAATCTCTCCTAGAGGATAACGACTAACTGATTTGTAATTGTAGATCCAATAATTTTTTCAAAAATTAGGAACTGTTCCAATCTCTTGGCTATGTAGGCATTCCCCATATTATTGTTAAATGAAGTGGGGAGAATATTTGTAGGAAGGACATCCAAAATTCATTCTGTATCTACATTGTCCACAAGATAATCTTCCAAAGGGTCCAAGTGTGCATGAGAGCTCCATATCTCAGATTTTCATGTTGTTGTGTTTAGGTCCCCTCCTAGTATGATATTTTCCATAGCAAAATAATGGAGATGAAAAATATTTTTCGAGGAAATTTTCCTATCCTGTAGTGGTCCATATATGTTCAATCCAGTGAAGGAGAAGTCATTTCCATTGGAGGTAAAAGATGTTGCAAGGAAATACCAGGAGAAAAATGTTGATGTTCAATGCATCATAGAATCCTTTTACCCCGTAATAACTCCTCCTGAGTGCCCCGTGGCATTTTTGTGGTGAAAAGACTAGGAGGGGAGTAGATAAAATGATATGGAGGCTTCCCTAACAACATTAATCATTGTTTCGTGTAAGAAAATAATTTGAGGAGAAAGAGTAGAGATTAGTCTATTGATGGAAAAAAAATTGCGGGGTTGGCCAAACCCATTCTATTTAGGGATAATACCCTCATTTCGACCCCTTTGTAGTAGCATATACTCTACGAACCCCAAGTATAGACTTTTATTTCCCTATATTGACTTTGGAAGAGGCCTATTTCATAGCAATTGATATGTAGGATTTTCACCCTCGACCATGTCCATAGGCACATTATTCGTCAAACAAACTAATTCCCCCTCTAGGTTATGGAGTGAAGAACCCAACGGAAATGCAGATTTTAGACAAGAGGGAGGAGTGTGAACTAAGGTTATAATGCGAGTGAGAGGGGGCTTAATAAGGTGGTTAGAAGCGTTCTTTTGAGACAAAGGATAAAAATGAAAAGGGGGTCAAGGGTTTTGGCAAGGGAGGAGTGGAGCATATTGAGATAGTGGCAGTTGGGGGAGGAATAGATAGTTTGGGAAGATCGCCTAAAGGGAAAATGCATATAAAATTTGGAACTGTAGAGGGACTAGATGTAAAACGATTTTTACACATTTTAAAAGTAAAGGAAGAGGAAAGGAGAATAATTGTTTGCATACCTAATGAGGAGGTTGCAATGAAGGTAGTAGGGTTTTCTGCTTCCTTTGCAACATGTGCATGGATCAACACAGGAGGTCCCGATGGTCCATCAACAGGTACCAATCCTCTATTTGTAGAAAATACACAAAATTTTGATATGCCAATATGAGCAATCTAAAATATATTTTCTTCTCATATAAAGAAAAAATTTATCTACTAAAATTTGCAGTGGAATATGAACGTAAATAAACACAATTCACATAATTCAAGACACAAACTTTTTGTTAGAAAATTATATATTACGGAGCAATGGAATACATAAAATATTGCAGAAATATAAACATAGAAAATGCATAAAACAAGAAAGACACAGATATACGTGGTTCACCCAGTTTGGGCTACGTCCACGGAGAAACAACCAGTCCTTCCTTTGTATTATCCAGCAAACTGAAGAGATACAACCTACAACAGATCCGCTGTAACACCCTCTTCGCTCTCAATCTCCTCTCTCTTCCTCACTCAGAATATAGATCTACATAGATGCAATACAATTCCCTCATATATAGCGAGGGGTTGCCTTCTAGGGCAAAAAACCCTAAATTAAACATAACTTCTAATGTCAGATCATCCGCCTAATGAATGGCCCAGATTAACAAGAAATTACTAGACTTTTACAAGGCAATTTTACATCCATTTTTAGCTTCGGGGGCGCTGCCCTCAAACCCTCGCCGGGGGACCGCTGGTCCCGAACCCCCCAGTCGGGGGGATTAGCCCCCGTGGACCCCCGTGGGGGGGACAAGTCCCCCCCGCACCCCCCTGCGTGGAGGGGTGTACAGTCTTCCTGGGGTATACATCCGGTTGAAACCTTTGAATACAGAAGATAATCAGGCTCCACACCCAACAATCTCCCACTTGGAGAATGATTATAGCAACTCACCACTGCTTCATTTGCTAGACAATGACTCCACTTTGGACCTAGCTGTTTCTCATCTTCTTCATCATACTTGAAGACTAATTGAAACTGAGCAGATTCTCAGTTTCTCCCTGGTTACAACTTTTGTTAACATATCTGCAGGATTCTGGCTAGTGTGTATCTTTTCATCTTCAACTGTCCATCTTCGAATGCTGATCGGATGAAATGGTACTTGAGCTGTATATGTTTAGTCTTGGAATGAAATTCAGAGTTCTTTGCAAGATGTATGGCACTCTGGCTGTCACTGTATAACCTGCCCAATTCCTGCTTTTTACCCAATTCATCCAGAAACCTTTGTAACCAAATCATTTCTTTACTAGCCTCTATAGCAGCAACATGCTCTGCTTCTGTTGTTGAAAGTGCAACAACACTTTGGATTTTTGAAACCCAACTGATAGTTGTTCCACCTATAGTAAACACATACCCCGATGTGCTCCTCCTATTATCTCTATCACCTGCCATATCTGCATCAACATATCCTTGTAGAGCAATGTTTGAACCACCAAAGCATAATGCTTGATTTGTGGTACCTCTCAAATACCTGAGAATCCACTTCACTGCCATCTAATGTTCTTTTCCCGGATTGTTCATGTACCTGCTTACAACTCCCACTGCATGTGCAATATCAGGCCTTGTGCAGACCATTGCATACATTAAGCTTACAACTGCTAATGCATATGGAACTTTAGACATACGAGCCATTTCTTCCTGAGTCTTGGGACATGCCTCCTTACTTAATTTGAAATGGCTAGCCAAAGGTATACTAACTGGTTTTGCATTCGGCATATTAAACCTTTTCAACACCTTTTCTATGTACTCACTTTGAGACAATGTTAATTTGTGATTCTTCCTGTCTCTAGTTATTCTCATACCAAGGATTTGGTTTGCAACACCCAAATCCTTCATTGCAATGAGTTTGCCAATTTCCTTTTGAGCACATTTATTTCCTGCATGTTAGAACTTGCAACAAGCATATCATCTACATACAATAACAATATAATATAGCTGCCATCATTTTGCCTTTTGAGAT
Organism: Pinus tabuliformis; assembly: GCA_031772625.1. Lineage (NCBI taxonomy): Eukaryota > Viridiplantae > Streptophyta > Pinopsida > Pinales > Pinaceae > Pinus > Pinus tabuliformis. Next base: position 819,238,714 of record CM062814.1, read on the forward strand.
AAACACAATGATCAGAGTGACATCTAGTATAACCTTGTTCAGACATAAACCTGTCAAATTTTAGATACCAATGCCTTGGAGCCTGTTTTAAGCCATACAAGCTCTTCTTCAAGCTGCACACTAGTTTCTCCTTCCCTTTTACCTCATATCCTTGTGGCTGCTGCATATATATCTCTTCCTCCAAATCCCCATGGAGAAAGGCAATCTTTACATCTAACTGCTCAAGATGCAAATCTTCAACTGCTACTAGACTTAAAATAGTTCTGATTGAAGTCATTTTAACAATAGGAGAAAATATTTCATCAAAATCAATACCTTTCTTCTATGCAAACCCCTTCACTACAAGTCTAGCTTTGTACCTCTGTTTTCCTCCATCTTCTTCCTTCATCCTGTAAACCCATTTATTCTGCAATGCTGTTTTACCTGCAGGCAACCTGACTAAGTCCCAAGTCTGGTTATGTGCTAAGGAGTCCATCTCTTCTTTCATGGCTTGCTCCCACTTCTTCCTGGTTTCTACTTGCACTGCTTCTTCATAACATTCTGGTTCACCAGAATCAGTCAACAATACATAATATAATGAAGGAGAGTATCGTTCAGAGGGTCTACTTATCCTGGTAGATCTTCTAACACCACTTTCAGGTGTTTGAAGTGCTTGTTGCTGTTGTGGTTGTTGTTTTGGCTATTGATCATTATGATTTTCAGGCACCATCACTTTTCCTGTGATATCGTCAAGCACTGTGTATTCTCTGTTTTCTTTTTCTTGTTTCTTTTCCTGCAACTGATTCTTATACAAGACCTTTTCATTGAATATTACATCTCTACTCCTAATGATTTTGTGATTTTCATAATCATATAAGCGATAACCAAAATCATTAACACCATATCCAATAAAGGTACATTTCTTTGATTTTGCCTCAAGCTTTGTTCTATTTTCTTTGTTAATGTGGACAAAGGCTTCACAACCAAAAGTCTTTAAAAATGAGTAGTTTACCTTTTTACCTGTCCATGCCTCCTCTGGAATACTACCATCCAAGGAACTTGAAGGCCCTCTGTTTATTAGATAAACAACAGTATCTACAGCATCTGCCCAAAATTGTAAAGGCAATCCTGCATGCAATCTCATGCACCTTGCATGCTCCATGATTGTCTTGTTCATCCTTTCTGACACACCATTTTCTTGTGGTATTCCTGGCACTATCTTCTCTTTGTGAATTCCATTCTCTGAACAGTACCTATAAAACTATTTGCTGCAATATTCACCTCCATTATCTGATCTGAGACACTTCAACCTTTTCCCTGTCTCATTTTCAACCAAAGCTTTCCATTTCTTGAAGTATCAAATACATCAAATTTATTTCGAATACAATAAATCCAGGTTTTTGTGGTTGCATCATCAATAAAAGTAACATAATAACGAGAGCCACCAAGAGATGATACCTGAGCAGGTCCCCATACATCTGTATGCACAAGCTCTAATTTTTCGCTCTTCTTTTCTTTCCCAACTCTAAGAAATCTGACTCTCTTTTGTTTTCCATAAACACAATTCTCACAGAATTTTAAATCAACATGCTTCAAACCTGGGAACAAATTTCTTTAGTGCAGAATTTGCATTCCCTTCTCACTCATGTGCCCGAGCCTATGATGCCACAATGCTGTATCTTCTCTTGTAGAGGTTAAAGCATTAACAGAATTAGAAATACCATTGCATAAATACAATGTACCAACCTTTTCTCCTTTTGCTATTAACAGGGATCCTTTAGTGACCTTCCAGGTTTTATCTGTGAAAGTAGTTACGCAACCTTCACCTCCCAACTGCCCTATTGAAATCAGATTTTTCTTCAGATCTAGAATATGCCTTACCTCCCTCAATAGCCACTAATTTCCATTTTGCGGTTTTATGAAAACTATACCCATTCCAAAGATTTTACAGGGTTTATCATCACCCAATCAAACCTGTCCAAAATCTCCTTGAACATAATCATGAAAATGTTTCTTATCAGGGGTGGCATGGAATGAGGCCGCTGAATCTACCAACTAGGCATCAATAATATTTTCTAATGAAAGAATCAAAGAATCTTGCAACACATCACCTGTTACATTCGCTTCATGATTGTTTTCTTGCTGCACATCTCCTTCTTTTCCCTTCCGAGACTTGCAGTCTTTCTTCAGGTGTCCTTTCTTCCCGCAATTCCAGCACACTATCCTCGATCTGGACTTGGATCTGCCTTTTCTGGACTTACTGCGATATCCTGGGCTCTTTCCTCTTTCCATTTTTCTTCCCCTAGTCTCTGCAGTCAAAGCATTATCTGGTGTCTCACCAAATATTTTATGTCGCATTTCCTCGCTAAGGATTGCACTGACAACATCATCAAACTTTAAAGTACTAGATCCAGAGACAGAGTTACTAATGGCCATAACTAAGCCATTCCAACTTTCTGGCAATGAGCACAGAAATAACAGAGCCCTAACTTCATCATTAAAATTTACCCCTACAGAACTTAATTGACTTGTAACTGTATTAAAATCATTTAAATGGTCTGCAACAGATCCAACTTCTGACATCTTCATATTAAATAAATGCTTCATAAGAAATACCTTATTTGAGGCCGAGGGTTTTTCATATAGTTTGGCCAATGCCGACATTAAACCCTGTGTTGTCGTTTCCTTTGAAATATTAAACGCTACCGATGCCGCTAGGCACAACCGTATTGTTCCAAGTGCCTTTCTGTCGAGAAGGTTCCATTCTTCATCTGTCATACCCGTCGGCATCTTTGTTTTTCTGCCCAATGGTAGGTACATATCTTTCTAATATAGATAATATTCCATCTGCATCTTCCACAACGAGAAGTTTGGCTGTTAAATTTCTCAACCCTAAACCTACCATCTTCCGCCATTGCTCCCACTCGAACCAGGAACCCTTCTCTCCTACGAGTTTATCAGCCAAATAGACCTTCAGCTCTGATACCAGTTGTTAGAAAATTATATATTACAGAGCAATGGAACACATAAAATATTGCAGAAATATAAACACAGAAAATGCATAAAACAAGAGAGACATAGATATACATGGTTCGCCCAGTTTGGGCTACGTCCACGGAGAAACAACCAGTCCTTCCTTTATATTATCCAGCAAACTGAAGAGATACAACCTACAACAGATCCACTGTAACACCCTCTTTGCTCTCAATCTCCTCTCTCTTCCTCACTCAGAATATAAATCTACATAGATGCAATACAATTCCCTCATATATAGTGAGGGGTTGCCTTCTAGGGAAAAAAACCCTAAATTAAACATAACTTCTACCGTCAGATCATCCGCCTAATGAACGGCCCAGATTAACTAGAAATTACTAGACTTTTACAAGGCAATTTTACATCTATTTTTAGCTCCGAGGGAACTGCCCTCGAACCCCCGCAGGGGGATCGCTGGCCCCTGGACCCCCCAGCCGGGGGGAATTAGCCCCCCCCGGACCCCCGCGAGGGGGACAAGTGCCCCTCGCACCCCCCCGCGTGGAGGGGTGTATAGTCTTCTTGGGGTATACATTCAGTTGGAACCTTTGAATACAGAAGATAATCAGGCTCCACACCCAACAATCTCCCACTTGGAGACTGATTATAGCAACTCCACCACTGCTTCATTTGCTAGACAATGACTCCACTTTGGACCTAGCTATTTCTCATCTTCTTCATCATACTTGAAGACCAATTGAAACTGAGTAGATTCTCAGTTTCTCCCTGGTTACAACTTTTGTTAACATATTTGCAAGATTCTGGCTAGTGTGTATCTTTTCCAGCTTCAACTGTCCATCTTCCAATGTTGACCGGATGAAATGGTACTTGAGCTGTATATGTTTAGTCTTGGAATGAAATGTAGAGTTCTTTGCAAGATGTATGGCACTCTGGCTGTCCTTGTATAACCTTCCCAACTCCTGCTTCTTGCCCAATTCATCCAGAAACCTTTGTAACCAAATAATTTCTTTACTAGCCTCTATAGCAGCAACATACTCTCCTTCTGTTGTTGAAAGTGAAACAAAACTTTGGATTTTTGAAACCCAACTGATAGCTGTTCCACCTACAGTAAACACATACCTTGATGTGCTCCTCCTGTTCTCTATCACCTACCATATCTGCATCAACATATCCTTGTAGAGCAATGTTTGAACCACCAAAGCATAATGCTTGATTTGTGGTACCTCTCAAATACCTGAGAATCCACTTCACTGCCATCCAATGTTCTTTTCCTGGATTGTTCATGTACCTACTTACAACTCCCACTGCATGTGCAATATCAGGCCTTGTGCAGACCATTGCATACATTAAGCTTCCAACTGCTGATGCATATGGAACTTTAGACATATGAGCCATTTCTTCCTGAGTCTTGGGACATGCCTCCTTACTTAATTTGAAATGGCTAGCCAAAGGTATACTAACTGGTTTTGCATTTTGCATATTAAATCTTTTCAACACCTTTTCTATGTACTCACTTTGAGACAATGTTAATTTGTGATTCTTCCTGTCTCTAGTTATTCTCATACCAAGGATTTGTTTGCAGCACCCAAATCCTTCATTGCAAATGAGTTTGCCAATTTCCTTTTGAGCACATTTATTTCCTGCATGTTAGAACCTGCAACAAGAATATCATCTACATACAATAACAATATAATATAGCTACCATCATTTTGCCTTTTGAGATAAACACAATGATCAGAGTGACATCTAGTATAACCTTGTTCAAACATAAACCTGTCAAATTTTAGATACCACTGCCTTGGAGCCTGTTTTAAGCCATACAAGCTCTTCTTCAAGCTGCACACTAGTTTCTCCTTCCCTTTTACCTCATATCCTTGTGGCTGCTGCATATATATCTCTTCCTCCAAATCCCCATGGAGAAAGGCAGTCTTTACATCTAACTGCTCAAGATGCAAATCTTCAGCTGCTACTAGACTTAAAATAGTTCTGATTGAAGTCATTTTAGCAACAGGAGAAAATGTTTCATCAAAATCAATACCTTTCTTCTGTGCAAACCCCTTCACTACAAGTCTAGCTTTGTACCTCCGTTTTCCTCCATCTTCTTCCTTCATCCTGTCAACCCATTTATTCTACAATACTGTTTTACCTGCAGGCAACCTGACTAAGTCCCAAGTTTGGTTATGTGCTAAGGAGTCCAACTCTTCTTTCATGGCTTGCTCCCACTTCTCCCTGGTTTCTACCTGCACTGCTTCTTCATAACATTCTGGTTCACCAGAATCAATCTACAATACATAATATAATGAAGGAGAGTATCGTTCAGAGGGTCTACTTATCCTGGTAGATTTTCTAACACCACTTTCAGGTGTTTGAAGTGCTTGTTGCTACTGTGGTTGTTGTTCTGGCTGTTGATCATTATGATTTTCAGGCACCATCACTTTTCCTGTGATATCGTCAACCACTGTGTATTCTCTGTTTTCTTTTTCTTGTTTCTTTTCCTGCAATTGATTCTTATACAAGACCTTTTCATTGAATATTACATCTCTGCTCCTAATGATTTTGTGATTTTCATAATCATATAAGCGATAAACAAAATCATTAAGACCATATTAAATAAAGGTACATTTCTTTGATTTTGCCTCAAGCTTTGTTCTATTTTCTTTGTTAATGTGGACAAAGGCTTCACAACCAAAAGTCTTTAAAAATGAGTGGTTTACCTTTTTACCTGTCCATGTCTCCTCTGGAATACTACCATCCAAGGAACTTGAAGGCCCTCTGTTTATTAGATAAACAACAGTATCTACAACATTTGCCCAAAATTGTAAAGGCAATCCTGCATGCAATCTCATGCACCTTGCACGCTCCATGATTGTCCTGTTCATCCTTTCTGACACATCATTTTCTTGTGGTATTCCTGGAACTGTCTTCTCTCTGCGAATTCCATTCTCTGAACAATACCTATCAAATTCTTTGCTGCAATATTCACCTCCATTATCTGATCTGAGACACTTCAACCTTTTCCCTATCTCATTTTCAACCAAAGCTTTCCATTTCTTGAAAGTATCAAATACATCAGATTTATTTTGAATACAATAAATCCAGGTTTTTTTGGTTGCATCATCAATAAAAGTAACATAATAATGAGAGCCACCAAGAGATGATACCTGAGTAGGTCCCCATACATCTGTATGCACAAGCTCTAATTTTTCACTCTTCTTTTCTTTCCCAACTCTAAGGAATCTGACTCTCTTTTGTTTTCCATAAACACAATTCTCACATAATTTTAAATCAACATGCTTCAAACCTGGTAACAAATTTCTTTAGTGAAGAATTTGCATCCCCTTCTCACTCATGTGCCCGAGCCTATGATGCCACAATGCTATATCTTCTCCTGTAGAGGTTAAAGCATTAACGGAATTAGAAATACCATTGCATAAATACAATGTACCAACCTTTTCTCCTTTCGCTATTAACAGGGATCCTTTAGTGACCTTCTAGGTTTTATCTGTGAAAGTAGTTATGCAACCTTCACCTCCCAACTGCCTTGTTGAAATCAATTTTTTCTTCAGATTTGGAACATGCCTTACCTCCTTCAATAGCCACTGATTTCCATTTTGCTGTTTTATGAAAACTGTACCCATTCCAACGATTTTACAGGGTTTATCATCACCCAATCGAACCTGTCCAAAATCTCCTTGAACATAATCATGAAAATGTTTCCTATCAGGTGTGGCATGGAATGAGGCCCCTGAATCTACCACCCAGGCATCAATAATATTTTCTAATGAAAGAATCAAAGCATCTTGCAACACATCACCTGTTACATTCGCTTCATGATTGTTTTCTTGCTGCGCGTCTCCTTCTTTTCCCTTCCGAGACTTGCAGTCTTTCTTCAGGTGTCCTTTCTTCCCGCATTTCCAGCACACTATCCCCGATCTGGACTTGGATCTGCCTTTTCTTGACTTACTGCGATATCCTGGGCTCTTTCCTCTTTCTATTTTTCTTCCCCTAGTCTTTGCAGTCAAAGCATTACCTGGTGTCTCACCAGAGCTTTTCCGTCGCATTTCCTCGCTAAGGATTGCACCGACAACATCATCAAACTTTAAAGTACTAGATCCAGAGACAGAGTTATTAATAGCCATAACTAAGCCATTCCAACTTTCTGGCAATGAGCACAGAAATAACAGAGCCCTAACTTCATCATCAAAATTTACCCCTACAGAACTTAACTAACTTGTAACTATATTAAAATCATTTAAATGCTCTGCAACAGATCCACCTTCTGACATCTTCATATTAAATAAATGCTTCATAAGAAATACCTTATTTGAGGCCGAGGGTTTTTCATATAGTTTGGCCAATGTCGACATTAAACCCCATGTTGTCATTTCCTTTGAAATATTAAACACTACCAACGCCGCTAGGCACAGCCGTATTGTTCCAATTGCCTTTCTGTCGAGAAGGTTCCATTCTTCATCTATCATAACGGTCGGCATCTTTGTTTTTCCGCCCAATGGTTGGTACAGATCTTTCTGATACAGATAATCTTCCATCTGCATCTTCCACAGCGAGAAGTTTTGGCCATTAAATTCCTCGACCCTAAACCTACCATCTTCCGCCATTGCTCCCACTCGAACTAGGAACCCTTCTCTCCTACGAGTTTATAAGCCAAATAGACTTTTAGCTCTAATATCAGTTGTTAGAAAATTATATATTATGGAGCAATGGAACACATAAAATATTGCAGAAATATAAACACAGAAAATGCATAAAACAAGAGAGACACAGATATACATGGTTCACCTAGTTTGGGCTACATCCACGGAGAAACAACCAGTCCTTCTTTTATATTATCCAGGAAACTGAAGAGATACAACCTATAGCAGGTCCGCTGTAGCACCCTCTTCGCTCTCAATCTCCTCTCTCTTCCTCACTCAGAATACATATCTACATAGATGCAATACAATTCCCTCATATATAGTGAGGGGTTGCCTTCTAGGGCAAAAAACCCTAAATTAGACATAACTTCTATCGTCAGATCATCCACCTAATGAACGACCCAGATTAACTAGAAATTACTTGACTTTTACAAGGCAATTTTACATTTATTTTTAGCTTCGAGGGCGCTGCCCTCGAACCCTCGCCGGGGGACCGCTGGCCCTCGGACCCCCCAGCCGGGGGGGACTAGCCCACCCGGACTCCCGCGGGGGCACCCCCCCACGTGGAGGGTGTAGAGTCTTCTTGGGGTATACATTCGGTTGAAACCTTTGAATACAGAAGAAAATCAGGCTCCACACCCAACACTTTTTATAGGGAACCCAACTGAAAAAACCCTCTGCTTCTTTATTAATAGAAACTGAACAATTGATCTATTACAAATACAACTATTTTACTTGGAGAATATACCATTCTCCCTGTTTATCCTAAACTTGAAACCTTTGGAAGGATATTAATCACACTACCCTCTTCCCTTGCTCCTTCTCTGCTATGAATTCCTAGCGCAAACTAAAGGAACCAAGTCCCTAATTCCTTGTGCAAGAGCTAATCCTTTAGCTCCTAAATTACAACGCATGAGCCAAGTTAAAATTTCCTTCTAACGACTCACATAAGCCTTCTTCTTATCATGCTTACAGGATGACACACAAAATTGGTGCATACAATAATTAACACAATTGTGCCTTTGTTCCTTCTTTATAGCAATTTGGATGGCTAAAATTAATGAATTTCTAATTAAGGAATGGTTTTGTGATTTATTGAGTTAGCATGAGTTAACTGCTCATGCAACTTGTCCTATATCAAGTTAGTCACTTGTTTTTTTCATCAATTAACTCAGACTAGAAATTCAAGAACTTGATTTTCAATTTCAACACATTAGTTAACTGTAGCCTAAATTATCCTAATTTTTAGTGGCTGACTCCTAAATTATAGGAACTCATCCTAATTTATAGGGAACCTCCTAAATTTTAGGAAATCAAGTATGAAAAATAAGAAACTCGAATTCGGCTCTTTGAATCAAGTCACAAATCAAGGAATCACTTTCTTGCTACTATTTTTCAACACTCCCTATTAGTGAGGAAGGTTTTCCTGGAAGAACCTCATCCACCTAGAGCTGTCTCCAACTCTACCATGTTCTCCGTTGTTACAGGTGCTCCCTCTGAACTAGAATGCTTCCATGCTTTCTTCTGCAGACCCTGGTATGAAGAGTTGTTTTTTCCCACCATGCTCTACAAGTCCATCACTTCAGTCATAAGTGCCATATATGCTGTGTACCTCTATGGTTACTTCCTTTGGCTAAAGGTGATACTAGAAGATCCAACTCTCTTTTGATCTCCCTTAATCAAATTCTTTTCCCACTTAGCTCAAACTCTCCCTATACTATAAGTCTCTGTCTGAGTGATTTCCTCCACTCTCCCAAGGCTATACTCCTCATCATCATGTTGATCAACACAACTGCGAACTAGCTTAGATTCAAACTAAGATACTAGTTGAGGCTCCATCTTGAGATCCCTATTTTCCTCTCGCTCAACAACCACTTCTCTAATATGAGTTCTCCCTGCCTTGCTTCTCAAGTCTGCATCTGTCTCTACCTGCAATTTTTATAGATTCTTCAGCCTCACACCTATATTCTTCTTACATCTAGAAGCTAAGTGCTAGAGATATGCCTTACCTTTGTTGAAGATGATATCATATCCCTCGTCCTCAAGGGTAGTTATTGAAACAAGATTATGCCTCAAATTTGAAACATAGAGAACATCTTTGACATGAAGAGGATTACCTGAATCCCTATGAAAACTGACAATACCAACTCCTCTAGCTGCATACTAACCATCATCTCCTAGCTCAATATGGAATTGCATGTACTTCTCCTTCAAGTGGTTGGAACTCTTCTTTTTCCTGGTCATGTGGAAGGATGTTCCTTAAAAACATCTTGCAGGTACATTGCCTCCTCTTCTACTGATCACTGCAACTCGTACTCTCTCAGAAATCATGCATCTCCAACTCCACAATCTGCCACTATCAATGACCACAACTCCTTTTGTGCCACCAAAATTTTTACTCACTGATATGTCCCACTAGCAGGCCTTTATCTCCACTAAGAATTTTTCTCATTGGGTGTTTTGGATCTTCCCTCTTATTAGTGGTTTGGCCATCTGCATCCCACTAAACTAGGGCTCCACAAATCTTCCTCCTAACAACTTATTAGTCCTTCAATGATCAATGTACATGAGGACTTCAAAGACCGCCCACTTGTCAAGATTATGGATGCTCTAGAATGCTACTCATAGGGCACACAAATCTGCCCTGTCACTATGACACATCAACCCTATTTTCATTCTCCTCAGGGCCTCCAAAATTTCCTACACATATTCAACTCTTTTACTAATCTAGGGCTTGTAAATCAGCCACTAACAAACCATACACTTATTGTTCTTAGGCTACTTCACATCTTTGTCCAAGCACTACTAGGACAATCTTCCACCTAACAATATCTCTCCATAACCTTCTTTGCCCTTGCATATCTAGGTCTCCTTGTCAAATACTTGATAGAACTCAGGACTCATGCATATCCACTCCTTGAGAGATATTTGCACTCGTGGATCCATGAACTACTGGCCTAAAAGTTTTCAGGACAACATTCTCCATGTGTTGGTTCAGATTTTGTCCACTGCTTTGATACCATGTAGAAAATCCATGAAATTATGTTATGATAATATGAGCAATTTGAAATATATTTTCTTCCCATATAAACACATAATTTCTTTACTAAACTTTTAAGCGGAATAGGAACATAAATAAACACAATTCAAGACACAAATTTTTTATAGGGAACCCAACTGGGAAAACCCTCTGCTTGCTTATTGATAGAAACTAAGCAATTGATCTCTTACAAATATAATTGTTTCACTTGGAGAATACACCCTTCTCCTTGGTTATCCTAAGTTTGAAACCCTTGCAAAAATGATGATCACGTTGTCGTCTTCCCTTGCTCCTCTACTACGAATTCCTAGTGCAAACCCAAAGAACCAAGTCCCTAATTCCTCACGCAAGAGCTAATCCTTTAGCTCTTAAATTCTAACACATGAGCCAAGGAAAAACTGCCTTCTACCAACTCGCACAATCCTTCTTTTTTTCACGCTCACAATCTTACACACAAAACTGGCGCATACAAGAATGAATACAATTTTGCCTTCATTCCTTCTTTATAGCAATTCAGATGGCTAAACTTAATGAATTTCTAACCAAGGAATGATTTTGTGATTGATTGAATTAGCATGAGTTAACTTCTCATGCAACTTTTCCTATTTCAATTCAATCACTTGATTTTTTCCTCAATTAACTCACACTATAAAATAAAAAACTTGACTTTTAATTTCAACACATCAGTTAACTGCAACCTAAATAGTCCTAACTTTTAGGGATTGATTCCTAAATTATAAGAACTTGTCAATTTATAGGGAATCTCCTAATTTTTAGGAAATCAAGTATGACAAAGAAGAAACTCGAATTTGACTCCTTGAATTAAGCCAAAAATCAAGGAATCACTTTCTCGTTACTATTTTCAACAATATTGTCTAATTTTAATGAGAGAACTAAAATATTTTCCTTGGAAAATTGATCTCCTTTTGCTGCGCTTTAAAAGGGAGAGTTATTAGAGTCTGTTCCACTCGAGGATTTGCGAACCCACCTCTTTTTGACCCTTTTGGAAGGGAAATCATCCCCTAGGTTCCCATACAAGTGGCATCACCTGCATTTATAGAGGATGCCTTTGTAATCTAAATCCTACTTGTGAATCTTGGACCCAACTTGAATCAAGATGGAATCAAGATGATCAAAGGCTAGATTTAGCCCAACTAGGATCCTTGCCATCACCATGTAATATAATTTTTTGTATGAGGTATTTTCCTCATAAAATAAGCCTAAAATGTTTCCAATCTCTCTAGATACTTCATCATAATAGAATTGTAGTGGAAGGGCCAGAAGTTGAACCCAAAATGGTACCACCGAGAGTCACTGTGTTCTGGCATCAAAATCTATAATCCATTTTTTCAGATACAAGGTCTGTGAACCCCACTGCCATCACTGTAGTAACAAATTTCCATGTCTTGCCAAGTTTCCATGAGCCAATCCATCCATCCTTTTGCGAGGCTTAGGCATCAAGGGGCCTAGCCCAATATAAGGGAAAAGTTCTTTATAGTCAAGTTTTTCATGATTTCCATGGCAATTCTCTTACTTGAAAACTAACCCACCATTGTGGTTTCCTCCATTTTCAATATATCATTGAGTTTGATGTCTTCCCCAAGGAAAAGGCTAGGTTCATCAACCTTTCTCTTGGAACATTTCTTGCTTGTTTTTGGTGTGTCCTTCCTTGCTAACTGGAGGGAATGCGACTAACTTGTCATAGATATAACACCACTATACTAAATTCGTTTACCAGTGCAAATAAAAGAAGTGTTGTTGGGTCCTCTAGATTTAACACGATGAAAGATGGCGATTTCGATAATAGTAGGATTACTAAATCCATTTCCAAAAGAAAACCAGAAATGGTCAGATCGAAGGTAATGTAGGATTTTTGGGGTCTCTCGATAGGAGAGAGTGTTCTAAGGAATATCTCACATGTGGACACTCTAGAGGTGGCTTACGAAATAAACCCTTCTAACATGTTAATCAAGGTGTACATCATACTGAAGGGGGAGGGCTATTTTGACAGAGCTGTCACCTGAGGTATCAAGTTTGTTGGTGGAGAGGCCCTTGCTAGAGTGGACCAAATTTGAAGGCCTTGATATGGATCGTCTAAGTAATCCACTAACTCTTCTTCCATGGAGGTCAATTCCAAATAAGAGATTGACCTTATAGCAAAAAATCACTCAATTTAGGATGGATGATCACGAGATGAGAAGAAAAGGAGGGAAAGTGATTCATAGGTATACTCACAAATTTTGGAAGTGAATAGTGATGGATGGATTCCTCATTTCTTCTCTTTGGAACTCTTCAAATAGGAAGTTGGGATCATGAACCTAATTAGCATAACCAATTCTAGCATCTTAGAAGTTACAAAATATTAGGTATTGTATCTAACACCTTTTGAGCCAGTTTTCAATATAATCTCTTATCAGTGTTATAATTATGTCTTTTTTGACTTCAAGTGAAAATAACTCATCTTCAATAACTTTAATTTCATGATGTATTTCTCATAAGGTAGTCATATTATCTTCATTATCATTTACAAAGTTAACTAACCATTTTTGGATTTCTTCTTCAGGGAAGTTAATCAGGTTGTCAAACTCACTATCCCATGAAACTTTGAGTTTATTTAATTTAGATTCAAGTGTCTTTGATTGTCATCATGGAGTCTCACTTCTCTTCCCTTCCACTGAGTTATGACTGTTGAGAAATCCATTAGGGAAACATTAGGACAATTTATTCTTGATTTACCTTACTTGACATTTACTTGTGTTACTATATTTTCCTTTTGTTGATTATGTTAGTGTTCTTATCATCAAATAAATGCCAAAAATATGAAGATCATAACCATACAAAATGAACACTAGATGTAGGCATTCAGCCAGGACAAAACCCCTCTTTAGGGGAAAACCCAAAGAAATTCGCCTCTTATTCAGAATCATATCAAATGAGACAACTAAGACCTTTGGCCACACAAAATACCTTCCTTACTCCAAACCATCAAGTCAACCATTCATGATGAAGTCAAATTTCTAAAAACTTTGTTGATTAGAATCCCGACCCTCTCCTTCTTCTTCTACAATTCTCGGTATATGTTTTCCATCCTGCACCTTCGACCCTTGCAATATCTACCATTCATTCACACGTGTGGCAACAAGACAAATATTTCATATTTCCTTTTGTTAAACAAGAGACTTTTATTCTTCGCTATAATATTTCATCTTTTTCTTAGTGCTTCTTTCTCACCTTTCAAAGTTGCATATCGAATCCATGATGATGATGCCCAAATGAGTTGAGTAAATTTCTTATTTATAGTGGTTATAGCTCTTAGTGACGCCGAACTGATGAGCTTGAGGCTGACTTGATGGTGGAGGGGTTTACATGACTAAAATACATAGAATAAATTTCTTTCTTTGACACAATGAGCCCAAGAAGGGTCTTTTACATCATGACTGTTGGGTTGTGTTATATTTTTGGACCCTATATTAGGTGGGCGGACCTACCTATGGTTTTGTGCATGGTTTTCGCACATGGTTTTGCGCATGATGGTTTTTCGGTCCATGGTATTAAATTCTTCGGCATGTATATATATGTATTGTAACATTGAAAGGAACATAATGAAAAATCAATTTGGTAGTCCCAGTTTTGGGATCCAGGAGAAAATCTCTGTGTATATTTGTTTTATGTGTTATGCTCTCACCTTTGTTTATTTTCTGTTTTAGAATTCGTATGCAGGTAATTTTTGTACAGGGTTAAAAACTACATTTAGTATCAAAGCTATTTTGGCTTCAAGGGATGCCTTTGATGCTGAGGGGTTTTGCTCGAGCCTGTGGTAGACCCTGTTCAGTGGGAGATCTAGGGGATCGATTCTAGTGGTGTAAGAAGATGGCGAGTAGTGGAAAGATAGAGATCTAGAAATTTAATGGTTAGAGTTTTGAGTTATGGAATCTCAAGATGGAGGATTTGTTGGTAGATAAATATCAATGGATCGTGGTAGATCTGGGTACTAAACTAGTAGGAGTGTCCGATGAAGAATGGGAGAAGTTGGATCGGAAGGCAAAGAGCACAATACGATTGTGTGTCTCAGATTCATTATTGTTGAATGTATCAGGGGAAGCTATGGTGAAGGCTTTGTGGGACAAGTTAGGGACTTTGTACCAATCTAAGTCTCTGGTGAATAAATTGTTCCTACAGAAAAAGTTATATAACCTGAGGATGAAAGATGGAGATTCAATGACAGAGCATCTGAACGCATTTAATACTGTGGTAAGTTAGTTATTATCTATTGATATTAAAATTTCAGATTAAGATAAGTGCACCAGTTTGTTGTGTTCTCTACCACATTCGTGGGATAGCCTGGTCATTGTAGTAGGTAGCAATGCAACTACCTTGCAGTTTGATGAAATAGTCTCATCCTTGCTGATGGACGAGATGAGATGGAAAAATATAGAGAGCCACAATGGTGATTCCTTGTCTGTATGAGGAAGGTCCCAGAACAGAAACAAAAATAAGTCATCGAATGGGAGATATAAATCTCCAGGAAAACCTGTAAAGGTGTGCTAGAAATGCGAAAAGGAAGTGCACTACAAAAGGGACTGTAAATCTAAAGCTCCTGACAAAGGAAAGGGATTTGATGATGCTCCTTCTGCAAAGGCGAAAACCACCTCAGATGAAGGTGGGGATGTGTACTTGGCTTCTTCAAGGACACATGTAGACCATGAGGCATGGTCGATTGACTCAGGTGCATCCTTTCACTTCACTCCCCATAGACAGTGGTTCTGTGAGTATGAGAAATATGATGGTGGTGATGTCTTCTTGGGGGATGACAGGAAGGCTAAAATTTTTGGTCGCGGAAAAGTTAAGTTGAATTTGCAAGGTGGAAGGATTAGAACACTTCCGAGTGTTTTGCATATTCCTGCATTGGCCAGAAATCTGATTTCTGTAAGCAAGTTGGATGATGCAGGTGTAAAAACAATGTTCGAGAAGGATACCTACAAGATGGTTTGGGGAGCACTGGTATTGATGCGGGGAGTTCGGATTGGAACTCTATACAAGCTGCAAGGTAGCACTGTTGTTGATGGGTGCAACAGTTCTGTGGTTCCTAAAAGTGGATCAAAAAATCTAGTGGTCTCTGGAGAAAAGACCATGCTATGGCATCAAAGGCTTGGACATATTGGAGAGAAGGGACTTTGAATACTTCATGGTAAAGGTATGGTAGAAGGTATGACTAATAGCTCTCTGTATTTTGATTTTTGTGTAAATTGTGTATATGGGAAGCAGAATCGGGTGAGTTTCCCCTCTGGTGGTAAGAGGGTGGAACATATATTAGAGCTTGTGCACATTGATGTGTTTAGACCTGTGAAGGTTCCATCACTGGGTAAGTCTGTGTACTATTTATCATTTATAGATGAATTCTCAAGGAATACATGGATACATTTCCTTAAGAATAAATCTGAAGTCTTTGACAGGTTTAAAGAATTTAAGGCTCTGGTGGAAAACCAGACATAGAAGAAGATAAAGGTGCTGAGGATAGATAATGGTGGAGAGTTTTGCAAGAAGGAATTTGAAGAATTCTATAAGAAGTGTGGTATAGCATGACAGAAGACTACTCCATACACACCTGAGAAAAATGGAGTTGCAGAAAGAATGAATAAGATGTTGATGGAAAGGGCAAGAAGCATGCTCGGTGGTGCCGAGTTACGACAAGAATTCTGGGCAGAGGTGGTGGAGATTGCATATTACTTGGTCAACATATCACCTTCATCAACATTGGAGGATAAGACTCCACAAGAGGTATGGACTGGAAAGAAACCCTCTCTTTCACATCTGAGGGTATTTGGATGTGATGCATATGTACATGTTCCAAAGAAGAAAAGAACAAAGTTGGATAGTAAATCTGAAAGTGCATCTTTATTGGGTATAAGGATGGCTTGAAGGGTTATAAACTTTGGAACATAGTAACAAGGAAGGTTGTGTACAACTGAGATGTGGTGTTCAAAGAGGTGAAAGATGTTATTAAACATGAAGTCCAACCAAAGGAACCTGAGAAGATAGAATTTGAGCTAAGGGAGGAAGAATTAGACTCTACAATAGAAGAGGAATCAGAAGATGAAGAGCCACAAACTTCGGGTGTGAGAAGGTCAATTCGAGAAAGAAGGCAGTTAGAAAAGTATAGTCCATCTTCTTTTTGTTAAAATTTTGCTTTATCTATTACTAATGATGATCCGAAAACTATGAAGGAAGTAGTAGATTCAGAGGATGGCAAACTCTGGAAAGAGGCCATGGTTGATGAAATGGAATCTTTGCACAAAAATGAGGCTTGGGATCTAGTGGAGTTGCCAGCTGTAAGGAAACCCATTGGCAACAAATGGGTGTTCAAGAAGAAGACAAATGTAGAAGGAAAGGTGGAGAAATACAAAGCTCGATTGGTAGAAAAAGGTTATTCCCAGGTGCCGAGAATTGATTTTCATGATATTTTTTCTCCTGTTGCCAAGGTAGCTTCTATTATATTACTTTTATCTGTTGCTGCTACTTTTGATTTTGAGGTAGAACAAATGGATGTGAAGACAACATTTCTTCACGGGGATCTGGAAGAGGAGATCTACATGAAGCAACTTGAAGGATTTGCGGTGAAGAGTAAGAAAGAACTGGTATGCAAGTTAAACAAAGTCTCTGTATGGGTTAAAACAGTCAGCAAGGATGTGGTATCATATTTATATAGGGACTTGGCTTCATCAGAAGCAAAGAAAATCATTGTGTATTTTAAATTAATTGGTGACCGTGTTAATCTGGTCTTGTATGTGGATGTTATGTTACTGGTTGGAAATGACAAAGAAATTATCCAGGATTTGAAGACCCATTTGTCCTCCAAATTCGACATGAAAGATCTTGGTGATGAAAACTATATTTTGGGCATGGAAATTAAAAGAGATCGGGCAAAGAGGAAGATATGGTTAAACCAGAGGTAGTATGTCAAGACAATACTGCAGAGGTTTAATATGCAGGATAGTAAACGGTGAAGGTTCCTATTCCTGTAGGTGTAAAGTTATCTGCTGAACAGTGTCCCAAGACACAAGAAGAGGAAGAGGACATTTCCCGTGTTCATATGCTAGTGCAGTTGGTAGCCTGATGTATGCGATGGTATGTACTAGACCAGATGTTGTACATGCAGTGGGAGTATTGAGCAAGTTTATGTCAAAACCAAGGAAGGAGCATTGGACATGTTAGGTTGTGTTATATTCTTTCCACAACTAGCCTACGTAGTTAAGGGGGGGGTGGAGGCCACCCCCCCCCCCCCCCCCCTCGTTGTGCCGACTGCGTAGCAGGGGGGTCACAGGGGGTTTGAGGGGGGCGGTTAGCCCCCCTCTACAGGGTCCGGGGCAACGCCCCAAGGAAATTTTTTTTGGACCCTATATTAGGTTGGGCGGACCTACCTATGGTTTTGTACATGGTTTTCGCACATGGTTTTGGATGCGATGGTTTTCGGTTTATGGTATTGGATGCCTCGGCATGTATATATATGTATTGTAACATTGAAAGGAACATAATGAAAAATCAAGCTGGTAGTCCCAGTTTTGGGATCCAGGGGAAAATCTCTGTGTATATGTGTTTTATGTGTTATGCTCTCGCATTGTTTATTTTCTGTGTTTTAGAATTCATATGCAGGTAATTTCTGTACGGGGTTAAAACCTACCTTTGGTATCGGAGTTGTTTTGGCTTCAAGGGGATGCCTTTGTTGCTGAGGGGTTTCGCTCGGGCCTATGATAGACCTTGTTTAGTGGGAGATCTGCGAGATCGATTCTGGTGGTGAAAGAAGATGGCAAGCAGTGGAAAGATAAAGATCGAGAAATTTAATGGTCAGAGTTTTGAGTTATGGAAACTCAAGATGGAGGATCTATTGGTGGATAAATATCGGTGGATCGCAGTAGATCCGGGTACTAAACCAACGCGAGTGTTCGATGAAGAATGGAAGAAGTTGGATCGGAAGGCAAAGAGAAAAATATGATTGCTTGTCTCAGATTCAGTATTGCTGAATGTATCAGGGGAAGCTACGGCTAAGGCTTTGTGGGACAATTTGGGGACTTTGTACCAATATAAGTCTCTGGTGAATAAACTGTTCCTACGGAAAAAGCTGTATAACCTAAGGATGAAAGATGGAGACTTAGTGACAGAGCAGTTGAACGCATTTAATACTATGGTAGGTCAGTTATTATCTGTTGATATTAAAATTTTAGATGAAGATAAGTGCATCAATTTATTGTGTTCTCTACCAGATTTGTGGGATAGTCTGGTTATTACAATAGGTAGCAATGCAACTACCTTGTAGTTTGATGAAATAGTCTCATCCTTGCTAACGGAGGAGATGAGATGGAAAAATATGGAGAGCCAAAATGGTGATGCCTTGTCTGTACGAGGACAATCCCAGAACAGAAACAAAAATAAGTCATCGAGTGGGAGATCTAAATCTAGAGGGAGATATAAATCTCCAGGAAAACCTGTAAAGGTGGTTTGCTAGAAATGCAGAAAGGAAGGGCACTACAAAAGGGACTGTAAATCTAAAGCTCCTCACAAAGGAAAGGGATTTGATGATGCTCCTTCTGCAGAGGTGAAAACCACCTCAGATGAAGGTGGGGATGTGTACTTTGCTTCTTTAAGTACACATGTAGATCATGAGGCATGGTTGTTTGACTGAGGTGCATCCTTTCACTTCACTCCCCATAGAGAGTGGTTCTGCGAGTATGAGAAATACAATGGTGGTGATGTCTTCTTAGGGTATGATAGGAAGGCTAGAATCATTGGTCACAGAAAAGTAAAGTTGAAGTTGCAAGGTAGAAGGGTTAGAACACTTTCGGCTGTTCTGCATATTCCTGCATTGGTCAGAAATCTAATTTCTGTAAGCACACTGGATGATACAGGTGTAAAAACAGTGTTCGAGAAGGATACCTGCAAGATGGTTCAGGGAGCACTGGTATTGATGCGGGGAGTTCGGATTGGAACTCTGTATAAGCTGCAAGGTAGCACTATTGTTGACGGGTGCAACAATTATGTGGTTCCTAAAAGTGGAGCAGAAAATTTAGTGGTCTCTGGAGAGAAGACCATGCTATGGCATCAAAGGCTTAGACATATTGGAGAGAAGGGTCTTCGAATACTTCATGGTAAAGGTATGGTAGAAGGTATGAGTAATAGCTCTCTGGATTTTGACTTTTGTGAAAATTATATATATGGGAAGCAGAGTTTGGCGAGTTTCCCCTCTGGTGGTAAGAGGGCGAAACAGATATTAGAGCTTGTGCACAATGATGTGTTTGGACCTGTGAAGGTTCCATCACTGGGTATGTCTGTGTCCTATGTATAATTTATAGATGACTTCTCAAGGAATACATGGATATATTTCCTTAAGAAGAAATTTGAAGTCTTTGACAGGTTTAAAGAATTTAAAGCTTTGGTGGAAAACCAAACAAAGAAGAAGATAAAGGTGTTGAGGTCAGATAACGGTGGAGAGTTTTGCAGCAAGAAATTTGAAGAGTTCTGTAAGAAGTGTGGTATAGCATGGCAGAAGACTACTCCACACATACCTAAGCAAAATGGGGTTGCAGAAAGAATGAACAATACGTTGATGGAAAGGGCAAGAAGCATGCTCAGTGGTGCCGGGTTTGGACATGAGTTCTAGGCAGAGGCGGTGGAGACAGCATGTTACATGGTCAACAAATCACCTTCATCAGCGTTGGAGGATAAGACTCCACAAGTGGTATGGAGTAGTAAGAAACCCTCTCTTTCACATCTGAGGGTATTTGGATGTGATGCGTATGTACATGTTCCAAAAGAGAAAAGAACCAAGTTAGATAGTAAATCTGAAAAGTGCATCTTTATTGGGTATAAGGATGGTTTAAAGGTTTATAAGCTTTGGAATCCAGTAACAAGGAAGGTTGTGTACAACTGAGATGTGGTGTTCAGAGAGGTGAAAGATGTTATTAAACATGAAGTCCAACCAAAGGAACCTGAGAAGATAGAGTTTGAGCTTAAGGAGGAAGAATCAAACTCTACAACAGAGGAGGAATCAGAATATGAAGAGCCACAAACTTCGGGTGTGAGAAGATCAATTCGAGAAATAAGGCAACCAGAAAGGTATAGTCCATCTACTTTCTGTTCAAATTTTGCTTTATCTGTTACTAATGATGATCCCAAAACTGTGAAGGAAGCAGTAGATTCAGAGGATGGAAAACTCTAGAAAGAGGACATGGTTGATGAAATGGCATCTTTGCACAAAAATGAGGCATGGGATCTAGTGGAGTTGTCAGCTCGAAGGAAACCCATTGGCAGTAAATGGGTGTTCAAGAAGAAGACAAATGTAGAAGTAAAGGTGGAGAAATACAAAGCTCGGTTGGTAGCAAAAGGTTATTCCCAGGTGCCGGGAATTGATTTTGGTGATATTTTTCTCCTGTTGACAAGGTAGCTTCTATTAGATTACTTTTATCTATTGTTGCTGCTTTTGATTTTGAGGTAGAACAGATGGATGTGAAGACAACATTTCTTCACCGGGATCTGGAAGAGGAGATCGACATGAAGCAACTAGAAGGTTTTGCGGTGAAGGGTAAGAAAGAGCTGGTATGCAAGTTAAAGAAGTCCCTGTATGGGTTAAAACAACCAACAAGGATGTGGTATCATGAATTTGATACATTTATACGGGGACTTGGCTTCACCAAAAGCAAAGCGGATCACTGCGTGTATTTTAAATTAATTGGTGACCGTGTTATTTATCTGGGCTTGTATGTGGATGATATGTTGCTGGTTGGAAATGACAAAGAAATTATCCAGGATTTGAAGACCTAATTGTCCTCCAAATTCGACATGAAAGATATTGGTGCTGTAAACTATATTTTGGGCATGGAAATTAAAAGAGATCGGGCAAAGAGGAAGCTCTGGTTAAACCAGAGGAAGTATGTCGAGACAATACTGCAAAGGTTTAATATGCAGGATAGTAAACCGGTGAAGGTTCCTATTCCTGTAGGTGTAAATTTATCTTTCGAACAGTGTCCCAAAACACAAGACGAGGAAGAGGACATGTCCCGTGTTCCATATGCAAGTGCAGTCGGTAGCTTGATGTAAGCAATGGTCTATACTAGACCAGACATTGCACATGTAGTGGGAGTATTGAGCATGTTTATGCCAAAACCAGGGAAGGAGCACTGGACATCAGTGAAGCGGGTTTTCAGGTATTTGCATGGCACTAGTGATTATGGTTTGTGCTACCAAGGAAGACCAAGATTGGACAGAGTTTTGGATATCCTTGGCTTTGATGATGCAGACTGGGCTGGAGATCTAGATCAGAGAATATCTACGAGTGGGTATGTGTTTAACCTATTTGGAGGTGTAGTCAGTTGGATGAGTAAGAAACAATTTGTAGTGGCATTATCAACTACAGAGGCAGAATACATGGCACCCACTCATGCAAGCAAGGAAGCAGTTTAGTTGCAGAGATTGTGTTCAAGTATGGGGTTAGTACAAGGAACTATAAGGATAGACTGTGACAACCAAAGTGCAATTTTCTTGGCAAAGAACCTTGCTTATCATTCAAAGACAAAGCACATTGATGTTTAGTATCACTTTGTCAGAGATATGATAAAAGACAAAAAGGTGTTGCTGGTAAAGGTGGACACTTTGAAGAATACTGCAGATGCATTGAAAAAATTTGTGAGCTCTGAGAAGTTCTCTTGGTGTAGAGAAACAATGGGCATTTCAGGGTGGGATAAATGACTAAGCTCTCCTGTGGCCCCCTGTGGAAAGAAAACAATAAGTGGGAGAATGTTGGGTTGTGTTATATTCTTTCCACAACTAGCCTACATAGTTTACAGGGGGTTAGAGGGGGGTGGAACCCCCCCTTCATCGCATCGATTGCGCAGCAGGGGGTGGTTAGCCCCCCTCTACGGAGTCCGGGGCATCGCCTTGGGGAATTTTTTTTTGGATCCTATATTAGGTTGCGCAGACCTACCTATGGTTTTGTGCATGGTTTTCGCACATGGTTTTGGACGTGATGGTTTTCGGTCCATGGTATTGGATGCTTCGGCATGTATATATATGTATTGTAACATTGAGTGGAACGTAATGAAAAATCAAGCTGGTAGTCCCGGTTTTGGGATCCAAGGGAAAATCTCTGTGCATATGTGTTTTATGTGTTATGCCCTCACATTGTTTATTTTCTATGTTTTAGAATTCTTATGCAGGTAATTTCTGTACGGGGTTAAAACCTACAGGACATCAGTGAAGCGGGTTTTCAGGTATTTGCATGGCACTAGTGATTATGGTTTGTGCTACCAAGGAAGACCAGGATTGGACAAAGTTTTGGATATTCGTGGCTTTGTTGATGGAGAATGGGCTAGAGATCTGGATCAGAGAAGATCTACAAGTGGGTATGTGTTTAACCTATTTGGAGGCGCAGAAAGTTGGATGAGTATGAAACAATCTGTAGTGGCACTATCAACCACAGAGGTAGAACACATGGTAGCCACTCATGCAAGCAATGAAGCAATTTGGTTGTAGAGATTGTGTTCAAGTATGGGGTTAGTACAGGGAGCTATAAGGATAGAATGTGACAGCCAAAGTGCAATTTTCTTAGCAAAGAACCCTGCTTACCATTCAAAGACAAAGCACATTGATGTTCAATATCACTTTGTGAGGGATATGATAGAAGACAAAAAGGTGTTGCTAGTAAAGGTGGACACTTTGAAGAATACTGCAGATGCATTGACAAAATCTGTGAGCTCTGAGAAGTTCTCTTGGTGTAGAGAAACAATGGGTGTTGTAGGGTTGGATAAATGACTAAGCTCTCCTGTGGAAAGAAAACAACAAGTAGGAGAATGTTGGGTTGTGTTATATTCTTTCTATGACTAGCTCCCCTAGTTAACCAGGGGGTTAGAGGGGGGGCGGAGCTCCCCCTTCGTTGCGTCAACTGTGCAGCAGAGGGGTCACAGGGGGTTTGAGGGGGGCGGTTATCCCCCATCTACGGGGTCCGGGGTAGTGCCCCAGGGAATTTTTTTTTTTGACCCTATATTAGGTGGGTGGACCTACCTATGGTTTTGTGCATGGTTTTCACACATGGTTTTGGGTGCGATGGTTTTTTGGTCCATGGTATTGGATGCTTCGACATGTATATATATGTATTATAACATTGAAAGGAACATAATGAAAAATCAATCTGGTAGTCCTGGTTTTGGGATCCAGGGGAAAATATCTGTGTATATTTGTTTTATGTGTTATGCTCTCGCCTTTGTTTATTTTCTGTTTTAGAATTCATATGCAGGTAATTTTTGTATGGGGTTAAAACCTACAATGACATAGACTTTTAATCAAGACACAAACCCTAGAAGCCTTGAATGGAGGATTTAACCTAAAAACAAAATAGATAAGCATAAAACCCATGCTAATAGATAATTTTCTTTTACAATATATATATTTTTTCTTTTCTTTCCTTTTGACAAATACATTATATCATGACTCAATTATGAAATCCAGTACTAGTTACATTTTCCAACAATAACTAGCTATTAGTTGTCAAAAGATATCAATCTTTTCCAACCAACAAGATTTTATCTACTTTATTATGCTTTTAGAATGAGGATCTTGCTGTTTGGAATCAAATTTGGGTGCACACTAGGAACAAGCTCTTTGAAGTTGAGTATTTTTGGCACGCAACCAACCTTGACTATGTTGGTCATTCAAACTTTTTTAGCAACCTTTTTCTTTGGTGAGAGATCAAAGTACCAATTATAGGTTGTAGAACAATGGATCTATTTAGTGAGATACAGAATTAATGCTATCTCAACATATTGTTTTTTTCTTCATTTTGTTCACTATACTCACTTTTAATAAATGTTAATATCTATGTAGGGATTATTGATGTAAATCATACCCTTTTTTCCGGTAGGTGGCTGAAATCTTTCTTAGTCCTTAATGAACCTACTCCAAAACACATGTGAAATTTTAATAGTAATTGTGATTCATGTTGAAAGATTTACAAGAAAATGTGGTAGTTAAGTGTCATTTACCTCAAACAACTATCCTTATCTCATGGAATGTACCATCATAAATAGACCCTAAATCACATTGAGAATAGAAACCATAAAGGTTGCATAGTGGAGGAATGATATGCTAAGTATAAGATACATGATATATGAAGCATGTAGAGTGTAGGACACATAGGCTATGTAGAGCACGTGGTCAAGTCTTTGTAGAGAAAATTCAACGTAGAGGGAAAGGCAATGTGATTGTAAGTGAAGGGGTGCGAGAAATAAACTAAATAAACTAAGTGCACCATTGGCATGGGGTTCTCTGTGCAAAATGCAGAGAATAAAGTTCATACTATATGCGAAGCACAAATTCCATAATAATGCTTCACACATGATAGAATCTAGGAGGACCATGTTGATGTATAATGCATCATAGAATCCTTCACCCCGTAATAACTCCTCTTGAGTACCCTATGGCATTTGTGTGGTGAAAAGACTAGGAGGGGAGTAGAGAGAACAATATGGGGGCTGCCTTAACCCCATCAACCATTGTTTCTTGTAAGAAAATAATTTTAGGAGAAAGAGTAGAGATTAGTCTCTTGATGGAAAAAAAAATTGTGGGTTGACCAAACCCCTGATATTTAGGGATAAAATCCTCATTTCAATCCCTTTGCAGGGGAAGATGCTCTAAGAGCCCCAAGTATAAACTTTCGTTTCCCTAATTTGACTTTAGAAGAGGCTTATTTCATAGCAATCGATATGTAGGATTTTCTCCCTCGGCTAGGTCCATAAGCACATTATTCTTCAAACAAACTAATTACCCCTCTAGGTTCTCGAGTGAAGACTCCAGAGGAAATGTAGATTTTAGATGGGAGGGAGGAGTATGATTTGAGGTTATAATGCAAGTGATATGGGGATGAATAAGGCCATCAAAAGTGTTATTATGAGAGAAAGGATACAAATGAAAAGGCATTTGATGGTTTTGGCAAGGAAGGAGTGGAGCACAATGAGATAGTGGGGGTGAGGGGAGGAATAAATAGTTTGGGAAGATCACCTAACTAAAAAACACATATAGATGTTTGAACTATAGAGGGACCAGATGTGTAGTGGGTTTTTAAAAGTAAAGGAAGAGGAAAGGGGAATAATTGTTTGCATACCCAATGAGGAGGTTGCAATGGACGTAGTAGGGTTTTCCCCTTCCTTTGAAACTGGTACAAGAATCAACATAGGAGGTCTCGATGGTTCATCAGTAGGTACCAGTCCTCTATTGTTTAAGTCTAATGAGAGAATTGAAATCCTTTCCTTGGAAAATTTATCTCCTTTTGCTGCGCTTTGAAAGGGGGAGCTATTAGAGTCCATTCCCCTTGAGGATTTGCGAACCCACCTTTTTCTGACCCTTCCAAAAGGTAAATCATCCCGTAGGTTCACATAAAATTGGCATCGCCCACATTTGTAGAGTATGCCTTCGTAATCTAAAGCCCGCTTTTGAATCTTATATCCAACCTAAATCAAGATGGAATCAGGAGGACCAAACACTACAACAAAACCCTGTGGTTAGCATCCCTTTTTGCTTCCTTTTTTGCATCTAGAGACCATTTTTGGTGCTATTTGCATCCATTTATCAAATATGGTGCAAAATTTGAAGCAAAATTTGCACCAGTTTTTGCACCAAGCCTTGCACCAAGTTTAGCACCAGGTCTTGCATGAGGTTTTGTACCAATTTTTGCACCAAGTCCTGCACCATCCTTTGCACTAGGTTTTGTGCCAGGTTTTGCGTCAAGTTTGGCACCTAATTTTTGTTTCGCCTACTTTTTCATCCTCTATTGCATCCACTTTTTGTTCCTACACATGCATCAACTTTTGCATCATTTTTTGCATCCTCTTTTGCATGATTTTTTGCATCCATTTTTGCATCCCCTTTTGCACCAAGTTTCGTGTCAAGGTTTGTGTCTAGTTTTGAATCTACTTTTGTTGCATCTAATTTTGCATATTATTTTGCATCCATTATTGTGTCCACTATTGTATCCACTTTTGTTGTGCCAAAATTTGCACTTATTTTGGCACCTACCTTTGCACCCACTTTTTCTTCCAAATTTGCATCCACGTTTGCATCCTCATTTACATCTATGTTTGCATCCCTTTTTTTATCCACTTTTGCATCAAGTTTTGCATCGGGTTTTAAGTCTCATTTTGAATCTACTTTTGCATCAACTTCTATTACATCCACATTTTCATCCAATGTTGCACCCATGTTTACGTCTACTTTTGTATCCCTTTTTGAATTTTATTTTGCACCAAAGTTTGCTTCTTTTTTTACATCTATCATTGCATCCACTTTTACATACACTTTTGTTCTGCCATAATTTATGCCATGTTTTGTACCTACTATTGAAGCCATGTTTTCTTCTACTTTTGCATCCAAATTTGCATCAAATATTGCCTCTTTTTGCATCCACTTTTGTGTTGGGTTTATGCATGGGGTTTTGTATCTTGTTTTGTATCCACTTTTGCATCTACTTTTGTTGCATCCATTTTTGCATCCAATTTGTTGTCCATTGTTGCACCCACGTTTGCGTCCACTTTTGCATCCCTTTTTGCATCTTGTTTTGCATCCAAGTTTGCATCTTCATTTGTTTCTTTTGTTGTATCCACTTTTGAATCTATATTTGTTGAGCCAAAATTTATTCCATGTTTTGCATATATCATTGCACCCACATTTTCTTCCACATTTGAATCCTCTTTTCTGTCCAAGTTTTCATCGAATATTGTGTATGTTTTTGTGTCCCCTTTTGCATTGACTTTTACGTCATGTTTTGCATCTCATTTTGCACCTACTTTTGTTGCATCCACTTTTGCATCTAATTTTGTGTCCACTATTTCACCCATGCTTGTGTCCATGTTTACATCTTATTATGCATCCAAGTTTGCATCCTTTTTGCATCCAAGTTTGTGTCCATTGATGCATCCACTTTTGTTTCACCACAATTTGCGCCAAATTTTTCACCTATTATTTTACCCACATTTACTTCCACTTTTGAATCCGCATTTTCATCGAAGTTTGCATTACTATTTCATCTATTTTTATTCTCACGATCAAGTTTACCATTTATTCACATAACATAATGGTCATAGGTGCATCCCCACTAGGAGGATGCCATACATTTCCCCATTGTGGAGGTGCAATATTTGCAACAATCATGATTTGGCATTGTTGCTGAGGTGGGAAAGGATTGTTCAACACAATAGGTTGTGTGGTGGGATTTCAATAAGTATTGTTCTCATTGACCTCGTCCAAATGTGGACAATGATGTTTCATATGGCCCCTAACACAAATCTTACATGGGAACTTTAGTTTTCACTCGTCCTTTTTGCCGACATTGGCGTTTGGAGCTTATGGTTCTTTTTGCTCATTCAAAATAGTTTTCTTATTCTTCTTGTTTTTACTACCCGGTTATTGTGGTATACCTAGTCATGTGGACCGAGCCAAGTTAATGGTGGTTTTTTGGGCATAAGTTTTAGTTGTCTTGGTTGTAGGTGTAGTCAACGCAGGAATATGAGAAATAACTAACTAGTTTAACCTTCCAACTGACAGAATATAACCCATTATTTAAAATTAGAAGAGTTTGGTTCTTCCATTGTGATTAGCTCTTTGCTACTACCTTGCGCATAACTTGGAAATGAAGGAAGGACCAAACAATCTTCATTTTGATTCAGGTGTTTCTTTAGGTTCTTCATGGAAAGTTATAACTCAACGAACACGAGGAAAAATTCCTCCTTGGCCTCATTGCGATCTAACAATACAATACCCAATAGAATTTTCAAATGCTAGTAGATATCAACAATATACATGTATTAGTTGTATCTTCCTCTGGTGTGTGTTGTGTTAAGCACCCAATATGCTACCTCTCTAGCCACTTCGATATTTATCAAACATCTATGCTTTCCTACAATGTCATGTTTCACTGCCATTATTTTTTCATTAATATTCAGAGAGTGTGGACACAATACAAAGGTGTTGAAGTTTAAACTTTCTATTGGGCTCAAAAGCCTCATTTTATGTAGTGGGCCACTCCACGTAGGCTTTGAGTGCATCGACAATGCATTGTAAGCTTGAATCAATGATAACACAAACTTACTAAAATATGAATGTTTGCTTAAGAGATGGAAGTGAAGGGTAGTGGAAGCCAAGGAGGAGAGGAACTTGAGAGATGAGGGGTTTTCTCAAGGATGGATTAAGAGAAGAACTTAAGGGAGAATGATTGTTCCTTACTTGAAAAATATATCCAAAGCGAACAAAAAACCTAGCCAAACCCGACTATAACAGTCTAAGTGAGGGATTTAGAGTTGACACGACAAAAAAAGAAGAGAAAACAATGTAATTGTTGCCCGGGGGATGCACTAGGAGAGAACAATAGAAATAAAGGAAACAACAAAGGGTAGCAAATTATCCATTATACTGAGTTAAATTAGTATCCCTAGAGAAAACCTCCTATGGAATTATTGTAGTTGACGAACAATAGCCCTTGGATGCTAATAATTGAATACATTACAAGGCCTTGTAGCTTGAATTAACATATGCCTTGTGCAAATTATGACTAGTTCTTGGAGCAAATGGCCACACCTACAAATTATGTGTGTTCTACAGAGGCTTGTAGGTTGATAATGAAACCAACGATGGCTCTAGAAATACATACTCCAATAACATAACTAATATTAATTTCAACTTAGTTGAAATCATTAAACCAACACTAGTTCTAGAGGGATCTAACACGAAATAGGAGTGATGTCAAATGATCCTCCAAGCAACTTCATGATGGATGGTTAATGAAATTAGGGAGGGTGCATGGCCAGATCCTCATATGTGAGTTCTTGATGGGATGATGACCATGCACTCTCCGACATTGCATGTGTTAGTCATTCCATTGAGGGGAGATTCATATTTGTAAGTATGACATTTCAAAACTTTAAATTTAAATTTAGTTAATAAACATATAATAACTTAATACTTACAATAAACTCTTTTTCTAAGCATGTGCACACTCCCTCTTTATATATACTTTATGCTATGCATATTACATTAAAAAATTAAATAAAAATAGTAATAAAACATGTCTAAAAAATTCCCTTTACATGTATGTAGTTATATGTATTATAAGGATTATAATAAAATTAATAATAAGAATTTTTATAGATAGAGATGTGAAATTTATATATAATATAAATAGTATTATAAAGAACAAGCATATGTCCATCTTAATTACAAATCTATTAAGTATCGAGAGGGATCACATCTTTCGACATTTTCTCAAAATTTTCACTCAAAATGAGTTTGCATCTCAAGAGATTTGATCCCTCTTGGCATTTGATAAAACCAACAAATATACATCTTAATTCCAAATCTATAAAGTGTCGAGAGGGATCAAATCTCTCAAGGTGCAAATATTTTCTTAAGTTTTGCACTCAAAAAGAGGTTTACATCACTAGAAGTTCAATCATTCTCTATGCTTGGTAGATTTAGAGTAAAGATAAATATTTTAATCAATACAATCTCCTTTTGTATTTTACAAATATAGAATAACCTAAATTAATATTAATTTTACCCTACTCTACTTCTATAATTTAGAAAAATAGAATATATCTTCAACCTAAATTAATATAGATTTTTGTATTTTAGAGAATGAGAATGTACCTTCAACCTAAATTAATCTAAGAATTGAAAACCATGCTCATATTAAAATTAAATATTAATATAATCCAGAATATTTTTTAAGAGAATGACTTCTTCAGATTAATCACAACAATATTTTTGGGGTCAATGTTCCAAACTCATCATCATGACATAGATGGAGGAAATAAATAATGCAAAAATGCTTGAATTCAACGGAAAAATCAAATAAAAAAAAAAGTCAACATTAATTAGTCAAAAACCAATAAAATAAAATAAAATTATTTAAACATATAAAAACATAAAAATAATAAAAAAATAACACAAGGAAAAATATAAATATTTATAAGGATGAATATATTAGAAGTTATTATTAAAAATAAGAACATTCTTTTTTAATTTGAATGAAAATAAGTTATCGAAAGTCCTATAAGGAGTTAATGGTATTAAATTTGATATTATGTATAAAAAAGTAAAAAGAAAAGTTTCAAAAAACTAAAAAAATTTCTTTTTCCCTTTTTATACATAATATCGAATTTAATACCATTAACTCCTTAGAGGACTTTCCATAACTTATTTTCATTCAATTAAAAAAGAATATTCTTACTTTTAATAATAACTATATATTTCATAAATACAAATATTTATAAATATAAATATAAAAAGTTATTAGAACTCATTATTGAAAACAAAAACTTTTTTAAATTGAATGAAAATAAGATTATTAATAGTTCAATAAATAAGGCTAAATCATGGGGCTAATATATAATTAAATTGGAAATAAATGGTTTTAAATTAGATATTATGTATTAAAAATATGAAAAAATAATTTTTTTAATTAAATAATTAATAATTAAATTTTCTCCAGATTCTCTTTTTTCCCTCATTTATTTATTTATTTCCTTAGATTATGGTTTTTTCCTCATTTGTTAAATTTCCTTCCTACTCTCTTTTTTCCCTCCTTATATATCTATAGACTCTGTCAATATATCTGGGTTTTTATTTTTGTGGAATGCATATATCCATTTGCTACATCTAGTTTGCTCATACAGATATTTGCTACATCTAGTTTGCTCATAGAGGGTTTGATAGATCCAGTTTTCTAATACAAATATTTGTTAGAAGGATTTGCTAGATCTAGTTCACATATACAGGTGTTTGCTAGATCTAGTTTTGTCGATACGGGGGTTTACTAGATCCAGTTCATTGATACAGGGGTTTGCTAGATCTAATTCGACGATTAAGGTGATTTCTATAGCTAATTCATTGAGGTAGGGGTTTTAGATAGAGGATTTTTATTGTTCTGTAATGCATATATCCATAGCTAGATCTATTTCCCTAATACACAAGTTTTGATAATGAAGGTATACCAACAATACTACATGGGTTTTGATAAAAATATTTTATTGCTGTGAGATTCATATATCCATAGCTAGATCTACAACTTTGATGCATGGGTTTTGATAATGCAGGTCTAACAATGATAAGAGCTCCATAACTCAGAAGCAAAAGAAGCATTAAGGTTTGAGCACCAAGTTTTATCCACTTACTCCAGTTAATTCCAAGAATAAAGGGTTTTTATTGTTGTGAAATGTATATGTCCATAGTAGTTATAGTTCAATGAACCCTCTTAACCCATTCACTAGATAATATAGAATTATCACAACTATATTGAATGGTTAGATATCTATTATTATAACTATCACCATGGTATATGGTAATCCATATCATTTTGACCTAACAACTAATACAAGTGTTTTAATAATGCAGGTCCATCCAATGGATTCACACATGAGAAAAATAGATTCACAATGGAGGGGAAAGACATGCATAATTTTAATGTTATGCTTTTGCATTTCCACTGTTCGAAGCTACATCATTAGAATTTGTGAGTGGCCTCTCCTGTTGCGCAAGGATATGTGCATGTTGAGGCCTTTCCATATCCCACCCCCTCCATATATCTAGTATACGTCGCATTCATATCCCTAGTATATTCCATGTGTCACTTCTACTACGTTGGTTTCTGCTCCTCCTTTGGTTACCTCGCCTGTTTCTTCTCCTCCGGCTCCTATATTTGAGGCTTCAATACCAATGGAAGTAGTAGAAAAAACCTCGGATGCTACGCTTGAGGCATCACCACCACTGACAATAGTAGAAGTGATCCGGATTTAAACAGGAACGCAACAAATTACAGAGATAACCATATACACAAAGATGCAGCGGAAATAATACTTCATTTCATTAATGGAAAAATACTGAAATATGCTTACAACCAGAAATGGAAATAAACCAGCTAGGGCGATGGTAGCTTATCTCTGAGAAGAGATGTGATGGCTACATGCCTCTGAACTGTGTTACAATGAGGCTCAAAGGCCTATTTATTGTTGAGAAACAATGGAAAACCCTTAACATTCCAAAACCTAACCCTAGGAGATGAAACGCCAAACTGTGGGCCCCGTTTGGGGGTAAATTGGTACATCAACTTCCCGGGGTCGTAACTTTGGCATATGATCTCCGTTTGACGCGTACAATAGCTCATTAGAAAGATCTATCCGAGCACTATCATTGTTGGAACGGGCAACATCGGTCCATTCCATGGACCCATGTTGCCCCTGGATTCCCCAAAAAACGTCGTTTAGGGCCTCAAAACGACTCCGGAAGTTCAGGACCCAAAAAACTGCTAAAAATAGTAAGTTGTGCTACAATTAAGGAAACTAAAAATGCTGAGAAAGACAATGGTGGGGGTCCAGGTGGACTTGGCAGGTGGCCACCAATATCCACCTGGATCATTCCTCCCCCCTTAGGAAGCAATGGTCCCCATTGCGTTGAGCTCCTCCATGAGATGAGGAAAATTCTGCTGAACTTGTTCCCTGGTGAGCCACTTGCCCTGCTGAAGGAGTTGGCCTGCTTTGACAACTCGATACAGTTGGATATTCTGTTGGTGAGTGTTCTTGATCTGTGTGTCCATGATCCGATCAGTTGCAGCTTGTTCCATGTAATCTGGATTTAATTATGTGGGTTTGAGTTGTTCTGCAATGTCGGATGTGTCTAGCAATGGTGGAAAGTATGGCCGAAGGCGGTCCACATTGAACACTGGGTGCAGGCCAAGGAATGGGGGAATGCTGAGCTCAAATGCATTGTCTCCCATAGCCTTAGTAATGGTGTAAGGACCATATCGGAGTGGTCTCAATTTCCGATAGGCTCCAGTAAGGCGTTCCTTTTGCAAATGCAACCAGACTTTGTCGCCCACCTGAAACTTGTGTGGCACCCGGTGTTGATCATGTCGCTGCTTGTACTTGGCATTTGATTTCTCAAGAATGTCATGGACCTGCTGGCGAATATGTTGGATGCGCTCAATGAAGTTGGTGGCCTTATCTGTTTCGGACTGGACATGAGCTGAATTCATGTGAGTAGCTGCAAGGGGCATGGCCACATCAATGGGGCATAGTGGCTGGAATCCCAAACCCACCTGAAAAGGGCTATGGCCAGTGGAGCTGTGAAGAGCTCGGTTGTAGCTGTGCTGAACATAGGGGAGGCTCTCGTCCCATGTGCGTGGATGCTTTGAGTTATACATGCGCAGAATGTGCACAATCATCCTGTTGACAACCTCTGTCTGGCCATCAGTTTGAGGATGGAAGGCTGTGGACTTCGTGAGTTTGGTGTCCAGCATTGACCAGAGACTGGACCAAAATGTGCTGAGAAACCGACTGTCCCGATCTGAGATGATAGACTGTGGGATCCCAAAGTGCACCCACACTCGTTCAAAGAAGAGTTTAGCAGTGGCTTCTGCTGTGATATTCTTCTTGCAGGCCATCATAATGGCCATCTTCGAGAACCTGTCGACGACCACAAAAACACAGTCATTTCCATGCTTAGTGGAAGGA
Organism: Pinus tabuliformis; assembly: GCA_031772625.1. NCBI lineage: Eukaryota > Viridiplantae > Streptophyta > Pinopsida > Pinales > Pinaceae > Pinus > Pinus tabuliformis. The sequence continues at coordinate 819,272,913 of CM062814.1, forward strand.
AGGCCTGACATGTAATCCATGGAGATGGATTCCCAAGGTCGACTAGGGGTAGGCAACGGGGTATAGAGGCCGTGCTTCTTAATGGTCGGTTTGGCAATGGCACAGGCAGTACATGATCGGATGTACTTCCCAACATCCTGTCGAAGATTCGGCCAATAGAAATAATTTTGCAGTACTGCCACTGTTTTCTCGACCCCAAAATGCCCAGCAGCCCGACTGTAGTGTGCTTCCCAAATCATCTTGGCACGCTCGCTTGAAGGAACACAGAGGTGACCGAGGTGGCATAATAGGGCATCCTGGAGGTGAAAATCTGCAACATGCCGACCCTCCAAGAGTGTCTGGTATGTGTGGCCGAATTCTGGGTCGCTTTTGTAGAGAAGTGGCCAATCAGAAGTCTCGTGCCCACAAGAGTTGAGCACGGTGGTTAGCGCCATGATCGGTGGTCGACTGAGGCAATCTGCAACATTATTGGTGCTGCCCTTTTTATACTTGATATTCAAGTGAAACTGTTGCAGGTATGTAGACCACTTCTGATGGCGATCATTCTGCAATTTCCCTTGGGTCTGTATGAACTGCAGAGGTCGGTGGTCTGTGTGGATGACCGTTTCCTTCCCCAAAATGTAATGCTTCCATTGTCGGCAGGCCTGTACAATGGAATACATCTCTTTATCATAAGTGGGGTACTTCCGGACTGTGTCTGAAAGTGTTTCACTGTGATATGCCACTGGATGTCCATGTTGAGTAAGGACTGCCCCAATAGCATAGTCAGAGGCATCTGTCTCGACCTCAAATGGTTGTTGTAAATCTGGTAACGCGAGCACTGGTGCCGTGCAGAGGCGATCCTTCAATTCCCTGAATGCCTTCTGTTGAGATTCAGACCAAAAGAATTTTGCTTTCGCCCCGCCCTTGGTGACTTGACTCAAGGGCCAAGAAATATGAGAAAACCCCAACACAAACCTGCGGTAGAAGTTGGCAAGACCTAGAAAGCTGCGGAGCTCTGTTAGAGTGGTTGGAGAGGGCCAATCCCGAATGACTTGGATCTTGGCTGGATCGACATGCACCCCTTGTTCATCAATGATGTATCCCAGATACTGAACCTGGGTCATGCCAAAAGTGCATTTCTCCAAATTGGCACATAGCTTGTGTTGCCGCAGTGTTTGGAGAACCTGTCGGATGTGGTGGAGGTGCTCTTCCCAACTCTGGCTGAAGATCAGAATGTCATCCAAGTATACTACTACAAAGGAGTTGGTGAATGGCCGCAAGATGTCATCCATTAGCCTCATAAAGGTTGCAGGAGCATTCGTCAATCCGAAAGGCATGACCAACCATTCGAAGAGGCCCTCCTTGGATTTGAAGGCAGTCTTCCACACATCGGAGGGTTCGATTGGTACCTGGTGATATCCTGACTTCAGATCGATCTTGCTGAAATATTTCGCCCCCTTTAGTTGGTCTAGGAGGTCATCAATCCGTGGGATCGGGTACCTATTACGGACAGTGATCTTGTTCAGCGCCCGATAGTCAATACAGAGTCTCCACGTCCCATCCTTCTTCTGTACCAACATGATCGGGCTCCCACAGGGCGATGAACTCGGACGGATGTGACCTTTCTGCAGGAGCTCCTGAATCTGCCTCTTGATTTCATTGTTCTCCAGAACGGAGCGCCGATAAATTGGTCCATTGGGTAGCGGCGCACCTGGGGTCAGATCGATGGAGTGCTTGACTTGACAGTGCAGAGGAACCCCTGCCGGGGAGGTGAAGATGTCCTCGTACTCCTCCACAACCTTGTCCATCTGTAGTTGTCGTGCAGAGGGACCCCGTTTGGAGGCCGCGGCCACTGTCTTCTTCTTTCCTTGAGGGCGTATCATCAGGAAAACAAATTTCCTGGTTTTGGAAATGATCTTACTGCATTGTTTTGCAGTAATCAAAGAGATGGCGGCAGGTGGTGCTACCTCTGGTATCCTGAACAACTTATTTCCCAATGTAATAATAACAGCACGGGGCCTTGATTCATACACAGCATGTCGCTTCCACAAGTATGGTTGTCCTAGTAATACATCACAAACTTCAAGGGGAGCAATGTCACACAATACCTCATCCGTGAAGGGCTTGATGTTGTATGGAAGGCGACACTGCTGGCTCACGCGAAGATCTCGTCCTTGGTGAAGCCACCCAATGGTGTATGGTTGTGGATGTGCTGTGGTCGGTAAGCCCAACCGCTTCACGACCTCTGCCGAAATGAGGTTCTTTTGACTCCCGCTATCAACAATGAACTGTATCGGGGAGCCCTTTACCCACATCTGGGAGTGGAAGAGACGCTCCTCCTCCTCTGGATCTTCGGGTTCATTTTTCTGGATCTTTGCGGTAGCAACAGTGGCGCTGGGATCCGCATCAATGATCTGCTTCCCTTTTTCATACCCCTTATCGGGTTCTGACTCAGAGTCGGAACATGCATCTGATTCTGAAACCTTTAGCTCAGCCACCAGTGACTGCTTGGCCCGACACTCACTTGTGTTGTGAGTGGAGCTCTTATGGAACTCGCACCATTTTCCAGTGTCCTTTCTCGGCTTCGCGGCGCTGTTCTTTGCTTGCGGCTTCGACTGGTTGTCTTGGGCTGTCCCGCCTTGGCTTTGTCCTTTGTTCTGTGGTTTAGGGGCACCTTTCCCCTGCTTTGGATTCGCAGATCCAAAGTCTCGCTTCTTTTGTTTAAACTTCTGCTCGACCTTGACGGCATATCGGTATGCTGCGCCGAGCGAGGGGATGTTTAGGAATTGTATTTCTTCCTGGATGTACTTGTGCAGGCAGCCACGGTATTTGAGTATCAAATGTTGCTCTGAATCCTTGATACCCAACTTTGTGCGAAGGGTATGGAAAAGATTGGTGAACTCCGGCACGTCTTGGTCCCTTCCCTGCCGCAGCGTGGTCCACTTTATGTATTCATCCTCATAGCTTCCGACAGGGTAGTACTGCTCCTTGATGGCATCTCGGAACGAATCCCAGGTGGGTGCGGCTGAAAATAGTGAGCCAGTACTTTCATCCTTCTGCTCGCAGTAGGTTTCCCACCAGTCCTTGACGTGGGGGGCTGCTTTGAGAAGAGCAAAAACAATCTTTTCCCGACTCGAAAATTCATGAACAGAAAAATAACCCTCTAGCAGATTTAACCATTTATCTACGGCATCTGCGTCTATCTGACCCTCGAATATGGGGATTTCAAAATTAACTTGTACCTTAAAGGGTGTGGCGTTTCCAGAGTAGCTGCTGGAAGCCGATGCGTTGCTTCTGGGTAGCCGCTGAAGGATCTGGGCAAAGCTGTCCATCATCGCGTTCCGTTGTTGCTCGAGGGCTTCTTCGAGCAAGATTTTGATGGGATCTCCTGCCCCCTCGTCTTTCTTCTCGTCCGCCATGGGAGGCCGTCGGGATTTGCGAGGCTGGTCTTGCAAAGGTTCAACCAGTTCAAGCCCTAACTCCTTATATCCCGACCTTGTTGGGGACATGCAAAGAAAAACAGAGAAAAAGCAGACCGCTCTGATACCACTGATCCGGATTTAAACAGGAACGCAACAAATTACAGAGATAACCATATACACAAAGATGCAGCGGAAATAATACTTCATTTCATTAATGGAAAAATACTGAAATATGCTTACAACCAGAAATGGAAATAAACCAGCTAGGGCGATGGTAGCTTATCTCTGAGAAGAGATGTGATGGCTACATGCCTCTGAACTGTGTTACAATGAGGCTCGAAGGCCTATTTATTGTTGAGAAACAATGGAAAACCCTTAACATTCCAAAACCTAACTCTAGGAGATGAAACGCCAAACTGTGGGTTCTGTTTGGGGGTAAATTGGTACATCAACTTCCTGGGGTCGTAACTTTGGCATATGATCTCCGTTTGACACGTACAATAGCTCATTAGAAAGATCTATCCGAGCACTATCATTGTTGGAACGGGCAACATCAGTCCATTCCATGGACCCATGTTGCCCTTGGATTCCCCAAAAAACGTCGTTGAGGGCCTCAAAACGGCTCCGAAAGTTCAGGACCCGAAAAACTGCTAAAAATAGTAAGTTGTGCTACAATTAAGGAAACTGAAAATGCTGAGAAAGACAATGGTGGGGGTCCAGGTGGACTTGGCAGGTGGCCACCAATATCCACCTGGATCAAGAAGCATACATAGCAACTGTAGCCACTCTCTACTGCCAAGTTGTACTTTTGAAAGGTCAAACATCAGGCGTGGACCATCTAAAGCATATGGAAACCTTTGAACTCTTCTCCATATCTTAGCTGTTTTAAAATACCTCTAACCTAATGTATATGATACCATCTAAAGCATATGGCGACCTTTGGACTTTTCTCCATGTCTTAGCTATTTTACAATTTCGCTAACGTTATGTATATGATCTAATGTTATGTATATGATACCAACAATGTTTGGTTACAAAATCGATGTATATGATACCAACGACGTTTGGTTACAAAATTTATGAATATGGTACTCCCACTTGTATGTTCAAGCTTTCATTTGTTGAATAATGGTGTGATCAAGGCTCACAGCCTCACTGCTTTTCTCACCACATATCACTACATTATAAGATTAAATTTTACATGCCTTATGTACATTTTGAAAATTATCAACATTATTTTGATAGAGAACTATTATGTATGGTTATATTATTATCTTTGGATGGATGTTTTGAATTTACCTTAGAATAATGATATTCATGAAAGATTCTGGTAATCACACATTTGAATTTTAGTTGTTTTGATTAAATATGACGATGATATTATTAGTATTGTCTTGTTACTTTATATATGTGTTGAAAATTGTCAATGTTTTTTTATGGAGAATTATTATGTATGTCGACGTTACTATTTCTGGATGGATGTTGTAAAGCTACCTTAGAATAATGATATATGTGATAGGTGTTGATTTGGTAGTCATATATGTTTATTGAAAATTGTCAATGATTTTTGATGGAGAATTATTATATATGATGATACTATTATTTCTTGGATGGATGTTTTCAATTTCCTTTAAATTTACTTACAAACATTATGTTATCAATTTTAATTGTGATATCTTGTTTAATGATATTTAGAAATTGTAATATATCTCACTATGTAATTGAAATCAGTAAAATGAATTCATAAAGGGGGTCATAAATGGAAAGAAAAGTACACTCTAAACAAGAAGCTAAATGTGGATGTAATTATGGATGTAAAAATGTAAGTAGAATTGGATTTTAAACTGTGTCAAGACAAGAAGAAAACAAGGAAAAAAAGAGGGTTTTAAACAAGAAGTAAAAAATGTGCAACGCTAGACACAAAAGGGAACAAAACAAGGCATAAAAAAGGATACCAGGGTGCAAACAAGGACACAAAAATGGACACTAAACTAGATGCAAAAAAGGAAACACAACTAGACATAAAATTGAATGCAAAAGGGGATGCCAAGTTGGGTGCTAAAAAGAAACAAAAAATGATGCAAATTTAGATGCCAAATGAGGATGCAAAGAATGGTGTAAAATTGGGATGCAAAATTGAGCTAAAAAATGGTGAAACCAAGGACACCATATTGGATGCCAAAAATGATGCATAACTAGATGCAAATTTAGACTCAAACCTAGGCGCAAAATGAGATGCAAATGTGGACACAAAATGAGGAAGAAAAAATGATGAAAATTTGGATGTTGAAAAGGATTCAGTATTAGACACCAAAAATGATGCAAAATTGGATGCCAAAAATAGTGCAAAAATAGGCACAAAAAATGGTGCAAAACCAAATGCAAAAATAAATACAAAATTAGAAGCAAAAACTGATGTAATACTAGATGCAAAAACTGACACAAACTAGGTGCAAAAAAGGCATTAAATTGCATGCAAAATATGGTGTAAAACTTGATGCAAATGATGGCATAAAATTGGAAGCAAAGAATGGCATAAAATAGGAAGCAAAAAACGACAAAAAACATATGCAAAAAATGGCGCGAAACTAGAAGCAAAACCTATTGTAAAACCATATACAAAGCTTGATACAAAATCCGATGTAAAAGGGGATGCAAAATATGGTGTAAAAAAGGATGCAAAATCTGGTGCAAAAAAGGATGCTTTAAAAATTGTACAATAGAGCTAGTTTTAGCGCCAGGCTGCTCATCCTAACTGGAAAAAAAATGCACTAAAATCTGGTGCTAAATATGACGCAAATTACCTGTTTTGTTGTAGTGAAAGGCTAGATTTAACCCAACTAGGATCCTTGACATCACCATGTAATCTGATTTTTTGTATGAGGTATCTGCCTCATAAAATAAGCCCAAAATGTTTCCAACCTCTCTAGATACTTCATCATACTAGAATTGTAGTGGAATGGCCAGAAGTCGAACCCAAGTGGGTATCACCTAGAGTCGCTCTATTCTCGCATCAAAATCTATAGTCAATTTTTTCAGATACAAGGCCTATGAACCCCACTTCCATCATTGTTGTAACAAATTTTCCATGTCTTCCCAAGTTGCCATGAGCCAACCCATCCATCCTTTTGCAAGGATTAGGCATCGAGGGGCCTAGCCTAATATAGGGGAAAAGTTCTTTGTAGTCAAGTTTTTCATCGCTGCCATGCTCATTTTATTACTTGAAAACAAACCCACCATCTTGGTTTCCTCCATCTTTGAGATATCATTGAGTTTGATGTCTTCCCCAAGGATAAGGCTAGGTTCATCAGCCTTTCTCTTTACACACTTCTTGCTTGTTTTTGGTGTGTCCTTCCTTGCCAACTGGAGTGAAGGCAAACAACTTGTCATAGATATACCGCCACTATGCATTTCCTAGTTTAAAATTTTGGTAAGGAAACTAAGAGGGGAGATTGGAATACTAAAGTCATTTACCAGTGCAAAGGAAGGAAGTATTGTTGGGTCCTCTACCTCCAATGTGATGAAAAAAGGTGGTTTTGATAACAATGAGATGACTAAATCCATTCCTAAAAGAAAACCAAAAGTGGCCAGATCGAAGGCAATGTAGGGTTTTTGGGGTCTCTCAAGAGGAGAGAGTGTTGTAACGAAGATTTAACGTGTGGATGCGCTGGAGGTGGCCTAAGGAATAAACGCTTCTGACATGTTAATCAAGGTGTACATCATACGGAAGGGAGTCAATTATTCTGACAAAGTCGTCACCCGAGGTGTGAGGTTCGTTGTTAGAGAGGTCCCTCCTAGAGTGGACCAAATTTGAAGGCCTTCATAAGAATCCTCTAAGTAATACACTAACTCTTCTTCCATGGAGGCTGATTCCCAATAATAGGAAAAAATCACTCAATTTAGGATGGATGATCACAGGGAGACAAGAAAAGGAGGGAAAATGCTTCAAAAGTATACTGACAAATTTTGGAAGTGAATAGTGATGGATGGATTCCTCATTTCTTCTTCTCTTTAGAACTCTTCAAATAGGTAGTTGGGATCATGAACTTAATTGGCATAACCACTTCTAGCATCTTGGAAGTTACAAAAGATTAGGTATTTCATCTAACACATTTTGAGCCAATTTTCAATATAATCTCTTATCAGTGCTATAATTATGTCTTGTTTGCCTTTAAGTGAAAATGGATCATCTTCAATAACTTTACTTTCGGGATGCATTTCTCATAAGGTAGTCATATGATATTCATCATCATTTACAAACTTAACCAACCATTTTTACATTTCTTCTTTAGGGAAGTTAATTAGGGTGTTAAATTCATTATCCCATGAAACTTTGAGTTTATTTAATTTAGATTCAAGGGTCTTTGATTATCATCATGGAATATCACTTCTCTTCCCTTCCACTGAGTTATAACTAGCTATTAGTTGTCAAAAGATATCCATCTTTTCCAACCAACAAACTTTTATCTACTTTATTATGCTTTTAGAATGAGGACCCTGTTGTTTGGAATCAAATTTGGGCGCACACTTGGAACAAGCTCTTTGAAGTTGAGTACTTTTGGCACGCAACCAACCTTGACCATGTTAGCAATCTTTTTCTTTGGTGAGAGATCAAAGTACCAATTGTAGGTTGTAGAACAATAGATCTATTTAGTGAGATAAAGAATTAATGGTATCTCAACATAACAATTTTTTATTCATTTTGTTCACTATCCTCACTTTTAATAAATGGCAATATCTATGTAGGGATTATTGATATAAATCATAACCTTTTTTCGGTAGGTGGCTGAAATCATAATTAATCATTAATGAAAAATCCTTTTGGTGTGTACACCTACTCTGGAGTGCATGTGAAATATTGATAGTAATTGTGGGATGCATGTAGAGAGTAGGACGTAGAGGCTATGTAGGACACGTTGTAAAGAAAAGTCAACACAGAGGGAAAGGAAATATGATTGTAAGCGAAGGGGTACGAGAAATAAACTAAGTGCACCATTGGCATGGGTTCCTTATGAAAAATGCAGAGAATAAAGTTCATACGATATGCGGAGCACAAATTCCATATTTCTATTGTCAATAAAACTTACGAAATGGCCAAGTATATGCTTGTAGATAAATGTTGTGCATGTGTTAATGCAAAGAGTTGTAAGATGAGGAGGAAAGCATTCTTACTATAGAGAATGAAGTACTATACATGAAAATGTATCAAATTTCATGTATCAAAGACGTAGTAGTGGTAAAGTGTGATATATGTGGCGAAAATTCCAATTTCAATTTCTCGTGGCTGGTCTTCAGGAATAGGAATCTTACTTGGGAGGTCCTTCAAAAGAAAGGTTGGCATGGTCCGGGCAGATGCGCCATGTGCCAGAATGCAGCTGAGACAAATTTTCATATGTTCTTCCAATGTGCTTCATCTCTCCATATCTGGTATGAACTTTCTTTGTCTTTTTGTTTTCCTTACCTGGTCTTTTCCTCTGTTCAGGATGGCTTTAAATGGTGGAGCGAGCAGAGTTTATCACGGCGAACTTTGTTTATCCTTGTCTGCTGGTTCTTGTGGAAATGGAGGAATGCTAATATTTTTCAAGATTCAGGGGCGCCTTTGAACTCTACTCTGTTGCGAATTTTGGCAAGTCACGACCTAAATGGCTGATTTTGGACCTTGATCCTCAATTATGTGTCTCTTATAAGGGATTGTTGATATGTTTTGTTTTTGAAAGCGTTTCAATCTTGTAAATCTTTTCAGTTTGGCCTGTTAATATGTGCTGATCGGTCTAAGACAATTCTGAAAGTTTTTGGACTGATATGATATTATATTTTGGTATCTGGTAATTAGTTATTTGGAATACCTGATACTCTTCAGTATATTTGGAAAATCTGTTTCCAACATATCTATGTATTCAGATCATTATATTCTCTTAATATAAGCTATGATGGTTTTTTCTCTCTGAAAATTCCAATTCCAATTCCAATTTCAATTCCAAATTAATATTTATATTGTAATAATTTAAACAAGGTCAAATTATATTATATTCAAAATATAGTCTATCCATAATTTTGCCCTTGAACTTATTGTGGTTATTGCACATACCATAATCTTGTTTCCATTGTGGTCCACTCCTCAAACGCTCTTGTGCTTTTGATTTTTGGTAATTGGGTGTGAACAATTTATACATCCCTCAACATTTCCAAAGCTATTGGCTTTCCATCAATACCTCAACATTTCCCAAAGCTATTGGCTTTCCATCAATATAGATATATACATTATTATTTTAATTAATTTCTTTTCTTCTAATATAATTTGTTGAAAGCCCATATTTTTATGTGCTTTGTAACACCCAATTTTCTTTGAACCTGTAATGATAATTATGACCCACTGTCACTGTAAATTACAACGTAGACACTTTCATGACTTTTATAATTATTATGTACACATTTTATAATTATGGTATAGTGTTTATTATGTTGTTATAGTGTTTATTATGACGAAAAAATGACAAAATTCATAGGTGACATAATAAGTTTTAAGACAAAGCTCAACAAGCTTGAGTTTCCACAGAACATTTGATGACATAATCAAAGATGTTCACTAATATCCTTGTTTTGCTAGCAAGTTTGCTTTGAGGTGTCAACATAAGAATCATATAATTATGCACATCTAAACTATAATGGAATACTTGGAAGATAAAACACATGGTCTATAATTCTCCTTATCATTTTGGAAATGCTCCAAAATCATACCCAACTTGCTAATAATGGAAGGCAAGTATGAGCCTCCCTGTTCACCTTATGAGTAGATATCATAACCTTGCATGATGCATTATTTCCTCCCACTGTAAATTGGAATGTCCATATTTTAAGTGTAAACTTAACCTCTAACTAGGCCCATCCTCTCTCTCTCTCTCATATATATATTAACAACCTAGATCCATCTCAACTCTGGATCTATCAAGTGCCAAGAGGGATCAAATCTGTTTTCACTATAAAAGAGGTTTGTACTTTATGAGATTTTATCTCTCTCAATGCTTGGTAGGTTCAGAGTTAAGATGGATCTAGGATAGTAGAATATATATAAGAATAACATTGACAAAAACCATGCATTGTCAAAATTGCCAATTGTAAATTGACTATTTTACCTCAATTTGATTTAAGTTATTATTTTAATCATTTTATTTTATTAGTTTAATTTAATTTTTATTTTTATGTAATTTGACTGAGTCAAAATGTTTACATAACATAATTGGACATGAAATCACAAGATATCTTCCATACTGAATTGGAGAGCGCCTCTTGATGCAACAACATAATTAACCTAAATATTAGGAAGTATGATTGCCTACTCATTTTAGCAAAAAAATATAAGCTTATTTAAACTCTCTTAGATATTTGGATCCCTTGGAGCTTATTGTCAATCAATCCCTTAACGATTTTGTCACTGAAGAAACAATGAGGGAGTTATATATAAATAAAACCATAACTTAATATCAATCTAAGACCTTGAACTGTCTACAATAGGGCTACTATGATGCCACATCGAAAGAATATTTGATAATGAAACTAGGAGTGCTTAACCCTATCTCATGTGGACAACTTGTTTACCTGCAATACATAGAATATTCAATCACATGTCGCATGGTATAGTAGATGTCTCGTGGAAGGTATGAATGTTTGTGACAAAAAAATGGTACGAGTTGCATTCAATTCCATACTGCATATAATGATTGGATGCCAACTGTAACAGCCCTAGTGAAACTTCCATGTAATAAAAGTAAATAAAGGCAAAATAATAACCACGGTTGATGGGACACTTATTCCAAGCTGAATGTTGGGCAAAATCCTAGTGATGGGGATCACTTGTGATTGTTTATGGCTAAGGAAATTGGAAAAGGCAATGGCTAAGGCTTTGGAAAGACAAAATGGCATTTTTGGCACATTTATTTATGAAAATAATGGAAATTAGGAGAAAAGGGAGGTGAAAGGTCACATGTTGCATGTGAGGAGGAAATTAAAGGAAAATAATGGAAAATGAATAAAATAGAGGCCTGATTCATAAAAAGGCTTCCGAGGATCAGTTGGTAACCTTTTGTCAGTTCAATTTCGGAGCTCTCTCATTATTCTCTCTCTCTCTCTCATATTCTTGGAGAATTAGGGTTTTCTTGGAGCACTCTTGGTGGGTGTGGAAATGGGTGTGGTGATCCCAGAGTGGAAATGGGGAGTCATTTCCATGGAATTCATTACAGGTTTGGCGAAGACAGTGAGGCAACATGATTCCATCATGATTATTGTGGACAGGTTGACGAAGGTTGCACATTTCATTCCAGTGAAGCCTACATTTTTAGCTAGTGATGTAGCATAGGTATTCATCCGAGATGTGGTTAGATTGCACGATGTTCTGAAGAAGATTGTGTTAGACAGGGATGTGAAGTTCACTTCCAAGTTTTGGAAGGACTTATTTACAGGTTTGGGCACAGAGTTGGCCTTTAGTACGACTTATTATTCACAGACAGATGGACATACAAAGAAGGTTAACAAGATATTGGAGGACATGTTGAGGATGTATGTGATGCATCAACAATGAAAGTGGGAAGAGTACCTTCCATTGGTAGAGTTCACATACAACAATGGGTATTAGGAATCTTTGAGAATGAGTCTTTTTGAGGCATTTTATGGATGAAGTTGTAACACTCCCATCAGTTGGAGTGATCCGGTTAACAATGTATTAATTGGACCATATATGTTGGCATACATAGAGCAGGAAATGCAGGTTATAAAGGAAAATATAAAGGAAGCACAAGATAGGCAGAAAATCTATGCAGATTGGAACAGGTTGTTCAAGGAGTTCCAGGTTGGGGAACAAGTGTACTTGTGCATCAAATCGAAGAAGAGCTCCTTGCGGATTGGATCATGTGCCAAGATGGCACCATGGTTTTGTGGACCCTTCAGTATCATTGAGAGGATTGGGCTAGTAGCCTATCGACTTACACTGCCTCCGACAGTGAAATTCCATGATGTTTTTCATGTGTCATTGCTTAGTATGTATGTTAAATATGTTGATCATGTGATTGACTGATTTGTATTGCAGGTGGAGCCAGATGGAGAATTCCAATCAGAGCCTCAATGTGTATTTCAAAAAAAGGTTCTCATGGTCTAGAACCAAGTAATCAAGCAAGTTAAAGTGTAATGGAAGCACTTTGGGCCCGATGCAATGGGAGATGGCATATCAGATGTAGACTATGTATCCTTCCTTGTTTGTGGGTTGAGGCAAAGCAGTTTTGGCTTGGTGTTTTGGTTTGATTTTGGTATATCTTTTGGTATATGTTTTGGATATATGTTTGGTGATGTTGGTTTATGTACATATGTATATGGATGTAAATACCACCATGAGATATGTTATAAAGCTCCAATAAGCGGTATAGGTGTCATGACATTATGATGTTATGTTGTTATGTTTTCATGTTGGTTTGTTTCTCAGTGGGTTGACCATTGTAAATATTGCATTGAGCTAAGTTATAAAGCTCCATTGACAGTATATTTTGCAGCTTACAGTAGTTTTGTGGTTATAGGTGTTGTTGAACACCGAGGACGGCGTTCCCCCAAGGGGGGGGATTCTGTAACAACCCTGGTGAAAATTCCATGTAATAAAAGTAAATAAAGGCAAAAATAATAACCACGGTTGATGGGACACTTATTCCAAGATGAATGTTAGGAAAAATCCTAGTGATGGGGATCACTTGTGGTTCTTTATGGCTAAGGAAATTGGCAAAGGAATGGCTAAGGCTTTGGAAAGGAAAAATGGCATTTTTCACACATTTGTTTATGAAAATAATGGAAATTAGGAGAAAAGGGAGGTGAAAGGTCACATGTTGCATGTGAGGAGGGAATTGAAGGAAAATAATGGAAAATGAAGAAAATATAGGCCTCATTCATAAAAAGGCTTTTGAGGATTAGTTGGTAACCTTTTTTCAGTTCAATTTTCTCTCTCTCTCATTATTTTCTCTCTCTCTCTCATACTCTTGGAGGCTTAGAGTTTTCTTGGAGCACTCTTGGTCGGTGTGGCATACTTGGATTCTTGGAGCAAGAAGGAAAAGGAAGAGCAAGAAAGTGCAAGAGGGCATGGAGATCAACAATTACATCATATTTTCTTGCAGGTACCGAGTTGCATGTATGTTTTCTTTGTTGAGATTGCAACAAGATGATGGAGCTTAGTGAAAAGAGTCGCCTTCACTAAGTGGGCCCGCAGGCTATTTTTGGCGCAAGTCTATTTTTAGACTATGTCTATTTTTAGACATATGGATCATGTCTATGTTTATGGATGATTGATCAAGTTGGGAAAAATAGATGGACTTCTATTTTTGATGAAAGTGTGAGTGATCACAGTGTGAGTGATCAAGTCTATTTTTAGACTGGCTGTCAAAAATAGAAAAGTCAAATATTATTATCTCACAATAATATTTGGACTATAAACTTAATCTTATTCTCTTGGAGCACTTCAGTTTGAGCTACGGAAGTGGCACATGCAGCTGTCAGAAGGAAATTCGTTTTTCTTATGAGTCAGTTGAGTTGTTGCATGCATGACTTCAGTTAGAACTCAAGTGAGTTGAGTTTAGTGGACTGGAGGTACAGTTGATGGAGTTGTGTTCAGTTTAACTTAGTTAAACTGGTTGTAGTTAGTCTAACTGCAGATAGACTAATGATGAGTTGTTAAACTAATTATTAACTCATAATACAACTAAAGAATACATCAGTTAACTCAGTTGCATGTCAGTGCATGTTCAGTTCAACAGGGACAGGTGGTAGAGAATCAGATTGCTATCAGTTGTGACTATAGTTGTGCACCAGATCTTGCACAATCAAAGGATTGAGTATGCCAATGAGTTTTCTCACGTATTTGGCCCGCATTTTAGCCTTTGCTCACGTCCACAAAGAGTGAGTGACTATTTTGCAGGTGAAAATCGAGTTTGGGAAGCTATTCTCATCACTTCTTGAGCAGGTATTGAGCAGTGGAGGCAGGCAAGCAGTGGAAGAGATTTGGAGATCAGATCTGAGCTGTATTGTGTGTAACAGAGGTGGAGATACTTGTGAGAAGTATTATGCTGTGTAATGTTACATGACTCAATCATTAATATACAGATAGTGTGGGGTTTTTAGCGAGATGCTTTCCCCGTGATACATACTGTGTTAATGTGTGAATGCTCTTGATGTTTTATTGTTATTGATGCTGCTATATTCTTGATCAACGTAGAGGAGCTTATGTATTGTGTATGTTTTCCGCATTAGTACATGATCAGGATAATCTCCATTGAATATGTGTTAAATTATTCAAAAGTTTCTACATGGTATCAGAGCTAGATAATTGTAGAAAAAGTTTCTACATGGTATCGGAGCTGCTTGATTTGTAGAAGAGATTTTTACAGGATATCAAGCGAGGGTTGATCGGAAGCAGTTGAGTTGGTTGCTGGTGGAATTCGAATTTGCAGCAGTGTTGTTGAAAATGTCTTTCAACGGATTGGAAATGTTATTCCAAAGCAAGAGCGAATTGGCGCTCAAGGATAAACTCAGTAACAATAAAGGTGAGAATGGATCTTCATCAAAGGTATCTGATGAAGAGAATTGCGCTTTGGCTGCCAAAGCAAAGAAAGGGAAGAACGAGAAAGCTTCTCATTCCGGTGCGAAAGGCAAGAAGCAGGATATGTCCAAAGTGAAGTGTTTTCACTGTCACCAGCACGGACACTATGCCACTAATTGTCCGCAGAAGAAGAAGAACAAGCAGGCTGCTGGATATTCAGCAGGAGAGGCTCTAGCCTCACAGTTTGAGCTTGATTTTTCATTGATCTCATGCTTGGTTTCAAGTGTGATGGGATCAGTGTGGTTTCTGGATAGTGGTGCGTCTTTTCACATGACGGGAGATAGAGATTTGTTCTCTGATCTGGAGGACAAAGATCTTGGAGTGCACATCGAGATGGGCGATGATGGTAGATACAGTGCGACCGGTATCCGTACCATTTCCTTTGAGAGGGAGTCTGGTAAACCCTTTGTATTGAAGGAAGTCATGCATGTTCCAGGATTGAAGAAGAATCTCATCTCAGTGGCGATGTTAGAAGACAAGGGGTATGATGTTGTTTTCAGCGAGGGAAAGGCCTTCCTGCGCAGCAAGACAACTGGTGAGACCCGGAAGATAGGGGTTCGAGTGAGGAACCTTTATCAGTTGCATGTAGATGGATGCGCAACAATGGCAGACAAGGCAGAAGGATTGGTGAGCCGGGATGATGGCGAGTTGTGGCACAGGAGATTGGGTCACCTTCACCATGGAGCCTTGAAGATACTGCAGCAGATCACTACAGGGCTTCCTAAAGGCACACTTGCGCAGTCAGATCAGTGCAAGGGGTGTACTTTGGGGAAGTTTGTGAAAGCCACCTTTCACGAGAAGGATAGTCGCGCCACGACGATCCTTGAGAGAATTCACACAGACGTGTGTGGACCTTTCTCAGTTGCTTCGACAGCAAAACACAGGTATTATGTGATTTTTGTTGATGATTTCTCTCGTAAGTGCTGGATCTTCTTCATGCAGAAGAAGAGCGAGACATATTCAAAGTTCTGTGAATTCAAAGCACTGGTCGAGAAGGAGTCGGGGAAGAAGGTGAAGGCTCTTAGGAGCGATAATGGTGGTGAATACATCTCGGACGAGTTCAAGGATTTCTGCAAGGCAGAAGGGATTCGTAGAGAGCTCATAGCTCCCCATAACCCACAGCAGAACGGGGTAGCTGAGCGGAAGAACAGAACGATTGTGGGTGTTGCACGGGCAATGTTGCATGATCAGGGCCTACCCCTTCACTTGTGGGCGGAAGCATGCAATACAGCAGTTTATGTGCAGAACCGTTGTCCTCATAGGATACTTGGCATGAGTACACCCGAGGAGGCTTATTCTGGTAAGAAGCCTGATCTTTCTCATTTGAGGATTTTTGGTGCTAACGTTTACATGCATGTGACGAAGGATGCCAGAAAGAAGTTGGAACCGACTGCAGAGGTTGGGATATTTGTGGGGTACACTGATACGCCCCACAACTATCGTGTGTATTTGCCAGACAGTGGTAAAACTGTTGTGCGACGGGATATAAAATTTCAGGAGGAGAAAGCCATGAAGTGTTCGCTTGAGAGGGAGCAACACTTTCATGCAAATGAGGAGCTATTAGTTCCTAAGGATGAGCTTCAGGACGTGGATCAGCCACAGGACGAGGTTCATGGAGTGGAAGAGACCACTCATGCAGCGCCAACCATCAGAGGGCGAAAGCGCTTGACAGAAGCTGAGCGACTGGCTCAAGATGCAGAGAAAGTTGTAGGACCACCTACAGCCCAACGCAGGCAGAGACAGTCACCTGATCGGTACACTGGATACATGGCTCTTATGAGCAAGTGTGTTGTGACTAAGCCATCCTCTTTCGAGGAAGCTGTGGAGGATCCCGCATGGGTAGACGCCATGGTGGAAGAGTATGATTCTATTGTCAGAAACAGTGCATGGGAGATTGTTCCTAGACCGGAAGGGAAATCAGTGGTAGGTTCGAGATGGATCTACAAAGTTAAGCAGGCAGCTGACGGGAGTGTGGAGAAGTACAAGGCAAGATTTGTTGCCCGAGGCTTTTCACAGATTGAGGGGATCGATTATGAGGAGACCTTTGCACCTGTCGCAAGGTATTCTTCCATACGGACGATTCTTGCTCTCTCAGCGCAGATGGGATGGCACATTCATCAGATGGATGTGAAGACTGCGTTCCTCAACGGAGTCATTGAGGAGGAGGTGTACATTGAGTAGCCCGAAGGCTTTGAAGTCTTCAGCAGCGAGTCGCATGTGTGCAGGCTCAAGAGAGCGTTGTATGGGTTGAAGCAAGCACCACGTGCTTGGTACACACGGATAGACAGCTATTTCACAGGACTTGGATTCTCCAAGAGCGAGGCGGATCCGAACCTATACCAGATTGTGGTGGAGGGTAAGTTGCTTATCATTGTACTGTATGTTGATGATTTGATTCTAACGGGTGATGAGCTGTTGATACTGTCATGCAAGAAGGATCTTGCTACAGAGTTTGAGATGAAGGATTTGGGCCTCCTTCACTATTTCCTAGGATTGGAAATATGGCAGCACAGTGGTGGACTGTTTGTTTCTCAGGGCAAGTATGCTCGGGAGATACTGGAGAAGTTCAACATGCATGGCTGCAAGCCTGTTGATACTCCTCTTCCTGGAGGTTGGAGGAAGGAGGATGCCACTTCGGGAGAAGAAGTGGATGCCACTGTTTATCGACAGTTGGTGGGGTCGCTGATGTATTTGGTCAATACACGACCTGATATATGCTATGCAGTTAACCAGCTTTCACAAGCTATGGTTAAGCCTACCAAGCTCTTCTGGAAGGCGGGCAAGCATGTATTGCGCTACTTGAGAGGCACATCGGGATATGGTTTGTGGTACAGACAGGAGGATGAGGTGAAGCTATGTGGCTTCACGGATGCAGATTGGGCAGGGAGCCCAACAGACAGAAAGAGCACATCAGGAGGGGTCTTCAGTATCGGATCGACAGCAGTTTCTTGGTACAGCAGGAAGCAGAGATCTGTGGCACTCAGTTCAGCGGAGGCCGAGTATATGGCAGCAAGTTTGGCTGCATGCGAGGCTATATGGATGAGGAAGATCCTGGTTGGTTTGTTCGGTTCTCATTTGGATCCTACTGTGATTTACTATGATAACCAGAGTTGCATTAAACTCTCGGCTAATCCTGTATTTCATGATAGATCTAAACATATTGACATCAGGTACCATCATATGAAAGATTGTGTGCAGCGGAGGATCATGTTACTTTCGTACATTCCAACGGAGGATCAGGATGCTGATATTCTGACGAAGGCTCTCACCAGGAGCAAATTCGAGTACCACCGAGGCAGGATAGGGGTTGCTGATAATCCATATCTTGTCGAGAGGGAGTGTTGAGATTGCAACAAGATGATGGAGCTTAGTGAAAAGAGTCGCCTTCACTAAGTGGGCCCGCAGGCTATTTTTGGCGCAAGTCTATTTTTAGACTATGTCTATTTTTAGACATATGGATCATGTCTATGTTTATGGATGATTGATCAAGTTGGGAAAAATATATGGACTTCTATTTTTGATGAAAGTGTGAGTGATCACAGTGTGAGTGATCAAGTCTATTTTTAGACTGGCTGTCAAAAATAGAAAAGTCAAATATTATTATCTCACAATAATATTTGGACTATAAACTTAATCTTATTCTCTTGGAGCACTTCAGTTTGAGCTATGGAAGTGGCACATGCAGCTGTCAGAAGGAAATTCGTTTTTCTTATGAGTCAGTTGAGTTGTTGCATGCATGACTTCAGTTAGAACTCAAGTGAGTTGAGTTTAGTGGACTGGAGGTACAGTTGATGGAGTTGTGTTCAGTTTAACTTAGTTAAACTGGTTGTAGTTAGTCTAACTGCAGATAGACTAATGATGAGTTGTTAAACTAATTATTAACTCATAATACAACTAAAGAATACATCAGTTAACTCAGTTGCATGTCAGTGCATGTTCAGTTCAACAGGGACAGGTGATAGAGAATCAGATTGTTATCAGTTGTGACTATAGTTGTGCACCAGATCTTGCACAATCAAAGGATTGAGTATGCCAATGAGTTTGCTCACGTATTTGGCCCACATTTTAGCCTTTGCTCACGTCCACAAAGAGTGAGTGACTATTTTGCAGGTGAAAATCGAGTTTGGGAAGCTATTCTCATCACTTCTTGAGCATGTATTGAGCAGTGGAGGCAGGCAAGCAGTGGAAGAGATTTGGAGATCAGATCTGAGCTGTATTGTGTGTAACAGAGGTGGAGATACTTGTGAGAAGTATTATGCTGTGTAATGTTACATGACTCAATCATTAATATACAGATAGTGTGGGGTTTTTAGCGAGATGCTTTCCCCGTGATACATACTGTGTTAATGTGTGAATGCTCTTGATGTTTTATTGTTATTGATGCTGCTATATTCTTGATCAACGTAGAGGAGCTTATGTATTGTGTATGTTTTCCGCATTAGTACATGATCAGGATAATCTCCATTGAATATGTGTTAAATTATTCAAAAGTTTCTACATTCTTCACTAGTTTTGGCATGCATGGCACATGCATATGGATTCTTGGTCATGATTTGTCACTGGCATGGAATATTGCCTAGTTTGACAGTGGATTTCCTAGCCTTGCCATTTCATGGATAGCCACGATGATTATGGGTTTACTTTCATTGCATGTTTTTGGTTGGTTCTTATGTTTCCTTAGCTTGGGTTGAGTTATTAGTTCTTGGAAGCCCTGGTTGGACAAACGCTTTGGAAGCCGTGTAACAGATTGGGTTGAGTTACTAGTCCTGAAAGCCTTGGTTGGACAAACGCTCTGGAAGTCCTTGGTGGGTTGGGTTACTAGTCCTAGAAGCCTTGGTTGGAAAAACGCTCTGGAAGCCCAATGATGGCTGTGGGTTGAGTTACTAGTCCTTGAAGCCTTGGTTGGAACAAATGCTCTAGAAGCCCTGGAAGGCTTGGATGGAGACCAATCTGATGATGGTTTTGTGATGTTCGACTATGAGGTGGAATCACTATTTTATGGGTTGAGGTCGATGACCTCTAGTTAGCCTAGATGAGTTTTGATTGATGTGTTTAATGAGATCCCACATTCATGTTTGGAATATGACACGAGGGTGAATGATTGAAGAGAGATTTGGCTCAGCCATTCTATGGTCGGGTGGAACATGGAAATCCCATCCCGGGTTTGGATTTTTCATCATTAATGAAAGGTTATTTCTCCTTGTATTTCTATGAGAATTTTGATGGATTATATGTGGTATATATGACTGTACTTTCATGAGTATTTCTGCTGCTATTATGTTGGTTATGTATGTGTTTTATGACAGCAACCATGTATGGATTTCATCATAATTTTACTTGTGATTGAATGATCATTGTATCTATGACCTAATGGAAGGAATGCAGTTGATGTATTGAGGCATCAATTGTTCCTAGTGATTCTCAGCTAAGTATGAGACCCATATGCTCAGAACTGTTATTTACACATGTAGATTACATATTCGTGATATGTTTGACGAAATGCCTGTCATGGCTAGTAGGGTCCAGTCAAGGTCTTAAACAAGTATTTGCTTTAATACTGTCATTTCCATGTTGTTTTACTATTTTGAAGAGGTGGTTCAATTCTAGGCAGTGACGTGGGCTTTGGGCTTGAAAAAGTGGCTCAAATCCTGGGGTCACTGGCATAGCAATGACAAATTTAGTCTCTGGTTGCTGGCAGACAAGCCTGTGAGAGTGACTTTGGGTTTCTGGATGCTGTCATGCCTATAGCATGAGAGTGATTGAGGCTTAAGTTGTCTAAAAGTTTAGTTTCTAAGGGTATTGTAGTTGATGTTGAATTCCTGTATGGTGTGTTTCCATCCCTTAACGTGACTTAGGAGGTCGAATCATATCATAGTGGCCTCTCATCGCATGTTTACCCTTGCTGGTTGGTTGCTTGGGTAGATGTGGGAGGAGGGTGTTACAAAGTGGTATCAGAGCATGGTTCACCCCTTGGAATGGATGGGCTATGTGTTGGTCATGCATGCATGTCAGTTGCATGTGTGTCACTCACCCTTCCGTTCCATATTCTTATTGCATTTGCATGATGTTGTTCATGGTTGTAGTGATGTCGTCTGTTGAAAATGGCAACAAGAAATGATAAAAATAGAAGTGCTAAAAATAGCACTGCTATAAATAATAGTTCGGGTACAAGTGTTGGACATAGCAGCAAGGAATGAAAAATGGAAGTGCTATAAATAGCATTGCTAAAAATAGCAGTTCGAGATAGATTCCTATTTTAGTTAGTCCCTAAACTAAAATAGTGAAGTAAAATTCGAATTTGATCTTAGCAGCTGTTTATAAATTAATTAATTAATTCATATTGAGTTCATTAGTTAAGG
The DNA here is from genome assembly GCA_031772625.1 of Pinus tabuliformis. Taxonomy (NCBI): domain Eukaryota; kingdom Viridiplantae; phylum Streptophyta; class Pinopsida; order Pinales; family Pinaceae; genus Pinus; species Pinus tabuliformis. The sequence goes on from CM062814.1 coordinate 819,294,299, forward strand.
AAATATAAACATGAAGTCTATGTGGGGACATGCAACAGTTTCTCCATTAATTGAGGAATTTATTCATCAATTAAAGAGATAAGGATGAGTTGTAATTAGTTGACAGTTTGTTGAATTAATGTGAGTTCAGTTAGTTAATGCTTGCATGCATGTAATTGCTGCACTTTAGATAACTGACTATTCTCTCATAAATAACTCATGCATGCCAGTTCTGTTAGAGACCCAGTTGAGATCAGAGGAGGGACAATGTACTATCAGTTGGATGAATTTTTCCTATAAAGGAAACTCATCCATGCATAAGGATTTATCTCCTTCAGGTTTGTGCAGTTATTTCTGAGCCAAGTGAGCTGTGTGAGGTGGGAATTCACACAGGTGGAAGCACTGGACCCCAGGAAAAACTGCGCAAGGAAATAAGAGGCTTGGAGGGCAGAGGAGAAGGTTGTGAGAGCCTTTGACTGTCTATGAGCAGTATTGTTTGATTGCAGAGAGAGTAGGATAGCTTGTGAGCTGATTCTTTTTGTAATCTGAACATATTTCCACTTGTATGATAATACAGAGATTGGGGTTTTAGGCTGAGGTTTTCCCCGGGTTACTTCTTCTGTGTTATGTGCGATTGATTTCTCATTCTTAGTTATATGTGTTCTCTTTATCTTTCTCAATTCGATTAAGCTTCCGCAAAGTGTTGTATAAGTAGATCTTGTATTTTGTTTTAGTATATTACATAATTTGTTGATCTACAGTGGGAATTTCTACATGGTATCAGATCAAAGGTGATCAAAGGAGAAGAACAATATACAAGAAGGGAGAAGTTCGAAGTTTGTGGTTCCTGAATATAGAAATCGAGTTCTTATCACATCTCAATTTCATCAATGTCGTTCAGCGGTTTAAGACTCGCGTATGCCCTTGATGGCAGCTTGAATTATATAGCCTGGAAGGATCGCATGGAAGCAGTATTAGAGGATAACGGTCTAAAGGACTTCATTGATCAAGAAGTCCCCAAGCCGACTGATGCTACTCAACTGGCGGAATGGAAGAAATGTGTGGCTAGAGCAAGGAGAATCCTTTTAGAGGGAGTTCGAGACCACATAGTCTCGAGTCTCCATGGGAAGGAGACACCGTTTTCGATGTGGAAAACATTGAAAGATCTATATCAGAACAACAGTGATCAGAGGAAGTTGGCACTGAAAGACAAGCTTCGGAAAATCAAGTGTGAAAAGGGCGACACGATCTCTACGTATCTGAACAAGCTCACCACCTGCAGGGATGAGCTTGGAAGTGTAGGGATCACGACAACCGATGATGACATGGTGAGTCTAGCTCTCCTTGGTCTTCCTAAGAGCTGGCACAACTACCAAGACTCGGTTAATGGAAGAGAGAAACTACCAGATTGGGAACGACTTTGGTCGGATCTGATGTAGGAGGAGATAAGAAGAAGCACCAGAGATGGTTCTTCATCCAAGGAGGATGAAGAAAATTGCACCTTAGTGAGTAAGGCGAAGAAAGGGAAGGAGGAGGATTCTCATTCCAAATCGAGTTCTTCCCATGGTGGGAAGAAGTTTGACGAATCGAAAGTGCGATGCTTTCATTGTCATGAGGTGGGCCATTTTGCTACAAATTGTCCACTGAATAAATCCAAGATGGGATCCAAGGAAGGATCTAAAGGTGAGGCATTGGCCTCACAGTTTGAGTTGGATTTCACCCTCTTCGCATGCATGGTTTAATCCATGGTGGTTTGTGGTTGGTTTCTTGACAGTGGAGCTTCTTTCCACATGATCTCCAGATACTCATAGCAATGGGTAATGATGAAAAGTATAGTGTCTCAGGTGTAGGCACGGTTGTTTTTTAGAGGGAGCATAGAGCTTGCATTACCTTGACCGATGTCAGGTATGTACCAGCACTGAGGAAAAATTTGGTGTGTTTCCATCCCTTAACGTGACTTAGGAGGTCGAATCATATCATAGTGGCCTCTCGTCGCATGTTTACCCTTGCTGGTTGGTTGCTTGGGTAGATGTGGGAGGAGGGTGTTACAAAGTGGTATCAGAGCATGGTTCACCCCTTGGAATGGATGGGCTATGTGTTAGTCATGCATGCATGTCAGTTGCATGTGTGTCACTCACCCTTCCATTCCATATTCTTATTGCATTTGCATGATGTTGTTCATGGTTGTAGTGATGTCGTCTGTTGAAAAAGGCAACAAGAAATGCTAAAAATAGAAGTGCTAAAAATAGCACTGCTATAAATAGCAGTTCGGGTACCAGTGTTGGACATAGCAGCAAGCAATGAAAAATGGAAGTGCTATAAATAGCATTGCTAAAAATAGTAGTTAGGGATAGATTCCTATTTTAGTTAGTCCTTGAACTAAAATAGTGAAGTAAAATTCGAATTTGATCTTAGACGCTGTTTGTAAATTAATTAATTAATTCATCTTGAGTTAATTAGTTAAGGAAAAATAAACATGAAGTCTATGTGGGGACATGCAACAGTTTCTCCATTAATTGAGGAATTTATCCATCAATTAAAGAGATAAGGATGAGTTGTAATTAGTTGGCTTAGTTAACTGAGTCAAGTCCAGTTAGATTAATTCAAATAGTTTGTTGAATTAATGTGAGTTCAGTTAGTTAATGCTTGCATGCATGTAACTGCTGCACTTTAGATAACTGACTATTCTCTCATAAATAACTCATGCATGTCAGTATTGTTAGAGACCCAGTTGAGATCAGAGGAGGGACAATGTACTATCGGTTGGATGAATTTTTCCTATAAAGGAAACTCATCCATGCAGAAGGATTTATCTCCTTCAGGTTTGTGCTGCTATTTCTGAGCCAAGTGAGCTGTGTGAGGTAGGAATTCACACAAGTGGAAGCAATGGACCCCAGGAAAAACTGCACAAGGAAATAGGAGGCTTGGAGGGTAGAGGAGAAGGTTGTGAGAGCCTTTGACTGTCTATGAACAATATTGTTTGATTGTAGAGAGAGCAGGATAGGTTGTGAGATGATTCTTTTTGTAATCTGAACATATTTCCACTTGTATGATAATACAGAGATTGGGGCTTTAGGCTGAGGCTTTCCTCGGGTTATTTCTTCTATGTTATGTGTGATTGATTTCTCATTCTCAGTTATATGTGTTCTCTTGATCTTTCTCAATTCGATTAAGTTTCCACAAAGTGTTGTAGAAGTAGATCTTGTATTGTGTTTTAGTATATTGCATAATTTGTTGATCTACAGTGGGAATTTCTACATGGTATTGGAACAAAGGTGATCAAAGGAGAAGAACAGTATACAAGAAGGGAGAAGTTTGAAGTTTGTGGTTCCTGAATATAGAAATTGAGTTCTTATCACATCTCAATTTCACCAATGGCATTCAGTGGTTTAAGACTCGAGTATGCCCTTGATGGCAGCTCAAATTATATAGCCTAGAAGGATCGCATGGAAGTAGTATTAGAGGATAACGGTCTAAAGGACTTCATTGATCAAGAAGTCCCCAAGCCGACTGATGCTACTCAATTGGCGGAATGGAAGAAATGTGTGGCTAGAGCAAGGAGAATCCTTCTGGAGGGAGTTCGAGACCACATAGTCTCGAGTCTCCATGGGAAGGAGACATCGTTTTCGATGTGGAAAACATTGAAAGATCTATATTAGAACAATGATCAGAGGAAGTTGGCGCTAAAAGACAAGCTTCGGAAAATCAAGTGTGAAAAGGGCGACACAATCTCTACGTATCTGAACAAGCTCACCACCTGCAGGGATGAGCTTGGAAGTGTAGGGATCACGACAGCCGATGATGACATGGTGAGTCTAGCTCTCCTTGGTCTTCCTAAGAGCTGGCACAGCTACCAAGACTCGGTTAATGGAAGAGAGAAACTGCCAGATTGGGAACGACTTTGGTCGGATCTGATGCAGGAGGAGATAAGAAGAAGCACCAGAGATGGTTTTCATCCAAGGAGGATGAAGAAAATTGTGCCTTAGCGAGTAAGGCGAAGAAAGGGAAGGAGGAGGATTCTCATTCCAAATCAAGTTCTTCCCATGGTGGGAAGAAGTTTGATGAATCGAAAGTACGATGCTTTCATTGTCATGAGGTGGGCCATTTTGCTACAAATTATCCACTGAAGAAATCCGAGATGGGATCCAAGGAAGGATCTAAAGGTGAGGCATTGGCCTCACAGTTCGAGTTGGATTTCACCCTCTTCGCATGCATGGTTTATCCAGGGTGGGATGTGGTTGGTTTCTTGACAGTGGACCTTCTTTCCACATGATCTCCAGATACTCATAGCAATGGGTAATGATGAAAAGTATAGTGTCTCAGGTGTAGGCACAGTTGTTTTTCAGAGGGAGCATGGAGCTCTCATTACCTTGACCAATGTCAAGTATGTACTAGGACTGAGGAAAAATTTGGTGTCGATCGCCATGCTAGAAGACAAGGGCTATGATGTAGTCTTCAGTAAGGGAAAGGTTTTCCTTCGATACATCACCATGACACAGGTGAAGCAGATTGGTTCACGAGTCAAGAACCTGTACGCTCTTGAGGTTCAAGATGCATGCAAAGCCTTGAGGAGCAAGGCAACTGATGGGAGACTTGGTGGTTGAGAGGGAGAGTACATTACCTCTCAACATGCAGGGCCATAAGAAGTCTCAGACAATTGTAGAGAAGCCACAGTCGGTCAAGCATCTTCAGGAGGTTGTGGAGCAGCCACAACTAGAGACGCTGAGAGGAGATCGAGTGGAGGCATCCATTCATCCAAAGACCTCCAGTAGGGGGGAATTTCGAGCTAAGTGGGCAAAGGGATCACATGCAGCCATACCTCCAAGTCGGAGGTGGGGCGATGTGGAGTGACAGTCCCAAGAAGGCTGGAATAGGGGCAGGATCATTGAGGTACCCAACCTCTTTGATTAGACCTTGCTACGGGAGCTGCGATGAGGAGTAGCAGGACTGGCTGAGTGGGTAGGAAGATGTGGATGGAGCGGCAGAGAGAGCTACAATGCAGGAATCCCAAGACAGTGCAGAGCTAGCAGGCTGCAAAAATGCGAGAGGCACATGAGTGTTGCACTAGTGTAGGATGGCATAGAGAGAGTGCAACAGTGCGAGATGCATGGAGTGTTGTAGCAGCTTAGAGGTCACAGAGGGAGCACTTGTCAGCAGCAGAGGAAGCTTCAACATCAGAGGATGTTTCTAGCCCAACAGGGAGGTCAATTGGGAGATTTTTTGTTTCTAGAGTTGCTGGAGCAATAACACTTGGGAGAAGTGTCGCATGCAGAACATTCCAAAGGTTCAGGATCGGGTTCGAGTTGAATGCCTTTCTTGTTGAGAGGGAGTGTTGAAAATGGAAACAAGAAATGCTAAAAATAGAAGTGCTAAAAATAGCACTGCTATAAATAGCAGTTCAGGTACTAGTGTTAGACATAGCAGCAAGGAATGAAAAATGGAAGTGCTATAAATAACATTGCTAAAAATAGCAGTTCGGGATAGATTCCTATTTTAGTTAGTCCCTGAACTAAAATACTGAATTAAAATTAAAATTTGATCTTAACATATTTTTGTAAATTAATTAATTAATTCATCTCGAGTTAATTAGTTAAGGAAAAATAAACATGAAGTCTATGTGGGGACATGCAACAGTTTCTCCATTAATTGAGGAATTTATCCATCAGTTAAAGAGATAAGGATGAGTTGTAATTAGTTGGCTCAGTTAACTGAGTCAAGTCTAGTTAGATTAATTCAAATAGTTTGTTGAATTAATGTGAGTTCAGTTAGTTAATGCTTGCATGAATGTAACTGTTGCACTTCAGATAACTGAATATTCTCTCATAAATAACTCATGCATGTCAGTTCTGTCAGAGACCCATTTGAGATCAGAGGAGGGACAGTGTACTATTAGTTGGATAAATTTTTCCTATAAAGGAAACTCATCCATGCAGAAGGATTTATCTCCTTTAGGTTTGTGCAGTTATTTCTGAGCCAAGTGAGTTGTGTGAGGTGGGAATTCACACAAGTGGAAACACTGGACCCCAGGAAAAACTACGCAAGGAAATAGGAGGCTTGGAGGGCAGAGGAGAAGGTTTCGAGAGCCTTTGACTGTCTATGAGCATTATTGTTTGATTGCAGAGAGAGCATGATAGCTTGTGAGCTGATTCTTTTTGTAATCTGAACATATTTCCACTTGTATGATAATACAAAGATTTGGGTTTTAGGCTGAGGCTTTCCGTGGGTTATTTCTTCTGTGTTATGCGTGATTGATTTCTCATTCTCAGTTATATGTGTTCTCTTGATCTTGCTCAATTCGATTAAGCTTCCGAAAAGTGTTGTAGAAATAGATCTTGTATTGTGTTTTAGTATATTGCATAATCTGTTGATCTACAGTGGGAATTTCTACATCGTCATGTGAAATTTGAGGTTGTTATTGTGGAATGCATCACTATGAGTATATGACTGGTTACATATCGATTTATGTCGCTTACATGTATCATTGTAGTATGCTTGGTTACATTCTTGCATGTTTGGTTACATTCTTGTATGCTTGGTTGTGTGTATCATTCTTGCAGGTTTGATTTCAAGTATCGTTCACTCATGCTTGATCATATGTGCTTATGCATATGTGTAGTTGGTTACATATTGCTTATGCATGTTCATGTTTGCATGTGGTCAAGAGTACAGTGATGTAGTGGTTGTTGTCATGCATGAGGTCGTGGTGTGTGTTGTTGTTAAGGTCATGCATTGATGACTGGACCCTAGCTAGAATGACGGTTGCATGGTCATATGCTTATGTATTAAGTTTCTATATACTGTCATGATTATGTTATACATGTATCATGCTGATTTGTTGATCTTGCAAACAAGGTATCCTCCCCGAGCTATGCTAAGTTACATTGGTTTATTGTGATTTGGTTTAGCTAACATGATATAACTTGCAGGAAGAAATATCAAATAGCTAGCAAGATGATTGACTACAAATACTCTCCCTATGAATCTGAAGAGTAGTATGGTGTTGGGAGCTCTTCTGGTTTGGCAGTTACACTGAGAAGCTTAAAGGAAGAAATAATGAGTTGTAAGGCAGATAATGACAAAATCATGCAGGCACAAGAGAAACAAGTAGAGGTAAATGCAACGATACTTCAAAGTTTGTCAGATTTGCAGTGATAAGGACCACGTCCGATCAGCTATAAGCATGAGGATAAAACTAATGGGGTATATGGTAGTCGGTCTTATGGTGGTCACAAGTCAGATAGAGATGACACAATTAGAGACGGAATATTTTTGGACACTTCAAATAGGAGAGGGGAGAAGCACATGTATTATTCTAGTTCAGATTAAGATAAGCATCATGATCGTCATCGTTATCATCCTTACAAGAGGAGTGATATGGGATATTTGTCGAATGAGTTTAAGAAATAAAAGTCACCAACATTTGATGGAGAGATGAAGAAACCACAGGATGCAAAGGCATGGTTGCTTGGCATGCATAAATTCTTCAAGTTGCATGATTATTTAGAAAACCTGAAAGCTAGAGTGGCTACATTTGGTCTCAAAGGTAAAGTAGACATTTGGCTGGAATATGTGAAGAATGTAAGATGTATTCATGAGGAGGATTTTACTTGGAGTGAGTTTGAGCGGCTATTCAAGAAGAAGTATTTGTTAGAGAGATACTTTGATGATAGGGCGAAAGAATTTTATGAGCTAAAGATGGGTTCCATGACAGATGATGAGTACACTAGCAGATTCTTGGAGTTGTTGAGGTATGTGCCTTATCTCACAGAGGAAAAGGCCAAGATTCAGAGGTTCATTAGTGGGTTACTAGTTGCATTTAAAGACAGGATTGAGTTTGATGAGCCTAGATCATTGGAGGAGGTCATTCAGAAGCTAAGGCATTGCTATGAACAATCGAAACGAAGAAATGATACTAAGTCAGACTTGAGAGGTAATGCAAAGAACAAAGAAAAATGGGATAGAAAGCAAGCAAGGCCTCATGATACAGTTAACAAGGAGAATGTTGCACCACCTAAGAAGTTCAATGCATTGGAGAGAGGACAAGGATTCTGATCAGGAGAATAGAATAAAGAGATAGGCTGGAAGCCTATACAATGTTGGATTTGTGGCAAGGATCATATTAGGAGAGATGGTTCGTAGAGTCAGGGTGGTAGACCTCAAATATATAGTGCGCAGGAGGCACAGACTGTTGGGGATGTTGGTCAAAGTATTCCACGTATTTATACAACATTGGATAAAAAACATGCATATCATCAGGCATCTATCATTAAGATGGATGGTAAGCTTTGTGATCAAGTTATTTCTATTTTGATTGACCCTGCATCTAATTATAGCTATGTTAGTCCCGACTTGGTGGATAATTGTAGTTTGACTGAGGAATTGCATGCAGAGTCTTAGTTAGTGCAGTTGGCTACAGGTACGAAGAAGCGAGTTCATCATTGGGTAAGATCTTGTGCATTTTATTTGAATGGTATTCCTACCACAACACATTTGAATGTATTACCGTTGGGATCATACAATATGTTGTTGGGCATGGATTGGTTGTATCTTCATAGAACCAAGGTAGATTGTTATGACAAAGCCATTGAGTGTGTTGATGAAAATGGAGAACCAAGAGTCTTACAGGGTAAGAAGAAAGCTACATCAATTAGGATGGTGACAACTATGCAAGCAAAGCGTAGTCGTAGGAAAGGGTGTAAGCTATTTGCAGTGCACATTTCTAGTGATAAGGGTAAGGAAGTTGAAGATGCAGATGTGTTGAGAAGGTACCCAGTTTTACAACAGTTCAAGGATGTATTTCCTAAGGAAATTATAGAGTTTCCACCTCACAGGGAGGTAGACTTTTCTATTGATTTAGTGCCAGGGGAAACTCCAACATCAAAAGCACCTTACAGGATGAGCACACCTGAGTTGGTTGAGTTAAAGTTGTAGTTGAAGGAAATGTTGGAAAAGGGGTACATTAGGCCAAGTGTATCACCTTGGGGCACACCGATATTGTTTTTAAAGAAGAAAGATGGTACTCTTAGATTATGCATTGACTATAGGCAGTTGAACAAAGTAACCATCAAGAACATGTATCCATTGCTGAGGATTGATGACTTGTTCGATAAGCTGAAGGGAGTAGTAGTGTTCTATAAGATCGAATTGAGATATAGATATCATCAGGTACGCATCAAAGAGGAGGACATTTACAAGACCACATTCAGGATCAGGTATGGGCATTATGAGTTTGTTGTTGTTCCATTTGGCTTAACTAATGATCCAACTACATTTATGTGCTTGATGAATAATGTGTTGCATCCATATTTGGATAAGTTTGTTATTGTGTTCATTGATGATATACTGGTATATTCTAAAAATGAGGAAGAGCATGCCGAACATTTAGTAGCAGTGTTGAGGTTGTTGAGAGAGCATCAGTTGTATGCTAAGCTCAACAAGTGTAGTTTATTTCAGAGTGAGGTACACTACTTGGGGCATGTTGTCTCCAAGGAAGGCATTGTAGTAGATCTAGAAAAGATAAGAGCCATCATGGAGTGGGTAGCTCCTAAGAATGTAGATGAGGTGAGATCCTTCATGGGTTTGAAAGGCTACTACAAGAGGTTCATCAAGAACTTCTCACAGATTCCTTTTCCTATCAAATCATTGCAGAGGAAAGGTAAGAAGTTTGAACGGATAGAGGAGTGTGAGGCTAGTTTTGAGAAGATCAAGCAGTTGTTGACACATGCACCAGTGCTAAAGTTTACATATCCAGACAAAGAGTTTGTAGTATGCACAGATGCTTGCAAGAGAGGACTTGTTGGAGTCCTTATGTAGGATGGACAGGTGGTATGTTATGAGTCATGGAAGTTCAATGAGCACGAGAAAAACTATACCATGCATGATCTTGAGTTTGCAGCGATTATACGTGCAGTGAAGATGTGGAGACACTATATTCTAGGCAAGAAGTTCACATTGATGAGTGATCACAGTTTTTTGCAATATTTATTTGACCAACCAAATCTGAATGGTAGGCATGCTCGATGGTTGGCTACGATCAATGAGTTTGATTTTGAGATAAAGTATATTAGGTAAAGAGAACATAGTGGAATATGCTGTTAGAAGATAGATACAGGTAAATCACTTAAAAACTATGAGCTCCTATGGGACAAATCGATAGGATAGGATCTTGCGGGCAGGACAGCAGCATGTCAGATATATGGATGTTGCGCACAGGTTACAATAGAGTACTGGTACAAGTACAAGTAGTGGTATAGGTACAGGTATAAGTATAGGTGATGGTATAGGTACAAGTATAGGTACATGTGATGGTACAGGTACAAGTAGTGTTACAGGTGCACAAGATGTGGATTATTGCCTTACAACATACAAATTGGTCAGGTTCAAAGATAGGATATATGTGTCAGACAATAGTGAGCTCGAGAAGATGATATTGAGGGAGTTTCATGCAAAACCTTATTCAGGTCACCTAGCTTATCAGAAGACACTAACAAAAGTGAAGAGATTTTACTATTTACTAAATTTGAAGAGGGTTTCAACATAGTTCATGGCTAGGTGTTTTGATTTTCAGTGTGTGGAGGAAGAATGTAAGAATCGAGGTGGACTGCTACAACCGATCACGATCTTAGAGTGGAAATGGGAAGTCATTTCCATGGACTTCATTATAGGTTTGCTGAAGACAGTGAGACATCATGGTTATTTTGGATAGGTTGACGAAGGTTGCACATTTCATTCCAGTGAAGTCTACATTTTCAGCTAGCGATGTAGCATAAGTATTCATCCGAGATGTGGTCAGATTGCATGGTGTTTCGAAGAATATTGTGTCAGACAGGGATACGAAGTTCACTTCCAAGTTTTGGAAGGACTTATTTGCAGCTTTGGGCATAGAGTTGGCCTTCAATACGACTTATCATCTGCAGACAGATGGACAAACAAAGAGGATCAACATGATATTGGAGGACATGTTGAGGATGTATGTGATGCATCAACAACAAAAGTAGGAAGAGTACCTTCCATTGTTAGAGTTCGCATACAACAATGGGTATTAGGAATCTTTGAGAATGAGTCCTTTTGAGGCATTGTATGGATGGAGTTGTAACACTCCCATCAGTTGGAGTAATCCAGTTAACCGGGTATTGATTGGACCAGATATGTTGGTAGACATGGAACATGAAATGCAGGTTATACCGAAAAATATAAAGGCAACACTGGATAGGCATAAAATCTATGTAAATTGGAACACGGTTTTCAAGGAGTTCCAGGTTGGGGAACAAGTGTACTCGTGCATCAAACCGAAGAAGAGCTCCTTGCGGATTCGATCATGTGCGAAGATGGCACCATAGTTTTTTGGACCCTTCATTATCATTGATAGGATTGGACCAATAGCCTATTGACTTGCACTGCCTTCGACAGTGAAAGTCCATGATGTTTTCCATGTGTCATTGCTTAAGAAGTATGCTAACGATGTTGATCATGTGATTGACTGGTCTATATTGCAAGTGGAACCAGATGGAGAATTCTAGTCGAAGCCTTAGTGCATATTACAGAAAAAGGTTCTCATGCTCCGGAACCGAGCAATCGAGAAAGTTAAAGTAAAATGGAAGCACTTTGGGCCTGATGAAGCTACATGGGAGATGGTGGATAATATGCAAGCTATGTTTCCTTCCTTGTTTGCCGGTTGAGGCAAAGCTGTTTTGGCTTGGTGTTTTGGTTTGATTTTGGTATATGCTCTGATATATGTTTTGGATATATGTTTGGTGATGTTGGTTTATGTACATATGTATATATATGTAAATACTGCAACAAGCTATGTTATAAAGCTCCAATAAGTGGTATGGGTGTCATGTCATTATGATGTTATGTTGTTATGTTTTCATGTTGGTTTTCTTCTCAGTAAGTTAATCATTGTAAATACTGCATTGAGCTAAGTTATAAAGTTCCATCGACAATATATTTTTCTTACAACAATTTTGTGGTTATAGGTGTTGTTGAACATCGAGGACGGTGTTCCCCCAAGGGGGAGGGTTTTGTAACAACCCTGGTGAAAATTCCATGTAATAAAAGTAAATAAAGGCAAAATAATAACCACGGTTGATGGGACACTTATTCCAAGCTGAATGTTGGGAAAAATCCTAGTGATGTGGATCATTTGTGATTGTTTATGGCTAAGGAAATTGGCAAAGGCAATGGCTAAGGCTTTGGAAAGGCAAAATGGCATTTTTGGCACATTTATTTATGAAAATAATGGAAATTAGGAGAAAAGGGAGGTGAAAAGTCACTTGTTACATGTGAGGAGGAAATTAAATGAAAATAATGGAAAATGAAGAAAATAGAGGCCTTATTCATAAAAAGTCTTCTAAGGATGAATTGGTAACCTTTTGTCAGTTCAATTTTGGATCTCTCTCATTATTCTCTCTCTCTCTCTCTCATACTCTTGGAGACTTAGAGTTTTCTTGGAGCACTCTTGGTGGGTGTGGCACACTTGGATTCTTAGAGAAAGAAGGCAAAAGAAGAGCAGGAAATTGCAAGAGGGAATCAAGATCAACAACTACATCATATTTGCTTGCAAGTACAAAGTTTCATGTATGTTTTCTTCACCAGTTTTGGCATGCATGGCATATGCATGTGGATTCTTGGTCATGATCTCTCATTGACATGGAGGATTGCCTAGATTGACAGTGGATTGCGTAGCCTTGCCATTTCCTGGATAGCCATGGTGATTGTGGTTTTACTTTCATTATTTTTTTTCATTGGTTCTCATGTTACCTTGGCTTGGGTTGAGTTATTAGTTCATGGAAGCCCTAGTTGGACAAACACTCTGGAAGCCCTGTAATAGCTTGGGTTGAGTTACTAGTCCTGGAAGCCTTGGTTGGGCAAATGCTCTGGAAGCCCTTGGTGGGTTGAGTTAGTAGTCTTGGAAGCCTTGATTGGACAAACACTCTGGAAGCTCAACAATAGTTGTGGGTTGAGTTACTAGTCCTAGAAGCCTTGGTTGGAAAAAACACGCTGGAAGCCATGGAAGGCTTGGATGGAGACCAATTTGATGATGGTTTTGTGATGTCCGACCGTGAGGTGGAACCATTGTTTGATGGGTTGAGGTGGATGGCTTCTGGAAGCCCTGGATGAGTTTTTATTGATGTGTTCTATGAGATCCCACATTCATGCTTGGAATATGGCATGGGGGTGAAAGACTGAAGAGGGATTTAGCTAAGCCATTCTACGGTCGCGTGGAATTTGGAAGTCCCATCTTGGGTTTGGATTTTGCATCATCAATGAAAGGTTATTTATCCTTGTATTTCTATAAGCATTTTGATGGATTATATGTGGTCTATATGGCTATACTTTCATGAGTATTTCTGCTACTATTATGTTGGTTATGTATGTGTTTTATGACAACAACTATGTATGGATTTCATCATGTTTTTAATTGTAATTGAACGATCAATGTATCTATGATCTAATGGATGGAACATCAGTTGATGTATTGAGGCATCAATGGTTCTTAGTGATTCTCAGCTAAGTATGAGACCCCTATGCTCAGAACTGTTATTTACACATGTAGATTACATATTCGTGATATGTTTAACGAAATGTATGTCATGGGTAGTAGGGGTCCAGTCAAGGTATTAAACAAGTATTTTCTTTAGTACTGTCATTTGCATGCTATTTTACTGTTCTTAAGGTATCATGAAACTTTGGGAGTGACCTGGGCTTCGGGCCTGAAAAAGTGGGTTAAATCCCAGGGTCGTTGGCATAGCACTGACAAATTGAGTCTTTGGTCATTGGTAGGTAATCTTGTGAGAGTGACTTTAGGTTTGTGGAAGCTGTAATGCCTATAACATGAGAGAGACTGAAGCTTAAGTTGTCCAAAAGTTCAGTGGGACCCAAGGGAAAGCTGTCTAAAGTTGGATTGGTTCATGAGGGTCCTGTAGCTGATGTTGAATGTCTGTATGGTGTGTTTTCGTCGGTTCCACTTCCTTAACATGACTTAGGAGGTCAAATCATATCATAGTGGCCTCTCATTGCATGTTTGCCTTGGTTGGCCAGTTGCTTGGGTAGATGTGGGAGGAGGGTGTTACACCAACAATATTGTGGGGGAGGGGTGCTCACTACCATCTCATGTAGAAAGGAGCATGCTTTAACATTGGAAAATATTAGAGTGGTATGATGGAGAAGTCCACAATCACCGAGGGTAAGAAGGGCAGTTGTGGTTTGTGTTTGTATGTGTATGCACACATATACCCTTCACTTTGGTGGTTTCTACGAAGGTAAGACCTTGCAAAACGAATGACCTCTGTGGCCATTGCTTAATCAATCGACATAATGAAAATATGGTAAGAATTTCACCATTAATAAGAAAACCCATGAGGAGCAAGGGTTAAGGTCACTAGAAAAAGGGGACCACCCATAAGTCCATTATGAAAGTCAAATCCAAGCCAAGGCTTTAGATTGAGTTTAAATAATTCACAAAATTTTAGTATTGGGCCAGGTCTCTATATCACTAAGTTGGTTGTATCAAGTGTGATACACAACCTGATGTCATTGGTGAAGTAGAAGTTGGAAGAACACATCACTTTGTATCATTGAGAAAGGAATTCTTACTCGATAAATGCCATCATATCACTGGACCATTGACCTTTCGATGAGTTATACAATAGATTAAAATTTTGTGCATCAAGAGTTACTATAGTAAGCACTATGAGTCAACTCTTCATTAAATTGCTGAGAGATGGACCTTTGGAGCGATACATGCATGTATTGTTGAACAAGCCACAAAACCTTCATGCTGATCATTTTGTGGAAAACCTATTTGCGCACCCATGCATAGGATTAAATTTGGTTTAGTCTAAGAGACATGAAATTTTGAGATCTTGTTTCTCAGAATGTACCCAAAGATACCAGGTTCATTACACACTCTTCAAATATCTGGTCAAGATAATCCATTCTCCATATTTGTAGAATGGGTGAACATACTCCATTTACTCAATTTCATGTTTGTATGAAGCTTTCACATTGTCCTTGCAAAAAAGTTCCAACTCATTTATTGAGGATGGATATTGTTATTTGTGTTGCCAAAATCACTGTTCAATTTAGGAAGTGGCTTGAGGCTCCACTTGTTAATGAGATGTGTGAAATACATTGGCACCTCTATAGACATCATTCTTTTCTCTCATTCTCATAAATATCATTGCCTCCTTCAACATGGAAATAGTCCATACATATTTGAAAAGTTTCTTTTATAAGATCACTTCTAATTAATCCACCGCTTGATTCTTCTTTCACTCTCTCTTTAGCTTTAACATCATTATCAGAAGAAATATTTTAAATATTTCTATTCAATGCTACTATATCACATTGACATATATACACACATTATATTATATTGATTCTAAAATGGTAAGAAAAAAAAAACATAGCTTTGAAATAATGAAAGCATGAGAATCACACCTTTTGTTTGATTGTAAAAACACAATTACCAATCAAACGAGAACTTGACCGAGTTCTCACTTTTTTAGAGGTAGCAAAAAATCATCTAATTTTGAAAATTGTTGATTCAGAATACACCTTTCTTTTTAGAGCATATTTTTGACACTTAAAATTTTCTTAATAAACATTTTTTTTTTTAAATGTTAGTGCTTTTCATGTTGATTTCGAAAATCGTTGACACAACATCAACCACTTTTTTGGGGGCTTATTTTTGACATTTTAAATTTTCTAATATATTAAGTATGGATAATTATTTTTTAAATTTAACAAATTTTTAAGTAGTCGTTTTCTTCTTGTTTCTTCTTCTTCTTCCCTGAGATGTTTTTTTTAAAGTGTTTTTCAAGTTTGCATTTTTTTGTTTTTATTTTCATTTTTTTTAATGAAATCTTTGTTTTTTTTGCATAGTTAAGAAAAAAGTCAATATTTAAAAGTTAGGTTTTACTATATATTTATGTATCATTAATTAATATTTCAATGTACACCAAATAATTGTCACTAAAAAACAACAATTTTAAACATTTGACCAAAAATTACACATTTTGAATATAGATATAATAACAAAAAAAATACACATTTTGAGATTTTTTAGTTAAAAATGACATGTCAAATAAATTATTTTATGGGAAATTTTTAATAAAAAATAAGTTTACAAAATGGCATTTTTTTTTTTTTTATCAATTTTGTATCAAAAAATAATAATATTCACAATTTTTTTTCTCGAAAAACAATGATTAACATAAAAATTAAAGTGAAAATCAAATAATGGAAATATTAAACATATAAGAACAATAATTTAATACTTATTCTTATCATAAAATCTCAAAGTCAAAACATTTTAAGTATAACTAATGAATAGTTCTCAAAATTGAGCTTGATTTGCAAGAATAACATAAATTTAATCAACAATATCATATAATCTATGCTCATTACTTTCTAGAGCTCCTTTATTGTGTTCTTCCATGTTATTATGTGTTTCAGTTTGGTCATTTTCCCCTTTTAATGGATCTTTGATGTTTACAAATCTCCCAAAGTATCCCTTTCCAATCATTCCATCTAATAGTGGTTGAGGTTCCTTTGCCTTTTTTGCCACACATGATTCATTAAAATCCTCTTTCCTCAAACAAACTTTTTGCAATGAATGTGGAAGAAATTGAATAACATTAACCCTTTGCTGAATGAAATTGCATTTTAGTGAGTCCTTTTCAATGACTATGCAATTTCTTCCTTTTTGTAGGCAACATGCTAGTGTTATATGTAATAATCGATTACAAAAGAAATAATTAGGTAAATTAGTATAAACACATAAAAATTAAAAAAGAAAACGTTGAAATTCAATTTTATATAGGGTAAAATCATGGAGTTGGGTTACACTTTTTGGTAAGAGAGGGTGGGTTTAGGTGAAAAAAGAGAGCTCAATATGGCCACTTTAATTGCTTTATCAAGCCATTGTTAAGCGCTCGATCGATCCACTTTAAGTGCTTTATTGAGCCATTGTTAAGCGCTCGATCGAGCCACTTTAAGTGCTTGATTGAGCCATTGTTAAGTGCTCGATAGAGCTCCTTGAGTGCTAAACAAATAACTCGATTGAGCTTCTGTTTAAATCGACAATAGGAGCTCGATTGAGCATTATGACTCGATCGATCTTAGAAGCTTGATCGAGCTATAGGGCTCGATCAAGTGTTAGAGCTTGATCAAGCCCCTATTTTGTATTAAAATGTGGAGTTGTGATCTACGCAACTTATTTTTGCGCAGACTATGGTAAACAGGAGCTCGACCGAGACTTTTAGGGCTTGACTGAAGGTATTGAAGATCGACCAAGGGATTCAACCATGGAACAATCGAACCAACCTTGCAAACAACCTTGCCAATGTCCTAGAGGCTCAAACCAAGGTACATTTCCTATCCTTTTTGTCTTTTTTTTTTTAATTTTTCTTGCAAAATTAAATAAATTAATTTGAAAAAAACACTTACCATACAAAACCAATGAAAAAAATCATGAAAACCACAAAAAAACCCTTCAAAACCATAAAAACAACCTAGAAAACCACAAAAACATTCTAGACAAAAAACCACGAACAAAACACTTCAAAACCACCAAAAGAACTATAATTTAGGTTTTAATTTCTTTTATTACTTGCAATGGTAGCTTGTTTATTATGAATATTTTTCTGATTTTAAATGGTAAAAAAATTATTTTCTAATTATTTTAGGTTTTAAAGTTTTTCGTTAGGAATTTAGTGAAATATAATTTTATTTTTTATTTTTTGTTTTTAAAATGCATTTTAAATTTCAAACAAATTTGATCGAAAATATACCCAAAAAAACTCCAAAACAGAAAACAATCAAACTATAACCAATAAATAAATAAATTAGGAGCTTGAGATTGACATGATGAATATGGTTGCTCATGGTGAACCTCTATTTATCAAATAAGAAATTTTATTTCATTTTATTATTTTAAATTTAAATTAATTTATATTTTAAATATTTTTTTAATAATAAATATTGTATGATTAATTTTAAAAAATTAATTAGTTAAAAAAATATTAATCTTTAAAGTTATAAATCCTAAAACTAGAAAATTTTGTTATATATATATATATATATATATATATATATATATATATTCTAGCAAAAAAATATAACTTTCATTAAGGATATGAAAATTACATTCTACATGTGCGCGAGACACACTTGGGAAAATCAAGAACTAGATGTTGATATCATCATGTAGACAACAGATAAACATGACATGAATCTATAAAAAAACCCCAAGCTAGAAATAAACAAATTAAACCCTAAAGGGTCATAAAACAAGAAACCCCCAAACTAACATATATCATATATACATAGAAACAACATGGGGCTTATACAACCCAACATCAAAGAATCTAAAAATATGCATATAACTCTACAAAGACAAAAAGTTAATCCAATATAGGGCGAAAAAAAACACTGAACAATAAATATATATATATACATAAAACAAAACATAATATAACTATATATATTTAACATAACATATCTCTCTCTATATATAACATAAAGTTATAACATAACATAACATTTAATATTTACATTGAGCTATATAATTATAATATAAATTATAACTACATATAACATCTAGTATATAACAAAACTATATATAATTTTAACTATATATATAATTAGATAGTTCATAACTATAACTATTTATTATATTATAATTTTATTTTATTTTTAAGCTTGACAAGATTACATTTTCATCATGTCTAATAATATATCATCCCTATTGGGGCAGGGAATTGAATCAGTGACTTGACATCAACGAATACCTTAACAAAGCACCCGATCACCATCTATCCAAAACCCCGTGGATATTATATTATAATTATATGTATTTAATATAATATATAATTATATATAACATTTAACATTTACACATATATAACATAACATAAAATTATTTAACATAATACTCTCTATATATATTTCATATAACTATAACATAGCATGTAACATAACTATAACTATAGTTTATAAAATAACTATATAATTATATAACTATATATATTTATCTATTATAACTATAACATCACATAGCTATATATTATAGTTCTATATATATAACGTATAACATAACATAATTCTATAACTATTTAACAAAACATAAAATTATTTAATATATATATATATATATATATATATATATATATATATATTTTGTACCATATAGTTTTATTATGTACTGCATTGTACCAGAAAAATTGTCTTCTTGTGCTTGTACCTAGTACATGTCATGTGTCAAAGTCAAACATTATAAGAACTTAAAGTCTATTGGAGTATTTGGTTGACATGCAATTTTATTAATTTTGCAAATATGTTTATTTGAAAATTTTACATATATATTTACATATTTATGCCCTATGAATAAAACTCATTATTTAGAAATGGGAAAAAAATGTGAAAGTAGATTTGGCTACTTCTTTCGATTGTGTTTATATGAAACTCAATACTTTGGTTGATAAATTATCAAAAAATAGACTCTAAAGTTTAGGACTTCACGCTAGATTATTCTACTTTAGTTTAGAAATGGTTTTCTTGCCAACGTTCTTTCTAAGTCAACGTTTGTTTATTGGATTAGCTTATATATATCATACATAATAATTTTTTATTATATGTAATAGTTTAGTCAACATTTTTTTTGGGATTAGTTTATATGTATTAAATATGAATTATATGTAATATGCAAGCCAAATCCTATACGACCCCATAATGTAGGACGTTGGAGTGTGGGGGGATTTGTTATACATGGTCAAGCTCGTGATAGATCATGTAGCATAACTAGAGTGCGAGTTCCATTCGTAGATCCTAGCTTCGACACCAGTCAGAGTGTTAGAGGCAATGTTTTTGTCTCTATTGATGATCATCTTACAAATAATGGACTATCTTCACGTGCTACAGGTGCATTTTTATATCCTGTTTAAACTTTATGTGTTTATGTCTTGAAATTGTCTTTAATTTTTAAATTGTCTTCAACAGATGTTTTTGAATTTAATGTATATGTTATTATGCTTGTAATTTGTTAAATATATATGTTAATTTTGTTTCTGATTTACAAACCCTCAGTAGGGCGAAGATGACGATCACAGTGTATCATTGATCCTTCCATGGGAAAATGCTATAGCTAGTATCACATTGGAGGATGTTACAACCTAGCATACATGGATCACATGGGAGCTGGGTAAAATCCCTGCTAGTTCACCTACCAGGCGTAGTTTGTCTTTGATGTTGGATAACATCAATAGGTTGATCGAGACATACCAAAGGTCAGGCTTAGAGAGTCGCCTCCTACATTCCATACAGAGGATTAGGAGGCATGAGGTTAGAGGCCCACATACTTGGGAGGTGGTGAAAGAGGCCACCAAGAACATTGATGTTCATGGGGAGTTATTCGACATCCCTCTAGAGTGCCCTGCTAGATATAAAAGTTTGATTCCACTAAGATATTTTAAGAATGTTGATGTAGCCCCTTTTGTTTATGATCGATTCATTGGAGCTTGGGGCTAGTTCTCCCACCATGAACAAGTCCCCCTTTATTTTGTAGAGCATATATATGCTTATTTCGTGCTACATATGAGGCCATATTACACTATTACCGGATCTGATTTTTATGGATTTGGCTTGGGATGTACCTATGACCGTGACAAGGCTAGTAGGGACCTTAGGCATGTACCACCACCTCCGAGATTGTTGCCACTACCATCTCAAAGCATGGTATTTTTGACTCTTGGCCAGTGCGCATGTACATGTCGTGATGCCATCCGTGAAACATGGAGGGTGCATGACCCACATGACATAAACCAGGTACATATATACAAAATTTTGACTCTTATCGTCAAATTATGCATACTTATTTATATTAATTTAGTTCGTATTAGATTGCATTTATATTAATAAGTTCATGATAACATGTAGACACAACCCAACTACATATATGAGATTATGAGGTTTATTCGAGGGGGCGGTTGATCAACCAGACTGACCTCCACCAGTGCATGTTTCCATGCATTCTCCTCCACCTCCACCTCATAACACTCATGTCGAGTAGAGTTACTATGTACAACCATATGTACTAGCAGTGGAGGTAAACTTTTTTATTCTTAAGATTTCAACATTTTCTTCTTTTTTTTTAAAGTTACATGCATGCTAATTAATTCGTAGACTAATTATAATTTGTCCTTGCCATTGTGTACACAGGTCCATATGCAGAGTGTTGTCAATGTCGCATTTATGTGGATGCATGAGTGGGATGTTGTGTATAGATGCATTGTTGATGCACGTCCATCGATGTAGGCCCCAATTTTTGAGCCACATACATGGGAGCACCAAACCCAAATTCATCAGACCCCCATCCTAGATGAATTGCATTTGGACTCGAGTGAGGTTAGTAGATTCATATATGTAATTAAAAACATGGTTCAAAATGATTTAATTCCATATTTTATATTTTGTACAAATAATGATCTAATTGGTTTGAATTTGAATGTGTTATATTGCGGTACTAGACTATGGACACTTACTTTGTGCAATAGAACTCACATAGGAGTTATGGTGGTATTTAAAATGGATAGTTTGTATATTTTTAGGCCCATTTCATAGGACACATTCACATGTGATACAAACTTCGAATATTTTCATACATGGACAGTTTATGGATGTACATGAACATTATTTCAGTTTATGGATGCTTATTATTTCAGTTTATGGATGTTCATGTAACATTTGTAATTTGTATATATTTTCATATGGACAATTTATTGATACATTCATTATTTCAGTTTATGGATTTTTATTAATCTTGTTTATGGATTTTCATTAATTTTTGAAGTTAATGGGTCTGTTAAAATTATTTCGCTAGTTTAATTTATTTTTATTTTTTATTTTTTCTATATAGCATACCTTTTATTAAAAAATAATAATAATTTTGATTTCTAGTTTCATAAACAAAGAAAATAAGTATAATCTTAAGTTATGATGCAAGTCATTTTGATACTTAAAATGGATTAAAATATATGATAGTTGAATTAAAAACACAAATAGGATTGAAATAAGTTTTAAATTCAATTTTAAGAGATGTCTTTTAAACAAAAAATAAGTTTTATTCAATATTATTTCTTTTGAGGTCATCTACAAGAGCTTAGTCCTAACATGATATTTAAGTCATATGTATTGGAATTTAATATACCAGAAAACAATTAATGATATATGTTTCTAGAATTTTGTATATAATTAAATATGAACTTTCCTAAATTTATTTGGCTATCTCAAGGTTCAATTAAAAAAACATGAATGAAATTGAAATAAGCTTTATTCAATTTTAAAGGATGCTTTGTAAACAACAAATGAGTTTTATTCAATTTTATTTCTTTTGAGGTCATCTACAAGAGCTTAGTCATAACATGATATAAGTACAATCTTACTATGATGCAAGTCACTTTGATACTTAAAATGAACTAAAATATATCATGTATCAATTTAATATTGAACATGGAAAGAATTACAAATATGCTTCATATTGGCTTGTAGAAAGTGTCTTTTAGTGCAATCAACATGTATGCTATTACAATGATTTTAAAAATAAATTATTTGAATTCTAAAGTCATCCATATTATATTTTAAAAATTCTATATATGATTTTTTTTGGTGACCCACCCATATACTATTGCATGGGCATATGTTTTAAGTGTATTTCAATCAATTCCTTATCTCAAGGTTCAATTAAAAAACACACATAGGATTGAAATAAATTTTATTCAATTTTTAAAATGTCTTGTAAACAACAAATAAGATTGATTCAATTTTATTTTTTTTGAGGTCATCTACAAGAGCTTAGTCATAACTTTATATAAGTATAATATTACTATGATCTAAGTCACTTTGACATTTAAAATGAACTAAAATATATCGTGTATCAATCTAATATTGAGCATGGAAAAAATTACAAATATGCTTCATATTGGCTTGTAGAAAGTGTTTTTGAGTGCAATCAACATGTATGTTATTACAATTCAATTTTAAAAATAAATTATTTGAATTCTAAAGTCATCCATAATATAATAAAAAATTTATATATGAAAATTTTTGTGAGCCACCGATATACCATTGCATGGTCAACCTTTTTAAGTATTTCAATCAATTTCTTATCTCAAGGTTCAATTAAAAAACACAAATGAGACTGAAATATATTTTATTCAATTTTAAAAGATGTCATGTAAATAACAAATAAGTTTTAGTCAATATTATTTCTTTTGATATTATCTACAAGAGCTTAGTCATAACGTGATATAAGTCAATCATATTGGAATTTAATATAGATAAAAAAAAATGTATGATAACATTTCTATAAGTTTATATAATGTTATCAAATTTCCTAAATTTACTTAGCATCCAAGTATTTCAATCAGTTCCTTATGATTGAAATAAGATTTATTCAATTTTAAAAGATGCAGAGATGTAAAAGTTACAAATACATTTTATTTGATTTTATTTCCTTTGAGGTTATCTATAAGAGCTTAGTCATAGCATAATATAATATATATATATATATATATATATATATATATATATATATATATATATATCTATCACTTTTTAAAATGCAATATGAAGCATGGAAAATAAGAATAATAAAGATGTAGTTAATTACAAATAGTTTACAATTTCAAGAAGAAAACATTCCAATTAAGTGAACATTTTATTTGAGATGAAAATTCAAGTATTTTATTTATGGTTGGATTACCATAACATAGAAATCAATGCATGTCGTTAATAATTTTTTTGTTCTTACACTAAAATCAATGTAAAATTTTAATCTAATTACCTTGAAATTAGTGTATACCATACTTCTAGTTACATCAAATCAGAAATCAACATCTACACTAAAATCAATGCATCTAATGCAAGCAATCATATAAGATGAGAAATCAACATCTACACTGAAATCAATGCATCTAATGCAAACAATAAAATAGGATTAGAAATCAACATCTACACTGAAATCAATGTATCTAGTGCTAGCAATCAAATAGGATTAGGAATCAACATCTACATTGAATTCAATGCATCTAATGCAAGCAATCAGATAGGATTAGAAATTAACATCTTTAATGAAATTAATCAATCTAATGCAAGCAATCAAATATAATTAGAAATCAACATTTACACATAAATCAATGCATCTAGTGCAAGCAATCTTCTTCCCTTTCTCTCCCCCCTCCATCTATATCTATATCTCCCTCCATCTCTCCTTCTTAGTCTCTCTACCTCACCCCCCCAAACACAGACATTCTCTTTCTCTCTCCATATCTATCTATCTCTCCCACCCTCCCTCTCTCTATCTCTCTCTTCTTCCCTCTCTCCCACTTCCATCTATATCTCTATCTCCCTCCGTCTCTCCTTATTTTCCTTTATATATCACCCCCAAACATACACATTGTTTTTCCATGTCTATCTATATCTCCCTCCTTCTCCCTCTCTATCTCTCCCCTTCTCTCCCTCTCTCCCCCATTCTATCTCTATTTCTTCATACACTCCTCTCTCCATCTCCCTTGTCACTCCATTTTCCTCTCTCCTCATTTCTCTCTCTATGTATTTATTCTTCCCTCCCTCTCTCCCCCTGCCTCCCTCCCTCCCTCTCTCCCCCTGCCTCCCTCCCTCCTTCTCTCCTTCTCTCTCTTAAGTACTCTCTATCTTCCTTCTTCTCTATCCCTTTCTCTCCCACCTCCCTCTGCATCTCCCCCTCATCACTCTCTCTCTCCCCTCATCCTCTAACTTTGTCACTGTCTCCCTCCCTCTCTCATTTTTTTGATCTCTCCTCCTTTGTATTTTTATCTCACCCCAAACATACACACTCTCTCTCCATCTCTCCCTTGTCACTCCCTCTCTCTCTCTCCACCTTTCTCTCTCTATGCCTTTCTTCTTCCCTCCCTATATTTTCCTCCAACTCCATCTCTCTCCCCTCTCTTTCTCCCGCTCTCTCTCCTCTTGTCCATCTTCTCCATATTTGTGTCTCCGTCTCCCTCTCTCTCCCCTCTCCTTCTCTCTTTCTTCACTCCCCCTCTTATCTCTCCCTCATTTTATCTCCATCTCTCCCTTGCCACTCCCTTTATGTATCCACCTCTATCACTCTAGGTCTTTGCTCCTCCTTTCCATATATATTTGGAGCTAATATACATCCTAATATATTAATATATATTATAATATAACAAATTCTATATTATATTAATCCAAAATTAATAAATACAATAATATTAATATTAAATTTTTGATATTAATATCATATTTCATAATAATAATTTTAAATATTAATATTAGATTTAATGAGGTTTTTACATGACATGATAAAAAAAATTATAGTAAAATTTGGAATTTTAATGTGGTAAAAACTTTTTGGAAGGTAAATTTATGATCCATTCAAATTCAAGGTATATGATAAGGTATATTTTGAGCACAGACAAACATACTTACACATTTCCCCCATACTAGGTTGTAGAATGTGCCTCTCGGCGCAATAACATAAAAATTTTCTAATGTTGTTCATAACCTAGATCTAGTTGAATTTTAATTTTTAATAAAATAATATCAAATCAACTTGTTTAAATTATTAATGGATTAAATTTTAGATCTTTTTTATTTTATTTTAAATTTTAAATTATGGGATTATGGGATTCACATAAGGATTTTGAAAATTTATTTTTACAGAGGCTTAATCGAGCCCTAGGTCAACCATGTAAATGGCTCGATCAAGGGTTTAAAAAACCCTCGATCGAGTTTTTGAGATCCTAAAAACCATAATTTTAGCACCCCTTCCACAAATTTCTCCACAACACCATTTTGTACCCAAGTAGACTTATGACAAATTTTTTCCTTAGGAGGCAGAGTTGATCATGTTGGATTCATGAAGGAGTCCTTTATCCAAGGCATATGAGTTTGACATTTTCAAATTCATATGTTATTTTTCATCTAATTTCTTTTGAACATAACGTTTGAAATTTTTTTGGACATTTTCAAAGAGGTTGAATAAAAAATCAATAACATAAAATATATAAAACGATTTTTTTTCAAAAAATATGCCTATATTCATTTATGAGTCATCTTCAAAAGGGTACTCTTTGTTTTTAAATTTATTTAAATAGTTGAAAATTTTTGCGCGAACATATATTTCTGCAAAATGCAATTGAAATATTACTTCGCCAACTTCGAAAAATAATATATATATATATATATATATATATATATATATATTTTTTTAATTATATATATATATATTAAAAATTACACATTTAAGACTAAGTTATGCTATGCGAACACACAAATGCCTCTTAAGATGTGCGAAAATTTGCAAGGAGAAATATTTTATTTAATGGAAAATTGACATATTATACGACATTAATTTTTTTTGTAAAAAATATCATTAGGACAACAACATAATTCTCCACAAATTTTATTTTTATTCCGAATCAAAATTCACAATGCTTATATGAATTTTGAGGGCTTCAATTTGATAAAAGAGTAAAATTTTGAAATTTCATCGTCACATTTGGCCCAAAAGTGTAACCCATCTTCATGTATTTACCCTATAATAAAACTTACATGAACTTGAAAACAAATATAAAACTCAATCTCCTTCATTTGAATATAAATGTATAAGATATTTAATCAATGCTTGTGGTTTTTAATAAATGTTAACTATATCTCCTTTTGCATCTTTATCCTCATATTTTAGTTTTATTACAACAACATCATGAACCAATACTTGGCTATGACTCTTTCCATCTACTATATTCAAAAGAAAAGGCTTATAGCTATCATCTTTTGTCCAAGATTCAACATGAATGAACTCACAATCACTTATAATTGGTTGATCTTCGCAACCAATAAGATTTGACTTTTGCCTGTAACATGAAATAGTAAAAATTCAATTAACTTGTACATAAATATTTTTTTTAACATTAATCAAACATACAATTTCAATGTCTTACCATGTAAGTTGCATCCTTGAGTTTTCTTTTCCCTTGAAGCTTGATAATATCATTGCAAATTGTGTGTCTGAATGAAATGTCACAAATATCCAAAGTGTCAATGTTGTGACTTCTTAAAATCCTTTAACCACTTTACTAAAAGATTGATAACTATAAAGCTCACTATCATATTCAATGTTTGGGAAATTGAAACCATGAGGAATATATGCAATAACTAGGGAATATTCCCTTTTAGGTATGAGATTTGCAATGTCTTCACAATCACCTAGTATTATTTGATTTTGGGCAATATTGAGCCCATTCCAAATGTAACGATTAAGACGAGGCTCAAGTTCAACATTATGAAGATGTTTCTCTATGCCTTTCCAACTTAATTTTTTCAATAAAGGTTTTGAAACTATTCGGTGCTGCATTTGCATTCTTCTTCGACATCTTTAATGAAATAAACATATCTATATCTATATATATATATATATATATAGATAAGTAATAAAATAAAAGTAGTTTACATATGAATAAAGTGAATGCATAAATCAACATACCTTTCTGAATGCAAGACACACATATTTTAGTGTTGTTGTAGAACTTGAATTTGGGTAGTTGCGTACAACGTCATCCCAACTCTCTTCATTCAACATTTTAACCATATGCTCTTGTATTTTCATATAAACCTTATTATTAAATAAATAAAGTAAACATGTTAATATAGTGATATGTATAACAAATACTACTAACAACAATATGTTATATTTAAAAGAAAATTATAATTGAAAAATAGTTCAACAACTTACTTTTGAAACTCCTTGAACATTTCATTCAATGATAATTCACTTGACTTCACACAAGATAATATTGATTTGATAAGTTTGTTCTCCTTTACTCCTTGCATTTCTCTCCAAGGTGTGATAGTCATATCATCTGGAATATTTTTAATTTCAAGGCTTGTCTTACTGTTGAAAAAATTTAAGGGATTATATTTTTTAACCTTCGGATTTTTTATGCGAATATTCTCCCACATGTTGAAAATCTCATCAATCGAATCCCATATCCCCCAAGTTCTAAATGCCAACTAGAAAATGTTATCCATACCTCTGAATAACTTTGAATTTACTTTGCCACCTTTTTCATTGATTTTTTTCCTCAATTTGATAACCTATTTCCATATAGCATTGCTTCCGAAAGTTTAAAGTAACATTTTCCTTATCTCCACCACAATTTTCTTCAAATTCACTATGAATAAATCTGGACATTTGGATGAAATTCATAGACATCCTATACTCATTATCTGTATTATGATCCCATGCCAATAAATTTGCTTTTGTATATATTAAACCAACATAAATGATACATTTCACTATTTCAAAAAATGAGTTATTGAGATATTCCTCCATCAATTGTCTTTTAGCCTCTACAGAATGGTTTCCATTAATTACATAATATCTGTATCCAAAACATCTTGACCTATCAAATGCCTCTTTGTTGGGAACTTCAATTGGCTCAACAAGAACCACATAATCAACCACATGTGCATATGGATTATACCTAATCAATATTTCCAAGTTATGAACGTGCAAGTGGTGTGGCTTTCTAATTTGATATTTAGATTGTCCTTCGTTTGGCTTATGAAATTGGATGACATTAAGCTGACATGTATGGCCACCATCAACAAAGTTTCTCTTCATCAACTGATTTCGAATCACATTTTGTTTTGTTTTAACAATGTCATCCTCTAAATTAGTACCTGGTGTTATAGTTTCCCTATTTTCTTTAGAGCTTTAACTATGATCTTCATTGGTACCCAGGATTTATTCATAATGACCAACTTTTGATTTCTTCCTCCTATCAGTTAACATATTTTCTTCCAAATAAGCAATCTCCTCATCATCAACTGGAAGAGAGACATCTGTGGAAATTCTTCTTTTTTGTCTTTTATAACTTTTCTCCTTTTCAATAGGAGTTCTAATCTCATTTTCACTAATGGCAAAATATTCTTCAGCTTTAGCTTCCACATTTTCAAAAGTAACATGTCTAGGTTTACTAGATTGATGCATTTTAGCCATTCTTTCATGATCCTCTGTATGTACTCTTGTAGTTTCAAGATTTTTTTTTTTTTTTGCTTCATTTTCCAAACTCCTTCTGTTATCTCTGTGTGGAAACTGTGGATCACATTCATAATATTTGGCTCTATATAATGTATTCCCTCCAACATAATTGAAAGATTCTTAGCAAAATCCTATTAAACAAAATATAATATGTCAATGATAATATCATTATAAAAAATATAATTTTATTTACAATAATGCATAACACATAAATATAAATAAGAAAACTTACAATGTTTTTTTTTTTCCCCTGGGAAAAAGTCGTAATTTCTATTAAGTTGAGAAATTACATTTTGCACATGCCGAAGCATTCAAGAAGAGGCAGCAGTGCCTATCGAGTTCTGTCTGTAAACTGTTTAATCAAAAATAAACATCATTCTCCACGCAGGGAGCTGTCCAAAAAAGATACTGTAAAGTATAACAAAATTTGTATCTGATGCTCTTCGCAGAGAGCCATATAGATCTATAAATATTTACAGCAAAATTACAAAATTATGAAACTGTAAATGGGCCTTAGCGCCCGATTTCCATCTGGTCATCAAAGGGCCTATGGTAATACTGGTAGAATGACCCTTCTCTCACCTCCTGAATCAGCCAATTGTCTCCTTGCCTGTGCGCTGCCTCTTTGGAGAGATGGTCAGCATCAGTGTTTTGTTCCCTGTAGATATGAAGACAAGTAAATGAGTCAAAAGAAGTTATCAGCCTCTTTGCCTCATCAAGAATGTGCCTTAATGTAAATGCATGACAATGTGATGCACCAGACAGCCAATTGCATACAATTTTGGAATCACCAAATAACTGGAGATGTCTACAGTTTTTAAGAATGGCAAAATGAATGAGGTGTTTTGCAGTGCATAGTTCAGAGAAGTTATTGGTTCCTCTGCCAAGATTGATTTGTATCTTATAGCTGTGTGATTCATTAAGGTGAAGAATAGCTCCTCCCCCACACCCCACCTCCTGAGCTGAACCATCAAAAAAACCCCAAGGTTTTGATTTGTCAATGTCCAGTTGTCTCAATATGCGGATAGGACCAGTATGTTCTTCGTCCGGGATTAAGTTATACTCTGCAATGGTATGAAGAAGGATAGATTGCCAGTGAGGGACCTTCAGGTTGAATATGGCCTGGTTCCGGGCAATCCAGATAGCCCAGCAAGCAAGAGGCGGTAAATTAATAGCTTTCCCCGAATGTTCTGAATTCCAGTTTTCCCATGCTTCCATAATACTGCTTCCATGCCAATGTTTCAGATGCGAGAAATGAGAGATGAGGTCATTCCAGAAGCGAACAGTGATCCTGCAGGTCAGAAATAGATGTAATGTGCTTTCTTCGTCCTGGTGGCAGAGGTGGCACCGGAATGGTCCGTGGAAGGAGCGCTTCATCAAATTAGTGCCTGTGGGTACTTTGTCGAAGATGATATTCCACAAGAGCAGTCTAGTACGCGGGGCAGACTTGAGTTTCCATAATGACCTCCAAGTTGGCTGAATGACGGGAGGTATGTGAGTCTCCATGAGCTTTAAATAGCCGAGTTTCGGGGTATAATATCCATGTTTAGAAAAAGCCCAAATGATTTCGTCGGGGCCATCTGTAAGTCTGATGTGGGCTTGAGAAAGTGCATCCGTAAATACAGTCCATTCATCGTGCCATTGCGCCGGAATGTCAAGTGCTTGAGCACTGGTCCAAGCTTGATGAAGAAATGATGAGTTGGCCTGATCCCCAATGTGCATGATGTGAGTTATGCCCCTGTCATTAAGGTGTTGGATGATGCCTGCAGAGAGTCTGTGAGTATTTCCACATCCAACCCAGGGATCCAGGCCAATACGAACAGCATTTCCAGCCTTGATGCGCCAAGTTAAACTTTCTCGGAGTAAAGGAAGGGTACCAATGACAGCTTTCCAGATGGAGGATATGTTATGATGCACTCTTCGTTCACTACATATCCAGTCCATCACATTCATAGGCCATATGTATTTTGCGCTTGCAACTTTGGTCCAAAGACTTTCTGAGGTGAGTAGCTGCCAACCAAGTTTGGCAGCCAGAGCTCTAGAGAAGAGGTCAAGTCGCTTGATACCCCATCCCCCCCAGCGCTTAGGTCTTGCAATAGTGTCCCATTTCACCCATGCAAATATCCTACCCGGCTGGTGACCCTTCCAAAGAAACCTGCTACAAATATGCTGTAATCTGTTGAGAATACCCTTCGGTATCCAAGTCAGGGCCATCCAGTAAACTGGAGTGGCCTCAATCACTGCCTTGATAAGAATGAGCCTGCCTGCACGGGAAAGATAACAGTGATACCAAACTTGTAATCTCTTTTCCACTTTGGCAATCAGCCACAACCAGTCAGCGATCCTGTAACCATTAGGCTTCAATCGGAAGCCAAGATATTTAATACCATCTGCCAGGGTCAGGTTATTATAAGGAAATCGCTGATTTGCAAATGCAATTTCATTGACAGAGCATCCATATGAGGTGATGGAGGATTTCTGTACATTGATCATTATTCCAGTAGCATGTTGAAAAAGATGAAATGAGTTATGGAGGGTGGTAGAGTCTCCAATGCCTCCATTAAGAAAGATAAGGATATCGTCAACAAAAAGAAGGTGTGTGAGGATGAGATGATCAGTAATCTTGATTCCAGTAAGTAGTTGTCTATCACGAGCAGAAGAAAGTATTCTACTCAGCCCTTCCATGATGAGTAAAAACAACAGGGGGGAGAGAGGGCAACCCTGTCTAAGTCCTCTCTCAGAAGTAAAGAAGGAGGAGGCTTCCCCATTTAGAAGTACACTGTAAGAGACATCAGTGATACAGCTCATGGTCCATTTGATGAACTCATAGGGGAAGCCCAGATGAGTAAGCAGCAGCCTCAGATAAAGCCAATTGGTACGATCAAATGCTTTGGAAAGATCAACCTTAAGGATCATACCTTTCTGTTTTTTGATATGCATGGTATGCAGCAGTTCTTGAGCGGAAGCGATGGCCTCATGGATCTGGCGATGGTGAAGGAATGCAAACTGTTCTGCAGAGATGTGCTGAGAAAGTATAGGCTTGAGCCGGTTGGCAATGGTTTTAGCAATGATCTTGTAAAGACAATTGCAGAGTGATATAGGCCGGAAGTCATCAAAAGTGCAAGGGGCGCTTGACTTGGGAATAAGAGCTATGAAGGTAGATTTAATGGCAGAGGAAATGCGACCTCTTTTTCTGCTATCTTCAACTACATTCAGGAGGTCTTGGCCTATGAGATCAAAGAAAGCAAGATAGAATTCTATAGTCCATCCGTCAGGTCCAGGACTCTTGTCTTTCTTGAACCATTTCAATGTAGCTTCTAATTCTGCCATCGTCACTTCCTTCTGCAGTTCGTCTGCATCTTCCTGCTCGATGTATCTGGGAAAAAGTTCGGCCACTCTCATAATTTCCATGATATTTGCCTGTGCAGGTGCTCTATAGATGCCTCTGAAATGTTCGGTGGCTAATCTGGTCAGGTTCCGTTGTGAAGTGACAGAGTCCCCTTGAGCATTCCTTAGTTCCCAGATAGTATTGATTACTTTACGCCCATTTGCAAACTTATGATAAAATTTAGTGTTTGCATCTCCTTCAGTGAGCCATATAGCTCTGCTTCTGAGTCTCCATCCTTCTTCTCTTTCTTTCAGAATTTGAGTGCGCTTAGCAATCAGGGCAATGTAATTCTCCTTACAAGCCGCTGAGGGGAAAGTCCCATCAGAGGATTCCTCAAATTCAGCAATGACCTTTTCAGCTTCCTTGAGAATTAAATTATCCTGAATTCGCTTGTGGTGAGCCCAATTCTTGGTGAGTTGCTTAAGTTCCTTGAGTTTCCTCACGAATCCCTCTGAGATATCCTCATCATCTCTGATAGCGTTGGTTCGCCAAAAGTTATGCACCAGTTGTATAAATGAGGGATCTTGTAGCCAAGCTGCATTGAACTTATAGGGGCTCTTAATCTTGTGGGCAATATCTTCAGCTTCTAAGAAGATAGGACGGTGATCAGATATGCCCCCTGTGCCAACCCATTGCCGGACTCTAGGAAGTACATTGACTAGGGCTTCCTTAATGAGGAATCTATCTAGCCGCCTAGCAAGGCTCTGATCACCACTCCTGTTATTGGTCCATGTGAATTGGAGCTTGGCAGACGGTATGTCGACCCAGTGATGGTCCTCCAGTAAGCTGGAAATAGTATCGGAAAGAGAGTCGATCTGAGCAGAGTGTCCCCATGATTCACTATAACCAATAGAGAAGTTAAGATCCCCTCCAAGTATAATATTGTCTGCCTGAAACAGCTCCGAAGTAAGAAGGTTACTCCAATAATTAGCTCGGTCAGAACAGGGACCATATACATTGATTATCCTGATGTCATTAACAGCTGTATGAGTGCAGATGTCCATTCCAATAAACCCTCTCCCTCCAAAAGTGTTCTTGATCTCCACAACTTTATTATTGACCCCAATTGCCAAACCCCCTGATCTTCCAGACGCATCCAAAGCATGGAAGGTCCAGGAAGGAAGCCAGCCAGAGAGAGTTCGAATGAGGGGGTCAGCATGACAGAGAGTCTCTTGTAGGAAAACGAAGTCCATCTGTGCTGTAAGGAGAAGTCTCCTGAGGGCTAGTTTTTTGGCTGAACTAGCAAACCCCCGGCAGTTGAAAGACAAAAATTTCATTAGGGAATGGGAGCAGGGCCGTTCCTCGCTCTAAGGGCCCGAATGATGGTTTGCTGTCGCCCCAGGGCGACCTCAGAGTCAGCAGTGTGTCTAGCCTTGGATATACGGGAGGGTCTGCCCCTGGAGGCCTTATGAAATGGAGTTTGACTGAGATCAAATCCAACAGCATCAGGTCCTCGGTCTTTAGAGCGGGGCCGGAGGGAGTAGCGGGGCGGAGATGGAGATGTGATACGAGAGGGGGAGGCCAGCGACGAAGAGATTCTGGATGGAGGAGCCACCGGTGAGGGCTGTGGAATGGTGCAAGAGAGAGAGGAATGCGAGTGATTATGTATGGGATGGGGCGCATGTGGAGAAGAAGGATATATTGAAATGCCGGATGCAGGTGCAGATAAATGAGAAGATATGCCCAAAGTCATACATGAAGTAGGATTGGACAGAGAAAAGTAAGGTGACTTACCCGAAAGCGTCAGATCCTCTTGTCCAATGGTCGTCTGCAGATCAGACGGGACCGGCTGCGGATCAGAGGGTACCCCAGCATCTCCATCAGTTCCAGCTTTCTCAGGTTCTTCCTCGATCGGAGGGGGTACCGGTGCCTCAGTGTTCTGATCAGGCTGGTTCTCAGGTTGGGTGTCCCGCGGCTGAGGAGCTGCATCTTCAGAGCCGAATGTACCAGATTTCTTGAGGAGTGGGCAGTCTCTGTATAGGTGGCCCACCTTGTGGCAACGGCGACATCTATATGGAACTCCTTCATAGTCGATGATCTGCCTGCGTTCAGTATCCCTCCATTGGATCGTAATGTATTCCAGCAGGCCCCCTCTCGTGTCCAGATTAATGAGAATCCTGGCGTATGCCATCATTCCAGTCTGCAGATAGGATTTATCATATCCCATATAAACACCGATAACATTCCCAATCCTCTTAAAGATGTCCTCTGACCAGTACTGGAGTGGTAGACCAGGTAGCCTAATCCATACTGGTCCAATGCCAATTTGCTCCGTCTCAGGGTCGAAGAGAGGAGTCCATCTTTTCAGAAGCACCGGTGCATGGTCAAAATGCCAGTATGATGAGAGTACCCAGTTAGTATGGTCTGCATGCGCGAAACGGAGTGCGAACCATCCCCGCACGAAGGTCTGCACAAATGGGATATCAACCAGATGGTGACCCCAAACATCCGCTGCCCACTGCTTCAATCGTGCAGCCGAGTAACTACGGCCACGGATGCGACCGACCAAGACACGGTCCGCAAAATCCATGGTCTCACCCCAACGAATGTCTTCTTCTAACCGGAGAAATACGTCCTCCTCCCTGGATTTAAAACACTTATATTTCCGCTTAGGGCCCCTCGGGGGGGGATGACGAAGGGGATGAGTAGGCAGAGGCGGGTTCTCCAACTGTAAATCCGGGTGCCGAGTCGGATGGGGGTGACCAAGAGGGTCAGAAGACGATGGTGCTCCAGTGAGAGGAGGAACAACGGTAAAACTGCCAGACGAGATCTCGAAAGAGACAGGGATGCCAATGGAAGGTCCCGGGAGGGAAGGGTTGTGGTAATGAAGGGGGATAGAGTTTGAAACCAGGGGAAATGAACCAGGGTTAGGGTTTATACCGCTCGAAACAAACCCTAGGTTAGCCGGAGAGTGCGGGGGAGTGGTAAGAGCGGGCCAGGAAGGCGGGTCGTCCGGGAGAATAACAGGAGGAACTGAATGCGATTCAGAGAACGGAAACGGCGGAAATGGAGCAGAATAATCCGAGCTGTACATACCTCCAGATGCGTCAAGGGGGGTGCGCCAAATGGAGACCCCTTCCAATGGGTCCGCAGAGTAATCGACGGCTTCAATGTCTTCCATTGCCAGCTGCTCCTAGGATCTGCAGACACCTCGAAACGGAAAGTAGCCGGGGGAAAACGACAGTTGAGAAGAGGCCGTCCCGAGCAGTAGAGGATGTTCCGTCGCAGTTACGCCGTTAGTCGTGATGCGGGCTCAGAACACCATGAAGTTACCAGCAGGTGAAACGACGGAGCGGTTAGGGTAAACAGTCACAGCGGAGAGCGGAACGGAGACGGGAAGGTGGTTCATGCACGGTCTGCAGGGTCCAGGAAGACCTAACCATAGCCCTTGCAAACCCTAGATCGTCCGTACTCCATCCTTCCTTGGATGCTTCATGCATCTTACTTTTCTTATTAGCACAATCTCCTCTCGAAAACTTACAATGTTATTTGCAATGTTGATTGTGATTTCATTACACGTCTTTGTAGAATATTTTGACATGTTATATTTGATGTTTAAGAAATGATATCTAATCTTCTCACCTGTCTTGGGAGATGTTAAAAGAATGTAAACAATATATGTATTTGGCACCAAACATATGTCTCGTACTTTTCCCTTCAACTCATAATTTTAACCATATTCAATCTGACCACAATATAGATATATTTATACACTTTCGTTGCTTTGTCTATCTTTACCATACCATGTAAATTTCATTTTATTTATTTCTCATGCCATCTTCCATTCTGGAATAATTTTTAATGAATTAGTGGGGCTAGTTGCTTGACTTTTACCCTGTGCCTCATTTTGGTTTCATTCAATAGTATTCCTAAAGGGTCTAACTACAACTTTAGATGTTGTAATGGTTGGCCTTGATCCAGAAATTTTCACAAAAACCTTATTTGATGACATTTTCCTATATATATATATATATATATATATATATATATATATATATATATAAGTTTATATTCTATTATCATAGGAAATTCCACTATTTCTATATTAAAAAATAAATAAAAATTCTTTACACCATAAATTTTAAAAAAGTTAACTATGTTAATAATTTCCTTTAAAGTAAAGTTAACAAGAAAACATGATAACATCCAAGAAAACGCAAATGGAAAATGAATACAACATAAAAAAAAATTATAACTAAAACAAAAATTTGAAATACAAAAACATAAAACTATAATTAAAAAACAACGTCAATGTAAATAAAAATTAAAAAATAACAAATAAAAATTAAATAATAACAAAAATAAAAATTAAATATATCGATTATATTTAATTAAAAAAAACGTGGGGGGTTGATTCTAGGAATCGACCCTCCGAGCTCATGGGCTTGCGGCCCCTAAGAGGCAGGGGGGTGATTCGAGAATCAAATCCTTGGCTGCGGCCCCCTGGCAGGCAGGGGAGGGTCGGGGGGATTCCAGGAATCACCTCCCCGCTTGCCAGGGGACTGCATGGCCACAGATGCCGCTCGCTCGCGGCCCTACGGATCCTTGGCAGGTGGGGGCCTGTAGGGCCATAGACAGGACCGCTCGCTCGTGGCCCTACGGATCCTTGGTGGGCGGGGTTCACAGGGCCATAGGCACCCAGTGGGCAAGCCTTCCTTGGGCATTCGCGGCCTAGCGACCCCCTCACAAGCGGAGGGCTAGAGGCGCTGAGCAGGCGAACATTGTGTTGGCGCCGATTGACGATTGTTTTTCAAATATTTTAATAACGTTTGAACTATTTCACAAATTTCAAATTAATGAATTGCGCTGCCCCCTGGGACGAATAAAAAAAATGAAAACTAGTTTTTCCATTTCAAAGCCCTTAAAAATATGAATTTTCTTTTTTTTTCTCCAAATATGAATATGATTTTTTTGGTATTTTACCATATAAGAATATAGAAAATGTGATATTTTTATGTGGTTTTTCCCTTAAAATACGATGTCAAAAAAAAATCTTCCAAAAAAAAAGAAAAACAAAGTTGTTTTTTTTAGCATAAAAAAAAAAAAACAAAACATCCCTCTATTCCTCTTTAAATGGTCAAAATAGAAGGAAAACTAACCTTTGAAATGTGAAAATCTTTCGCGATGACAACGTAGCTTCTCCGCAAAATTGTTCCAAGCTTTTTAACAAATGCTCCAGAAGATTTGATGTGATGTGAGGAATAGAAACAATGAAAGTTATAATATAATGAAGATTGTGGGATTACTTTAACGTTTCTTAAATGTGGGATTAAAATTAAAATTAAGAAAAATTACATACAGTAATATTATAGGTTTGGATGAACTTTTGTTAAATGTGGGATAAAAAATAAAATATAAATTATAAAAATTAACTTAATTACCTAGTTAATGTTAAATAATTTAAGTAAAACATTTATTTTATTTTTGGAGGAAAACTTGAAAAGAAAGTTTGTGTGGAAAGTGTGAATAGAAAGTAGGGTCAAAATTTTTAAGACATAATTTTAGTAAAATGTTTTCAAATAAATTTTGGAGGGAAATTTCACAAACGAAATTTTTGGAGGGAAATTGTTCGGCCAAAATTTTTGGGCAAGAAGTTTGGGGTGATTTGTTTCGAGTGAAATTTTTGGGGGGAAACTTTGGAAGGAAAATTTAATTCTCTAAGTTATAAATTTCCATTGGGAGAGAGGGCATTTGTATCATTCAACATCTTTTGTGAAAGGTCATAGATTCTTCTGATAATGAAGTTTCTTTTTTTGCAGCATCAACATCTCCGTTGCGTAACAACTCTATTCATATTAATGAATATAACAAGAATTCTTTCATTATGAATAGAGATTCAAATTTTCAACTTAGTCCTAATCCTGAGGATTATGAAAGCACCACTGATGAAGGGAAGGATGAAAAATTTCGTCCAAATGATAATTTTAGAGGCACAACTAAGGATAATGCAATTTCTTTGAGTCAGGATTTCAAAGGCACTCATGGTGATGATAAATTCCTCCAAGAAAGGATTTCAAAAGCACAGATGACGATGGTGAAAGATTTCCTCCAAGCAATGATTTGAAAGGCACAAAGGATGACAATGAATTTCTTCCAAACAAGGATTTTAGAAGCATAGACGAAGATGGTGAAGGATTTCCTCCAAGCAATGATTTGAAAGGCACAAAGGATGATGATGAATTTCCTCCAAGCGAGGATTTAAGAAGCACAAATGATGATGTTGAAGGATTTCCTCCAAGAAATGGTTTGAAAGGAAAAAACGATGATGATGAATTTCGTCCAAGTGAGGATTTCAAAAGCACAGATGATGATGGTGAAGGATTTCCTCTAAGCAATGGTTTGAAAGGAAGAAATGATGACGATGAATTTCCTCCAAGCGAGGATTTTAGAAGCCCATATGGTGATGGTGAATTGTTTCCTCCAAGAAATGATTTGCAAGGAAGAAACGATGAAGCAAACTTTCCTCCAAGTGAGGATTTTAGAAGCACATATGATGATGGTGAATGGTTTCCTCCAAGCAATGATTTGCAAGGAAGAAACGAGGATGATGAATTTCCTCCAAGTGAGGATTTCACTAGAAATGATGATGATGATGGATTTCCTCAGAGTGAGAATTACAAAATCACGTATGACAATGGTGAAGGATTTCCTCTGAGTGAGGATTTCAACAAAAGAAATGAGGATGGTGAAGAATTTACTCAGAGTAAATATTTTAAAAGCACCAATGATGATGATGGATTTCCTCGAAGTGAGGATTTCAAAAACACGGATGAGGATGGTGAAGGATTCCCCCCAACAAGGATTTCAAAGGCACAAATGATGATGATGGATTTTCTCCAATTGAGGATTTCAAAAGAAAAATGATGATGGTGAAGTATTTCCTCTGAGCAAGGATTTCAATGGAAGAAATGAGTATGGTGAAGAATCCCCCCCGAGAAAGGATTTCAAAATCATTGATGATGATGATGATGGATTTCCTCCAAGAAAATATTACAAAAGCACATATGATGATGGTGAAGGATTTCCTCTGATTGAGGATTTCAATGGAAGAAATGAGGATTGTGTAGAGTTTCCTCTGAACGAAGATTTCAAAATCACAGATGATTATGGTGGATTTCCTCCTACAGAGGACTATAAAAGTGCAAACGATGATGGTGAAGGATTTCCTTTGAGTAAGGACATTAATGGAAGAGATGAGGATGGTGAAGATTTTCCTCTGAGCGAGAATTTCAAAAGCACAGATGAAGATGGTGAAGAATTTTATCCGAGCGAGGATTTCAAAAGAACAAATGATGATAGTGAATAATATCCTACAAATGAAGACGATAATGAATATTTTCTAAGCAATGATGGTGTCAAATTTCCTAACTATGTTCAAAATAATCATAGTGAGGATAATATTCCTCCTAATGATGATGAAAATGCTTATAGATAGGATAACGAAATGATGGAGACATTGCAAGCATATATTGTATCTAGGAGTAGGACTAGACCTTTTCATATCAATCCAAGATGTTCCAGTTAAACAAGGTATATGACATAATATCTCACGAGAAGAAGTTCTATTAATGATTTGATTTCAAGTGAATGTTGTCAAAATGATTGCTGAAACATATGGATTTCAAGTTTGTATTAGAGAAAAGGAATAGATACTTGTCAATGAATAAAAGCATGCAAATTCATATTTAGAGGGGATCATGAAATCTACATTGGTAGGTTATGATTATCATATTGGGAATTTATTGCTTTGTAGAAAGAATTTCAAAATGTTTCATTCAATTGGTAATTTTTGCTTGTCAAGAATCCAAGCAAAATTGGAAAAAGATCCCACATTTTATTCAAAAGTATGTTATAGACAATAGACTGAGCCATTAGCAAATACTGCAATGTCATGGATGAAAGACTTCTTTTCAAAGCATGGAGAGTGTATGCCAAATAAATACAAAATACATATTCCATATAATTTCTCAAAACGAGAAATCTACAACTTATACAAATAATATGCATAAGGTTCTAAAGGAGATGGTAATTTTATTACATATTCATATTTTATGAGGATATGGAAGAAATAATTCAACAATGTTCAAGCGTGAATGAACCAAAGTGGCTAAATGAAACATGGAGTTTCAACGTACGATCCAAGTGTGGTTCCTGTGCCACTTCCATAAGCATCTACTGGCAAAGCATCTACTGGCAATGTTGGTTGTCTTCATTCATCAATCCGTATCTGGAAGCTCGTCCCCCCCGCCCCGACAATAATAGAAATAGTGATCCCTCCCTTATTTCATTCCTCAACCTCAAGCAAGTGGTTGGTTTGGAAGCCCATCCAACATTCCTAAGATGACAAGGATGGGGGTTTGCAGTACATGTGCTTCTCTTAAATAAAAAAGGGACAAATGTCAAGGGGTAGAAATAGGCATGCATTCATAACATTATTTTTAAAAATTGGATAGTTATCAACTATGAATTTGTTAATAGGTTTCCTTTATTTTATGTGAAAATTCCATTTTCAAAGCACTTCAAGAGAATCACAATCAACAAACAAGTAGAAGGAAAAAGCTGTATAAGTATTGAAATAAGTGTTATGATAATCCAAATAAATATTTGGGTTTGATAATTGATGGTATGGACCATAAGATAACACTTCTACCGCACACCAAAAAATTTACAAGAGGAAAATTTTATTTAGTTTCACTTGGTCAGTTGTATGGTCTTTAATGTCAAAATGTGTCACTCTAAATATTCATAATGATGCAAATATGACCATAACCATAATTCATGATGTGCTTTCTCATTGGTCTGGTAATCGTCCTAAGGTTTTGTATATGAAATTAGACAACACTAGTCGTGAAAACAAAAATCAAATTGTTTTGGGATATCTAAACATGCTTGGTGAATTGTAAATTTTTCAAAAGGTAAAGGTTGGTTTCCTTCTTGTTAGGAACACTCATGAAC
Source organism: Pinus tabuliformis (assembly GCA_031772625.1). Classification (NCBI taxonomy): domain Eukaryota; kingdom Viridiplantae; phylum Streptophyta; class Pinopsida; order Pinales; family Pinaceae; genus Pinus; species Pinus tabuliformis. Next base: position 819,335,728 of record CM062814.1, read on the forward strand.
ATATTGACTAGATGTTTAGTCATTTTTCAGTAACATTGAGGAGGAAGGATGTTGGGAGCATGCCATTATTAATTCAATGTATTAAGAAATCATACATTACATAGCCTATTTTTTCACGTGTTGGAAGAAATTATTGACATGCGAAGGTTCATTCTGGGATCACATGGTGAGGAGAAACACATTTAGCAACTTAATGACATTATCTTCCAACATCAATTTCCTATCAAAAAAATTGACGAGAAAACACATATATGGGGAAAGAAGTATTCAACCGTTGCAAAATGGGGGCCATCATCAGGTTTAGCGTTTTTGAAGTTCATTCTAGCTCATCCAATATATGCATCAAATATTTTGCCATTATAATCAGTTGCTGAAATCCATGATGAACGAAGGCATAAGAGGGATATAAATTATTTCGAATGCTTGGAAGAAATTGAAATATTTATTAGAGATACATATGGGTACTTTGATGTTGCTGATTCAGTTTGGTGGGAGTCTTTTTTCAATAATCAAAGTGATATCATTTCAAGATCAAGAAATGAAGATATACTTTTGAAGACTCCATTTATTTGGCCACAAAATATGCCAAATGAACATGAGGAAAGAAACATTGTTGAACAACAACAATCTCAAGGTATTATTAATTCTTCATAGGTAGAGGAAAGATAAATGTATATTGGTTCTAGAATATCACATGCACAACGTGAAGCCATGGAAGAACTTTACAAGGGTTCTATGTAGGATGTTAAGGAGGGTTGCATGATCACAATGTTAGCAGATGGAGATCCACATGGCTATCCATTTTGGGTTGCCAAGGTTATAAAGGTCATTAAAGAAAATGAAGATGTTACAATAGTTGAAGTACATTGGTATGCCACAAATACACACCCATTCAATGGTGTGTACAAGCCAGAGATGGTAGTTGATAAACAAATTTGAAGAAAGAGAAAAAGCAAGGGTACAAATATAAATCGTCACCACACAGACCTCTTAAAATTGAGGGATGTTGGCATACTTGTTTATGACTTCAATTTAACAAATAGAGAAACTCTTCACTTTAGGACCATAGATATTTTGAAGAGGTTGCTACTAAAAGAAGAAATGCTAATATGGGAGCCTATTGAACCCAGTCGTAGATCTAAAAGACTTTTGAAACCTGAAATGGTGGGCATGTATGTTGAATCATATGGGGAACTAATTGATGAAAGAGAATAATATGGGTCATCTTCATCTGCATCTAGTCATTCATCTGAAGATGTTGTAAATTCTAATGGTGTACTAGAACCTATGAGTGATTTTGAATCAATGTCTAAGACATTTTTTGTAAATTATGTTTGCATGGTAACTTGAAATAAATATTTTAACTTCCATATGATCTTACATGAAGTTATGAGTCATTTTTATGTTTGTTGGATTACATGTTTTAACTATGAAGAATTCATTTCTTTAGAACATACACAATACAACAATAACTTTGAGAAATAATTTATGTTTCATTCAATCTATTAGTATTAATATTTTGATTAAAAGTAAAAAAAAATAGAAATTAATGTTGAATTGTTAAATTATATAGTGATATTATTTATTGTTATCATTGGACCATAGTTAAAAATTGGTGCAATTTTAATGCCCCATTAAAAGGGGATACTTCGTTTTGATGGTTGATTTTTAAGTTTTTGTTGCAATGGGATAAGTTGTCTTAGGCTAAGATTTGAAAAGAGCTATATTTTTAGTCTTTAAAATAAAAAAGTACTCTTTCATTCAGGTGTTCATTTTTAAAGTTTTTTTGGTCATATAATTTGTCTAAATATAAAATATCATATTTGGGAAAATTATATTTAGACAAATTATATAATATTCATAGTGATGGAATTTGAGGTTTTTGAGATATTTGATATTTTATCTTTAACATTGTGCCCGAAAATTGTTGGAGTTTTAAGGTTTTTTAGAGTCCTGCTATTTTATCTTTAATGCCATTGCTAAAAAATGTTGAAAATGTACCCCATTTTTTTTGGTTGTTCCAACATCAACACTTTTAATTTTCAAGGTGTTTTTTGATCTTTTAAAATTTGCTTCTTACTACCATTTTTAAAATATGTTGAAAATGTACCCTAAAAAAACGTCGTTCTAGCATACACACTTTTCGTTTTTGGGCTATGTTTTCTGGCTAGAGTTCTTGTTTTGAGGTCACAATTCTCATTTGATTAGTAAATTTGTTTCAATCATGCATCATTGTCAATATACATGGATATTGAATTTGCAATGATATCGTTGGCACACTATCAAATTTTGTTAGAATACTCAATTGTATTGGAGGACGTCATACTAGCCTAATTTCATACAATGGAAAACTATTAGCTAAATTTGTAAGACAAAAATTCGTCTATGGGAGGATGGAAAAAGAAGCAGTTAACACAAAAGCTTGTAATAAATTTGCAAGACAAAATTACATCATTGGGAGGAAGAAACAAGAAATAATTCATTGAAATGGTTATTACAAACAATGAATGATAACCCCACCTTTTGTTTCTTTCTAGTATATGATGTGTCAAGATTAGTATTGCATACGACTTGTAACCTATCCAATACCCTCTATCCTTTGTTGAGAATATTGGGTTCTTTTCAATTTCATAAATATTTCCATTTCTATATTTGTGTACCAATGTTCTCCTTCCCTTCTCTAAATATTATGAATGCAATATGACAAGCAAGTTTATGCAAATATAAACAAACCATTCACAATTACAAATGAAAACATATTCATGTAACATAACAACCATCAATAATTAACATAAACATCATTAAATTCAACATAAAAAATAATAATCCATAAACACTTATATTTTGAAATTAACACCGACTAGATGTAGGTGAAGGGTGTTCTACCGAAGCATAGGCTCTATGTTGCCCTTACCCTTTATGCAACAAGACCACCCTAGAGTTGAGGCTATGAGTCCACAAGCACATATTTATCCCTACAAAGTCATGGTATATTAACTTCTATAATAATTCCAACTCATATATTCTCTTTCCCCTCAACTTGTACTATGTAAGGAATTAGATCCCCTTTCATGCTACACAGCCCCTCAGGCTATTACGCTTCCTTCCAAGACTCTAGAACAAATCAAGTAGGAAATATCTCTATTGGGGACTCTAGGAATTCTCAAATATAATGGAGTTCTTCATTAAAAATAATCTCTCATGCACATGGGCATAATTTCCGCTTAATTCTCATGGCTCCCCTTTGCAGTATTGTTATGTAACTAACCACCCCACTGCCCGTTGGGATGGTGGGGCATTGGAGAATTTCTTAATTTCCCACTAAATTCACCATAAGTGCAACCAAACTCTATACAATATATTTTATTCCTTGTCATATAATATAATTACATATCTAGAATGTCATTAATTGAAATTTTGGTGCTAGAAATATAAAGCAATTAAGAAGTTTTACCAATTTGTAATTGATGAAGTTATAGGTACTACCTAAATCAATTAATACTATTGACTTTTTCTTTTTGATATATCCTTCCATCGTTAGGGTTTGTGGAGTACTCTTCCAAGCCAATGCATAACAATATATTGTTGGAGTGGTCTCTTCTAGTTCTAACTCTTGTCGCTGTTCCACTTCTTAATATTATTCATCTTCAAAGTCTATGTAGAATAATTTATTCTCACTACATTTATGCCCTTTTCTGTACTTTTTCTCATTGCTGAAACATATTCCCTTTTCTCTTATTTCATCCTTTTGTTGAGGTTTCAACCTTGTTAGTTTAGGATAGGAAGCATGCTTTTCTCTTTAGTTATGAGTGACCAATTTTCTAGTTGCCATAGTTTTACTTTCAACTTTCCTTGCTAAATTGAAATATTTTTATAGGGATTTACATTAAAATGGATGCACCTTATGTTGGATTCTTTCCTTTAAAGTTTGCATAAATAGGTCTAACAAAATAATCTCCAAAATGTTCTTTACCCTGAGACTCGAATTTTGGAATTGTTGAATGTGATTTATGATTGGAACTTTTTGTCGAAGATGTACCAATTGACCAAATAATGTATTGTTCTTAATATCCCCATAATGTGCTATCAATTCCTTATTAAAAATGGACCAAGATACCACATAATCATTTTTCCTTTCCCAAACCCATTGATACCACACATATTTATCTTGTTCTAAAAACATGGATGCAATATTTACCTTTTATAAGGCCGCCACTTGGTGTAAATCAAAGTATTTATCCATATAAAGTCTTCATGTTATAGGATAATTACCATCAAACTTACCCATATTGATCTTTAGAATATAGTAGTGCCTTGGCGCTGATTTGAAGCCTTGATTATGTGGATCTTGGATTGAAGAGACATGATTATGGTTTTGTGATTCAACATTTGTGCTCCCCAATTATGATAAAATACCCCCTATACATGATTGAGTCTCAACACCATGCTTCTCCTTATGTTCATGATTTCCTTGGATCTCCATATCCATTTTAGGGAGATCCTTTAATAGAATGGTTTGTGATTCTTTTATGGATTTTTGTATTTCTTCCTTGACATTCCACATTTCTTCTTTATTTTCAATCATCTTCTTTTCTGTTTCATCAATAATTTATCTTTCAATGTTTTCTTGAGAACCTGATAAATCCACCTTTTTCAACATACTAATTGTAGGTTTTAACCTTGGACATATAGCACTTGTAAACGGATTCTTAAAAAAATAGAAAATATACAATAGAATTTGTAGAAAATATACATAGATATTTTTCTCTTGGAACCCAAAACTAGGAAAACCAGATTGATTTTTCATTATATACCTTTCAATGTTACAATAAATTATATACATGCAAAAGCATTCATAAACCCCCAATCCATTAACCCTTGATTATAATATAACCATATTTCACTTGATTGCATCTACAAAACAACGAGAAAAAAACCGTCACACGCAAAACCATGAAATTTTTCGAGAGGAAAAACATTAACACAACAAAAATCATAATCACAATGCAACAAAACACCATGATTACCCTGGAAAAACCCCAACTTTGGGGAAAAACCATGTTAACATAATTCCATTAGTCCTTGGCCAAAACCATAGCCAAGCCAATCAGGTGAGCCTTCACCACTCACCTCTCTAGCATATTACAATGAAGTCTTCCCAACCTTTTAAAGGCTCTATCACATGTAATCCACGAGAAAATTACCATGGGAAACCAAAAAAGCACGGGCTTAAAACCACTACTATTGACCCAACCAACTTTAAATCTTTCTGCAAGTCAAGTTTACCTAACACTACCATCTATTTCATTAACTTTCATCTCTAATTGAGAGAAACTAAATTCTAAGTCTTCACTTTCTTCATGAGTCCTCAATGAGCCTATATGAGGTTTGATTATTGTAGTAGCTTTTAGATCTTTCTTTGGATCCATGTGTGAGAAAATAATAATAGTACTCCTCTTTATCGCAATTTCCAGTCACAAAAAAATGATCTTTTAACCAAAATTTATGTCTCTTGTAAGTTATGCACCTTTAAAATATTGATTTGGAGAGTATCTGAATGACTTGCGTTTTTCTTGATAAATCTCTAATATTTTAGCCCTTTTGAATTTGAAATTTTGGTTTATAATACTTGTATATGTCTTTTATGCAATTCCATAGGCTTGAACTAAAATTGATGTGCCAAGTGAAGGTTATGGTAAATTTCCCAAAACTTGTTGATTTTTGGCCTCTTCACAAGAGAAAGCTTACATAGCATGCCATGTGTCCAATCCTTAAATATAATTATGATTTTTTTACTTGAGTTACTTCATGTTGTCTCATTATAAATTTGAAAATTTTGAAGTCTAAAGTTTCCTAGAAAAAATTATAGTGAAATGCCATTGTCCCTCTTTTGAAATTCATTTAAGGACCATTCACAAAACCTAACTTCCACAGGGTATATATCGGAAATTATAGTGAACCAAAATTGAAATTTTTATTAGACGTACCTTGAATTTTTTCACAATATGCTTAAAATTTTACGATTTGTGTCTTCACATAAAGTAAATTATAATATAATTTCTAAGTTCACTTGTTTGAATTAAGGACCTTTCACAAACCCTAATTTCCACAAATTATATCTCTGAAATAATAGTGAACCATAATCTAAATTTTTTACCAAACATACCTTGAGATGTTCACTCTATCTACTCCAATTTACATTCTCTGAAATGTCTGGGAAAAATGTTATATTGAAACTCTAAAATGACTCGTTTGAAACATATTTCAACACTAATCACAAACCATAACTTCCACTATGTATGTCTTAGAAAGTATAGCAAACAAAATCTAATTTTTTAACTAGTTGTTCCCAAATAGATCTCCTCAATATGATCGAAATTGAACTATATAAATCATCCTAAAAAAAATGGTACACCAAAAATGTCAAGATGACTCAATTGAAGTAGCAAAATCCCAAGGTCATAATTTTAATATAAGATATTATGAACCTTGCACCTAAAAGGTGATAAGAAACCAATAATTGTAGCCCACTTCGAGGGGAGAAACCTCCTTTTGAAATGAATATAATGTACAAGGAAAGATTTGATGATCCTAAAAGTACGTATCCTTAGCATATATATACAGGAGACAAATGGTACAACTATAATGAAATGATACAATGAAATGTTCTGGTCGACATTGGAAATTGTTGGTATCCTAAATTGCCCTATTTTCTACCCCGTTTCCATCAAAATCAACCTCTATTTTATCTCAATAAAAGATCCTTCTTTCCTGCACTAGTACAAGATAGTTACCCATTCCTGCACATGCTCATATTTTATATTAAGATTTATTACAACACTTTATTAATCATTTTATATGGATTTCATGCCTATTTACATATCTCTTGTAACTCATATTAATTTCCTAGAGTAATCATGGAACTTAGTATTAATTATGAATGAGTATGACTAGTGCAGGTAGATTCCTGCACCGCCACGAAGACTGTTTGAGATTTCCGAGAAGCCAAATCTTCCACGAGGACGGGTCTCGATCCTTGACTCCAAGTTTAGCTGTTGATGAACTGAAGCAGGATAACAGGTGGCGCGCAATTAGGGAATATTTTCCAAAGTTAGGTTATGGCCAAGCGAGATTCATGTGTATTATAATTGCTGGCCAAGTTTGTAATTTCGGTTTCTAAGTCTGTTTGGCCGAAAGGCCTGAACAAGAAATGTCTGTAATTAGTGAAAACGGCTAGAGCCGAAAGGATATATAAAATATAGATATAGGTAGGAGGAGGCTAGTCAGGAATCATCGATTATAATTTTGTTTTATGTAATCTGGTTATCACCTCATCTCTGAGGCTGGACTTCTCTATTGTGTATATTTGCCGAATTGAGTAATACAAGAAAACTGCCATGATTTGCATACACAACGCCTAATTTATCTTTGATGTATATTTGAAGTGCTGAGCTTTTTCGTTCCTTAGAAGGGGAACGAGTTGGTTGGCTAGGACCCAACCAACCCAACTTGTTTACCCCGCTCGCTTTCATTATTCTGAAAGAAGGTGTGGATATTTTGTTTGCAGCTGTGTAATGCTATAGTTTTAATATTTATCTTTCAAGTTCTGATTTAAAATATCTTTTGTAGCTAACGTGTGAAACTGATCCGTGGTTTGAGAGTAGCTGTGCTTACTTTGTTTATGAGATATCTTTCTTGTATTTCCTTTATTCTCAATCTCCATTTTAACTCGTTTTTGATCGAATTGTGCAAGGAACTCTTTCCTGCACTAGTGCATGCTATTGCCTGCACTTTGGTTTAATCATTCTTTTGCAGCGAACAACGAATCACTTCTCTGCATATTATTTCCAGTTATTACGCAAGTGAATGAATCATTAACTTAGTAATTGTCTTCAGTGTTAAAAAGCACATCTTTAAGAGGATCTGGAAGCAGTTGCATAAAATTATCATAAACATATTATACTTGCAAAGAACATAAGCATCTTTGAATGGATTACTAAAGTTAGTTAACACATGCAAAACACTTAGATTACTATTTGATTCTTTTGAAGTGATTTTATTTCATGAATTTTATTTTCTTTGCAAGGTTTAATGAATTGAAGCATTTCCTTTTGCACAGATAATTTACTTCAGAATTTCATTTACAATTGCAATTCTTTTCCAGCACATCTTTCAGTCTTTTCGAAAGTAATTTGGAAACTAGGTGAAGGAAGCTCTGCTTTGGTGCAAGAGTTGGTCTCTTGTCACAGAAACAGAGTGCTCTAAGCCCTTAGGCTTAGAGCACCTCCACTAAGACATAAGTCTTCAATAAGGAAGGTCACATATACTTTTGCACAGAGATACTGTACCTACACTAGTGCAAGTAGATTGTAACAGTGCAAGGACAGGTTGTTTGTGTGGAAGGAAGATCAGAAGGAAGACAAAATTCTACAAGGGCCCACTTGTTAGACTATTAGCCATCCATCTGAAGATGAACATAGCATTTCATTACAACATTTAATATTGTTTCCGTTGTGTGGAATTTCTTTACTTGATTTACATGCAAATTGTCTTTTACATTCTAGCACTAGAGTTTCTTTGGTGTCAATTATCTTCCCGATTGATTTCTGTCTAATTCTGCAAAGCATTTCCTTTAAGAAGTAGGATTAGAGATAGGAAAAGTTCATACCATTTCTATCATTGCCTGTGCTTCATCTCTAAGTTTGCGAAACCCTCGAGTTGACAATTAAGTGTTGAGGAGTTTGTTAAGCGCAATTCCTGCACCCAACATTTTGGCGCCGTTGCCGGGGAGGCGATTTGAATTGATAAGAATTTTCCATTTTTTGCAATAGGGGTAAGTCTACTATTATTTTTTCTTGTAGTGTGCTTCTATTGTTTGAAGGAATTTATAGGTGCCGATTTACTTTTCGAAACTTGCAGTTTTTATTTGAATTTCGTTTTGTCATTTTTTGAAATGAATTCCTAAAAGAGGTAGGGGTCCGAAGCCCACTAGGGGCCAAAGAAACACTGACAAATCTAAAACCAAAACTCATATTGGGCCTTATTTTGTAGGTAGAAAGTCCAAACAAACTCAGACTCATCATGCAGGAACAATCCACCTAGGCCTTGGTAACAGTGGTTCAGGTGTGACACAGCCCATAAAGGGGAAGAAGGGGACTATTGGAATCCATAATCAGCCTTCTCATCCTATTGAGAACGGTTCAGGTGGAAGAACAACAATGGAAGATATGGAAGACCATGCAGAAGGAAGTGGTGAAAATCAGGTAAATGAGGAACAGTCCACTTTTGGATTCCCGATTGTGGATCCTAATACAGAGGTACAAATGAAAAAGATCTCACCATCAACTCTTCCTCATTTTTATTGTAAGGCACATGAAGACCCATAATCTTTATTATTTGAGTTTGATATTTTGTGTAGAAGTTATGATTATTCATCTGATGCCTAGAAGTTAAAGTTGTTTCCTGCAACTCTCAAGGACGCAACACTCTGCTGGTTCATGGGACTAGGAGGAAACACTATATCTTCTTGGGAGAAAATGAAGAGAGTGTTCTTGTCAAAATATCAGGAATATTGTAAAACTAGAGATATTCAAGATGAAATCTTTACTATTGTGCAAAATGATGATGAGACTTTAGAGGACTACTTGGAGAGATTCCTATATATCCTTCAAAGGTCAAAGCACAAATTTGATCCAAGTACCATTAGAACCTTGTTCTTACGAGGGCTCACTGATGATGATAGAAATAATTTAAATCTATTAGGACAAGGGGATATTGATCAAAAGACTTTTGATCAGATCTGTGACTTGTGCAGGAAATTCTCGAGGAATAAATATAGATCTGATAAAGGAATTCAGAATAAAAATAGAAAAACCGAATCTACTGATGCTATGATTATTGGATTAGAAAACAAAATGGACAATATGAAAATTGAAATAATGAATACTGTTAGTAAACAAATAGACTCTTTGAAGTTTCAGCAGAAACTTGTAGAAGAGCAAGAGATATTGTTTATTTTCTGTCCTAAATGTAGAAGAAAGCATCCTTTAAGAGAATGCCCTCTAGACATTAAAGAAACTAATAAATGTGCAATTTGTGCAGATAACCATGATACAGATAAATGTCCCTCTATACTTGGGCTGAAAGCTGTATTGGAGGGGGGACAACCTAAAGCCGAATCATTGCATGCTATGGGAGCAAGAAGGAATTGGCCTCATGTAAGTGTAGGTATGGTTCTTGAATCTCCACCACATTTTTTGGGTTATAATGCACATTAATATTCCTATCCTAACACTGGTCACTCTCAGTAGTGGCAACAGGGGAATCAATATCAATATGGACAACCCTCCAAATATTGGCAACAAGGATGGAGAGGGCCAAACCATTCACATCATTCACATAATTCCTATCATGCACCTATGAAATCATACCCTCCCACATATGCACCTTACCCAATGCCTCAACCATCATTACCCCAGCTGAGTCAACCTATGCCACCATTACCGTTACCTCCACTGTTCGACCTTCTCAACTGCCTGCTCAACCTTTACCCAACCCCAATAATAAAGCGGTACAAATGATACATTCTATGATTCCGCTTTCTTCATCCAGATTTTAGACTATGCCAGTTGGAGTCAATGATCTCCAATTGAGATCAGGGAAGGTAGTAACCTCAGAGAATCAAAAGCAGCCTATGGTGATTATCAATGAGAAAGGAGAGGAGGAAACTCTTGACCATTATGGAAAAGATGACACCATTCAGCCTATCCTTGTACATTTTGAGCCCTTGTCATCTTCTTCCAACCAACCTCCCTATCCAAAGAGGTTAGTTGTGGAGAAGAAAGACCCCATTCCTGAGTCTAGCCTGGCTTCCGAGCTTAGGAACCTTTTCATAAGGGTACCTTTTCTCCAAGCTATCAAAGAGATCCCCATTTGTACAAAAATCATTAGGGAACTCTGTCTCAAGAAGCCAGGAAGGAGAAGATTGGAACCCCAAACCATTCAATTTGTTGGTAGAGCAGCAGAGTTAATGATGGGATGTATGCACATGGAAAAATATACTAACCTCGGAAACCCTGTTGTCTCTGTTCAGATAGGTGATGTCCTTGTCTCCAATGTACTTATAGACCTAGGGGCAACCATTAATGTTATGACCAAGAAAACCATGGATCAACTTGGATTGGTCCATATTCGTCCTACTCCCACTGTACTTGAATTGGCAGATCGATCTAAAATCAAGTCGGAAGGGGTGTTGGATGATGTGGTCGTTTCCCTAGATTCTTGGGAATATCCTGCAGATTTCATTGTGCTTCAGCCAAAGAACCCTGTGGGAGGGCATCCCTTGATCTTGGGATGACCATGGCTTGCTATGACCGATGCTTATATCAGATGTCATTCTGGTGATATGTATATTTCCCATGGAGATTCCAGAAAGAAAGTCACCTTATATCCACCCGCTAGATCTATTCAGGAGCTTTGAGACACTTTATGGTTAGACTACAGTAGTGATGAGGAGACTTAGCCTATTTCCTTGATACATCAGAATGTTGAGTCCTCACAGGAGGGTGAGATTCAAGACTTCCTAAACAATCTAGACACCATGCCTAATTTCGAGTCATTGAGTCAGATTTTTAGTCTAGATTTTTAGGAAGGATATGACTCTCTACCCCCATCATCACCATCTCTAGCGACACCCTTGTGTAATCTTGAGCCTGACACTACTCTTGTTGAGATTAGTCCAGGTAAATCCTTGTATATCAGTTCAGACTTGGATCCTTCTCAACGAGAGAAGCTTGTGAATTTGTTGCAAAACCATCTTGATGCCTTTGCATGGGGTTATGAAGATATGAAAGGCATCCCTCCTGAAACTTGTACACACCATATCTATATTCAAGATGGAGCACAACCTGTCCGACAACCCCAAAGGTGAATGAACCCATCTCTAAGAGACGTTGTAAAGGAAGAATTGCAAAAAATCTTAGATGCCAATTTTGTCTATCCCATTTTTTACAACCAATGGGTCTCTCCATTAGTATTAGTCCCAAAGAAAGATGGAAGATGGCGCATTTGTATTGACTATAGAGAATTGAATAAAGCCACTCTCAAAGATTACTTCCCCCTTCCTTTCATTGATCAGGTACTTGATACCCTTGCTGGTAAGAAGTACTTTTCTTTTCTAGATGACTTTAGCAGATATAACCAGATACAGATAGCACCCGAGGATCAAGACAAGACCACTTTTACATGTCCTTGGGGTACATTTTATTATCGAGTGCTTCTCTTTGGGCTATGTAATACCCTGACTACCTTTCAAAGGGCAGTCTTGGCTATTTTTGCTAACCTTGAATGCGTAGAAATCTATATGGATGATTTCTCTGTGTTTGGTGATTCATTTAAGGAAGCCCTCAAGAATCTAGAAAAATTACTTCTTCGCTGCCAAGAAGCTCATCTCGCCTTGAGTGACAAGAAACGCAGATTAATGTGCAAGGGGGAGTGGTTCTTGGCCATCTTATTTCTGACAAAGGTATCCATGTTGACCCTACAAAAATAGAAGTCATTTCGAGTCTTCCTATACCCAAAACTCAAAGGGAAGTGAGAGGTTTTCTAGGACATGCAGGCTACTATAGGAGATTCATTGAGAATTTCTTAAGGATAGCTACCCCCCTCTTCCGAATTTTGGCTAAAGATAGTGAGTTTTCTTGGTCCACAACTTGCCAACAATCCTTTGAGACATTGAAGGAAAAACTAGTTCAGGCACCAGCGTTGAGAAATCCAAACTGGTCCCTGCCATTTCATATTTCCTCTGGTGCCTCAGATACTGCTATAGGAGCAACTTTAGGACAAGAAGAAGACAAACAATCTTATGCTATTTATTTCATTAGTAAAAACTTGTCACCCGCTAAACTCAATTATACGGTTACTGAGAAAGAGTTTTTAACTTTAATTTTTTCCATTAATAATTTCAAACATTGTATTACAGGATATGAAGTTTTTGTACATACTAACCATTTCGCTATAAGATATTTGATGTATAAACCATTAACTAGCAGTATAGTGACTAGGTGGTTGCTATTATTACAGGAATTTAATATTACCATTATTGATAGACCAGGAAAGTCAATTTTAGTAGTAGATTATCTTTCAAGATTAAATAATCCTGGTGAAGCAATTCCTGTTGATGATGATTTTCCTGACGAACATATTTTTTGTGTCAACAAAATCTCCATGGTTTTCTGACATAGATAACTATTTAGCCATCAGAAAATTACCACCTCACTTATCTGCTCATGAAAAGCAGAATATCATTCAGAAAAGTGCTGCATATTCCTGGATCCAAGGAGACCTCTTTTACACCGGAGCATATCTCATTATCCGTAGATGTGTAAGAGAGGAAGAGGTGTTTGATATCTTAAAATCTGCCCATGATGAACCTTGTGGAGGTCACTTCGCCGATAAGCGGACTGCATACAAAGTATTACGAGCTGGCTATTTTTGGCCTTCCTTGTTTAAGGATGCCAAACAATATGTCAAGCGGTGTGATAGCTGTCAGTGAATTGGCCAGCCTAATCAAACCAATGAAATGCCTTTATGTCCTCAGTTTATGATTGAGCCTTTTGAAAAATGGGCTATTGATTTCGTAGGACCAATAAATCCTGCATCATCAAATAAAAAGCATATTTTGGTTTGTACAGATTTTGTTACAAAATGGGTAGAAGCTAAAGCTATTTCTTTTGCTACCGAAAGAGTTGTTGTTCATTTTCTTTTTATTGAAGTCTTTACTAGATTTGGTGTTCCTAGAGAAATTGTTTTTGACAATGGATTGCAGTTTATTTCTAATCTGGTACAGGGTGTGATGGAGCAGTACAAAATATGACATAGGAAATCTACACTGTATCACCCGCAAGCAAATGGTCAAGTGGAGTCCATGAATAAGGTGATTGAGTCCATCCTCACAAAGACATACACAGAAAGGATTGGGATGACAAATTTCCAGAATCATTATGGGCCTATCGAACCACTTGGAGAAACAACACAGGACACACACCAAATGAGATGGTGTACAGGAAACAAGTCCTCTTGCCGATAGAATTCCAGATCAATTCTTTTAGGACTGCAGTCCAATTGGGACTAGATCTCTCTGAAGCATAGTAGCAGCGCCTTCTACAATTAAATGAGTTAGATGAAATCCGAAGTGATTCTATTCAGCAAAACATCTTGGTTCAACAACAACGCAAGTGGCATGATGAGTCCATTAAGAAGAAGTAGTTCCAACTAGGTGATTGGGTACTCCTTTACGATTCGAGATTCAAACATTTTAAAGGAAAATTCCATACACGCTAGATGGGGCCCTATGAGGTGGTCAAAGTGTTCGAAAATGGAGTGGTAGAAATAAAAAATATTGATGGACGGAATTCTGTGTTCCTGGTAAACGGGCATAGACTGAAGGTATATTTTCAGCCCCTTACTAAAGGAGATTTTATGCAGCAAGTCCAACAACCATTTGAAAAGGAGTTGGTAGGTGGTAACACCAACCTGTTGAAGAATTGATTCCTTCTTGTCCTTATTAAGAAAAAAAATAATCAAAGAAAATAAAAAGAAAAATGACAAAAATAAAAAGTATAAAAAGAAAAAAAATTCCTGTAATTATGAAAATCAGTTGACTGACATGATTGTAGAAGGATCAACCTGAAAACTAGCATGCTGGCAGGAAGATCGAAATTTTAATAAAAAGGGAATGTTACTTGATTTTTAGATATGCTGGCTGCCACCAAGAAGAAGCAGGTTCACAAAACCGAGCACTTACCCAAGTTTGGGGTAACTAGCATGGACATTTTTATCCAAGTAAACGCTTACTTCCCACTGCAGTTATTTTTCCTGCACTAGTGCAGGTAGATTTCAAGGTAAAAAGATTGTCTTTCTTCTATTTCCCATTTCGAAATTTCCCACTAGTTTCTTTCCTAAATTCCCCAATGAATTACCTTCCTCTTTCTTCCAAGAAACTACCCTTACCCGATTTCGTAAAATCCCTCTTTTCCCTTGAATTTTTTTCCACATCCCATTTCGTTTATCCCTCTTGGTGATATTGTTTCTGAAATCCCTGCTATAATATTCCTTCCCATTCTAAATTTTTTTACCCCTTTTCCAATTCTTTATTTCCTCATAAATTGATTGTAGAATTTGATGTAGTCAATCCAGAAGGCATGTTCAAGAAACACCAAAGGATGGCGAATAAGTTTTTCTTGTATAATGAGGCAAATTTTTTAAGTCCAGCTACAAAAGTGTGTCCTATCAGATTCTCTGTTTGGTAAAAGTCTCTAGTGCAAGCACAACGCAGTGAAAGCAAGTTTGGTGCAAAAACATAGTTGACTGTGAAAGAAATTTACACAGTCCTGGAGTGGTTTATCAGGGATATTTATGGGCTCGTACTTTCCTGCACATGTGTTAATATGTTATCTCATTCCATGTTTTAATTGTTTTTGTTTCATTATTTACTAATCTAGGAACAAATCTTTAAAGTGCAAGATGTGTAAGGTTTGGAATCTAATGTTTTTAATAAATGTTGAAGTATGTCTGGTTGAATTATGATGCTGACTACGGGATGGTACTACTGTTCGATAACCTACACACCCTCCTTGAAATGATTCCACACTGCCTGACCATTTTTATCTTATCGCAATCCGATCATTGTAGCCGTTGCGCCACCGTCGCCTTACCGCCATTGCATCCAATCATTACGATTCACCCAAAGCGGGTTGACACAAATCAATACCTGATGTGGGGGGGCTTTTCTATCATAGCAGGTGAGTGGGTCTAAAAAGATGGAGGGTGATGAACCTCCGACATAAAACTCTCGGCGAACGTTGGAGTCGCTCAGAAATTCCTTCGAGGGTGTGAACAGAGCGAAGTGGAGTGTGGTTCGAAATGGCGCCTGTGAGGAATGAACCACTGTCTTTGCAGGAAATTGAACAAACCGCCGAGTACAGGAACAATCTTGCACTATTGCAAGAATATGGGTTCCTACCATTTCTACAAAAGTTTGATGGGTTCGACATGGCGGTGGCATTAGAGTTTGCAAGGACGTTCAAAGAAGGTCGAGTCAGGGTCGGGTCCTTAAAATTCAAAATTACAGAGGAGTTCATTGCATAAGCCATAGGCTTGCCACTTATAGGGGAGCGCTGGTTTAAAAAGGAGCGGCTCGCAAAGAAGTGTTGGCACCGGTTCGTGGTTGATAAGAAAATTAAGGTCGATTGGAGAAAGGGACTTCCACAGACTGCCATGGTCGAGAAGTGGCGAGATTTACTGTTTATATTGCAGAAGTTTGTAACCGGAGAAGGACACTATACCTTGGCATTTGTATACCACCTTTGATTGCTATTGCATTTCGAGGCAGGAAAATTAATTAATTTTCCTCACTTCTTGCTCAGGAGCCTTGAGAAGATGGCGAAAAACGTGTAGAGTGGAAGTGCAAGCCAGGTTGCAAACAAGCTCTGCCATCATGGGCTTATTACGATGTTGGTCAAGAAGAAGTTAGAAGAAAAGGGGATAATGTGGGGAGCGTTTATGAAAGAATTCTGAGCAAGGGGTGCAGAAGAGTTTGCTAGCACAAGTACATGTAAGAAGAGAAAGGTGGGGACATTGTCTCTTGCCAAGCGGCAAGGTAAAAGTTCACCAATGCAAGCAGAGAAGAGGGTCGTTGAGAACACTCCACCTGCGGCAAAGAAGAGGAAGACTAGAACCTCGATGAGGAGGAAGATTGTCACCCAAGGGATGAACCAGTCGATTTCTCCAATCGTAATTGATGAAACACCCCAGTTCCCCCACAGTTCATAATCTCTCGGTGCTTGCAGATGCAGTGGCACACACTGTGGAAGATGAGGAGAATGCAGAAGATGATGTCCTGTTGTCAACATTTGTCAGTAGGCTAAGGAGCAGAAAGACGACGTCGACACCGCATACTGGTGAAGTGCAAGCAAAGGAGAATGAAGAGGAACAACATGTAGAGGGTCTTGATAATTTCAGTGAACCAGACGTAGAAACCCTTAATGATTTCGAGGGTCAGGGTACTGAAAACCCTGCGATTTTAGAAGGTCAGGGTACTGAAGACCCTACGATTTTTGAAGGTCAGGGTATTGAAGACCCTGCAGTGTTCGAAGGACAGGGTACTGAAGTCCTTATAGTTGTAGAAGAGCGAGGAACCGAAACCCCTACTGATTTGGAAAGACAGGGTGCTGAATCCCCTGAGAAGCCGGGAGAACAAGGTGTTAAGAGCCCCGGGGAATTGAGTGCACAAGGCACAGAGATTGGTGAGGGCATCAAAACCCTCAGTAACGAGAAAACCCCGAGTATAGAAACCCTCGGCGATGTCATAAAGTAGGCTTTCGACAACCTTGACCTTGATGATGATGGGACTTGTTTCGAGTCCATGGCAGAAAAGACATTCACACTTGAAGATCTTAGCACAACACCCTCCACTCTTTTCCTCAATAGCAGAATAGTAGATCTGGAGCAACAAGTCCATGACCTGGAGGCTTTGAACTAGGTCATGAAAGAGCAGAGTTGGCAGAAACAAAGCGAGGTGGAGTTACTTGCAGAAGTAAAGAGGCAGAAGCAGCAAGTAAAGGTATGGAAGTATCGGGCTTCCAAATGCTATAGATGCCTCAAGAAGGTGACTAAGTAGCTGCGAAAAGCCCGAGACAAGAAGCCAAAGATAGTAACGACAGGAATAAACATTGAAGTTCAGGACTGAGGAGCTGACCATTCATTTTTGAAGGTTTTTTTGTAGAGGTAAAACGTTGTGTGAAGACACACAACAGCTTAGGGATGGGAGGATGTTGGTATCCTAAATTTCCCTATTTTCTACCCCATTTCCATCAAAACCAACCTCTGTTTTATCTCAATAAAAGACCTTTCTTTCCTACACTAGTACAATATAGTTACACATTCCTGCACATGCTCATATTTTATATTAAGATTTATTACAACACTTTATTAATCATTTTATATGGATTTCATTCCTATTTACATATCTCTTGTAACTCATATTAATTTCCTAGAGTAATCATGGAACTTAGTATTAATTATGAATGAGTATGACTAGTGTAGGTAGATTCCTGCACCGCCACGAAGACTGTTCGAGATTTCTGAGAAGCTAAATCTTCCACGAGGACGGGTCTCGATCCTTGACTCTGAGTTTAGCTGTTGATGAACTGAAGCAGGATAATAGGTGGCGCACAATCAGGGAATATTTTCCAAAGTTAGGTTACGGCCAAGCGAGATTCATGTGCATTATAACTGCTGGCCAAGTTTGTAATTTCAGTTTCTAAGTCCGTTCGATTGAAAGGCCTGAACAAGAAATGTCTGTAATTAGTGAAAATGACTAGAGCCGAAAGGATATATAAAATATAGATATAGGTAGGAGGAGGCTAGTCAGGAACAATTGATTGTAATTTTGTTTTATGTAATCTAGTTATTGCCTCATCTTTGAGGCTGGACTGCTCTATTATGTATATTTTTCGAATCGAGTAATGGAAGAAAACTGCCATGATTTTCATACATAACGTCTAATTTATCTTTGATGTATATTTGAAGTGCTGAGATTTTCCGTTCCTTAGAAGGGGAACGACCTAGTTGGCTAGGGCCTAACCAACCCAGCTCGTTTACCCCTCTTGCTTTTGTTATTCAGAAAGAAGGTGTGGATATTTCGTTTGCAGCTGTGTGATGTTATAGTTTTAATCTTTATCTTTCAAGTTCTGATTTAAAATATCTTTTGTAGTTAACGTGTGAAACAGATCCATGGTTTGAGAATAACTTTGTTTACTTTGTTTATGAGATATCTTCCTTGCATTTATTTTATTCTCAATCTCTGTTTTAACTTGTTTTTGATTGGATCGTGCAAGGAACTCTTTCCTGCACCAGTGCATGTTGTTGCCTGCACTTTGGTTTAATCATTCTTTTGCAGCGAATAGTGAATCACTTCTCTGCATATTATTTCCAGTTATTACGCAAGTGAATGAATCATTAACTTAGTAACTGTCTTCAGTATTAAAAGTACATCTTTAAGAGGATCTGGAAGCAGTTGCATAAAATTATCACAAACATATTGTACTTGCAAAGAACATAAGCATCGTTGAATGGATTACTAAAGTTAGTTAACACATGCAAAACACTTAGATTACTATTTGATTCTTTTGAAGTGATTTTATTTCATGAAGTTTATTTCCTTTGCAAGGTTTAATGAATTGAAGCATTTCCTTTTTCACAGATAATTTACTTCAGAATTTCATTTACAGTTGCAATTCTTTTCCAGCACATCTTTCAATCTTTTTGAAAGTAATTTGGAAACTAGGTGAAGGAAGCTCTGCTTTGGTGCAAGAGCTGGTCTCTTGTCACAGAAACAGAGTGCTCTAAGCCCTTAGGCTTAGAGCACCTTCACTAAGACATAAGTCTTCAGTAAGGAAGGTCACATATACTTTTGCATAGAGATATTGTACCTGCACTAGTGCAAGCAGATTGTAACAGTGCAAGGATAGGTTGTTTGTGTGGAAGGAAGATCAGAAGGAAGACATAATTCTGCAAGGGCCCACTGTCAAACTATTAGCCATCCATCTGAAGATGAACATATCATTTCATTACATCATTTAAGACTGTTTTCGTTGTGTGGAATTTCTTTACTTGATTTACATGCAAATTGTCTTTTACATTCCAGCACTAGAGTTGCTTTGGTGTCAATTACCTTTTCGATTGTTTTCTGTGTGATTCTGCAAATCATTTCCTTTAAGAAGTAGGATTAGAGATATGAAAAGTTTATACCATTTCTGGCATTGCCTATGCTTCGTCTCTAAGTTTACAAAACCCTCAGGTTGACAATTAAGTGTGGAGGAGTTTGCTTAAGCGCAATTCTTGCACCCAACAACAATATAACAATAGAAATATAACTACTTAATATCTAGGGCTTAATAAGGGGTTCTAGGGTTAACATAGGGATTAATACAACCCAAGGAAGTGTACTACCTTCTCTGCACTACGGTCCCTTAGGCTATCCCACTTCCCTTCAAGGGCTCCAATACAGGTAGGCCAAGAAGCCTTAAATATTTGTGGCTCCAAGAACTCTAGTTGCACTTAGGAGTCTTTAGGAATCCTCCAATATTAACATGGGAAATCACCCAAATAATTCTCACTCCATGGCTCCAACCTTCCTTAAGTAAAGATAATGAGAATTATTCCCTAAATCCATAATAAAATTCACCTATAATTCAAGGGATTCATGGACAAAATAGGGTTAAAAAGCTTCCATCAGCTCACCCAACATACCTAGTAATATTGGTAGGTGACAGTCACATTGTTGATGATTAAAATGGTTCAATTCCCATTAAAAAATATGATAAAGTATGCATCGCCTTCACTTAACACTTGGAATATGTGAAACCTTCTTTTCCCACTTTGGAAACTTAGGATAAACATGAATATGCTTTACAGAATTATATCGTAAGGTTAAAAAGTATTTTAACATTAGCCCCCTTTACCCTTTTAGACTTGGGGTATATGTTTCAGTTAGTGTTGTGGAGGTAAATCCCCTCTGCGGACAGAGGCGATCCCTACTAGTCCAAATAGGGTCTAGCAACAATCAAACAACGCTAACACGCAGGTTCCTAATTGCAAATTAAAGACCGATGATGAAGGCCTACCTGGATTCCAATGCTAGTACTTGTAGAAGAGTCGACGCTCCCGTTCCTTTGCTCCGGCTGGTCACAATCCCCACGATCCTCGTGAAAAGACACCTGCACATGCAAAGAACGATACAAACACAAGCATAAAATCCAATGGATGCAACTATATATCAGTCAGAAAGGATATAACTCAATCACCATTATAAAGACGATAAGAGTGGAACCATAATGATAGTCGTCTATTATTGATAAATAAAGAAGAATACAACCATAGTTCTGACGTCAAATCCTTGTCAAGAGGGTCCAGCCAGCAAGTTCCCCAAGCATTCACCCTTGAAGATAGATCTCCCAAGACAAAACTCTCTCACTCACAAGTTTACACAAGATCAAAACACTTCACAACCTTCCTTAAGCTCTCTAACGATCCCACACTTGTCACACCAGCTACCTATCAAGCTCACACCCTATCAGCAACACTCCAAACACTATGAATTACAAACTAGCAGCTCATAGCAATGGTGGAGGCTTAAATAGGAGAAGGAGTCTCCATGAATGGTGGGAAGATGAGCTTATCTCCAAGGAAGATGGCTCAAATGACGAAACAGACATGCCAGAGAAGGGAGGGCGACATATACAAGGCCAACAACCAGGTCTGGAGTCATCTGGAAGGCCGGCTGTTAGAACAAACTCGCCCAGACTGGATCATCGCGAGTACATAACTATGATGGAGCGCTGACATCGCTACCACATAACAGAGAAGGCCATGTCCTCGCGAGAAAATATAAGCAACAGTCGTGCTGTCTCATGAAATTCGACCATCTGGGGAATCACGTGTACTTCCGTGATGGCACCGCGTTCGGTCTGTTTTGGAGCGCTCATCAGCGCGCTTATTGTTACAACAGTCGCGATGATGGAAAAACTTTGGCAAAGTGGGTCATTTGGCAACATCAGAGAGCATGAGCATGAATGATTTGGACTCATGACACAGTAGGAAGACTGGTATGAAGGCAGTGACAAATTACTATGTAACAGATGCCCCCTAAAGCATGAAGCCCGAGAGAGTGGGAGGGGTGAAATGCTTTACGAAACTGACTGAAGTGGCGTTGATCTACTTCACTAATGCAGAGAAATAGCGTTTCGAAGGCTACTTGGCCGTGCTTCAGGCTCCGTCTAAAGTTTACAAATCAAACAACAAGGTAAACTCCTCAGCGGAGTCGCCAAATTGTTGTGGAGGTAAATCCCCTCTGCGGACAGAGGCGATCCCTACTAGTCCAAATAGGGTCTAGAAACAATCAAACAACGCTAACACGCAGGTTCCTAATTGAAAATTAAAGACCGATGATGAAGGCCTACCCGGATTCCAACGCTAGTACTTGTAGAAGAGTCGACGCTCCCGTTCCTTTGCTTCGGCTGGTCACAATCCCCACGATCCTCGTGAAAAGACACCTGCACATGCAAAGAACGATACAAACACAAGCATAAAATCCAATGGATGCAACTATATATCAGTCAGAAAGGATATAACTCAATCACCATTATAAAGACAATAAGAGTGGAACCATAATGATAGTTGTCTATTATTGATAAACAAAGAAGAATACAACCATAGTTCTGACGTCAAATCCTTCTCAAGAGGGTCCAGCCAGCAAGTTCCCCAAGCATTCACCCTTGAAGATAGATCTCCCAAGACAAAACTCTCTCACCCACAAGTTTACACAAGATCAAAACACTTCACAACCTTCCTTAAGCTCTCTAACAATCCCACACTTGTCACACCAGCTACCTATCAAGCTCACACCCTATCAGCAACACTCCAAACACTATGAATTCCAAACTAGCAGCTCATAGCAATGGTGGAGGCTTAAATAGGAGAAGGAGTCTCCATGAATGGTGGGAAGATGAGCTTATCTCCAAGGAAGGTGTCTCAAATGACGAAACAGACATTCCAGAGAAGGGAGGGTGACATATACAAGGCCAACAACCAGGTCTGGAGTCATCTGGAAGGCTGGCTGTTAGAACAAACTCGCCCAGACTGGATCATCGCAAGTACATAACTGTGATGGAGCGCTGACATCGCTACCACATAAAAGAGAAGGCCATGTCATCGCGAGCAAATATAAGCAACAGTCGCACTGTCTCATGAAATTCGACCATCGCGGGAATCACGTGTACTTCCGTGATGGCAGCGCGTTCGGTCTATTTTGGAGCGCTCATCAGCGCACTTATTGTTACAACAGTCGCGATGATGGAAAAACTTTGGCAAAGTGGGTCATTTGGCAACATTAGAGAGCATGAGCATGAATGATTTGGACTCATGACACAGTAGGAAGACTGGTATGAAGGCAGTGACAAATTACTGTGTAACAGATGCACCCTAAAGCATGAAGCTCGAGAGAGTGGGAGGGGTGAAATACTTTATGAAACTGACTGAAGTGGCGTTGATCTACTTCGCTAATGCAGAGCAATAGCGTTTCGAAGGCTACCTGGCCGTGCTTCAGGCTCCGTCTAAAGTTTACAAATCAAACAACAAGGTAAACTCCCCAGCGGAGTCGCCAAATTGTTGTGGAGGTAAATCCCCTCTGCGGATAGAGGTGATCCCTACTAGTCCAAATAGGGTCTAGCAACAATCAAACAACGCTAACACTCAGGTTCCTAATTGCAAATTAAAGACCGATGATGAAGGCCTACCTGGATTCCAACGCTAGTACTTGTAGAAGAGTCGACGCTCCCGTTCCTTTGCTCCGGCTGGTCACAATCCCCACGATCCTTGTGAAAAGACACCTGCACATGCAAAGAACGATACAAACACAAGCATAAAATCCAATGGATGCAACTATATATCAGTCAAAAAGGATATAACTCAATCACCATTATAAAGACAATAAGAGTGGAACCATAATGATAGTCATCTATTATTGATAAACAAAGAAGAATACAACCATAGTTCTGACGTCAAATCCTTCTCAAGAGGGTCCAGCCAGCAAGTTCCCCAAGCATTCACCCTTGAAGATAGATCTCCCAAGACAAAACTCTCTCACTCACAAGTTTACACAAGATCAAAACACTTCACAACCTTCCTTAAGCTCTCTAACAATCCCACACTTGTCACAGCAGCTACCTATCAAGCTCACACCCTATCAGCAACACTCCAAACACTATGAATTCCAAACTAGCAGCTCATAGCAATGGTGGAGGCTTAAATAGGAGAAGGAGTCTCCATGAATGGTGCGAAGATGAGCTTATCTCCAAGGAAGGTGGCTCAAATGACGAAATAGACATGCAAGAGAAGGGAGGGCGACATATACAAGGCCAACAACTAGGTCTGGAGTCATCTGGAAGGCCGGCTGTTAGAACAAACTCACCCAGATTGGATCATCGCGAGTACATAACTGTGATGGAGCACTGACATCGCTACCACATAACAGAGAAGGCCATGTCATCGCGAGCAAATATAAGCAACAGTCGCGCTGTCTCATGAAATTCGACCATCGTGGGAATCACGTGTACTTCCGTGATGGCAGCGCGTTCGATCTTTTTTGGAGTGCTCATCAGCGCGCTTATTGTTACAACAGTCGCGATGATGGAAAAACTTTGGCAAAGTGGGTCATTTGGCAACATCAGAGAGCATGAGCATGAATGATTTGGACTCATGACACAGTAGGAAGACTGGTATGAAGGCAGTGACAAATTACTATGTAACAGATGCCCCCTAAAGCATGAAGCCCGAGAGAGTGGGAGGGGTGAAATGCTTTACGAAACTGACTGAAGTGGCGTTGATCTACTTCGCTAATGCAGAGCAATATCGTTTCGAAGGCTACCTGGCCGTGCTTCAGGCTTCGTCTAAAATTTACAAATCAAACAACAAGGTAAACTCCCCAGCGGAGTCGCCAAATTGTTGTGGAGGTAAATCCCCTATGTGGACAAAGGCGATCCCTACTAGTCCAAATAGGGTCTAGCAACAATCAAACAACGCTAACACGCAGGTTCCTAATTTCAAATTAAAGACCGATGATGAAGGCCTACCTGGATTCCAACGCTAGTACTTGTAGAAGAGTCGACGCTCCCGTTCCTTTGCTCCGGTTGGTCACAATCCCCACGATCCTCGTGAAAAGACACCTGCACATGCAAAGAACGATACAAACACAAGCATAAAATCCAATGGATGCAACTATATATTAGTCAGAAAGGATATAACTCAATCACCATTATAAAGACAATAAGAGTGGAACCATAATGATAGTCGTCTATTATTGATAAACAAAGAAGAATACAACCATAGTTTGACGTCAAATCCTTCTCAAGAGGGTCAAGCCAGCAAGTTCCCCAAGCATTCACCCTTGAAGATAGATCTCCCAAGACAAAACTCTCTCACTCACAAGTTTACACAAGATCAAAACACTTCACAACCTTCCTTAAGCTCTCTAACAATCCCACACTTGTCACACCAGCTACCTATCAAGATCACACCCTATCAGCAACACTCCAAACACTATGAATTCCAAACTAGCAGCTCATAGCAATGGTGGAGGCTTAAATAGGAGAAGGAGTCTCCATGAATGGTGGGAAGATGAGCTTATCTCCAAGGAAGGTGGCTCAAATGACGAAACAGACATGCCAGAGAAGGGAGGGCGACATATACAAGGCCAACAACCAGGTCTGGAATCATCTGGAAGGCCGACTGTTAGAACAAACTCGCCCAGACTGGATCATCGCGAGTACATAACTGTGATGGAGCGCTGAAATCGCTACCACATAACAGAGAAGGCCATGTCATCGCGAGAAAATATAAGCAACAGTCGCGCTGTCTCATGAAATTCGACCATCGTGGGAATCACGTGTACTTCCGTGATGGCAGCGCGTTCGGTCTGTATTGGAGCGCTCATCAGCGTGCTTATTGTTACAACAGTCGCGATGATGGAAAAACTTTGGCAAAGTGGGTCATTTGGCAACATCAGAGAGCATGAGCATGAATGATTTGGACTCATGACACAGTAGGAAGACTGGTATGAAGGCAGCGACAAATTACTGTGTAACAGATGCCCCCTAAAGCATGAAGCCCGAGAGAGTTGGAGGGGTGAAATGCTTTACGAAACTGACTGAAGTCGTGTTGATCTACTTCGCTAATGCAGAGCAATAGCGTTTCGAAGGCTACCTAGCCGTGCTTCAGGTTCCGTCTAAAGTTTACAAATTAAACAACAAGGTAAACTCCCCAGCGGAGTCACCAAATTGTTGTGGAGGTAAATCCCCTCTGTGGACAGAGGCGATCCCTACTAGTCCAAATAGGGTCTAGCAACAATCAAACAACGCTAACACGCAGGTTCCTAATTGCAAATTAAAGATCGATGATGAAGGCCTACCTGGATTCCAACGCTAGTACTTGTAGAAGAGTCGACGCTCCCGTTCCTTTGCTCCGGCTGGTCACAATCCCCACGATCCTCGTGAAAAGACACCTGCACATGCAAAGAATGATACAAACACAAGCATAAAATCCAATGGATGCAACTATATATAAGTCAGAAAGGATATAACTCAATCACCATTATAAAGACAATAAGAGTGGAACCATAATGATAGTCATCTATTATTGATAAACAAAGAAGAATACAACCATAGTTCTGACGTCAAATCCTTCTCAAGAGGGTCCAACCAGCAAGTTCCCCAAGCATTCACCCTTGAAGATAGATCTCCTAAGACAAAAATCTCTCACTCACAAGTTTACACAAGATCAAAACACTTCACAACCTTCCTTAAGCTCTCTAACAATCCCACACTTGTCACACCAGCTACCTATCAAGCTCACACCCTATCAACAACACTCCAAACACTATGAATTCCAAACTAGTAGCTCATAGCAATGGTGGAGGCTTAAATAGGAGAAGGAGTCTCCATGAATGGTGGGAAGATGAGCTTATCTCCAAGGAAGGTGGCTCAAATGACGAAACAGACATGCTAGAGAAGGGAGGGCGACATATACAAGGCCAACAACCAGGTCTGGAGTCATCTGGAAGGCCGGCTGTTAGAACAAACTCGCCCAGACTGGATCATCGCGAGTACATAACTGTGCTGGAGCGCTGACATCGCTACCACATAACAGAGAAGGCCATGTCATCGCGAGCAAATATAAGCAACAGTCGCGTTGTCTCATGAAATTCGACCATCGCGGGAATCACGTGTACTTCCGTGATGGCAGCGCGTTCGGTCTGTTTTGGAGCGCTCATCAGCGCGCTTATTGTTACAACAGCCGCGATGATGGAAAAAATTTGGCAAAGTGGGTCATTTGGCAACATCAGAGAGCATGAGCATGAATGATTTGGACTCATGACACAGTAGGAAGACTGGTATGAAGGCAGTGACAAATTACTATGTAACAGTTAGGAATATATCTCATGGGTTAATAAATTATGTGACAAGTAAAAAACAATATTTCCATGTCTTAGAACCCTTGATAATTCCTCCAGTCCTCACACCTTTCCCATGGGGCCTTCATTAACTAAGCAATACCTTATCATGTCATGTCATAAAGGGGTATTAAATGTTTATTGAAGCCCTAACAAACATATAATTGACCAAGCAATAAAGGTAGGTGAGTTTTTATCTAAAATATTGTGTAATACGGTATTGGGGGAGGGGGTACAATTGTAGGTGCGTATAGAGGGTATTATATATAGATTGCATGGAATCAATTTTGGGTTTTTACTTCCCACTCAACCATGGCTTAAAAAAACCTCCAAACCCGCTTCTCCAAAATCCTGCACACCATTTCCACCATTTCTCCCACTCCATGGGTTTCTTGTGAGGTTTGATCAAGTTTATCAATTGATACATTTTGTCCACTAAAATTAGATATTCGAAATCATTTGATTGATTGGAGTCTCCAAATTGAACTGATTTTGTGGGCATTCTCTTAAAAACTTGCTTCCACATGCTTGCCACAAACGTATTCATGTATCCCTAATATTTTTAGGTGTACATTATGTACTTGGTGTGATAAAATTTTCTTCCATTACATCATTCAATTTCTTGCATTTCTTTAATTTGGGTATTTTAAATTTACTCATTTTCCACTAATTTTTTAGAATCCTCTATAATGACTTTGTATGCACTATACCCTCCATGTGGGTATCACTACTTTGCTCAACTATGCTACCATAATCTCATACAACAACTTTACATACTCTTACTATTCTTCCTATCCAACTTATTTTTCTAATCCCCTTACCAAGTTTTCAATGAACACTTTTGATAAGGATCTATTGAATTTTCTACATAATTTCCTTTGATTCAAAATGATGGCCCCCAAAACTAAAATCTATTATACTTAATCTTTTCACTATTCTTCGTTGTAGAAGTTACAAGTATAGATTCTTTGGATCTTTCTTCAATTTTTGTTGATATTGCTTTTGTAGAGATTTGCTTTTTTGGGTTTCATTATTCATTTTCTATTGTTCATTTTAATAATCAAGTGATTATGTGTGTGTATACATACATACATAATTGGGATAGTGGAAACAATATAATTATTGAATGTTATTAGGGTGGAAGGAGTGAGGGTGGTGGGGAGGGGTAATTTTTTTCCTTGAGAATAAAAAAGAGCATGGGTTTGATTCGGGTTTAGGTCACACTTCCAACAACGTTGCTAAAGACTATGCTTTATATCAAGGCTTGAGTCAAATTTTGAATCTGGGAATTCAGGATGTGATCGTTTTTTGTGATTCTTTAAATATAATTCACCATTTATATTTAGGATCTCTCCCCTTAGTGACAAAGTTATGTCAGATTTTCAAGTGTATTTATTAGTTGTATCAATCTATCCCTAAGGAAAAATGTCTCTATGTTCTAAGATCAAACAACTCCAAGGTTGATCACATAGCGAATTTGGGGTCAAGACTAAATCAAGGTGAACTTTGGTGGAATAAGAAAAAGGGGTGGATGCTTTGTATATTTTGGTTTTTGTTAGGTTAGTATAGTCTAATATAAAAGTGGAATACTATAAATACTATAACATTTTGTTCAAAATTATCAAGGTCAAAATTCTATAAATGGTCATTGATACATACTCCATTCCAACCATGTCCATTGGTTTCAATTTGCTTATTTAAATCATGTATCTAAACTGAGCTTTAGCTAAATTCCTTATAATATAATCACTATTATTGGTTCTTATTAAAAAAAATATTGAATTATTGAGTTTAACATATGAAGCACTTGTTACACTATTGATTATGGATTTGAGATGTAAAATATTCAATATTTAGTAGCAGAGTTCCTATATCACATAGTAGAGTTGTTACATGTGCCTTAAATGTTGACTTTGATCGACACAAAGGATATAATTATTAGTTTGTGTGATGTTTGTGTTTCTTTTTCACAATTTTAATATCAACCCATAAAATGATTTATATTATGTTGGTCTTGGAGCTATCTTAACAAAAACTCTTTTATTTGATGAAAGATAATGTCTAAATTTCATAAGAGGAATTATGTTACAATCAAAGATACCAAGAGTGGTAAGAGACATGTTTTCATTGTTGAATTCTTTTTATTACATGCTCTTAATATTTATAGATTGCTTCAAAATATGTATGACATGTATTCATTATTGAATACTTTTTATTATACACTCTTAACATTTATAGATCTTTTCAAAATATGGATCCTTTTTTTCCATTTCTTTTTGTAAATTTTGTCCATAGATTTCTATTGATAAAAAAAAATTACATAGATAAAAACTTCATGTCCATACTAAAAATTATTGGGTCGCTTCCAGGATAACCAACACTAACTGATCAAAAGACTGTTGAGACAGTCTTTGAGCCAAGGAATATATATGTGAAAACCTTGGATTTACATCTGAAAACAAAATAAAACTATGACAACCATACCCAAAAGATTAACCTGAATCCTATAGAATGGGTGATAAAACAAAATTATAGAGAGTACAAAAAGTAGTAAGTAGCTACCAACAACTGGAAATAGACCATAAACATAGTGTGCAAGAAGTAGGCATAATGGACATATTAGTCCAAAATGATGACTAGAGAGAGAGGAGGAGAGTTTTCATCTATAGTGTTCAAAGGTGGGACACTGTTTAGAGGTGGAACATTGATCACTGCAACTTGTTGAAGCCTCGAAATTTACTGCAACAACATTGGAGATGACCACCCGGTCCGGACCTTAAAAAAACTCCTTCTCCGTTTGGAATGGTGGTTCCGGGTGGTTTAACTAGGTCCAATTACTTTTTCTCAATCTCCAAATGACTTAAAATATGACTTTCATCCACCAATGGAGAAGAGACATCAGATTAGCTCTCTTGCTAATCTGATGTCTCTTAAGAAAGTCTAAGGGTCACTTCTAGGCAAGAAAGTGACCTTTAAGCTGATCTGGGGCTCAGCCAAGCCATAACTAAAGTTTGCCTCTTTGTGAAGAGGGCTTTTAGGAATATAGAATTAATCTATATGAAAAATTATTCTAAAATGCAAGAAAAAGGAACTAAATCATAATCCTATCTCAATTAGGCAAATATAGATCTAACCCAACCGAGAGCAAGATATTTAAATGTTTGGGATTTAAATATGTCTGGCTTATGATGAATATCAAGCTAACGAAGTAGTTCAATTAACTGACACTATGAATACCAAAACACATTCTATTCAGAGGCCTCTTAATTGAAATAATCAACCAACAACATTTAGGAAGTAGTTCACAAAATGATATTGATTGTTAAATCAATAATTCAAATAATTAAACAATAATATGAGGAAATAGTTCACAACATATCATTATTTGTTAAATCAATATTAAAAGACAGATTTATAAGTAAATAGTTACTCAGAAATCAGAGTTCAATCCATAAGAGCAGAGATAAATAATAACATATGAATGAGACAAATTATTCATACTAACAAAAGTGCACAAACATGAATAAAATGACAGATTCCTGCCATCATAAAATGAAATTAGTATTTAAAATAATAGTATTAGAAATACCAATTTATTGAATCCATTTCTCTGGCTATGGTCTCCAACAGTCCTCTACAATCTTTGAACTTTTGTTGTTACAACAAGAATTGTAGTGGTGCAAGCTTTGCCCATCATACATAATTCAGAATGCAAAAGAAAAATCCTCAATAATCCCCAGATCTAAGATTTTATCTCCTCTCACCTACAACTCTAAATCCCTATTACAATAGTGCTTTTAGAATTTAGAATTGCAAAGAAGAGAAGCCTCTTTTACATTCTACAATCTGTTATTTATAATATTTACATATGAATTCTCAACAAGAAAGTTTGTTGAAGAATAAATTTGCTCCATCAATTTTCATT
Organism: Pinus tabuliformis; assembly: GCA_031772625.1. Taxonomy (NCBI): domain Eukaryota; kingdom Viridiplantae; phylum Streptophyta; class Pinopsida; order Pinales; family Pinaceae; genus Pinus; species Pinus tabuliformis. The sequence goes on from CM062814.1 coordinate 819,366,717, forward strand.
GGCTCAAAACCCCATTCTTCTTTTGTTGGAGCATTTTCATTGATTAAGATCTTTTTCTCCTTATCTCTTCAACTGTTTTCCCTGCAAAAACAAATTAAAAGTAAATTAAAATGGAAAAATCAAATCAAAATACCAAATCTGAAACTAAAACATATCTAATCAAATTTAATTAAATAAACAATTAAAAAAGAAATAAGAGTTTTTTATTGATGCATGTGATGGTCTAATTGGTCAAGGAGAACATTAACGAATGGATCAACACTTAAAAGTTGTGGGGAAATGAGAATGCAGAAAATAAAACTCAGAAAATTGATTTTGTTTAAAAATTCGGAGTTTGATCTTCTCCCTAATTTTACATCCATTAAATTATCAAATATGGCTTTGCAACCACTTCAAAAATATTCTCCATAATTTTATCTTTCCAATGAGCCATCTTAGGCCTCATTTGGTCAAGTAAAACTCCATTTATGAGCTTCCAAAATTAGTATATTAAAATTGTTAGAATTTTGGAATTTCTGTTGCTTGAGCTAAAAATCAAATTTTTTTAATTAAAAACTAATTCTAAATTAAATTACATTTACTAATTAATTATTGTTAATTAATTACATTTATATTATTAAACTTAATTAGTTATAATTAATTATTAATAAAATTAAATTAATTAAAAAAATTAATTTAATGATTAATTAAAATACTATTTAGTATTATAATTGTATTATATAAAATTATAATTAATATATAATATTATAATATTAATATAATATAATATTCTAATTAAAAATTTTAAAATACGAAATTTAAGAAAACATTCATGTAGTAGTGTGAGGAGGGTGGAGAGTATCGGAGTTAGTGGAGGGTATGGAGAGATAAGGAGTGGAGGGAAAATGGAGTGATAAGGGATATGATGTGGGGTGATGTTGAGGTGAGTGAGGTGGAGGGATAAGGTACGAGGGTGATATAGGTTCAAGAGTTATAAGAAGCGATTGAGGACCATAATATAAGGTCAAAAACCTGTTGTATAAAGCAAATCACATCGCAAATCGTAAATCTATTTTTTTTAAATGGGCAGTTTAATAAGTTTGTTTTTTTGGGATATGTGATATGCAATATATCACAATCACAATATCACATCTCAAATTTTATTTCCGTGATTTTAAATTTCAAGATTTTTGAAGGGAGGATTTGATGAGAAGTGGGACTCATGTGAATTAACGATTCTACAAATTGGATTTCATTTATTTTGCAATTTTGGAGTTTTGGGTTTGGCAATTTATTTTAAAATAACAAATTGAAAAATTACCAAGATCCCGAAATATATTTTCATTTATTGTACAACTTCGCTGGGTCATTTTGTAGGACCGTTAGTGAAAAATGAAAAAAAAAAATTAGTAAAAATTCATTAAAAGTTAATATTTACTATGAATAACTATTTTAATTACAAAAATTGAAATATCATATATTTAATTACAATTTTTAGTCGAAGCAAGAAAATAATCAAACTTCAAAGGAGTGTTATTTACAAACCGGTTGACCAAATTAGGCGAAACAAATATTGATGGAAAGCTTGTGAAATTTCAAATTCAATGAAACAATCAAAACATAAATCTAATTAAAACGAAAAAAATGATAAAATTGTAATACAATTAATTAACATGAAAATCATAAAAGATGCTTTAGCCAAAAATTAATGGAAAGGGTCTCCATTATTTAAATAATGGAAAGTGTTGAGTTTTCTCTACAACAATGGCAACACACTAGAAAGAACCAGTTATCTTTGGTTAAAGATAATGAACTTTAATTTACCCAAAGGTTAAAAATAATGGAAATCACGAAATCCTCTAACAACAAAACAATTCCATAGGTCCCACATAAATAGATTAAGCAATATGAGTTTGTAAAGATAAGCACTTAAAACAGAGTCAAGTAAAATTCATGAATCCAAATTTGGGAAAATTTGTCTTAAAACTACTTCATAATAATAGAAGAAGGTAGAGATAGAAGTTTTTGATGAAGCATATATCCATTTTATGATTGTCTCTAACATCGCTTCGCTGGCAGCGAGGTTGAACAATACCCCCGCAAAGTTGTATTTTATGCCATACAAGCCTAGTCCCATTGCTAGCGAGCATCCATAGCCCCGACAGATTCACTTGTATTTCCCATGCTCCCTCTTTCAATCACTCTTTTGATAAGTGCATTTGCAAGCTTTTAGTTTATGATGTTTTTGAGTGAAAGAGGTGGGATGGTAATAGAGATTTATGTTTAATGGACATAATACTTTCATAATGTTTACTCCAAATTCTTTCCCTAGAACTATCAATCAGAGCCTTTTATGTGGAGGGGTGGAAAGGATTCATTGTATTAAACTCAAATCAGTTCTTTCATTGAAAAAGTAAACTCAATCACTTAGTAAGGATGTGTGTTCCTCTATGAAAAAGATTTAAAGTAAGATGATCTTATGGTTCCATGAGGATATGTATTTAATGATAAATGAAACTCACTAAAATAGATAGAGTTAAGAGATTTCCCATGTATGCTAATCGTTGTTGGGCGAGGAAAAAGGCCTTTCACATAAATCATGGAAGAGTCACCAAAATAAAATCAAAAGCGAAAGTAAAAGAAAAATAATTCTTAAGCTAAAGTAAGAAAATAAATCAGTAAACTAAAATAAAATTGAAGAAAGCAAAAAATGAAAGGAAAAATCCAAATTTAAAAAATAAACCGCATCAAGACTACTTATACAAATGTCTCAACAAAAGAGATAAAATAAAATAAGCATATGTACGTTCCTTCTTATGTTGAGATTTTTATTTATTTATTTATTTTTTTAATCTTGTAGAGTTATAAGAAATGAGGCTCTCAAAATGTATAGGGTGAATAGCAGTGATGATAGACAATATGCTAAATGAGAAGTCCCTGTCTATTGCAAACTTTCTTGTTTCAAAGTAAAATCTGTATAAAAGCATCTTAGCCATTTTCTGACAAAAGTAACGCTAAAAAATAGACTAAAGGCTCAGAAACTCCCCAATTTAACTGATTTGATGAGGATCATTACTACTTCTTTCAAGAATATCAAAGCAAATTGAACAAAAGAGAATTAACTTCATAACTGATCTGGTAGAGGTGGAAAAATGTTCATGAAGACCTATAAAAACAGAGTTTAGGATCAACAAAAATTAAAAAACGAAACTAAAAACAAAAGTAAAGTAATGAAAATGGGCACATGAAACTTACCATTAGAGAATTGCATTTAATTTTACCTGAAAGATATCATTTTCTCCAACAAAAGATAACTTCTTCTTTTAATTAAAATTAAAATCATGAAGAAATTTTATTGACCAAAAATCATTGTTTATTAAATTTAATATAAAGCGAGCAGTAAACTAAAAAAACAATATTTCGTGTTCAAGGAATCGAAAATAAACCAAATCCATTAGAAATAAGAATGAAGATATGCTTCTTAATGAATCACAACGATAAATGTTCTCATAATATTATAAGTTTTATATCAACTCTATGATTTTCATAAATTGTTCAGAATCAAGACCAAATCCAAGATAATGAAATACAGATGTGTAGATGGAGAGGTCTTGAATTAAATATAGGGCGATATATTTAAAACTTAAATATAAAAGAAATAAAAAACGATTTAACCATGTTGCAAATGTCTTATCAATTTATTTATCATCCAAGAGTGCCTTAAAGTTTCTTATGCAGGAAAATGCTTCATCGTATATTTTGCATCGCACGTTTCTTTGCCACGTATAATTTTCTTGTTGCAAGGTTCACCTTTGATAATATGCGATTGAGTGTTATGAAATGGTTAAAAGATAATGGGAGAGAGACATAAATCAAAGTTTATCACATTCGAGGATGTCAATACAAGGCATCATTTGAGTTTCGCGATGACATATAAGTATTGCGATGGCAAGGTTTCGATATGAGCATATGCAACAGAAATTGCGATGGAGCGATTGCCATATCGGAGAATAATCATATTGGAGATCGGAGCAGTTAGGAAAAGGAAATGCCGATATTATTCTTGCAATATGCAGGAATGCAATAGATGACGTGGTTCATTGATGGGACCGACTTTGAATTTATAAGAGGTTGGTGATCGAAAGTATTGAGTACGGGATGTAACCTCTTTTATATGTCGATATGCGATGAAGAACGGACTCGATAATTTTATGATACGTATCTAATTTCATATTGGATCTGAGACATCAGAAATTTTAAACGTACGCCCCTTCCAGAATTGTGATTTATGAACGGACGTGATATATTTCAGAACTGGATTTAAATGTCGTATCGGGTTCGGGGTTGTGTGGACATTAGAATATTGGCGAAGTCACTTTATCGGAGAATGAGCGAAAAGGAATATCAGAGGTCTTGCATTAGCGGTTTCTTATCGGGAAATGTTAAGAGCTGTTTCCAATCAAATGTTTGTGATACAGAAGTTTTGCGATATGGATGATAAGATGTCTAGTAGAAGGTTTATCGAAGAATAATCAGATGGGAATATTGTAGATGTATATACATCACAATAACGGTGATATGAAGTTCAACTTAAAATGTTTCGATATTGTTTTAAAGGCATATTGAGTTTTTTAAAGAATGAAATCAAAATTAAAAATGCTCAAATTCTGATGAACAACCAATAATACTTCCCTGAACATGTTGCGGATTTGAAAAGGTCTAGCTACTTGTTTACCTCAAGTCTTCATAATCAAGTCAATGAAGACCTATAGAAGAAACAAAACAAAAATAAGAAATAACCGTTGAAAAAGTAAAACTAACAATAGATGACAATGAACCTGTAAATGCATACCTGGAATAAAATTAGCTGTATATTTTACCTCATGAATCTTCAATTTCTCCCATGCTCAATATCATCTACTTAATTGATCTAAAAATTCTAAGTAATGAGTTTTCATATTACATCCATCTCAAATTTACATCGGAAGACACAAGTGGTAAAAATGAACTCTTCAGATTTACTTGTGCATAAAAAATTGTCAAGCTGTGGAAAATTCTTGAAATTTCTTCATATGTATGATCAATGTGGTGAATTTTTGCAAACAAGACAATCAAGTTCTTTCACAAATATGCATGATCTAAGAGCTTAAAATGTTTTAATCCGCTTTCCGAAAATGAAAGGGATGCTCAAAAGAAGTCAAATTCATTACTTGCTTTATTGAAAATCTGAAATAATGAAATAAGTGTAAATATAAAAGAAATCTAATCTAAATTAATCTATTTATATTTCTAACTTAAGGAAGGAAACATGACTAGATATAGTCATACTTCCAATGTAACCATGTAAGTATTTTAATTCTTGCATGTGTGTATAGATCAATCATTAGTAATAAAAATACAAATAAAATTAAACTAAGGAAAATAAATTTGAAAGCAGAATGTACAATTATTGCTAATATATTATTTATAATTACCTTCTCTTGAAATGTCATTTCCAGTTGAATTTCAATTGGATCATAGAAATCTGGATGAATTTCTATTGATGATTGGAAGAGGTTCAAAAGAGGGGATAACATGCCAGATTGTGGAAATGAGCTTTTAGATACAATGCTCTGCATAAATTTGTTAGTGTTATGTGCATATGTTAAATTATTAACAATATTCCGTATAGGAAATTTTTCCAAACATTTTTCAAATGGCCCAATGAAAAATAGATGAAAATATGTTAGATACAATGGAAGATTATTAATTGAATTAGATTGCTGGTTATATTGTGAAAATACACTCTTTTGTTGACATTTCCTTTGAAAAGATAGAAGTGATCGATAAGAAATGAATATTAATTGGAATTGGAAGAGAAATAGCTCTTGATGTTCACGATTAGAATGTGAAACTTCATTTTCCCATTCATGCAACACATCAATTGAGTGCTCGATACTGAGTTGCTCAATATGCTAGCACAAAGTATCTAAAAATCGAAAGTTAAAAACAGAAAACAAATCTGAATTTAAACAAAATAAGTGAAAACAAGATAACAAAATCAAATCATAGTTTACACTAGTGTTACAATTATTGTTACAACACAATTGGGATTGATTTAAAACAATTTCCTTTCCACAAGAATTGGTCTGATTTAAAATAGAATTAGAATGATTTCCAATACCAACTTGTGAATTAGAAAGAGAATCATGACTATGAATAGGAATGAGAGCTTGATCGTCATATAAATCATAGATTGGGATGGTTTCTTGAATGTTGAAATCATGAGTATGATTAATTGTCTGAAAATGAGAACTATTTGAAACAATTTCTGAATTAAAGTGTTCTTCATTTTCAAATGTGATTCGACTTTGATAATGAGGATTCAATTGTGAAGATAACAAATCAATATCCTCAATGTGAAAGTAACTATCATAAATGACCTCATGATATTCATTAGAATTCCCTTCAATCTCATCCAATGTATCAAAACAAGAAGAAATATAAAGCACATGTTCATTAATGCCAGAAGAATGATTAAGAATTAATTCTCTATCATGATAAAAACTAATTGGAAATTTATTAAGATCAACCTCTATGTTTTCTGAAATATCATTAATGTTAAGAGGGGATAAATTGCTATCAACAAAAATATCAGGATAAAGGGAAAAATGAGAATCAGAAGAAATGGATTTAAAAGTGTCTCTATTTGAAAACTCTTGTGCATTCTGTTCATTGTAAATTTTAGATTTGAGATCATTCATTTGTGTACTTGTGCTTTCTTGAAGAATGTTGCTTTGCTGTTCTGAATTTGGTATTTTCTCATCGTAAAAGAATTCATAAATTTGTACAACAAATTGCGTGTTATTGGTAACTTTGATTGCTGCTTGTACTTGCTAATTTATGTTCTGATTTTCTGAATTTAACACATATTGATTTTCAAATTTCAAAGCAGTATTTTCTTCAAGATTGTTGCTAATATCTTCTTGCATTTGAATAGTAAAATTCTCCAAGCTTTGTGATTGAGATTCACTGACATGTGAAGGTGCATCTTGATCATTATTAATACTATAGGAAGTGTGCACTAAATGAAGAAATTGATCGTACATAATAGAGGCCACTTCATCATCATTTGTTTGCACCTCCATATTGGAATTCTCAATTATGTTAATGAAATTGGAAGAAGATTGAGAAAAGCTTGAAATAATTTCACATGGATTATGAATGGGAGGAAGAGAGAAAATATATTCAAACCAATCTAATAATTCCTCTTCTGAGGGTTTTTTTTTTTTTAATTTTAAATCTCAAGCAATTTAAACGAAATCAAATGGTAAAATCAATCAAAGACTCATTTTCAAACCTTCGTAAATCTTCGATTTCGTCACATACCTATTCGTAGTTATAACGGTCAAATTTGCAAAGGAACATTGTAACAAATTGATCCCAGTTGTGAATTGAGGCAACTGGAAGCGATTGACACCAACTTCTAGCTTTTGCCAAGAATGTAAGAGTAAAAATCCTGCATAAAATGCCTTCATCAATTCCTTGAAAAGAAGAATTTGAATTTTTTTTAATGAATTGTAAAACATGATTAAAAGCAGAAGTATTCTTTTTATCATTAAACTTTATCTGAGACAAGAGTCTTACCACTTCTGGTGGAGTATTGGAAGATGTACGTCCATGGATACAACTCCAAATTGGAATTTTAAGAGGATCCATCGTGAAAAATAAAATGTTAAAAGACAGACTCCAATAGAAAACAAGTTTCAAGCCCTCCTTCTAGCGCCAAAATGTTGAAGTCTCGAAATTTGTTACAACAGCATTAGGGATGACCACCCGGTTCGGACCTTAAAGCAACTCCTTTTCCATTTAGAATGATGGTTCTGACTGGTTTAACTAGGTCTAATTACCTTCTCTCAATCTCCAAATGAATTAAAATATGAATTTCATTCACCAATGGAGAAGAGACATCAGATCAACTCTCTTGCTGATCAGTCAAGAAAGTGACCCTTAAGCTGATCTGGGGTTCAGCGAAGCCACAACTAAAGTTTGCCTATTTGTGAAGAGGGCTTTTAGGAATGTAGAATTAATATATATGAAAAATTATTCTAAAATGCAAGCAAAAGGAACTAAATCATAATTCTATCTCAATTAGGCAGCTATAGATCTAACCCAACCAAGAGCACGATATTTAAATGTTTGAGATTTAAATATGTATGGCTTACGATGAATATCAAGCTAATGAAGTAGTTCAATTAACTGACACTATGAATACCAAAACACATTCTATTCAGAGACCTCTTAACTGAAACAATCAACCAACAACATTTAGGAAGTAGTTCACAAAATGATATTGATTATTAAATCAATAATTCGAATAATTAAACAATAATATGAGGAAATAGTTCACAACATATCATTATTTATTAAATCAATATTAAAAGACAGATTTATGAGTAAATAGTTACTCATAAATTAGAATTCAACTCATAAGAGCAGAGATAAATAATAACATATGAATGAAACAAATTACTCATACCGACAAAAGTGCACAAATATGAATAAAATGACACATTCATGCCATCATAAAATAAAACTAGTATTTAAAATAATAGTATTAGAAATACCAATTTATTGAATCAATTTCTCTAGCTTTGGTCTCCAACAATCCTCTACAATATTTGAACTTCTGTTGTTACAACAAGAGTTGCAGTAGTGCAAGCTCTGCCCATCATACATAATTCAGAATGCAAAAGAAAAATCCTCAATAATCCCCAGATCTGAGATTTTCTCTCCTCTCACCTACAACTCTAAATCCCTATTACAGTAGTGCTTTTAGAATTTAGAATTGCAGAGAAGAGAAGTCTCTCTTACATTCTACAATATGATATTTATAGCATTTACATATGAATTCTCAACAAGAAAGTTTGTTGAAGAATAAATCTGCTCCATCAATTTTCATTGGCTCAAAACTCCATTCTTCTACTGCTGGAGCATTCTCATTGATTGAGATCTTCTTCTCCTCATCTCTTCAACTGTTTTTCCCGCAAAAACAAATTAAAAGTAAAATAAAATGGAAAAATCAAATCAAAATACCAAATCCGAAACTAAAACATATCTAATTGAATAAACAATTAAAAAATAAATCATATATTTTTATTTATGTCTGTGATGGTCTAATTAATAAAGGAGAACATTAACAAATGGATCAACACTTAAAAGAAGTTGTGGGGAAATGAGAATGCAGAAAATAAAACTCAAAAAATTGATTTTGTTTAAAAATTTGGAGCTTAATTTTTTGCCTAATTTTACATCTAGTAAATTATCAAATATGGCTTTGCAACCACTTCAAAAATATTCTCCATAATTTTATCTTTCCAATGAACTGTCCTAAGCCTCATTTAGTCAAGTAAAACTCCATTTATGAGCTTCCAAAATTAGTATATTAAAATTGCCAAAATTATAGAATTTTTGTTATTTAGTTTAAAAATCAAAATTTTTTAATTAAAAACTAATTCCAAAATAAATTACAGTTACTAATTAATTAATTACATCTATATTATTAAACTTAATTAATTAAAAAATTTAATTTAATGATTAATTAAAATACCATTATATAAATATTATAATTATATTATATAAAAATTATAATTAATATATAATATTATAATATTAATATAGTATTATATTTTAATTCAAAAATTTTAAAATACAAAATTTAAAAAAAATTCACGTGTTAGTGTGAGGAGGGTGGAGAGTATAGGAGTTAGTGGAGGGTATGGAGAGATACGGAGTGGGGGGACGGCGATTCCTATTTCCTATCCCATAAGAAAGTTATTGCGCTCTGACACGCACCGGAGATAGCCAAACATAACACGCCCGAGTGATGGCTGGAGAGAGAAAAACGGACGAGCGTGTTATGTTTGGCTATCTCCGGCGCATGTCAGGCGCAATAACTTTCTTATAGGATTGGAAATAGGAATCGCCGTGGGGGGACAATGGAGTGATAAGGGATATGACGTGAGGGTGATGGTAAGGTGAGTGAGGTGGAGGGATAAGGTATGAGGGCAATGTGAGGTGACGTAGGCCTAGGAGTTATAAGGAGCGAATGAAAACCAGAGTATAAGATTAAAAACTCCTCGTATAAACCAAATCATATTGTAAATTGTAAATTTATTTTTTTTAAATGTGCGGTTTAATAAGTTTGTTTTTTGCGGTATGCGATATGCAATATATCACAATTGCAATATTGCATTACAAATTTTATTTTGGCGATTTTAAATTTCGGGATTTTGGAAGGGAGGATTTGATGAGAAGTGGGGCTCACGTGAATTAACGATCCTACAAATTGGACTTCAGCCATTTTGCAATTTTGGGGTTTTGGGTTTGGAAATTTGTTTTAAAATAACAAATTGGAGTAAATTACCAAGAACCCGAAACGTATTTTCATTTATTGCACAACTTAGTTGGGTCACTTTGTAGAACCGTTAATAAAAAAATGAAAAAAAATTAGTAAAAATTCACTAAAAGTTAATATTTACTATGAATGACTATTTTAATTGCAAAAATTGAAATATCATACATTTATCTACATTTTTTAGTCCAAGCAAGAAATGATCAAACTTCAAAGGAATGATATTTACAAACCGGTTGACCAAATTAGGCGAAACAAGTATTGATGGAAGATTGTGAAAAGTCAAATTCAATGAAACAATTAAAATAGAAATATGATTAAAATGAAAAAAAATGATAAAATTGTAAGGCAATTAATTAATATGAAAATCATAAAGCATGATTTAGCAAAAAAATAATGGAAAGGGTCCCCATTATTTAAATAATGGGGGGTGTTGGGTTTTCCCTACAACACGTCCTCATCCCATAATCATTTGATTCTCTCTTTTAGTCAGAAACCATGAATCTTTCCACTCGATTTAATATGAACACTATATCATCAAAGATCATATCTAATATCCCCATAATTCTCTTGTCCAACAAAGAGCTTATAATTGTCTAACTGTTTGTCTCGAATTACCATACTCAACAATGTTTCCATCTACCTATGTAGGGTGATAGGATGGAGAAAATGCAGTCTTCTCTTCCGGAATTTCCCAGGACCGAGAATCCATTTCAAAGAAATGCCACCAATTTCAAAATCAAAATGGTGTTTTCGATCCCCAAACTCCCTTGCGTCCAAATGCAGAATCTCCTTTCTAACCTCTAACGGAGCCACATCAAAAAAGTTGGCTACTGATTCCCAATCGAACAACCGATAATGTTTGGATGAAGATGCCCCAAAAGCACCTCCCTGACGATAGGGAAGTCGTTGCCGTGGTGCCATTTCTACTGGAAACCTGCCAACAAGACACAAGGCCAACACTCAAAACAACTGAGAGAATAAGTGGTTGTTGACCACCATATAAGGACCAACAAGACACAAGATAGACACTTGAAATGACTGAGAGAGTAAATGGTTGTTGACCCTTGAATAAGGACACCCCTGTAGAGACGAAGCAAACAAGTTGAGGATAACCACCAGAAGGAAGAACAACCCCAAAATAATTCTACTTCTCCACTTATAGGCTACTCTGAGTAGTGTAAACTAATTGCCTTCATATAAGTCTGACTACCCTCTAATTGATAAAACCTCACAACATAATAACTTCACAGAGACCCCAAAAACATGATGTTGGCTTGATGGGTCTTGACCCGGGTTCAAAGTTAGCTGCGCCAACCAACAAAACCCTAACTACTGGCCCTCTCAATAGCAGCGCACATAGCGCAAGTTGCAGTCTCACCTGAAGCAGTATTGGAGGATGAAAAAACCAGGTTTCTGCATCGAGAGGTCAGTGTGATGGGTTCCTGCGACTTCTAGGGCTTCTTTCGGTTTTCACGAACCTTAATCCTTAACAGATAAATAATTGTAGTAACTCGCAGAAACATAATCTAAACCTTCGTGAAATGCTTTAAACATTCATAACAGTAAGTAAATATGTAGATATGCTACTTTCGGGCATCAATTAAGCATTTATTCAGATAAATTTAGATACAAAACGAAAATATAGAAACTTGCAGAAGTAAATACAGTAGCATAGATACACAAGTAGAGCTTCAAAACAGTCTTTTATTGATATAATCATTCGGTTACCGACTCTTCTTCCCTACGCTTTCAGCCGTAGGGGCCCACGCACTCAACTTGCGGACTTACCAAGGTCTTTGCGCACTCAACAACATGAGCCTTCCCCTTTGCCTAAGTATAGGAAACATTCTTTCCTGCCTTAACTTACTTGCTCATACAATGATCTTCTATTATCGACTTACTTCCTAGACTCACTATGACTCTCTTATATATAGCCTTTACTTTTACAATACCATGGTCTGTAGACCATGGGTAGGTCACAAAATTCCCTATCTTCTAGCACATTAAGGGACTAAAGCCCCTTTTGACTCCTATGACCTTCGCGCTCCGCTCCCTCAAAACATGGAGACTTTACAAGTATACCAAAATTTATTACAAAACTTTACCCTAGGGGACCCTGTCGCAACACATGAGTACCAGAGTATGACGGGGTTTGAGTGGTTTCAAGGAGAAAAGGACGATAGAAGGAGAAATACCTTTCATAACTAGACTGAGAAAGTTCCTTAGTACCATACACCACATACCAATATTGGGAAATTGAATGAAATTCCCGTCGGGTCATAACTCTGAGAAGTCACAGAAGAAAGTACCATGACCAGTTCAAACAAGGGACCCGACCCAGAGTTATGTAGAAATAACCCAAAAAACATGGACACCATAGATGGAGCAAAATAAATTCCTAAAACAGACTTAGTATCCAATGATAACGAGTTAAGAGGAGTATGAGTACCCAGTGCCGCAAGACGGGAGAATTCCGAACGACAAAGTGAAATTGAAGAATTGAGACATTATCCAACTTATCCAGCCTATCATTCATTGTGTCCCCTTGAGGATGAGACCACAAACAACATCACAACCTCTGCAAATGAAGAACGTCGACCACATGATAATTGTTTTTCTGCCACCCCAATCAAATGAAGAAGTTCATATAAATAGTTATCAACGTGAGGTAACAACCAACATAATTAAAAAATTCCATTTGCAAATTCCTTGGCAGTAGTCAAGTGTATTGTAGACACCAAGTTTTTGCAATCCCAAAGCAATGAACTAGAATGAGGTCATAAATAAACATTCCACCGCTTTCAGTACACGACCTTACGATAACCAATCCACCATGGGAGAGGCACTCCATGTCTATGCAAACGAAAGAGGTTGTGTTAACAAAACATATGACCCAAACAAAATCCTTTACCCCTTGCATGCCACATTTAATACGATGAGACCCATGTTAGTGGCTCTCATGGTGTGAGCCTAGGATGTTCCATGCGTGGCCAATGTAGAGCCATGTAGAGAGCCCAACTCTCTCTCCGAGGGTCACCACCTCCATCCCCATACAAACTCTTCGCATGCGAATTATTATGCCTACCAGAAAATCGTTGTCAAAGGGAGACAACATGTTAGTTTCTTGATCCTATTCGGATGCCCTTGTATCGCCCCCATCAGGGAGTATCCTTTTCTTCCATTGATAGAGTGGTTCTCATGACCTAAACATATTCCTTAATTAATTCATTGTCATTAAAATTTTAATATCATGGAATAATGAAATGCTTATTTGATTAACATTATTTTTAAATTTAGAAGTTTTGATAAAAAATTTAAATCATGAAAATTATGTACTCCATTAATTTTGTTTAAAATCATGTACTTTCCATTGATTTCATTTTAGCCACAATTATATTGAGATATATGATCATGAAACAAAATAGAAGAAAAAAAGGGAAGTTTATGTTATCATGGGATATATGGATTACGAAACATAATAGAAGCGAAAAAGGTAAGTTCATGTTAGCATGTGATAAAGAAGGGTTTTTTTGTTGGTAATATAGATTTCGACCTTGAAACATAACAATTAGATAAACCAAAGATATTTCTTATCCAAAAATGTATGACCGTGGATTAGCTAAAAACAATGATTTAAATCCATTCGTCTAAGTGAATCTATCCCTATATCTCTATATACAACACTAGGTTCATCTAAGTGAATCTATCCCTATATCTCTATATACAACACTAGGGTGATACCTTAAACCATACATCTATAATTTTGACATGTTACATAAATTCAATGTTACACATGCAATCATTTAAAATTACTTGGTGAATGTTGTTTATGTTTATCCATTCCTTTGCATAGAAATGTTAGTTTATGTGATTATTATAATATTTGTAAATGTTAAGGAGCTATTCCCTGACCAACTTTTGTTTTTTTTTGCTGGAATAAAATTTTATGGAAAATTAGTAACTTTGATCAAATTGGTTGTCACTATTACACTAGATATAATTATTCCATAAATTCTACTAACGAGTCAACATATCTTCAGAGACTTGAACCCATGCAACTACAAAAATATACAGTTCACCAAACCACTCGAGCTAAAATCCTTTGACAACTATTTCTTAACATGCTATAAATATTTGTATAACCCTGAAGGAAGAATAGTCAAGAAGTATGCATGGGGAGTGGGCCATAAGACAATTAACCAGGTATAATTGTATGGATTGCTATAAGGAGTCATATTAGCCAAAAATTTGCAGGTAACAAACATAATAATATTAGGGAACTCATTCATAATCATCCACCACCCATATAATATAACTTCTCCCAAGGACAAGCATCTGGAGAATCGATTGGAAAGAATACGCAGGATCTTGGAGGACACCCTACAAAAAAGGTACTTCCACATCCTTAGAAGTCAAAATGACGAAGCTAATAAATGTGCCAATAAAGCTTGTCAGCTCCAAGCCGATGTTAGGTCCCTATAATACTGGTGTGTCCCCCTTATTGTTATTGTTAGTGTAGCCCCCTATTGTTATTGTTGTGCCCTTACATTATTATTGTTATGTAGGCTCTGATTATATTGTGACCCCTTAAACTCCTATATATACCAAGGAGGTCTTATCATTTGTATCATCCAAGAATTGTTAGTCTATGTAATGTAAAGGAGGTTTCCCCCTCAAAGTGGATAATTTTTATGTCGTTGATATATCTTTTCTTCTACTTTGTGAGTTGGTTGCATAACATTTGGTATTAGAGCTTTAGATTCTAGGTTTCATTGCTGCAAACGGGTCATCTTGGAATTTTCACTATAAATATTTTTGTATGGAGGTTCAAAAGCTGAAATTGTGACCACATTGATTAACCTTCTATAAAAACTTTAGATCTTGGTTCGCTACATTTTTGAGATATGGTCCTAGGAAGTCAGGGTTTTTACATGCTTGAGAATTTAGTCTCAAACCAGTGACCTTGGGAAAATCATCATAACTTCCTCTACGAGCATCGAATTTGAATTTCGTAAAAAGTGACTAAAATAGAACAAAATATAATTTTTTGTGTATCATTTTCAGGGAAGAAGGTTGAAATAGTGACATGTGGAATTCCTTACAAGTTTTCTCTACTAAACCAATCCATAATCAAGTCATCATGGGAGATTGGGCATAACATTACCTTGAAGAATCCAATTTTGGTCTAAATTGTGGCATTGAAAAGAAGACTTAGAGGGATAATATAGGACATAATTTCAGACCTTGGAGATATAAAATTACATAGGTAAAAAAATTTCAATATCAAGCTCCTAAAAAGCAAGAAAAATGTGTGTATTTTTAAAAAAATTTCATAAATTTTGTTCGAAAAATCAATTTGAAGTGATTCAAAGAGCATTGTGAAGCACAAATATCATTGTTTGATTCCAAAATTCCTCAAAACAAAAAAATGGACACACCTAGTAAGCAACCATAAAGCTCTTCCATGACACACGAAGAAGAGGAAGAAATGCAACATGATATATCAAAATTACGAGACCAAGTGTAACAAATTTCACTCTCGCAAAAGGTAACAAAAAATGAATTGGAAGCCATGATGAATGTTAAAATATATGGTATAAAAAGGTACATGGGAGTTTTGAATGATGGTTAAAATGCATACCTAGAAGCAATGATGAATTCCAAGATAGAAGGGTTGAAGGAAGGTTTTGCAAAGTTGCTAGAAGAAAGGTTTCCCAGTGGTGAAAAGGTAATCCATGAAAACCATGATGAGGACAAAAGGAATATGAATTATTATTTTAGAGACTACAATTTTGGTTTAAGAACCACCACATTCCAAATATTGATAAGAGGAAGTTTGATGGCAAGGATATGGTAACATGGATACTACAGATGGAGCAATATTTTGATCTCCATGATGTGAAACACACACAAAAGGTACACATTACATTTTTATATTTAGAACCCAATTAATTTGTATGGTATCAATATATTTTTTCTTGCAAACCAATTATCACTTGGTCATTTTTTACGTAGGAAATAATCACACATTATGAAGATACAAAGAGAAACACCTTCTTTATCCAATTGATAAATCTTAAACAAAAGGGTTTAATGGCAGAGCACATTGAGGACTTCCAAAAATTGAATATCAGGGTAACTGATATTCCATAGGAGCATATGATTGATGTCTTCATAGGGACTTTAAAGGATAACATACAACATGACGTTCGTCTTTGGGAACCTGATTCATTGGAGAAGGCATTTGGGGCGGAAAGTAAAGTTGAAAGAAAAATTGTGGCAACAAGGAAGTATACCACTCACAACTATAAATATGGAAGTGTTGTTGTTCCTATCCTTCCACAAACTACAAGGTTGACACCACAAAAATTGGAGGAAAAAAGAGCAAAAGGGATTTGTTACAGTTGTGATAGCAAGTACACTAAAGGTCATAAATGTGTTGAGAATAAATTATTCTACATAGACTGTTAGGAGGAGGAAGAAAATGAACAAGAAACATTAAAATAGGAGGATATACACCAAGAACCAACCCCAGAGAAAGAAATGAATCTGAACATATCTTGTAATGTATTTCTAGGAATTACCACTCCTCAAACTCTCAAGACAGAAGGATATATCAAGAATAAAAAGGTAATAGTGTTGATTGATTCATGTAGTACCCATAATTTTATTCATTGTAAGATAGCCAAAGAATTGAATTGCTTCATATATCCAGCACTAGAGTGTCAAGTGGTGGTTGCGGAGGAACTATAAACTAATCTTAAAAGTGCAATAATATCAAGCTAGCCATGGGGGAATATGTATTGAATAGTCCAATGCTTTCCATTCCAATGGGTGGTGCTAATGTTGTACTAGGAGTCCAATGGTTACAATCTTTGGGAATGATAGCTTTTAATTTTCAAGAACTTTTCTTGAAATTTTTTTGGGAAGGAAAGGAAGTTGAATTAAGGGGTATCAAAGGGAAACAGGGAAAGATAATCAACTCTAATGGCATGAAAAGTCTTCTGAAGAAATAAAAACATGGCATAATTGCACAATTATGCTCACTAGAGGTTAAAACATCGAAATCATCTATTTCTCCAGATCTCCAAAAAGTCTTGGACAATCATTCCAAGGTATTTGAGACTCCCAAAGGCCTCCCACCTATTCGTGATCATGATCATGCTATTCATTTGATTCCAGTAAATTTTCCTCCAAACATCATACCTTACAGATATCCCTATGCCCAAAAGAGTGAAATTGAATGTATGGTTACATAAATGCTAGAGAGTAGTATAATTCAACCTAGTCAAAGTTATTTCTCTGCTCTACTAGTACTGGTGCACAAGAATGATGGATCATAGTGTATGTGTCTAGATTATAGGGAGCTCAACAAGCTCACTATTAAATATAAATTTCCCATTCATGTCATTGATGAATTGTTGGATGAATTACATGGAGAAATTTACTTCACCAAGTTGGATCTTTGTTCAAGATATTATCAAATTAGAATGAAGACTATAGACTTTCCAAAAAAACATTTAGAACCCATGAGGGTCATTATGAATTTTTGGTCATGCCATTTGGCCTTACTAATGAACCTTCCATTTCAAGGTTTGATTAATTCCATTTTCAAACCCACCCTTACAAAAATTGTGTTAGTATTTTTTGATGATATACTAATCTATAACAAGTCTTGGAAGGATCATGTTCAACATGTTGACAGGGTGCTCAAACTATTGGAGGAGAAACAATTATATGTAAAAACCTCCAAATGTTTCTTTGGAGTACAAGAGGTGGAATTTTTGGGTCATATTGTATCTCATGAGGGTGTTAAGGTAGACCCTAACAAAATTAAAGCCATTAAGGAATGGAAAATCCCCGCAACCATAAAGCATCTTCGAGGATTTCTCGGGTTGATGGGGTATTATTGCGATTTTTTTAAGAATTATGGGAGAATAGTAGCACCTCTAACAACATTACTGAAGAAAGATGCATTTTCTTGGACTCCAAATGCTACTAAGGCCTTTGAACATCTTAAAGAGGCAATGTGCCAAACACCGTTCTTAACTATGCCAGACTTTACAAAAACCTTTATTGTGGAATGTGATGCTTCAGGAAATGGAATTGTTGTTTTTTTAATGCAAGAAGGAGACCAATTTCTTTTGAAAGTCATCCAATCAAGGGAAAGTATTTACACAAACCTATTTACGAGAAGGAATTGTTGGTAATACTACATGCACTAAAGCAATGGCAACCTTACCTAATGGGAAGACACTTCAAGGTAAAAAAATATTGTGATAGCCTTAAATACTTTTAGGAACAAAGATTATCTTTAGAAGAGCAAAGAAAATGGGTCACTAAAATTTTGGGTTATGACTTTGAAATCATCTACAAAAAAGGGAAGAAAAATGTTGTTTCAGATGCTCTCTCAAGAAAGGATGAGGATGTGGAAGCATTTCTTTGTGCCATTTCTATTATCCAACCTAATTGGATAACCGAAGCAAGGGATGAATGGGAGAATGAAGAAGAGGTGTGGACACTCATTCAAAAGTTGTAGCAAGATCCCAGTACATCTAAGACATTTAGCCAGAAAAATGATTCATTATGGTATAAAGATTGCTTATATCTTTGTAAGAATTCACAACTCAAGCAAAATATTCTTTTGACATTGCACACCTCCCCTATAGGAGGGCACTGCAATTTGTACCTGTGGAAATCCTATATATAAGAGGCATTCAACCTCATTTGGAGCACACATCCAACACATACAAAGAAGCAAGAAAACGAGTTTGATCTTAAAAAGTAAATAAGTCCCAAGGCAAGCCAAGTTCAAGAAGGAAGCTAGAGTCAAAGTTTTTGGGTCTCTCTCTCTCTCTTAAGTGCAACGAAATTTTGAAGATGCTAGGTAAGAGTTGCTGGAAAGTTACTGGAAGTCGAAGTTGTTGAAAAGTTGTTGGAAAGTTGACGGAAAGTTTTTGGAGGATGAAAGTTATTGGAAGTTGAAGTTGTTGAAAAGTTTTTGGGGTCAAAGTTGATGGAAAAGTTGTTGGGGTTGAAGTTGCTGCTAAACTTGTTGGCGTTTAGGTTGTTGCGGTCAAAGTTGTTGGAGATGTTGTTGGGGTTGAAGTTGTTGCTGGAAAGCTAAATCTTTTTGTTGTAAGATGTGTAAGGAAATCTCATCAAGAAGGAAGGTTGACTTGGCCTTGGAGGGGTTTTTGTTAAGGGTATTTGGGCTTGGAATTTGTCATTTGAAGATTCTATAAGAAGAGAAGAAGTCTTGTGAGTTTTCCTCTCAAAAGGAGAGTTTTTGGCCCTAGATAGCAACCTACATTTTGTGTCCTCTTGTCTCTTTGATATTAATTCTTTGGTAGTTGTTTAATGATGGAAAGCACAATAATAATCAAGTTAAAGAAGAAGTTAATCAAGTTAAATAAAAATACATCATCGACAGTTATCAAAGTAAAGAAATCACCTAATCTGTATTCCCCTAGATTTATCAACACCCTCTTATATTTACTCAAAAGGATATTGAGTTATTATTGAAGCCAATAACAGAAGAGGAAATTTAGACAGTTCTAAAATCTTTCAGTGAAAATAAAGCTCATGGTCTAGATGGATTTTCATCTCACTTCTATCAGCACTACTAGAAAATTATCAAAGTGGACTTATGTGGGATGATCAATTACGTGTTCTGCCACTCCAAGATGGGAGGAGGGATCAACTCCACCTTTCCTCGTGTTGGTGACAAAATAGGTCAAGCCCTATTCCCTTTCTAGGTTTCAACCTATTCCTCTTTGTAATGTTTCTTATAAAATTGTGTCAAAAATTATTGCATCTCGACTTAAGATGTTATTTCCTATTCTAATTTCAAAAAATCAAGGAGGTTTTGTAAGCAAAAGACAAATAGTGGATAACATCATTTTGGTGCAAGAAGTTATTCCCTTAAGCAAAAGTAGGAAAGAAAAAGAAATAGTCATCAAGTTAGACATGGGTAATGCCTTCGATAAAGTAATATACTCCTTCTTATTTGTTATTGTAAAGAAATTTGGCTTTGTTATTAGTTGGATAGAAAACTTCATTGAGGGAATTAGGATATCTGCATTAGCCAATGGTATATTGGAGGGATTCTTTAAGGATTCTCTTATGATCAACAAGGACACCCCCTATCTCCTTTGTTGTATATTATTATGACAGATTCTTTGAGAAAAAATATGGAAAAATAAAGGAGACTAAGGACCTTACTAGAGATCAAATTCACCAGAGGGTAAAGAGTTTAAGTTACTCTCAATTTGTTGATGACACTTCATTGTTAGTGGGAGCCTAACTGGCCATTGAAAATCATTTTAGATTGAAACAAAATAGTTCTTTCTGTAGCCTTAAGAGGGATAATTAATGTAAATAAACTATTTACACATAGAATATCAGTCCTAATGTACAAATACTCTTGAATCAATTACTGGGATTTATGGTTCTAGAGTCTTGGTCCTCATTCTCTTACGTGGGGATCCCCATTCCTCTAAATCTATTCACTAATTATTTATGGGCTCCATTACTTGACATAATTAAATCAATTTTTTCTCAATAGGGAGTGTAATGATGGAATCCAACTAAAAAAGTTATCTTAATCTAATATATCATTTCAAATTTTCCTCTTTATGAATTCACTACTTTATTGGGTCCTAAAGGAGTTAAAGATTCCCTTCTCATAGAAATAAGGAAATTCCTTTGGCAAGGCTGGAAATAAGACTCCAAAAGATTTCATTTAATTAAATGGGTTGTTGTACACTCCAAAAACCCATGGGGGCCTAGGCATTAAATACATATCCCTTATGAATTTAGAAATGGATGGAAAGCTAGCTTAGAGGCTTATTTCAGGAAAAAATGACTAGTGGGAGGAATTCCTTGATGTGAAGATAAATACCCTCTGTGGACAGAGGCGATCTCTCTAGCCAAATGAGTGGGTCTAGCAAAAAATTGAACAAACTAATGCGGACTTTCCTAGCTTATGTTTAAAAATGCAGAGAGAGAGAGAAACCTACCTCGCTCTGATGCTAATTGCTCACTCCTTTGGTGATGGCTTAGATCCCTTAGCTTTCAAGCTTTCTCTTTGGTGATGGCTTAGATCCCTCTGTGGATAGAGGCGATCTCTCTAGCCAAATGAGTGGGTCTAGCAAAAAATTGAACAAACTAATGCGGACTTTCCTAGCTTATGTTTAAAAATGCAGAGAGAGAGAGAAACCTACCTCGCTCTGATGCTAATTGCTCAATCCTTTGGTGATGGCTTAGATACCTTAGCTTTCAAGCTTTATCTTTGCTTATTCCTTACGTCCGAGTACCTGTGAAAGAGATCAAAAGACAATACAAGATACAAGAGCATACATAGTCTATATCAAACATAAACTGCTTGATAGATCAAGGAGTATCAAGTTAAATGCATAAATATTTATACATTTATGGAAAGGAACATCAAATTTATTTATTAATGAATCAAAAAGGGAAGCATACAACCATTGCCTTGATGTTGGAGACCTCATTTTGGTGGATGTCCAAGTCCAAGCCAAGACTCTTCAAGCACTCCTTCTCCAAGTTAGATGGGCAACATTTAGGCATAATCTCAGCATAGGAATGCAAGCAATCAATGACCAACCATTTGGGAATGGAGGGGATTTGATTTATAGGAAGGGAGAGGGAGTTAGGGATCCACAAAAGAGGGAGGAAGGTCCACATCTCAAGGGGAAGGCCCTTAAAGGTAGGATCAAGAGCTCCAAATGGGAGAGCTCGACCATATCTCTACCCAACAACATCCAACTCATTTTTTCTCGAAGTTTCCAGCATACAAAGCTTCTCCTCCATTTTGAGAAAACCTACTAGAAGAGGTTCGATGCGGGTTTTCATGTCAAAACCCGCTTTAGTAGCACTAAGTCAAAGAACTACAGCCTTCCATCAGCACGAGCAAGCAATGGAGAGGAGAGCTCTGGTCCTGAAATTTAGGGTTTCAGTCAACCTTCTATAGAATTGACTTAGGGCAGTTTTTCTTCCATTCTTTGGGGATGTTTCAATATGTGTTTCATGATGAATAAACATCACAGTTGTCAATAGTTTGGCACTTTGAGATGTTGAATAGGAAGTGAATATGAGGTGTGACAAAATATTGTGTAACAGATGCCCCCTAAAGCATGACGACAGAATAGGGAGTGATGAGTGAAATGTTTTACAAGTGAAGGCAAGGACCATAAAAACATCATCAGGAGACCTGCAAATTAAGCATATACATATACATATCTGACATCTCTGATATAGACATGCCTAATGATACATGAATAGGCATCAAACAATACATGAATCCACGACATGGGCGCATCCATCCGAATAGAAGGGATCATGTGCATGGATCCACGATATGGACGCAACCATCCAAATAGAAAGGATCATATATATGGACCCATGGTATCGTCACAGCCATCCATATAATCTTGTGTACCATCATGAATAAATCACAAATCCACACAACTTGGATTTTATCAGATGGAATCCAGCATCTTGAGCTCTATCCTGATCCAATCAATGTACGAATTCTAGCATGCAAATAGATGTGTCGAAGTTGAACATGATAGAAAACCACCCGATTACCGGTCAATGATGTAAACCGTTAACAGGCACAAGAGAAACCATCAATAATGACAATGGATCTCAAGGTAAAATCACTACAATCCATAAGTTTGAAAAATGAAGTTGGAGTTGAACACCCATAAAATCATTCGATCGAAGGTTAATGATGTAAACATGTCGTTGAATACAAAGAAATTTCCATTGAGGCATACAAGCTCCAAGGTACTGGAAGGAGTTCCTAGATCATCTTCCTGGATAAGGAGCTGAAGTCGACAGGAAGCGATCTGTCGAAGGAGGGTCATAATGTATCCCACATTATCAACATGAAACAAAGGATATAGTAGAGTAGGTAAGTTTGATTCAAGACTATGGTAGGAAGGTTAGACAGTGCATGAGAGATAAAAATTGCAGATAGGACTTCTCTTGAACATACTGGCAACACGACTCCGAAGTTTGGTAGAATTCGACTCAACATGGGATCATAAGTCATTATGACAAAGAAATATAATCATATGAGAGGAAAAATGGATTAACCAAAACCAAGAATGCAAGTGACGAAGTGAGGATATCCCAAACCTGACACGAGCAACAAATAAGTGTCATGTTCAAGAGCGACATGTTGCCTTTACATAAAATACAAGAGATGTTCGCTTTCATTTCCCCCCACTATTTCTAGTGAGTACCCCATTATTTTTTATCACAATATTGAAGGGGATAACATATGATTTCCATATAAGTTTATCCTTCAGATGAATCCATCCTAGTAAGTTTAACGAGTCACAGGAAGGAGAAATTCGATCTCGTCTTGATGACAAGTCCTGCATCATTTAAGTTTTACAAGTCCGACAGAGGTGAAACTCGGCATCTTTTTCATGTTTAGAGATTTTGAAAAAGAGATGAAAAAGAAAACTCCAAAGGTCCCTTTTCGTAAATCGTCTCTTGAATCCGAAAAGGTAGAAAATGATATTCAAGATAACCTCTTAGCCATGTTCAACTAAGGTATTCCTTTATCATACAATAGTCTATCTCAGTCCCGAAAAGGGTTAAAATTACACTAAGTAAACATCATTTCATTTACTTTAACGAGTTCGTAACGATAAGTACTCGACGATCTTTTCATGTTTCGAGAGTCGGAAAAGAGATTAAAGATGACTCCAAGGGGTTGCTTTTTTGTTTATTTTTTACGATTCCGAAAAAGTGATAAACTAAAACTCGTTGAATCAGTCATAATTAACCACTGTCACCATGTTCCATGACCTGTCGCTGTACAAATGAAACAAAGATTACCAATTTTGAGGAAAAATATTAAAATATAAGTGAAATATGCCCTAATTTGGTAGAAATATCATTTAAAAACTTATAAAAGCCCAAAAACGTAAATCATTTTCACCATTTTACCATTTTGCAAATAAGAGAGCACTTTTACCCTATTTTACCTCAATCTTTAGGTGAAGAGTTCGATCAATCCTGAACACCGTTTGCTGCAAGTAAGAGATTTGTCTCTTCCCTTCAATTTGGTTGTATTTTTATGCATTTTCATCCATAGACTAGCTTGCATGGAGGGCTTAGCAAAAATTCATGTCGAGGGCGACTAGCATGGCTTTTACCCATAGGACCCGCACTGCTCACCATGTGGCCAATTGGGGAGGTGTGGAAAAATATATAGACAGTTGTGCTAGCGCAAAGTTGCGATTTTTTTGGAAAAATCTCCACATTTAATGATTTATTTCCTGATTTTCTTCCATAGAAACTCCTGAAATGTTGTTTGATGGATGTTTTACAGGTTAATCAACCAAAAATGGTGATCGAATGGAAAGAAAAAGGACTCGAATCAAATCCAAAGACCTTCAAGCATCTCAAGACCCAAATTACATTGTTTCCCTTCAAGAATGTGGGTTACTAAAATTCTTTCAAATTCCTAGGATTAGGAGCCAGGTAGAGTTATTGTAGCATTTGATTAGTTGGTGGGATGTGGATTGCCAACTATTCATGATTGGGGACCAAGAACTCGAAATAGATGTCATAGAAATTTATTTCATTACTGGTTTGTCTAGAAAGGGACAACAGATTCAATTGTCTGGTTCTCGCACTGGAGGGGAGAGCACGAATATGTTGATTGTGAGACATTGTGCAGGCACTCGAAAAACCAAGAGTGGGAAGATAGATATAAAGACCATCACTAATCTCCCACGATGAACAATCCTTCATACTATGGCCCGAATAGCTAGGGCTTAGGCATTACATGAAGCAACAAAGTCTCATTTCTAGTATGCCATTGATTGTTTAAGTCCCACGGTTTTCAATTGGTGTGAGGGTTTGTTGGTCAATATGAAGAGCCAACTTACGAAGTGAAAGTCAGGAAAGCTGAAACAATTCAGCTTCAGATCCATCTTGGTGACGTTCTTCTTGGAACGTGTTCCATTGTTTCGATATCAGTGGATAGAAGTGGATGCAACAACGCCTAGAGATCCACAATTGATGAGATGGGGTGAGTCGATGCCTCGGCAGGGAGGCGGTCAACGAATGTCTTTTCCCCCAACATTTTTTGGATGGTTGCAACAATAGCTAATCATGATAGCTGATTGAGCATATGCTGGCATAAATTTCCAAGGAGATCTTGATCTTCCACTTCCACCAGGTGCATAGTGGACTGATGCAAGTAAAAACTAGTTTTTAAAGTTTTTGAAGTTTTTAATTTTTTTTTTATATGTGTATTGAGATTTGATACTTATGATTTTTGCAGATGTCGGACCAGAGAAACCTCCAGGGTTTCTCCGATAGCCAAGCGAGTGGTATGCCAGATAGAGGACCTTATGAGGAGGGCGCAGACCTGATCGTTGAGGTGGAACACAATCTGAAAGTCCTGACAAGGGGCATTCCAGAATATGCATCGATTGATGAGGTGCCACTACGATACCAGAGGCATATTGTAGGGGTACCCGTCAAACTGCGTCAGTTACTGAACCAAGTCATTAGAGTTGTGTCGTGCTATCATGAGGAGCATGTGGGCGAATAACCGTATCTAGTCTTTATTTCCCGCACTTATGTAGGCTTGAGAAACCATGTGTCTCAAAACACCGTTATTGACATTTTGATGTAATAATTTTTTTACAAACACTATCTATATATATATATATATATATATATATATATATATATATATATATGTTTTCTTGTTATGTTCACTATGTAATGGTTTTTGTTTTACATACGTCGCAAATGTCTATCTAATTCATAATTAGTCAGTTACTGAACCGAGTCATTAGAGTTGTGTCATGCTATCGTGAGCACCATGTGAGCGAATAACTGTCTCTAGTCTTTATTTCCCGCACTTATGTAGGCTTAAGAAGCCATGTGTCTCAAAACACAGTTTTTGACATTTTGATGTAATAAACTTTTTGCAAACTCTCTCTCTCTCTCTCTCTCTCTCTATATATATGTACATGTTTCCTTGTTATGTTCACTATGTGATGGCTTTTATTTTACATATGTCGCAGATGTCTATCTAATACATAATTAGCCAATGTATCTATTAATGTGTTCAAACGTCTCAAAATATGATGATAAGTGATATAATCAAAATATCATTCCAAAAGATGAAATCGCAAATACATTCTCAAAATTTGAGGGTTTCTAACTGAGTATTGTCTGTTAAGTTGTAGTACAATGAGATGTGAATCAAGATTAACAACTAACTCTCTAATGCCAAGAGCAATGGCTTCTGACAAAATCTCGGTAACAACACTAGATTCGACAATGTTATTAGTAGTACAACCTAAACATATGCCTTGTAAATTCACTAGCTCACCATTAAGGTCATATATTGCCCATGCAACGAAAGATAAATTATGTGTACTACGATAAGCTCCATTAGTGAAACCGACATAAAGGTTCGATGACATTTTCAAACCAAGTAAAACACATGGTAAGATGATCTAGGTGGATATTGGTGGCCACCCACCTATTCCACCCAGACCTCTAGTCAGTTTCATTTGTTTCTTTTTTTATTTCATCATTTACTATTTTTAGCAGTTTTTCGGGTCCTGAACTTTCGGAGGAGTTTTGACCCCCTAAACGACATTTTTTTAGGTCCGTTGAAGGCCCATAGCCTTTGGTAAGGGCCCATGACAAAAGTTGTAGTGCTTGGAGAGACCTTTCCAACAAGGTATCATACACGCCAAATAGAGATAATATGACCAAGTTATGATTCCAAGAAGTTGGCTACCCAACTAATCCCAACGGGGCCCACAGACTCTTGGTGTTACATCTCCTTGGGTTAGTTTTTTTTGTTGTTTAGGGTTTCCTCATGTTTTTCAATAATAAATAGGCCCTTTGGCCTCATTGTGACACAGGTCAGAGGCATGTAGCCACCACATCTCTTCTCAGAGATAAGCTATCATCGCCAAAGCTATTCTTATTACCATTCTATTTGTAAGCATATTTCAATATTTGATATTAATGAAATGAAGTGTTATTTCTGCTGCATCTTTGTATTTATGGTTATATCTATAATTTTTTGGTTTCTTGTTTAAATTCAGATTAGTGGTATTAGAGCGATCTGCTCTTTCTCTGTTTTTCTTTTCATGTCACCAACGAGGTCGGGATATAAGGAGTTAGGGCTTGAACTAGTCGAACCTTTGCAAGACCAACCTCGCAAATCTTGACGACCTCTCATGAAAGAAGAAAAGAAAGACAAGGGGGAAGGAGATCCTTTCAAAATCTTACTTGAAGAAGCCCTCGAGCGACAGAGGAACACGATGATGGACAACTTTTCCCATATCCTTCAGCGACTACCCAAGGGTGACACATCTACTTCCAAAAGCTACTCTGGAAGTGCCACACCCTTTAAGATAAAAGTTAACTTTAACATTCCCATATTTGAGAGTCAGATAGATGCAAACGCCATAGATAAATGGTTAAATTTGCTAGAAGGATATTTTTCTGTTCATGATTTTTCCAACCAGGAAAAGATTACTTTTTCTCTTCTCAAATCTGCCCCCCACGTCAAGGACTGGTGGGAAACCTATTGTGATCAGAAGGATGAAAGTACACCCTCATTATTTTCGGTTTCACCCAGTTGGGATTCATTCCGGGACACCACCAATAAGAGTAATACCCTGTCGGGAGGTATGAGGATAAATACATAAAGTGGACCACACTGCGACAAGGAAGGGACCAAGATGTGTCAGAGTTTACCAATGTTTTTCATACCCTTTGTACGAAGTTGGGTATCAAGGATTCTGAGAAACATTTGATACTTAAGTACCGCTTATTCCTACACAGGTACATCCAGGATGAGATGGAGTTCCTGGACATCTCCTCGCTCGGCACGACATATCGATATGCTGTCAATATCGAGAAGAAGCTTAAACAGAAAAAATCGAGACTTTGGATCTGTGAATCTGAAGCAAGGAATAGGCACCCCCAAACTGCAGAACAAAGGGCAAAGCCAAGGCAGGGCAACCCAAGACAACCTGTCAAAGCTGCAAGCAAAGAACAACACCACAAAGACAAAGAAGGACATGAGAAAGTGGTGTGAGTTCTGTAAGAGCTCCACTCACAACACAAGTGAGTGTCGGGCCAATCAGTCGCTGGTGCCCGAGATGAAGGCTTCTGAGTCCGATGCATGTTTTGAATCTGAGTCAGAACCTGACAAGGGGAATTACAAAGGGAAGCATATCATTGACACAGAGTCCAGTGCCATTGTGGCCACCACCAAGATCTAGAAGATTGAGCCTGAAGATCCAGAAGAGGGAGAGTTCTTATTCCACTTACAAACGTGGGTGAAGGTTTCTTCGCCATAGTTCATTGTAGATAGTGGGAGCCAAAAGAACCTCATTTCAACATAGGTCATGAAGTGGCTAGGCCTACCGACTGCAGCACATCTGAAGTTGTATACCATCAGGTGGCTTCACCAAGGATGAGATCTCCACGTCAACCAATAGTTCCACCTTCCTTATAGCATCAATCCTTTCACGGATGAGGTACTGTGTGAGGTTTCTCCTCTTGAAGTTTGTGATGTATTATTAGGATAACCATACTTATGGAAGCGACATGTTGCATATGAGTCTAGACTTCGCTCTGTTATTATTTCTTTGGGTACTAAGTTATACAGGATACCGTAGGTAGCCCCACCTACCACCATCTCTTTGATCTCTATTAAGAAATGTAGTGAGGTCATCTCCCATAATGGGAAATTTGTTTTCTTTCTTATTCTCTCTCAAAATAAGGGGAAGGTCGTAGCCATATCCATGGTCCTCGGGAAGGGTTCCTCCGAGCAGTAGAAGCAAGTGGATACAGTCGTGGAAGAATACAGGGACATCTTCTCTTCACCCACAGGGGTACCCTTGCATTGTCAGGTCAAGCACTCAATCAATCTGACTCCCAGAGCACCTATACCCAACTGGCTGATATATCGCCGCTCCATTCTGGAAAATGAAGAGATCAAGCGGAAAATCCAAGAGTTGCTACAGAAAAAACACCTTACCGAAGCCCATCGGAAGCTCAAAACACTCCGATATGGTCCTTAAACCATTACCAAGGTTGTGGGAGACAATGCTTTTGAGCTCAACATTCCCCCATTCCTTGGCCTGCACTCAGTGTTCAATGTGGATCGCCTTAAAACATACTTCCCACCATTGTTGGACACATCAGACATTGCAGAACAACTCACTCCAACAGAGTTAAACCCATACTACATGGAACATGCCACAACTGATTGGATTATGGACACATAGGTCAAGAATACTCACTAGCACTAGATCCAACTATATCAGTTTGTCAAAGCTGGCCAACTCCTGCACCAAGGCAAGTGGCTCACCGGGGACTATGTTCAACAGAAATTTCCTCACCTCATGGAGGCTCTGCATGCAATGGGGACCATTGCTTCTGAAGGGGGGGAGGAATGATTCAAGTGGATATTGGTGGTCACCCACCTATTCCACCTAGACCTCCAGTCAGTTTCATTTGTTTCCCTTTTTATTTCAACATTTATTATTTTTAGTAGTTTTTTGGGTCCTGAACTTCTGGAGCAGTTTTGACCCCCTAAACAACGTTTTTTTGAGGTCCACCATAGGCCCGTGGCCATAGGAAAGGGCCTATGGAAAAACATGTAGTGCTCAGAGAGACATTTCCAACAAGGTATCATATGCACCAAACGAAGATAATATGACCAAGTTAAGACCTTGGGAAGTTGGTTAACCAACTAACCCCAATGGGGCCCACTTACTCTTCGTGTTACATCTCTTGGGGTTAGGGTTTTGGTTGTTTAGGGTTTGCTGATGTTTTAAAATAATAAATAAGTCCTTGAGCCTCATTGTAACATAGTTAAGAGGCATGTATCTGCCACATCTCTTCTAAAAAAAAGCTACCATCACCCGAGCTAGTCTTATTTCCATTCTGTTTGTAAGCATATTTCAGTATTTCATATTAATGAAATGAAGTGCTATTTCTGTTGCATATTTGTATTTATGGTTATTGTTGGACCTCATAATTACTCTCTCCTTGACAACTTTTCTCATTTCTTTCTCTTGTTTTCCATAAAAGACAGATCCCCATCACTAATAAATGATAGATTTTGTCTCAAGGAGAACATTAAATGATTGACATGTTATACTTATATGTTTTTGCTATTTGAAATAAGTTTTTTCAAATTAGCTATGGAACATAACCTATTGTGCAGCTAACTGTGTGTTCCGTAGCTACTTCCGTGGTTGAACAGGTTACATGTGTCAAATGAAGAAACCGACCAAATGGGCATCTCTAGAATCGTCTCAACATGGATCCTATCCTAGTCACCCAACCCAGATCTATAAAAAAGCCAGCTCAAGACCACAGTCAAAGGTGGAGTCAAATGTATGAAACCCGAAAGCAATAGTACTCTTTGTCTACCCTTTCATGGTTAATTAAATCCAACATATTTGTTGAAGCATTAACTCAGATCAGCCACATGTGTC
Organism: Pinus tabuliformis; assembly: GCA_031772625.1. Classification (NCBI taxonomy): domain Eukaryota; kingdom Viridiplantae; phylum Streptophyta; class Pinopsida; order Pinales; family Pinaceae; genus Pinus; species Pinus tabuliformis. Next base: position 819,397,638 of record CM062814.1, read on the forward strand.
AACAGTTCTACGCAACCACCTTGTTCGAATTCAAGTCACCTGTAGCTGATCAAACTTTATGGAGATTGGTTGTAATACGTGTAGACCACCTGTAGCTAATTTTCCTCAAAAGACAGTTATGAATATTTTCTTTTAAATACCAGTTGAACAGAACCGGAGGGAATTCAAAGTTTTTGATGTATTAAGTTTAAACTTATCAGCTCTGTAATTTTGGACTTTTGTTCCTGTTTTATAATACAAAACCATGTGTTGACTGATGATCATTTGAAGGATCATTTTGAATTAAGTTAGCAGCTCAACCTAGTCAGTTGCAGAGGGCCCCTGCGCTGAAGGAGGTTTTCTTTTCATTTGTTTTCTTCTTTCTGTTCAGTTTTAAATTCCTCATTTACTTTTAGCAGTGTTTATAACTTAGGTTGATTTCTTTTAGTTTTAATCAATAGCATAATGTTAGAATTCAATTGTGCAGTCTTGTTTCCCCAATCCATTTCATAAAGGAAACGACTTTGTTTCTAAACAGAGTAATATTGAAAGTAATGAGGATGCATTGTTGATTAGTTTACTCACTGTTTTTGTTATTTATTTCTTAGTTCAGGTTGTCAATGCACTGTATTAATGAATGTTTTTGGTCACCATTTCAAGCTGATATCCATCCTAAACTAAATGGTTGAGCATTCACTTTACATAAGGGTTGAAACCAATCAGTTACCTTCTGCATGTTTTTATTTAGTTTTTACTAGATCATGAAGTACAAAAGTTGTTTGAATTCCATCTCAATGAGGTTATCTTTCAAAATTGAAGGTTAGAGTAACTAGAAGTACTTCAGTTAATTTCATTATTTGTATTTATTCCAACATGACATACAACTTTACCTTCTAGTTTTAAGAATTATTCATGAATTAGGATTAGATGAGAAGATAGGACAGATGCTCTGTTTTTTCTTCTTTTAACTTAGATTTTGACTAGTTTTAAGCTCTTGGTTCACCTTTAGGAAATTTAGATTTAGTTTCTCATAGTTCAAATTGTACATCATTAGGAATCAAAGAACAGAAACCCCCAAAACAATATAAAATACAAAACAACGAAGTAAGAAGGGTTAACTAGCACATACAATGCACTACACTTCATCAGCTTACAAGCCTCGGTTGATAATTTATGCAAAGCAATTTAGGACACTAAATTGACTAAACATTTTGGTGTCGTTTCCGGGGAAGTGTAACTAGGTAACCTTATCTCTTACATTAAAAAAAAAATGATATGCATAGAGAAAGAGACTCTAGGGGTAGATTTATAGCTAGAGGCAGGAGTTCAATTCCTACAACACCACCTACTCCACCAAGAACAAGAAGAGATACACCTCCACCTCAAGCTCATACTCCCAGCCATAGAACTCCTAAAATTCCAGGGGCAGAAATCCAATCAAAAGAATCTCCTACTTCATCTACCAAGGCAGTCCTAGAGGAGAAAAATCTTGGGTCTCCAACAGCAAGAGTAGCCTTTTTCACCTCCATAGGGGAGCACATTTTAGTTGAAGAATGATCAGGATTTAAATAGGAATGCAACAAATTACAGAGATAACCATAAACACAGAGATGCAGCAGAAATAATACTTCATTTCATTAATGTAAAATACTGAGATATGCTTACAAATAGAAAATGGAAATAAACAGCTAGGGCGATGGTAGCTCATCTCTGAGAAGAGATGTGGTGGCTACATGCCTCTGAACTGTGTGACAATGAGGCTCAAAGGCCTATTTATTGTTGAGAAACAATGGAAAACCCTTAACATCCCAAAACCTAACCCTAGAAGATGAAACGCCAAATTGTGGGCCCCGTTTGGGTAAATTGGTACATCAATTTCCTGGGGTCGTAACTTTGGCATACGATCTCCATTTGACGCATGCAATACCCATGTTTCTCCCAGATTCCCCAAAAAACGTCATTTAGGGCCTCAAAATGACTTTGGAAGTTTAGGACCTGAAAAACTGCTAAAAATAGTAAATTGTGCTACAATTTAGGAAACTGAAAAATTGAAAGAGACAGTTGTGGGGGTCCAAATGGGATAGGTGGGTGGCCACCAACATCCACCTGGATCAAAGAATTAGGAATACCTGGTGAGGAAGAAGAAATAGAACCTCTCTTCAATATCCCATTAATAGAAGAACCAAAGGAAGACAAAGTAACCTTGAAGGTTGAACCTTATACCGACTCTGAAGAAACTATAATGGGAGAAGAAGGAAAGGATGGAGAATTCACACTGTTTGGAGGAGGGGGTAGAGGAAGATGTAGATGAAATAATGGAGGAGGCAGAGGAAATAGGGAAATAGATAATCTTTTGGATTCCCTATAGTGGATGAAGAAACAAATGCCACAATGAAAAATATCTCACCTTCTGTCCTCCCAAATTTCCATGGGTTAAAAAGTGAGGATCCTGAAACATTTTTATTTGAGTTTGAAGTCTTGTGCAGAACCTATGATTATCTAGAAGACTCTCAAAAACTTAAGTTGTTCCCTTCAACACTGAAAGGAGCTACTTTGAAGTGGTTCATGGGGTTAGTCACTCAGTCCATTAGAACATGGAATGACATGAAAAAAGTGTTTTTGGATAGGTATTTGGATTATTGCATAACTACCAATCATGAATATGAAGTGTTCAAAATGATGCAAAGAGAGGATGAAAATTTAGAGGATTTGATTGAGAGATTCAACTATAATTTGAAAAGAGCAAAGATGGACAATTTAGATGAAGATACCTTAAAAGCTCTTTTATTAAAAGCCATTAGAGATGAGTGGATAGATATCCTTAACATGATGGGGAAGGGAGATATCTCTCAACTCCCATTAAATGACATAGGAGAATTATGTGTTCATCTCTCAAGAGGAAAATCCAAAACTGGGAAAGGTCCAAGAGATTCTTCTCTTGTTAGAGTAAATAAATATGTAACTGGATCAGTGAGTAGGGAAGAAATTGGTAATATGCTTGATGAGTTCAAAACATATATTCTAGGGAGTCTTCGTGAGCAAATAGACACCCTTAAGTTGTGAAACAAGCAGAAAACGAGGTTGATGCTTTAGCTATTTTTTGTCCAAAATGCAGAAAAAAAACATGCTCTAAGAGAATTCCCTTTGGATGCAACAATTATAGAGACTTGTATGATTTGCTCAAAGAATCATGAGACCAAAGGTTGTCCTTCGATTCCAAGTCTTAAGGTTGTTTTTCAAGAAGAAACAGTTCCAAATTCAGCAAAACCTCTTTGCTTTGTCTCTAGAAAACCTTGGTAGGGGCCACAAAATCAGGGATTTAAAAATCAAATGTATCTTCAGCCCCCACCAAATTGGAATTCTTCGCAGCAACCTTGGCCTCAACCTCAATCACAATCTCAACCTTGGGCACAAGGAGTAAAAAATCCTTATGGGAGATTTTCTCAATATTATCAATATCCTCCATCATATCAAAATTATCCTCCCTCACACATTCCACAACAAAATCAATAGCCACAACTTCAAAATCAGAACCCTCAACTTTCATTACCATTTCCACAACAAAATCCACAACAAATTCCACAACAAAACCAAAATCCTCAACTCTTACTGCCATTTCAGCAGAGACCAAATCAGCTACCTGCCCAACCATTACCAAACCCCAACAATAAAAATCCTCAGAATACTTACATGGTGGAAGGACAACAATTTCCAACTTATATGATCACTCCTCTAGATCTCAATGATGTTCAACTAAGATATGGTAGGGTATTAGAAAAGGGAAGGCCTTCTGTAGTTATTCAGGAATAAGAAAATTCTGAGGAAGATTCTCTACAACCCAATAAAAGTTTTGAGGGAACATCTCTCCAAAACCAAAATACTGAAAATGAAAAATAGAAAGAACCAGTGAACTCAACTCCTATCATTGAGTAGCTAGTATCTACTTCTGCACCTATTTTTCCTAAAATATTACAAGTTGATAGAGGAGTAGAAAAGCAGATCATGTTGCCTAATTATGATTTTCTAGATGAATTAAAAAATGTCTGTATCAAAATTCCTTTGTTACAATCCATTAAGGAGATTCCAATTCTAGCTAAAACAATAAAGGAGTTGAGCATAAAGAAACCAGGAAGAAAAGCAAAATAAACAAAAAGAATTCACTTGGTAGGAAAAATAACAGATATAATGATGGGAAAAATTGCCATACAAAAATATGTAGATCCAGGAAGTCCAATTGTGAAAACACATAACAATGGAGTTGAAATTCCAAATACATTGATTTATTTAGGGGCAGCAATAAACATCATGAGCAAACAAACCATGGAACAACTCAAGCTTCCTAATCTTCTTTACACACCTACATTACTACAATTAGCGGACAGATCTGTAATCAAACCAAATGGAGTGTTAGAAGATATTTCAGTATCCTTAGATTCTTGGGAATATCCTATTGATTTTATGATCTTGACCCCCAAGAACAATCTAGGAGGACATCCACTCATATTAGGAAGACCTTGGCTGGCCACAACTGATGCTTTCATTAGCTGTAGATATGGTGATATGTATATTTCTGATGGGAATTCAACAAAGAAATTCACTCTATATCCTCCAGCAAGAACAATCATAGAAATAGATGACAAAGAATGGATTGATGATGAAAATGACATTCAACCTCTCTTTACTATTTCAAATATTAGTGAAGATAGTCAAATCTTAAATACAATGGAAAATTTTGAATCATCTCCAGAATATGAACATGATCAATTTCAAGAAAAATCCAATATTGAATATTTTTCATCTAGGCAGATGTCTCTTTATTCTATGGAAGAATTTGGTAGCTCTACAATTGAAATCTTTCCAGGGAGAACATTGAACATAAACAATAACTTGGAGAAATTACAATAGGAAAAGCTAATCAAGACATTACAACAACATTCTGTTGCATATGCATGGGAATATACTGACATGAAAGGAATTAGTCCTAAGACTTGTATACATCACATCTACATTGAGGAAAATTGTAGACCTATCAGACAACCTTAGAGAAGGATGAATCCAAATCTTAGGGAAATTGTGAAAGAAGAGCTACAAAAACTGTTGAATGTAAACTTCATTTACCCAATTTCAGATAGCCAATGGGTTTCCCCTTTAGTGATTGTACCTAAAAAGAATGGTAAATGAAGGGTGTGCATTGATTACCGAGAATTGAATAAAGCTACCCTTAAAGAACATTTTCCTTTGCCCTTATAGATCAAGTGTTAGATACATTAGCAGGTAAGAAATATTTCTCATTCTTGGATGGTTTTAGTGGTTATAATCAAATTCAAGTGGCACCTGAAGATCAAGATAAAACCACATTTACTTGTCCATGGGGAACCTATGCCTACCGAGTACTTCCTTTTGGGTTATGTAATGCACCTGCAACATTCCAAAGAGCAGTACTAGGAATTTTTTCTGATCTAATACATGATTGTGTAGAGGTATATATGGATGACTTTACAGTCTATGGGAATACATTTGAAGAAGCTTTGGAAAATTTGGAAAAAGTTCTTAAAATATGTAAGGAAGAAAACCTTTCACTAAGCCATGAAAAATGTTTTATGATGTTTACAGAAGGTATTGTTTTAGGGCATCACATTTCAAGAGATGGGATTAAAGTTGATAAATCTAAAGTTGAAGTCATCTCTAAATTATCAATTCCAAATTGCCAAAAGGATGTTCGAAGTTTTCTAGGATTTACAGGATACTATAGACGATTTATAGAAAATTTCACTAAAATAGCATCCCCACTCTTCAAATTACTCACCAAGGATTGTGAATTCAATTGGAATCTTGACTGCCAGTTAGCATTTGAGACCTTAAAAATCTTGAGAGGTCCAAATTGGAAACTACCTTTTCATATTTCAACAAATGGTTCAGATACAGCTCTGGGAGTTGTATTAGGACAAAAAGACTTAATTCCCTATGCCATCTACTATTCAAGTAAGAATTTGACTCCCATTGAGTTGACTTATACTGTGACTGAAAAGGAATTTTTAGATGTTGTTCATGCAATCAACAAGTTCAGACATTATATAACAGGCTATGAAACCTTTGTTCATACATATCACTCTGCAATTAGATACTTAATGAATAAACCTATTACTAATGGCAGAGTTATAAGATGGATTTTACTCTTGCAAGAATTCAATATTACTGTGCTAGATAGACCTGGAAAACAAAACACAGTTGTTGATTTCTTGTCCAGAATTCAAAATATCAAAGATGACACTTCGGTTGAAGATAAGTTTCCTGATGAATATCTTTTTGCAGTGACTACTCAAACTCCTTGGTTTGCAGATATTACTAATTACTTAGTCACAGGGAAATTGCCTTCACACTTGTTTCCTAGAGAAAAAAAAAATCATTCAGATAAGTGCAATATACTCATTGATCACTAATGAATTGTATAAAACAGGCCTAGATCTTATGATCAGAAGATGTGTTAGGGAAGATGAGATGCCTGAGATTCTTAAGGCATGTCATGATGAGCCGTGTGGTGGACACTTTGCTGACAAGAGGACAACCTATAAAATCCTTCTTTAGGATATTATTGGCCATCCCTCTTCAAAGATGCCAAAGAATATGTTAGGAGGTGTGACAGCTACCAGAGGGTAGGGAAACCTGCTCCTTCAAATGAAATGCCACTACAAATTCAGGTACTCATTGAACCTTTTGAAAAATGGGCCTTAGATTTTGTTGGGCCAATTAATCCTTCATCTAAGAAAAAGAAGTATATATTGGTATGCACTGATTATGTCACTAAATGGGTAGAGGCCAAAGAATTACCTTTTGCTAATGAAAAATCTGTAGTTAATTTTCTTTTTGAGGACATCTTCACTCGTTTTGGTGTTCCAAGAGAAATTGTGACAGATCAGGGATCTCAATTTACATCTAAAATGGTGAAGGGTCTTGTGGAAGATTACAAGATCAAACATAGGAAATCTACTCCCTATCATCCACAAGCAAATGGTCAAGTTGAATCTACAAATAAGGTGATTGAAGGAATTCTCACTAAGACTATGCATCTACATAGAAGAGATTGGGCAGAAAGGCTTCCTGAAGCCTTATGGGCCTATAGAACTACATGGAGGAACACAACGGGACATACACCCTATGAACTTGTTTATGGGAAACAAGCCCTGTTCCCTATAGAGTTTCAAATCAAAACCTTCAAGATGGCAGTCCAATTGGGACTGGATTTATCAGAGGCACAGAAACATAGATTGGAGCAACTCAATGAACTTGATGAAATCAGGCAAGATGCAGTCCAAAGAACCAGTATAGTCCAACAACAGAGGGCTAAATGGCATGATAAATATATTAAGGAGAAGAAGTTTCAAGCAGGAGATTGGGCACTGTTGTTCAATTCAAAGTTCAAATATTTTCAAGGGAAGTTTCAAACTCATTGGCTTGGGCCATATGAGATTGAAGAAGTCTTTAATAATAGAGCAACTAAGATAAGGAAAATAGATGGAAGCAAAATACCTTTTCTTGTGAATGGTCATCGATTGAAGATATATCAAAAACCAATTTCAAGAGAGGAGTTCATTAAGATTTTCCAGAATAACTCTGAAATGAAGCTAGTGAAGAAGAATTCTTCTTCTCCACTAACTTAGTCTTTATTTTTCCTAAGAAATGACTGATAAAAAAAAATAAAATTGTATGAGGTTGAAAACCAATCATTGATTGGCATACTTATATAGAAAATACAGGGTGAAAATCAGAGATTTCTGACATCCTATATTTTCCATTTCCTTTCTGTAACAGTGACAAAAAGCTACATTCATTTACAATTTAGAGTATGAAAATTCATCATCTCATTCTGTCTTCATTTTTTTTTACAGTTCCACTTCATCTCACTGTCATATTTCATTTACATTTTATCTTTTTACAGTTTTACCCCATTTCACCCTATTTTTCATTTTATCTTACATCTCATTCCATCTCACTGTCATAACTCATTTCCATTTTATTTTTACATTCATATTCCATAAGCCATATTTCACTTTTCCTTCTTTTCACATTCTGCAGCTGATTCCATTCCGCAACTAATCTGATTCTGCAGCTACAACTTACTTATTAGCTCTGGCACAATTGTACAGCTCACAAATAAATCATGAATGCAGGGAAATTGAAGAATCAAGTTTTGGAGATCAACCATGCTCAAAGTACCTACGGATCAACACCAAAAGAATTATCAAGCAAAAGGTTAAGTTCTAAAGGTAAAATGAAAAATTTATTTCAAACAACAAGTTACAAACATAAGTCATGTATAATATGAATGATCATATGTCTCCTTAACAAGTCATCATTTGATTTAACTGCCACTTCATGATACCACATCTTCCACATTCGATACCAAACGGTCTATAATGATTTCATCATACCACACCTCCGCTACGTTCTCCATACTCTGTACTTAAACGGTCTCTAATAACTCCATCTGTTAATGGTCAAAACTACGATGTGACCAACATATTCACGTCTCTCCAAACCCTCATCGTCTACTTATTCCACGCAAACCCATAGTTCTTTTTCACCATACCCGCAGTCAGTCCATTTCATAGACCAGGAGAGTAATTATGAAGGTTAGAAAATTCTACGAAACAGAGACCATGGGACTCATTGTCAAGGCAGAGCCCGTAGGGGCAAAGTTTATGGAAGGTTACCCACAACTCAAGGAGATGCTGTAGAAGGCTGGATGGCTCAATTTCATTGAAAAATTTGATGGTTATCACCAGGAGGTCACAAAATCTTTTGCTAGATCATTCGATGGTACAAAAGTAGAGATTGGAGACATTAAGTTTGCAGTAACAGAATATTACATAGCAGAGGCTACAGAACTGCCAAGACTTGGTGAGAGATGGTTCAAAAACAAATAATTTCACAGTGAATCATGGAAGGTAATCCTCAGGAACCTAGGTATGGATGTCACTGTGTTTAGAAAAGGAATTCCTATTTCAACACTTAAAAATAAATGGAGAAGCATGCTTTTGATATTACAAAAATTTATTACTTGTGAGGGAAGATTCAGATGCATGTATGTTTATCATATACGTTTATTGATGAACTTTCTAGAAAATGGAAACATCAACCTCCCTTTCTTCCTTCTAAATAGTCTAAGGAGGATGGCTTCAAATGTACAAAAGAAAATAGAATTCATAGACACAACTATGTACCATCATGGGTTGGTAAAAATACTGGTTGAGTTTCATCTGAAAAGAATAGGAGATACTTGGGAAAACTTCTTGATAAGAAACTATTTCCAAGAGGCACCAGAGTCACCTGAAGAGGGTAATGTCAGAAGGAGTAAGAGGAAAAAGACCAGTATGACCATTCAAAGCAAACCTGAGTCCTCCACACAGAAAAATGATGAAGAGCCAGTCTCTGAGACAGAGATCAGGGAGCAGATCAAGCAAAAAGGAAAGATAAAAAAGAAAGCTGGTGGAATTACTGAGAACAAACCTGAATCTTCATTACAACAAGATGATGAACAACTAATCTCTAAAAATTTGACAGAGATTAGGAAACAAATCAAGAGGAAAGAAAAGATAGGAAAGGAGAAAAAGGGTACAAAGGAGGAGAACATAAACCCCCTACAACTTAGAAGGAGCTCTAGACTCCAAGGTATGGTAAAGAAGGTATCATCAAAGGGAATAGAGTTCATAAATCTAGAAGAAGAAACCCCAATACCATCTCCTGATAATGTTCCATTTACATATAGTCCTCAAAACTCTCCTAAACAGTATTTTGAAGGCAGCTCCTGTAGAGGATCCCCAGGCATAGACCCAGTGCATCAACAAATTTATGATTGCATAGAATCACCGGAAAAGAAAAGTGCCTCAATGGATCCAGGATCCTCAGCCAATCTAGAACAACCTGTCAATCCATAAGAACCTCTTACTGACTCTCTCAATCAGGAAATCTATGAGTTAGAGATATTGAACAGGCATATCAAGAAAGAAAATGAAACCCTAAAGGAACAAGGCAAATTGGATAAAGCCATTCATGATAATGCAATACTACACCTAGGGCTACGGTACAAGAAGAATAGGAAGTTGAAGAGGAAGAATAGAAACTTGAACAAAACAATCATCAACCTTAAATACAGACTTCTCATGAAGAAACCCAGGATGGCAGTCACTTCAAAGAGGAGCAAGAGAAGAAAGTTAGATGTACTAGCAGAGGTATCTGAGAAGATGCAATAGGAAATAAGAGTTCACATTTTTGGCAACATTGCATGGGGACATGTAATGATTTTGCAGTGGGGGTCTGTTGGACCTCAGAATTATTCTCTCCTTGACAACTTTTCTCACTTCTTTCTCTTGTTTTTCATAAAACACAGATCCCTGTCACTGATAAATGATAGATTTTGTCTCAAGGAGGACATTAAATGATTGGTATGTTATACTTTTATGTTTTTTCTATTTGAAATAATTTTTTGCAAATTAGCTACGGAACGCAGCCTATTCTGCAGCAAACTGTGTGTTTCGTAGCTACTTCCATGGTTGAACATGTTACAGGTGTCAAATGAAGAAACCGGCCACATGGGCATCTCTGGAATCGTCTCGACATGGATCCTATCCTAGTCACCCAACCCAGATCGATAAAAAAGCTAGCTCAAGACCACAGTCAAAGGTGGAGTCAAACGTATGAAACCTAGAAGCAATAAGACTCTTTGTCTACCCTTTCATGGTTAATTAATAAATCCAACAGATCTGTTGAAGCATTAACTCGGATCAGCCACCTGTGTCAACAATTCTGTGCAACCACCTTATTCGAATTCAAGTCACCTGTAGCTGATCAAACATTTACGCAGACTGGTTGTAATACGTGTAGACCACCTGTAGCTAATTTTCCTCAAAAGACAGTTATGAATATTTTCTTTTAAATACCAGTTGAACAGAACCAGAGGGAGTTCGAAGTTTTTGATGTATTAAGTTTAAACTTATCAGCTCTGTAATTTTGGACTTTTGTTCCTGTTTTATAATACAAAGCCATGTGTTGACTAATGATCATTTGAAGGAGCATTTTGAATTAAGTTAGCAGCTCAACCTAGTCAGTTGCAGAGGGCCCCTGCACTGAAGGAGGTTTTCTTTTCATTTGTTTTCTTCTTTCTGTTCAGTTTTAAATTCCTCATTTACTTTTAGCAGTGTTTATAACTTAGGTTGATTTCTCGTAGTTTAATTTATTTTCATTTTAATCAATAGCATAATGTTAGAATTCAATTGTGCAATCTTGTTTCCCCCATCCATTTCATAAAGGAAACGACTTTGTTTCTAAACAGAGTAAGATTGAAAGTAATGAGGATGCACTGTTGATTAGCTTACTCATTGTTTTTGTTATTTATTTCTTAGTTCAGGTTGTCAATGCACTGTATTAATGAATGTTTTTGGTCACCATTTCAAGCTGATATCCATCCTAAACTAAATGGTTGAGCATTCACTTTACATAAGGGTTGAAACCAATCAATTACCTTCTGCATGTTTTTATTTAGTTTTTACTAGATCATGAAGTACAAAAGTTGCTTGAATTCCATCTCAAGGAGGTTATCTTTCAAAATTGAAGGTTAGAGTAACTAGAAGTACTTCAGTTAATTTCATTCTCTGTATTTATTCCAACATGACTTACAACTTTACCTTCTAGTTTTAAGAATTATTCATGAATTAGGATTAGATGAGAAGATAGGACAGATGCTCTGTTTTTCCTTCTTTTAACTTAGATTTTGACTAGTTTTAAGCTCTTGGTTCACCTTTAGGAAATTTAGATTTAGTTTCTCATAGTTCAAATTGTACATCATTAGGAATCAAAGAACAGAAACCCCCAAAACAATATAAAATACAAAACAACGAAGTAAGAAGGGTTAACTAGCACATACAGTGCACTACACTTCATCAGCTTATGAGCCTCAATTGATAATTTATGCAAAGCAATTTAGGACACTAAATTGACTAAAAAATTATATCTATAATTTTTTGTGTTCATATTTAAATTGAGATCATAATCAGAGGAAAACACGTTTGCAAAAGCAAACAAACACACGAAAACCAAACTACACACTAATGTACAAAGTATTTACACAAAATCATGCATAATACTTCTTGAGGTAAAACCCATTTTGGGGCTTAGCCAACTGATTTTCTTCATAGTCAACCAACTCATAGGCACCTTTCTGTAATACTCGTTTAACAATGTAAGGCCCATGCCACATTGGTTCGAATTTCCCAACTCCCAATTTATCATTGGCTTGATCATATAACAAGACCAAGTCACCTTCAGCCAAAACATGGAGAGTAACGGTTTTATCGTATTATGATTTAACTCGTTTATTTTTTGCTTCAATTACTAATGTAGAAATACAACGAGGTTCATCAAGTTTTTTGAGGTAAATTAATTGTTCCTCCTTCGATGAAGTGCCAAGGAGTAATTCAACAACTAGCTTCAATGATGGAATCTTGCATTCAATCGGAAGGGTTGCCTCTAGACCATACACCAATTGAAAGGGTGTAAATGCAGTTGTTGTGTTAGCTGCAGTTCGATATACCCATAAAGCTGAAAACAACATAAGGTGCCAATTTCGTTTATGGATCCCATACGTACGTTGAAGCATTGTACCAAGACTTTGTTGACTGCCTCAACTTGGTTGTTCGCCTGTGGATAGTAAGGAGTTGAGCTATCGTGATGCAGACCCTACTGAGCAGTAAGCTCCGTCATCATATAATTTCAAAAATGAGAGCCATGGTCAGTGACGATGCTTGAGGGACACCAAATCGAGCTATGACGTGGTTAAAAAGAAATTGAGTTACAATTTTACCTTCAGAATCATATGTGGGCATCACCTCGGCCGATTTCGTAAAATAATCGATGACAACAATGATATAACCATGCCCCTCAGTCGAGAAAGGGTTACATGTCATGAAATCAATACCCCATTTGGAAAAGGGTCTGACGGTAATAATTGGGTGCAAGGGTGCAGGTGGGGCATGTTGTTTGTGGTTATAAATCTGGCAGGCATGACATTTTTGGACTGCTAAAATGCAATATTTGAAGATTGAAGGCTAGAAATAACCGATGCGAAGAATTTTTTGAGCCGTAGCATATCCCGACATGTGACTGCCATAGGCCCCAGAGTGACAGTCATTTAAGACTCTCTCATCTTCTTCAAGCGTTAAACATCGACGAAGGATTGAATCAACACCAACACAGTACAAAGTATCTCCAATAATTCGGTAAGGTTGGTACTAATGTCTGATGTGTCGGCGTTGAGAGTTGGATAACTTTGGTCAAAAGGTTTTGGTCTGGAGATATGTAATGATATCTCTATACCATGGATCGAAAATACTAATGAGGAAGAGAGTTTCGTCAGGAATCAGCTCGTTAAATGCAGTAGACGCAGTTGCAAAAGGAAGGTCGCAAATTAATTCAGAAAAACCCAGTGATTTCTTCGATTTAGCTTTACCAAATTCCAAATCAAATTCTTGTAACATAACAATCCATTTATAATACTTGCCCCTCATCAACTGATGAGTCAGAATCTAAATCATGGGGTTGCTATTAGAAATCACATTGGTTTTTTGTAAGAGAATATAGTGTCGAAAGCATTGAACAATTGCCAAAGCCAGTTTATCGACATGGGCATATCGAGTTTCAGCGTCAAAAAGTTTTCGACTCAGGTAATAAATCATGTGTTTGTCTCCATCATCATTGTCCTAAACAAGTATCATGGCAATAGTACTATCACTGGTAGCCAAGTACAAGAAATAATCGCGGTGATAATTTGGGGGATGCAGTAAAGGAGCACTAATAAGGGAATTTTTCAATGCATCGAAGGATTTTAGAACTACCTCATTCCAAATGAATGGGATCCCTTTCTTTAACAAGCAAGTAAATCCCTTGGCAAGTTCAGTGTAATTCGGGACAAAACGACGAAGGAAATTCGCTTTCCCTTGTAAACTTTGCAACTGATGTAAAGAAGATGGAGGGAGAAAATTCATGATGGCCTCAATATTAAGGGGATCGATCCAGATGCTTTCCTTGGATACAAAAAACCCTAAGAGATGACCAAATTCAACGCAAAAGACACACTTATGTGGATTCAAATGAATATTGTAGTGTCGAAAGTGCAGAAAGATCTCTTAAAGGTGATCAAGGTGGTCGTGACGCTTAGAAAAATGTGTTGGTAAGTCATCGAGATAAGGTTGAATGATATGCTTAATATCATGAAAGGCATAAAACATCGCTTGTTGGAAGGTAGTGCCAGCATTCTTCAGACGAAAAGGGAGTTTTTTGTAAGAAAATGTTCCCCAAGGGCAAATGAAAGCAGTTTTATGTTGATCGGTGGGAAGAATGTTAATATGGTTGTATCCAGAAAAACCGTCCATAAAGGGAAAAATATCACTCCCAGCACATTCGTCGATGATTTGATCTATAAATGGGGTCAGATAATTATCTTTAGGACATGACCGATTGATATCACGATAGTCAACATGAACGCATATAGTTCCTTGTTTCTTAGTCACAGGAACAATATTCGAGACCCAATCAGTCAATGGAATAGGATAAATGAAACCAAGTTTAAGAAGTTTTTCAACTTATCCCTTTATGGCGGCTGCCTTTCTAGAGTGCACAGGATGAAGGCATTGACAAACAAGCTTCACATTTGGCTAAGTAGGAATCTCTTGCACTACTATACTCAGATCTATGCTAGGCATCTTTTTGTACGACTAAGAAAAGACATCATGGAATTATTTTAAGAGGGTAGTTTAAATCTTGATCTCATCCAGAGAATGAGAAACCTCGATATGGATATTTTTGACAATCCCTGGTTTGACAGAGATGTTGATGGGCATTTCTGCTGAAATATTCCCCAGGTTTCCTTCGGACAACACTTCGTGAACCAAAATAGGTTTCTGAAGTGGATGAGTCGATACATTGGAAACAAAGGTTTCTATACAAGAAGAAATCTCACTAAGGCTTAGGAGAAATGAAGAACGATGATGGGCATCATTCCATGGAGTTTCCTCAAGAGACATGACTTCTTTGATACTCCCGTCAGTCAGAAATGTCTCATTCAAAGGATCCGATGAATCCCAAGAATCGGGCCAGAGAGATTGCGAATATGCATCTAGACTCATACTGAAATGATCACGAATTTTAGAAGTTTCCACAAAAGCCGAAACGACAGCTTGATATGATTTCTCTATGGGGCTAAGTGGCATAACATCACCAAAACTATCAATCTAATCAGGAAAAGGGACGACCCAAGAATCGTGAGAAGTTGAGATCATGTTAATTGAACAGGCGTTTGGAGGTGGAAGGTAAAAAGTTCTCGTAAGGGAAGAGTCTTTGAAAAGACCCGCCCCAACACTCTCATAAGGAATATCAGTATTCCCAACATATGGCACATTACCATTTGAGGAGTTGGAAGAGAAAAAGGCAAGTTGATCAACTGTGACTATTTTCCCTTGATGAGGAAAATGGAGCACATGAAATAAAGTGGAAACCACACAAAACATTGCATGGGTCCAGCTACAACCAAGTAGAAGATTGTAATTCAAATTGGCATCGACAACTTCTACTTCCAGGTTAACGATTTTTCCTTCCAATGATATCGGCAAGTCATTGAGAATACCATATGGGCGTGAACCTCTACCATCAAAGGCTTCCAAGGTATTAGGGGACTGGTTGAGAGGTGGAGAGTCAATAACTTTCCAACATGAAAGGGACATGATGCAAGTAGAAGCACCCTCATCAATAATAGTCCTATGAATAGTCTTCCCCTTGATAATAACTTGTATAAAGAAAGCAATTTGATGTGGGAGACAAGGAATGTGGTTTTCGAGGTCAAAAATAATCAAATTCGAATCTGTAGGCTCAATCCCTCCTATGGTGGATAGTAATGCTTTTCTTTGTGATGGACAAGTCTGGAGGACTTCTAAAGCTGACATTGCCAAAGGTGCTTGAGCTAAATATTCCACAATATAATAATGTTGAGCAGCTCACGCATTTAGATTATATTATGATTTTTCAAAGAACATATTTGGGAGGTGGTTAGATAATGGAATCATTACTACGTTGTTCAATATAAAGAGGACCAGAACTGGGCAGAGTGGAAGTAGAAGGTGTACTAGTGGCATCATTTTCCACAACTGGTTTGGTAGGAGTCTAATAATCTTTTGATCGAGTAGCAAAAGAGACAGGTGTTGTTCTACTCATAAAAATTTGAGAATCTGAAGATGTAGAGGATTGAGGTTGATCTACTAGTGAAGTCTATTGCAATGGAAAGGGTTATTTCAACATAGCCAGTGTCCCTGGGGTTCCTTTTAACATACGACTAACCTCAGCACGATGGGGACAATCCTTGGTATAATGATCTTCATGACATATAAGACAAGGATATTTCGGCTTGCCTTTCAATGCATCATCAACAGATGGTTTAGGAGGATCTTTTTTTGGGGTATCAGATTTAGCCTTACCTTTACCCTTCTTTTTCCCTTTTGAGGCTTTGTCTATTGCGGTAGATTGGACAACATTCACCTCAGAAATTTTACTAGGATTTTTGGGAGTATTTAAAGGAGGAGTAGGTGCAGTAGCCAAAGTATATTTCTACTTCGTAGAAGTAGAAGAAGTATTTCTAGAAGTTTGAGCTACTAACCCAAACTACCATCAATGGGTGGTGTCTCCGCAGGTTTATAAAATGTCAGATCAGTTGAAAGTCATGGAGCATCAGGTAAGAGATCATAAAGCATGCCATATTGTGAATATACCAAATCTAGATACTGAGCACGGGCGATGGCTTGTTCTTCAGTCACACAACCACCCATAGCTATGTCTTTGGTGATTTGATTAACGAATGACTTAGTAAACCATTCGATTAAAACCTCATCAGGGATTTCAAACATAATAAGGCGATGCTGACGTCTCCATTCATTGATGTGATCAGAGATGTGGGTGGTAGTATCCTATTTCAAATATGTTAGGAGATGGGTACCAATTTAATACCGAACTAGTAGCTGGAAGTAAGTAAGAAAAGCCATAGCCAAAGTATTGAAATCTTGAAAGGGACCTCGAGGTAACCCGATGTACCATTTGGCAACAGCACTCGTCAAGGTTCGCTGGAAAAGATGCAATCAAACAGAGTTGTCGACCCAAGAGTTAGACGAACACCATAAGTGATAGGTCATGACATGATTTTGGGGGTCATCTCCAGACTTCCTTTCGAATTTTGGACAATCGCTAGAAATTTTGGTAAGCACTAGAGGCCAAGACGGTGAATGAAGAATTGGGTCGTTTATGAGCCTCAACAGATCCGGTAACTCCAAAGTTGCTAAGAATGGAAATTGAGGATTAAAATACATGAAAGGCCTTTGATAAGGTCCAGATTAAGGATTCCAACCTTGTTGGTATTGATTTTTCCCCCATAGTGGTGGATTTGGACCATAGAGATTTTGATACTACCCCCACTGGGAGGAATTTTGACCATACAAAGGTTGAGTTTGTCCCTAAAGAGGTGGGTTTTGACTAGGAAAAGTTTGATATTGACTCGACAGAGGCTGTTGGGAACCATGGGGGGATAGAAAGCCTGTGAGGAGTATTGAGCATAGGGTTGTTGTTGCAATGGTTGACCTTGCTGATACAATAGTTGACCTTCTTGCTGCAATGGTTGACCCTCTTGATACAAGGGTTGACCTTGATACTATAATGATTGACCCTGTTGTTGTAATGGTTGCCCTTTCTACTGCAATGGTTTCCCTTAATTCTACAAAGGTTGTTGATAAGACCCTTGTTGCATGTAAGGTCCTTGTTGTACGAAAGGTCCCTATTGCTGATAGGTTCCTTGTGGGATTTGATAAGTTCCTTGCTGATATTGATAGGTTCCTTGCTGTAAAGGATTACCAGCTCCTAAAGGATAAGTTCTAGAAGCAGATTGAAACTGACCAGATGACCCAAATGAGGGATTAGGACTAGACTTCATTTGGGATCCTACCTGTTAATTGAAAGGTGGATTTTGAGTTTGTTGTGAACCATGAGGAGGGTATGGCTATTGGTATGGTATTTCAGTTGAAATAATTTTTTGATAAGGAATTTCACCATATCCAGAAGGAATACTACCAACAGTTTGAATCGCTCCCATAATGTGAGTTTGGGATCCACTCACATAGGTTCCACTAGAAACAGGAGGTACATATGGAGGAGGTGGTTCTCCCCCATGCAGTGGGATAGGGGGTGATACATATTGCCCACTCAATGGAGGAGGTGTAACCACTGTAGAGGTTGAAAGCGGAGTTGAAGAACATGCAGGTACATTATTTATTCCAACTGTGACTATAGGTTGAACAGGAACCAAAGAAACCACAGTTTGAAAAGGAATTTGGGAAGCCACATTCGAAACGAACAGGCCAAAGGTAGCCATAATTCCAATTGACCATATCGAATGATGATAAAGTGAATATGTGCTTGGAGTACTTGAAACTAGATGACCAAGAGAGGTATAACCTGGTAGGAATAAAGGTTCACTACTTTCAGGTGGTGGAGTTGGCCTACTCCCCATATGAGGAGAAGAATCATATGGAAAGCCTTCAGGCAGAAAGTGATATTCAAACTCATTACCAATACTTGGAGTATGAGTGGATGAAACTTCTCGAGGAGGATCTCGAGGAGAGGTTGGAATCTCACCTTTTGATTCCATGGGTGGAAACAGTTGGCGAGAAGGAATCAACAATGAACGCGGAGAAATTTCCAAAGGCACGTCGAGATTATCAAATGGAAAATATGGGCATAGAGGATATATTATCAAAGGATCATAAATCAAATTCGGGGGAATCAACAAAAAATGTTGAGGAACCTCAGGGTTTTCTGGGTCAGATCCTTGAGATGATGAAAATGACTCTCGAGGTGGAGGACGAGAAGCAAGGGGTTGAATACTCAAGACAATTCCAAGTTCAAAACATTGACCTTCAAGTGACTCTCGAATCACAGGGTGGACTCCCTTAGATTGTGGTGACCCTTCAGTGTCAGACTGTGAAGGGGATATGTAAGGCAAACTCGACGATTCTGCCACGATGACCTTTTTCCTCAAAAACAAAAGGAGAGGAGGTGATTTATTTGAGATTCAATTAAAATTTGCCATTAATAGGGCATAATGAGGCCAAGGAGAACTACATGGGTAAGACATGTTATCGTAGGCAATAAATTTTATAACTTAAAAACAAAAAATAAATCAAAAAAGGGTAATCTAGGCAAGAGGGTTTACCAAGTATTCATGAACCACAATATACACCTTAGTCGAAACCAAGGACTTAAAGTACGATGACCTATCTGCCTTAATGCTATGTTCAGTATATCACTTTTACAAGGTGGTTGACTCGATTACCGGTGGCTAAAGGATAGCAACCTAGTGGGGTATCCCAATATATATGCGATGGTACGGGGAGCACAAGTCCATGTTAGTGTTGTCTGATTCTTAATCATTTGATGAGAGCATTCCCATATACTTTCCATACATGGAGTGCCTCTGATATACCCGAGAGTACTGGAGAATGATCATGTATACTTCCATATGTGGAACAGGATTTCACCCCCTAGATACAATGTTGGAAAATAACGGCAGTTTCCAGGTTTATAGATGTCGAAACACGTCTCTAGCCTAGACCTCTAAATGTTTGCGTTAAGTTCCAAATGCTCCATAGGTAGATTGAGTAAATTTTAACATTTATCTTGAATTATGTTTCAATTTTGTGCTCAAAACGGTGTCACCTGAATCCCTTAGATGAAACTATATGAGAAAAAGAAAACTTTCCACTTCGATGAAAGCTAGACTAATCAAGAGAAGAAATTTCAATTAATAATGCACCAAACAAAATGCCTTCCACCAACTTTCACTTGCACTTTCCCAAATGTAATGCTCTAAAATAAAACTTATCTTCACTTTTCACTATCCTAACTGCAACTTTTTGAAAACACAATGATCTTATCTTTTACTAAGATGCACTTATATAAATGATGTATTTTCTTTGATTTTTAAATGCTTTAATGCAACTAAAGCAAAATGAAAATTCGATTCAAATGATCTAATGCAACTAATGCATCAATCAAAGCAACACCAAATCCAATTCAAAAGAACCTAAATTAAAATAACTTTTACTTTTTCCTTTTGAAAAAATAGACGATGAACTCCTTTCATCTTGAAAATCAAACAACGTAATCTATGCTTGATTAAAAACAAAGATGATTTCTAGATGCAAATAACCTAATGCAACTTGAAAAGAAACTTTGTGAAAAACAATTTAAAACAAATGCAAACTGATGTTTTCAATGATTTCCATAGAAAACAAGACTCAATCAATCAACAAACCAATATCTCAGTGACACAACAAGCAACCAGTGGTGACTAATTGACCTAGAAACCCTAGAACTCAATCAAACTCCTCTTCAAGCACTTCAAAGTCAAAGAGATAAATTTATTAATTTAACAAGAAAATCAAACAAAACCTCTCGCAAATCTAGACTCGTAGGATTGGACAAGACCTTCATAGGCCAGGACACACTGGATCCTAGGGTAGAAACCCTATTTTTTCTCAAATTTATGAGATAACGCGACTGTCAAAGCCATAAATGTGTTGAAAATGGCTTCAGCATGGCTGTTTCAAGTAAAAACGTGTTGGTTGAGAAAGTTGGGAAAAAATAAAAATAATTTCAACTAAAAGCTCAGACCTAACACTCTAAAGCAGTGATCATTCAATGTGTATACCTATACAGACCCAGAATAACTGATAATTCAATGGTCGGTAAAAGTGATCAAAAGACCAAATCAAGAAAAGAGGTCGAAGAGGCTATAACTTCCCCAGTGGAGTCACCATTTTGTTGTGAAGAGAAATCCCCTTTGCGTATAGAGGCGATCTCTCTAGCCCAATGAGCGGTCTAGCAACAAACTGAACAAACTAATGCATAATTTCCTAGCTTATGTTTAAAAATGCAGAGAGAGAGAGAGAAACCTACCTCACTCTGATACTAATTTCTCAATCATTTGGTGATGGCTTCGATCCCTTAGCTTTCAAGCTTGCTCTTTTCTTGTTCCTTACATCTGAGTACCTGCAAAAGAGATCAAAATAAAATATAAGATACAAGAGCATACATAATATATATCAAACATAAACTACTTGATAGATCAAGGAGTATCAAGTTAAATGCATAAATATTTAGACATTTATGGAAAGTGAACATCAGATGTATATATTAATGAATTAAAAAGGGAAGTGTACAACCATTGCCTTGATGTTGGAGACCTCGTTTTGGTGGATGTCCAAGTCCAATCCAATACTCTTCAAGCACTCCTTCTCCAAGTTAGATGGGCAACAGTTAGGCATAATCTTAGCATAGGAATGCAAACAATCAATGACCAACAATTTCGGAATGGAGGGGATTTGATTTATAGGAAGGGAGAGTGATTTATGGATCCACAAAAGAGGGAGGAAGATCCACATCTCAAGGGGAAGGTCCTTAAAGGTAGGATCAAGTGCTCCAAATGGGATAGCTTGACCATATCTCTACCCAACAACATCTAGCTCATTGTTTCTCGAAGTTTCCATCATAAGAAGCTTCTCCTCCATTTTGAGAAACCCAGCTAGAAGAGGTTCAGTGTGAGTTTTCATATCAAAACCCACGCTGGTAGTGCTAGGTCAAACAACTACAACCTTCCACCAGCACGGGCAAGCAGTGGAGCAAAGAGCATTAATCCTGAAATTTAGGGTTTCCATCAACCTACTCCATAATTGACTTAGGAAAAATTTTCTTCCATTCTTCGGGGATGTTTCAGTATGTATTTCATGATGAGTACACTTAACATTTGTCAATATTTTGGCACTTTGGGATGTGGAACAGGAAGTGAACAAGAGGTGTGACAAAATACTCTGTAATATTCCTTATGAATAAATATTTCTTGAGCGAAAGGAAAACCTGCTCGGAAACTCCAAACCATATCAAGGGAGGTTCCCATATTTGGGGAGTAATCTCTAATGTTATCTTGTTAATCAAATAAAGTTCAATTGGACTCCTAGAAGTATACATGATATGAACATCTGGACTACCTCCATTATGGGGAATTCTCTCCTTGAATTTTGCAATCGATTTAATCAACATAGTGCAAATTCACATTATTTGATATATCAACTTGGTTAAAAATTGAATATTGGAATGGTTGGTATGGGGAATGGTCCCTCCTCCTTTGTCTCCTCTAGTGTGGGATCTGGTACTTTGAGTTTTCTAGTTATGCTTTCATTTTCTTAATAGCACAAAATCATAAAGGATGGGGTAATTCCTTATGTACGATCAATTTTAGATAAAACACACTCCTCTTTCTAGATGGTATTCCACCCAAATCATCAATGTGATATCGCCTATGGAACTCTAATTGTCTTCCCAAATTAATATTTTCTATTGGTTGTTAGCCCACAAAAAATTCTAAAAACTGACAATATGCAAAAAAGAGGATAGTAGGGCCTTCAATATGTGATTTGTTCAAAGAAGAAGAAGAAACCATAGCCCACTTATTCCTAGATTGTAATTTTCTAAGAATGTATAGGAATGTGTCTTTTTTTTTAAACGAGTATAGATAGATTAAATATGCACTCGCTCGCAACAAAAAAAATTGGGAGATATATCTTCAAAGTACAAATCCATCTGGATTTAGACACAAATAGACTTAACTTCCTATTGATCAAAAACTGATAATAGATCGGCACTTAACACTTGACATATCTACATAGATACACTAGGCCAATAGTAGTATGACTTGTATGCACAGAAATAGAAAATTCCATTTATGAGATAACGGGAGATATCAGTCATTGTCGTTGGCTAGATGATTTAGATCAATTTCACTCTTCTCCGTAGTATCCTAATGATTAAGCGTCCTTGGTATCATTAGCGTCCTTGGTCAACATCAGATCCATTACCATGTTCCTCAAAGCATCAACTTCATCTAACAGATAAGAAAACTGAAATTGAAGTTGAAGGGATAAGGGTTTATCTGAAAGCTCGATGTGGGAATGGGACATCTGGCAAAATTTTACTTGCAACTCATAATTAGCTTGGTGGAGTGTTTCGTGAGTGGACAGACAACGCAAGAAAGGAATTTCATACGAAGAGGTCTAAGAATCAGAGGCTTTGTTCATTTTTTTATTACTAATTATATTAACTAAACCTTACAGAGCTTTCTCACTTCTTCTAAACAGATATGCAACAACCTGAGATGAGAGGGATCTAACCACCCCGAGATAGAATTTACCTCCAAACTTGAAATCCCTGAGTGCTAATACTCCCACGAACTGAAGTTCCTTACCCACTTTGGTATAGAACTGAAGAGATACTGGAGATGGAATTGAAGCTCTACCCATAGCTTCCACCAGAGAGGATGTCTTTGACACCACAATTGAGAATTGAAGACTAACCAAGACCTGAAGATCCAAACCTTGGGGTGAGAACATTCTCGCACGATGGAGCACAAAAATTAATGTTCCATAGGATAGACCCCTTATGATTTTAAGACTTCCATCTTTGTCAGCACACACAAATTTCATTATCATAGTCATAAATTCCCTTAGCTTTGCTTCAGCTTCATCATCAATAAACTTCCTGGAGGAAATTTCTAATGCTTGAGTTGAATTTTTTTTATGTTTCGAGCATGTGATTCAGGAAATACAGAGCATGCATAGTGAATGTTGTCAATTAATGACACGTAATGGATGGAGGATGCACCAAAAAAATACCTCGCATACATATGGAGAAGGGATAATCCATTATAGTTTGATATGGTATTAATGTGGGTGACATAATTAGTTTGGGAGAGGAAGGTGAAAATATTGCGAATAATCCTGACAAGATTTTAGTAAAGATTAATTAAAGCGATATTAGATCAACTTTGATGCTTAGGGAATCAAACAATTTTATTTAAGCTCATTTGTCCTAAGCATGGTTTCTTCCATTGAGCAAGCCAAATTTTTCAACTTGTCTACTTTTGAATTATTGGATCTAAGAATATGAAATGAGTCCACACTGTGGAAGATTGTTGTCAAACCTATGATTCTTTGAATAATTCTGGCAAGAGAATTGTCGTTTAGGGACTTATCAGAATTTAGATACTGGATTATTATTAGAGAGTACCCTAATACGATCAAATATTTCACTCCTTTGTCCCTTGCGACGTGAAGACCATGCATGAGGCTATACATTTCTACTTGGTTATTCAATCTTTTCCCTAAACCCCATGAAAATATGGCTTCAACTATTCTGTTGGGATTGAATAGAATCCCTCCACCTCATGACACCCATAGGAATGTGTATTAAAAAAAATTGCCCATTGACTCTTGTATGGAAATCAAATATCATCCATTTATTTGATTCGTAGGGTAAGAATTATACAAGTTCCTTGCAAGGAAAACCACTTTTAAAAAAGATCTAGTGGGCTCTTCCTAAGTTTATATGCTATAAATATAGATGGATATAACAAATATATTTTTCAAAGTAAACTCCCATCCCCTTTAGAGGTTACAACTAGGGCCTCCTTCCTTCTAAGTGAAACATTAAATTCTCACAATTGCTTCTCATCTTCCTCTTAGGAAGTGGAAAAGATGGAAGAAAAATGTATTAAAAGCTTCAGTCTACATGAACAAATCAAACTAAGAGTAAAAAAGGAACAAAATATAGGAATGATTAGATTGTTGAAGGAGGAATTTACTGAATGGTTATTGGGATAAACTCATTTGGTTCCACTATTTGACGGGCCCTCAAAATCCAATCCAAGGTTAGTAGGTATGGGAGGGTGGCGGGAGAATACATCACCCTAAAGGAAAAAAGGATTTTGTATTATTTGGGTCTAGGTTCAACCTCAAACAATCAAGCAGAATCCTATAGCTTTTATCAAGCAATTGCCCCTAAAGGTGCAAAGATACACCGAAGAAATAAAAGATTTGGGAAAATCATCTTGAAAAAATGATATTAGATAAAGATCATTTTATTTCTGATAGAATAAATATTAGATAAAGATTATTTGAAAAAAAAAATGAGAAAACTCTATTACAAAGAGCACACTTCTACTTTAGTGGTTGCTTACTTGCTAATGAAAATTTGCCATTGTAGCATTTGGTTATGCCCGAAGTAAGTTGATTGATGGAAAATTACGTAGGTAAATAGCTAAATGACCACATCATTAACCTTATTATTTTATATTTCTTAATATTATTTACTTAAATATATCTCAACATTTATCGAACAGTCATTTTATTTAAATATACCATGCATTTTATACTTTATTTTTAATCATATATTATATTTTTTATTTTATTTTTTTAATATTATTACAAAAATATATCTCAAAATTTAGCCAGCATTCATTTTATTTTCTATTTTTAATTTATTAAAAGATAACATCTCATTTTTTTCCAAAAATGACATATCATACTTCAATTTTTCTATAACAGTAATTTGATTTATAGGATGTGTATTTACAATTTTAATTTATTAGCATAAGACATTTTTTTTTTTTCAGAGAGAAAATCATCATATGGCCGAAGCCAGCAGATTTTTACAACATATGGCCGAAGCCAGCAGATTTTTACAACATATGACCGAAGCCAGCAGAATTCTTTACGGCATAGCCGTTACAAATATCGTTCATATAGCTGAAGCCAGCAGATGACCAAATCGAGAGGGCCTCAACGAAACACCGCCGCAGGAATCGATCCCGGCTGGGGGTGCGAAATCCATCCGCCCCAGCCGTCATATCAAGCACGATTTTCTACAATTATTAAAATTGGAATTGAACATGTACCGTCACATGATTACCTTACCTTATAAATTAACTTCATATATTGTTGTTCATTAATCCTATAAAATTATAGTCACAATTTGGTTTCATGCTCAAGTTTAGTTCAACAAATCTCGTTGAAAAATGTATGACTACCGGAGAATATTACAAAACTATGTAAAAATTATCAGTACTACGCCACTGAATTCCACTTTAAATTTTATACTTAGCTTATTCTTTTAATAGTACTACGACACTGAAATCCACCTATAAATTTTCCAGTCGCAATTTTTTCATTTACAGAAACTACTGCTCTACGAATTCAGAGTGATAAAATTGTTTGTAGTATCAACACACTTGCAATAATGAGAAAACTGTACATTTTCGAACCAGATTTTTGATGCTCAGATTATTGTGACTCTTTCTTTCTTTCTTTTTCTTCTTCTTCTTCTTCTTCTTCTTCTTCTTTTTTTTTTTTTTTTTTTTTTTTTTTTTTCAGAAGAAAAAGCGTAATATATTCATATAAGAAGATTACATAGAGCAAATGCAAGAAGCATATGCAGAAACATTCATATAAGGAGATTACATAGAGCAAATGCATGAAGCATATGCAGAAACGTGGACCGAGCCACATGCAAATCTGCTAAAACAGATCCCAAATAAAGCCCCGAAAGGCCAATATTGCCCCCCAGACAAGGCAATCCATCTATAAGGTGCAGAAGAGGCACCAAGAAACCAAGCAGATAAGCATCTGAAGAAAGAGCAGCAAGATCTGTCCGCCCAAAATGGAGGGAGAGGCATGAAATGAGGAAGAGAGCAGCAAAAGAAGCCACTCCTTCCCCGCCCCCTCAAACTCTCCACCCGATTCAGATGAGAAACAAAGGAAGAACGTTGCCACAATCAATCGCATCTGCTTGCAGAAAAGACCAGCGGGGACATCCATATAAGCGGCACGAAGCAGGGCAGAGGCACCGCTATTCCCTCAACGCTCCAACAGATATGCCGTGGCCAGAACAGACCTAACTGCCGCCGAGAAGGAGAAGACCCACCGGAGCAGAGGCATCACCGGGGGCAGAGGCGACAAGGGGAGCCACCTCGCCCCCGCTCCTGCCCACCGCTTCTGCTCGCCCTCCTGCTCACGCTCCTGATCACCCTACCGCGTCTGCTCGCCCTTCCGCTTCTGCCCTCCTGCTCGCCCTTACTCGCCGCTCCTGCTCGCCCTCCTTCTCACGCTCCTGCTCGTCCCTTCCGCTTCTGCGCTCCGCCCCTGCTAGCCGCTTCTGCTCGCCCTCCTGCTCACGCTTCTGCTCGCCCTACCGCGTCTGCTCGCCCTTCCGCTTCTGCCCTCCTGCTCGCCCCTGCTCGCCCTCCTGCTCTCGCTCCTGCTCGCCCCTTCCGCTTCTGCCCTCCTGCTCGCCCCTGCTCGCCCTCCTGCTCACGCTCCTGCTCGCCCTACCGCGTCTGCTCGCCCTTCCGCTTCTGCCCTCCAACCCTTCTGCTTCTACCCTCTGCTTGTGTCACGGCAAATTTCCTCCGCCCCAAAAACCCTACCTCTACTTTTTCTCTCGAGTCACTAACCGGCAATATTTCATCAGCCCCAAAAACCCTGCCTCTGCGATTCTCTGGCCCGGAAACTCTGCCCCTGAAATAGTGAAGCAAAAACTTGTAAATTCATCCATTAGACCTCGACATGTTCCACCAATTAAGTTCAAAATTTTTTTTTTATTTTTTTTCAGCAGGAAAAAAAGTTATATGATTGTATTAAATTCATCCAACAAATATGTACAACAATGTTGATATGGAAACCATCTGATATGGAAATTGTAATGTGGCTCAAAACCACATAGAGAGAAAGGATATAAGGAGCCTTATCAAATCTGTTACATAAAGGTCATATGGAAATATATTGCATAATGCACATATGCACATATTGATAATTCGGAAATTCAGTCCCATGAGCCAAAATTATATATGGAAAAAAACAAAAATAAGAGTCAAATTGTTGGGGAAACAGAAAATCATACCAGTTTTGACTTCACAAAATAGAAAATTATGTACCCGGCATGGAAAAGTCTTGGATCTGGTGGGAGGTGTTGTCCACTGTAATCTGCATCCTCCATATACCCTGTGGCAATGATAGCCCCTGTTTTGATAAAGCATCTACTCTCCGGTTTTTATCCCTGACAATGTGGGAGATTGTGTAGTCTTTTCTGTTGTTCCACAAAGCCTCAAGCCTCTTCAACCATCTAGAGAGATGTATATTTTTTATGATATGTTTAGACAATACATGGTCGATGATGACTTTCGAGTCTCCAAAAATATGAAGGTTTTGGAGGGCAAGGAAGTCACAAATAGAAAGGAGTCCAGCCAGGGCCATAATTTCTGCTTTGTTGTTAGTTCCAGGTCCTCCATTCCAATGTATGTCAAAAGCTTGTCCGTCTTCTGGGATTATGTAAACTCCACAGGCGCATGTATCATGCTGGGCAGCACCGTCAAAAAAGGCACAAGGATATCCATAGACATCCTTGGGCTGATGATACCTTCCTTGTCTGACTTTGGATTGTCGTGGCCGAGCTAGCACTTCATATAAACAAAGGATAGATGCAAAAACTTTAGAAATCGGTTCCCTTTTGTAATTGAAAATCATCCGGTTTCGCCATTTCCATATGGCCCAGATTGTTAACAATGGAATGGGCCTCCACTCGCAGTTCATGATGCTCCATCCTTTGAAAGCCTCATAGATAGAAGGAGCACTGACGTTGGCGAAACCAAAATGAGCAGTTAAGTTCTGCCAAATCAACTGGGTTTGAGGACATTGTAGAAAAATATGCAAATTGTTCTCAGAATTTGTTCTACATAGGGGGCATATGGCTGCCCCGCACCATTTCCGCTTCTGGAGATTCTCCCATGTGAGATTCCTGTCATGAAAAACCAGCCAGGCAAAAATAATGATTTTTAAAGGGCATCCTGTTTTCCAAAATGTTGTCGGAAAAATATTATCACATGTATCGGATTCTGATAATAAAATTTGGAGATATATATGCTTTGCATATACAGCTGATGAGCCACCGAGACCTTTCCAAATGAGGCAATCCCTGTTCGACGAGCGAAACAATCCACGCGTTCGCAATGAAGTAGTGATAGAATTCCATTGGGATTCCAGAACACGGCCTAAAAAAATGGGAGGTTGGGGTATATTGGATTTACACTCATTTAGAAGAGCCCTTCTATGTAAAACTATGTGGAAAGCGATTATGGGTGAATCCAACTGGAGCAAGACCATTAGAGCTAAGTACATGGACGATCAAGACATGACATATTGGTATAGACAACGCTCCACTGGATCCTCCATCGGCTCATATATATGGGGAGGTTTTCAAATATTGAAGCTGTTCTTTAGAAAAAATTTGATCTGGAAATTCTAGTCCAGATCCAATATTATCATTGGATTAGATGAATTTGCAGGTGCGGAGGAAAAGATCCATATTTCCTCTCAGCTTTTGAGAACTTTACACAACAAGGGATATTTCTTTTGGGCCAGTGTAATAAAAAAATGGGATGGTGCAATTCCAATTTGGAAATTAAGTTCAGAATATTAGATATGTTATTTTTCCTACTATCCTTCCAATGTCATATTGAACCCATAGGTAGCAATTCATGAGGCTTCTTGCGCAATTCCCACATTGGGTGTTCCTCTGGCGAACTAGACATGAGGATTGTTGAACTCACTTTTTGTAAGACAACCTCGTAGGGATACTTGATGAGGGAAATGTAGTGAAACCAGATCCAATAAGGTGGGATTCAACCTTTATTGATGAAGAAGTCGTTGAGGAGAAGGAAATAGGCGAGCAGTGGCACAACGATCGTATAGGAAATCATGACGTTCGCCACTACGCCATAAATGAAGGTGAGAAAGGAGTCGACGGCCTGAAAATAGTGGCGAGAAGGAAGAAGAAAAATCCCGAGGATGAAGAACGGTGACAATGACATATTCCACGTGTCATATTTTCACCCGTCTAAGGAGGACGGAAATAAAGCGCTAGGATTGGCTAGGATGAACAGTGTTTGCCCATCCAACTTTATAGAAGGAACAACTTCGATGTAAAAATATCAATAAATAAAATTTCAGAACCACTGTAACTGAGAAGCTTATTTCACCCTGGAAGTTCATCCCTAGGGATTTCATTTGGATGACCAATGAAAACACTAGGGGTTGAACTCCCAAGTTAACATGACTCGCTAGGGGTTGAACTCAGCTACAATTTTGCAACTAAAATTAATTTCCTGGGTTTGTTTTGGAATAATTTCTTTAGCTAAGAAGATTTGTTGTCACTAACTTATTCCAAGATTATTCAAATGTTGATATTTTCTCCACAAAAAAACAAGGGAAAGCACAAATTTGGTTTTATTAATTTATCAAGTTAGATTTGAATTTGTTAATTTGTTTTTCGCGGTTTTAGAAATCTGAGTTTTTTTTGGGTTATTTTTTGCAGAGAGCTTGTGGGAGAGGATGAGGCCAAACAGACTTGAAGCAATAGAATTGAACTATCAAAGAGGAAAGAGGGATTTTCTCAGTTGAAAATCAGAGATCTAAGTTGCTCTTTAACAACGCTCTTTTGGAAATTTTAATTCGTAAAATAAATAGATGGGAGAAGAAGGAGAAGGCGTTCTTTTTTGTTGCAAGTAGGGAGACTCTTTGCACTTTTGTGAGGAGTATTTCTGTTGTAGGATTAGGGAGAATACTCATATTTGAGATTTGGGGGTTTTCTTTTTGAGATCAAATCTTTGTTGTAGAGATAGAACATGCATTATTGCAGCTTCATTTTCTATTAGCAGAGCTCAAGGTCTTGGAAGGATTGTTAGAGATATTCATTATAAAACAAAACGTGAGATATATAGGATTTTGTTTGTATTCAAATACTATTATTTGCCAATATAAATTTTATTTTTTATGGAAGATTTGGGCCAAGGATTCCATGTTTTTCACTATTGTTAAATTTGTGAATTTTTGTTTATTAGATCAGCTATATTATCTTATAGTTACATATATATACTATTTATTCTCTATTTTCTCTTGTATTTGAACAAATTTCTAAGTAACTATTTACTCAAAAATTTATCATCATAAAATGATTTAAGTGTTATTAAAATTCTGTGAATTATTTTCAAGTCTTCGTGACACATCTTTTATCATTTTCAATCTCTAAACAGAGCATGTCCTGCATTAATATTATTAGTTGTTAGAACTACTTCAAAAGCTTGATATTTATCATATAACACATGTTATATCCCCATTATTGTTGAATCCTTGCAGTTGGTATTTGGCATTTACCCCCTAGGTATTGAGTTAAAGTAGTTTTCTTTATTTTTTCGCGTTGCATTTAGATTTAGATTTAGAGTTAGATTAATTTATTACATGTTTAGAAGTCTCCATACACAGGAGAAACCTCATTAGTGGCTTCATTGAGTCCTTATGTCAGTGTAAAGATTCATTTCTTTCAAGCTAGTTGCAGGAGGGTAAATCAGATATCTCTCTTCTTATTTGTAAGTAATTAGGAATACCTCAAGTTAGCAGTGAGGGTGAGGGGTAACTGGACCCATTTGAATTATTCAAAATCACCATCTCAAATCGATAAGGGATTATTTTGGGCCCTGGCCGAGTGATCTCTCAATTGTTGATTTCAAACATTTTTTTCCAACAACAATTTTAGTGCTAGAAGGAGGGCCAATGACAAGTTGTCCTTTTCAAGTTTTTACTTATTTGCAGTGTCTTCTTCTAAACTTCCCATTTGGGGTTTCATTTTTGGACGTGCATCCACCACCACTCCAGCGAAAATTATAAGACACTTCTTGAAGGTAAAGTTCGATGGTAAGAGCAAAGTTCTGCATTTGATCATGTTTTTCAATTTATTAAAAAAAATTCAAATTCTACTTTTTTATGATATTGATAAAAGTGTTCTATATAGGATCCTTACTCAAACTTTCACAAGAAAAGCCAATAGATGGTGTGAACCATTACCAATTGCCTATACTAATGGTTGGGATGAATTTATTGCAAAATTACTTCACGGATCCGAGGATTATGACTATGAATAGGTATGTCATGAACTTCAACATTTATGAAGGTTTGAAAATGAGTGTATAATAGATTTCCCAATTAGATTCAAGTGAATTTGTTTAAAATTTAAATTTAAAGATAAACCTTCAAATATCGAGTTAGTGGAATGGTTTCAACATCTATTTTCCATTCCTTGTATTCCAAATATTAATAATGAACTTGAAGATATTATTTATCTTAGCACATGTGTCATTGTTGAAGAGCCACTTGTTATTGATAGCATGGTTGATCATATTCAAGAAGAAATTGCAAAAATTACTAATGAGTTATCTCAGGAAAGCATAAGCACATCCAACAATAATAGCATTGATCCCAAGAGTGTTGCAATTGATAAATCAACTACTCAAAGTCAAAATTAAATTAGTATTCATAACAAAGAAGAAAATCAACAAGCAATAGAATTAGCATGCAACAAGTAGCAACCAACATTGCAAATTGAAAATTTCAACAATGAGTTCTCTGCGGCAAATAATTTTAAGTTTTCTCATGTTGGAATTAATGTTCAACAACAAAGTTTGGGGTAGTCAAGCATTAATTTCAAGAAAGTGTGGTCAGGCAAATACATAATGATGAATATGAAATCTGCATTAACGAAAATAAAGAAGAATTTGCAGGTAGGGAAATTTTCAAATTCATATGTTGAAATAGCCATTTCCCTTTTCGTCTTGATCTTTTCATTTTCATTTTAATTCATTTGTTAATCATTCAGTGATTCCTCTTTGCACAAATCCTATTTTAGAAAATAGAGGGGTTGCCATGAATTTTATGATAATGAATTTCCAATTAGTTTTTATCGGGATAAAGGGTCATTTAATGATCACTTTTTTAATAGTGTTGAGAATTATCACCATATTCCATTTAATTACTTTTTTTGTTCTTATGAAAAGAAAGAGAGTGTTAATGAAAATTGTCAAGTCATTTATGATAATGCTTTTGAATTTGAAACTATAGAGTAATCTCACTCATCATTGAATTCTCATGGTCTCAATATTCAATGTCAATATATTTCTCAAGATGAGAGATCTTCTTTTAGTCATATTGTTCCAACAAATTCTCATCTTTAATCCCCAAAATGTCATAGTGAATGTAATTTTCAAGAAGAGAAGCCCATTTCAATTTTTTACTCTGGCATTCTTCAAGTTCTCATTCTTGGTCATAGTCATGAACCCCTTTCTCAGTCACAAGTAGATGTCAGTAATAGTTTTGATTGCATTATTTTGCGATACTTGTGAGGAGGAAAATTTTGCAAATAAATCTTAGTTGTCTTGTAACAATGGTGTAAATGATGATGTAAATTTATTTTACATTATTTTTTTATTATGGTTTGTTTCAGATTTCCATTTTTCTTTTATATTTCAATCTTTGGATATCGTATGTTGGTATTGTGAGTAGTCAAGCGTTGATTCCCCACTGAATGCGTTAGTAGAAACACATCATAATGAATTTCAGGGCCTGGATCATGAGCATATTGAACTTCAAGTCTTTCAATTTCATTTGATGTTCATATCATACCAACTAATTATTTATTCTCAAATAAGACTTCCACAAACATCGACACTTGAGAATTCAACATTTCATTTTTACCAGTGGTCTTATTTGTCTACAAATATTTTGAAAATTTCATTAGGTTTCCACTCTCATTTTTAACGATCCATTTGAAAAATGTTTAGAAAATTCAGTCACACAGAAGATTTCTAATACTCCATTTATTGTACTCACAACTAACTTGTCTCTATAAGGAGAAATTCATGACATTATTGGGCAAAGATTTGTTCCAACCATGATTTCATTTCAATAGTTACATAATGATTTTCATGATAGGATTGAAATATGGTTGGAAAATTCATTTCTAGCAAGATTTCTTGTGGATGATAAATTTATTTTGCTTGACTTATTAGAAATCCATGTACATAATTGGTTAAAATTTTCTTTTAAAAATTTAATAATAATTAAATTTCTATTAATAATTTCAAAACCACCACAATTTTGAATCTTGTGTTACTTCAGAGATTCATCCTCAAAGGATTTCAATTGGATCACCAATGAAAACACCTAGGAATGAACTCCCACGTTGACGTAGCATGATGCATTAATGGGAGGCTTCGAAAGATATAAACATATATAACAAAATGGGTAGAACTAGCAATTGTCCCAAAAGGTACAAAGAGAGGCCGATAGGATTATTAAAAGGAAGAAACCTCTATAGATAGGCAAGTATATATAAAGCTCACTAGTGACGAAGGCAATAACCACGATGACCATCCCGTACCAGTAAATTTGATATTAAAAGAACAAAACCAAAACCAAACCATTCATATTTAAATAAACAGTAAATTACAGCGTTTTACATGGTAATTGAGAAGCGGCGAAATTTGTGATTTGCAAATATTAAAACAAATCACTTACATTGCTGGTTGACACTACAATTAAAACATTAACTAATTGTAAGACGCTTTTCCTAAACATTATTGTTATTATTTTTAATAAAATTCATTTAATAAAAATAATTTATTTAATTATAGAAATTAATATTATTAAAATTTTGAAACTCATTTTAAATTCATATATTCTTGTATAACCAACTTGTATATAAAATATTTTTTTAATAAGTAATTGATTTTAAAATTAATATATTTATTACTGACTTAGCTTTATATAAACCCACGATAGAAATTTCGCCTTGTCTATAGATGAACCAAAAAATAGTCTTGTGCAAATGGATATCTTTGTGTAGAAGGATGAATTTGGACCTTAGATTGTATTCTTTGAAGTTCAAACCCTTGCAAGGCTCAGAAAGGGTCCATAGAAGTCTATTAAAAGAGAGCGAAATAAGGGATTTCTACATCTGGGTGGAAACAATATCCCTCTACATTTGGTTTTTTCTACTAAAATATGGTATCTATTGAACAGTTGTATTTGTAATTTACAAGAAGTTTCATGGAGTTGTTTATGGTTATTTTAATTTTGACTTAAAAATACACGCATATATTTCCTTCCATTTTCTTATGCAAAAAGGCAAATACAACATGTTGGAAAGAAATTATGTGCTCGAAAGAAAATTGTATTCTAGGAGCTTCAATTTCATTTCTTGGAAGTTGGAAACATATTTTGAAAATTTAAATCCAGGAGCTTGATCCTTTTGTAATTTTAGAATTGTTTTGAAATAAAAATCTGGAAACTAAAAGTACCAACAGCAGCATCAACAGAAATAAACAACAGTAATGATTTTACCAGCAATGGTGCATAATCTGGATTCCTAAGGTGATCGATATCTCAGATGATAAAATGAGAACAGAAAGCAGTGCAAAAATGGGGATTAAAAAAAATGTCACTCAATGGTTTCAAAAACATCCAAAAAATGTTGTTGGAGTCTAGAAGTTGAGGCTCCTAAGTCTGCTGCAGACTCAACAAATACTCTCAAGAACTCCCATATGAGAGCAGTCAGACCTGAGTCAGGTCTGACCCGAGTTTCAGCAAAAGAATTGAAAGTTGGGAAAAAAGCGCAAGGGGGAAAAGAATCCTATTTTACTGTTCAGAAAATATTACTTCCAAGTCACATATTCATTCGGGAAACTCAATTTCGAATCCATGAAGTCATTAAGAAACATAAAACAAAACAAACTGGAAGTTACCAGTCTGCGGACTCCAGGTTGTTTTAGCCATCCCCGTGTCAAAGCTCATACCCCAATGAATCAGATAACTTTTGCACACACCCAATCTAACTGACCTCAGCCACTTGTGGGAATCATATTACCACTATTGCTTTCAAGGAAAACGTTCTTGAAACAGTACTAACAGATATCGTATATCTTTTTTAGTATAATCTGTAGAATTTTGAAACTTTTCCAACATTTCCTGTGAACTCTCATCAGGGAAAATAGATATGACAGATATTCATATAGAGATAACTTAGATCAACATCATGACATACAATTAGTCTCTTAAATTAAGAAAAAATATCATCCTGTACAAAGGTAACTATTCCATATACTAATATTGGCTCTGACTTTTAAGTTTGCAAAAGCATTAGTTGTAGAACGAAAACCCACACATGGAAATGCACTTCACAATCGACTAACTTAAACAAAACAAAAGTAACATTTGTCATTCTCTATTGTTGTTCTGCACAAAAGTGGTTTTGAGGGGAATATCAAAGGAAGAAGGCTAAACACTATGTTTTTATCCTTTTCCAGTTTGCCATCAGCCAAATCGAGCCAGTCAATCTTTGTCAAAATTGCAAGTTTGAATCAATAAAATTGTTCGTTTTAATGCAGAAATGGATTTGGCACCCTTTAACACTTCTACTGCAAGCAGATTGTAAAAATTAACATCTGATATGTGCAATTCCATCAAAACCAAAACGATTCTTGCTGGATTTTGGGATAAAAATATTGGTTTCCCTTCTTGCTACTTTAAGCAGCCGGAAAAGGACCATTTCATAGCACATTTAGACTACAGCATAGTAAAGTCAAAAGATTTCACTAAAGACAGAAATTTAGAAATGGTGCATAATCTGGATTCCTAAGGTGATCGATATCTCAGATGATAAAATGAGAAATATATTTTACTTTTCAGTCCATGAATATATGTTAATTTTCTTCCAATATCTCCTAAAATGGCAAATGAAATGCTACCAAAGTGGAGTTGGCTTTTATGCCCCAAGCAAAGCCACTCCAACTCTAAACAAAGGGCAACAGGTACTACTGTTTCTCAAGCCATGAAGTGTCAGACATTCTGAATGGATTGACAGAGTATCATGTTATTGGAAGTGGACATGCTGGCAAAGTCTACAAGGTGGCACTGGAAAATGGTAATATTGTTGGTGTGAAAAGGATCTGGAATAACGAGAACCCACAATCTGTCCAAGAAAAGAGATTTCAAGCAGAGATAAAGCTTCTAGGAAAGATTAGGCATACCAACGTTGTAAAGCTGCTTTGCTGCATCTCTGGTTCGGATTCTAAGTTGTCAGGCAAGAAATTGATTGTGGTGGACAGGTAAAAAAGAATAAACAGAGGGTTTTTATTTCCTTTTTGAGGCTAGATCTTCAAGGTAGAGATGTTCAGTGCTGGGATTCTCATGTCCATTTATACTTACTGCTCCTCTGTTCTAAAGAGATGATCAACTATTTGGTGAGTGATACTTCGGGCATCTGTAACTTTGTAATGTCTATCAAACTGCTTGAGGCGAACTTGGGACCTCTCTATGGCAGATCTCTGCACTATTGATGTGGACTAAGAGGAGAATATATGCAGGAAAACCCATCGTTTGCTTGATTGGCTGTAACTGTCAAAATTTGATATGATGGGTATCTACAATTTGTACAGTAAATAATGTTCTCAACGTGCATGCATGCAGGCCTAATCTGGAAAATGTCAGAGATCTATTACGTTCCAGCCATGTAAATAAATAGAAAGGATCTTTTATAGATTGAAGGATCAGTTCTCTGGTTTGAGTTTGACATGTTTTGGCCTTTGTGTCTGTGAAATGCATCTGGTGCTTGTACGTTCAGTGGGGGATGAAAGGATATGTGTAGCATTGTAAATAGGTAGATCATATAGCAAATTATGTACAGAATGATCAGTTTTCTTGCTGAATTTAATACCAGACAAGCTTTTGCCATGGCAATCGACCAGTTTTTGCTTGCCTTTCTTCTCTTCTCATTTGGCTTCCTACTCTTTTTCATTACAAGAAATGGAAGCAATCGGCCATACCAAGGTCCTGTAATATATCTTGTAATTGGTATTCTGTGGGAATTTTTCAAGAACAGGGACAGGGTTCTGGAATGGACAATGGATATTCTTTCCAGAATCCCTTCCCACACATGTATGGTCCAGCGCCCAGGAGGTGTCCCAGGCTTTATCACTGTGAATCCCTCTAATGTGGAGCATATTCTGAGAGCCAATTTTCAGAATTACCCCACGGGAGAACGCTTCAGTTTCTTTCTCCACGATTTCCTGGGCAAGGGGATCTTCAACACTGATGGGGAGCTGTGGAAAATGCAGAGGAAGGCTGCGAGCTACAAATTCAATACTAAGTCGCTCCAGAACTTCGTGGTGGAGGCTGTTCAGTGGGAAATCAAGAACCGGCTAATGGTGGTGCTCAAGAGCGCATGCGAAGGGGGAGAGATCATAGACTTGCAGGACATTCTGATGAGGTTTGCATTTGACAATATCTGCAAGGTGGCGTTCGGTGTCGATCCCCGTTGCCTCCACCCTTCTCTGCCCAGGTCCCAATTTGCAGAGGCTTTTAACGATGCTCTTGATATTAGCGCTGGTAGGGTTTTTTCCATTTTCCCCTTTCTGTGGAGAATCAAGCGAAAGCTTGACACCGGTTCTGAGAGGCGGTTAAGAGAAGCCATAAATGTAGTGAATGAATTTTCCATGGACATTATTCGTTCCAGGAGAAGTGAGATCTCTGAAGGGCATCTGACGGAAGACTTGCTTTCAAGATTCATGGCGGCAGCTTTGTCTGATTGGGAGCTATTTGAGACAGAATGCGATCAGAAAGGTTCGCAGAAGATGGCAATGGCGGGCGAAAAATCGGAATTATTCATCGGAGATATGATGGTTAGTTTATGAACGCTTCCGAAGAAAACGTCACGAATTTCTGAAACGCCAACTAAAAATTAAGTAGCCGCAGAACCGTGTTCATGAATATCCATGAACACACGACGAGTATGCCTGCGATATTTCAAAACTCTGCGGTTATGCCGGCGATATTTCAGAACTCTGCGGTTATGCTCGCGATATTCCCGACGCCACGTGTCAGCTTGAGAAACAAAGGGACGACGAAAGTCTTTAAGTTCACAAAAGTAAACTTCCATCTAGGTTGTTGTGAGCTCTTCATCATTCAATTAAGCATTAAACCTATGCTCCAGCTTCACTTGTAACCTATGCCACTTTAATTTCTTCCACATAATCCATTAAACATTTGGTCTTCTTTACCTTCTTGTTACATTAGTACATTCAGGTGCACTTTTATCTCAACAACTTCTCAGTGAACTTCCTTTTGAATCATCCTTCTTCTTATGTCATTTACTTTGGCATCTTATTTTCATCTACTATGACTTCTCCTTGAACCCATGTCATGACTATCAATAGTTTCTTTGTGAACTTTACCTTGTCCACTTGTACACTGCAATAACAAGTTACTCCTTAACTTGTTTCAATACCTAACCAAGCTATCTCTAAGCTCGTCCTTTTGGTATAGTTGGTTCTCTCTTTTAGGACCTCTTGAGCTTCTCTAAAGAATATGAGTTTTATCCAAAAGGAAACATAAGAAACACTTACACATATCTTGAAATATCTTCTTAATCGTTACTTACAAGGTGACAAGGTAGTGTTTATGCAAGAAGCTAAATCAGAGATTCAGTTACTCGGCGGTGCAACTTATGGAAGTAATTGTTAAAAAATGGAAGAAAAAGAATTTATTCATTAAACATAGCAAATCTAAGGTGAGGAGCTTCACCTGGAGACTGAGGTGCAACTTATGGAAGTAATTGTTAAAAAATGGAAGAAAAAGAATTTATTCATTAAACATAGCAAATCTCAGGTGAGGAGCTTCACTTGGAGACTGCCTCTAGCGGAACGATCTACGATCTTCTCACTAAAAATCAAGAATATATAGTTTACAATCAAATAAGGAAGTTAGAACAGCCACCTGGAATGTAGGAACAAATTCCTAATCCAAGTCTCACATGAAACTAATGAACAAACTCTCTCCAAGAATACATTTGTCCATTAATTTTAACACTGCCTTTTAATGGAGAAAGGGTTCCATAGCACTCTTAACATCTCCCTAAATAACTCAAATTTAATTCTTACAAGAGGCTTAGTAAAAATGTCTACAACATCATCACAAGTATTACAATATTCAATATGGATTTCCTTTTACTGAACCTTCTCACTAACAAGGTGAAACTATGTATCAATATGCTTGGTGTTTTTATGAAACACTGGATTATTTGCATGTTTGATTGAGCTCTGGTTGTCACACCTGATAACTGTTGCATCCTTTTGTTCTTCTTTAACATCCTGGAAAAGTCTGTTCAATGAAACTGCCGCACATGTTGCTCCTCACATTGTTTGATACTCTGCTTCAGCTGAAGATAAGGATACATTGTTCTTCTTGTTGCTGCTCAATTCAATAACCCCGAACCCAATGTTGAATGCATAACTTGTTATGGATTGTTGGTCATCTATATTTCCGACCCAACCTGAGTCTGAGAATCCTGTCAATCTAACATCAAACGAATTAGTATATTTAATACCAAAGTCTAAGGTTCCTTGAAGATACCTTAAGACGCCTTTCGCTGCAACCCAATGATTCTCAAGGGGCTTTGACATGAATTGGCTCAATAAACTGACTGCAAAAGCCAAATCGGGCCTACTGGTAGTCAAGTAAATTAGACTCTCAACCAGTTTTCTATACAGTGTTGCATCGACCTCTTAGAACCATAATTATTTTGAAGTCTAGTATTTTGTTGTAAAGGCACCGATGCATTTGTGCACTGATCCTTTCTGAACATTATAGAAAAGTTCAACCAAAGTCGCTCCAACATAATGTATAAATCTGTTCCTAGAGATGCTGTGATGCATCTTACTTAGCAAATTTATTTACATATAACTAAGCATAACTTTTCTTAATTTGCAGTAAGGAATATTATTAGACTAAGGGACAGATGGGGAATAAGATTTTCTTAGGTGTCTTCCAGATTTGAGGAATGAACTTAAAACGAGTGTGGCTGTAAGGTGGCATTGGTGCTCTGTGGTCAATGGACAAGGCTACAAATTTCAAGTTTAATCAATGTAATCCTTGCTGTCCTAAAGTCCAGAAAATGTATTAAAGGAGTTTGCTCCTGTTGTTAAGCTCAAAGAGTATGAGTCTAGATGTACCAAGAAATGATCACATGTGCATACGACCAAGCAAGGAGAAAGATAGATATATTCCCATGAACCCTTTCAGTAATAAAGACTCTCATCCTTGCAGAGCTGAGTTTTTGGGAGATGTTTTCATGTGACAGCACTGATTTTATTTATATATACTTGATTATATCCAATCAAGCTAATAAAAGGATATCCTTTATTTATCCATTCCTAGGTTAGATCTGGGGAATAAACTCCAATAATATTATTTTATTGATGGAAGGTTTGAACCAAGAACGCTATAAAAGCAAGTCTACTCCATTTGTAATGGTTGTTGAAAGGTTGAGTATTTGAGGTTTTGGTGCATTTTGTATTGTATCTGTCTTAGTTGTTGAATGGTTTGGTAATGTACCTTGGAGAATAAGGATGCTATCTACTGCAAACAATGAAATGTAGATATAATAGGCATAAACAGTAGATAGCATCCTTATTCTCCAAGGTACATTACCAAACCATTCAACAACTAAGACAGATACAATACAAAATGCACCAAAACCTCAAATACTCAACCTTTCAACAACCATTACAAATGGAGTAGACTTGCTTTTATAGAGTTCTTGGTTCAAACCTTCCATCAATAAAATAATATTATTGGAGTTTATTCCCTAGATCTAACCTAGGAATGGATAAATAAAGGATATCCTTTTATTAGCTTGATTGGATATAATCAAGTATACATAAAATAAAATCAGTGTTGTCACATGAAAACATCTCCCAAAAACTCAGCTCAACAAGGATGAGACATCCTCCATGTGATATGTATAACATATGTTCAAGGAGGATAGAGCAATGAAGATAATGTTCTCCATCATATGTAAACTTGTTAAAGCAAATATAACCATGTTGGAACCATATGACAGTGAGGAAAATGATAGACAGGCCATCAATACACGAAACATTCACACAACTGTAGCATACTATCAAATATGTCAAAGGGATTGCCTGTAAGGCAATCTATACATCCTTGACATGCAGATCAAATCCCAGCACTGATGTAACTTTGGTGCATAAATCCATCAATCAGTATGAAAGGCACGCACATAAACTTTGCAATTATTCATATATCTCTAGATGTCATAGCATCAACCACTATTGGAAAATCTGTGTACATATGTTGATATGTTGACTTGTAGAATTGCCTTTTTAACCCTTTCTTGTAATCTTTCCTTTCTCAGCAAAACAATTTGGAGTAACGGAATTTATAAACCCTAAAGAGTACGAAAAACCTATTCAGCAGGTACGTTGAGCTGCCCAAAATGATCATCAAACTCTCTCCCAGATCAGAGTATTGGTTGCTTTTGACTAGTGTGGTACTTTAGTACTTAGGTGGGGGAGATTTTAAGTTTTCGCATGGAGTGCACTCATTCACCATCCATTCAAAGCAGTGTAGACTCTTAATTTCCAAACACTTATAAAAAATGTTTACAGGTAATTGCGGAAAAAACTGATGGAGGGGTGGACTGCAGCATCGAATGCACAGGGAGTATTAGATAAAGATAATAAAATTCATGTACCCAGTTCAGAAGTATTGTTGCGATTCTAAACTTACATCGTATAACATGAAAGACAAGATTGCTTCAAAACATAGAGCTCAATTTCAATTATACGAGACCTGATGATAATGAGCATAAGCAAGCTTTTATGAATCGTAACAAGAAGAGCAAGCAACAAATTTTTTGATGTCCTTGTTCTTATGCCTCCAATGCGAAGTAACAAGAAAAATACTTCACGAGTTCGAAATTTTGTGTCCATTAAAAAGATCACTTGCTCTTTAACACTCATTGGAGGACAAGCTATACAAGGTTAACAGGTCTGGATCTTTATACATCTTACAGAGACACAAATGTAATATATATATACACTCGACTTGGTCCAAAGTCTTCTGCACAATATGCTCTGGTCCAAAGTCTTCTGCACAATATGCTCCTGAGTCCGGTGAGACCGTTGAAGAAAAACTCTTCGGACCTCACCTGTGCTTATGTCTAATCTAATTTACAAGTTTGGCTCTGCTTAAGACTAGTCCTAGTTACTGTCACCTTTTGAGGTAACTGCATTCATCATCAATACCCATAATTTTTACATCCAATTTAGACTCCCCAAAAATAAAAAAGGTAAGCATAGACTCCCAAAAGGAAGCAAAAATTGTAATCATATACAGATTGTATATCTCCCAATCAGCTCTTGTGAGCAATCAGGAAGAAAATACTTTAAAGGGTAGATTGAACAGCATTAACAGGCAATCTCTCTTCATATAGGCTCTCTCTATGATTTTGTTCTGCTAACACCTTCCCCGGAGCATGAAAGGGAGGGAGAGGCAATCTATTAGGGCTCTCTCAATTATAAGCCAGTTATTGCTACTTCTAGTGCTAGTGCAGAGTCCAGAGTATGGACCTCCCAAGCCACAGTAAGAACATGAGTATATGTCTGAACCCTGCTCTTATAATCAAAACCAGTATTTCTGCACAAACTCATCATTTTGCTGGATTGGGCTGTTTGAATGAAATTAGCTGCTCTCATGGAAGGATAAGGATCTTGAAAAGGCAGCAGGATTTGCTTGCAGAGCTTGCGAAGCCTTTCTTGAATCTTTAGCGCCCTGTGTCTTGGGTTGGAAGGCCTTAAAAATCCCCCCACTAGTGATGGCAGACTCCGGCTTGTCCCCTAGGCCTAATGTTGTCCAAATTGAGCTCTTTGGAGAAGCAGTGGTGGCAGCGGCGGCGGCCCAGGGTCCAGAAGCCCATGGTGCAGGCCCCCATCCGGCAGGAGGAGGAGGAGGAGGCGGAGGAAAGTAGGATCCAGGAACCATGGGCCAAGACAAACCGGGCCAACCAGGGGCAAGAGCAGCAGCAGCGGCATTCCATGCTGGGTTTGGAAAATTCCATCCATATGACCAGGCACCTCCAAAAAACGCAGCCCCAGCAGCCCCATTCGCCCAATTGGCTGACGGATCCATCTGTGGCCGAGGGGCTGCTTGATTGATATGAGCAGTCGCCTCTTTTCCAAACC
The DNA here is from genome assembly GCA_031772625.1 of Pinus tabuliformis. NCBI lineage: Eukaryota > Viridiplantae > Streptophyta > Pinopsida > Pinales > Pinaceae > Pinus > Pinus tabuliformis. Next base: position 819,441,505 of record CM062814.1, read on the forward strand.
CAGAAGAAGACTCCACTGTCGATTTCTCAATGCTCGGATCGCTATCCCCTCCACGTTGTATTTTATTCCGAGCTTCAGACCCAAAATTGAGCACAGTCCCGGTGGAGGCACCGGACTCCAATACATCCACAGGAACGACTTGAATCCTCGAACCCGCGACCTTGAGCGGCTGCACACAGGACGCAGGCAGCGCGGCACAGGGGATCATAACCTGGTCGACGCCAGAGTCCTGGTCATCGGTTCGAACCCCAAGGCCACACTCGGAAGCCGCCGAGATTACCTGACGGTAATGCGAGGATACCGTGGACGCCGCTACGGAATGCTTGTTCTTGTAATTGGTATTTTGTGGGAATTTTTCAAGAACAGGGACAGGGTTCTGGAATGGACAATGGATATTCTTTCCAGAATCCCTTCCCACACATGTATGGTCCAACGCCCAGGAGGCGTCCCAGGCTTTATCACTGCGAATCCCTCTAATGTGGAGCATATTCTGAGAGCCAATTTTCAGAATTACCCCACGGGAGAACGCTTCAGTTTCTTTCTCCACGATTTCCTGGGCAAGGGGATCTTCAACACTGATGGGGAGCTGTGGAAAATGCAGAGGAAGGCTGCGAGCTACGAATTCAATACTAAGTCGCTCCGGAACTTCGTGGTGGAGGCTGTTCAGTGGGAAATCAAGAACCAGCTAATGGTGGTGCTCAAGAGCGCATGCGAAGGGGGAGAGATCATAGACTTGCAGGACGTTCTGATGAGGTTTGCATTCGACAATATCTGCAAGGTGGCGTTCGGTGTCGATCCCGGTTGCCTCCACCCTTCTCTACCCAGGTCCCAATTTGCAGAGGCTTTTAACGATGCTCTTGATATTAGCACTGGCAGGGTTTTTTCCATTTTCCCCTTTCTGTGGAGAATCAAGCGAAAGCTTGACATCGGTTCTGAGAGGCGGTTAAGAGAAGCCATAAATGTAGTGAATGAATTTTCCATGGACATTATTCGTTCCAGGAGAAGTGAGATCTCTGAAGGGCATCTGACGGAAGACTTGCTTTCAAGATTCATGGCAGCAGCTCTGTCTGATTCGGAGCTATTTGAGACAGAATGCGATCAGAAAGGTTCGCAGAAGATGGCAATGGCGGGCGAAAAATCGGAGTTATTCATCGGAGATATGATGGTTAGTTTATGAACGCAGAACCGTGTTCATGAATATCCATGAACACACGACGAGTATGCCCGCGATATTTCAGAACTCTGCGGTTATGCCGGTGATATTTCAGAACTCTGCGGTTATGCTCGCGATATTCCCGACGCCACGTGTCAGCGTGAGAAACAAAGGGACGACGAAAGTCCCTTTCAAAGGAAGGCCTATCGGCCTAATGAAAATATAGTGGATAGGGAGGGCCCACTCTCCACTCTTGGGCTCCTCCCCATCCACTTCACGTCCCTCCACTTAAACCATGACAATTAAACCCTTAAAACAAATCCCCCTGCGCCCGCGCCCGCGCCCCCGCCCCCACCCAATAATTTTTTATAATATTTTATTATCTTTGCCTTTTAATTTTGTTTTATTTGTTTTCTAACTTTTTATTATATATTTTTGTTTTATCTGTAACATTTTATTTTATATTTATTTAAACATAAAAATTAATAAAAGTTCCCCAGCACACTGTGTTATTTCTAGAACTCGGTCAGTTTTAACACCTAGACTTTAGAAGGAAATATTTTGAGATTTACTCAATGAGATGAGACAAATGAGGGCTCGTTGGAAAGCTATTTCCATGGAGAACAATATGGAAGCCAAGCAAATATGTGGATTTACTATCCCCAAAAATTCAGCAGAAGGCCTAGTTATGAATTTGCATCTAAAATTAATTTCCTGGATTTGTTTTGGAAGAATTTCTTTGGCCAGGAAGATTTGTTGTCACTAACTTATTCCAAGATTGTTCAAATATTGATCTTTTCTCCGCAGGAAAGTAAGGGAAAGCACAACTTTGGTTTTACTAATTTATCAAGTTTGATATGAATTCATTAATTTTTTCACAGTTTTAGAAATCTGAGTTTTCTCTTCATTTTTTATTGGTTTTAATTTTTATTTTGGATAATTTTTGTAGATAGCTTGTTGGAGAGGCTGAGGCTTGTGAATCTTAGAGCAATAGAATTTCACGAGCAAAGAGGAAAGAGGGATTTTCTCAGCTGAAAATCATAGATCTAAACTACTCTTCAACAACTCTCCTTTGGAGAATTTAATTAGTAAATTATAAATAAGTGGTGAAGAAGGAGAAGGGGTTCTTTTTTGTTGCAAGTAGGGAGACTCTTTGCACTTCTGTGAGGATGAATTTTGTTGTATCATTAAGGAGAATACTCATATTTGAGATTTGGGGGCTTTATTTTTTAGATCAAATATTTTTTGTAGAGGTAGAACATGCATTATTGTAGCTTCATTTTCTATTAGCAGAGTTGAAGGTCTTGGGACGATTCTTGGATATATTCATAGTAAAATACAGCACGAGATACATAGGTTATTGTTTGTATTCAAATACTATTATTTGTCAGTATAAATTTAATTTTTGAAGGAATACTTGGACCAAGGATTCCAAGTTTTGCAATACTATCGAATTTGTGAATTTTTGTTTATTGGATAAGCTATATGATCTTATAGTTGTAACATATACATGTTATTTATTCTCAATTTTCTCTTATATTTGAACAAATTTCTGAGTAACTATGATTGAGGTGGATATTTGTGGCCACCCTCTTATTCCACCTAGACCTCTCAGAGATCAGCTATTATCGTCCGAGCTAGTTTATTTCCATTTTTCTTATAAGCATCTTTCAAATATTTGATATTAATGAAATGAAGATTTATTTCTGATGCATCTCTATGTGTATATTTATATATGTATTCTATTGCATTCCTGCATAACCCTAAATCAAACTATTTATGGAGAAATTTATCATCATAAAGCAATTTAAGTGTTACTAAAATTGTGTGAACTATTTCCAGGTTTTAGTGACACGTCCTACATTAATATTTCACAAATATTTTTCATACCCTTCGTACGAAGTTGAGTATCAAGGATTCTGAGCGGCATTTGATACTCAAGTATCGCAGGACGAGATGGAGTTCCTGTACATCTCCTCGCTTAGCGCCGCCTATTGATACGATGTCAAGATCGGGCAGAAATTTAAACTAAAGAAGTGACGCCTCGGATTTATGAATTCAAAGCAAGGGAAAGGCACCCGCAAACCACAGAACAAAGGACAAAGCTAAGGAGGGTTGGCCCAGTACAACCCGTCGAAGTCACAAGAAAAGAACAACACCATGAAGGCAAATAAGAACATAGGGAAATGGTGTGAGTTCCATAAGAGCCCCACTCACAAAACAAGTGAGTGTCGAGCCAAGTAGTCACTAGGGGCTGAGCTGAAGGCTTCTGAATCAGATGCATCTTCCCACACTAAGTCAAAACCTTACAAGGGGAATGACAAAGGGAATAGATTATTTATGCAGAGCCTAGTGCCACTATTTCCACCACCAAGATCCAGAAGATTGACCTGAAGATCTAGAGGAGGGGCAACGACTCTTCCACTCACAGATGTGGTGTAACACCCTCCTCCCACATCTACTCAGGCAACTGGCCAGCCGGGGTAAACATGCGACAAGAGGCCACTATGATAAGATTCAATCTCCTTGGTGACTTTAAGGAAATGGAATCGACGGAACATCACACACAATCATCCAACATCATCCACAAAACCTTCAGGAGGCAAGTCAGCCACTCAGACAACTTGCCCCTGGGTCCTATTGATGTTTGAGAAACTTAGGGCAGTTTAACGCTCCCCAAACACTGTCAAGGCGAGTTATAACACTCCCTAGACATTGCCCAGGCAAGTTATAATGCTACCCAAACACTGCCCAAGTGAGTTAGTCTCTAAACTAACGCTCTATTTTCTAGCATTTTAGGAATTGAGCCACCTTTTTTGGCCCAAAGCCTGGGACACTGCCCAAAATGGAATGATCACTTAAAATTGGTAAGAATACAAGGAAACAAGGATGAAAAAACAATAAATTGAGCAAGACCATAACCAAAACCCTACTAGCTATGACGGGCGTTTCATCAAACATATCGTCGACATGTAATCTACAGGGGTAAATAACAGAATTAAGTGTAGGGATCTCATACTTATTTGAGAATCGCTATGAACCATTATTCCCTTATGCCATTTAATGCATTATCCTCCATTAATTCATAGACACATTATCCATTCACATACAAGTAAAAACATGCTGAGAGCCATACATAGTTGATGTCATAAACTGTGCATATAACTAGCATAATAGGAACATAAATATAATAAACATATCAATCATCAAATCCATAGATACATCAGTACCTTTACACATAAAAATCAAGGGAAAGGATTTCTCATTAATGAATGCAATGAATCAATCGGATATGGGACTACCATGTTCCACCCGACCGTAGAATGACTGAGCCAAATCACTCTTCAGTCATTCACCCCCGTGCCATATTCCAAGCATGAATGTGGGATCTCATAGAACACATCAATCAAAATTCATCCAGGGATTCTAGAGGCAATCCACCTCAGCCCATCAAATAGTGATTCCACCTCACGGTCAGACATCACCAAAAGCCATCATCGGTTTGGTCTCCATCCAAGCCTTCCAGGGCTTCCAAAGCATTTTTCCAACCAAGGCTTCCAGAACTAGTAACTCAACCCACAACTTATACAAGGCTTCCAGAGCGTTTGTCCAACCAAGGCTTCCAGGACTAGTAATTCAACCCACAAAGGGCTTCCAGAGTGTTTTTCAACCAGGGCTTCTAGGACTAATAAATTAATCCAAGCTATTACAGATTTTCAAGAGCATTTGTTCAACCAGGGCTTCCGAGACTAATAACTCAACCCAAGGTAAGGAAACATGAGAACCAACCAAAAAAAAATAATGAAAGTAAACCCACAATCACCATGGCTATCCAAGAAATGGAAAGGTTAGGCAATCCACTGTTGATCCAGGCAATCCTCCATGCCATGACAAATCACAACCAAGAACCCACATGCATATGCCATGCATGCCAAAAATAGTGAAGAAATCATACATGCAACTCAATGCCTGCAAACAAATCTGATGTAGTTGTTGATGCAAATGCCTTCTTGCACTTTCTTACTCTTCCTTTTCCTTCTTGCTCCAAGAATCCAAGTATACCACACCCTGCAAGAGTGCTCCAAGAAAAATCTAAGTATCCAAGAGTATGAGAGAGAGAGGATAATGAGAGAGCTCCAAAACTGAACTGACAAAAGGTTACACTGACCAAGCTTACCCACTGATCCTCAAAATCCTTTTTATTAATGAGGCCTCTATTTTCTTCCTTTTCCATTATTTTCATTCAATTTCCTCCTCACATGCAACCTGTGACCTTTCACCTTACTTTTCTCCTAATTTCCTTTATTTTTATAAATAAAATGCCAATTAATGCCTCATTCCTTTCCAGATCCTAGGCCATTGTCATTGCCAATTTTCTTAGCCATAAGAAAACAAATGAACACTCACACTAGGATGTCTTGCCCAACATTCAGCTTGGAATATGTATCAATCATCCATGGTGTTTATATACTTTTACATGGAATTTTCACCAGGGATGTTACACAACCCTCCCCTTTGGGGGAACATCGTCCTCGGTGTTTAATGACACCTATAACCAACATGACTGCTACAAACAAAACATACTTCCCATGGAGATTTATAACACAACTCGTTGCAGAATTTACAATGAAATACCTACTCAAAATCAAAGCATCATGACAACATGACAACATACCGCATGTTGGAGCTTTATAGCATAGCTCATTATGGTATTTACAATAGCCACATATACACATACACATTTTCTCAACCAGCAAATAAAAGGATATGGTATCTGCATCTGCAACAAGGGAATCCAGAGGCTCGCACCTCCACCCTCAAAGTAATACCAGGATTCACCTCCTTCCCAGGAAGTCTAGAATCCACTTCAAAGTCAAATCTGCATCCAATGTCCAACAATATAATCCCGTGCCACTTTTCCTCTCAGAGAACAATTACCGTCTCATTGTTCCAGGGTGCACTCCCAATGTGCATCTTATTCCATTTGGCAATGCTAATGACCAAAACAAATCCATCCATGAGCTTCCATTCTCTACTACATAGTCCCTCGGGAATCCGGTCACCCCTTCCATGCAGTCACTCACCTTCCAAGTTTCGTTGGTGCCCCCATCCCGGGAAGTCCATCCCTTGGCAAGGCTTCCTCGCATCGAGAGATACAAAAACCAAGGCATATACCTGCTTCAACACATCATATCGGTCATAACATGCTCATGGCAATCAATGGACACTATTGGGTACTAGTGTCCCATAATGGCCTTGCTCCTGAAGTGCTTTACCAATATACTGCTACATTTTTTAATTCCTTTCATTGTTGCTGCTAATTCTTGTAGTTGATTTCAATCACCCAACCGACATTTCCATGTTTCCTGCACCAAGCATGTACCTTCCATTAGATTTAAAATAAATTGAAATAACTTCAAATAATACCTCATTGATAGCTTGTCAATAAGGTACACTTACAATCCTATTTACTTCCTATCACAACAAGTCAAACTAGCATCTTTGACCAAATCCTCATGTATAAATATATCACATCAGGTTATTTCAAAACATAACCATCATAAATCAAAATTGTAAATCACATGTAACCATCATAAACCAAAATCATAAATCACGTATAATCATCATATACCATAATCATAAATCGTATGCATAATAAAACTAAATAAAGATACTTATCCTTTAATCAATCTTTAGCTTCCACCTTTGTCCTTATTCCATAATCACCTCAGATCAGCTACCACACCCAAAAAACACAGAGTGCCTTCTCCTCAACCATGTGCACATATGCATCGTGTACATCCCACGGGTAAAACCACACATGGCATACCACACCATGCAATACATACATCTACACCTAACATACAACACAAACACTTACACCCAGTGTACACCACAACACAATACATACTCCTACGTCCGGTGTTCAACGCAACACAACACATATACATACAAAATGTACATCACAAGGCATACATCAACACACAATGTGCGACATCAAAAAATGCATACACATACATCTGATATACAACACAACGGATACATATATACTCGATGTACAACGCCACAAAATACATGTACCCACATAGAGCACAACCCAATGAATACACATGTCATGAAACCACAACTACACAATACACATACATAGTACCGCATGCCCACAACACAACATGTATGACATGCACTCAATCCAACATGTACACCAGTACCATATTTACAACACATACACAGTACCACTTGTGCAATGCAACCACTTGCACAATGTGTGCACAACATCACATGTACATGACACCACATGCACAACGAGTATACCATGCCACATGTACAATGCACCACCTATACAATGTGTACACAATACCACATGTACACAGTACCACACGCACAACATGTACGCGACACCACATGTACACAGTGCCACATGCATGACATGTACACAGCACCACCTGCACACAACGCCACTTGTACAACATGTACACAACACCACATGCACACAACACCACTTTTACAATCATGCACACAACACCATATGTACATAGAACCACATGTACAACATGCACACAACCCACCTATACATAGCACTGCATATCCAACATGTACATAGCATCATATGTACACAACAATGTATATCCATCATGCACACAGTAAAATATGTACACAACACCGCATATACATCATGCACATAGCACCATATGCATGCAATGCTGCATATCCATCATGCACAACATACAATATGTACATAATATCACATATCCAACATGTACATGGCACCATCTATACCCAGGACTGAATATGCGACATTCATACAACACTATCTATACTAACACCATGTACATAACATTGCATAAACAACATGTACACACACTAGATATACACCACACCGCATGCACACAACATCACAGGTGCAACATGTACAACATATACCACATATGCATAAAAATAACACCACACATCCAAAACCAAAATGTCCTTACCAAGAAACCTTACTTCTAGTGTCTTATCCATGCTTATCCTAGCATGTCACAGACCACACTGCTTTCATTTCGTTGATGTATCCCTTGGTATAACTTGTCCATAACATAGACATAGGCATAATACAAGTATACAATATCAATTCATATCCACATGATACTAACCTCGTATATTTGTCAAGATACTCTTCCCACTTGATTTCTCATGAACCAAGAACATATTCATGTCGTTCTCCTACATAAGCAATCATTCCTCCACAAGAATGATCCCTGTAAACCCTGTCAGATAGCAACATAGATACATGGATACATACATACATATATAAATGTTAGCATAAAACAATCATGATCCTATCAGACAAAAATATACATGCATACATGTATATATATATATATATATATATATATATATATATATATATATATATATATATATATATATATATATATATATATATATATATATATATATATATATATATATATAAACATCAACATAATCATGATCATAAAATAATTACCACATATCAAGGTCAAGGTTAAGAGAACTTCCTTTATTCATGCACAACATGCACGATATTGAGAACAATAATTCCCAACATAGCCAAGGATCTGACACCTCAAATCCATTTACTCTACATTTTTGGTTACCTTTCTTATGTCTGTACTGCCACCGTCCATTTGTTGGGTGTGGAGCCTGATTACCTTCTTTATTAAGAGGTGTCGTCGCATTGGACCCCAATTCATATTGTGGTGGCAATGCCGCTCATCTATGTGCGCCACCAAGGGAGTCCAGGGGGGGGGCGATGGTAGAAATCTGGGTCGTTCATTAGGCAGAAATCTGACGGTAGAAATTATGTTTAATTTAGGGTTTTTTTCCCTAGAAGGAAACCCCTCGCTATATATATGAGGGAATTGTATTGCGTCTAGGTAGATGTGTATTCTGAGCGAGGAAGAGAGAGGGAATTGATAGAGAAGAGGGAATTACAATGGATATGATGTAGGTTGTATCTCTTCATTTTGGTGGATAATATAAAAGGAAGGACTGGCTGTTTCTCCGTGGACGTAGCCCAAATTGGGTGAACCACATATATTTGTGTCTCTCTTGTTTGATTTGTTTTCTATGTTTATATTTATGCAATATATTTTATGTGTTCCATTGCTCTGTAATATATAATTTTCTAACACCATTTACCACAATGGACCCAACCAATCCAACCGACAATCATAGTCTTACCTTCTGCTGCACTGACTCATGCATTAAGCTTCATTAGTGTCTTACATTACCTGTTTGGTACCACACAACTCTCCCCGAGCTCCATTAACTTTCCTCTTTTCAAAACAATTCCCCAGACTCAAAACAATAAAAGGGAAGAACGAAAACAACAACAAGAAGACCATGAAAACAAAAAGAAATATGACACTATGAACAAAGTGGCAAGGCCTTGCACCATACATAAACAAAACTGCAAGTCAAGCTCAGCAAATCATAAAATACCAAAAGCACAAGACTAACAATAAACACCATGACTCAATCCCCATGGTTCCCAATGCATCCAATGGAAAGCTCAACGTGAGCCTTCTTCACGATTCATGGCAATCTCTCTTGCCATGTAACTCCCTGCATTATACTGTCATAAACACATAACTGTTAGTGCATAAATAAACACAACAATACACCAGGTACCTCATCTTTTTGTGCTAAGCATGTTGCTTGCAACTGAACACATCCACGCCATCTCTCAAGGGACTCCAATCCTTTGACAGATCCTCCTGTAACTAAAGACTAGCTAATATACATGTCAAGTACATGTTTATGAATATAGCATGTATCCATGTAATGTCAGACTAAATTAAGATTAAGAAGACTTCCTGTAGCCAAAGCACTCATTCGTTTGGAATTAGGGTTTCCAAACATAGCCAAAGGAATTCTTTCCCAATTCCCTTCTTTGACATTTTCCTTGCTGCAATCGAGGCTTACTATGCGATGTCACATCACCCAACTGTTAGTTATGTAATCATATCAACTATTACCTTGTCACGATAATACCAAGCGTGTTTCCTGCAACTTCTCACACATGTCAACCACATGTTCCAAATATCAAGACAATCATATTTATCATTTTGAAATCAACATTTAGCAAGACTAACAATCATGTCATAATCCATAGTCAACTCATAGTCATTGGACATAATGCTACAACTATCAACTACATTCAAGTACATATCAACTGTCTCAACACATATATTTTAGTACAATATTCGTAAAACAAGATCATTTGAACACATACTCATATTATGAAATTCATCAAACATTCATACCATGTTAAATAAATCAACTAGATGACATAATCAATAGTCAAGCACCAAATATATGACATAAGCATGGAAAATTTTAGGGGCTAATATTCGTAGGTGGGCTAATTTTCTGTGCTTTTTCCAAAAAAACAATTCGCCAATTTCCATTTTGTTGAAAATTGATTCGCCCAAATTGTAAGTATAAAAGTATTTTACCCTTAAAATCACAAAAATTATATATATATATATATAGATATATATATATATATATAGATATATATATATATATATATATATATATATATATATATATATATATATATATATATATATATATATATATATATATATATATATATATATATATATATTATATATATATATATATATATATATATATATATATATATATATATATATATATATATATATATATATATATATATAAAATAATTAGAAACATAAATATTTTTACAAAAATATCATCAAATTTTTTACAATTTACATATTGGGGACTAGTAAGATTCGCCAAGGTTTCTACACCTTAAGATAAACTTCCATCCTTAAAATTTTCCCTGGACATAAGAAACTAATATCTTAGCGTACCTCAGGGGAGGCAATTTTGTCTGCATTGTGCAATATAGTTAGCATGATATAACTTTACAACACATCAGATCAAACACTCATAAGATCATGATATCCATCACAGTGTCTAACTAACATGTTCACATCATAAACTCATAAACAATTTTCATTCATAGATAACAATCTTATATGCAAGATCAATCTAGATTAATACAACACCATATCACAAATATGTCAGCTCATACCTGAATATTGCAACCATAACCATCTTCATAGGTAAAACTAGGTTAACACAATATATATAACATCAAGATATTCAATGCAATGAACATAACCATCACGCATATGACCAATCCAACTTACAACATCAAGATCTCAATGCCACAACCCTAATCATCAAGTTAATAGCATATAAAAAAAATAAGCTATATATCACGCTCATCAACGACATATAACATAATCATCAATTTATCTAACATAAACAACAAAAGCAATGCATACAACCACATGTTACTATCATTCATGACTATCCGACACATGTGCATATGACTATACTAATTAAATATCATATATCATGTATGTAATCATAACATCAATAGACATGTACATAAACCTAATGTATATAACAATCTTTAACTTACATACCTACATGCCCACATACAATACCTGTATGGCGATCTTCTCTTACCCCAAAGTCTAATGTTGCAACCTCACTTTGATAGTCTGCATATCTTGCTCTATCTCAAACAACACATTAGCATCATAGCAACCAATAGCACCATGATGACCTAAATTTCATACCATGACTTCACAAGGCATGTTTGGCCTACTATTCATGCATAACTATGACCAAGACCATACATGCATAACAACTGCATATAGACAGAGTATGAAACCATACACTCATCATTCTAGCTAGAGTCCAGTCATTAATGCATGACCATATCAACTACACAAATCATGACCTCATGCTTGACAACAACAACCACATCACGTGCACTTAGTAACATGTGAGCACTGACGTGCATAACAAATTCATATACAACACTGTACTCATGACGACGCATCCCAACAACAACATCATCAACCTTCACATGGTGACATCACTACAACCAAGATCAACACAAGGAAAATGCAACAAGCACATGGACTAAAAACATAAAAAACATATATGAAACCGACATGAATGCATGACCAACACACTGCCCATCCAGTCTGAGGGGTGAACTATGCTCTGATACACTCTGTAACAACCTCCTCCCACATCTACCCAGGCAACTGGCTAGCCGGGGTAAACATGCGATGAGAGGCCACTATGATAAGATTCAACCTCCTTGGTGACTTTAAGGAAATGGAATTGACGGAACATCACACACAATCATCCAACATCATGCACAGAACCTTTAGGAGACAAGTCAACCACTTAGACATCATGTCCCTGGGTCCTATTGTTGTTTGAGAAACTTAGGGAAAAGTAACGCTCCCCAAACACTGCCAAGGCGAGTTATAACGCTCCCCAGACACTACCTAGGTGAGTTATAACACTCCCCAGAAACTGTCCAGGTGAGTTAGTCTCTAAACTAACACTCTGTTTGCTAGCATTCCAGGAATTGAGCCACCTTTTTCGGCCCAGAGCCCGGGACACTGCCTAGAATGGAATGATCACTTAAAATTGGTAAGAATACAAGGAAACAAGGATGAAAAAGAAATAAACTGAACAATACCATAACCAAAACCCTACTAGCCATGACAGGTGTTTCGTCAAACATATCATCAACATGTAATCTACCGGTGTAAATAACATAATTAAGTGTAGGGATTTCATAGTTATCTGAGAATCGCTATGAACCATTGTTCCCTCATGCCATTTAATGCATTATCCTCCATTAAGTCATAGACACACTATCCATTCATATACAAGTAAAAACATGTTGAGATCCATACATAGTTTTTGTCATAAAATGTGCATATAACCAGCATACTAGGAACATAAATATAATAAACATATCAACCATAAAATCCATAGATACATCAGTACCTTTACACAGTGATTCCACCTCACGGGTGGACATCACCAAAAACCATCATCATATTAGTCTCCATCCAAGCCTTCCAGGGCTTCTAGAGTGTGTGTCCAACCAAGGCTTCCAAAACTAGTAACTCAACCCAGAACTTATACAGGGCTTCCATAGCATTTTTCCAACCAAGGTTTCCAGGACTAGTAACTCAACCCACCAAGGGCTTCCAGAGAATTTGTCTAGCCAGGGCTTCCAAGACTAGTAACTCAACCCAAGATGTTATAGAGCTTCCAAAGTGTTTGTTCAACCAGGGCTTCCAGGACTAGTAACTCAACCCAAGCTAAGGAAACATGAGAACCAAACAAAACAAAACAATGAAAGTAAACCCACAATCACCATGGCTATCCAGGAAATGGCAAGGCTAGGCAATCCATTGTCAATCTAGGAAATCATCCATGCCAATGACATATCACAACCAAGAACCCACATGCATATGCCATGCATGCCAAAAACAGTGAAGAAACCATATGTGCAACTCGGTACCTACAAGAAAATCTGATGTAGTTGTTGATGTCGATGCCTTCTTGCTCTTTCTTTCTCTTCCTTTTCCTTATTTCTCCAATAATTCAAGTATGTCACACCCTCCAAGAGTGCTCCAAGAAAACTCTAAGTATCCAAGAGTATGAGAGAGAGAGAATAGTGAGAGAGATCGAGAACTGAATTGAAAAAATGTTACAATGACCAAGCTTGCCCACTGATCGTCAGAAGCATTGTTATTAATGAGGCCTCTATTTTATTCATTTTCCATTATTTTCCTTCAATTTCCTCCTCACATGCAACCTATTATCTCTCACCTTCCTTTTCTCCTAATTTCCTTTATTTTCATAAATAAATTCCAATAAATTCCTCATGCCTTTCCAAATCCTTAGTCATTACCTTTGCCAATTTCCTTAGCCATAAAAAACAAAATGAACACCCACACTAGGATGTCTTTCCCAACATTTAGCTTGGAATATGTGTCCCATAATCCGTGGTATTTATATATCTTTACATGGAATTTTCACCAGGGCTATTACATGTGGGTGAAGGGTTTTCCATTGTAGTTCATTGTCGATAGCATAAGCCAAAATAACCTCATCTTAGTAGAGGTCATGAAGAGGTTGGTCCTACCAACCACACGTCATCCACAGTCATACACCATCGAGTGGCTTCACCAAGGACAATATCTTTGTGTCAGCCAGTTGTGCCACCTTCCATACGGCATCAAGCCCTTCACAGATGAGGTATTGTGTGATGTTTCTCCTCTTGAATTTTATGATGTATCATTACGCCAACCATACTTATGGAATCGTCATGTTGTGTATGAGTCTAGGCCTCACATTGTTATTATTTCTTTGGGAAATAAATTATACAGGATATCGAAGGTAGCACCACCTTCCGACATCTCTTTGATCTCTGCGAAGTAATGCAGTAAGATCATTTCCCAGACTGGGAAATTTGTCTTCCTTATGATTTTAACTCAGGGCAAGAAGAATATTGTGGCCACATCCACAACCTCAAGTTAGGGCTCTTCTGCCTGACAACAGCAGATGGACAAGGTCATGGAGGAGTACAGGGACATCTTCACCTCACCCACAGGGGTACCCCTACACTGTCAGGTCAAGCGCTCCTTCGATCTAACCTCAGCCACGTCACTACCCAATTGACCGATCTACCGACACTTTTTTATGGAGAACAATGAAATTAAGAGGCAGATTCAAGAGTTGTTGCAGAAAGAGCACATCAGGCCAAGTTCATCACCCTGTGGAAGCTTGATCATGTTGGTAACAAGAAAGATGGCACTTGAAGGCTTCACTATCCAAAATAGGTATCCAATCCCATGGATTGGTGACCTTCTGGACCAGCTCAAGGTGGGGACAAATATTTCAACAAAATTGATTTGAAGTCCAATTGTCACTAGGTGCCAATCGAACCCTCTCATGTGTGGAATATTGAATTCAAATCCAAGGAGGGACTTTTCGAATGGTTGGTCATGCCTTTCAGGTTAATGAATTCCCCCACAACATTCATGAGGCTGATGGATGACATCTTGCAGCCCTTCACTAAATCATTCATGGTAGTGTATTTGGACAACATCCTGATCTTCAGCCACAGTTGGGAAGAGCACCTACACCATATTCAGAAGGTCCTCCAAACCCTGCGACAAAACAAGTTGTGTGCCAATTTGGAGAAATGCACTTTTGGTATGAGCCAGGTTCAATATCTGGGGTACATCATTGATGAGCGGGGTATGCATGTGGACCCAACCAAGATATAATTTATTTGAGATTGACTAGCCCTAACCACTCTAACAGAGCTACGCAAATTTCTTGGTCTTCCCAATTTCTACCACGGGTTTGTGTTGGGTTCCTCTCATATCACTTGGCCTTTGATTCAAGTCACCAAGGATGGAGTGAAAGAAAAGTTCTTTTGGCTAGAATCCCAACATAAGGTGTTTTTCTAGTTGAAGAATTGCCTCTTATTTGCACCATTTCTCACATTACCAGACCTGCAGCAACCATTTGAGATTGAGACAGATGCCTTCGACAATGCTATCAGGGTAGTTCTTACTTAGCAGGGGAATTCAATGGCATATCATAGTGAGACACTCCAAACACAGTCTGAAAGTATCCCACCTATGACAAAGAGATGTATTCCATTATGCAGGCCTGCAGACAGTGGAAGAATTACATTCTGGGGAAGAAAACAGTCATCCACACAGACCGCCAACCCATATAGTTCGTACAAACACAAGGAAAGTTGCAGAACGGTCGCCATCATAAATTTTCCACATATCTACAATAGTTTCATTTGAACATTAAGTACAAGAAAGGCAACAATAATAATGTTGCAAACTATCTCAACCGGCCATTGGTTATGGCGTTGACCACTGCGTTCGACTCGTGTGGAAATGATACTTTGGGGTGGCCAAATCTTTACAAGAGGGATCCTGAATTTAGCAACACATACTAGATGCTCCTGGAAGGCAAGAAAGTTCGATATTTCCACCTCTAAGGCACACTATTATGCCACCTGGGGCACCTCTATGTTCCTTTGAGCGAGCATGCCAAGATGACTTGGGAGGCACACTACAGTTAGGTCGCTGGACATTTCGAAGTAGAGAAAATAGTGGTAGTTTTTCATAAGTATTTTTATTGGTCATGCCTTCGACGGGATGTTGGGAAGTAAATTAGATCATGCACTACCTGTGGCATTGTGAAACCGACAATCAAGAAGCAAGTCATATACACTCCTATGCCTACTCCCAGGCAGCCTTGGGAATCCATCTCCATGGATTACATATTGGGCCTTCCTTCTACTAAGCATGGAAATGACTACGTTTTCGTGGTTGTCGACAGATTCTCTAAGATGACAATTCTGGTAGCCTACAAGAAGAGTTTTACAACAAAATCCAATGTTAAGATATTCTTTGAACAATTGTGGGTACGCTTTAGGATCCCACATTCCATTATCTCAGATTAGGACAACAAGTTCCTAAATACATTTTGGTCAAGCCTTTGGTCGATGTTAGATACCAAGCTCACTAAGTCCATGACCTTCCACCCCCAAAATGATGGCCAAACAAAGGTCGTCAATAGGAATATTGTGCACATTCTGCGCATGTAAAACTCAAAGCATCCACACGCATGGGATGAAATATTCCCCTATAACCAACACAACTACAACAGAGCTCTCCATAGCTCAACTAGCCACAACCACTTTCAGGTGGGATTAGGATTCCAGCCATTATGTCCCATTGATGTGGCCATACCATTTGCAGCTACTAAGGCAGACTCGGCTCATGTCCATTCCAAACCTGGCAGGACTAACTGTTACACAACATTTTGTCACTGTCCCTGTACTCCACGTACCTTGATCCTGGAGGACCTCTATAGTGAACCCGCATGCTTTGCCTTCATGAAGAAACTCCCATTATGTCCCTCTTCATGAGCAGATCAATTCCCTTTTGCACCATTTCCCCTAAAACTTATGTCTTTCCCAGTTTACAAGACTGATGCTAATGACCTTTATCTCCCCCGCGCCGATGTGCAGAGATTAGCACTATCCCTAGCATCGACCAGAGCAACTGAGCTGTGTTCCAGTCGCGCCGGTCCTGTTATGGAATTTTTTTTAAATTAGGAGCTGAAGCTTCTAGCTCTAGAAGCTTCGTAATGGAAGTCTGGTAAATGGTTTGGCCGGATGGGGTCGAGGATGTTAGTTTGGGATCCTTTCCCCTATAATGATGGAACTACCTCAAGGGATAAGACCTTCTCACATGAGAAGAGGATCCATTCATCCTATATAAACCTCCCTTCTTCCCAAACACAAGCTAGTGTTAATGTTGGTGTGCTAGTGCTATTTTGGTTTGGAGTAGACAGCAAGATATTACTAGTTGTAGCTATCTAGTTGTGTGAGGGAGAAGTGTGATTTGGTTTGGAGTGAAGCCTAAAGGGAAGAGCCTTAAAACTATTGTGGATTGAGTCCATCATGGGATGCTAGCAGAAGTGTGTGGGAACCTGGTCTTGTCAGAGGAGGACTGCAACGTCAAGAAAATGGTTGTAATCTCTCTTTGATATTAATATATGCAACTATAAATTGATTTCCTACATGATTTGTCATCTTACATATTCATGGCTTAATGTTTCTTGACTTGTTAAGTAGGTTGAATTACAATTTTCCTATTATCACGGTCGTTGTTTGTTTTTGTTTACTTGTTTCAGGTGCTTGAAGAAGGAAGCAAGAGAGAGCTGGAGCGAGAAAGCAAGGACATCATCAAATGGGATAAGCGGACTAAGAGGTAGGCCCTCTTAATTGGTTATAACCTAAGGAAATCTTCAATAGAATGTATCTGTTGTGGCTAGACCCATTATCGGGCTAGAGGAATTTGTTTGTGTCCGCACTTATAATTTTACTTCACCACAAATTGGCGACTCCATTGGGGATCCCAATCCTTTTGTTTGTCTTGGATTTCATGATTTCATGAGAACTTTTCTAGTTCCACTTTTTCCCTTTGATTCTGTTTCTTTTCTCCTGCTTACTAGCCTGAGTCTAAAATTCATAGTAGCAGATCTGGTCCCTGTTTCAAAAAAAAAAAAAAATCCTTAGCTCCCTCGATCAGAGCACTTAATTTGCTGACAGTCGCGCTAATCAGCATGGGTTGCTGAGAAATAGTCGCGCCGACCAACCTCTACCGCTTTTTGTTAGTTAGGCAGTCACGCCAATACCTGTAAGTGAATATTAGGGCCTAACCCCGATCTTGGCTAGTGTGTTCTGCTCTTGTGATTTTGACCCCGTAAGCCTTTTGGACCGTTTTCTCCCTAATTAGAAAGCTACTTTTCATTTGGTTTTGTTTTCTTGTTGGCTTATCACCTTTTTTCTTGCTTGATTGATTCATTGAGTGGTCAACGACACTAGGGCATCTAGTTTGTCGTCCATTTAGCAGTTTGTGAACTCAGTAAGTCAGGTTGTAGGTGTACTTACTCCTTGCATTTCATTTTTTGGTCCTTTTACGACTTTGACCTCTTTTACACAAGTTTGAAAAGTTTTTGTTTGCTTGCCTAAATGTTTCTTTTCCAGCAATGGATTACGTTGCTTGTCTTGTGGTTGGTAAAGTCGTTGTTTCATTAGTTTGAATGAGTTTCTCTTTTCATGTGTTCATCTGCTTGAAGAGCTTATTGTCTTGATAATTTTTTTCACTGAAGAATTATATGTGAAAAGTTTGTTTCGTTGTTTCATGGGAAAAGTATGAAATTGTAGCTTGTTGCATCATTGTGCTACGATAGCTTGCATCATTAAAAGACTAGAATTGCATTGGCATTTGAAAAATGAAGAGAACTCTTTTGCTTTTGAAAGGACTAATAGATAAGTTCTTGTCAGGAAATTAGGAATTGGAATGCATTTTTCATTAGTTTATTTTTTTTTTAAAGTAAGGTACTGAAAGATCATTTCGTTTTCAATTGCTTGATTGTTTGCATTTGATTGAGTAGTTTCTACCCTCTCTAGTGTAGGCATTTCGTTGAATTGAAAGGGCCTTGTCTCATTTAGTTTCATTTAAGGTTTTTCGAGTCGCATCGCTAAGACCTGAAACTGAAACATAAATCAAGATAAAATTTAAAATGAATTCAATTAACCTAAGGCGCATTTGACATTAACGATCATATCTAGAAGGTCTAGGCTAGAGACGTGTTCTGACGTCTTTAAACCTAGCAGCTGTCATTAGCTTCAGCATTAGATAGCGCTAGTACAGATTTGTGCTCCCCGTACCGTCGAGTATATAATGGGAGACCCCTCTAGGCTGCAATCCTTTTATCCCTAGGAAGCTGAGTCGACCGCCTTGCAAACATGATACACCGAACACAACATTCGGGGAGATTGCATGCTCGTACTTCTCGGTTCGCCGAGAGGTATTCTGTAGTTCACGGTTGCTTGGTAATCCTGTTTACCTAGATCATCCAGAGCAGTCATTTGATCTTTTTGACTCATTAAACTTAAAAGATCATTTAAGCACTTGTCCTTTTGAGCTCATTTCCAATCGAAAGCGATAGAGTCATCTTTGTTTCTTTCTCGACTCTTAAAAAATGAAAGAGAACCAATCTTTTATGTGTCTTAATAATTGATTGCCCACGATCCAAAAACACCCTGTTAGTCTTTTCTAAGACCAAAGTGTGAGTGTCCTTAAAATAACATTTTGAAGCCTTGAAGTTAATTTTTCTATCAACAAAGACAAGGTCATCGTGGCTGAACCATCTAGTTCACCCAGTTCCTCTTCCTCTCCTCCGTCTAAAATATTGTCTGAGGAGTCGTTTCCTAAGTTACCAGAGTCACTCGAGGACCAAGGTGTTGAACTTGGAATTGTTCTGAGCATTCAACCTTTTTCATCTCATCCTCTGCCTACTTTCGATACTGGGTCATCTGCTGATCTTGGCCCGGAATCTCTAGACAATCCCGTTCAAACTCCAGAGAACTCACTAACCACTGACGGTCAGCTTGGACTGGTTATCTACCCTCTGAATCCTCTGTTTGACCCTGTTGTGATATCACCGCAGCGTCCTTACAGTCCGTATGACCAGCCAGGTGTTCCTTTGGAACTATCCCCTCGTACTTCTTTGGCCATTCGTCGTCGTTTGTTTCCAGACATGGAACCCGAAGGTGATGCTCCAGTCACCTCTCTGGATGAGTCTAAAGTTTCTACTCCACACATTGTTGAGGGGGAAGAGCTGCCTTTTCCTCCTGAGGGTTTCCCCTATTCAGGGGGTATTCTCACTAGTTTGCCACCCAACTATGTGTTTTTGGCATATTTGGTTTCAGGTACACCTAGTGCCTCATCACTTTACCATAACCCTGTTTGGGCGTTAGGCGCCATGCCTACTTTAGGTTCATTCGTTATGAACACAACTTCCCAACAGGTTGTTACCTTAGTCCCGGTGCAACCCACCATTATGAATACCCTTATATTGTCAATACCAGTCACCCATCAGGCACAACCGACAGTTTCAAAGAATGTCTCTGTCAGTTCCTTTGTCCCTCTAGTCAATGGCCAATCTGTGCCACCGCTTGGGGGGGAAAACCTGAATGTTTCTGTGGTGTCAGGTGCCACTAATGTGAGCAACTCACAAGCTCACATGCTTGGTGTAAACCAGCCTTCTTCTGATATAATTCATAACCCTGCTGACCCTACTGGATTAAGCAATGTCTAGTACCAATAGGTTCATAATCCTATTGGTCCCTCTGGATCAAGCAATGTCCAATATCAGCAGCCCTATGAGGCTCAGGTCCAATACCAAAATCCTTACGTTCCATATGGTTCTCAAGGAATGGTTAATCAACCCTACACCCTCCAATCTAGGCAGTACATCCAGCCTGGCTATGGCCAGATTCAGTTCGGAAATTTCCCAGGCACTGTTCAAGTACCCTTGTAGTAGCAAGGACAACCTCTACAACAATAAGGGAAGCCTTTACCAGGCATCCTTTATTACCACAAGGGCAACCTTTGTTGCGGCAAGGACTCTCCACGCAACCGCAAAGGCAAATGATCCCGCAGCAAGGTAACTGCAACAACTGCAAGGTCAACCCTTACAACAGTTGCAGCAAACTGCGCAGCAGCAGATGCAATATGCTCTGCACACCTCTCAACCCATGTCCTCGCAGGGCCAACCTCTACAACCCCAGGGACAAATTTCGCAACTGCAAGGTCAACCCTTTCAACAACAAAACCAACGAGGGTAGAAACAACCCTTGTATACATATCAATAGGGTCAACCCTTGCAGGGGCAAGGTCAAGGTCAAATCTTGCACCACCAGGCTGAAAATCCTCATGTCCTAGGTCAACAAGTTCAAATTATTGTTGGCCAAGGGAAGCAGGTACAAAATCCTTATGTCCAAGGGCAACAAGTGTATCAACCTTATGCCCAAGGACAACAGGTCCAAAACCATCTTGTTCAAGGACAACAGGTTCATCACCCATATGTTCAAGGACAACAGGTCCCATATCCATATGTCCAAGGTCAACAGGCTCAACAGCCTTTTAACCCGTACGTTTCTTATCAGCAACCTATGGCCAGACAGTTCTAAGGTATTCAAGGTCAAAATCCTCCCTATGGTCAAGGTAATCCGCAATGGGGGCAGCCTCAAATGCCATGTGGCCAAAATCCTTACAAGTAGGGATGGGCTCCTCCATATGGACCCGCTTATTGACCTCCCATGCCTTTTAACACCCAATTTCCATTCTTGGCTACACTCGAGTTGCCAGATGTATCTCGCCTTACGAATGATCCAATCCTTCATTCACTGTACTGGCCTCCAGTGCTATCCAAGATACCAAGTGATTGTCCAAAGTTCGATGGGAAAGCTAAAGAAGATCCTCAAGCCCATGTGATGACATATCACCTCTGGTGCTCGTCGAACTCGTACGTGGACAATTCCATTCGTCTCCGTCTTTTCCAACGAACCCTCATGGGTGCTGCAACGAAGTGGTACATCGAGCTACCTCGAAGTACTTACCATGACTTTAACTCTTTAGCCATGGCTTTCCTCACGCATTTTCAGTTGTCGGTTCGCTATGAAACTGGCACCTATTTGCTTACATCACTTAAGCAAGATACTGTGACACACATCTCTAATCACATCCATGAATGGAGACGTAGACGTTGCCTGATCAAATTTGAGATTGTTGATCAGTTTCTCACTGAATGGTTCACCAAATCATTCGTGGCCCCAATTTCTCGTGATATAGCTATGGGTGGATGCGTCATTGAAGAGCAATCCATCGCTCGTGCCCAGTACTTGGATCTAGTTTACTCTCAATTTGACACTTTGTACGAGTTATTACCCAATGCTCCGCAGCCATCATCCAATCCCACAGTATTAAAGTCACCAGTTGTACCTCCCGTTGATGGAGTTATTAGTTCAGTACCCTCGACCCCTACTAAAAATTCTTCCAAACAGAAGTCGGTCTCAAATGATGTTCCTAATAGTTCATCCCAGAATCCACCTGGCCCTGGTAAAACCTCAAAGGTCCACGTTGTCTAGTCTACCACAACAGACAAATCCTTGAAAGGAAAGAAGAAAGGCAAAGGAAAGGGTAAAGCCGATAACCTGAAACAGGGTCCTCCCAAATCATCTGCTAGCAAATCTTCGCAACGGAAACCTAAGTATCCATGCCTCATTTGCGAGGAAGATCACTACACTAAGGATTGTCCCTGATGATCTGAAGTTAGTCGCTTGCTCAAAGGGACCCCCTCTGTCCTCAAAGAGCCATTTTTGTCTCAGAAAACCCAAATGGTAGACCAACCCCAATCTGTTGCCTTTGGATCTCAAGTGTTCATGATGATTACGCCTGTTAATGTGGCTACTAGATCGAAAGACTATCAAACTCCTGCTTCGACATCTGGGAAAGAGAAAGAAGCTGCACCTCCTTCTTTTACCCCTAGTTCTGGCCCTCTTCATATTACGCGCCCTAACCTAGATTCCACTATGCGACCACCCTCTCGAGGTGTGTTGCGGAAATCTTCGTATAATCCCAACGCCTGAGCTGCTCAACACTATAATATTGTTGAGGATTTGCCTCAGGCATTGTCAGCCATGTTGTCTCTCGAGGTACGCCAAAACTGCCCATCGCAGTGGAAATCTTTGCTGTCAGCTATCGGGGGCATCGATCCCACTGATTCCAATTTGATATGTTTTGATCTAGAGAACCATGTTCTATGTCTCCCTCATCAAATTGCCTTTCTTATTCAGGTAATCATCAATGAGAAGACCATCCACCGGACTGTCATCAATGAAGGTGCTTCCACCTGCATCATGTCAACTGCATGTTGGAAGGCTATTGGTTCTCCTGCTTTGAACCAATCTTCGAACACTTTGGAAGCTTTCGATGGGCGTGATTCACGACCCTTCGATGTCTTACCTAACCTTGCCATCACCCTGGAAGGCAAGACAGTGCAAGTCGAAGTAGAAATTGTTGACGCCAATCTCAATTATAATCTTCTACTCGGCCGAAGTTGGACCCATGCCATGCATGTTGTGGCCTCCTCTTTATTTCACGTGATTCATTTTCCCCATCAAGGGAAGATTGTCACTGTCGACCAATTGTCTTTCTTTTCCTCTTCCTCCTCAGATGGCAATGTTCCGTATGTCAAGCACACTGGTGCTCCCTATGAGAGTGTGGGGGCAAGTCTTTTCAAAGATTCTGCCTTAATGGGAATTTTTCCACTCCCACCTCCTCATGTTTCCTCTGTCAACATGATCTTGGTCAAATCTGATCCTTGGGTCGTACCTTCACCAAATCTTGTTGATGCCTGGGGCGAGATTATGCTGCTTAGTCCCGCCGAAGTCAATTACGTGGAAATTGTTTTGGCTTCGAACTTTGCATCCTCTGATTCTTTTATGTCGAAGACCTCTCTCGACATGTACTCTCAATCCCCGTGGCTTGGCACTTTGGAATCGCCTAATCCCTTAGACGAGACCTTCCTTGTTGATGAAGGTATCATAGAAGTCATGTCTCTTGAGGAACCACCTTGGATCGATACTCATCATCACTCCTCGTTCCTGCCTCGCCCGACGATCATGTCTAACGTTTTCGAATAGTCCTCTTCTCCATTTCTGCTACTGATTGTTACTCACGATGTATGGTTGAAAGGAAATCTGGGTAATATTACCCAAACAATGTCGATTAACATTTCTATCAAACCCAGTATCGTTGAACACATTCATATTGGGGTATCTTGTTCTCCAGATGAGATCAAGACATATACTCATCTTTTTCAGGAATTCCGTGATGTGTTTGCGTGGTCCTACAAAGAAATGCCCGACATTGATCCTATCATTGTAGTGCACAAAATACCAACGTATCTACACGCAAATCCCGTTCGCCAACAGCTTCGCCTGGTGCACCCTAGGAAGGTCGCCGCTATTAAGGGTGAAATTGAAAAACTTCTCAAAGATAGGTTCATCTATCTCATCCCCCTTACAAACTGGGTGTCCAATATTGTCCTGGTGACTAAAAAACAGGGCACGATCCACGTTTGCGTCGATTATCGAGATCTCAATCGTGCCTGTCCTAAAGACAACTATCCTACTCCCTTCATTGATCAAATCATTGATGAATGTGCTGGGAGCGAGATATTTTCCTTTATGGACGGTTTTTCTGGTTACAACTAGATCAACATCGCACCGGCCGATCAAGAAAAGATAGCTTTTATCTGTCTGTGGGGTACGTTCGTGTACAAGAAGCTCCCTTTCGGCCTCAAAAATCCTGGAGCCACGTTTCAGTGGGCGATGTCCTATGCATTTCATGATATTCGCAACATTGTCCAACCTTACTTGGATGACCTTCCCTCTCATTCTCGTAAGCGCCAAGATCACCCAGACCATCTTCGGCAGATTTTTCTACGTTGTAGACACTATAACGTTCGGTTAAACCCGCACAAATGTGTTTTTTGCGTAGAATCAGGACGACTCCTCGGCTTCATTGTTTCCAAGGACGGTATTCGCCTTGTTTCGCTAAAAGTCAAGGCCATTGTAAATTTACCCCCTCCATATTCACTGCACCAACTCCAAAGCCTGCAAGGAAAGGCCAACTTTCTCCGTCATTTTGTAACCAATTATGTCGGGCTAGCTACAGGATTTACCCGGTTGCTAAAACAAGGAACACCCTTTGTATGGGACGAGGTGGACCAAAAATATTTTGACGATCTCAAGGTCATCCTCATAAATGCTCCTCTGTTGCACCCACCAGACTATTATCGAGATTACTTCCTTTACCTAGCCGAAGCCCCTAGCACCATTGTTATGGTCTTGGTCCAAGACGACGACGAAGGCAATGAACATTTGATCTACTACCTTAGTCGGAATCTCATCGACACTGAAACGCGTTATGAACATGTCAAGAAGTTGCCTTTGGCTGTCGTCCAAGTTGTTCAATGCTTTCGACACTATATCCTTTTGCGCACGACTACAGTGATTTATGAATGCAACTCCATGACCTATATCCTGTTTCGTTAGTTTCTGGGGGGCAAATATTCTAAATGGATCGTGATCCTGCAAGAATTTGATTTGGTATTTACTACGGCCAAATATAAGAAGTCACTTGTTTTCGCCGAATTGATTTGTTCCCTTCCCTCCAAGTCTCTCCCCACTGATGCAGATGAACAACTTCCGGATGAGACCCTCTTTCTGATTAGCACCCTTGATTCATGGTACAGTGATATCATCATGTATCTCCAGACATCCATGTTCCAGTCTGCGTTGACCAAGGATGATCACCGCAGGATTCGGCATCACTCCCAACCCTACCATACTATTGGCGATACTTTATACCATGTCGATGTCGATTCAGTTCTTTGTTGATGCCTTACGATCGAGGAAGATGAAAGAGTTCTCAATGATTGCCACTCCGGGGCATGTGGTGGTCATATTTCTGGTTACGCTACAGCTAAAAAAATCCTTCACACTGGTTATTTACAGCCATTTATCTTTAAAGACTGCATGCTTGCTATTCGCAAGTGCCACGAATGCCAAATTTACCAATGCAAGATGCGTGCCCCACACGCTCACCCACACCCCGTCATTACCGTTGGTCCTTTTGCCATATGGGGCATCGATTGTATGAAATGTAACCCTCATTCGGCCGGGGGGCATGGATATATTATCATCACTGTGGATTATTTCACCAAATGGGCCGAAGTGATGCCTACATACTCTGCAGATGGTAAGATGGCGGCTCAATTCCTTTTCAACCATGTTATTTCCAGGTTCGGCGTACCTCAAGCCATTGTCACAGACCATGGCTCCCATTTCAGAGATTACATGATGGTTGAGCTGACATCTGCATTGGGCTTGTGCCACGATGGCTCGACCCCATATTACCCTCAGGCCAACAGCCAAGTTGAAGCCGTGAACAAAGTCTTGGTCACAATGCTTCAGTGTACTATTGGGATGCACAAGTAAAATTGACATCTCATGCTCTTTTTAGCTCTATGGGCCTACCAAACCTTAACCAAAGACACAACTGGTTTCACA
The DNA here is from genome assembly GCA_031772625.1 of Pinus tabuliformis. NCBI lineage: Eukaryota > Viridiplantae > Streptophyta > Pinopsida > Pinales > Pinaceae > Pinus > Pinus tabuliformis. Next base: position 819,468,084 of record CM062814.1, read on the forward strand.
CAATTCTAGCTGGTCTATGGTCTGGAAGTAACATTGCCGATTGAATGTGAGATTCCTTCACTCAAGTTAGCTGTGGAACTCCTCCCCGAAACATCACCTCAAGAGGAACACCTCTTATATTTAGAACGATTGGACGAGACTCGCCGTTTCGCCACCTTTATCATTGAAGCATAAAAGAAACGGGTCAAATCCCATTTAGATCAGTCGGTCTCCCCTCGCGCGTTCTCTAAGGGTGGTTTGGTCTTACTATATGACCAAGCTAATGATAAGTTGGGGGTAGGCAAGTTCGAACCCATGTGGCATGGGCCCTACATCGTGAAATGCATTTTGCAAAAAGAAGCCTATGATCTTATTGATTATGAAGGAAATCCTCTCGATAAGCCCCGAAACGGGCTTTACCTCAAGAAGTACTATGCTTAGGTCATCTTGCATGATTACTTGTGTACATTAGAATTTCATTCATTTTTGTACAGTGTGGTTTTGTGTGATAGTTTTCAAAAGATTTCCTGTTTATTATGCTTTTCTTGCTTTGCAGATGTCTGCGACTCCCCACATTGGTTTCGTTGATGGTGCTTGCCATAGTACCCAGAACCTATCATCCGTGGCATGGGCTATTTATGACTCTAACGGTGAGTTGATTGACCTTCAAGGTATCTATCTAGGTCGGACAACAAACAACATTGCTTAATACAGTGCAGTCATCGAATTGTTGTCAGAAGCCATTGCTCTAGGCATCAGAGAATTGGTTGTCAACCTGGATTCATAGCTTGTCGTCCTTCAACTCAACAGGTAATATTCCATCAGAAACCCTCAAATATTGAGAATGTATCTTTGTATCCATCTATTGAAAAGACATTTTGATTACATTACGTATCATCATATTCCTAGACGCATGAATACATTGATAGACGCATTAGCTAATAATGTGTTGGATAGACATTTACCAAACATGTGAAAAGATAAAACAAACCATTTGTACCATAGGTGTTAATGTTCGATACATCAGAACCCCAAAAAATAAGATGTGTGTCCAAAATAACATCGGCAGCTGACAAGCCTCATGTGTTCGCGGCACGCAGGCCTCAAAAAATGTAAGTGTTGGACCTAGGAACTAATCAACATGGTGATCGTGGTAGCATGATACGGCTCATGCAACACAAGTCAGCAATCGGCAGATCTGATCCGAGACTCCCACCATGTGTCTCTGGTACTACGAGGAATGTCTCCTGCCCAAGAATACTCTGAGATACCACAAGTCAACCCCTGAAGGTTCTCTCGTGATCTCCTCCTCATTGTCACTCCCCTCCTGATAAGGAGCGACATCATTGATAAGGTGGGGGACACGCTTGGCTATTGGGGACATCCCAACAGGCTGCTCTGGTCCAACGTCTGCATTAACAAGAGAAACGTTATAAGCACATATATACCAAAAACAATTAAAAAATCTCAAAATTAAAAATTTAGATTTTTTACCTTCATCATCGAAGTCTTCCCCATCTGGTAAGGGCATATCTGGATCTCCATGGAAATCAGTACCACTGTATGGCCAGTCCTCCATAACGATCTTTTGTTGTCGTAGACATGAAAAGAATGCAGGTCGGTATGACATGTGTTGACCCCCAGTGATCCTGGGCATCAACGGCTCCAGCGGACCATCCGCGGATCACGTGGCATAAGAGGATCTACCTTAGTCAGCTGATACTGGAACAGTGGTACCCATTCCAAGAAAAAGGTCACAAGCACAGATCCAAAGAAAAGTTGCTTCAGATTTACCCCCTTAGCTTTGGACAGCTGGCGCTTGATGTTGATCTTCATGGCCTCTACCCAGTTGAAGATCGTAGGAGTTGTACAGTCAATAGCATAAAGGAACCTCGACTTGTTGGTATCATGTTTTGCCTGGGACCCCGCCACTCTGTTGAAGGTCAACAAAAGCACTCCCAGTGTCAGATCCCGAACACTGGAAATCTCTATCTTCCCACTTTTGGATTTCAAGGCCTCAGGGTAGTGTTCAGCAAGCAAGGAACATATGTTTGCCCCAATCAGTCGTGACTCGTACAAGTTCACTGGTTCGCCTCTACGGGACAATCCAATGATGAAGTATATATCTGAAGTTTCCAACTCCATCTCTTGGTCACCATTGGAAAAAATCTCCTGATTAATGTCCCAAAGGCTAATCAGGTACCAAAGCAACTCGGGCTAGGCCCACATCCCTGGCGTGAGAAAGAATTTGAGGAGCCTGCAAGCCCTCAAAGCCTCTAGGCAGTTTGGGTCATTCATTGCCTGGGTGTCAACATCCTCATGTTCCCGTTCTTTCCAATCCACCATTTTCAGCGATTCTTTCCTAAAAAATCCATTAATTTGTGTCAACAATCATGCTTGGCCCCTAAAATTTAAGTTTAAACGGTGAATTTTTGAGGAAATAGGGTTTTTCCCTATTCACGGTATTAGAGCGCCTGTTTTAAAAACAATTGTGCCAAATGGCACGACTGGCTTTGTTAATCACCCTCGGTCGGCGGCGCGATTCTGTGCCCATAAGTCACGCCGATCGAGGGCAAAAAAGTTTTTCAAAAACCCCCTCAAAAAACTAAAAAATCGCTAAAAAAATAAATAAAGGACATGAAAATGGAGCTCAGGGCTTTAGCTATTACCTGGAACTGGCAGCTCGTCGATTGACCTCTCGGATCTCCCGTAGTCTGCTTCGGAACAATTAGGGCAAAAGTGAGTAAAAAGTTTTCACAGCAAGGTAAAATGGTAAATGGTAAAAATATATTTACTTTTCTCCTTTTAATTCATTTTTTCATGAAAATATCAGGTTTTTGTAAATATTTTGACCTATTTTGTCTCAAGAACTGGATAATACACTTTACCTTTTTTGTGCAACGACAGGTGATGGATGTTCGACGATGATGACGAGTCACGTTTCAGCTCTTTTCTTGACTCGTTAAACTCATATGAAAATATTGCCGAGTGTTTTTCCCTTTTGACTCGTAAAAGAAAATAAAATGGGGGGTCCGCTTTCAGCTCTTTTCTGACCCTTTAAAAGCGAAAAGATGGTCGAGCCCTTGTCGTTTCGAACTCGTTAATGGATGCAAAACATCATGTGCCCAGTATAATTTTACCCCTTTTTCGGGCTGGGAGGCACTATTTACGAAAATGGTACTCCTTGAATGAAATGGTCAAGCAGTTCTCTCAAGTATATTTTTCTACCTTTTCGGGCTTGAGAGACACAAATGTACGAAAAGGGAACATGTGGAGTTTTCTTTTTTGTGTCTTTTTCAAACTCTCTAAGCATGAAAAAGATATCGAGTTACACCTTTGTCGGACTCATTAAACTATTAAATGACATCAGATTCGTCACCATGACAAACGTGAGCTTCTCCTTCCTAGGGCATGTTAAAATTACTAGGTTGGATTCGTCCAAAGAATGAACTTACAATGCAATCATATGCTATCCCCTTCAAGCTTGCAATTAAAAAGTAATTGGGGTACCTGCCAGAAATGGTGGGAGAAAATTTGGAAATCCAATCAGTTGTGTCGACAGCTCACTCTTGAACATGACACTTTCTGTTTCGTGTCGGGTTGGGATATCCTCCTTTTTATCATTGACCTTCTTGGGTTGGGCCATTCATTTTTTCCTTCCATTTGATCTCTGCCACATCATCATGACCACCGATCCTATGGATCCAAAAGCTGCCAAACTTCCAGTCGTGTCGCCGATATGTTCAAGAGTTGTCCTTTTGCAGTTACACTTACCTCTGATTCTTTTTATCATCCAAAATCATTTTTGCATCCTTTCATCTCATTTCGATGATGTGGGAAACATTATGGCCCTCCTTTGACATGGTCGTTTCCCATCGAATTCAACTCATTATCTGGGAAATTGACTGAGAGACTCCCTTCCAATGCCTTAGAGCTTGCATGCCCTAATGGCAAGTTCTTCGCACTTGCTGCCAAGTTCACATCATTGGCTTTCGATCGAGTGATTTCACGGACGTTTGACTTCAGTTCCTCTATTCACATTCTGTGGATTGTGCTGATAGTACCTTAAGGACCATTGTCATTATTGGTGGTTGCTCTCACGCTTGTTAACATTTTACATCATTGACTAGTAATCAAGCGACTTTCTAGCATGTTCGACATCAATACATCTATTCACATGTTAGAATTTGTACTTTGATTGGGTTATGTTGGAGTGCAAGACCCTAGACTCAGATCACAAAAGACCAGGCTGTGAAGTGATGTGACTTGATTATGATGATATGCATGTCTCTTTCAGATGGATGGCTACGACCATACCTTGGTTTCATTTTGATCCTCTTTGACAGATGGCTACGCGCATACCTGGATCTAGTTACATGATCATTCTCTGGATGGCTGTGTCCATGCCACGATTCATGTATCATTTGACAGAGTTCTCAGTTATGTATATGTATCTGTACTTGCTTGCAGGTTTTCCGATGGCAGACTATGGTTCCCCGCACTGATTCATAAAGCATTTCATCCCTCACTCTATCTCGGACTTCACGCTTTAGGGGGCATCTGTTACATAGAATTTTGTCACTATCCCTGTACTCCCCGTTCCTTGATCTTGGAGGACCTCTACAGTGAACCCCGCATGCTTTGCCTTCATGAAGAAACTCCCATTATGTCCCTCTTCATGAGCAGATCAATTCCCTTTTGCAGCATTTCCCCTGAAACTTCTATTTTGCCCAGTTTACAAGACTGATGTTAATGACATCTGTCTCCCCCAAAATGATGTGCAGAGATTAGCACTATCCCTAGCACCAACCAGAGCGGCTGAGTTGTGTTCTAGTCGTGTCGGTCCTGTTATGGAAATTTTTTTAAATTAGGAGCCGAAGCTTCTAGCTCTAGAAGCTTCGTAACGGAAGTGTGGTAAATGGTTTGGCTAGCTGGGGTCAAGGATGTCAGTTTGGGCTCCTTTCCCCTATAATTATGGAACTACCTCAAGGGATAAGCCCTTCTACCATGAGAAGAGGATCCATCTCCCATCCATTCATCCTATATAAACCTCCCTTCTTCCCAAGCACAAGCTAGTGTTAATGTTGGTGTGCTAGTGCTATTTTGGTTTGGAGTAGACAACAAGCTATTACTAGTTGTAGCTATCTAGTTGTGTGAGGGAGAAGTGTGATTTGGTTTGGAGTGAAGCCTAAATGGAAGAGCCTTAAAACTATTGTGGATTGAGGCCATCATGGGATGCTAGCAGAAGTGTGTGGGAACCTAGTCTTGTCAGAGGAGGACTGCAACGTCAAGACAATGGTTGTAATCTCTCTTTGATATTAATATATGCAACTATCAATTGATTTCCTACATGATTTTTCATCTTACATATTCATGGCTTAATGTTTCTTGACTTGTTAAGTAGGTTGAATTACAATTTGTCTATTATCACAATTGTTGTTTGATGTTGTTTACTTGTTTTAGGTGCTTGAAGAAGGAATCGAGAGAGATCCGGAGCGAGCAAGAAAGGACATCATCAAACGGGATAAGAGGACTAAGAGGTAGGCCCTCTTAATTGGTTCTAACATAATGAAATCTTCCATAGAATGTATTTGTTGTGGCTAGATCCATTATCAGGCTAGAGGAATTTGTTTGTGTCCGCACTTATAAGTTTACTTCACCACACTAAAAGCTTCATTGGGTGCATTCAATACATCCTCCAATAGGTCCATGACATATTGGACAAAGCCAATTCTAAGTACAGGTAGTGTCCTGATCAGCTTCGGGTGCCACACAAGTTTTAAGTGGGCCACAAAGTTTGATTACGTTTGTAGAAGGAGCGCCTCACTAGGCCCCACCGCAAGCTTCACCCGCTCCGATATGGGACATATACCATCACCAAGGTTGTAGGGGACAATGCATTCAAGCTCAACATTCCACGTTTCTTGTTTTGCACCTACAATTCAATGTGGACCGAATGCGACGATACTTTCCCCCATTGTTAGACACATGCGACGTTGTTGAGAAGCTGACACCAATAGATCTCAACCCAATTTACATCAAATAGGCCACAACTGACAGGATCATGGACAGACAGATCTATAACACTCACTAGCAGAGGATCCATCTATATCGAGTTGTCAAAGTAGGCCAACTCCTTCACCAAGGAAAGTGGTTCACTAGGGACAAGGTTAAACAAAAATTTCCTCACCTCATGGAGGCTCTGCACACAATGGGGACCATTACTTCCTAAGGGAGTAAGACTGATTCAGGTGGATATTTGTGTCCACCCACCTATTCCACCTAGACCTCTAGTTGGATTCATCAGTTTCCTTGATTATAGCAGCATTTACTATTTCTAGCAATTTTTTGGGTCCTGAACTTCCAGATCTAGTTTGACCCCCTAAACAACATTTTTTTGAGGTCTGCAACAAACCCATAACCCTAGGCATGGTATTGTTAAAAATCATGTATTCCTTAGAGAGATATTTCTAGCGAGGTATCGTATGCATTAAACGGATATCATATGACCAAGTTACGACCCCGGGAAGTTGGTTACCCAACTAACCCCAATGGGGCCCACAAACTCTTGGTGTTCCATCTCTTAGGGTTAGGGTTTTGGTTGTTTAGGGTTTCCCTTTGCTTTTCAATAATAAAAAGGCCCTTGAGCCTCATTGTAACACAATTCAAGGTATGTAGTTGCCACATCTCTTCTCAGAGGTAAGCTACTATCGCCTGAGCTAGTTTATTTCCATTCTTCTTGGAAGCATCTTTCAGTTCTTTGATATTAATGAAATGAAGATTTATTTGTAATGAATCTCTATGTGTATGTCTATATATATATTTTGTTTCTTTTCTGCATAAGTCCATATCAAACTATTTATGGAGAAATTTATCATCATAAAATAATTTAAGTGTTATTAAAATTGTGTGAACTATTTCCGGGTTTTAGTGACACATCCTTTATCATTTTAAATCTCTAAATAGAGAATGTCCTGCATTAATATTATCAGTTGTTAGAACTACTTCAAAAACTTGATAATTATCATACAACGCATGCTAAATCCCCATTATTGTTGAATCCTTGCACTTGGTATTTGGGAGCTACCTCCTAGGTATCGAGTTAGAGTAGTTTTCTTTATTTTTCTTCACTGCATTTAGATTTAGATTTGGAGTTAGATTAATATATTACATTTTTAGAAGTCTCCTTACGCAAGAGAAACCTCATTAATGGCTTGGTTGATCCCTTATGTCAACTTAAGGATTTCTTTCTTATAAGCTAGTTGCAGGAAGGTAAATCCGATATCTCTCTTATTATTGATAAGTAATTAGGAATACATCAAGTTAGCAGTGAGAGTGAGGGGTAACTGAACCCATTTGAATGAGTTATAATCACCATCCCAAATGGATAAGGGCTTAGTTGGGGTCCTGACTAAATGATCTCCCAATTGTTGATTTTGGTTATTTTTTTCCATCAGCAATTTTGGCCTTGGAAGGAGGGCCAACGACAAGTTGTCCTTGTCAAGTTTTTATGTTTTAAAGTTTTTAGTTATTTGCAATGGATCCTTCTAAACTTCCCATTTGGAGTTGCATTTCTGGACACGCATCTGCCACCCCTCCAATGAAAATTTTAAGATACTTGTTGAAGGTAAATCTTGACAGTAAGAACAAAGTTTATGCATTTAATTGTGTTTTTCAATTTATTGAAAAAAAATCAAATTATGTTTTTTCTGATATTGATGAAGGTGTTTCATGCAACATATTTACTCTAACTTTCATAAGAAAAGCCAAAAGATGGTGTTAATCATTACCAGTTTCTTGTATTAACAATTGGGATGAATTTATTACCAAATTCCCTCATGCATCCGAGGAGTATGACTATGAACAGGTATCTCATGAACTTGAACATTTATGAAGGTTTGAAAATGATTCTATAACAAATTTCACAATTAGATTCAAGTTAATTTGTCTAAAATTTAAATTTAAAGATAGACCTTCAAATATCGAGTTAGTGGAATGGTTTCAACATCTACTTTCCCTTCTTTGTATTCCAAATATTAACAATGAACCTGAAGAGATTATTTATCTTAGAACATTTTTCATAGTTGAAGAGCCACTTGTTATTGATAGCATGGTTGAGCATATTCAAGAAGAAATTGCAAAAATTACTAATGAGATATCTCAAGAAAGCATAAGCACATCCAACAAAAATATTTTTGATCCAGAGAGTGTTGCTATCGATAAATCAACTACTCAAAATCAAAATAAAATTATTGTTGATAACAAAGAGGTAAATTAGTAAGCAACAAAATTAGCAGGCAATAAGCAGCAAGCACCAATGGAAATTCAAAATTTCAATAATGAGTTCTATACAGAAAATAATTTTGATTTTTCTCATGCTGAAATTAATGTTCAGCCACAAAGTTTGGGGCATCCAAGCATTAATTTTCAGGAAAGTGTGGTTAGTCAAGTACATAATGATGAATATGACATCTATATAAACGAAATAAAGAAGAATTTACAAGTAGAAAAATTTTGAGATCCATGTATTCTAATAGACATTTCTCTCTTTATCTCAATCTTTTTTCTGATTTTAATTCATTTTATAATCATTCAATGATTCCTCTTTGCACAAATACTATTTTAGAAAATAGAGGAGTTGCTATAAATTTAATGAATAATTGATTTCCAATTAGTTTTGATCAAGATAAAGAGTCATTTAATGATCACTTTTTCAACAGTGTTGAGAATTCCCAATGTACTCCATTTAATTACTCTTCTTGTTCTTATGAAAAGAAAGAGAGTGCTACTAAAAATTGTCAAGTCATTTATGATAATGATTTTGAATTTGAAACTATTGAGTTATCTCAACTCATCATTGAATTCTCATCGTCTCAATATTCAAACTCAATCTATTTCTCAATATGATAGATCTTATTTTAATCATATTGTTACAACAAATTCTCATCTTAAATCCCCAAAATGTCATAGTGACTACAATTTTCAAGAAGAGAATCCCCTTCAAATTTTTTACTCTGACATTCTTCAAGTTCCCATTCTTGGTCATGCATGAACCCCTTTCTCATTCACAAGTAGATGTCAGTAAATGATGGTGTAAATGATGATGTAATTTTGTTTTACATTTTTTATTTATTATGGCTTGTTTCAAATTTCCATTTTTCTTTTATTTTCAATTTTTGGATATCTTATGCTAGCAATTTTAGCAGTCAATCATTGAGTACTCACCAAGTGCATTAGTAGAAACACATCATAATGAATTTTGTAACCACCCCTCCTATGTCTACTGAGTTTTACTAGCCTGCTAGGGCAAACATGACAGGAAGAGCTACTATGACATGACCTGACCTCCTACGTTCCGTTAAGGAAGTGGGGTCGACCATGGAAGAAAAACTGAAAACTCATAACATTCTATAGGTCCACAGGTCACTCAAAGGCTGAGTAACCACCCCAGGCAGCCAAAACCTGAGTTGGACACCCTTTTCTCCAACATAGGTCCCCAGTCATTCCCAAAACAAGACCTCCATCCAGTTGGAAGCCTCCAACCATATGCATAATCCTACATCCATGTAGTCGCAACCTAAATCTAGTTCAGAGCATGTATTCCCAGATCTGAGTCTAAATTCTAGGTCAGCCTCCAGACCACTGCTCAAAATGTAGTGAGACTTTCCAAAATCAATAATGACATGACAACAATGCTAGACATACAAATTTGAAGGAAGAACTTGACCTAGATGGCCTAGAACAAGACATTCATTTCGTCAAACATGTTGAGTACATGTAATCTACAGGTCATGAATGCATATTTAAACATAGATGTATGATACTCACCTGAGAATCGTTAAGAAGGTCTAATTCCCTCTCATAATAGCTACCATAACATATATTATTTCATTCATTCATTAGCAAATCAAAACACATCAAGAGCCATAGCCAATATACATCATATAACCAGCAAATGAATAACATATCCGCCATGATATAACAGCCACCAAAGCCACATAATAACAAGTACAATTACTCATGAAAATACTAGAGGAAAAGAGCTTTTATTAACATATGCAAAATCCAACCAAGACAGGGACTTCCATGTACCACCCAACCATAGATTGGGTTGAACCAAATCTCTCTTTCAAACAATCACCCTTGCGCCATATTCCAAGTGTGAATATGGGATCTCACTAAATAAACCAAACAAAACCAAACCAAGGATTCCATAGGCCCAACCACCTCAACCCTCAACCAATGATTCCACCTCACGGTTAAACATCATTAACTCCAACCAGATCGGTCTCTACCCAAGTTGTCTAGGGCTCCAGATCATTTGTCCCAAACATGGCTCTAGGAACTAATAACTTATCCCACATCCTTCCAAGGCTCCAGAGCATTAGTCCAACCCGGATCTACGGACTAATAACTCAACCCACCAAGGGCTCTAGAGCATTTTTCCAACCCGGGCTCCAATACTAGTAACTCAACCCAAGTTGTTCTCGGGATTCCAGAGCATTTGTTCCAACCAACGACTCTAGGAACTAGTAACTCAACCCACATCCATAAGGAACCTAAGCACCAATTAGAAACAATAAGTGGAAAAACTCATAACACCTTGGTTATCCTAGAAATGGAAAGGCTAGCAAAAACCACTGTCAATTCAGGCAATCCTCCGTACCAATGACAGATCATAACCAAATAACCACATGCATATACCATGCATGCTAAAACTAGCAAGGAAATCATACATACAACTCAATACCTTCAAGGAAATCTTGTTACAGTTGTTGATTATGTTGTCCCCTTGAGCTTTCCCACTTTCCTTTGCCTTCTTTCTTCAAATCTAATGAAACTAGAGTACTCCAACAATGCTCCAAAATTTCTCTAAGTGTGCAAGAATATGAGAGAGAGAGAGAATAGAATGAGAGTGCCAAAGAATGAACTAACAAATGTTTTGAATTGAACCTCAAAAACCTTTTTATCATTGAGGCCACTAATTTGTTCATTTTTCCTTAATTTTCCTTCAATTTCCTCCTCATGCAATTATGTGACCTTTCATCTCACTTTTCTTCTATTTTCCTTTATCTTCATAAATAAATGTCAATTATTGTCACTGTGTCTTTTCCAATTTCCAAATATATTTATTAATCACCAGTGATCCCCATCACTATGTTTTTCCCATCATTCATCTTGGAATACATGTCCCATGACCTTGGTAATTCTATTTATTTATTGACATAGGAAATCAACTAGGGGCTATTACAAATCCCTCCCCCTTGGAGGAACATCATCCTCAGTGTTCAATGACACTTGTGAACTAGAAAAACACATGTTCCCTGTGGAGATTTATAACACAGCTCGATACAAGATTTACATCATATCATATTTTTGAGACATAACCAACATATCATGAGCACCATACTTCTCATTGGAGCTTTATAACACAGCTCAATGCAGTATTTACATACATATGCATATATAAACATAATCAAAACACAACATCAAAACATATATCAAAGCACATATGCTCAACTAGTGAACAGAGAAGGATACATAGCACATATTTGATCATCCATCTCCCGTGTAGCTTCATCAGGCCCAAAGTACTTCCACTACACTTTAACTTACTTGATTTCTTGATTCTGGAACATGAGCATCTTTCGCTACAAAATGCGCTGAGGTTTTAACTGGAATTATCCTTCTGGTTCCACCTGCAATATAGACTAGTAAATCACATGATCAACATATTTCACATACTTATTAACCAATTACACATGTAAAACATCATGGACTTTCACTGTTGGGGGCAGTGCAAGTTGGTAGGCTACTAGTCCAATCCTCTCAAGAATCTTGAAAGGCCCGCAATATTGAGGTGCCATCTTGGTACATGATCCAATCCTCAAGGAACTCCTCTTGGGATTTATGTACAAGTACACATGTTACCCAACCTGAAACTCCTTGAATACCATGTGTTGATCTGCATAACTCTTATGCCTGTCTTCTGATACCTTCAAATTCTGCTTGATAACCTACATTTCCTATTCCATCTCTGCCAACATATCTGATCCATTAAATACCTTGTTCAGTGGATCACTCCAATTGATAGGAGTATTAAAACTTCAGCCATAGAGTTCCTCAAATGGACTCATCTTCAATGATTTTTTATACCCATTGTTATATGAAAACTCCACCAGTGGAAGATACTCTTACCACTTTCGTGGTTGATGCATGACATACATTCTCATCATGTCCTCTAGAATCTAGTTGACTCTCTCTGTCTATCCATCTGTCTACAGATGATAAGTTGTACTAAAATCCAACTTTGTACCCAAACCTGCAAACAACTCTTTCCAAAATATGTAAGTGAACTTGGCATCTTTGTTTGACACAATCTTCCAGCTAGGAATACCATGTAACCTCAGTGTCTCCCTAACGAAGACCTAAGTTTCCTCACTAGCTAAATTTATAGACTTCACTGAAATGAAGTGAGCTACCTTAGTCAGCCTGTCAACCACAACCATAATAGAATCATGTTGTCTAGATGTCCTTGTAAAACCTATAATGAAGTCCATGGAAATAACCTTCCATTTCCACTCTGGAATCATAATAGCTTGCAATAAACCATCTAGATGTTTAGACTCTGCTTTTACTTGTTCACAATCCAAACATCTCGCAAAACACTTTGCCACCTCTTTCTTAAAATTCGTCCAATGGTAGAACTTCTTAAACGATGTCAATGCCTTTTGATATCCCAGGTGACCTGAATATGACTTGACATGAAATTCCCTCAAGATAATCTTCTTGAGCTCACTATTGTTCGGCACATAGATCATGTCCCTAAATCTGACCAAACCATCTATTGTGAGATGATAATCCACATCTTGTTCATTTGTACACTGCTTTTGTAACATGTGCTTAAGTTGTTGGTACCTATCATCATGTTGTCCTACTTGTAAGATCTGATCTTGTCAATTTTTTCCATTTGAACTCATAGCTATTGTGTGATTTAAATGTAATCTTTTGCTAAGAGCATATTCAACCATGTTCTCTTTTCCCTTAATGTACCTGGTCTCAAAATCAAACTCAGTGATCGTAGCCAACCACCTAGCTTGTCTAGCATTCAAATTAGGTTGGTCAAATAAGTATCTCAATCCACTGTGATCAATAATAATAATAAAAACCTCCTACCAAGAAGATAGTGCCTCCACATCTTCAACGCATAAATGATAGCTTCCAACTCAAGGTTGTGTGTCACATAGTTTTTCTCATGCTCATTTAGTTTCCTTGACTCATAGCACACTACTTTTCCACCTTGCGTCAAGACTCCACCAATTCCTCCCTTGCAAGCATTTGTACATACCACAAACTCTTTGTCTAGATCTACAATCTTCAATACTGAAGCATTTGTAAGAAAATGCTTCAACTACTGAAAACTTGCATATTCCTCTGTCCATTCAAATTTCTTTCCTTTCCTCTACAATGATGTAATAGGATAGGCAATCCACAATAAGTTCATGATGAACTGCCTACAGCAAACTGATAGTCCCATGAATGATCTGACCTCATCCACATTCCTAGGAGTTTCCCATTCCATGATATCTCTAATATTTTCTAGATCCACTGTTATACCTTCCTTGGAAACCACATGCCCTAAGTAACTAACCCCTATCTGAAAAAAAACTGCACTTACTAAGTTTGGTATACAACTGATGTTCTCTTGGAAAGCTAAATACTATTGCTAGATGTTTTGCATGCTCTTTCTCATTCTTAGAATATATCAATATGTCATCAATAAATACTATCACAAACTTGTCCAGATAAGGACGCAAAACACTATTCATCAAACACATGAAAGTAGATGGAGTATTAGTCAAACCAAAATGAACTACAACAAACCCATAATTCGCGTACATGGTCTAGAAAGAAGCCTTGTATATGTCCTTTTCTTTGTTGTGTACCTAATGATATCCTGATCTCAAATCTATCTTCAAGAACATTGTTTCTCCCTTCAAATGATCAAACAAGTCATCAATTCATGGCAAAAGGTAATTGTTCTTAATTGTCACCTTTTTCAACTTCATGTAATCAATACACAACCTGAGAGTATCATCCTTCTTCACAAACAATACTAGTTCACCCCAAGGCAAAAAACTTGGCCTAATGTATCCCTTGCCAAGAATTTCCTTCAACTACAACTTCAGTTCCAGTAACCCTAGAGTGCTCATCCTGTATGGTCCCTTTGATGTTGGTGTTTCTCCCAGCATCAACTCAATAGAAAAATCCACTTCCCTATGAGGTGGTAACTCTAAAATCTCTGCTGGAAACACATCTTGAAACTACTATAAAACCAAATACTTCTTCAAGACCTCAACATCCTCGACATCCTTACTTTTATCACTAGAAATATGAATTTCAAACAATACACATCCTTTCCTACTACTACACTTTGCCTACATAGCTATAACCATCCTCACCAATGTAGACTTCTTCTTACCCTGTAAGGTTCTCTTCTCTCCATCATCATCCAAGCACTCAATAGCGTTATCATAACAATCCACCTTAGTCATGTGAATGTACAACCAATATGTACCCAATAGCATACTATATGATCACAATGGAAGCACATTTAGATGCGTTGATGTAGACATATTGTTCAACTCAAATGCACAAGCCCTTTCCCAATGATGAACTGTTTTCTTAATACCTGTAGCCAATTGCACTAACCAAGGCTCTACATGCACTTTTTTATTCAAACCACACTTATCCGCTAGGTTAGGACTGTTATAACTATAGTTAGACCCAGCATCAATCAAAATAGAAACAACTTGATCACAAAACTTACCTTCCATCTCGATAATAGATGCTTGATAGTCAGCATGCATATTATCCAATGTTGCGTAAAGATGAGGAATACTTTTTCCAACATCCCCAACTATCTGTGCCTCCCGAGCACTGTAGATTTTTGATCTTCCACCCCGATTTTGTGGAAAATATCTCTTGTGATGATCCTTGCCACAAGTCCAACACTGTAAAGGCTTCCTGCCATCACCCTTGTTATTCTCCTTAGACTAAAATCCCTGTCCTTTATCAGATGCATTGAACTTCTTGTTTGGTGTTGCATTATCCTTTTCATTTGTATCTTGTCATTTTCCTCTCTTCTTAACCCACTTTCCTTTATTCTTCTTCTTACCTTTCCAATCATGCTTAGACTCATTCTTACACTTCGATTTCTCATAACAGTGCTTCAACTTTCTGATGGCTTCCTCCAGTGATCTAGGCTCATCAAACTCAATCTTGTCTTTGAATGATACTAGAAATCCACTAATGAATCTCTAAATCTTTGCTTTATCCTCCTTAAGATAAGGCACATACCTCAAGAACTCCAAAAATATGCTAGCATACTCCTCATTAATCATAGATCTCATCTTCAACTCATAGAACTATTTTTCCCTATCATCATAGTATCTCTCAAATAGATACTTCTTCCCTAAAATTATCTCGAACTCACTCCATGACAACTCCTCTTCCTGAATGCCTCTGACATTCTTTCCATTTTCACACCAAATGTATGCTTTCCCTTTAATATTGAAAGTAGATTTCCTAGCCTTCATATTCTCTAAGTAGTCATGCAATCGGAAAAACTTATTCATCCCAAGAAACCAAGCTTCTACTCCTGGGACTTCTTCATTTCTCCATCAAATGTAAGATTATTTTCTTTCTTTAGTTCCTCTGGAAAGTATTTCTTCTCACTCCTATTATATGAATGGTGACGTATGAACTAGAACTAGAATGAAATCTAAAGTAATTACCCCTCCTGTCAGGTGTGTCCAAGAACCTACCATCTCTAAATGTATCACCCTTGTCCAACATGTATCCTGATTGTTAGTGTCAGTCTTTCCAGCCTTCCTCCAGTGATCAAATGTGCTCTTACAAAGTGGTCTCAGAAGTGTCAAGGTCAAATTTTGTCATTTCAGTGAGTCTTCAAGCAAAATTTGGTCACTAGGCATTAGGTCTAGGATTTGCCCAAATGTCAGTCCATGTCATCATTCAGCTGAGCCTATCATCATTCAGAGGGTTTTCATTATCATTTCAGTGTCAAATGAGTCATTTTACACCTTATTCATGCTTCAGTTGTGCCTAAGTAAGGTCATTTCCCTCTCCTAGGGTTTTGAAGGCAATTTCTCTTGGACGGTCAAATCATCGGCAAAACTTGTTTCCAGATGTTCATACACCTTCCCCTATCCTTCATGTACCTTATCAAATGCTTCCCATCCCTTAGATCCGCCAAATTCCTCATTTTTGCACAAACCCTAGTTTCTAGCTACAACCTGGCAATTTTCTAGGTTGGGCCTGTGTTTTGCCCTTTTGGACCCCTTCCCCTCACTCAATCTCTGAGATTCCACTTTCCCCTACTTCCTAACATCCCTCCCTACTCCCCAAAATTTCCCCAAGAATTTAGAAGCCCCTTATCCCCTTCATTTCGCTTCATTTCGACAAAATTCCTTGTTTCACACATCGGGACAAGTTTCACTCAAATGATGTTTCAGAGCAATCAAAGATGAATTTTGGAAAACTGAGAGATATTTTTGTCCAGAACATGCCAAAGAAGAAAAACCTCCTTCACTTTTTTCACAGGTGTCATGGTTTGAGAGAAATGTCAATAATATCGTTGCCTCAGGAGAATCACAGACACCTCTGAAGTGACCTTGGGAAAATCAAGTTTTCTCTTAGCTTGGTTGGCCAAATGATTTTCTTGATGGGTAAAATGATAACTAGACACAAATATCTTTCCAATGAGCTATCATGAGATCAATTTGGGGTTTAGGAAGGCATTCAAAAGTTGACTGCAACAGCACTCTTCCTTGAGGCAGCCTCATTTGGAACTTTTTGACCAGTCGTGGGAGATTTGATTTTTGACAGGTCAAATCAACTCCAAATTGAAATATTCTAGTTGGGTTGGAAAGTAGACTCAAATACCTTTCCAACGAGCTATCCTGTACCTCATTCTGACACCGGGAAGGCCTCCAAACAGAGCTCCAAAGTGCGCGACCCGTTGAGGAAACTTTGCCAGATTTGACCAGTTCAGCCCAGAAAACGCAGTTTGGCTCCAGTTTGACTTTTTGAGGTGGATGGTGGTCCTCTTGGATGTAATTGTGACACTTTTTGGATATTTTTACTCTTGTTTAACTCTTCTAGAAGATTCTTGCATGTAAAGGGTAAAAATTGAATGTATGAACTGGTTTCCAAGTTTATAAAGGCAAGTTGTTTTGACTGCCTATTTTGTTGTGCTTAGTTTAGAAGTGGTTCAAACAGCTCCTAGGATAGTGAGCTCGACCCCTAGAGGCAAGGGAAGAGGTTGGCTTGCCTATATTATGTATTTTCTTAATCATTTTCAGGGTTGGAAGGTTGGACTCTTGAGGGAGAAGTTATCACTGTATTATTTCACTTGTATCTCTGCAATTTTTGGCTAAGGAAGACCAGGGTTTTGCAGTCATCTTTGGGATTCTTGTGGACTCATGTGTTGATGGTGTGTTTCTCAATGTTCTTGTAAGCTTTGTTATGTGATTCATTTCCTTTCTTTACTGCTGCACATTAAACAAATGAAGTGTTAAAGTATGAATTCATGCTAGCCATGCTCTGCTTTTAAATTTGTTTAATTTCAATGTTTTCTTCTGTCTAAAGAGAATTCAAAGTGATTGTTTGCTCTCTTTAGCTCCTCATCTTTTATTCCTGACCATCCACTTCAGTCAAAGACATCAGCACTGTCTCCTACCTCACCCCAAGGAACCCCCTGCAGAAACTGTGTCCAATCCCCGCACCCAAAATTGCCCTCTCCTCAATTTGCCACCAAAAACCCAAAAAACCCCAAATCAACCTTTTTAATCAGTTTACTAGCATAATATCAGTGTTACCTTATTGGTCATCTCATCCCATTGAAGATCTGCCGAGATTGACCGGAGAGAGCCTTCTCCTGCCCCGTAAGGCTAGCTACGAGGCTGAATGGTTTGATGTAGCTTTGAGGTTTGCCTTTCTCAGCCTGAGGTGAAATTTCAAGTGCTAACATACTGGCGACCATACTGGGGAGAACAAACTTGTTTGTGGGTTGATGTGTTTGTTTCATAAGTCTTAGACGGAGCCTGAAGTTATGCCAGGTAGCCTTCGAAAACGCTCTTGTTTTACATCAGCGTTAGTAGATAAACGCTGCTTCAGTCAATCTCCGTGAGCTTGTGAATACAACACTTCATTTGCATTTTACCCCAGTACATGTATCAAGTTCAGATCTGATTGTTGATGGTGAACAACGATCAGACACTTGAAAGGCTGAAATCATTCACTTGGCGACTCTAAATCATTTTCGAGATCAGATCCAAAGACTCCACTGGAGGATGATCCTGACCAGCAAAAACATGAAAGGAGAATATGGACAGATCAGGTACTCAAGTTGGAATTTCATCCAAGATATTTTGTTCTTTGTTCTAAATTATTTCTCCTCTTTTCCTGAGAATGTAAAAAGGGCTTTGCAAAGTATATTGTATTTGAGAAGAGATCCTCGGCCTGCAGTTGATTCTTTCCCTTTGAAGATTGTGAATACCAAAGATTTGCATGCCTTTGAGCTTGATCAAGATCCTTTTTCCGAATTTTGTGATGGCTATCTTCAAGTTGATGAACCTCAAGTGACCAAAACTAATTCTATACCTGCTGTACATACCCCTATACCTTGTAAAATTCCAGATCGGTATAAACCTCTTGTTTTACCTTCTGTTCTTCATGCTTTCCCCAAAAATTATGATCTATACTTGCCGAGGTTTGATGGTGAATGTAAGAATGTCAACGCTGAACAACATGTGCAGAATTTTGAGTCCTTTCTTGATCTTTTTGAAGTTGATGAAGAAGATGGTAGTATAAGGCTTTTTGCTCTTTCTTTGCAAGCCAAAGTGAAGAGTTGGTTCAAAGCCCTGCCTGATGCGAGCATCTCAGATTTCCAGCAGTTCGTCAAAGTTTTTCTCGATAGGTGGATGATCGGACAAAACCTTTTCTTGATTGTAGAAGAGTATAACCATCTGAAAAGATTGCCAGGGGAGACTGTACAACAATTTTCAGCCAGATTTAACCAAGTTTATTATTCAATCCCAGTTGATATAAGGCCTACTCCTAGATCTGCTCTCTTGCACTATCCGGGTGCCTTTGATCCGGAGATGGAGTTTCAGTTGAGAGAAAAGAATATTGCAACACTTCACGAGATGCAAAACAGTGCAGTGAATGTAGAGGCACATCTGCTGATCCGAAGGGCAAGGATGAAGGAAGAAGAGATGAAAAACATAGATCTGGCCGAATCAACATCTCTAGAGGTAAAGCTTGACATTTTGGTAAGTGCAGTGGAAAAGATGATGGACAAGATCAACTCAAGGAATGATTATGATGTTCATGGTGCACTGATTGAAGAAGAACAAGTTGCTGATCCAAAACATTTTGTTTCTTACCCTAGTTGTCGTAGTGATTGTTTTATAGATCATTGTGAAGAAGAGAGAGCTGTTGATATGATGTGTATGTTTGATGATGGTTTGCCTCGGTTTGATCAGTATGATGATGATTACGTTCTCCAAACAGAAGCTAATCTTGCAGACGAACCAGCAGCTAGTTTGTGGGAGGAAGAAGTTCATTTTCAGCAGCTCAAATATAATGATTACCCATCACATATCAGCTATGACAGTGACGAGGAAAGTGCAGCAAATTTTGAAGTAAGTGAAGGATCTTTACCTCTTTGTTTTGATTCATGTCAGTTCATTAGAGACAACTTCCATGAACTTAGAAATCAGCTGTCAACAAGTCCTGATCTAGACCATCTTGGAGGCAATAAAAACCTTGTTCCAGACTTCTCATATTCAGATTTGTAGCCCCCAAATGCCATTGGTTTTCAAGTTGCAGATGAAAGCATGGAAGTTGACATATTTGATCAAATGATACAAGAAGGTTCCCTACCTTTTTGTTTCGAATCATTTCAGTTTTTGAAGGGTAGGTTGTATAGTAAATCTTTAAATGGACAGCCTATAACAAATCAGCAATCTCTCAGTGTTAATGTTGAGGACGAGACAAATAACAAAATTCTTGAGCAGCCTGTAGCATCAGATTTGCAGCCACCAAATGAAATTGAAGGGCAGATTACAGATGAAGCTGTGGAAGATGATTTGATGATGCCGGAAGATTCTATACCCTTTTGTTTCGAAGCATTTCAGTTTATAAGGCAGAATCTTCATAAAATCTCTCAAGAACAAGATGAACAGCTAGAAGGATGTCATACATTTTCAATGGATACATTGCAGCAGTCTTTTCAAGTTTTTCATGATCCAATAGCTGATGTTTTGGATGAGGTTTGCAGTCAAAGTCTTTCTCCATTGACCACATGTGAGCTTGAAACATGTGCTGATATGAATTTGATCCAGCAGCCGGTTTCTTTGTCATTTTCAGCAGAGGTCTCATCACAAGGCTCAGATCAAAGTTTGCATTCATGGTATGAGGAAAAGAGAAGTAATCCATTCGATGAGCTAAGTCCCAGTGTGCTTGAATTTCAAGATCCTTATGCAATGTTTTTGGAGGTGGATAGAGAATTCATATCATTCTACGGATCTGTTTCTAAGTTGTCATGGGAGTTGCATTTTATTAGTTCTCTCTTGTTGTTCATAAGCAAGAACTTGTGGAGAATTCGAACAGCAGATCGGATACTTGCTTGGTTACATTGGTTGTTTCATTTCACTTGATCAAGTGATGAATGAAACTGTTAGAGTAGGTTGTGATGAATAAGCTCCCCTTTGAGCATCATTTTTAGTTTGTCGGTTGTGCTTAAGTATCGAGTCAGTTTTTAGTTGAGTGAGAGTCAATTTGTGTTGTCAACTCATCAGTTTTTAGTCATGCATTTCAGCTTGAATTTTTGACTCCATTGCCCAATAATTGTAAGGCACTAGTCTGCTCTCCCAGAGGTCTAAGGTTCTTGGCACCTCCAAGGAGCTACCATCCCCATTGGAGCCAATGTTAGTGTCAGTCTTTCCAGCCTTCCTCCAGTGATCAAATGTGCTCTTACAAAGTGGTCTCAGAAGTGTCAAGGTCAAATTTTGTCATTTCAGTGAGTCTTCAAGCAAAATTTGGTCACTAGGCATTAGGTCTAGGGTTTGCCCAAATGTCAGTCCATGTCATCATTCAGCTGAGCCTATCATCATTCAGAGGGTTTTCATTATCATGTCAGTGTCAAATGAGTCATTTTACACCTTATTCATGCTTCAGTTGTGCCTAAGTAAGGTCATTTCCCTCTCCTAGGGTTTTGAAGGCAATTTCTCTTGGACGGTCAAATCATCGGCAAAACTTGTTTCCAGATGTTCATACACCTTCCCCTATCCTTCATGTACCTTATCAAATGCTTCCCATCCCTTAGATCCGCCAAATTCCTCATTTTTGCACAAACCCTAGTTTCTAGCTACAACCTGGCAATTTTCTAGGTTGGGCCTGTGTTTTGCCCTTTTGGACCCCTTCCCCTCACTCAATCTCTGAGATTCCACTTTCCCCTACTTCCTAACATCCCTCCCTACTCCCCAAAATTTCCCCAAGAATTTAGAAGCCCCTTATCCCCTTCATTTCGCTTCATTTCGACAAAATTCCTTGTTTCACACATCGGGACAAGTTTCACTCAAATGATGTTTCAGAGCAATAAAAGATGAATTTTGGAAAACTGAGAGAGGTTTTTGTCCATACCATGCCAAAGAAGAAAAACATCCTTCACTTTTTGCACAGGTGTCATGGTTTGAGAGAAATGTCAAGAATATCGTTGCCTCAGGAGAATCACAGACACCTCTGAAGTGACCTTGGGAAAATCAAGTTTTCTCCTAGCTTGGTTGGCAAAATGATTTGATTGATGGGTAAAATGATAACTAGACACAAATATATTTCCAATGAGCTATCATGAGCTCAATTTGGGGTTGAGGAAGGCATTCAAAAGTTGACTGCAACAGCACTCTTCCTTGAGGTAGCCTCATTTGGCACTTTTTGACCAGTCTTGGGAGATTTGATTTTTGATAGGTAAAATAAATTCCAAATTGAAATATTCCAGTTGGGTTGGAAATTAGACTCAAATACCTTTCCAATGAGCTATCTTGCACCTCATTTTGACACCGGGAAGGCCTCCAAACAGAGCTCCAAAGTGCGCGACCCGTTGAGGAAACTTTGCCAGATTTGACCAGTTCAGCCCAGAAAACGCAGTTTGGCTCCAGTTTGACTTTTTGAGGTGGATGGTGGTCCTCTTGGATGTAATTGTGACACTTTTTGGATATTTTTACTCTTGTTTAAGTCTTCTAGAAGATTCTTGCATGTAAAGGGTAAAAATTGAATGTATGAACTGGTTTCCAAGTTTATAGAGGCAAGTTGTTTTGACTGCCTATTTTGTTGTGCTTAGTTTAGAAGTGGTTCAAACAGCTCCTAGGATAGTGAGCTCGACCCCTAGAGGCAAGGGAAGAGGTTGGCTTGCCTATATTATGTATTTTCTTAATCATTTTCAGGGGTTGGAAGGTTGGACTCTTGAGGGAGAAGTTATCACTGTATTATTTCACTTGTATCTCTGCAATTTTTGGCTAAGGAAGACCAGGGTTTTGCAGTCATCTTTGGGATTCTTGTGGACTCATGTGTTGATGGTGTGTTTCTCAATGTTCTTGTAATCTTTGTTATGTGATTCATTTCCTTTCTTTACTGCTGCACATTAAACAAATGAAGTGTTAAAGTATGAATTCATGCTAGCCATGCTCTGCTTTTAAATTTGTTTAATTTCAATGTTTTCTTCTGTCTAAAGAGAATTCAAAGTGATTGTTTGCTCTCTTTAGCTCCTCATCTTTCATTCCTGACCATCCACTTCAGTCAAAGACATCAGCACTGTCTCCTACCTCGCCCCAAGGAACCCCCTGCGGAAACTGTGTCCAATCCCCGCACCCAAAATTGCCCTCTCCTCAATTTGCCACCAAAAACCCAAAAAACCTCAAATCAACCTTTTTAATCAGTTTACTAGCCTAATATCAGTGTTACCTTATTGGTCATCTCATCCCATTGAAGATCTGCCGAGATTGACCGGAGAGAGCCTTCTCCTGCCCCGTAGGGCTAGCTACGAGGCTGAATGGTTTGATGTAGCTTTGAGGTTTACCTTTCTCAGCCTGAGGTGAAATTTCAAGTGCTAACACTGACTAAGACCTATTTCCATATGCCCCATTAGTCCTTTCCTCCTGTCTATGACTAATCCTAAGTGGTCCCTATCTCTGTAGATTTGATAAACTCTGAAGGATCACTACATTAACCTCTACTTGTTTCTCGTGTGCCCTAGCAAGTATTTCTCGTGACTAAATTATTTTTTCATTATCTGAATTACAACTTTGGATCTCTGCTTTCAAACTTCTCAATGTATCTGCTATGTCAAGGAGTACTCATCACCATGCTTCTCATTTGATCTATAGGGAGAATCACGTGAACTGTAGTCCACCATTTTTTCTTGTCATATTTTATCCTTTACTTCCTGCAAGCATACCATGTTCAATAACCAAACATAAACATAATCAACATACCTTATTGAAGTTCAGGGGAGGCTATCTCATCTGCAAGATCAATCTAGATTAGCACAACATATATATATATATATATATATATATAGATATATATATATATATATATATATATATATATATATATATATATATATATATATATACATATATATATATATATATATATATATATATACATATATATATATATACAATGAAATCAACATATAAATCATCTTAATATCGAAATCATCAACCTCTACATGACGACACTACTTACAACAATGGAAATCAAAATGCATAAATAACGAACACATATACAACTGACATGCATGCATGACAAACATATTCCGCCCAGCCAGTCCAATTGTTGAACCTGAGAGCTCTGTTACCATTATGTAACCACCCCTCCCATATCTACGCAGTTTCATCATTGCTAGGGTAAACATGAGAGAAAGAGCTACTATTACATGACCCAAGCTCCTAGGTTCCATTAAGGAAGTGGGGCTGACCACGGAAGACAAACTAATAACTCATAACATTCTACAGGTCTATAGGTCACTTCGAGGTTGAGAAACTACCCTAGGTGGCCAAAACCTGAGTTGGGCACCCTTTTCTCTAACTTGAGTCCGAAACCACTCCCACAACAAGCCCTCCATGTAGTTGGAAGCCTCCAATCACATGCACAAGCCTGTATCCATGCGGTTGCAACCTAAAATGTTCAGTTCAGAGCATACAGTCCTGGATTGTGAGCCTAAATTCTAGGTCAACCTCTAAACCACTACCTAGAACTCAGCGATACTTTCCAAAATCAATAATGACATGAAAACAATGCTAGATATACAAATTTGAAGGAATAAATTGACATATACTGACTAGAACATGACAGTCATTTCATCAAACATGTTGAGGACATGTAATCTACAGATCATGAATGCATATTTAAACATAGGGGTCTGATACTCATCTTAGAATCATCAAGAATATCTAATTCCCTCTCATAATAGTTGCAATAACATTTATTATCTCATGCATTCATTAAAACCATTCATCAACAAATCAAAAAACATCAAGAGCCATAGCCAATATGCATCATATAACCAGCAAATGAGCAACATATACACCATGATAGAATAGCCATCAAAGCCACATCATAAAAATTTACAAGAGGAAAAGAGATCGTATTAACAAATGCAAAATCCAACCAAGTAAGGGACTTCCATGTACCACCCGACCATAATTGGGATGAACCAAATCTCTGTTTCATCCAATCACCCTCGCGTCATATTCCAAGCGTGAATGTGGAATCTCATGGTATAAACCAACAAAACCAAAATGCGGATTCTAGAGGCAAAACCACCTCAACCCTCAACCAGTGATTCCACCTCACGATCATACATTACTAACACCAACCAAAATAGTATCTACCCAAGTTGTCCATGGCTCTAGAGTTTTTTTCCAAACCATGGCTCTAGGAACTAATAACTCAACTCACATCCTTCCAAGGCTTCAGAGCATTAGTCCAAGCCATCTCCAGGGACTAGTAACTCAACCCACCAAGGGCTCCAAAGCATTTGTCCAACCTAGGCTCCAGTACTAGTAACACAACCCAAGTTGTTCTAGGGCTTCCATAGCATTTGTTCCAAACAATGGCTCTAGGAACTAGTAACTCAACCCACAATCATAAGGAACCTAAGCACCAATCAGAAACAACAAGTGGAAAAACCCACAACACCATGGCTATCTAGGAAATGGAAAGGCTAGCCAAAACCATTGTTAATCCAAGAAATCCTTCATGCCAATGACAGATCATAACCAAATAACCACATGCATATACCATGCGTGTCAAAACTATAAAGTATGTAATACATGCAACTCGATACCTGCAAGGAAATCTCGCAATAGTTGTTGATCTCGTTGTCCCCTTGCACTTTCCTGCTTTCCTTTGCCTTCTTTCTCCAAATCCAATGAAAACTAGAGTGCTCCAAGCATGCTCCAACAATGCTCCAAGATTTCTCTAAGTGTGCAAGAGTATGAGAGAGAGAATAGAATGAGAGTGCCAAAGACTGAACTAATAAAAGTTGTGAGCTTATCCTTAGAATCCTTTTTATCATTGAGGCCCCTATTTTCTTCATTTTTGCTTAATTTTTTTTCAATTTCCTCCTCATGCAATTATTTGACCATTGATCTCCCTTTTCTCCTATTTTCCTTTATTTTCATAAATAAATGCCAATTAATGCCACTTTTCCTTTGCCAATGCCTTTGCCAATTTCCATATCCATTTATTAATTTACAGTGATCCCCGTCACTATTTTTTCCCACAATTCATCTTGGAATACATGTCCCATGACCTTGGTTATTATTTTTATTTATTTACATAGGAAATCAACTAGGGGTTGTTACAAATTTCAGCGTTTGTATCATGAGCATCTTGAACTTCAAGTCTTTTGCTTTCATTTGATGGTCATATCATACCAACTCATTATTTCTTCTGAAATAATTCGTCCACAAACCTCACTTGAGAATTCATCATTTCATTTTTATCGGAAACCTTATTTGTCTGCAAATCTTCTGAAAAGATCATTAGATTTCAACTCTCATTTTAACAATCCATTTGAAAAGTGTTTGGAGAATTCAGTCACACAAAATATTTCTAATACTTATTTTATTGTACTTACTACTAACTTATCTCTACAAGGAGAAATTCATGACATTACTCGGAAAAGAGCTATTCCAACCATGATTTCATTTCAGCAATTACATAATGGTTTTCAGGACAAGATTAAAATGTGGCTAGAAAAGTCATTTCTAGCAAAGGTTTCTTGTAGATGATAAATTTATTTTGCTTGACTTATTATAAATCAATGTACATAATTGGTTGAAATTTTATTTTAATAGTTTAATAATATTTGTATTTCTATTACTAATTTTTGATGTACATACATGTGCAGGGCTTAAGCTAAAAGAATGGCTCCATTGGAGATATAATTTTACTTAGTTTTAGCTTTCTTTGTTCAAATTGTGTAGGAGTAGGACTAGGAGTAGGTTAGTTAAGATTGATTTTCTTCTTGTTTTCTTTTAATAATGAAGGTATGAAATAAGTGAGAAATGAACCTTTACTTCTTCTTGGGAAAGGATGGTTTAAAGTGTGTCTATCAAATCTACTCATGAACATGTTCAGGGAAGTATTCATCCATTCATCAAGATTTCAATTTTTGACATGATGTTGTATGTACAAGTGTTTTGCTTTACATTTACTTTGCTTCACAGATTTGTGAGATGAATTATAATGATGTTGTGTTTGTTCTTTTGATGCAGTTGAATCTTTGAGCATCACTGGTAGAAAATTAATCACAAAGGAAAAATATGTTTCTCATTGCATGTTTTATCAAACAATAAGGCTTCTAGTCAAGTTGCAACTTATGTGGGCAAGTGAATAATTGGATCAAATTTACAGCACTAGAAAGTGTTGAGAAGCTTTGGCCTCAATCTATCAGTTAGCAAGAATAATCATTGTCCATTATCATGTCCTTGTGCACTCTAAAATTTCTCATTTGATAAGGTCACGTCAAGTCAGAACTTTTCACAACATTTGTTGTCATGTCCAATGTCTCATGTCCCAAAGGTAATCATCCCGTACCTTTCTAGTTGTGCACCTTCTATAAACCCTAGGACAACTCAACAAATACATGATGATTCAGTCCACATGCCATATGTCATATGAGTTCCCCTTGCACATTATTTGATTAGACATTGATTACCCTATTTTAAACGTCATCGCGGAGGTATTCACCCTGTAAGTTTAAGCAGATGTTCCCTTGGTTTATTTTGATATTTTATTCCCGCGGTGACACACTAACCATCACCTCATTTTCTTATTGTGCACCATATTTACCATTGGTCAAAGTAGATGCATACGTCTCTTACATGCCACAACCCCCCGCTTTCTTTTCCCTAGCAGGGTCCTTCAAAGCCCTTTTCAATTTGTTCCATGACTTTTTGCTTTCGAGAGCACATGGACAGGCGAGTCCCTTTCCTCCATGCTATCCTCCTTACACGCATTAAAAGTGTCGTTGCCTAATTATAACTTTCACTTTACTCTGTTGTGTAATCCCAACTACATTAACCCAGCGAAACTATAAAGCGACTCCACTTGTTCTTCCGAGGTGACATAGGCATCCACTCGAGCCTGTGCATCCCTATCTCTATTCATTTCTCTCCATCCATGTCTCTCCTCCTTTGTGATTAGTCAATTGTATTCTTCATGGGCCCTGTTTCTGTTCCACATTATCCTAAAGATTTCTTAGAGCACTCTTTTCATTTTTGGGGGGATTATATCGTTTGGGTGACATGGTCATCCACTACAGTTTTTATGTGGGTCCTATCCATTCCATACATCTCATATCTACTAGATATGTAGAGGTAATTTGGGTTTGTAATAAGTTATTCTGATTTGGAATTCTTCCATATTTCTAGTTATGTATATCGCTTCATTCAAAAAGGCCCCCCATACAAAAAGCTTGAGTTCTCTCCATACTTATTTAAAAAAAAGTCACATAGGTTGGGATTTTGACATCATTCCATGGGATTTCAAGAAAGTTTTAGGGCTGATATAAAATCTAAATGCTTTCATCTAGATTGCACATACGAAGAACATGATTCAAATCAGAAGTGGCAACGAGGATAACTGCAGCTACAATACAAAGCGAAGTATATTCTGGAAAATTTCATTGCTTTCATTTTAGCATTACTAATTTGAGCACAAATCTGAAATTTCTAATGATTCTTATCATTTGTCGATAACCTAATCATGTAACCTTTTCTTTCCTAGTAAGTAATTTTCATGGGTTCAATGCTTGCCTTAGTTTAAGTCCAATAAATCTGAATATCATAAGCATATGTGAATTTTAATAAAGTTTCAACTTCTTCCTACTATTTGGTTTAAATCATAAGAAGAATTCACTTATTTAAGCATAAAATTTGTAGGAAATCAAGACTTATAAGGTAAACAAAAAATGAGATTCTCCAAGGTCCTCATTGGTTACAATGAAAGTTTGATGTTCCTAGCAAGATTACTTAGAAATACTCCATTTTACTTTGCATCCCTTTTGGCTTAGAAAACCAATTGTGATGATGATAAAATTGGAAACAAGTTACATCTGTGAGTCTCTTTACTTACCCTATTTTCATTTAGTATCTTGTTCCTTTTCTTACAAAACTTATTTTGAAACAAGATATTCAATAGACAAGGGACATTTGATGCAACTTCATCTTTTATTCATAGCTTCCTACTAGTATTAAGATTATTTTTCAATAAAAAGCCTAATCAATTAAAACTTTGAGATACATAACTTATCAGGGGCTCAACATAAGTAAAAACACGTATGCTTTCCTCATATTCGCTCTTTTGTTGAGACATATTTTCATATGATGTCTTGTTGAAGTTTTCTTCCAATCGTGGCTTTTTCATTTGCCTTTTCTTTCAGGTTTTCATTTTCTTATTCATTTGCAATCTTTGAAGTGTGTTGATTTCATTTTTTGCTTTTAGGTTTGATTTTGTTATATTCCCAAAACCTATTCGAGGGAAGTCATTATTTCACAACTTCTATTGGTTTATATGGGTAAATATTTACTTGCTCTTTTCAATAGGATTTCATTTATCTAAAGGGCATCCTTACCAAGTTTTATTTTTCCCCCAGTCACTCTTACCAAGTTTTCACTTTCACGTACATTAACCATTAACTATGGGGAACATAGAGATTTGATTTAAGTAGTATAACTTAACCTTTAAAGAGGAACGAATTGTCCATAGTCTTTGCTTTGAATCCATTCCATACCCCTCCAAGTATAAAACATCTACATTGGTAGATGAACATATCACTACTAGGGTCAAAATTAACTATACTGCATCTATTTCTTTAAATAGAAATCCTCTTATACCACATGTGACATCCCCTGGTTAACATTTCCCTCATGTAAATAATTGTAATTATTTTAAATGGTTGAGAGAGGGACATGGATTTCGTTGTTTGAGGAGGGATATTAATTAAGGAGTTGGTTGATTTTAAATATCAGTCCTTATTGGTTGAAAACAATTAAATGTTATGACTATACATTAAATTTAACTGAAGAAATATGGGCAGGTCCAAGTGTCCTTTAGCTCAAACAACAAGAAAAGAAAAGGACAAAATTTAAATCAGGAATGGGTTGCAGCATCAGGACGTGACTATTATGTAAATCATGGAGAGTGAGGGAAGTTAGCTTGTTTTGGGGGTCATGGAGGAAATGGAGGAATCAATTCATATATGTGTTCTCTCTCAAGCACGGATTGGAGGCATCTACATAGAAGACAGTGTCTAGAATTGTTGTGTAAGAACATGGAGCCGAAAGGGAGACGTTGAAGGAAAAAGGGGAGGCTAAGAGGATCCTGAGGATCAAGCACATTGTTAAGAGGGCAGAGGGGATTTGAGAACTGAGAGAATTCAAGGAGAAGGGAAAAATTGATGATAACCAATTGAGAAACCCATGGTACTTGTTGATTGATAACCACAAAGTAATGGTTATGCCTTACAAAGCTTACAAATCCATTGGATACCTTACTAGTTGATAACCTCTGAAAGGTGGAGGCACACAAGGCTAGTGGGCTAATAACACTTGATGGTAGTTCTATGGGATTTGGGATGAAAACACAGGTGGAAGATTCCATTGAACTATTGGTATTTTCACTCTTATTCCTTCAAAAGTAACATGGTTGATAAATCCTCCATCTCATTGACTATACATCTCTCTCTCCATATCTGAATTGAGACTCTTTGTGACTAAATCCCTTGAGATGTTTGGATGTTGTAATATAATTCCCTTTGTATAAAAGAAAGCACTCCCTCCCTGATCTGAAATATTTGAATAGCTAGTGGGTGGAGGTGAGGCAACCTCGAGACACCTTGTTTTAGCTGATAATATTGGTTTAAAACTCCTCTGAAAGCACTCTACCTCAAGCTTTGGAATCTGGCTCAGGGGTGATAGTTGCAAGAAAGACTTGGTTGTAGATTTTCTATGGTTGGGTGGAGAGTTGAAGTCCCAATATCAGTTGGAACATTCGTGTATTTTATAAGATAAGTGTTGCTCTAGCCCTTATTTTAAATGTCCAAATATGTTCACTGTGTTGGCTACAGTTTTGTGATGATGTTAAATTTAATGCTCAAATGTGTGATTCATGCCTAGGAATCGAATGGGCACTGAGATTTCTTGTCTACCTAGGAAAGTGGTTTATTGCAGGAAATTGGGCTTTGTATGCTTCATGTTCGCTTTCATGAGTTTTTTGTATGTTTATTAATATCCCAAGAGACCAGTGAATCTCTGAGATAATATGTGGTTGATTTTTGTTAATTAATATCATCCTTAGAGGTTTGTAGACCTCTGAGTAGCAATGAGCTTGCAATTTGTCTAACGTGCCTTAGGGGTTATGAATGGAAAACCTCATCATATTTGTTATATCACTTATACAATAGGCTACTAAGCCTTGTTCCTTCAATTTCAAGCTTAGGAAGGATAGTGCCACGGGCATGTTGATTCATACATGTGTTTTCATATATATATATATATATATATATATATATATATATATATATATATATATATATATATATATATATATATATATATATATATATATAGATATATATATATATATATATATATATATATATACATATATATATATATATATATATATATATATATATATATATATAGGTGCTTATTTCACCCAAAGGTAGGATTGAATTTGTTCATGCTTGTAGCAAATCATGGCTATGGGACGGGGAATGCTCACATATAATAGTGTGTGGAAAGGATTTCATATACTTGATAATTATTCACGGGCTTATGTATTATAGTATCACCATTTCCCTTAACAGATCTCTCTTTTATGGCACCTACGATCATCGTATGTACACAAACACACACACACACACATATATATATATATATATATCTGTATGTATATATATATACATATACATATACATATACATATATATATGTATATATATACATATATATATGTATATGTATATGTATATATATACATATATATATGTATATATATACATATATATATGTATATATATACATATATATATATATATATATATCTGTATGTATATATATACAGATATATATATATATATATATACATACAGATATATATAGATACATATATATGTATACATATATATATATATATATATATATATATATATATATATATATATATATATATATGTATACATATATATGTATCTATATATATATATATATATATATATATATATATATATATATATATATATATATGTATGTATGTATGTATGTATGTATGTATATATATGGGCATTTAATTTCATCATAAAATCAAACATTACGGTGCGTGCGACCAAGGATTGTGACCATGATCCCCCTAGACAAGTCAACCCATTTTACTTCAAGCATTGGGTGTTGAAAATTGCAGCAAGAAATTCTCAATTTGATTTTGCCTTGATTAAATTGAGAAAAAATGAATTTCCACATCAACAGACAACTTGGATGATGTTAACTTGTGTGACATGACTTGTGTCACCCAGTTTACTCAGTAAATTCGAGTTGGAGGAGTTAGAGTTTAGTTTTGCATGTGTGATTACTAATTTGTAGCAATCAAGGTCAGTAGTCTGATGTTGTTTTCAGTTAAAGTAGTTCCAACTTTTGGAGGAACTAGTGGAAGGTCAGTTAAGCAGTGGGACTTCATTCAAACTCAGTGATCATCCAGTTAACTAATCAATCAGCCCAAAATAGCTAGTTCATGCAGAGAAATCGAGTTACCCAGTTGAGGTGGAGGTTCCAAGGCAATGTAACATCAGTTGTAGACTAGTCTTGAGTGTACGTGTTGCATGGAATCAGATGATCAGACTAAGTAATCGTGTAATTCAACTAGAGGAATTTCATAAATAATGGGGCTAATTCCTCAAAGAATACTGCAAGGAAATAGGAGCTCAAGCCGAGGCAAAATTTAACTAAGTCTAGATTAGAGGTCTTCAGAGAGTAGAGAGATAGGTTGTACAATTGTAGGGTGAGCTCATTTGAGCAAAGAAATTGTAATACATCTCTATTCATTTGATTAATGCAAGCAAGCATTGGGGTTTTTAGCATATTTTTTTCCCCAGATAAAAATACTTGTTGCATGTGTGTTATTTCTTCTTGCATGTCTGAGATTTTTGTTCTAAATTGTGAATTAATGTTCGCAGAGCAGTAGTGTAGGTTTGTGTCTTGTGATTTTGATTAAAACTTCATGAGAAGTTGCAAATATATAGCCTAATTTCTACATGGTATTGTAGTTGGATTCACATTAGAGAAGGAAATTTGAAGTTGTTTCTCAGAGGTTCAAATTTGAAGATCAATGTAGTAGGATTTCTTCAGAGCTGAGAAGATGGCCTTCAATGGACTAAGGCTAGAGTATGCCTTGGAAGGCACCTCTAATTTTTTTGCATGGAAGGATCGCATGGAGGCAATATTGGATGACAATGGATTGCTAGAATACATCAAGATAGATGTTGCAAAACCTCAAGCATCTAATGCCCAAAACCTTTCTCAGTGGAAGAAAGATGTAGCCAAGGCGAGGAGAATAATCTTGGAGGGAGTACGGGATCATATTGTCTCGAATCTCCATGGAAAATAAACTTCGTTCACGATGTGGAAAGCATTGACATAATTGTTCAAGAATAGTAGTGACCACAGGAAGTTGGTGCTCAAGGATAAACTTTGAAGTATCAAGATGCAGAAGAATGACACAATTTTGTAGTATCTGAGCAACTTTACATAGGTTCGTGATGAACTTGGATGGGTTGGTGTCAATGTACCTAAAGAATAATTGGTAACCTAGCCCTTATAGGCCTTCCCAAGAGCTGGCATAGCTATCAAGATTTGGTGAATGAGAGGGAGAAACTACCAAATTGGGAGCGCTTATGGTCTGATTTGGTACAAGAGGAAATAAGGCAGAATACCAGAGATGGGAATTCATCCAAGGGTGAGGATGAAGAAAAATTTGCATTGGTTGGAAAGGAAAAGAAGGGAAAAGGGAAGAAATCCCAATCCAAACCAGAATCCAGTCAAGGGGGCAAGAAGAAATATTTGTCAAAAATTAAATGCTTCCATTGTCATGAATTCGGGCACTATGCCACGAAGTGTCCACACAAGAAGGAAAGCAAGAAGACCTTAGGAGGAGAAGTAGGTGAAGCTTTGGCTTCACAGTTTGAGCTTGACTTTACCCTCATGACATGCATGGCTAGGACAGTTATGGGGAGCGTGTGGTACTTGGACTCAAGTGCATCGTTCCACATGACGGGCAATAGAGACTTTTTTAGTGATATGGAAGAAAAATATTTGTAGATCCACATCAAGATGGGGGATGAGGGAAGGTATAGCGCGATCGGGATTGGTACAGTCGTCTTTCAGAGGTAGTCAAGCTCCCCCCTCAAGCTCAAGGATTCATGTTCATTCCATGCCTAAAGAAAAACATTGTGTTTATCGCAATTTTGGAAGACTGTTGTTATGATGTGATCATCAGCAAAGGAAAGGCATTCCTTAGACACATAACCACGGGAGAGGTGAAGCAGATCAGGGTTCATGTGAAGAACTTGTACAAGCTAGATGTGA
This sequence comes from Pinus tabuliformis, assembly GCA_031772625.1. NCBI lineage: Eukaryota > Viridiplantae > Streptophyta > Pinopsida > Pinales > Pinaceae > Pinus > Pinus tabuliformis. The sequence goes on from CM062814.1 coordinate 819,502,304, forward strand.
AGGATTATGTTGCATTGAGCACAAAGGTAGAGAAGGTGCAGAGTCACGATGTCGGTGAACTTTGGCATAGAATACTTGGCCATTTGCATCATGGCACTTTGAATATCATGCAACAGATAACCATGGGCTTCCCCAAAGGAGCACTTGAGAAGCAAGATGTATGCAAAGGATGTACCTTTGGGAAGTACACAAAATCCTAATTCCATGATAGGACAACAAAGCACATGCAATCATTGAAAGGATCAACTTTGATGTCTATGGACCTTTCTCGACAGCCTCCACTACCAAGCTCAAATATTTTGTTATTTTTATTGATGACTTCTCATCTAAGTGTTGGATCTTCTTCATGCGGAATAAGGGTAAGACATTCTCCAAGTTCTTATAATTCAAGGCATTGGTTGAGAAAGAAATAGGCAAGAAGGTGAATAATATTAGGAGCGATAATGGAGGTGAGTACATGTCGAATGAATTTAGAATTTTTTGTGCAAAAGAAGGTTATCGACGTGAGTTGACAGCATCCCACAACCCACAGTAGAATGGGGTGGCTAAGATAAATAATCATAGCATTGTGGGGGGAGAAAAGGCGATGTTTCATGATCAAGGCCTACCTCTACATTTGTGGGTTGAGGCATGCAACACAACAGTCTATTTGCAGAACTGGAGTCCTCGTCAGATTCTTCGTGTCATTACACCAGAGGAGGCTTTCTTGGGGAGAAATTCGGATATGTCACACTTCAGGAATTTTGGAGCCTTTTTTTTTTGCCATGTCTCCAAAGAATCAAGGAATAAGCTAGAGCTGACAGAAAAATTGGGGGTATTTGTGGGTTACACATAAACTCCCCACAATTACCATGTGTACTTTCCATCCCTCAGAATTATAGTTGTGTGAAGGGATGTAAAATTTGATGAAGATAAAGCCATGTGATCCTCTCTTGAGAGGGAGCTTCATATCCCACTAAAAGAGGAGATTTTAGCTCCAAAAGAGGAACCTCAAGAAGTTGTGGAGTAGCCATAAGTTGGGGAGCAAAGACTGGAGACAACCACTCAAGTAGAACCATCCATAGAAGGTAGGAAAAGGACCATGGAAGGTGAGAGACTTCTGCAAGATGCAAGGGAGAATGTGGATGCTCCTTCAAATTAGTGTGGGCAGAGAAGGTCACCATATCATTACACTAGCTACATGGCTCTAATGACTAAGTTTGTGGAGACTGAGACATCCACTTTCAAGAAAGCAGTAGAGAAACCTATATGGGTTAATGCAATGGTAGACGAATATGAATCCATTATAAAGAATAGTGTTTGGGAAGTAGTCCCAAGACCAGCAAATAAATTATTTGTGGGTTCGAGATGGATGTTCAAGGTAAAGCATGCAGCAAATGGAAGCATAGAAAAGTACAAGGACAGATTTGTGGCCAAGGGGTACTCTCAAGTTGAGGGGATTGACTTTGAGGAGACCTTTGCTTCTGTAGCAATGTACTCATCCATTAGATCAATTATTTCTCTAGTTGCACAGATGGGGTGGAAGATCCACCATATGGATGTAAAAACAACATTTCTTAATGAAGTTATTGAGGAGGAGGTGTATATTAAGCAACCAGAAGGCTTCAAGACTTTTGATCGAGAGTCTCATGTGTGCACACTCAAGCAAACGTTGTATGGTCTTAAGCAAGCACCATGTGCTTGGTACACTAGGATTGATAGCTATCTCACCGGTTGGGATTCACCAAAAGTGAAGCGGATGGAAACCTCTATCAAATCTTGGTAGAAGGTAAATTTTTTATTATTTTCTTATATGTTGATACTTGATTTTAACTTGTGATTAGCAGTTGATCATATCTTGTAAGGAGGACATTGCAACATTTTTGAAATGAAGGACATGGGTCTCATGCACTACTTCCTCGAATTGGAGGTATGGTAAGGTGATGGGGAAATGTTTTTCGCTCAGAGAAAGTATGCCAACAATTTACTTTAGAGGTTTCGCATGGACAGTTGCAAACCCATGGAGACACCTCTAGTGACAAACTAGAGGAAAGAGGATGCCACCTTAAGTGAGGAAGTGGATGTTATTGTTTATCGGCAGTTGGTGGGTTCACTAATGTATCTTGTGAAGACATGACCAGATATCGGCTATGCAGTCAACAAGCTATGGTTAGGCCAACCAAATTATTTTGGAGGGTAGCTAAGTATGTTCTACAGTACCTTAGAGGCACCACCTAGTTTGGACTATGGTACAGACGAACATACGGAGTGAAGTTATGTGGCTTCACAGATGCATATTGGGCGAAGATTCCATCAGACTGAAAGAGTACATCAGGGGGAATTTTTAGTGTTGGGACCACAATTGTTTCCTAGTATAATAGGAAGCAAAGATATGTGGCACTTAGCTCAGCAAAAGAAGAATACATGGATTCCAATTAAGCAACTGTGAAAATTTCAAAACCTGGAATCCTACTACAGTAACTGATAATATGTCTTCTATTTGTTAAATTAATTAAACAAATTATTTGCAATTTCCTACAGCAAATATTGAAATACATACGTTGTAGCCTTCACAAAATAAATACTGCAAAAAATAAATGTTGGAAAAATTAGAGAAATTCTAGCACACACATAAAATATTGACATAGTTATTTTTGGATAATTGTCCCCGGAAAAACCCAACTTGGGAGAACCAGTGCAGCAGATGAGGGTTTCTTGATTAATCCTTAAGCATAAATTCAAGTACAAGAATTTGGACATCATAACAAAGGAAAAATACTGAGAAAATTTTAGTGAAAAATTTCTCACTCTCCACAGCAACTCCCTGACCCCGAGATGAACCTTCTGTCCATACGCTAGGTTTCTGCGTCACCCTCTACACTGGTATCTCTAGTGGATTGCTTCTCTCCTCCTCCTATCTCTTTCAGAACTTATTCTGCACTTCCCAGATCACTTTTGATACCCTCTCTCTCCCCCTACAACACACCCTCTAGCTCTATCTCCTTTGTTAAACTTCATCCACTAATAAAATAGATCTACCTGGGCAACTGAGTAGTTGTTGGTGTGTGTTCTCCAAGCCCCATCGAGTTTCTTCTTATAATATCTCGTTGAGACATCAACGGACAAGATTAAAACATAATCAATGGCTAAGATTAACTAGAACTTGATCAATGTCTTCTTCTAGAAGATTCTCACCATAACTTAATTAATACCCTTTAATTAATCATATTTCTTAAGTTTGGACTTAGGAACCTATTGACATGGCAAATTTTCGCTATACCAACAAGGGGAACTAACCCGATCACAGACCCTAATTAGATCTGTTTTCGTTTGGGATGGCTAGCTCTAACGGGTTTTAAAGGACCCCGTAAACTGTTAAATGTGTTGAAAGATTGCTTCTGGGAGGAAGACTTCAATTAAATCAAAAAAATAAAAATAGTTAACCTCTAAGTATCAAATCCTATCTACACTACTTCTAGCTACTCTAGTCTAATCCTAACTATCCTAATCTATCCTGCAGGAGCATAACAAAAGAGAGGTTAAACATCATATATAAATTCCAAGCCTAAGTGAATCAATTATTGGTTCACATAAGAACAAGGCTACATCAATTCTTAATTGCAATCCAATCATTCATACAGGAATACACATTCCTTTTTATGGAAGTAAAGCTTGCAACTGATGTCTAACATAGTTTCAAATCAGGGACTGCTTATGAATTGACTATGATGAAGAATTACATTCAAACAACCAAGGCTAATTATAAGCTGTATCGTTGTCAATATGCACAAAAACAAAACACATTTGTATTTATGCCAGCAACAACGCCCTGTCTCAAAACACAGAAAGCAAAGGATCTTAAATCTGAAACAAAAGGCTCCTCATTGAACCAAACAGTCTCTTTTATTCATAATAAATCAAAGCTGTTTTCTCCAAACAAAAAAATCCCCCATCTCCTATCTGGAGGTAATATTTATGCACATGGAAATGACTCTCGGCCTTCCCTTCCCCCTTTCGCCTTCCCCTTGTTCTCTTCAATATACAGATCAGAACACACAGATGTAGAACAATCGATGTCATTGCTGACACGTAGAGGGCATTTCCTATCACTCTAGTGCTTCGTTTCCTGAGGAATGAATAGATGTTGATTGAAAGAGAATGACTGCATGTCATCTCTTCACACCTGTATAAAGTGGACGTTATCCCTTATTATTTCCTGAAGGAAACTGAAAACATTGCGCTCATCATCCCACATCTGGCATGATTGAATGTGTGTTTGGAAGTAATGACATCTTGATGGATCAGCGCTGTCATGAGTGCTTCTGCTGAACACAGAGAGTGCCTTCATTATGCACTATGGCAGTCTGTATTCCCTTTTGCAGAGTGTGTTTTTGCAATATTGACACCGGTGGTGCAGAGGTGTCATCTTGATATAGCTTCCATTTATCCGTCACTGGGTCTACTCGAATTTGCCTGCAAAAATAATTCATATCAGCTATGATTGTGAGAAATATGGCAAAAATGCTTACAAAACACGAATCTTGCCTTCATTAAATGTTTATAACATCAAATGTGAAAGAATCGGCCCCTGGTTTTTAATTTATGCATTGATTAAGTCCCGCGAGTGCAAATCCGATTTACATTGAAAATCATGGCATAACACATAACCGGATCCGAAATCCAGACCTGAAAGATTATAGACTGGAACCTATACCCTATTGGGTCTTCCATATGGGATTTTCCATTAAAAATCGCGACTATAGCATTTTATCGAATACACAGGAAACACGGGAAAACCCGCGGCCGGGCCGTACAGCCGGACTTGAAAATTTATGCACCGGAATTGATAGTCATCGGCGGGTCCGGTATATCATAGTGCACCGTATACATAACCCCTGGGTTCCACCGATCGCAACATGCGATTGGGCTCCGGACCCGACACACACACACATATATATATACGTTAATACCACCAGCGAGTCCGCAATGTTAGTCTCCCTTTGAAAAACCCTGACTTCAATGTTTTTCGAAAAACACAAGAATATATGGGAAACCCGCATCCGACCATTAGGCCGGACTTGAAATATTATATGTTTGGATCTATAATCATCGGTGGGTCCGGGTGATAGCGATGTGCCTTATATGTAGGCCCCGAACCCTGTCGATTGCAATAAGCGATGGGGTTCCAGACCCGAAACATATATATCATGTTTAATAAAGCCATCGAGTCCGGTAAATAGTGGCGCGCTATGTATATATAAGTGTTGGACCTGGCCAATAGCGATATGCAATATAGCTCCGAACCCGATATATATATATGTAATATGGTTGATAATGCTGTCGGGTCCGGAGTATAGTGGCGCGCCTTATATATATAAGCCCCGTACCCTGCCGATAGTGATGTGTGATATGGCTCCAGACCCGAAATATATATATTTGGGTTGATAATGTCATCGAGTCTGGAAGAAAGCAATGCATAGTGTTGATTGTGATAGGCCAAAAAGGGGTGATTTATGCATATTTGCAAAGCGTTTCCATTGTAAAGGGTTATAATGGGAATGAGGTGCGATAGAAGGTTTTTGAGGGTTGGAAAAGTCCCGATGGAGGAAATGAATGGGGGGTTAGGAAGGGCTAGAGATGAATCATGCGGCAAATATTTAAAAAAAGGGGCTCAACCATTAGGAATTGAAGGTTTGACTCGGAAATGAGTTAAAGTCTCTGGGATAAGACAGATCATTCGGAAGGTGAAAGATCAACTTTTAGGGGACCCATTCAAAATTGCTACCAAGGCAGGTTTTGATAGGGTGGTGGTTGTGGCCACAACAAATGGCGAACCATTGGGCGAACCAGTTATCTCTATTTCCAAATAAACCTTGGATCACTAGAACATCAGGGTGTTAAGATAAACTCGAAATTCAAACTGTATAGATGGACAGGCATGGGTTCCACTTCAACATTAATTGCTTCAGGTGGGATAAAGACAAATAGCTTCTACTTACTGATAGGGTTTTGACAGGCATTCTCCAATGGTAGTGTTATGGGATTTATTGACCTTCCTTTACCTATTTCCCACTTTCAAAAATCCTTTTGGGGCCATCACTGGTCTATCAATACCTGTTTAGGTGTGTACCTCAGCTCTTTATTTCTCATCAAACTTGATGTAGATATGTTTATCTGCACTTTATATAAGAATTTCAGTGTTATATTTTCATATGATTGAATGGGGTGTAGTCATGGATCTTGCCATATTTTTAAACCGCTTAAGCAAGGTTGGGCTTGCTGTGTCAACGGTACTTTGAGCCCAGCAACAGTCCCTACTCTAACCAGCTTCCCAAACAACCTATCCTTCCAGTTTGGCACAAGGACTTGACATTTCATTTTCTTTTAAATAAGTCCTTCCAGTTTCAGGCACAAGGACTAGAGCACAATTGGATTTGCCACAGGGTATATGACAGTGATCTTAGCCCATGAAAGGAGGTTTACTTGTAGATAATAGGTATTGGACAATTTAGTGTGGTGGATGGGACCAATGGAGAATGACTGTAACCTTACAAGCAAGTATAGGCTAGGTATGAGTGGGATTTATTTAAAAATGCAGCGTTCCTCCATGCCAGTCCAGCTGTAGCTACACATTTTTTGTTTTATAAAGGTGCCCCTACATGCTCCAGATATCCAAGTCATCAACAGATCTCACCTAGTTCCCAACAGATGCTAATGAGTGGCTTCGGTTTGAATTCCACCTCTGATTTTCCAGTTCTCATGGGCTCATTGAAAATTCGTTTGATATGCAAGGTAGTGATGGATTTAGGATCAGCAGACTCATCAGTAGGTTACTGAGGGAGGCAAGAGCTGAAGGTGGCGAATGGAGGCAATCTGAAAAAGGTAAAAATGAGACTGGAGGACAGAAATCAGTTGGCTAAAAAGGACTGCAATTCAAAATGAAAGGAAAATGAACTTTGCAGAAGAAAAAAAAAAAGGGAAAAGATGAAAATGTAACTAAACTAACAACAAAAATAGAATGAATCCTAACCTACTCAGGAGGTAGCCACCATGTGGTGGCTACTCGAAGTATCTTTTTAGATGTTGGCCATTAACAGGGAGTTTTTCAGTTTCTCCCTGTAAAGTTTTTAATCTGTAAGTTCCCTGACCAATTTTTTCCACAACTTGGAATGGGCCCAGCCATAAGTGTTGGAATTTCGTGTGTTTACCTTTTGGCTCATTCAACTTGTCCCATTTCAAGACTAGCTCTCCTACTTGGTAATCTTTATCTCCTGCCAGATGGTGATCAAACCATCTCTTCACGATCATTTGGTGATTTCTGAATTTATTTCTGGCTTTATCTCTCAATTCCTCCAACCTCATCAGTTGGTTAATCCTCTCTTGAAGTAAGGCTGAAGGGGTTCCTCTTGAAGCTTGGGAGAGCTGTAGAGAGGGAAGGGTAACGTTGGGAGGCAAGATGGCTTCCTGTCCATAGACGAGGAAGTATGGGGAGTTTCCTAAGGCCACTTTTGGGGTGACCCTATCGGCCCAAAGGGCATTTGTTAGAGCATTGTGCCAGTTCCTCTGGTTGTCAGCGACAGACTTACGGATTATGCGTATGAGGTTCTTATTTGAGGACTCTGCAACTCCATTTCCCTGGGGGTAATAGTTTGTTGCATACCTTATGTGGATGGATTTATCAATAGCAAATTCAGTCAATTTCAGTGATGAAAAGTAAGAAGAATTATCAAATATGAGAGCGTCAGGGATGCCATACCTGTTGATAATGAACTTCTCAATAAATGATATTACCTCGTCTTCGTTTATCTTCCGAAGCGGGATGGCTTCGGTCCATCTGGTGAAGTAGTCGGTCGCTGTGAGTATATACTTATGCTGTTGTGAAGAGTTTGGAGTGATCTCGCCTATAACATCTAGGCCCCATTGCTGGAACGGGCGATAAATCATAACGAGCCTGAGGGGAATGGCTGGCTTTCTTTCTCGTCCTGTGGCAGTTTGACATGCCTTGCATTTCCGGGTGTATGCATGCGAGTCTCTGAACACTGTGGGCCAATAATATCCAGCTCTTAATATTTTGTGAGCAGTGGTCTCTCCGCCATAGTGACCACCTGCTGGGCCGTCATGCATTTCTTTCAAGACATGGTCAGCATCATCCTTTTCCAAACACCTCAGCTAGATTCCATCATAATTTTTTCTGTATACTATGTTATTGGCCAAATGATATTGATTAGATTTCAATCTGAGCGCTCTCCGTTGTGATGCATCCATGTGCTCAGGACATGACCCCCATGTAAGATAAAAGCGGATGTCGTAATACCACGACTCAGGGTCCAAAAGGGCCTTCGACGTTTCGCGCTCACACATCAGCGCTTCATTAATCCATAGGGACTCCTCCCTGAATTCCACTTGTGCATTCTGTGGGTTCTGCACTTCTAGTTCTTTGAGCGCCCCTACTTTCTCCACCAAGGCTTCTGCTACTAGTCTGCACAGTCCCTACCCTCGAACTATCTTTGTCGGCTTAATCTCGAGGTCGAACTCTTGAAGTGCGGTTATCCAATTTCCTCTCTATTCACCCATTTCTTTCTGCACGAAGAGGGCTCTCACAGCAGGGTGGGGAACAATCACTTTAGTCCTGGCCTTTAGTAAATAAGGGCGGAAATGTTTTATGGCCTTGAAAACCGTGAAGCCTTGTTTCTCCACATCAGGGTAGTTTAGTTTTGCTCCCTGGAGATTAGAACTCATATAAGAAATAGGGACTTCGTTGCCTTCAACATTTTTTTGAGTGAGTACTACGGCATATGAAACTTTAGAATCAAAAGTGTACAAGAAAAATTCCTTGCCGAAATTTGGGTTGACCAATGTAGGAGCTTCCGTGATGGCCTCCTTGATTCGCTGAAACACTTTCTTGGCTTCATCACTCCACTTATACACAACGTCTTTCTTCATCATTAGCTGCATGGGGTGCACTATTTCCGCGAAACTTGAGACAAATTTCCTAACGAAATTGATCTTCCCAAAGAAAGATTGCATTGCCCCTTTATTTGCAGGGGGTTGTATTCTCATGATAGTCTCCACTCTTTCAAGATCAATAACAATCCCTTCTTTAGAGAGGATATGACCCAGTAGTTTCCCCTTTGTGACTGCGAAGACGCTCTTCTTTGGATTCAACAATATTTCATACCTTCGGCATCTTTCAAAAATATGTTTCAGATGATAAATATGATCCCTTCTATGATATGAATACACAGTGATGTCATCCATGTAAACCACTATTGATCTGTTAATCAACCCTCGGAAAGTTATATCCATAGCTCTCTGGAATGTGGCACCCACATTAATAAGTCCAAAAGGCATTTTACGATATGCGCAACTGCCCCGTTTAGTGTTGAAGATTGTCTTAAGATGATCCCCATTAGATACCAACACTTGATTATATCTTGAAAAACCATCTAATAGGGACAACATTTCAAACCCAGAAACGCACTGAAGAATGTGCTCCATAGAAGGGACAGGATAGTTATCCTTTTGTGATGCTTTGTTCAGGTTTCTGAAATCAATACACAGCCTGATGTCTCCATTTTTCTTTCTTACTGGCACGATATTGGCTACCCAGCATGTGTGTCTGATAGGAAATATGATTTTAGCATCCAACATTTTGTTTAATTCTTTCTTCACCAACGGTTCTAGGCTTGGATGCATCTTACGAAGCTTTTGTTGGTAGGGCCTAGCCTCCTTTTCCAAAGGAATTACATGCTGCATAACGCTGGTATCAAAGTTTTTTAGGTCTCCATATGTCCATGAAAAGATGTCCTTTTATTCTTTAAATAGCTTGACAAATGCAGCCTTTTCCTGTGGAGAGCATCCCAAGCCCAAATTGACATTTTTTGGGTCTTCTTTGGTTCTCAGGTTGACCAATTCATACTTCATGGATGAGCTATGCGTTTTGCAATTAGTCGGCTTATTAAATTTATCATGCAAGTCATGCAAGTGCTCTATCTTAACAACTGACTTGGGAATCACATTGGGCTAATCCTTTTCCTCATCTTCCCTCTCGTTAATAAGCTTGTGATGTTCTTTTTCATCAATGACTGCATTCTTGAATGTCTTCTCGCAGTGCAAGAACTCAAGGATTTTCTCGTCATCTTCGAACACCTGCCAATTTGAGATGTTATCAGGCACGGATGGTCTGAAAATCAATTCAACATAACATTTATTCTTCTTCAATCTAAAATCAAGCAAAAGTTTAGTAGCCATACTAGCCATCAGATCGGCATCTTGGTTTTTCCCTCAAGGTATGTATGTGATATTAAAAGAATCAAAATTGTCAATTAAGCTCCATACCTCATGCTGGTACCTCACCAGGTGTGGCGAGTTGCAGTGTATCCTTTTCCTTACCTAATCCACAATTATTTGTGAGTCACCAAAAACTTTAAGATTTTTCACCTTCATATCAATGGCTTTCTTCAGGCCCTGCAGCAAGCCTTCATATTCTGCTGTATTGTTGGTGCATGTAAACTCCAACTAGCTGGCCATCAGATGTTGATTCCCTTGCGGGTCAATGAGAATGCTCCCAGCATCTGCACCTTCAAGGCAGTTAGAGCCATCAAAATAAAGTGTCCAAAATATAGACTCTAATGCTACATCAATTGAACTGCTATCTACAAAATTAGTCCTATCATCTACTATAATACAGGATAATTCATCAGTTGGATTATGGGGGAGAGCTTCCAACTGTGTGTTTGTCAGAGTTTCTTCAACTGTCTCTGCATGGAATTCTCCAAAGCAGGTTTCCGTGGCACAAACATTGAAACTATAATTCCCAAGGATAGAATTGGTAAACATTACAAGTTCATTGGGGTCGTTTAATTCTGTCACCACATACTTCATGTATCTTTCTCAGTCAACTCTCAGCATATCACCCTTCCCCTTCTGAGGCAGCAAGAGATGGGACCAATCAGTTGAGAAATATCCATTCAGTTTTGCTGACCAGTCCCTACTAAGTAGCATTCCATAAGCCTTGGGTATATCGACTACCACTATATCAATGACTTGTGTATATTGTGGTTTAGCAGCCATCCAAATCAACACATCTTTCAATTCTCCAATTACTTTCACATTTGTCCTATCCAATTGCATAATTTGAGTCCCAGTTTTCTTGAGTATCACATGCAGTCTTTTAGCAACAACATAAGGCATCACAGTGGATGAGGCACTAGAATCTACCAAGAAATTGTGTACGTTCATGTTGAGGACCTTGTTATGAATATAATTCATAACAATTAAATAAATAATATTAATATTAATATTAAATAATTAAATATTAATTAGGTTAAATAGTCATTAAGTTAGGTGAAAAGGCATGTCTAAAAGACATTCCCATTCACGAAAGGTCACCTGTTGAGGTATAAATGCAGGGCCTCATTGTAAACATTCATATCATCTTATACATTTTATATATATTAATAAATTATTATTTTAAATACCTATGTGTATTTTTACATATTAAGTTTTCAAGCTATCAGTTTTCTTGCTTCAGCCATAGTTTTTATGCTACAGTGGTATCAGAGCCATGGCACACGATATAATCAAGCGGGCCTTTGAACATAGTTCGCCACACAATATGCCATTACATTCACATCTTGAATCCATGGAGAATTCTAATAAAATTCAAGAAGCATTTCAGCAATTATAAAAATCATGTGCCGAAGCTGCAATATGTTTTAAGGAGAGTTATGCAAAAATTGATAATAAGGAAGATGATAGCAACAATGAAGAAACAAAACAAGGAGAGGTACAATATCATAACAATGAAGAAGATGTTGTCAATGAGAAATTATCATTCATGACCCCGAAACAAGAGCAGGCTATTGTAGATATTGGCAATGAAAGGATATTAGATTTATCCTGGTTGGAAGAAGATGTTAATGAAAATCTTCCATCGGTGGCTCTTGAGAAAAAACAAGTTTTTGAAGATATGATGATTACTACTTCTGATTTTGATGATAAAAATGAAGTGAAAATGGCTAATTCTGATAATGAAAAGGAAACAATGGCTCTGGTTGCCACCACATGGTGGAACGAATTGCCCTTGGATCTTCAAACGGAGATATTCTCTTCGCTGCCAGTTGAATTGGTGTATAGGTATCAAATCGTGTGCAAGCAATGGAACGACTTGATTTCGTCAAACTATTTCATAACTCGGTATGGTGAGGTGCATATCAGGTAGCAGCCACAACTGGTTGTGCTCGATTTAAATCCAGAAAAGCCCTCCATGTCTTTCTGCTTCTACATCATCATGAATAAGCCAGTTAGACCTTGGAGCTACTATACGTATTTTCTCAGATCCCATTTTATCAAAATGGGAGACGATAAAGTAGGGCATGGAGACATGTATGAGCCAGATTGGTCTAATCCAGGACGAATTAAGCATTACGTTCATTCAATACGCAAACTACTGGAATGGACAGTTCATTCTGAACGCAGATCACCGTTTGTTGTGTCGATATTTAGAGTTCCTAAAACTCTTATGAAAGAGTCAAAGGAAGGAGAAGCATATGTCCCTGCAAGAGTTTCGTTCGGTCCATATCATCACGTAGAACTTCGTCTAATGGAGAATCACAAAGGAAAAGTTGTGCGTAGAATGATAAGGAGGTGCATGAACGGATCTGATCCAAATAATATGGATTTCTCCGTTCGTGCAAGGAAGGAAATCTTGGAGCTGGAGGGGGAAATGTTGCTGCTTGAGAAGGAAATCAAGGAAAACTACGAAGAAGAAATCGATTGTGATGGACAGATCCTCGCTACGATGCTAATTTTGGACGATTGCTTCATTCTAGAAATATTGAGGACCCTGGGTGGGGACCACTCTCCTGGAGAGAACGGGTACTATGAACCTCTTTTTCAGTGCAGGAAGATTAATTATACTGAAATCGATACACCAATAGATGCTAGTGCCATCGTACGTTGGGTTTCTAAGTGCAAGTGGACCGCCCTGGACGAGGATGATGAGGGGGATTTGTCGCTGGCCGTGCCCGAGTCAGAGAAGCCGAGCAAGAAGCGATCGCCCAGGGTTCGAATCCGCGTGAGGAAGCTAGGAGATGTCTTCAACCAGCAGGCCATGGATGGATCTGATGCCCCCGGTGGTCAAGGGATCGAATCCAACAAGGCTCCCTCGGTAGCTCTGCAGGCAACGAAAAGGCAAGCTGGGAAAATTATGAACGTGTATGATTACGTTCCAGTGCCGGATCGGGTTATGAAAGCCACTACTAAAAGGGTTTCGCCGAGGAAAAATCCAGGGAAGTCCCCGGCCTCAAAGGTTTCTTCACCGGTCGACCACGCTCGGCGCAACAGCCATTTGTCATTAACTCCCACAACAAAACCATCCGACACATTTTCCTTTTCACTGCAGTCAAAATGCTGCAGCCAATCGAAGTCCTGGTTCCGTCAACGGTCACGTCGTACCTGTTTTTTTTAACAACAAAACTATTTCTATATATATATATATATATATATATATATATATATATATATATATATATATATATATGTTATTTATAGATATAATTATATAGAATTGAATTATATAATTATATTTTATTATAGTTATAATATATAGTTTCTAGTTAATCAATAAATTCTATTTAAAAAAAAAAAAATTAGTATATATACTTTAAACTATATAAATTTTCATTATATAATTGTATTTTATAATTATATAATTGTAAATATATATATTTTACAAAAGAAAAATAGAGTTAAAAAAAAATTATTAGAGTTATATAAAAAATTTTATAGAAATAGAGTTAAAAAAAAAAAAGACTTATTAAAAAGGAAAATAAAAATAAAAAATTTAGACCAAAAAGAGGATGACCAAATTATATACATCGAGACGACATACACTAAGTGAAGAAAACCCCAAGCGTTAAAGCTTTGAGGACAAAGCTTCCGAAGGAAGAGGCTATGTTATGAATATAATTCATAACAATTAAATAAATAAAATAAATATAAATATTAAATAATTAAATATTAATTAGGTTAAATAGTCATTAAGTTAGGTGAAAAGGCATGTCTAAAAGACATGCCCATTCACGAAAGGTCACCTGTTGAGGTATAAAAGAAGGGCCTCATTGTGAACATTCATATCATCTTATACATTTTATATATATTAATAAATTATTTTTTAAATACCTGTGTGTATTTTTACATATTAAGTTTTCAAGCTGTTAGTTTTCTTGCTTCAGCCATATTTTTTATGTTACAGACCTCAAACGCAATAAGGAAAGGTGGAGTCATGGATTTTGATTTCCTTCCTATCATGGCTGCACTGACATCTTGGGGGTTTTGATTCATTTTAGACAGAGTGGCTTCCATAACTGATGGTATTTGGGTTGTACTGGAGGTACTGACAGGTCTGGACACTGACTTCTTGGTTTGACTGCTTGGGATGGTGGGAGTTTTGCAGTTTCGCTCATTCATAGCTTTCAGGAGCAAATCTCTTTGCTGTGTTAATTTTAGTAAATCAAAGTATGTGATATTAGCCCTAGATTTCTTAATATCATCCACAATGTTGTAATCAATGTTATAAACAAGGTAGGGCAGAGTAAACATACCGGTTTTTCCATTCTTAGGTGGGAGTTTACCATTTTGAGTTTCTTTCGTTATAGTTGGAGATGTGTTCCTTTTCTCTGGATAGTTTGCAACTGGAGTATTCTTGGACTCACCACTAGGTCTGCCCTTCTCAACAGAAACTTTGGGAGTGGATGCTTTCATAGGGCGAACATCTTTCTTTGTCTGGTCTACAGGCTTCATCGCACCTGGAAGTGGCCCTTTACTTCGTGTGTGGATTTCATTAGTGTGGATTTTTGCCGTGCTACCTTCTTCGTCATCATCATTTTCATTTGTATAGAAATCCCACAGTACGTTGATCTGAGATTCTTCGTCCAAGGGCTCTTCTACTTGGTATTCTTCCTCATTTTCTTGTTCTGGCTCTAGCTCCGCTATAGGTTCTTCCTGGTTAAGGAGCGATCCGATAAGAGCCAGCTCTTCTGTATTTAAATTCCCTTCATTGGGTGGAGCAGGCAGTGCAAGTGGACCATGACCACCTTCTGTCTTCTTACGATAGAAAGGTTTGAAAGATTTTCTGTTGTTATACTCTCCTCCACTCTCGCTTGTACTCTCTCCAGAATTCCTTTTCATATCGATGACTGTGTTTGTCAGTTTCTTAATGATCCAATGCAAACCTTCCACATCTGTGGTATCCTTTTCTTTGGTTTCAGCCCCTTTGTTATCACTCCCATTATTCTTCTTGGATGCTTGAGAGGCTTTCTTTTCTCTAGTTGTATGATGGCATGCTGTGAGACTGAGCATTTCATTCTCGACTTTTACTGCTTCATCGATAGCACCCTGTAAGGTTTGTGTGTTACTCCTTTTGACCCACATCGCAGTAGGGACAGGGAGAGCAGTGATGTAGAATTCCATGAGCACCTCCTCAGTAGGTCTAGCATTAGCCGGGATTCTGTTGAACAAGGTGTTGAACCGGATGTTAAAATCCTTGACCTTTTCTTTGGTTTCCATTTTCAAACGGGATAGTTCTAGAACTAAGGCTGCAGGTGTTTTGTCATCGCCATACTTTTCTAAGAAGGCTTGTTAAAAGGCAGCCCACGAGGGGATCATTCCTGTTCTCAAGCTAAAGTACCATGTGGATACCGCACCAATCAGAGTAAAAGGGAATAGGCGACATACTATATCTTCATCAGCTACCCCCAACATGCGCACGGCCAAGAAGAAAGAGTGAATATGGTTATCAGCAGTGTCTCCCTTCTCAGGGTCGAATTTAGGCAATACTCTTTCTGCATTCTTGGGTAAGGGATGTTGCTTCCCAGGTATCGCTACGGTATCCTGCTAGGGAGGGAGTGCTCCCTGAGGAGGTGGGAGTTGGTTTCCACCCGGTTGGAGCTAATTCCCACCCAAAAGAGGAACGTTAGCCATATTGTGGATAGGGATGTTCTGGTTGAAGGTTTCTTCGAGGCATTCTTTATTAGGATTTCTCAAATCAGGCCAGGGATTACCTTCAAAGAGCGGATCTTCAGGAATTTCTTCCCAGGGAGTGTCAATACTTTGCAAGGATTCAAGAACAATATCTTCAAGAGACGGGGTTGCAGATGTATCTTCGTTTATGGAACAGATTCTTGGCTTTCTTTTAGTTGTCGGAGGTAAAGAGTGAAAGATGGGGAGTTGAGAAAGGAAACGAGCGTAAGCCCGAGTAAGTATTCTGATTATTTGTTCCTGAGTGACAGGATACTCCCACAATGTCTCTTCTTCAAAATGAGGCTTTTTCGAATGAGAGGAAGGGTCTTTTCGACCTTCACAATCCATGCATTAATATTTTCGAGTCCATGCGCGACATTTATAGATGAAATCATAAAAAGTTGTGGACAGCGGTTCAATCCCTCCTTCTTGTGCTAATTTTTTGACATGGCGAATTTTCTCTATACCAACAAGGGGAACTAACTCGATCACAGACCCCAATTAGATTTGTTTTTCGTTTGGGATGGCTAGCTCTAATGGGTTTTAAAGGACCCTGTAAACTGTTAAATGTGTTGAAAGATTGCTTCTGGGAGGAAGACTTCAATTAAATCAACAAAATAAAAACAGTTAACCTCTAAGTATCAAATCCTATCTACACTACTTCTAGCTACTCTAGTCTAATCCTAACTATCCTAATCTATCCTGCAGGAGCATAACAAAAGAGAGGTTAAACATCATATATAAATTCCAAGCCTAAGTGAATCAATTACTGGTTCACATAAGAACAAGGCTGCATCAATTCTTAATTGCAATCCAATCATTCATACAGGAATACACATTCCTTTTTATGGAAGTAAAGCTTGCAACTGATGTCTAACATAGTTTCAAATCAGGGACTGCTTATGAATTGACTATGATGAAGAATTACATTCAAACAACCAAGGCTAATTATAAGTTGTATCATTGTCAATATGCAAAAAAAAAAAACACATTTGTATTTATGCCAGCAACAACGCCCTGTCTCAAAACAGAGAAAGCAAAGGATCTTAAATCTGAAACAAAAGGCTCCTCATTGAACCAAACAATCTCTTTTATTCATAATAAATCAAAGTTGTTTTCTCCAAACAAAAAAATCCCCCATCTCCTATCTGGAGGTAATATTTATGCACATGGAAATGACTCTCGGCCTTCCCTTCCCCCTTCCACCTTCCCCTTGTTCTCTTCAATATACAGATCAGAACACACAGATGTGTTACCGGGAAAAGTGTCTATTCAGAACGACCCTATCCCACTAAGGTGTGACAGTGACCTTAGAAACAAACAGAGAAAACTACTTTTGTATTCTTCTTTATGAACTATAAACAAAGAGGAATAGGATGAACCAACCTGTGTCTTGCGCTAGTCCTTTGATCCAATCTCTCTCCTCTTTGACAGCTTCCAGCTACCTGCTCCCTTACTTGCCCAGCTTCACCAAGTACCTACAAGATCACAGAAGAAGGAAACTATACAAAGACATGGGTTTATATTCATAAAAAGCTTAGGATCAGATTTAAGCTAAACATACAAATGTAACAAGCATCAATGATACACAAGCATGTAGGAGAAACTCAAATAGTTTTATTGATATAACAAGAAGATCCAGGAGGAGTTACAACCGATGATTCCTGATCCAGCATCAACCTCCCAGCAAAAAAGCCCCTCTTCACCTCCAAAAAAGCATAAATCACCCAATACTCTGATATCTATCTCAAAACCAACAGCAATTCTTTGCAATGTACAAAATTCCAGCCTCTGGATCTCTGGGATGAGAGATCCATATATAGATGTATGCAAGGAAGATGAGTCAGCTTATGATTTGACTAGTGTCTTCTCTCTATCAGTTCTTGCTTCCACTTGGAGACTAAGAGCCTCTTACTCATCCTTGGTCGAACTCAGTGAGGCAAGTGTCATTGGAGAAGATTCTGGAAGCTTCCATTGTCTTTCCACCTCGCGGAATGGCACTGCCATTTGTCATTTCCCGCTCAACGCACCCTGATAGTGCATTTAGGTGCGTTGCAATGCACCTAGCTAGTGCATTTGGGTGCTATGCAACGCAGCTAGCCAGTGGAGCAGCTGAAATGATCCTGATTTGACTGATTCTGAGCATTTTCTGGTGGAGAACTTCTGGGAGAAGCTGTAATTTTTTGACCTTGTTCCTTTAGGGGTCGGAACAACACTTTTAGGGACTTAGGATCCCTTGGTTTATGGACATTTCATGCTTATAGCTGTAAGGCACAAAAATGTCTATAACAGTTGCCCCCTAAAGTATGAGGCCGTTTATCGGGTGAAATGCTTTATTAGGAGGATCCGAAGTTCTTTCAATGCTGGGAGGAGACCTGTAATAAGATACAATACAATACATTATCTTCATACCGTTTTCATGATCTAGCTGAGGCGGGCATTCCCATGCCCAGCTTTATAAATTCATTTTCATGTACATAGGACAGACAATCGTCTGATGGTAGACTGATGATTCTGATAGAGCCATCATCCTTTTGGTAGGATGATTATCTGTGCTGTAATGTTGTACATTTCAATGTCTTTATTTTCCTGAATATATATCGCAGCCCGGATGGATGAAACTAGATCCGGGGTCTTCAATCTCGTCCGATCTTCACTCGAAGTACAAGTCGATCCATGTGAGAAATGTTCTGAAGTCGAACATGGAAAGACATCGCTTGATTACCAGTCAATGATGTAAACTGTTAACAAGCGCGAGAGGTATCACCGATAATGATAATGACCCTCAAGGTACTACAGTACAATTCACGTGGTGTGAATAAAGGACTTGGCGTCGAACACCACGCAAAATCTTTCGGTCGAAGGCCATTGATGTAAACCTGTTGCCGGAAGTGAGAAACTTGCCATTAAGGAATGCAAGCTTCAGAGTACTGAATGGGGTGTTCCTAGATCAACTTCTTGGATAATGAGCTGATGTTGACAAGAAGCGATCCGTCAAAGGAGGGCCTTAATGAATCCCACATCAATGACACGGAACGGAGCAAATGATTTTGATGGAGGTGGAAACAATCTGATGATATATGGTTCAGGATGGCGGTCATGAAAAAATGAAGTATAATGTATGGTAGTGGATGGGACACAGGTGACTTCTCTGGATGACTTCTCTTGAACATGTCGGCGACACTTATGTGATGGATTGGTAGCATTTACCCCAAATGTGGATGGTATGGCGTGACCATGGTGATGTGACCAGTGAATGAAACAACCTAACCCGACTCGGACACGGAGTGGAAGTGTCATGCTCAAGAGCGACTTGCTACCAATAAAGATTCTTTGAGTTTTCTTCCCAATTTTTCCCCAGTCATTGCTGACCAGTACCTCTTTATTTTTGTCAAGCTTGAGGAGGATAACGTATGCTTGTTCTATAATTTGCCCTTCGGGCAAACCCATCGCTATTTTTTAACGAGCCTAGCGATAGTGAAACTCGTTCTCGTCTAAAGACAAGTTTGTCGCTATTAATCTTTTTAACGAGTTTAACGACAAAGATAACTCGGTCCTTTTCATTTTTAGAGAGTCTGAAAAGGTACGTAAAGGTAACTCCACAATTCCTTTTTCGTCATCTAATCCCTTAAGTCCGAAAAAGTATAAAACAATACAGAAGGGATGAATTTTCGATAGTTTTAACGAGCCGAACAAAACAAGCGCTCGATCTTTTTGTGCAATAATCCCTCAGGTCCAAAAAGATTAAAATCTAGAGGAGGGATAGCACTTCCTGTCCCTTTAACGAGCTGGAATGCCAAGGACTCGGCAACCTTTTCATATTTTACGAGTCAGTTGAAAAAAGCTTAAAGAAGACTCGTCTTTTGAGGAACGAGTGATAAAATGGGTAGCAGCTGATTCCAGGTAAGGTTTGGAATTTTCCAATCACGACAGTGTCACAAGGATGGCTAGTGAAATCACTCTTCGCAGCTGTTCCTCAAAATGGGTAAACAATCAAATGGAGGTGAATGATCGGCCAATGGAAAAGTGGAGGTGACGGTGCAAACACGACCAAGGCTTTAATGGCTGAAGTACTACATTCACGGTGGTTATTTACCAGGGAATAGTTCATTTTTTAACGAGCTTAAACGCGGGTGGAAACATTTGCTCGGTCCGGGTTTATTTTTTAACGAGCTTGAACCTCGCGGTAAACACTGCTCGATTAATCCAGTCATATGATAAGAATGTCTCATATAAAAACGACAACTTTTAGAATTTTGCCTCACATCCTTTCTTTATGCAAGTTAGGAGATGACCAATCCTACGAGTTTAAAGGGTTAGAGGTCCTAAAAATTTTAAAAATAAATAGTCGCTCTTTGCTTGCACTCCAAAAGGTTTGCATGCCCCCAGGTATAAAACAGAGTTTCAAGGTTACCTCTACTTCTCTCCGCTAAAACATTTGTTTTACCGAGAGAGGCCTACCTCTTACAGGTTACCCAAAGATTGTTCTATTCGCGGCGCAAACAAAACACTTCTTTGGCGATGTCTACCGAGATAAACAAAGGTGAGTGGCGGCGCTCGCCAACTCTCATAACTTTGACAAGAGAATCCTGTACTAGAATAACCCCCTCTTCCACTCATGGACGGGGGTACAGACTAGGCATATTCTCCCGCGGAAACCTACCCTATACCCGAAGTTTTCCTGCCGAAGCAGACCAGGATGCATGCCCCCTGGGTTTCAGTCATATCCCTCCGAATTACTCGCGCTCATCGGGAGGACGGACTGGAGATTGAGACATTTCTTGCGTGAAGAGACCATTTAGGGACGGTACATGACTATTTGCTATGCGTGATCCGGGAAATGAAAGCTGGTCCACGAGCTTGACCACTCTTCCTTCGTGCGGAAAACACATTACTCTAAAGAGTGAGGAGACAATGGCTCCCATGCAATAAATATAGTCTCGTCCAAGGAGTAGGTTATAATCCAAGCGTCCTTGAACAACCATTACATTCAGGTGAACGGTTTTCCTTCTCAATGTTATGGCCACATCGGGAAGGATCCCTAAAGGTCGACTGGTTCCTTTATCAAAGCCTGTCAGATTTCTCATTTCAGGCAAAAGCGATGGCGAACCAAGTGCTTTCCAAGCAGTCGAGGAAAGGATACTCACAGAAGCCCCCTCATCTATGATGGTACCAGCCATAACCATTCTATATATTTGAACGATAATTCGGAATGGTACACTTGCTGGTAAACGGGGTCTGCCTAGTTGATTCCAGTCGAAGGAAACAACTAGGTTGCTTGGAGGTGGGACCGAATAGACGGCCGGATACGGCTCTGACGAACTTCCTTCCTGTGGTAAAGGAACGGGTAAATTGCCCCCATGTTCATCGGAGTCTGTGTTTATGAAGAGAATTTGGACGGTGTCATCCTTGTTCTCTTTAGTGACTGTATCATCCGAAGATGAAACCTCTGAAGGCAAGACCGGGTCAACTGCCACCTCGACCTTTTGACTTTCGTCTGGTATGGATCCAGATGGTTTATCTTCAATGATAGGCGCTTCAGCCGACCACTTGAGCGGGCCAGCTGGATTCTCAACTAGCGATGGACTCGGCAAGAGTTTTTTATATCCAGGAGGAAGTCGTAACGGTGAAACCGGACGATCATCCAAAACTCTTTTAGCTTCGTCTAAGAAGGGACAACGGTGGACGGCATGATTGCCTTCGCACAGTTTACAAGGAAATCTAGCTTTCCCTTTTTGTCCTGGGGCTTCACTTTCGCTAGTTGACGGTGTGCTTTCAACATGATCATCAGAGGTTGAGGACACCGGATTGTGCAAACGAGGAGACCAGTCCCTTAGTATCCGGGGGATGCAAGGAAAATTTTTGTGAAAGTGGTCTCCTTTGCAAATGACACATGGCGATTTAGGCCTAGTCGGTGCAGTGTGTGGATTTTCGTTAGACGACACTCGTTTTCCCCCATTCGCCTTTGGCTCCTTCTTCTTCTTCTCTTTATTCTTCTTTTCCTTCTTCTCCTTAGGAACTTGACTTTTAGCTTTACCAGCTCCATCAAGCGAAGAGGAAGGAGGAGAGGAAGAATTAGAGGAAGTAGAAGGCTGGTGGGCAACTCTGGACTCGTCTAATTGCTGATTCGATTGTTCAGGAATAGTGGTGTTCTGAACGACATTGGTTGAGAAGAGCCATATCGGCAAGCCAATTGTCAGTCCTGGAAGTGACAATGTGGCCATATGGGGTGCACCAACATCTCCCCAAGAGGAGAAGGGACTAGGATTTCCACCAAGGGGAATTCCTTGGTTGGTAGACTCCATTTTCTCAACCTAAGATCAACGTAGGAAAGGGGTAATGAATATTCCGTTTAAAATAAATTTTTAGACGCTTTGACACAACTTGTTTTTTCAGTTTTTAAGAGTCGAGAAAAAACAAAAGATGACTCTAGTCTCCTTCGATTTTTAATGAGCCTGAAGTGACAAGTGCTCAGATGGACCTTTTCCGTTAAGGAGTCTGAAAAGGAATGAAAGGGACTGCTCTGGAGATCTAGGTAGAGGGAGTACCAAACCAATCGCAAAACTGCAGAATACTTTTTACGATACGGCAGTCAATCTTCCCGAATGTTGTGTTCAGTGCATTGCGATCGATAGGGCGGCAGACACGGCTTCCTATGGATAAAGGATTTAAACCTATAGGGGTCTCCCAATATATACTCGACGGTACATGGGAGCACAAGTCCGTACTGGCACTTATCGTCTCAAAGTGGAGGAGTCACCCAACCATCAGTGAGGACAACAGTTACCAGGCTTTATGACGCCGGAATACGTCTCTAGCCTAGACCTCTAAATGTTGTGTGTTAAGTTCCAAAGCATTGTTAGATTCATTGAATTTATTTTAAGTTGATCTTTCTTATGAAGTTTGCCTTTTGGGTTCACCACGAGATGTAGATGTAACTCCTAAAATGCAATCTAAAGATGATAAGCAAACTTTTATCTCTTTTCAGCAATGAAAATTCTAGCTACAAGGGGGAAAAAAAGACACAATCTTTTCACAAAGAGCAAAGAGCACACTGTAAATGCACTTTCCTAAATCAAGCCAAACAGACTGTCAATATGCAAATGCACATGTGCATGTATTTGTTTTTCACTTTCTTAATATTGATGCCTAAAAAGAAAGTTGATGTACAAATCTGAATTTGCTTTCAAGTGACAAACACAAACAAGCTTCTTTTCGAAATCAAAAGGTAGAGATGATTACGACACTTTATGATTTTGAAATAAATACTCGTTTCGACACTAGAAAGTCACAAATTCAAACCAAAGGAAAAAGTAAAAGCATAATCGACTGTCAACAGCAAATAAACTTTCTCCTATGATCAAAATCGACACTTGCGACAGATCTAAATCAAAGGACGACAGTATGACTATTCTACTTTTGCAATGGAAAACTGTAAACGACTCAACAAACACACAAAAACATCTACAGTTATTTTGTACAAAGGAGGCGGAATTACAGCAAGGAAAAGGGGTTTTTAAACAGACACATACACTGATCACAGGCTGCAAAAATCAGAGACAACACTGGAAAGAATGAAGCACAAGAACCTCAGTTGCACAGGGCTAGTCTGATCAGCGCACCTGTAACACAGAGAAACTGGATTGCAGCACAGGTTGCCCTCTCGGGAACTGCGCTGAAATGCAGGAACTCTTCACAGTACCTGCGCTGGGGCAGAAACGAGAATTCTATCCGGGTTCTGGGTCACGGTTTACAGTTTAGTCTTTGGTTTTTGGCCGAGTAAAAGCAATCAGTAATGCACAATCAGAGGGTAGATTTAAGGAAGGTCTAAGAGCTATCACAAAGGGCAATCAGATCATTTGTGAATCAGTTGTTCAGATCATAAACAGATTTAGTGAATGGATTGAAGCAGCAGATGTCTACTTTGCATTTGTTAATGGCAAATGCAGTTCGATTTGCTACTTCTAAGTTTATGAAACAAACAACAAGAGAAACGCAAACAAACTAACTAGACACGCTCCCCAGCGGAGTCGCCATTTTGTTACCGGGAAAAGTGTCTATTCAGAACGACCCTATCCCACTAAGGTGTGACAGTGACCTTAGAAACAAACAGAGAAAACTACTTTTGTATTCTTCTTTATGAACTATAAAAAAAGAGGAATAGGATGAACCAACCTGTGTCTTGCGCTAGTCCTTTGATCCAATCTCTCTCCTCTTTGACAGCTTCCAGCTACCTGCTCCCTTACTTGCCCAGCTTCACCAAGTACCTGCAAGATCACAGAAGAAGGAAACTATACAAAGACATGGGTTTATATTCATAAAAAGCTTAGGATCAGATTTAAGCTAAACATACAAATGTAACAAGCATCAATGATACACAAGCATGTAGGAGAAACTCAAATAGTTTTATTGATATAACAAGAAGATCCAGGAGGAGTTACAACCGATGATTCCTGATCCAGCATCAACCTCCTAGCAAAAAAGCCCTTCTTCACCTCCAACAAAGCATAAATCACCCAATACTCTGATATCTATCTCAAAACCAACAGCAATTCTTTGCAATGTACAAAATTCCAGCCTCTCGGTCTCTGGGATGAGAGATCCATATATAGATGTATGCAAGGAAGATGAGTCAGCTTATGATTTGACTAGTGTCTTCTCTCTGTCAGTTCTTGCTTCCACTTGGAGACTGAGAGCCTCTTACTCATCCTTGGTCGAACTCAGTGAGGCAAGTGTCATTGGAGAAGATTCTGGAAGCTTCCATTGTCTTTCCACCTCGCGGAATGGCACTGCCATTTGTCATTTCCCGCTCAACGCACCCTGATAGTGCATTTAAGTGCGTTGCAACGCACCTATCTAGTGCATTTGGGTGCTATGCAACGCAGCTAGCCAGTGGAGCAGCTGAAATGATCCTGATTTGACTGATTCTGAGCATTTTCTGGTGGAGAACTTCTGGGAGAAGCTGTAATTTGTTGACCTTGTTCCTTTAGGGGTCGGAACAACACTTTTAGGGACTTAGGATCCCTTGGTTTATGGACATTTCATGCTTATAGCTGTAAGGCACAAAAATGTCTATAACAAGATGTAGAACAATCAGTGTCATTGCTAACACGTAGAGGGCATTTCCTATCACTCTAGCGCTTCGTTTCCTGAGGAATGAATAGATGTTGATTGAAAGAGAATGATTGCATGTCATCTCTTCACACCTGTATAAAGCGAACGTTATCCCTTATTATTTCCTAAAGGAAACTGAAAACATTGTGCTCATCATCCCACATCTGGCATGCTTGAATGTGTGTTTGGAAGTAATGACATCTTGATGGATCAGCGTTGTCATGAGTGCTTCTGCTGAACAGAGAGAGTGCCTTCATTATGTACTATGGCGGTCTGTATTCCATTTTGCAGAGTTTGTTTTTGCAATATTGACACCGGTGGTGCAGAGGTGTCATCTTGATATTGCTTCCATTTATCCATCACCGGGTCTACTCGAACTTGCCTACAGAAATAATTCATATCAGCTATGATTGTGAGAAATATGGTAAAAATGCTTACAAAACACGAATCTCGACTTCATTAAATGTTCATAACATCAAATGTGAAAGAATCAGCCCCTGGTTTTTAATTTATGCATTGATTAAGTCCCGCGAGTGCGAATCTGATTTACATTAAAAATCATGGCATAACACATAACCGGATCTGAAATCCAGACATGAAAGATTATAGACTGGAACCTATACCCTATCGAGTCTACCATATGGGATTTTCCATTAAAAATCGCAACTATAGCATTTTATCGAATACATAGGAAACACGGGAAAACCCACGGCCTGGCCATACAGCCGGACTTGAAAAATTATGCAACGGCATTGATAGTCATCGGCAGGTCCGATATATCATAGTGCACTGTATACATAACCCCTGGGTTCCACTGATCGCGACATGTGATTGGGCTTCGGACCCGACACACACACACACACACACACACACACACATATATATATATATACGTTAATACCGCCGGCGGGTCCGCAATGTTAGCCTCCCTTTGAAAAACCCCGACTTCAATGTTTTTCGAAAAACACAAGAATATATGGGAAAACCCACATCCGGCCATTAGGCCGGACTTGAAATATTATATGCCCGGATCTATAATCATCAACGGGTTCGGGTGATAGCGATGTGCCTTATATGTAGGCCTCAGACCCTGCCGATTTCGATAAGCAATGGGGTTCCGGACCCGAAACATATATATCGTGTTTAATAAAGCCATTGGGTCCAGTAAACAGTGGCGCGCTATATATATATATATATATATATATATATATATATATATATATATATATATATATATATATATATATAAGCATTGGACCTGGCCAATAGCGATATGCGATATAGCTCTGGACCCGATATATATATGTAATATGGTTGATAATGTTGTCGGGTCCGGAGTATAGTGGTGAGCCTTATATATATAAGCCCTAGACCCCACCGATAGCAATGTGCGATATGGCTCCGGACCTGAAATATATATATTTGGGTTGATAATGCCGTCGGGTCCGGAAGAGAGCAATGCGCAGTGTTGATTGCGATAGGCCAAAAAGGGGTGATTTATGCATATTTGTGAAGCGTTTCCATTGTAAAGGGTTATAATGGGAATGAGGTGTGATAGAAGGTTTTTGAGGGTTGGAAAAGTCCCGATGGAGGAAATGAATGGGGGGTTAGGAAGGGCTGGGGATGAATCATGCGGCAGATATTTAAAAAAAGGGGCTCAACCATTAGGAATTGAAGGTTTGACTCGGCAACGAGTTAAAGTCTCTAGGATAAGACAGATCATTCGGAAGGTGAAAGATCAAATTTTAGGGGACCCATTCAAAATTGCTACCAAGGCAGGTTTTGACAGGGTGGTGGTTGTGGCCACAACAGAACCATTAAAAAAAAATATTAATTATATTAATTAAGTCATCTCTATGTGGAATTTCTACAAACAATTTCTGGGTTTTGTATACCTCATGTATTCTAGCCTCTCCACAAAATTTCAAGGGTAGAGCACATTCGATGCTATAAAAACTAGCACTCCCTCTTAGCGAGGAATGTGCTCTAGCATTGCAACCTACTGAAGCAATACCCTATCTCTACACTACCTCCTGTCACATTGCTGATGTCTGGCTTCTCTGCCCATCAACTACTGTGCAACTCTGATATGCGCTACATTTGTGTTACTGATGACCCTGTTGTATTGTTGTCAACTACTGCATCTCCACTGCAACTCCCTTTCATCTGTTGTTGCTGAAACTGGGAATCCATCTGTTTATACTACTAAAACGGGTTCTCCACCATACCCATATCCCTGAACTGGATGAACTTAGCTCTCCCTAGAGATTTCATGAGTATGTATGCTACTTGATCTCCTATGGGGACATATTGCAACTAGACTAACCCACGTTAACCACAACCTCTAATGAAATGACATATGATATCAATGTGCTTCGACCTATCATGAAACACTACATTCTCAAAGAGTTTTATGAAACTTTGATTATCACAATCACAACACTGGTCGCTCCCATCTTCTTCCTAAACAAAATCACGAGCAGCTTTCTAAGCAATATAGCTTCACACTTAGTTGTGTTGGCTGCCATATATTCAGCTCTTGCTGAGCTCAGTGCTACTTACTTCTACTTCCTTTTGGACCAAGAGACCATCCCTGATCCAACACTGAAGCAATACCCGAAGGTACTTTTCCTATCCACTGAACTACCTGCCCAATCTGCATAATCTTACGTCATCTCCTCGAGTATATTTCAACCCATATCTAACTGTTCCATGCACATATCTAAGAATATGCCTAGATGTTTCCCAATGTACCCTTTTTTGGCCTAGTGTTAACCAGATACATGAGCGACCCAATGAGTTATATGTATAAGGTGGGGTTGACTTCCTTGTCCCCTGATGCATCTGTCTTCTTCCAATTGGTGATCATGGGCATCATTGTGGGTCAGAAATCCTACATTCTGAATCTCTTCATAAGATTTATAGCATATCTCCCTTGCCCAAGGAATATCTCCCCATTCTTCTGCCACACTTCCAATCCTAGAAAATATTGCATCAACCCCATATCCTTCATGTCGAATTTTGCTTCAAGGTTCCTTTTGCAATCCTTTATGAGCCTTGATGATCCTGTCAAAAACAGGTCATCTACATACAACACCAAAATTAGAGGCTCATTCTCCACCATCAAATAGTAGAGATTGGGATCTGCATCACTCTTGATGAATCCCAACTGCTGCAAATAACTGTCAATCCGACCATACCATGCCCTAGGTCCCTGTTTGAGCCCATATAGGGCTTTCTTCAACCTACATACATGAGTATGCTTCTCATGAGTTTTGAAGCCTTCAGACTACTCTATATGCACCTCTTCTTCTATCACCCCATTTAAGAATGTTGACTTGACGTCCATCTAGTGAATCTCCAATCCTAGTTGCGCTTCTAGGGATATAACGGATCTGATAGAGGTATATCTGGCAACTAGGGTGAAGGTCTCCTCATAGTCTATCCCTTCCTTCTATGCATACGCCTTTGCCACGAATCTAGCCTAGTACTTCTCTACACTACCATCTAAATTGTACTTGATATTGTAGATCCATCTCGAACCTACAACTTATCTGTCTTTTGGTCTAGGCTCTACCTCCCAAACATCATTTGTCATGATAGAACTGTATTATTCTACCATGGCATCCACCCACACTTGTTGTTGTGCGACTTCCTGAAAACTGGCGGGTTCTGTAACCTGAGCTACCAAAGCTTTATATATGTTAGGTTTCCTGCGCCGTCTCTTGTTTGTCTTAGGAGCTCCGAAAAATTCCTTTGCATCCCTCAAGGTCTAACTCACTTCCCTACTAGCTCTACCACTGGTAGTGGGAGGTTAAATTAGTTCCTCCTCTTATTCCTACTGCTCCATCTACTGACTCCTACCCCTGAGGATATACTAGTATTGGTCACCGTACTCGACCCCTGTGACTGTCCTCCTTCTTATCCCACTTGCTATCCCTGCTGTTAGACTAATGGAACTTATGTTGACTGATCACCTACAAGAATTTCTCGAGATATTTTGAAAGCTCTGTCTTCCATGAACTTTATATCTCGTCTCACTACAATGTTCCTGTTGCTAGGAATGTAGATCTTGTATGCCTTTGAGGTCTCATTATACCCTATGAGGAACCCCTTCTCTATAGTGTGATCGAATTTACCATGCTTTTCATCTGGTAGGCAATAATCCACACTCCCGAATATCCTCAAATGACTTACTTCATGCTTATTTCCTATGAAGACCCCTTCTGGCGTTTTTTCCCCAATGCTCTATGGGGTGTTCTGTTTTGAATGTACATCGTTGTGTTGCATGCCTCTGCCCATAAAAATCTAGGCAAATCCTGGTCATACATCATCGTCTTTGCAGCCTAGACTATTGTTCTATTCTTTTGCTTCACTTCTCCATTCTACTGAGGATTATATGGAGTTGTCCATTCTCTTTTGATGCCTTACTTTATGCTGAAATCTGTGAAGTATTTATCTATGTATTCTCCACCATTATCTGAACATAGCACCTTGATATTTTTCCCTGTCATGTTTTCTACGAGAGCCTTGAACTCTCCTACCCGATCAAATACCTCATCTTTGGTCTTTAAGAAATAGATCCAGGTCTTCCTGGAATGGTCATCAGTAAAGGTGACGAAATATTCGCCACTGCTAAGAGCTCTAGTGGACATAGGATCGCAAATATCTGATTGTATCAATGCCAACTCTCCATTTTCTCTGTTGTCACTTCTAGGATATGTTACATTTGCATACTTCCCAAGTATGTATCCTCTACACACATCATCATGCTCTGTGCTAAGAATTGGAACCCCTGTTACAGTTTCTCTAAGCATCCTAAGTGCTCCATGATGTAAATGTCCCATCCTCCTATGCCATAGTTCGTTCAACTCCTTGCCAATGCTTTTATCACTGCATATCAGTGCCATTGGAGAATTGATCTGCAACCTGTATAGCCTATTGCTCCAAGCTCCAATCTCTCTCACCTTCTTCCAGCTAGAGTGTTTGACATACACTTTCTTCCCCACGAAGTGTACATCGTACCCCTTGTCCTATAACTGGGACACTAAAATTAGATTTATACCCAATCCTAGCACATGGAGTACATTAGTAGCGCTAGTGTTGGTTTATGTTTATCTCTGAAATTCTATGGTGCCTCTCCCTACTGGAGTACATTTATTTCTATTGTCCATAGTGATCTGGAAATCCATTTGCTCCTCCTTTAGCTAGAGAAATATTCTCTAACTCCTATAATATGAACTGAAGCTCCACTATCAATGTACCAGACACTAGATGATGTTGAACCTGATCAGAACATGAACTCATCCTCCATCCTCGAAGATAATTCTGAGGCTTCCTGACTATTGATTATATCCATAATTTTCTGTGTTATTTCTCCTTTCCTTCCTAGCATTATTCTGTATCAACAAACTGCTACAAAATAACTGCATCCTAGCTGAAGATATGCTCTGCAAAAAATATTTTTGCTCCCTCTTCCTATGGTACTCTTTAATCTGGAAAATCTAATTTCTCTATCGACTCTATCAGAGAAATAGACTTTTCCTCAAAAACTCGACCCTCCTGTCCAAAGGAACTGCGCTGCCTCTGAGGGTTTTGAACTGCTCCCTATGCAGAGCTTCAAAATTCCTCTTCCCTTCTGCTACTGAGCTCCTCGACTTACGATATGTGCTCTGGTACCATGTGAAAATTCTAAAACATCGAATCCTACTACATTAACTGATAATATTTCTTCTATTTGTTAAATTAATTAAACTAGTTATTTTTAGTTTCTTACAACAAATATTGAAATACATATGTTGCAGCCTTCACAAAACAAATATTGCAGAAAATAAATGCTGGAAAAATTAGAGAAATTCTAGCACACACACACAAAATATTGGCACTGTTATTTTTGGACAATTGTCCCCAAAAAAACCCAACTTGGGAAAACCATTGCAGCAGATGAGGGTTTCTTTATTAATTCTTCAACAGAAATTCAAGTACAAGAATTGGACATCAAAACAGAGGAAAAATACTGAGAGAAATTTAGTGACAAATTTCTCACTCTCCACAGCTACTCCCTAACCCCGAGATGAACCTTATGTCCATACGATAGGTTTCTGTGTCACCCTTTACACTGATCACTCTAGTGGTCTGCATCTCTCCTCCTCCTGTCTCTTCCGTAATTTGTTTTGCACTTCTTGGATAACTAATGATACCCTCTCTCTCCCCCTACAACTCACCCTCTGGCTCTATCTCCTTTGTTCAACTTCAGCCACTAAGAAAATTGATCTGCCTCGGCAATTGAGTAGTTTTTGGTGTGTGTTCTCCAAACCCCATCGAGTTTTTTCTTATAATCTCTCGTTGAGACATCAACGATCAAGATTAAAACATAATCGATGGCTAAGATTAACTAGAACTCGATCCATGTCTTCTTCTAGAAGATTCTCACCAAGACTTAATTAATACCCTTTAATTAATCATATTTCCTAAGTTTAGACTTAGGAACCATTAAAAAAATGATTAATTATTTTAATTAAGCCATCTCTATGTGGAATTTCCATAAACGATTTATGGTTTTTGGAGATCTCATGTATTCTAGCCTCTCCACAAAATTTCAAGGCTAGAGCACATTCGATGCTACAAAAACTAACAACAACATGTGAGGCAAACTAGATGAGAAATATACTTGTTGGATTGTTTGGTCAGATGATGGATCCAACTATGATCTACTGTGATAATCAGAGTTGCATCAATCGCTCTAAAAATCCTATTTTTCATAATTGATCCAAGCATATAGATATCAAGTATCACCATTTACGGGATTGTGTGCACGGATGGATAATGTTGTTGCAGTACATTCCAACAAAGGAACAAGATGCTAACATTTTGACAAAGGCCTTGTTAAGAGGGAATTTCGAGTTCCATAGGTGCGAGATGGGGGTGTTTAATAATAACTTTGTTGTTGTGAGGAAGTGTTAAAAATTGCAGCAAGAAATTCTCAATTTGATTTTGCCTTAGTTAAATTGAAAAAATTCGAATTTCCACATCATCAAACAACTTGGATGATGTTAACTTGTGTGACAAGACTTGTGTCACCTAGTTTACTTAGTAAATTCAAGTTGGAGGAGTTACAGTTCAGTTCTACATGTGATTGCTAATTTGTAGCAATAAAGGTCAGTCATCTTAGGTTGTTTTTAGTTAACCTAGTTCTAACTTTTGGAGGACCTAGTTGAAGGTCAATTAAGTAGTGGGACTTCAGTCAAACACAGTGATCATCCAGTTAACTCATCAATCAGCCCAGAATAGCTAGTGCATGCAGAGAATTTGAGTTACCCAATTGAGGTGGAGATTCCAAGGCAGTGTAACATTAGTTGTAGACTAGTCTTGAGTGTACAGGTGTTGCATGCAATCAGATGATAAACCTAAGGAATTGCTCAATTCAATTAGATGAATCTCTTGATTAATAAGGAATAATTCCTCAAGGAATATCGCAAGGAAATAGGAGCTCAAGTTGAGGCAAAATTTGATTAAGTATGGGTAAGAGGACTTCAATGAGAAAAGAGATAGGTTGTACACTTGCATTGTGATCTCAGTTGAACAAAGCAATTGTAATACATCTCTATTCATTTGATTAATGCAAGAAGGCATTGGGGTTTTTAGCGTATTTCTTTCCCCATATCAAAATACTTGTTGCATGTGTGTTATTTCTTCTTGCATGTCTGAGTTTTTTGTTCTAAGTTGTGAATTAATGTTCATAGAGCAGTAGTGTAGGTTTGTGTCTTATGATTTTGATTAAAACTTCATGAGCAATTGCAAATCTATAGCCTAATTTCTACACGGGGACAGTTTAGCCATCGTATGGCTACTCTCTACAATATTATAATGGATATGCATATTTTTCCTCCATATAATATTGAAGCCTTCTCCTCCTATGTTTTTATTTGGAGCGCGCCTTTGTCCCTCCCGGGAGACAGACTCTAGGGAATAGGAAATTTCTTGTCTTCGTCATGTAACAATCTATCGGCATGTATCTATGCACATCACATCGGTGTTCTCATTATGGCCAACATGTCACTCTACAAGCCCACATCATCTCGCTTCTCATCATCCCGATGAGTTTGGATGATGCTTATGAATGTAATGCTCAAGATTAAGTCTCGAGGTAAAGGTGGAAAGGGTGGCCCCTGCCTGTGCGTAATAATAAAACATACACATATGTATATATGTATGCGTTGAAAGTTCCTTTTTAACCTTGTGAACAGCCAATAAGGGTCAGCCATGACGTGGAGTATGAATGACTCGGCAGCTGACAAATGGCTTATGATTTTGACAACCACGAGGGCTCCACATGGGTGCCATGTAGCAGGCTGGATGATGTAGAATTATTTAATTATCCATAACTTCATCTGCCCATTTTTTTTATCTAGGAGTTATATTGGAACTAATTTTTATATCGTCGGAATCGTCTCGATGAGAGGAATGAGATGGTATCATTTGTTTTTGAGTTTTGAAGGGGTAGAAGAAAACGAAAAAAAATTAGATCCCATTTCCATAATGTGACTATGGGAGTCAGGTCATCATAGTAACTGGCCCCTTCTGACCGTAGTTGGGACTAGGATTAGTATCGGTTATGTTATAAAGTGGTATCATAACATCTAGGTTCAACACTAGATTGAATGGGCTCTATCATGGACAAGTGATGGCAAGTTCCCGTAAAAGGGTTCATACTAATTTTTAGAAAGTTGATAAAACAATGTTTAGGTACTAAAATTCAGTATGTGACTAACTGGATGTATGCATGGTTGAAATTCTTATCATGTGATTTAATTATGTAGCATGGTACTAATGCATGGATTCTAGTATCTAGGGGGGAGCTCAATTGTGTGTAATAACTGAATGTGAGCATGATAATGTCTTACTCATAGCATTTGATATGTATTGCAAATTAACTGGAATGATGTTTAACATGTTATTTTGATATATGCCTTGGAAATGCATGAGCTTGCTAGCTTAGACCTTTAAGGTCTGGACAACTGGTGGTTGTGACCTTGGAGATCTGTCATTTTCTTTAATTTTGCAGAATTGTCTGCATGGTGATGAGTATGCATATTTGTAGCATACCATCACTATTGGTTGAGTGATGTGATATTGTATACTTGGAATGATTGTGCACTTGAATGTTCCTATGATATGAGGAATATATGGGAAATCTTTGTGTTCTTGTAGCCTAGATAGCATGCCTTTTTTTTAATTGAATGTTAGTGTATGTATGGATATATTTATTTGGAAATGAGGTTGAATACACATACTACTTTGATTCTTGTGGAAAAAGTTGACCTCTCAATTAGTGGTGATATTCTCAGTAAAGATAATAATGAAGCCAGTGAAAGCTAATATTCTTTTAGTTTTGAAAGTTGATTTTAATAGGCGATAATATGGGTCTCAATAAAGAGGTTGATAGTAATCAATGTTGATAAATTCACGTAAAATTCTGCAATTTAATCCTATAAAGACATGATTATCAATGAAATGTTGTTGATGTGTTAAATGTGCTTATTTCTAGCCTTGGTATAAAGGTTGAAATTGAATTGTTTCTTTGGTCTCGGTATAGAGATTGAATGAAATTAATGAGCTAATATGTTCATGTGCATGTAGAAATTATTGTTTTTGAAAAAAATTGTTGAGATAATTATGTCTTGGATTTGAGACATGTGACTTATACGTAAATTGAGACTTGTGTGCAGTTACAGGTCAGCGTGCTTGGTACAACAGGGCAAGGAAACTGGTATATTTATTTATATCTAGTAAGGAACTAACAATTGATTGTATGTGGCAGAATGTAGCAAGACTTAATGGCAGTGAAAAGAAACATGTATCATGACATGGTGCAGTAGGGTATGAACCAAGTCCATCAAGAACGAGAAAGAGGGACATCCCTCCAAAGGAAAATAACCTTCAGGAATTTTGAGGTTGAGCTTAAGGACTTGGAAGATGAGCTAAAGATCTGCAGGGCAGAAATTAGAAAGATCACCAATAAATAGAAAAAAATGGTCAAGTTAAATGTTGAACTGCAAAAAAAAATTCAAGAAATGACATATCAAACTAAATCCTTAAAAAGGAAAGATGACATTGGCAGGAAGAGGCCCCATGAGGTTGAAAAGGAGAAGAGGATATTTTCTTTTTGGTACTGTGGAGAAAATCATCTGAGAAAGGATTATCCATATAGGAAACAAATAGCCCCAGTGAGCCACAGAGACACGAACCAATGATGTAGGATGCCAAGAAGGAGGAGGGGCATTCCCTCAAGCTCCTTGATATATACATATATGTGTCGAAGAGATCCCTTGTGAACTTATGGGGAATATAAGACTTCAATGTTGTTTTGAGCCTTGTGAATAAGTCTTGGACTTTTTTTGGTATGTGGATACACATATGTACATGTATACATATGTGCACTTGTATGATGACTAGAAGTGTCATGAATGTTGGACTCATGGGAATAAAAAATGATTTTTGGAACTAAATATTTTAACACCTATTGGCAGGGCTTCAATTTATTGTTTTCATGATTGACATCATTTTGATTTTAGATTTGTGAATGACCATAATGTTTTTGTGTTTGGTTTTCCTCTATGATTGTGATCGTGAATTTTATTTTCTTTTGTGGTGTTGCCTCTTATTTTTCCTCTCACATTGCCTATTGATGTTATGAAGGGCCTTTGATTTACATATTTGGGGCTAAGGTCTTGAGACAAATCGATTGAAGGTGGTGGGGAGGCCAAGAAGCTTTGGTGAGAGAGTTGAAGAGCATCACATGTAATTGACATGAATAATAACAAACAAAATGAGTTTCAGATAATGAGGAATTTCAAGATGGGTAGATGGGTTGGGAAAAAGGCCAATGCTAAGACATATTGGAGAGTTACTCTTAGACACGACAATGTGCATAGGTGAAAACATTAGTGGCTGGAAATTGTTGCATAATAGCACTATGTAAAGAAAAGGTAAAAATGAGGAATTCTAGAAGAGAATTCCATTAACTAATGCATGATTTTCTTATATGTGGGGAGTTATCTACACCCCAATTTTATTTGACATAATTCAATATATGTTATGCCTATGACTAAGTGAACAACAAAATGACAGTCAAGAAGGTTGGTTTGGTCCATGGGGATAATGGACAGTGGGAGGACAACCATCAAAATGGCACAAAGTAGGTTCTCTTGACCCTGACCTTAAGTACATATATAATTTTGTGTTCATGATCATGCTTATATATACATGTATATATGTGTAAATGCCATTGTGTCTGACCGAGTCTTGACAGGAATCATTCTTGTGGAAGAATGATTGTATAAATTTAATTGATGAAAATATAAATGGCTATATATGATGGCATGATAAGTTGTCCAATGATATTCCTAGTTGAAAGATTAATCGAAGGGGCAGGGAAGCCCTGGATGACCAATGATTTTAAATAAGAATATGGTTGTGTATGTTCATGTTGTTCATGTAGATGCCAAGGAAATTTTCATGTTTATGGCAGCATGTATATTAACTAATGAGCAAAATCATTGATTGAAAATTGGATATGTACTCTAGTAAGTGTCATGTTGATGCCATATGGGAGTTTGGTGGAGTAGAGGAACTCTGATGATAGCATAGTTGATAAACCCATGAGTCTTGTTGGTTGATAATCACAAAACATAACTCTAATGATAGCATAGCTGAGAAACCCAAAAGGCTTGATGGTTGATAATCATAGAGGAGCTCCAATGATAACATAACTAGGAAACCCATGAGGCTTGCTGGCTCATAATCATAGAGTAAGCTCAGATGATAGCTCAGTTGAGAAACCAAAGAGGCTTGCTGGATGATAATCATTGAGCAGTGGGTGTGTCTTACAAGGTTGATAAATCCACTGGAGACTATGTTGGTTGATAACTTCTGAGAGGTGGAGGCACACAGGGCTAGTGAGTTGATAACACCTTATGTTCATAGGATTGGGCTGAGAACACAAGTGGAAGTTCCACTGAGCTACTGGAGAGTACACTCTTATTCCTTCATAGGTAACTCAAATGATAAGACCTCCTCATTATTAACAATATCTCTCTCTCCAAGGATGAATTGATACTCTATATGCTCTGCATGAACATTTGCATTGATTTGTAGCCACTATGGTGTAACAATGAGGAGTTGTTGAGAACACCTAATAAATGGTCTTGTTAATGACTGATTTGTAGCCATTGTGGTGTAACAGTGAGGAGCTATTGAGAACACCTGATAAATGGGCTTGTTAATGACTGATTTGTAGCCATTGTGGTGTAACAACGAGGAGTTGTTGAGAACACCTGATAAATGGGCTTTGTTAAGGAACGATTTGTAGCCACTGTGGTGTAACAGTGAGGGGTCATTAAGAACACCTGATACATGGGATTTTTTAAAGATATGTGTGTGAATGATTGAGTAGAAATCCATTGGTTAACATTTCCCTCTTGTAAATAATAGTAATTATTTTTAAAAGCGTTGAGAGAGGGACATTGATTCCATTGCTTGAGGAGGGGGGTTATTTAAGGAGATGGCTGTTTTTAAATATCATTTTTGGTTGGATGAAAACAATTAAAAGTGTTGAATGTGCATTAAATTTAACTAAAGAAATAAGGATAGTTCCAAGTGTCCTTCAGCTCAAACAACAAGGAAAGAAAAGCACAAAAATTAAAACGCGCATGGGCTATGTTGTCAGGACGTGACTGCTATGAAAATCGTGGAGAGCAAGGGAAGTTAGTTTGTTTTGGGGTCGTGGAGGAAATGGAGTAATCAATTCATACATGCATTCTCTCTCAAGCATGCACATGAGGCATCTGCATAGAATGCAACATATATAATTATTGTGTAAGAACAAAGAGCCAAAAGGGAGACACTAAAGGAAAATGGGGAGGTTGAGAGGCTCCTAAGGATCAAGCACATTGTTGAGAGGGAAAAGAGGATTCAAGAACTAAGAGAATTCATGGAGAAGGGGAACTCTAATTATGGCCATCTGAGAAACCCGTGGGGCTCATTGACTAATAACCATATAGTAATGGTTGTGCCTTATAGAGCTAACAAATCCATTGGATACCTTACTAGTTGATAACCTCTGAAAGGTGGAGGCACGCAGGGCTAGTGGGTTGATAACACCTAATGATAGTTCCATGGGATTTGAGCTAAAAACGCAGGTGGAATATTCCACTGAGATGTTGGGATGTGCACTCTTATTCCTTCAAAGGTAACATGGCTAATAAATCCTCCATCTCATTGACTATACATATCTCTCTCCATATCTGAATTGAGACTCTTTGTGACTAAATCCTTGGAGACGTTGGGATTTTGTAATATAATTCCCTTTGTATAAAAGAAATCACACCCTACCTAATCTTAAATATTTGAATAGTTAATGGGTGGAGTTGAGGCAACCTTGAGACACCTTGTTTCATATGATAATATTGGTTTGAAACTCCTCTAAAATCACTCTACCTCAAGCTTTGGAATCTGGCTCGGGGGTGACAGCTACAAGAAATACTTGGCTACATCTTATCTATGGTTTGGTGGAGATTTTAAGTCCCACTCTCAGTTGGAACATTTTTGCACTGTATAAGATAAGTGTTGCTCTAGCCCTTGTTTTAAATGTCTAAAATATGTTCATTGTGTTGGCTGCAGGTTTGTGATGATGTTAAATTTAATGCTCAAATGTGTGATTCCTACTTGTGAATTGAATGGGGACTGAGATTTATTGTCTACCTGTGGAATGTGATTTATTATAGGAAATTGGACTTTGTATGCTTCATGTTCACTTTCATGAGTTTGTTGTATGTTTATTAATATCCCAAGAGACCAGTGGATCTCTAAGATAAGATGGGATTGATTTATGTCTATTAATATCAGCCTGAGAGGTTTGTAGACCTCTGAGTTGCGATGAGCTTGCAATTTTTCTAATGGGCCTTAGTGGTTATGAATGGGAAAACCCTATCCTATTTACTATATCGCTTATACAATAGGCTACTAAGCCTTGTTCCTTTAGTTTCAAGCTCAAGAAGGATAGTGCCATGAGCATGTCAATTCATACATGTCTTTTCATATACAAATGTGTGTGTGTGTGTGTATATATATAACTATACTCAAGCGCTTCCTTCACCTAAAGGGGGAGTTGAATCTGTTCATGCTTGTAGCAAATCATGATTGTGGGACGAGGAATGCTCACTTATAAAAGCGTGGGGAAAGAATTTCATATACTTGACAATTATTCTCAAGATTATGCATTATATTATCACCCTTTCCCTTAACAAACCACCTTCGACTGTGGTCTATATATATATATATATATATATATATGGGCATTTAATCTCATTGTCAAAGCAAACTTTGCACCACATGCGACCAAGGCTTGTGAGCATGGGCCTCTTAGACATGTCACCCGAGTCTAGCTCCTCCTTCAAGAATTGGGAGAGTTCATTCATCATATGGCCGCTCTCTGCAGGATTCTAATGGATATGCATATTCTGCCCCCACATAATCTCAGAGCCTTATCAGCCTAGGTTGTTCTTTGGAGTGCAATTTTATCCCTCCCGGGAGACGGACTCTAAGGAACGACAAAGTTCTTATCTCCATCATGTAACAATATGTTGGCATGTATCTATACATGTCACCCTAACATTCTCATTAAGGCCGCCATGTCCCTCTGCAAGCCCACGTCATCCTGGTCCTCGTCATCCCAGCGAGTTTGGATGATGCTTATGAACATAATTCCCCGAAATGAAGTCTCGAGGTGAGTTGGCAAGGGTGGCCCACACCCATGCGTAATAATCAAACATATACATATTTATATATATGTGTGTTGAAAGTTCCCTTTTAGTCTTGTGAGCAGCAAAGAAGGGTCATTCGTGGCCTGGAGTATGAACGAGTTAGAAGTTAACAAATGGCTTATGATTTGGACAACCATGAGGGCTCCACATGGGCACCACGTGGCAAGCCCGATGATGTGGCATTATTTAATTGGCCTTAACTTCAAATGGCCATATATGTTGATCCGGGAGCCAAATTGGGACTAATTATTATATCTTTGGAATCATCTCGACGAGACGAATGAGATGGTATCATTTGTTTTCTAGTTTTGAAAGGGTACAAAAAAACGAAAGGAAAAAAAAAAAAATAGACCCCATTTCCATAATGTGACTATGGGAGTCAAGTCATCATAAAAACTTCACCCTTCTGACCGTATTCATGGCTAGGATTAGTAGGAAGTATGTTACACAACCCCGCTCTCTTCACACAATTGCTCAAAGTAATTCTTCAAACATAGTAATAAAAATTGTGGCACATAAGAGAGTTGAAAGCACATATGTGTAGGAAGTGTATGCAAACCCATCAAGGTAATGAATAGGCTCATTGGCATCGGCTCAATGGATACATGGTATTAAGGAAAATTTGTTGGGGTATTGAACAGGCCTGCTAGCAACAAGTAATGTCGAGAAAAAATGAGGTAATTTTATATGCATATTGATCCTTAAAAACCCCCTAGCTATCTTTACTATCCAACAGTAGAGAAAAAATTTAAAAGTAATAATTATTCTATATATTTGGATTCATTGTTTTAGTGTTGGGTATTCAGGTACTTTCATCTTTGAGAGCTTTTCTTGCTTTGATTCTTCTTATGTGGGGCCTTCTTTTTTTTTTTGTAAGCTTGATAGATCTCTTTGTATTAACTATTTTCAAAAGTAATTTACAGCCAATTACTTCAGGTAGACACCTCGGCCCCTGAGAGGACAAAAAGAGGGCAGTGCTAAGCAAGAAGTAACAAGAAGAACAGAGTTACAAGAGCAGAACAAAGGATTCTACCCAACGTGGGTAGAATCCACTATTCGACATTTTTTTCCTTTCTTTTTCCCAACTTTGACCCATCCAAGATGACTTTGCTGAGCTGGCATGATTTGCAAACTGAGCTGGGCTGATGGAGAGGTCTCCTTGTCTGAATCCGAGGGAGAGGACTCAAGAGTTCTTTTCTGAGAGTTTGGAGGGACAGAAGATTCCTCAGGACCAGGCGAGGGCGGATCCTGTGCCAGCTTTGCCTCCATTCCTTCCGCATTCTCTTCCTCTTCATCTGAGCTGGTATCAAAATCATCCATGGGGGGAGGATCATGAGGTTTCCAGCTTTTGGATTTCGGCTTAGGATTGGCTTTCTTCTTTTGGGTAGGCATCGAGGGACAACAGCTCTGAAGGTGCCCTGTGAGATGGCAATTTCGGCAGCGAAAGGCTGTGTTCTCGTAATCCAGGGTCTGGGTCCAATGGAAGTCTCCAATTTTGAGATTAATTTGATCAGGAAGACCTTTGCTCATGTCTATTTCTGCACAGATTCTGGCAAAGGTGTATATGCCCTTTTCTCCTCTAGAGGTGTCTGTGGCTAGAAAGCGGCCTAGAGTATTGTCGATTCCTTCGAATACAGCAAAGTGCCAGAGATGCGCCGGGAGATTAGGAAGTCTGACCCAGATGGGGAGCTTGGTGATGGTTGCTGTAGAGGGATCAAAATCTGGGAACCAAGGGGTGAGGAATAAACCTGCTGAGCCCCAAAACCATGGGCCTTCAGTTAATGCTTTTTGGTAGTCCTCACTGAAAACAAACACTACAATGAAGAAACCCTTTGAGCAGAGAAAAACTTTGCAATTGTTGGTCCAGTTGGAGTGTATCCATTGGTAGAGATCTGCTGTGCGTGGCCATAGCCCATTGAATCTGCAAATGATGCCATGCTCTGCATAATTTTGGAATTGTTCATCCAACATTGGATGAATTATTTCAATGGAGGGGGATTCCTCCAGTTTATCCACCAGAAAAGGTTTGGGAGCCTGAGCTGGTGGAGCTAATTTTTTGGGCAACTGAGCATGGACAACATCTTTGTATGAGAAAGCCGCAGCTGAAGATGACTGTCCAACAGCTCCCCCTCTCAGACGAAGGGAAAAAAAGATGGAGGCATTTCTCTTAATGCTGTAAAAAGAAAGGGGATAAAGATCCTCAAGTTGTTTACCTTCATGGAGGAGTCGTTGGGCTGCAAAGGGAATCCCCAGCCTAGAATCCAGGATTTGCTTGAGGTCCTGCACCAGATCCGAAGAGCATACCCATTGAAGTAGAGTTTTGCCAGAAAGGAGCACAATCTGGATCTGGAAATAGGCAGAGTGATCTGACATCTGCTTTCCTC
Source organism: Pinus tabuliformis (assembly GCA_031772625.1). NCBI lineage: Eukaryota > Viridiplantae > Streptophyta > Pinopsida > Pinales > Pinaceae > Pinus > Pinus tabuliformis. Next base: position 819,544,626 of record CM062814.1, read on the forward strand.
TGCAAATCTGAGACGAGAGGAAGTTGGTGCTTTGGAGGGCCACCTTTCCCTGAACTTGCCGCAGGGGCCTGTGAGAGGAGGTGGGAGTCCAATGGGCATTGAGTTTGTCATTTCTTTCCGCCCGAAAGAGCTCCCAGATGCTCCGTCCAGGCAACTCCAGGAAGCAGAAAGAATTCTGACAATGAAATACAGAGTAACGACTGCTCTGGGGAGGCAGAAGAGGTTCTAAAGGGAATGAGCAGCCTTCCAGAGCGTAATATTTCTTCCGTATGAATCCCTTGGGGCTAGGGTTTTGCTGACGGGCGAACTCTTGTAACGCTTCTAACGCAGTTGCAACACATCTTGCATCGGAAAAATCAACAAAACATAACACAAGAGGATCTCCACCAGGACGTCGAGCCTCCTTTTGTACCAGTCGAACATCTTTGAAACCAATGAATGGACGGAAAATGTGTGCAGCTTCCCTGTGAGAGCAACCAGCAGGAAGACCCTCAACAAAGAGGGTATTTGACGCGCCAGATGGAAGATGCTCATCAGGCGTTCTCAAAGGTTCTCTTAATCCCTGCGGCTCTGACCTTTGATAGCCCAAACCTAGGCTCCCTAACTTCCCCCCAAGTCCAGGATCAGCACTTCCAATGCCAGACCTCTGACCCATTAAAACAGAGTTAGGAAGGGACGAACCTGATAATCCTCCATAACCTCCACTGCCTCCCAACCTTGTCCCAAGGGAGCCTCCCAAACCACCAATATCACCAGATGTTAACCCCCCACCAGAATATGAGAGCCCATTTCGAACGTGAGAATCCAGAGATCCAGGGGCGTTGGATTCCCGTAGAAATGATCGACCCGCCGCATCAGGAAAATAACCAGAAATATCACGACCTCCAAAAATCCCTGCTGGCGGGAGATCACCACGAGCGCGCTTGGCCGGAACTGGAAACCCTAGTGAGCGGCCATTGCTCCAGAAAGCATCCGCCATTGTTCCTCAATGTGCAAGTTATTTTAAGATATCTCAGGTTCTTATGTGGGGCCTTTGAAAATGGTGTAATATGCGAGAATATTTTGGAAGCTTTCATTTCAACCTTTGGTAAATTTAAACCTATTATCTAAACCAGAGATAATTGCTTTGTCCCTGTGTGTCACCAATTGTTATGGCCACAAAACACCCCTTAATTTTTCACAAAAATTATGGTGTCCTTCACATGAATTTCGTAAATGTCACAAATTGATATGCTTTAATTTTGTTAATTTTGGGCAATTTTCACTTTTCTTGATTTTAATTTTTGATGTCTCCATTGCCTTCATGTTCAAGCTTTCCAATGGTTCATGTTTCCCTTCATTTTGACTTACGGTTTGAAAAATATCATTGGTCAAATTTTGGTCAATTTCATTGCCTTGGCGCGCACACACACATATAATTCGTAAATAAAGTTAGTTTTAATATATTTATATATTTTAATAATTTAACTTTGATTAATTAAATTAATCATAATTTAGTTAAGTAAAGTTAATTAGCTTGTAAATATTTTTTTAAATTATTTAATTATTTTAATTTACAAAACCACCAGATTCAAGCACTAGTACTAGTATATATAGTATAACCATAATATTAAAAAACATAATTTGAAAAATAAAAAATATTGTAAATATATGAAATAGTAAAATAAAACAATTTATATTAAAAACAGTATATATAAAATATAAATAAATAAATAAAATTTCAAAACCATCGCAATTGAGAAGCTTACGTCACCTCGGAGGTTCATCCCCTGGGATTTCATTTTGATCGCCAACGAAAGCACCTGAGGATGAACTCTTGGGCTGATATGGCATGTTGTATTAATGGGAGGCTTTGACAAACCACTCTCCACCCATGGGCTTCTCCTTGTCCACTTCATGTACCTCCACTAAAACCGTGACCATTAAAACATTAAAACACTCCACTTTTTTTATAATATTTTATTATCTTTTCTTTTTAATTTTGTATTATTTGTATTCTAATTTTTATAACTGGCGATAGGCGGGTTATTTTGTTTTTGTTTTCTGGTAAAAAATCTTTGACTTATCCTCCATAGCCTTTTTTTTTTTCCCAGAGGGAAAATCAACATATGGCCGAGGCCAGCAGATTTTTACAACATATGGCCGAAGCCAGCAGATTTTTACAGCATATGGCCGAAGCCAGCAGAATTTCAGAATATTTACGGCATAGCCATAACAAATCGTCCATAAGGCCGAAGCCAGCAGATGACCAAAGCGCGGTCCACAGAAACACTGCCGCAGGAATCGATCCCGGCTGGGGGGAGCGAAAGCCATCCGCCCCAGCCGTCTAATCTATCCTCCATAGCCTTAATGAGAAATTGAATCCCCGAGCTTACTCAATGGATGCAGCGATAGAATTTAAACCAGCAAGCAGATATTTCGAACTGGGATGAGGATGGTATTTGGTTGGGTTGGTGTTTCCCTCCTTTTCCAGCACACCTCTCTACTCAATGGGGCGTCCTTATCAAATCCCTCAAGGGATTTGCTCCAATTGCAACTAATAGATCCAATCTCTTAATTTAGAGCTGGGCAAAAATACCAGTTACACAGTAAAGGAAGGTTATGATTCCTTAATCTCCTAGCTTCAGCATCCTCCTCCCTCAAGCCTCTGGGGAAATTTGGCACAAGGACAGTCTCCCTAATGTCAACATATTTTGTTGAGAATTAGTGCATGGCAAGATTTTAATGGTGGAATATCTGAGAAAAAGGAAGAAACAAAGTCCATCAAGATGTGCGTTATGTGAGGCAGCGAAGGAAGAAATCTACCACGTCTTTTTTCATTGCCCATTCTCTAAAGAAGTTTGGCAACTAGCAGTGAGTCCAATCAAATGCATCCAAAATATTCCCCCAACCCGGGCAGAAATATTTGAATCTTGGAAGAAACAATATCCAGTCCCTCGAAATGCTAACTCAATCCTTGTTAGATGTTGGGCAGCTATTCCCAAATATATTTGTTCGTCTATATGGCTCTCTCATAGTCATGCAATCTTTAAGAATATCAAACCAGATCTAGTCCATCTTGCAGTCAAAGCATCTCAACTTCTAGTCGAAATCGCTTCTGCTAATGGAATCGATCCAGAAGATATCGAGAACCTTTCAAAAGAAGAGGCAGACTAGCTTCATCTAAATGCAGTTCCTCATCATGCTAGTAGCTTCACTTGTCATTCCACTCCTTTTTCAATTAGAATGGATAAAGAGCAATTTACAGAATGGCAACTTTATTTAGATCAATATCAGTTATTTTTTGATGGAGCATCAAAAGGAAATCCAGGGGAGACTGAAGCGGGAGGGTTCATTTATAACCCCGAAGGAGAAATAGTGTTGAAATTTGCATGGGGACTAGGCAGGACAACAAATAATCAAGTTGAAGCTTTAACATTGTGGCAAGGGCTAAGGGTTGCTATGGAAAATTGATTCGTCATACCATTGCTTTTGGGGACTCCATGATAAAAATTCAAAAATTCCATAATTCTAAAAGTCACCCAGGGAATATACAACCTCCATTATTTGCAAGGTTGTGGTTGTTGATAAAAAAAAATTGATGTTGTCACTTTCTATCATGTTAAAAGGGACAACAATTCATTAGTCGATGAGCAGGCCAATAAGGGAGTGGGGCTTGGGGATGGGGCCCTTGTCTGGGATGATTGTGATACCTTGTTAATCCATATCCCATGATAATTATGCTATTGGTATTATACAAACTAAGGCTCTTAAAAGGCGTATCAGGTGGATTGCTAAGGTCGTCAACACAATAATGAAAATTCCAAATCCCAAACCGTCGACAAGATAGGTAAATTGGGCCTTCCGTAAAACTTTGAGCAGGGAAGAGCCATCCAGGTGGGAAGGCATGTGAAGGAATGTCAAGCTATGTGACAGTTGGAAGGTAACAACAATAGCCATTAAATTGAGGTGAAGGTATAAGTGAGCCAAAGAGTCTACACCTTTAATAAGAATCATTACAATCGTAACGGGAAATGTGATGAAGGACTTTGAGAAGGGATATAGAGGAATGTTGGAGCAGAGGTTAGTTGGAAGCATTAACTGTGAAGTGATGGAGGCAAGTGGGTGGGAGGATAGTCTCTAGCATTATATAGCATGAGTTTCGACTCAGAATTATGCATGTTGTGTTTACGATTCAACTCTTGGTGCCATGGATAATATGGGTCAAGTTAGAAACGTTAACAAAGGTCAGTCTCATCTATTGTCGATGATGGAGGAAATTACGACCATGATGTCCAAGCTTGGAGAGCATATTAGCACAGAGGTGAGAATGCATTTTTCCCTGCTCACTGAACTGTTGGTTGATTTGAGGAAAGAGTTTGAATGCTCCCAACTCACGATGGAAACTCTGGCAAGGAAAGTGGGCAATGTTTGCCTCAAGGGTGAAAGTATTGAGGTCACAGTGGAGAATGCGGTTGTGGGTGTATTGAAGGACGTGTTTGGCCTCTCAAACCCCACTCCCACAACTATCTCTAATGGAACTCCCCCTAGAAGTTCTCAGGCACATCTAGTGGAAGACCCTTCGCTGCATGCACCTAGCAACCATGAGGAATTGGAGGTGAGTAGCCCAGAAGATTAAAGTTCCCTGAATGATGTTTCTTTTTGCTAAGTTCTATGGTGTCTTCTAGCGGATATATAGAATAAATGTTATAAAGTATTTTGTAAGTAAAAGGCCAAGTGGTTATAAAGTTTACATGGATATATATTGGCCCTTAGCTGAAGAAGAATTGTGTCTGATTGTAAGGGTTCTCACTCATATTCTAGCCGAATTAATATAAACTACTCGTTCTTTAAAAAAAAAAAACTGACTTCAATTAAAACAAAAAAAAATGTAATAAAGTTTTTATAATGTTTTTTTTTTTTTTTTTTTTTTTTTATTAAAACAAATTTAAAAAAAAAAAACAAAAACAAGACAAAACAAAAAACAAAAAATTATTGTAAGAACATCTTTCGGAATTAATCACATAAAAGCTTTTAGTCAATGTGTTTCAAACCATCCAGTGTGGTTCATCATCAAGACAAAATGCAAAATTGAATCATGGCACCAGAATAAATAGCGATGAGAAGAGCTAAATTTTCGACCATTATAAAATAACGGCCAGTTTGACCATCTATGAACATTAAAAATCTTAAATGATATTACCTAATTAACTAAATACTTATTAAAATATAATTAATCATCTATGAACATTAAAAATCTGAGGTGATATACCTAATTAACTAAATACTTATTAAATATAATTAAAAACTAACAAAACAATAAATATATAAATAATTAGAAAAACAAAAAAGTATTAAGTCAAAAATAATATAGTAAATAAATATGAAAGTAAAATAATGTAGATTGACCAAACTAATATATAATAAATATTTAAAACAAACCTCTATAAGAATGTCTATAAAATATATATATATTTAAACTTTTTTACAAATAAAATCTCTGATTTTTCTATTATTTGTGAATATTGATTTGACATTTTTACTTTGTTTAAAATATATTTATATATACTAATGAAGAAGGTCTATAAAATATATATATATATAAACTTTTTACAAATAAAATCTCTGAATTTTTTTTTTATTGTTTGTGAATATTGATTTGACATTTTAAAGTGGTTTAGAATAATATATTTATTAAAACAAAATAATAATAATAAAAATAAAATAAAAATTCTATTAATTTTATCTATCATAAATGGCGTACTATCGTATCTCTTCAAGTGGGTACTAGTTTGATAATATAATAATAGGAGTTGTCTATAATGCGATTTTTTGGAGATTCCGGTGACGGAATCCGGCGGAAGAAATTGAGGTTAAATCTTGATTTGTTGCACTTAAAATGGTTTTTTAACTGCATATTTGGATTCAGAACCCTCGAAAACCCCTGGGACGCTTTCATTGTGCAGAAACTAGCTATCAAACTTGCGATTCCAATAATTTCCTGCCAGATTTCGACCGGAAAAACCCGCCTGACAGCCTTTCAAAAAGTCACGTTATAGACAACTGCATATAATAGAATGCAATGTCATTTTCATGCCAAACGGTGTATGTCGTTAAACACATGGATACATGTGTATGAAATGACAACCCACCTTTACCAATAGCAATATGGTAACCTGCCTTTTCGTACTTGTACTTGTGACCCTTTTACAAATTTGGTAAATGATGTTACGGGCATTTAATTTAATTATATCATATTAGTTATTGGTGACAATTAATGTAATAATTGATATATAATTATTGCAAAGGTGCACGATGGATATATGAAAGTAATAAACTTTATTTTAAGACATAAAAATAATAAACTTTTATTTTAAGATAACACATAGTAAAGGGAAGAAAGATGTTAATTTTATTAGCTTAATTTAAAATTTGGCTTAGAAAGAAAACATTTCACTAAGGAAATAGTGTTGATATTTAAGTTATGAAAATGTATATGATGAGTGTTAGGTAATTGATATTTTAAATTTGTAATAATTTGTATTATTTTTTAGATGAAGATATTGGTTGAGTCATTTTTTTTCCTTAGGTTGTTAGAGAAATAGAAAAAAATAAATAATCAAGATATTATGGATGAGATTTTTTAATTTTTTAAAAAGTAGATTGAATATTTTGTTTTAAAAAAGGTTAAGTATTTTTATTAAAAGAGGTTATGTGAGTTTTTAAGATATAATATAATTGTGTTTTAAATTAGATAATGAAAGTATTTAAATATGTTAAATCTATTTTGTGAGGGATCAAATTTTTCAATATGTAAAATTATTTTAAAGTGTAAAATTTGAGGAAATTTTGAGAGATATTAAGTATTTCAAGATGCAAATATCTTTTTGAGTTTCTAATAATACTATTTATATTATATATAATTTCACATCTTTATATATAAGCATATTCTTATTTTTTATTTTATTAAGACCTTGATAATACATGTATTTATATACATAAAGGCTTGGCATTTTTCTTGGACATGTTTTATAATCTTTTTTATTTAATTTTTTAATGTGAGAGAGATTTTTCTTTTCTTCTAAGAAAAAAAGTACTTTCGTTATTTCATATGAAATCAAACAGTACAATTTATTTACTATAAACGAAGTCTACAAATAATCTTATCCAACCATGAAACTTACTATCAAAGATTACATCACAAAATCAAAAAGTTATGTCTCGTGAAAAGATTGATAGACTCAAAATTTGAAAAACAAAAATTATATCTCATAAGAAACTTTATAATTATTCTATTGTTTAAATTTTATCAATATAACTAATACTTTCATATATGAATCAATATCACTAATCAAAGTTTCTATATCATCTTTTATAATATCATTATTGAAACCCATTAAATTATATCATTAATGAAATTAAAACAATAAACACTTACCAAAATACCAAAAACATTAAAATAAATATATTCCATTTTACATAAAAATCATTATATGTAATTTAATATATTAATTTAAAACTATAGAAAATTATAATTTATATAATCTTATTTTATTTCAGTTAAATATATATTTATTTATCATTTATGTATATGTTTTTATGAGGTGTTTTTTTAACTTTTTTTATTCTTATTTACTTATTATAAATTTAAAAAATATTGTATTTATTTATTGATTATTATAAACAAATAAAAAAAAAAAATCCCTATTACAAAGTTAGTTTATATATATATATATATTAATGTAATTACATGGCTTATTTTAAACTCATGAAACATATCATTTTTTAGGCTTAAATGCTCATGTTTTTGGATATTAGTGTGAGTTTTAAAAAAATAACAATTTTACTCGAAAAAGTTCAACAATAATAATGTTTATAGCAATTGCTATTGAATTTAATGTTATTTGGAATAATATTTCAATTATTGTAAGAATAGTGTGTAATAACATTATGTGATTGTATATGATTAATTTTTTTATTATAAAAAGAAATGATCAAATAATTGAAGATACCAATAGTATATAAAAGCTATTTTTCTAATATGTTATCAATTATTTTTTGCATAAGAGGCAGGTCTAAGCAACAACGTTGCATATTACACTTGTTTATTATATATTTTATATTTTATTTATAGCATTTTATTTTATTTTTTTAATTTATTTAAATAGAAACATTAATAAAAGTGACCAACACTGTGCAATTTCCAGAAGTCAACCAGTTTTAACACCTAGACTTTAGAAGGAAATATCTAGAGTTTTACTCAACGAAATGAGGCAAATGAGGGCTTGTTGGAAAGCTATTTCCATGGAGAACAATTTGAAAGCATTAATTCAAGCAAATTTGTGGATTTACTATCCCAAAAATTCAGCATAATCCTCAGCTACGAATTTGCAACTAAAATTAATTCCCTAGGTTTATTTTGGAAAAAAATCTTTGGCCACAAAGATTTGTTGTCACTAAGTTATTCCAAGATTGTTCAAATGCTAATATTTTATCCACAGGAAAGTAATGGAAAGAACAAATTTGATTTTATTAATTTATCAAGTTGTATTTGAATCCATTAATTTGTTTTTCACAGTGTTAGAAATTTGAGTTTTCTCTTCATTTTTTATTGGTTTTAATTTTTATTTTGGTTATTTTTTGCAGAGAGCTTGTTGGAGAGGATGAGACCCAAGAGCCTTGCAGAAGCAAAATTGCACCAACAAAGAGGAAAGAGGGACTTTCTCATATGAAAACCAGAGATCTAAACTTCTCATCAAAGCTCTCCTTTGGAGAATTTAATTCGCAATTTATAAGTTTGAGAAGTAGAAGGGATTCCTTTTTGCTGGAAGTAGGGAGACCCTTTGCACTTCTGTGAGGAGGATTTTTGTTGTAAGATTAATGAGAATCCTCAGGTCTTAGCTTTGGGGGTTTTCTTTTTTAGATCAAATCTATGTTGTAGAGGTATAACATGCACTATTGCAGGTTCATTTTCTATTAGCAAAGTTGAAGGCCTTGGGAGGATTGTTGGAGATATTTATTGTAAAAAAGAGCACGAGACAAACATGTTTTTGTTTGTGTTCAATTATTATTATTTGTCAATATAAATTTTATTTTTGATGGCAGATTTGTGCCAAGGATTCCATGTTTTACACTACTATTAAATTTGTGAATTTTTGTTTATTGGATCAACTATTTGATCTTATAATTATATATATCTACTATATATTCTCAATTTTCTCTTGTATTTGAACAAATATTTGAGTAACTATTTAATCATAAATTTATCATCATAAAATGATTTTAAGTGTTATTAAAATTTTGCGAACTATTTCCATATTTTAGTGACACATCTTTTATCATTTTAAATCTCTAAAAAGAGCACGTCCTGCATTAATATTATCATTTGTTAGAACTACTTCAACAACTTGATATTTATCATATAAAGCATGTTAAATCCCCATTACTGTTGACTCCTTTCACATGGTATTTGGTGTTGGAATTATGAATTATGTGTTGTCCTTAATGGCAACCTACCTGAAGAATGGCAACCTACTTATGAGTTGTATCTTGATGGAAACTTACTTGTTGAAGATATAAACAAGATGTGACAGAATGTTTTATAGATGTGACAGAGTGTTTTGGAAAAGGCATAGCAGTTCAAAGGTAGAGGTATGATAAAGTTGAAAGTTCAAGAAGTATATGTGGGTTTTGTTAAGCAAATCTGCGTACACACGCGAGTATGAAGAAGCAAAGACGCGTACAGTATATGCACCATGGTATTCTAAATATGAAGGGTCCTTACTATGGTATTTCCCCGTGATATTAAGCCTAATAATGGATGTTTTGATCTCATCTAATAAAAACATCGGCTAGAGTATCGTTTTGACCTATGGTATTGAAAAAAGGTTAAACTATATAAGGTGATGAATATCAGTGTGTGCAATGTGTGCAAGTGATGGAAATCTTATGAATAGTTAGATCTGAAACAAATATGCATGTTGTGGGCTATTCATGCTTTACTTGATCTAAACTAAGTATGCACCCAAGATTTTGATGATGGATCAGATCCAATAGATCTGAGATGACAATCATGATAACGAGATGATTTGATTTTTATTGATGGCGTATTAACGCATGATTTGTCTCTGTGTGTCGACATCTGGGTATGTCTAAAGTTCTATGTTGTAGCGAAGATTTGACTCTGAATTTGCAGATTTGTACGCAAGTTTTATAGCCTGCAAGGCACGTACACATGCAGATATGTTTCTAGTAAGTCGCGTGAATGCGAGTTTGGTTCCTGAAAAGCGCATACACACGTGGACATGCTTTGAGGAAAGCACATATAGAAAGGAGGGTTTTGATGTAAAAGGATGTTTGGTCAACTTTATCAGTTTTGATATGTTTCTGTTGTCTGTCAATTAAGTCTTCTTGATGATCTAAGCTTAAATAGTGATGTTTCGTTGTGAATTGGTTGATTGAAGAATGTTGACGTTACTTCATGATTATGATTGAAGATCAGATAAAATTGTGTGATTTCTTCAGAATGATCTGTGTATGATTCAGTATGTATTTCAAAATGGCATTTGTTCAATTTTCAGTTTTTAGAGGTTTAAGATATGTACGCGGGTATGATTCATGAAAGTCGTGTACACGTGCGGGTTTGCTACTGTAAAGTAGCGTATACATTTTGACAGATGGTTGATCAGGGTTTACAGTAACAAGATTTGGTTTCTGTGATGTTCAGTATGTTGTTTAGTATTCTAGTTACAGTGATTTTACTCTAGTTGGTTGGTTAAGTTTTTGGTTGAGTTTCAGTTGATTAGGTTTTAGTGATTGGTTGAGTCAGTTGTGTCAGAGATTGGTTGATTCAGTTATAGTAATGAGTTACAATTTGATGATTGATATTGAGCTTAAATGTTGGTAGTAGGTCAAGTCTGAAAATTTGATGAAACGTGGCTTACAAGTTATGATGTGTTGTAGCAGGTGGATCCAGTATGAAAATTTATGAAACATGGTCCCGGAGTTGAGGGAGTTGGAGCTTCCTTCAAGTGGTAGATGGTAAATCAGATCAAAGGGTTGGAGCTCCCTTCTAGTAGCAGCTAGAGAATGAGTGAAAGTTGTATCCTTCTATAGGTTGGCACCTTCGTACTAGTACAAGTTTACGCCAATACAAGAGCCAGGGGGTTGGAGCTCCCTTCAAGTAGGAGCTAGAGAACGAGTGAATTTTGTAGCCTTTTGCAGGTGGGTGCCTACGTACTAGTATGAGTCTGCACTAGTACAAGATTGTAAGAAGATTTTCTTTATATTAAAAGAAGACATAGACGAAAACAATAGGTGGTTTTTTCCCGCATTGGGTTTCCACCTTAAATCATGGTGTTCGTGTGTGATGGTTTATTTTGTTCTTACTACACATGGTTACTACCTATCTAATGTTTAATAAAGTAATGATGCAATGGTTGAATATAAACAGATGATGAATTAACTGAAACATAAGTTTACTGGATGTACGCTAGTTGTCTTAAGAACAGTTGCATACACGCACGGGTACCTTTTAGTAAAGTCGCGTACATAAATTAGAATATGAAATGAAAAGTTTGTGATTTTGAAAATATTGATTCACCCCCCCCCCCCCCCAAGTATTTTTCGCAACAATTTGAATCGAAGCGGGTCCTTTGGCAGAATCTTGGTCACTTAAAGGAGATCCATCAAGACAATGGGAAAGAAGCAAAAGAAGAAGAATGATCAAGCAAAATAATCATCAGGTACTAATTTTTGGTCTTTTGGTGATACCTTTCCCTGTTCATGCAATATTGAAGATAATTAATATGACAATGAAACAACTAAACTTTCTCTTATGGGTAAAAGTGAAAGAAATCTAATGACCATAGAAGTATACGTTAAAAGGCTCACAGATAAAATTAGAGATCAGCAATATCTATTTGATAAAAGGGAATGTACCTACAAAGAATAGGTTACCAGGTTAAAAACTCAGTTGGAGGAAGGAAACAAAATAAGCAAGCAATACAAGGAAAAGGAAGATCAATGTCAAAGGATCTAGGATGAAGTAACATCATTAGGAAATCAAGAGAATGAAAATGATACAACAACCAAGGAACTTAAAGAAAGAACCAATTACTGTAAAGGTCTTGAAGTTGAGGTTGTCTCTCTAAAAGCAGATCTTGAAAAATCAAATAAGTAGAATGAAGAACTACTTCAAGCATTTGAAGAACAAGAAAATGGGTTGAAAGAATAGATTCTCAAATTAAAATGACAAGTGGAGGAAGGAAGAAAGGTTGAAGAAATCATTAAGAAGTAGTATCTAGAAAAGGAAAAGTAATATCAGGTTGAGGTAAATATCCTAAAAGGTAAATTAGAAGAAAAGGATAAACATTTGCGATTTCAAGATAGTACTAAGATTTTGGATAATATTCTTAGTAGTCAAAGGTCTCTTGCCATCAAATCTGGTCTTGGTTTTCATGAAATTGTTAAAGGTGAATCTAGCTCACAAGCTGAGGAAAAGAATTCTAATGAAAAATCTGAAATGCTCAACAAGGAGATAAGAAGTCAACCTCATCAACAACCAAGGAAAGAAAGTTTTCAAAGGAAATCATTTACTCCTAACTATAGAAGTGTTAATCGATTTTCTCCTTTGATCAATAATGTTGAATGTTCTATATGTCATAATCTTGGACATGTTGCAACCAATTGCAAAAGTATAATTGTTGTTTTGCTTGCAATATGTTTGGTCACAAATCCATTGATTGCAATAGAAGGAATATGAAACATATAAGATGTTATGCTTGTAACAAGTTTGGGCATGTAGCAAAATAATGTGGGAACAAGTCTATGGATCACTACAGACAACATAATAAGCAACCAGATAAGAACATTAATGTCAGAAGACCTGAAAAAGATGAATCCCCCAACAAGCAAGAAAAAGAAGAACATATAAGGTGTGGTATTTCTCTCTTCTTATTTGAAGATGAAGATGAATGGTACATAGATAGTGGAATTTCTCATCACATGACTGGAGATAAGAGTAAAATGGAGATTCACAAGAAAAACTAGCATGGTAATGTTATTCTTGGAACTAATGTTTCAATAAAAGTATTGGGGTAAGGTAAAGCCAGAAGTAATAAAACTACGGCAACAGTTGATGCTTTATTAGTTCAAGGACTAAAGCAGAATATCCTAAGTGTAGGTCAAATGGCAGATAAGGGAAATATAATTCTGTTTACATCAACCAAGTGTTAGGTTATGAATGAAGTAACTAGAAAAGTAATAATAAGAGGATACATAAATCGAGACAAATTATATGTGTTTGAAGATCGAAATTCTCATAGATATGAGAAAGGATCAGACTTAGAGTAAAATAAGATTGTGCCTATTGCAATTTATTATTCTTAAATGAATATTTCTAACATTGACTGCAAAAGTGGTGAGAGATACTTGACCTCATGAAAAACAGAAGATGGTTATCAGGTCCTCAGGATCAGTGATGTGTAATCTCAGGGGGAGTAATACATGTTAATTCCCATGGTTTTTTTATTTATTTTCATGTTGCTTATACTACTGACAGTGTCTCTGGTGAAGTAATAGTAAACAGGTACAAACATAACAGACTCAGGGGGAGCTGAAAGTGTGAAATTTCAGTATTTCACTTTCTATACGCGGATCTTATGAAGAAAATGTGTGTGTATACACGAGTTCCAAGTTCCACAGTCGTGTATATTTTGGTTTGATGAAGAAACAGTGGGAAATGCTCAGGAAAAGGGTCTGATATGCTTCAAGTCAATTATCAATTGGCTTTTCTATTCTAATGGTTGAAGGTTTAGGGGTAGCATTTTCTATGTGTCTAATAATGCATTGTTGGAATTATGTTTGCTTCATACATAATGATTCTTTGGTGACGCTGCTTATCTTGATGAAGTTCTTGAATGATGAATTTTCTATCTCATACTATGATGATAGTTGATTATGTTGCATATTGATGAAGTGATGTTGGTGTGATAAATATTCTTATGAAGAATTTGGACCAAGAGAATGATGTTGTGAAGACATGGTCATATGCTACTGCTACATCTGTTGAATGATACTTGGGAACATGGCATATTGAAGAATTATGCTACATTTTCCTATGTTAGTATGATTCTCACTTATGATTTTGTGGTTCCATACCAAGTCACAGGTTGATGATATTGAAGCTACATTGTTATATCTTACATATTGATGATGAGTTACTGCTAACAGATGCTTATGGTGTATGATAATTGTTGATGACTATCATGGTATTTTTAAGGTATTTGGTCTTGATTATGAATGTCTTATCTATTATTTGATGTAAAGGTCATGTAAATACCTATGATGTACGTATTTTCAAATTCTGTCATGTATGGACTATTGTAGTCAAGTCCTTTTGGATATGTGATGTAATTTGTAACCCCACTGTGTTTGGGAAGTTGATGTAATAATTATGTCAAGTATGTAAACCCACTGTGATTGGGTGATTGATGTAAGTTTGAGTCTTTGGTGATAAGACAAGTCCTATGAGTAATAGATTCATGTACTTCAATGTACATCAGGGCATGTGCTCAGGGGGAGCATGATTAGTGTTCATACTCAGCAGTTCAGATATAGAAGTATTCATTCAACATTCGTTAGCCCTTTACCCTTGATTTCAAATGGGGAGAGTAGCTTGGTGTTTGGAGAGTAGCTTTGCTTGGTGCTTGGCTTGATGTGTTTTATAGGTATTTACAGGTTGTGGTGACTACACACCAAAGTGGTTTCCATCAACTCCAAGGGGGGAGATTGTTGGCATTATGAATTATGTGTTACCCTTGATGGCAACCTACTTGATGAATGGAAACCTACTTGATGAATTGTCTCTTGATGGAAACCTACTTGTTAAATATGTAAATATGATGTGACAGAATGTTTACAGATGTGACAGAGTGTTTTGGCAAAGGCATAGCAGTTCAGAGGCAAAGGTTTGATAAAGTTGAAAGTTCAAGAAGTACATGTGGGTTCTGTTAAGAAAACCTGTGTACGCACATGATTATGAAGAATCAAAGGCATGTACAGTTTCTGCACCATGGTATTCTAAATCCTAAGGGTCCTTACCATGGTATTGCCTTGCGGTATTGAGCCCAGTAACAAGTGTTTTGATCTCGTCTAAGAAAATCATCAACTAGAGTATGGTTTTGACCTATGGTATTGGAAAAAGGCTAAACTATATAAGGTGATGAAGATCAATGTGAGAAAGGTGTGCAAGTGATGGAAATCTTATGAATATTTAGATCTAAAGAAAATATGCATGTTATGGGCTATTGATGCTTTGCTTGATCTAAACTAAGTATGCACCCAGGAGTTTGATGATGGATCAGATCCAATAGATCTAAGATGAAAATCATGATTATGGGATGATTTGATTTGTGTTGATGGCATCTTAACGCATGATTTGTCTGTGTATGTCGAGATCTGGGTATGTCTGAAGTTGTGTTGTAGCGAAGATTTAACTCTGAATTTGTAGATATATATGCAGGTTTTATAGCCTACAAGGTGCGTACACATGCGGATGTGTTTCTGGTAAGTCGTGTACACGCAATTTTGGTTCCTGAAAATACACACACGGATATGCTTTGAGGAAAGAACATACATAGAGCCATCAAAATACACACACGGATATGATTGGACAGCAAGAGGACAACCATCAAAATGGCACAAAGTAGGTTCTCTCGACCCTGACCTTAAGTACATATATAACTTTGTGTTCATGATCATGCTGATATATACATGTATATATTTGTAAATTGCATTGAGTTTGACCAAGCCTTGTCAGGAATCAATTTTGTGGAAGAATGATTGTATAAATTTAATTGATGAAAATGTAAATGGATATATATGATGACATGATAAGTTGTCCAATGAAATTCCTAGTTGAAATATTAATCGAAGGGGCAGGGAAGCCCTGGCTTACCTATGATTTTAAATAAGAATGTGGTTGTGTATGTTCATGTTGTGTCATGTAAATGCCACAGAAATTTTCATGTTTATGGTAGCATGTATATTAACTAATGAGAAGAATCCTTGATTGCAAGATTGGATATGTACTCCACTAAGTGTCATGTTGATGCCATATGAGAGTTTGGTGGAGTAGAGGAACTCTGATGATAGCATAGTTGATAAACCCATGAGGTTTGTTGGTTGATAATCACAAAACATAACTCTAATGATATCATAGCTAAGAAACCCAAAACGCTTGATGGTTCATAATCATAGAGGAGCTTCGATGATAACATAACTGGAAAACCCATGAGGCTTGCTGGCTCATAATCATAGAGTAAGCTCAGATGATAGCTTAGTTGAGAAGCCAAAGAGGCTCGTTGGATGATAATCATTTAGTAGTGTGTGTATGTATTACAAGGTTGATAAATCCATTGGATACTGTTTTGGATGATAACTTCTGAGAGGTGGAGGCACATAGGGCTAGTGAGTTGATAACACCTTATGGTAGTTACATAGGATTGGGCTGAGTACACAAGTGGAAGTTCCACTGAGCTACTAGAGAGTACACTCTTATTTCTTCATAGGTAACTCAATTGATAAGACCTCCTCATTATTAACAATATCTCTCTCTCCAAGGATGAATTGAGACTCTATATGATCTGCATGAACTTGTGCATTGATTTGTAACCATTATGGTGTAACAACGAGGAGTTGTTGAGAACCCCTAAAAATGGGCTTGTTAATAACTGATTTGTAGCCATTGTGGTGTAACAGTGAGGAGCTATTGAGAACACACGATAAATGGGCTTGTTAAAGACTTATTTGTAGCCATTTTGGTGTAACAACGAGGACTTGTTGAGAACACATGATCAATGGGCTTTGTTAAGGATTGATTTGTAGCCTCTGTGGTGTAACAGCAAGGGGTCACTAAGAACACCTTATCCATGGGATTTGTTAAAGATATGTGTGTGAATGATTGAGTAGGCATCCCTTGGTTAACATTTCCCTCTTGTAAATAATTGTAATTATTTTTAAATGGTTGAGATAGGGACATAGATTCCATTTCTTGAGGAGGGGGATTATTTAAGGAGATGGTTGTTTTTAAATATCATTTCTGGTTGGATGAAAACAATTAAATGTTTTGAATATGCATTAAATTTAACTAAAGAAATAAGGATATTTCCAAGTGTCCTTCAGCTCAAACAACAAGGAAAGAAAAGCACAAAAATTAAAACAGGCATGGGCTATGTTGTCAAGACGTGACTGTTGTGCAAATCGTGGAGAGCAAGGGAAGTTATTTTGTTTTGGGGTTGTGGAGGAAATGGAGTAATCAATTCATACATGTATTCTCTCTCAAGCATGCATAGGAGGCATCTGCATAGAAGGCAACGTATATAATTTGTGTGTAAGAACATAGAGCCAAAAGGGAGACACTGAAGGAAAAATGGGAGGTTGAGAGGCTCTTGAGGATCAAGCACATTGTTGAGAGTGAAAAGAGGATTCAAGAACTGAGAGAATTCAGGGAGAAGGGGAACTCTAATTATGGCCATCTGAGAAACTCGTGGAGCTCGTTGACTGATAACCACATAGTAATGGTTGTGCCTTATAGAGCTAAAAAATCCATTGGATACCTTACTAGTTGATAACCTCTGAAAGGTGGAGGCACGCAGGGCTAGTGGGTTGATAACAACTAATGATAGTTCCATGGGATTTGGGCTGAAAACGCAGGTGGAAGATTCCACTGAGATGTTGGGATGTGCACTCTTATTCCTTCAAAGGTAACATGGCTAATAAATCCTCCATCTCATTGACTATATATATCTCTCTCCATATCTAAATTGAGACTCTTTGTGACTAAATCCTTGGAGATGTTGGGATTTTGTAATATAATTCCCTTTGTATAAAAGAAATCACACCCTACCTGATCTTAAATATTTGAATAGTTAGTTGGTGGAGGTGAGGCAACCTTGAGACATCTTGTTTCATCTGATAATATTGGTTTAAAACTCCTTTGAAATCACTCTACCTCAAGCTTTGGAATCTGGATCGAGGGTGACAGCCGCAAGAAAGACTTGGCTACATCTTATCTATGGTTTGGTGGAGATTTGAAGTCCCACTCTCAGTTGGAACATTTTTGTATTGTATAAGATAATCGTTGCTCTAGCCCTTGTTTTAAATGTCTAAAATATGTTCATTGTATTGGCTGCAGGTTTGTGATGATGTTAAATTTAATGCTCAAATGTGTGATTCCTACTTGTGAATTAAATGGGGACTGGGATTTATTGTCTACCTGTGGAATGTGATTTCTTATAGGAAATTGAACTTTGTATGCTTCATGTTCACTTTCATGAGTTTGTTGTATGTTTATTAATATCCCAAGAGAACAGTGCATCTCTAATATAAGATGGGCTTGATTTATATCTATTAATATCAACCTGAGAGGCATGTAGACCTCTTAGTTTCGATGATCTTGCAATTTGTCTAATGGGCCTCAGTGTTTATGAATGTGAAAACCTCCTCCTATTTATTGTATCGCTTATACAATAGGCTACTAAGCCTTGTTTCTTTAGTTTCAAGCTCAAGAAGGATAGTGCCATGAGCATGTCGATTCATACATGTATTTTCATATACAAATGCGTGTGTGTGTGTGTGTTTGTGTGTGTGTATATAGATACTCAAGCGCTTCCTTCACTTAAAGGGGGAGTTGAATATGCTCATGCTTGTAGCAAATCATGACCATGGAAACAGGAATGCTCACTTATAAAAGCGTGGGGAAAGGATTTCATATACTTGACAATTATTCTTAGGATTATGCATTATATTATCGCCCTTTCCCTTAACAAACCACCTTCAACTGTAGTGTATATATATATATATATATATATGGGCATTTAATCTCAGTGTCAAAGCAAACTTTGCACCACATGCGACCAAGGTTTGTGACCATGGTCCTCCTAAACACGTCACCCCAGTCTAGCTCCTCCTTCAAGTGTTGGGGAGTTCATTCATCATATGGCCACTCTCTGCAGGATTTTAATGGATATGCATATTCTTCCCCCACATAATCTCAGAGCCTTATCAGCCTAGGTTGTTCTTTGGAGTGCGCTTTTGTCCATCCCTGGAGACAGACTCCAAGGAACGACAAAGTTCTTGTCTCCGTCATGTAATAATATGTCAGCATGTATCTATGCATGTCACCCTAACGTTCTCATTAAGGCCGCCATTTCCCTCTGCGAGCCCACATTATCCTGGTCCTCGTCATCCTAGCAAGTTTGGATGATACTTATGAATGTAATTCCCCGGAATGAAGTCTCGAGGTGAGTTGGAAAGGGTGGCCCACGTAATAATCAAACATATACATAATTATATATATGTCTGTTGAAAGTTCCCTTTTAGCCTTGTCAGCAGCCAAGAAGGGTCAGTCGTGACTTGGAGTATGAACGAGTTAGAAGTTGACAGATGGCTTATGATTTGGACAACCACGAGGGCTCCACATGGGCACCACGTAGCAAGCCCGATGATGTGGCATTATTTAATTGGCCATAACTTCAACTGGCCATATATGTCGATCTGGGAGTCGGATTGGGACTAATTATTATATATTTGGAATCGTCTTGACAAGACGAATGAGATGGTATCATTTGTTTTTTAGTTTTGAAAGGGTACAAAAAAGCGAAAAAAAATTAGACCCCGTTTCCACAATGTGACTATGGGAGTCAAGTCATCATAAAAACTTCCCCCTTCTGACCGTATTCATGGCTAGGATTAGTAGGAGGTGTGTTACACAACCCCACTCTCTTCACCCAATTGCTTAAAGAAAATTTTCAAACATAGTAATCAAAACAATGGCACATAAGAGAGAGTTGAAAGCACATATGTGTAGGAAGTGTATGCAAACCCGTCAAGGTACTGAATAGGTTCGTTGGCATTGGGTCAATGGATATATGGTTAAGGAAACTTTGTTCGGGTACTGAACAAGCTTGCTAGCAACAAGTAATGTCGAGAAAAAATGAGGTAACTTTATATGCATATTGATCCTTAAAAACCTCCTAGCTATATTTACTATCCAACAATAGAGAAAAAATTTAAAAGTATTAATTATCCCATATATTTGCATTCATTGTTTTAGTGTTGGGTATTCAAGTACTTTCATCTTTGAGAGCTTTTCTTGCTTTGATTCTTCTTTTGTGAGACCTTTGAAAATGGTGTAATATGCGAGAATATTTTGGAAGCTTTCATTTAAACCTTTGGTAAATTTAACCCTATTATCTAAACTAGAGATATTTTCTTTGTCCCTGTGTGTCGCCAATTGTTATGGCCACAAAACACCCCTTAATTTTTCACAAAAATTATGGTGTCCTTCACATGAATTTCGTAAATGTCACAGAATGATATGCTTTAATTTTGTTAATTTCGAGCGATTTTCACTTTTCTTGATTTTAATTTTTGATGTCTCTGTTGCCTTGATTTTACTACAAGCTTTCCAATGGTTCATGTTTCGCTTCATTTTGACTTACGGTTTGAAAGATATCCTTGATCAAAGTTTGGTCAATTTCATCGCCTTGACATATATATATATATATAATATTTTTATAATTTATAAATAAAATTAATTTTAATATATTGATATATTTTAATAAATTTTGTTTTGAGTAATTAATTTAATCATAATTTAGTTAAGTAGAGTTAATTAGTTTGTAAATATTTTTTTAAATTATTTAATTAATTTAAGTTTACAAAAACCATCGGATTCCAGCACTAGTATATAGTATAACTATAATATTAAAAAACATAATTTAAAAAATAAAAATAAAAATAAAAATACTTTAAATATATTAAATAGTAAAATAAAACAATTTATATTAAAAAACATTATAAATAAGATATAAATAAATAAATAAAATTTCAAAACCACCGCGATGGAGAAGCTTACGTCACCCCGGAGGTTCATCCCCTGGGATTTCATTTTGATCACCAACGAAAGCACCTTAGGATGAACTCTTGGGCATGCTGTATTAATGGGAGGCTTTGACAGATATCAACATACATAACAAAATGGGTAGATTGAAAAGATGGTGGAGTGGGGAGGGACCACTCTCCACTCATGGGCTCCTCCCTTTCCACTTCATGTACCTCCACTAAAACCATGACCATTAAACCATTAAAACATTCCACCATTTTTTTTAATAATATTTTATTATCTTTGCTTTTTAATTTTGTATTTATTTGTATTCTAATTTTTATAACGAGGGATAGGCGGGTTATTTTGTTTTTGGTCTTTGGTAAAAAATCTTTGACTTATCCTCAATAGCCTTAACGAGAAATAGAATCCCCAAGCTGACTCAATGGATGCAGCGACATAATTTAAACCAACAAGCACATATTTCGAATTGGGATGAGGATGGTATTTGGATGGGTTGGTGTTTCCCTCCTCTTCCAGCACACCTCTCCGCTCAGTGGGACGCCTTGATCAAATCCCTCAGGGGATTTGCTACAATTCCAACTAATAGATCCAATCTCTGAATTTATAGCCGGGGCAAAAATAACAGTTACACAGTAAAGGAAGGTTATGATTCCTTAATCTCCCAGGTTCAACATCCTTCTCCCTCAAGCATCTGGGGAAATTTGGCACAAGGAAGGTCTCCCTAAAGTCAACATCTCTAGTTGAGAATTAGTGCATGTAAGATTTTAATGGTGGAATATCTGAGAAAAAGGAAGAAACAAGGTCCATCAAGATGTGTGCAATGTGACGCAGCGAAGGAAGAAATCCACCACATCTTTTTTCATTGCCCATTCTCTAAAGAAGTTTGGCGACTAGCAGTGAGTCCAATCAAATGCATCTAAAATATTCCCCCAACCTGGGCAGAAATATTTGAATCTTGGAAGCAGCAATATACAGTCCCTCGAAAGGCTAACTCAATCCATGTTAGATGTTGGGCAGCTATTCCCAAATATATGTGTTGGTCTATATGGATCTCTCATAATCATGCAATATTTAAGAATATCAAACCAGATCTAGCCCATGATGTAGTCGAAGCATCTCAACTTCTAGTCGAAGTTGTTTTTGCTAATGGAATTGATCCAAAAGATATCGAGAACCTTTCGAAAGAAGAGGCAGACTAGCTTTATCTAAATGCAGTTCCTCATCATGCTAGTAACTTCACTTGTCATTCCACTTCTCCTTCTTTTTCAGTTAGAATGGATAAAGAGCAATTTACAGAATGGCAACTCTCTTTAGATCAATATCAGTTATTTTTTGATGGAGCATCAAAAGGAAATTCAGGGGAGGTTGAAGCGGGAGGGTTCATTTATAACCCTAAAGGAGAAATAGTGTTGAAATTTGCATGGAGACTAGGCAAGACAACAAATAATCAAGTTGAAGCTTTAACATTGTGGCAAGGGCTAAGGATTGCTATGGACAAAGGGATTCGTCATACCATTGATTTTGGGGACTCCATGATAATAATTCAAAATTTCCATAAGTCTAAAAGTCACCTGTGGAATATACAACCTCCATTATTTGCAAGGTTGTGGTTGTTGATGAGCAAGCCTATAAGGGAGTGGGGCTTGGAGATGGGGCCCTTGTCCGGGATGATTGGGATACCTTGTTAATCCATATCCCATGATAATTATTCTATTGGTATTATACAAACTAAGGCTCATTAAAAGGCGTATCAGGCGGACTAATAAGGCCGTCAACACAATAATGAAAATTCCAAATCCCACATCGTCGACAGGACAGGTGAATTGGGCCTTGCGTGAAACTTTGAGCGGGGAAGAGCCATCCAGGTGGGAAGGCATGCGAGGGAACATCAATCTATGTGACAGTTGGAAGTTAACGACAATAGCCATTAAATTGAGCCGGAGGTATAAGTGAGCAAAAGACTCTACACCTTTAATAAGAATCACTACAATCGTAACGGGAAATGTGATGAAGGACTTTGAGCAGGGATACAGAGGAATGTTGGAGCATAGGTTAGTTGGAAGCATTAACTGTGAAGTGATGGAGGCGAGTGGGTGGGAGGATAGCCTCTGGCATTATATAACATGAGTTTCGACTCAAAATTATGCATGTTGTGTTTATGATTCAACTCTTGGTGCCATGGATAATATGGGTCAAGTTAGCAACGTTAACAAAGGTCAGTCTCATTTGTTGTCAATGATGGAGGAAATTGCGACCATGATGTTCAATCTTGGAGAGAATATTAGCACGGAGGCGAGGACGCATTTTTCCCTACTCACTCAACAGTTGGTCGATTTGAGGAAAGAGTTTGAGTGCTCCCAACTCGCGATGGAAACTCTGGCAAGAAAAGTGGACAATTTGTGCCTCAAGGTTGATAGTATTGAGGTCACAGTGGAGAATGCAATTGTGGGTGTATTGAAGGATGTGTTTGGCCTCTCAGACCCCACTCCTGCAAGTGTCTCTAATGGAAGCCCCCCCAGA
The DNA here is from genome assembly GCA_031772625.1 of Pinus tabuliformis. Taxonomy (NCBI): domain Eukaryota; kingdom Viridiplantae; phylum Streptophyta; class Pinopsida; order Pinales; family Pinaceae; genus Pinus; species Pinus tabuliformis. The sequence goes on from CM062814.1 coordinate 819,568,036, forward strand.
AGTTCTCAGGCACATCTAGTGGAAGACCCTTCGTTGCATGCACCTGGCAACCATGAGGAATTGGAGGTGAGTAGCCCAGAAGATTAAAGTTTCCTGAATGACGTGTCTTTTTGCTAAGTTCTATGGTGTCTTCTAGCGGATATATAGAATAAATGTTATAAAGTATTTTGTAAGTAAAAGGCCAAGTGGTTATAAAGTTTACATGGATATATATTGGCCCTTAGCTGAAGAAGAATTGTGTCTGATTGTAAGGGTTCTGGCCCATATTCTAGCCAAATTAATAAAAACTACTCGTTCTTTAAAAAAAAAAACTAACTTCAATTAAAAAAAAAAATGTAATAAAGTTTTTATAATTTTATATTAAAACAATTTAAAAAAAAAAAAAAAATTGTAAAAACATATTTCGGAATTAATCACATAAAATCTTGTAGTCAATGTGTTTCAAACCATCAGTGTGGTTCATCATCAAGACAAAATGCAAAGTCGAATCATGACACCAGAATAAATAGCGATGAGGAGCGCTGAATTTTCGACCATTATAAAATAACGGCCAATTTGACCATATAATAAAATAAATTAACTATGAACGTTAAAAATATTAAGTGATATTACCTAATTAACTAAATACTTATTAAAATATAATTAAAAACTAATAAAACAATAAATGCGGGGACAAAATATAAATAATTAGAAAAACAAGAAAATACTAAGTCAAAAAATAATATAGTAAATAAATATGAAAGTAAAATGATCTAGATTAACCAAACTAATACATAATAAATATTTAAAACAAACCTCTATATACTAATGAAGAATGTCTATAAATATATATATATTTAAACTTTTTTACAAATAAAATTTATGAATTTTTTATTGATTTGACATTTTTACATGGTTTAAAATATGTTTATATATACTAATGAAGAATGTATATATATATATATATATATAAACTTTTTTACAAATAAAATCTTTGATTTTTTTTTTATTGTTTGTGAATATTGATTTGACATTTTTAAGTGGTTTAGAATAATATATTTATCAAAACAAAATAATAATAATAAAAATAAAATGAAAAATCTATTAATTCTACCTATCGTAAAAGGGATACTATCGTATCTCTCCAAGTGGGTACTAGTTTGATGGCAATTCCTATTTCCAACCCCATTGAAACATAAATGCAGCCTGACATGCAAGGGGAATAACAGTTGCTTTGTTGCTAAAATGCCAAAGTCAACCCCATTGAAACATAAATACAAGAGAACTGCTATATCCCTTGCATGTCAGGCTGCATTTATGTTTCAATGGGGTTGGAAATAGGAATTGCCCTAGTTTGATAATATAATATAATGCAGTGTCATTTTCATGTCAAATGGTGTATGTCGTTAAACACATGGATACATGTGTATGAAATGGCAAACCACCTTTACCAATAGCAATACGCTAACCTGCTTTTTCGTACTTGTACTCCCTTTACAAATTTGGTAAATAATGTTACGGGCATTTAATTTAATTATATCCTATCGTGTGTTATTGGTGAAAATTAATGTAATAATTGATATATAATTATTGTAAAAGTACACGATGGATATTTGAAAGTAATAAACTTTATTCTAAGACATAAAAATAATAAATTTTTATTTTCTTGGATAAAACTGCACGCGACCGACTTGGAGCGATGGAGCGCCCTTGAAACCCTAGTTCTCTGCCTGCGCCCTAGGTTCCCCTGCCCTGCGGCCCTGGGCCCTCTGTCTTGCTGAGCTTTCCTTCAGTTGAGAGCCTGCCTATGTGGCTCGATTGCTGCTGGGAGGAGTTCGAAGTTCGCGTTCATGGAGGCCCTGGGCTCGCCCCAAGCAGGCCGCCTCCCCCTCCCTCCGCCTTCTTCTGCCAAAGCCTTCTCTCGGCTCTTGGCCGGTTTGCCACAAAAGAAAAAGAGTGAAGCAGCCAAATTTGTCAAGAGGCTTGAGGATATTCCTAAAATCTCCATGCCGCCAGAGACTCCGATCCAAGTTGCCCTGTCCTTGGCTGAGCGGGCACTCGTTGGTCAGTTCACCGGACTATGGCCTTCTCCTAAGTACACTGAGAACTAGGTCAACAAGAACTGGACTCCTTTGATCAAGAATAATGTCACTTCTTATTTCTTAGGACGAGGGTTTTTCCTCTTCGAATTCACCTCCAAGGAAGACAAGGATCCCAGAATGGCCCCTTTTTCATGGGCCCCCAGGGCCTCTACCTCAACAAATGGACGCCGGATTTTGACCCTGCAGTCGACATTCCTACGGCTGTTCCGGTGTGGGTCAGGCTTCCAAACCTCCCAGTGCACTGTTGGAATTGGGACTCATTGAAGCACATAGGCAATGCCCTAGGGAAATTCATAAATCAAGCAAACAACAAAGATCAATATGACTGTGCCCGAATTTGCGTAGAAGTAGACCTAGAGGTGGGACTTCCAGAAGCCATCAAAATCAAAGTAGGAAGCTGGACTCATTTGCAGAAGCTAGATTATGAGCAGTTGCCCTTCAAGTGCCGAAAATGCCATGTCTACGGCCACTTCGCCAGAGGATGCCCAACCAATGTTGAACCAAATAAGGGTAAAGAAGAAGGTTGGAATCAGGTCAAGCGTGCCAAGAAAACCCAAAAGCATGTTGGTCCAATCGGAAGAGGTCCTCAGCAGGCCCCTCCTCAGCAACCCCCTTACAGAATGGAGCAAGAAAACTAATTTGATCCTCTAAGCTCGCAAATAGAGGAAACACAGGAATCAGACATCCAAAAATCAACCCCCCTCACAAAAGATACCCCCTCTTCTCCCAAGGGGGCAAGCCTTGCTGAGAGCTCCAAAGGAAACACTGTAGAAGTCGAGGAAGTTGAGCAAGAATCTGAAGGCTCGGAGGAAGAAGGCGAAATAGGAGATTCCCAAGCCTCGATAAGGAGATCCACAAGAGGCCGCAAAACAGATCGGGAAAAAAGAGAGCTGGAAACTTTCAAAGACAAGCTCCAAGGCAGCCAACCAACTCTTGAAAAGCTATTAGCGACAAAACCAAAGATGGCGAGAAACCAGCCCCAAGGCTCCAAGGGAGCCAACCAGAAATACAAATGATGAAGATTGTCTCCTGGAACTGTAGAGGTATGGGGAGCAAAATCAAAGAAGAAGCCATCAGAGGTTTAATCAGGACAGAAACACCAGACATACTTCTCATCCAGGAGACCAAACTAGAGGACTTCGCCTTCCTTCAAGTAAGTAAGAAACTCTGGAATAAATGTGAGGCGAAAGCAATCTCAGCCCGAGGGGCTTCCGGTGGGGTGGGCACCCTCTGGAATGCTAACAAATTCTCAGTCATTTCTGAGACCCTCAACTCTCATTGGTTGTTCTTAAAATTACAGCATGTAGATACAAATCAAATTTTTAGTCTCTTCAACGTGTATGTCCCTGTGAACGTTGGGGAAAAAAAGGCCTGCTGGGACTCCTTAAGAAACCAAGCAGACCTCATTAATCTTGAGAATATCATCATTGCCGGAGATCTGAACCTCACTCTCCTGGCAGCAGACAAGAGAGGAGGCAACATTGTTCATGACCCGGCAAGGGAATGGGCAGAGGACCTTATGCAGGACTGGGACCTGCTGGACATCAAGCCAACCTCTGGCAAGTACACTTGGACTAATAAAAGAATTGGCCCCGACCACATAGCTGCCAGGTTGGACAGATTCTTTCTTCAAAGCTCCTTTCTTCTACTTGGATTAGAGGCTAGAGTCCATATTCTCCCTTGCAGCACTTCTGACCATAAACCCATCAAGCTGGAACTCGTGTTTTAGCTTGATCTTGGACCTATTCCCTTCAGATTTAGCCCGCTCTGGGCTAAGGAATCGAACTTCATGCAATTAGTTAAGGGCATTTGGTTACAGCCGGTCAAAGGCTCCCCCTTTTTCGTCTAGGAAGAGAAGCTCAGAAGAGTGAAAAGGGCTTTGAAAAGTTGGGCAAAATCTCTGCCCAATCCAGCCAACGAAAGAAAAGAAATTCAACGCACTCTGGAACTACATCATCTCCAAGCTAAAACAGCTGACATAACAAAAGAGATTCTAGATAAAGAAGCCCTGTTTCAACAAAACTACCACAAGGCTTGTCTAGCTGAGGAAGAATACTGGAGACTTAAGTCTCGTAGTCTTTGGCTTAAAGCAGGGGATAGGAACTCTTCCTTCTTTCACAAACAAGCTCAGGTTAGGAAATGTACCAATTCCATTTCTGAAATCAAAGATGGCACTACCATTCACAAGGATAATGCAAACATCAAAAAAGCAGCCTCCCTTCATTTTAAAAGCCTATATAGTGAAGATATAAATCTGGATCAAAATTCAGATATGATGGACGTGGTCCCCTCCTTGATTTCTGTTGAAATGAATCACCTCCTTGAAGCTAAAGTTACCAAGAACGAAGTCAAGGATGCCCTCTTTGCCATGGATCCAGACAAAGCCCCTGGGCCAGATGGATTCTCAACCAGATTCCTCCAAATTTGCTGGTCGATTGTGGAAAAAGATCTTTACAAAATGGTTCTAAAGTCCCAAGTTTTCCAAAAAATCGGAGGCAGCACAAATTCTGCGTTTCTTGCTCTTGTTCCCAAAGAGAAGGGAGCCAACTCCTTCAACAGGTTTCGCCCGATTTCGCTTTGTAATATTGGTTATAAATTGATCACCAAAGTCATCGCTAATAGACTGAAGCCCATCCTCCCCAAAATCATACCGGAAAGCCAAGGAGGCTTCATTCAAGGTAGACAGATTGTGGAAAATTTCATTCTGGTCCAAGAGGCAATCCACTCAACACTGAGTCGCAATGAAAAAGGTATGGTTGTCAAACTTGATTTAGCAAATGCTTTCGATAGAGTTAGACATAGTTTTCTGCTGAAAGTCTTACATAAGCTTGGATTTGGTGAGAAATTTATAAATTGGATTCGGGCCTGCATCTCGGAGCCTTGGATTGCCCCATTAGTAAATGGCAGAGCTGTTGATTTTTTCAAAGCCACGAGAGGGCTCAGGCAGGGGTGCCCTCTCTCACCACTTCTATTTGTTCTTCAAGCCTCTGTCCTCAGTTTTTACTTAGACAAAAAAAGGATGGATCAGGATATCGCTGGGCTTTGCATTGCAAGAGATGTTAAAAACATAAATCATGCCCTCTTTGCGGATGACACCTTGTTATTGGGAGCAGCTTCTGTGCTTATAGCCTCCAGATTTAAAGGAGCTCTGGACGAGTTTTGTATGGTTTCGGGAAGCAGTCTAAATAAAGGCAAATGTCATATCTATTGCTGGAACACCACTTCCAGCTTGCTCAACTCCATTTCCAGAACCTTTGGATTCGCCACCTCCTCAAATTGGACTTCCTTCAAGTACTTGGGCCTCCCTGTTTTTCTCAAAAGAGCCTACAGCAGAGATTGGCTCCCCCAATTGGAGAAATTCAAGATCAAGTTGCTTGCCTGGGGCTTTTCCTGGCTAAACATTGCTGGTAAGTTTGTCCTCATCAAATCTGTTCTTAACAGTCTTCCTTTATTTCAGTTTTCTGTCCTTCTTGCTCCCACTGGTATTCTCAGGAAAATGGAGGAGATCATTCAAAAAAAATTTGGAAAGGGGGCAATCAGAATGAGAAAAAAAATTTGCTAGTCAACTGGGAATCCATCTCCAAACCACTGTTGGAAGGAGGCTTGAATTTTAAAATTCTTGGCAACCATAACATTGCAATGGGAGCTAAATTAATTTGGAGAATTATTGCGCCTAACCCAGGCTGGGCGCAATTGGCTCTGTGGAAAAAATATTTCAAAGGCCAACACTCCCGCTGCCTAGATCATCCTCAGATGCTCCCAAATACTCCCTTCCTGAAGCTCTGTACCAAAGCCTGCCCACTCATCAAGGCCCACACCTATTGGCTTCCCGGCAATGGAAAACGGATCTATCTCTGGACAGATAGGATAATGAATAATGAGTCATTAGGAGACTGTCACTCTCTCCAAGCACTGCGCACATGGATGAACGAGGCTGGATTGTGCTCCCTGTGGGACATTTCTGCCTGGCAGGATTCACGTTGGGCTGGCTGGAATATTCAAATGCCCCCAGATTTGTTTATGGAGCGAGAGATCCTGTTATCCAAGCTGCATGGCTTGGCTCCAATGCTGGCACGAAATCGGGACTCAAGAGGCTGGGGTGCGAATGCTGGAGGATACACCGTAGCTCTTGGATATGCCAAGCTGTGTGAGCACCCTCATGTGGCCACGAACCTAGAGTCGTGGAAAGGGATATGACATCATCCCTCCTTGCCAAAAATTGACTTCTTCAACTGGTTGCTATGCCACTCCAAAATTTTGACTGATGATAATCTTCAGAAGCGAGGTTTCCACAGCCCTTCAAGGTGCAGCCTTTGCAAGGAAAACCAGGAAAGCGTAACTCACCTGATGTTAGAATGCACCTTCACGAAGCACATTTGGACCGAGCTGCTGGGATCTTTGAGTTCCAGCTTCGCTTTGCCTTCTTCCATTCCTGATTTTTTTGCTAAATGGCTGAAAAGGTATCCTGGTCCCCCTCCAAAAAACAAAATTATCAGATCTGCTTGGTCTACTCTCCCTAAAATAATCTGTTGGCATATTTGGCTAGAGCGAAATAAAAGGATCTTCAGAAATCATGAACAGGATGCCAAGCTTGTGGCAGTTAAGATTAAATGCCAATTAAAAGAGTGCCTGAGAGAGCACAAAGATGATTTAAATCTAAGTCAGCAAGACATAAATTGGGGCTCTTCTCTTGATCTTCAGTTCCAAAAAATGGCAAAAAGTATCTCCCTCCCCAAAGATTGGCAAATAAGGGCTACAGCAAAATAATTCCAGGGATGGATTACAAATCATTCGAGACACTCTCTTTTTTTTTATGGGGCTGCAAAGGGCAACCCTGGAAGAGTTGGCGCTGGAGGTGTCATATTAAATCCAGATGGCATAAGGATCCACAGTTTCGCCTGGGGATTGGGCATCGCATCTAGCATTCAAGCTGAGGCTTTGGCTCTTTTCCAAGGACTCAAGCTTTTGAAAGGGCTGAACATCAGGGAGGCTAATGTAATTGGAGATTCTCAGGTTATCATTAACACTATGGTAACTCAAACTAAGCCAACGGATCTACGACTTGCAAGGCTGATCTTCAGAATAGCAGATATTGGAGACTCATTTCAGAATTTGAAATTCTACCATGTGTTGAGAGCTAATAATAAGGAGGCGGACATTGAAGCCAACAAAGCAGCCCTTCTTACGGCTGGAGCTCTGCTCAGAGGCAGACAGGAAACATGGGAACCAATTCCTTAATTTAGAGAGTTGTCATGTTTTACTGTCTATTGTTAAATCAGTATGTATGTATTCACAAACTTGGGAAAATCTCTAAAATTGACCACATAGTAGCAACTAAAAAGAGATGTGAACTAAGCATAAATGACACGACCTTGCAAGGTTGTGAGGCATCCGTGGAATTAGGCTCTCCTTTTGTAAACTGTTTTTTGGCATTAAGGCCAAGTATCTAATATATCCACTATCCGTTTCTGTAAAATAATAATAATAATAATAATAAATATTTATTTTAAGATAACAAATAGTAAAGGGAAGAAAGATGTTAATTTTTATTAGCTTAACTTAAAATTTGGCTTAGAAAGAAAACATTTCACTAAGGAAATAGTGTTGATATTTAAGTTTATGAAAATGTATATGATGAGTGTTAGGTAATTGATATTTTAAATTCGTAATAATTTGTATTATTTTTTCGATGAAGATATTGGTTGAGTCATCTTTTTCCCTAGGTTGTTAGAGAAATAGAAAAAATGAAATAATCAATTTAGTTTATGATATTATGGATGAGATTTTTTAATTTTTTAAAAAGTAGATTGAATATTTTGTTTTAAAAAAGGTTAAGTATTTTTATTAGAGCTCTTGGGGAAATGGCGATTGTTAGGGTTTTCTCGTGCAGAGCTCTGTTTGCTGCCGCATCGTTTCCCAAGCCTGCCACAGGGGCCGAAGGCGATCCATGGTTTGGGGTGACGGTGAACGCTGCTGAAAGGGTTTCATTAGTGCAAGCGCCTACAGAGAAATGGCCTTTCTCTTGCAGACAAACGCCTCAAATACACCCAGGTCAGCGCGGCTACGCATCTGTGGGGTTTTCTATCACAAGAAATCATGCGATTCTGGATTGGGAACGATATACAAGTTTTCAACGAGACCACGAGGCGAGGGCATCAACGGAAGCTCACCATTTTGCGTGGATATACGAGGAGGGTTTCTTCTTGCAGAAGATCGAGGTCCTAAACTGCGAATTTGAACAAAGCAGCTTTCGTGCCGCAAGGCGTTTAGAGGCCAGGTCTCGCCAAACCCAGAACGCACGGAGAAACGGCAGGGGGGGACTGCATGATGCAGATCTGCTCCCTCTTTCAATGCATGGGCCCAAACATTGCAGATTCGGCCTGGATCTACACGATCTAGCCTATATCCGAGTACAGCCAGATTCCAGGCAGCAGATCGAAGGCACCAATCATAGATCGAGCAGAGTTTTTGCAGATCTAGACATGCACAAGGAAAAACGACCAAAAACGGGGTCAGATCTGGAAGATTGTTTACAGCCAGAGCAGGTAACAACTACTTGTTTTCAGATTCTGATTAAATCCCCTCAGGGGAAAACTCGTTTAATGTGGGTTCATGCAGGAAGCACCACCTTGCAGCTGAAACAACAAATATGGGCAGAGATGGGATACCCAGTTCAGATCCAACATCTGGTCAGTGGTAGGCGGTCCCTCCAGGACTGTAGAACGATGAAAAGCTATGAGATTGGTCCAGGATCAATCATTACTTTAAACTTTAGATTGAGAGGAGGGGCTCTGCCTCAGGGACAGCCAAGCTCCTCAGGGGGAGACAAGGGAAAAAAACAGCATCCCAGCACCAACCCAAGGGAGGCTTATCCTACAAAAACATTTTACAGGGCAGCAGAGATTCAGGGTCCTCTCCAGATCAAGGCGGACATATACCCAGGCCATACATAGTAGATCAGTCAGGGCAAACCCCAGCCCTAAACTTAGATTCTACAGGGCTTGATGATTTCGTTAAGTCCTATGAAACGCAAGCTCTAATCTGCCGTTTCAACAGTTTTTGGCCTAAACCTATGGATCTATTCCATTGGATCTTCACCAGCTGGACCATGGAATGTGATATACATCTATGTTCAAAGGGGTTTTTTATAGTAAGATTTGCATCCAAGGAAGTCAGAGATACAGTCATCAGTGCTGGGCCTTGGTTTTGGGGAACATCGGGGCTGTTTATGACCCCATGGTTTCCAGATTTTGATCCAAACAAAATGACTGTATCCAAAGTGCCGGTCTGGGTCAGACTATACAATCTTCCTCTTCACTTTTGGAATGAACGAGTTTTGGAAGGCATTGGGAACAGCATAGGGAAATATATCAAAACAGATCTGGAAAGGATTGATGAAAGGATCTACACTTTCGCACGTATTTGTGTGGAAGTAGATTTAAGCAAAGGGTTGCCGGACAATATAAGGCTGATCTACAAACAACAAAATTGGTTGCAAGTACTAGATTATGAAAACACCGCTTTCAGATGTAGGCTCTGTAGGCAGACAGGACACTTGCAAAGCACATGTCCAGAAGCCAAGAAAGTAAACAGTAAAAAGAAGCAGAAAGGGAAGCAGAGGAAAGGATGGCAATTTTCACCCCCAGATTCAGAGGACGAAGAATCAGAAGCAGAGGAGGAAGAGACCCCCGCAGAGAAGACCGAGGTCTCTCAAGAAATGGAGAATCATAAGGGAACCACATCAGACAACAAGGATTCACAGATTCACTTAAACGAAACTACATCAGACAACAAGGCTCCACAGTTTCATCCAAATCAGGCAGAGAAGATAAACGATGACCAGAACATGGGAGGGATAAAGCGGCACCATCAATCAGACACATCAGATTCAGACAAGGAATCAGGATCACAGAAAGCTGAAACACAGTTAGTAATAGCCTTGATCGAGCCCACCCAAGGAGAGTGGCGCAAGGTCGAAAAGAAAAAAGGAAGAAAAACTTGAAGCGTGAGCCTCACTCACATATGTATATTCAGGGTTTCTTGCTTTCACTACTTTCCCTCTCTCTCTCTCTATTCTATTCTCACCATTCTTTGCACGTTAGTCATGTAACGTTGCGTCGGGTGCCATGGCACTGGAGCCCATTGGGCAGTTTATGGAAATGCATCATGCATCTGCAATTGTAACTTTTCATTTTTAATAAAAAGTTACAGATTTTTCCACTGGAAAAAAAGTATTTTTATTAGAGGTTATGTGAGTTTTTGAAGATATAATATAATTGTGTTTTAAATTAGATAATGAAAGTATTTAAATATTTTAAATCTATCCTTACTTGCGAGGGATCAAATTTTTCAATATGTAAAATTATTTTAAAGTGTAAAATTTGAGGAAATGTTGAGAGAGATCAAATATTTCAAGATGTAAATATCTTTTTGAGTTCCTAATAATACTATTTATATTATATATAATTTCACATCTTTATATATAAGAATTTTCTTATTTTTTATTTTATTAGGACTTTGATAATACATGTATTTACATACATAAAGGCTTGGCATTTTCCTTGGACATGTTTTATAATCTTTTTTATTTAATTTTTTAATGTGAGGGAGAGACTTTTCTTTTCTTCTAAGAAAAAAAGTACTTTTTATATTTCCTGTGAAATCAAAAAGTGCAATCATTTTACTATTTACTATAAATGCAGTTTACAAATAATCTTATCGAGCCATGAAACTTACTATCAAAGATTACATCACAAAATCAAAAAATTATGTCCGGTGAAAGGATTGGTAGACTCAAAATTTGAAAAACAAAAATTATATTTCATAAGAAACTTCATAATTATTCTAATGTTTAAATTTTGTCAATATAACTAATACATTCATATATGAATCAATATCACTAATCAATTTTTCTATATCATCTTTTATAATATCATTATTGAAACCCATTAAATTATATTATTAATGAAATTAAAACAACAAACACTCACCAAAATACAAAAAACATTAAAATAAATGTATTCCATTTTACATAAAACTCGTTATGAAAATATGATCTAATTTAATTTATTAATTTAAAACCATAGAAATTATAATTTATATAATCTTATTTTATTTCAGTTAAATATATATTTATTTATCATTTATGTATATGTTTTTATGAGGTGTTTTCTTAACTTTTTTTATTCTTATTTACTTATTATAAATTTAAAAAATATTGTATTTATTTATTAATTATTATAAACAAATAAATATTTTATTTTTATTTTCCTATTACAAAGTTAGTTTATATATATATATATATATAAGTTTATATATATATATATATATATAGTTTATATATATATATATATATAAGTTTATATATATATATATATATATATATATATATATATATATATATATTGCAATGTAATTACATGATTTATTCTAAACTCATGAAATATGGCATTTTTATAGGCTTAAATACTCATGTTTTTGGATATTAGTGTGAGCTTTAAAAAAATAACAATTTTACTCCAAAAAGTTCAACAATAATAATGTTTATAGCAATTTCTATTGAATTTAATGTTATTTGGAATAATATTACAATTATTGTAAGAATAATTTGTAATAACATTATGTGATTGTATATGATTAATTTTTTGATTATGAAAAGAAATGATCAAATAATTGAAGATACCAATTATATATAAAAGCTATTTTTCTAATCACCTTTATGGACATTTTATATATTAAAAGCACTGAAAAATTAAATCAATAATACACATTGGTGCACCACATTTATGATATACATTGATGTGTATTGTATATGTTATGAAGTTTGGATGTGTATTTTATATAGTGAAAACATGGATGCATGCTTCATACATTAAAACAATAATGTGTACAACAACTCTATTACTATAAAAGGATCCATATAAAAGTTGAATTGCTTCTCATTCCATTTAACATAGCAGGTATAAAAGTAACTTCACTACTTAACATAATAATCTACCTAGAAAAATATGTTAAAAAATAGTTATAAATATAGACAATCTTCTAATAGTAGTAGTAGTCTTCTTATCTTAGTTACAATAACTTATGTTATCAATTATTTTTTGCATAAGAGGTAGATCTAAGCAACAACGTTGCATATTACACTTGTTTATTATATATTTTATGTTTTATTTGTAGCATTTTATTTTATTTTTTAAATTTATTTAAATAGAAACATTAATAAAAGTGCCTAATACTATGCAATTTCCAGAAGTCAACTAGTTTTAACACCTAGACTTTAGAAGGCAATATCTTGAGTTTTACTCAACAAAATGAGGCAAATGAGGGCTTGTTGGAAAGCTATTTCCATGGAGAACAATCTGAAAGCATTAATTCAATCAAATTTGTGGATTTACTATCCCAAAAAGTTCAACATAATCCTTAGCTACGAATTTGCAACTAAAATTAATTCCCTAGGTTTATTTTGGAAAAAAATCTTTGGCCACGAAGATTTGTTGTCACTAACTTATTCCAAGATTTTTCAAATGCTAATATTTTCTCCACAGGAAATTGATGGAAAGAACAATTTTGGTTTTATTAATTTATCAAGTTGTATTTGAATTCATTAATATGTTTTTCACAGTTTTAGAAATCTGAGTTTTCTCTTCATTTTTTATTGGTTTTAATTTTTATTTTGGTTATTTTTTGCAGAGAGCTTGTTGGAGAGGATGAGATCCAAGAGCCTTGGAGCAGCAGAATTGCTCCAACAAAGAGGAAAGAGGGACTTTCTCAGATGAAAATCAGAGATCTAAACTTCCCTTCAAAGCTCTCCTTTGGAGAATTTAATTTGTAATTTATAAATAAGTTTGAGAAGGAGAAAGGATTCCTTTTTGCTAGAAGTAGGGAGACCCTTTGCACTTCTGTGAGGAGGATTTTTGTTGTAATATTAGGGAGAATCCTCAGATCTTAGCTTTGGGGGTTTTCTTTTTTAGATCAAATCTATGTTGTAGAGGTATAAAATGCACTATTACAACTTCATTTCCTATTAGTGAAGTTGAAGGTCTTGGGGGGATTGTTGGAGATAGTCATTGTAAAAAAGAGCATGAGATACACATGTTTTTGTTTGTATTCAAATACTATTATTTGTCAATATAAATTTTATTTTTGATCGCAGATTTGTGCCAAGGATTCCATGTTTTTCACTATTATTAAATTTGTGAATTTTTGTTTATTAGATCAACTATTTGATCTTATAATTATATATATCTACTATATATTCTCAATTTTCTCTTGTATTTGAACAAATATTTGAGTAACTATTTACTTGGAAATTTATCATCATAAAATGATTTTTAAGTGTTATTAAAATTGTGTGAACTATTTCCAGATTTTAGTGACACATCTTTTATCATTTTAAATCTCTAAAAAGAGCATGTCCTGCATTAATATTATCATTTGTTAGAACTACTTCAACAACTTGATATTTATCATATAAAGCATGTTAAATCCCCATTATTGTTGAATCCTTGCACTTGGTATTTGGTGTTGGAATATGAATTATGTGTTGTCCTTGATGACAACCTACCTGATGAATGACAACCTACTTATGAGTTGTATCTTGATGGAAACCTACTTGTTGAAGATATAAACAGGATGTGACAGAGTGTTTTGGAAAAGGCATAACAGTTCAGAGGTAGAGGTATGATAAAGTTGAAAGCTCAAGAAGTATACGTGGGTTCTGTTAAGCAAATTTGTGTACACACGTGAGTATGAAGAAGCAAAGACGCATACAGTATGCGCAACATGGTATTCTAAATACCAAGGGTCCTTACTATGGTATTTCCCTATGATATTGAGCTCAATAACGGATGTTTTGATCTCATCTAATAAAACCATCGGCTAGAGTATCATTTTGACCTGTGGTATTGGAAAAAGGTTAAACTATATAAGGTGATGAAGATCAGTGTGTGCAAGGTGTGCAAGTGATGGAAATCTTATGAATAGTTAGATCCGAAGCAAATATGCATGTTGTGGGTTATTCATGCTTTGCTTGATCTAAACTAAGTATTAACCCAAGAGTTTGATGATGGATCAAATCCAATAGATCTGAGATGACAATCATGATTCCGGGTTGATTTGATTTTTGTTGATGGCGTATTAACGCATGATTTGTCTCTGTGTGTCGAGATCTGGGTATGTCTAAAGTTCTATGTTGTAGCGAAGATTCGACTCTAAATTTGCAGATCTGTACGCAGTTTTTATAGCTTGCAAGGTGCGTACACATGCAGATATGTTTCTGGTAAGTCGCGTACACGCAAGTTTGGTTCTTGAAAAGCATGTACACACGCGAACATGCTTTGAGGAAAGCGCATACAGAAAGTATGGTTTTGCTGTAAAAGGATGTCTGGTTAGTTTTATCAGTTTTGATATGTTTTTGTTGTCTATCAATGAAGTCTTCTTGATTATCTAGGCTTAAATCGTGATGTTTGGTTGTGAATTGATTGATTGAAGAATGTTGAGGTTACTTCATGATTATGATTGAAGATCAGAGAAAATTGTGTGATTTCTTCAGAATGATCTGTGTATGATTCAGTATTTATTTCAAAATGGAAGTTGTTCGATTTTCAGTTTTTAGAGGTTTAAGATATGTACGCGGGTATGATTCATGAAAGTTGCGTACACACGCGGGTTTTTTACTGTAAAGTAGCGTATACATTTTGATAGATGGTTGATCAAGGTTTACAGTAACATGATCTGGTTTCTGTGATGTTCAATATATTGTTTAGTGTTCTGGTTACAGTGATCTGACTGTTCTAGTTGGTTGGTTAAGTTTTTTGTTGAGTTTCAGTTGATTGGGTTTTAGTGATTGGTTGAGTCCGTTGTGTTAGAGATTGGTTGATTCAGTTATAGTAATGAGTTACAATTTGATGATTGATATTGAGCTTAAATGTTGGTAGTAGGTCCAGTTTGAAAATTTGATGAAACGTGGCCTACAAGTTATGATGTGTTGTAATAGGTGGATCCAGTATGAAAATTTATGAAACGTGGTCCCGAAGTTGAGGGAGTTGGAGCTTCCTTCAAGTGGTAGATGGTAAATCAAATCAGGGGGTTGGATCTCCCTTCTAGTAGCAGTAGGAGAATGAGGGAAGGTTTTAGCCTTCTACAGGTTGGCACCTTCGTACTGGGACAAGTTTACGCTAGTACAAGAGACAAGGGGTTGGAGCTCCCTTTAAGTAGGAGCTAGAGAACGGGTGAATGTTGTAGCCTTCTGCAAGTGGGTGTCTGCGTACTGGTATGAGTCTGCACTAGTACAAGATTGTAAGAAGATTTTATTTATATTAAAAGAAGACATAGATGACAACAACAGGTGGTTTTTTCCCGCATTGGGTTTCCACCTTAAATCTTGGTGTTCATGTGTGTTGCTTATGTGTGATGATTTATTTTGTTCTTAATTCACATGGTTACTGTCTATCTAATGTTTAATAAAGTAATGATGCAATGGTTGAATATAAACAGATGATGAATTAACTGAAACATAAGTTTATTGGATGTACGTTAGTTGTCTTAAGAACAGTCTACACGGGTACCTTTCAGTAAAGTCACGTACATAAATCAGAATATGAAATGAAAAGTTTGTGATTTTGAAAATATTGATTCACCCCCCCCCTTCCTAGTATTTTTCCCAAATTTGAATTGAAGCAGGTCGTTTAGCAGAAGCTTGGTCACTTAAAGGAGATTCATTAGGACAATGGGAAAGAAGCAAAAGAAGAAGAATGATCAAGCAAAATAATTATCAGGTATTTATTATTGGTCCTCTGGTGATACCTTTCCCTATTCATGCAATATTGAAGATACTGAATATGACAATGAAACAACTGAATTTTCTCTTATGGGTAAAAGTGAAAGAAATCTAATGAACGTAGAAGTAGAAGTTAAAAGGCTCACAAATAAAATTAGAGATCAACAAGATCTATTTGATAAAAGGGAATGTACCTACAAAGAAGAGATTACCAGGTTAAAAACTCAGTTGGAGGAAGGAAACAAAATAAGGAAGCAGTACAAGGAAAAGGAAGATCAATGTCAAAGGTTGCAGGATGAAGTAACGCCATTAAGAAATCAAGAGAATGAAAATGATACAACAACCAAGGAACTTAAAGAAAGAACCAATTATTGAAAAGGTCTTGAAGTTGAGGTTGTCCCTCTAAAAGCAGATCTTGAAAAAACAAATAAGCATAATGAAGAACTACTTCAAGCATTTGAAGAACAAGAAAATGGGTTGAAAGAATAGATTCTCAAATTAAAACAACAAGTGGAGGAAGGAAGAAAGGTTGAAGAAATCATGAAGAAGTAGTATCTAGAAAAGGAAAAGCAATATCAGGTTGAGGTAAATATCCTAAAAGGTAAATTAGAAGAAAAGGATAAACATTTGTGATTTCAAGATAGTACTAAGATTTTGGATAATATTATTAGTAGTCAAAGGTCTCCTGCCATCAAATCTAGTCTTGGTTTTCATGAAATTGTTAAAGGTGAATCTAGCTCACAAGATGAGGAAAGGAATTCTAATGCAAAATCTGAAATGCTCAACAAGGAGATAAGAAGTCAACCTCATCAACAACCAAGGAAAGAAATTTTTCAAAGGAAATCATTTACTCCTAACTATAGAAGTCTTAATCTCTTTTCCCCTCTGATCAATAATGTTGAATGATCTATATGTCATAATCTTGGACATGTTGTAACCAATTGCAGAAGTATAATGTTTCAAGCTAATAACTGTGTTATGAAACCAGCTCAAGAAAAGATAGAAAAGATAGATCAACGCCTTAGAATTCAGCCTCTTCGAGGGGGCAACCTCCTTTACATTACATAAATGAACAATTCTTTGATGATACAAATGACAAAACCTCCTTTCTATATATAGGAGTCTAAGGAGTCACAATATAATCCAGCCGATCTAACAATAATAATATAAAGCCACAAAAATAACAATAGAGGGATTCTATGGGGCACAGAAATAACAACATGGGGGTAATAGGGGCACAACAATATAAATAAGGGGTATAACTACAATAGTAATGGGGTAATCACTAGTATTATAGGGACCCAACAAACTATCTCACAAAAATATCATCAGCTTTCAGCTACTTTAAGGGATGTTGTTTTGCTTGCAATATTTTTGGTCACAAATACATTGATTGCAATAGAAGGAATATGACACATATAAGATGTTATGCTTGTAGCAAGTTTGGGCATGTAGAAAAAGAATGCAGGAACGAGTCTATGGATCACCGCAGACAACATAATAAGAAACCAGATAAGAACATTAATGTCAGAAGACCTGAAAAAGATGAATCGCCCAACAAGAAATAAAAAGAAGAACAGATAAGGTGTGGTCTTGCTCGGTGTGGTCTTTCTCTCTTCTCATTTGAAGATGAAGATGAATGGTACATAGATAGTGGATGTTCTCATCACATGACTGGAGATAAGAGTAAAATGGAGACTCTCAAGAAAAACTAGCATGGTAATGTTATTCTTGGAACTAATGTTTCAACAAAAGTATTGGGACAAGGTAAAGCCAGAATTAATAAAACTAGAGCAGTAGTTGATGCTTTATTAGTTCAAGGACTAAAGCAGAATATCCTAAGTGTAGGTAAAATGGAAGATAAGGGAAATATAATTGTGTTTACATCAACCAAGTGTAAGGTTATGAATGAAGTAACTAGAAAAGTCATAATAAGAGGATACATAAATCGAGACAAATTATATGTGTTTGAAGATCGAAATTCTCATAGATATGAGAAAGGATCATACTTAGAGTAAAAGAAGATTGTGCCTATTGCAGTCTCTTATTCTTAAATGAATATTTCTAACATTGACTGCAAAAGTGGTGAGAGGTACTTGACCTCATGAAAAAGAAAAGATGGTTATCAGGTCCTTAGGATCAGTGATGTGTAATCTCAGGGGGAGTAATACATGTTAATTCCCATGGTTGTTTTTTATTTTCATGTTTCTTATACTACTGACAGTGTCTTTGGTGAAGTAACAGTAAACAAGTACAGACAAAACAGACTTAGGGGGAGTTGAAAGTGTGAAATTTCAGTATTTCACTTTCTATACGCAAACCTTATGAAGAAAATGTGTGTGTATACACGAGTTCTAAGTTGCACAGTCACGTATATTTTGGTTTGATGAAGAAACAATGGGAAAGACTCAGGAAAAGGGTCTGATATGCTTCAAGTCAATTATCAATTGGCTTTTCTATTATGATGGTTGAAGGTCTAGGTGGAGCATTTACGATGCGTCTAATAATGCATTGTTGGCATTATGTTTGCTTCATACATAATGATTCTTTGGTGACACTTCTTATGTTGATGAAGTTCTTGAATGATGAATTTTCTATCTCATACTATGATGAATAGTTGATTATGTCTCATATTGATGAAGTGATGTTGGTGTGATAAATATTCTTATGAAGAATTTGGGCCAAGAGAATGATGTTGTGAAGACATGGTCATATGCTACTGTTACATCTGTTGAATGATACTTGGAAACATGGCATATTGAAGAATGATGCTACATTTTCCTATATTATGATGATTCTCACTTATGATGTTGTGGTTGCATACCAAGTCACAGGTTGATGATATTGAAGCTACATTGTTCTATCTTACATATTGATGATGAGTTACTGTTGACAGATGCTTTTGGTGTATGATAGTTGTTGATGACTATCATGGTATTTTTAAGGTCTTTGGTCTTGATTATAAATGTATTATCTATTATTTGATGTAAAGGTCATGTAAAGACCTATGATGTACGTATTGTCAAATTGAATCATGTATGGACTATTGTAGTCAAGTCCTTTTGGATATGTGATGTAATTTGTAACCCCACTGTGTTTGGGAAGTTGATGTAATAATGATGTCAAATATGTAAACCCATTGTGATTGGGTGATTGATATAAGTTTGAGTCCTTGGTGATAGGACAAGTCCTATGAGTAAAAGATTCATGTACTTCAATGTACATTTGTCAAAGATTTGGGAATGTGCTCAGGGGGAGCATGATCAGTGTTCATACTCAGCAGTTCAAGTACAAAAGTCTTCGTTCAGCATTCTTCAGCCCTTTACCCTTGATTTAGAAGGGGGAGAATAGCTTGGTTTGGTGCTTGGTTTGATGTGTTTTACAAGTATTT
Organism: Pinus tabuliformis; assembly: GCA_031772625.1. Lineage (NCBI taxonomy): Eukaryota > Viridiplantae > Streptophyta > Pinopsida > Pinales > Pinaceae > Pinus > Pinus tabuliformis. Next base: position 819,587,285 of record CM062814.1, read on the forward strand.
ACAGGTTGTGGTGACCAAACACCAAAGTGGTTGCCATCAACTCCAAAGGGGGATATTGTTGGCATTATAAATTATGTGTTACCCTTGATGGCAACCTACGTGATGAATGGAAACCTACTTGATGAGTTGTCTCTTAATGGAAACCTACTTGTTGAAGATGTAAACAGGATGTGACAGAATGTTTTACAGATGTGACAGAGTGTTTTGGCAAAGGCATAGCAGTTCAGAGGCAAAGGTATGATAAAGTTGAAAGTTCAAAAGTACACGTGGGTTCTGTTAAGAAAACTTGTGTACACACTTGAGTATGAAGAATCAAAGGCACATACAGTTTCTGCACCATGGTATTCTAAATCCCAAGGGTCCTTACCATGGTATTGCCTTGTGGTATTGAGCCCAGTAACAAATGTTTTGATCTCGTCTAAGAAAACCATCAGCTAGAGTATGATTTTGACCTATGATCTTGGAAAAAGGCTAAACTATATAAGGTAATGAAGATTAGTGTGAGGAAGGTGTGCAAGTGATGGAAATCTTATGAATAGTTAGATCTAAAGAAAATATGCATGTTATGGGCTATTGATGCTTTGCTTGATCTAAACTAAGTATGCACCTAGGAGTTTGATGATGGATCAGATCCAATAGATCTGAGATGACAATTATGATTATGGGATGATTTGATTTGTGTTGATGGCGTCTTAATGCATGATTTGTCTCTGTATGTCGAGATCTGGGTATGCCTAAAGTTGTGTTGTAGCAAAAATTTGACTCTGAATTTGCATATCTATATGTGGGTTTTATAGCCTACAAGGCGCGTACACACACGGATGTGTTTCTGGTAAGTCGCGTACACGCAAGTTTGGTTCCTGAAAAACACGTACACACATGGATATGCTTTGAGGAAAGAACATACATAAAGTAGGGTTTTTATGAAAAAGGATGTTTGATTAGTTTTATCAGTTTTGATGTGTTTTTGTTGTCTGTCAATGAAGTCTTCTTGATGATCTAGGCTTAAACAATGATGTTTGATTGTGAATTGATTGATTGAAGAATGTTGAGGTTACTTGATGATTATGATTGAAGATCAAAGAAAATTCTATGATTTCTTCATAATGATCTATGTATGGTTCAGTTTGTGTTTCAGAATGGCAGCTTTTCAGTTTTCAGTTTTCAGAGGTTTAAGATCTGTACGTGGGTATGATTCATGAAAGGCACATACACACGCGGGTTTTCTACTGTAAAGTAGAGTATACATTTTGACAAATGGTTGATCAGGGTTTACAGTAACAGGATTTGGTTTTTGTGATATTCAATATGTTGTTTAGTATTCTAGTTACAATGATCTGATTATTCTAGTTGGTTGGTTAAGTTTTTGGTTGAGTTTTAGTTGATTGGGTTTCAGTGATTGGTTGAGTCAATTGTGTCAGAGATTGGTTGATTCAGTTATAGTGATGAGTTACAATTTGAGGATTAATATTGAGCTTAAATGTTGGTAGTGGGTCCAGTCTGAGAATTTGATGAAACACGACCTACAAGTTATGATGTGTTGTAGCAGGTGGATCCAGTATGAACATTTATGAAACTTCGTCCCCAGAGTTGAGGGAGTTGGAGTTTCCTTCCAGTGGTAGTTGGTAAAGCAGATCAGGGGGTTGGATCTCACTTCTAGTAGCAGCTGGAGAAAAAGTGAAGGTTGTAGCCTTTTGCAGGTTAGCACCTACGTACTGGTACAAGTTTACCTCAGTACAAGAGCCAAGGGGTTGGAGCTCCCTTCCAGTAGGAGTTGGAGAATGAGAAAAGGTTGTAGCCTTCTACAGGTGGGTGCCTACATACTGGTATGAGTCTACACCAGTACAAGATTGTAAAAAACTTTTATTTATATTAAAAGAAGACAAAGACGACAACAACAGGTGGTTTTTTCCTGTATTGGGTTTCCACCTTAAATCCTGGTGTTCATGTTTGTTTCTTAGGTGTGATCATTTATTTTGTTCTTACTACACATGGTTACTATCTATCTAATGTTTAATAAAGTATTAATGCACTGGATGAAGATAAACAAATAATGAAATACTGAAACATAAGTTTATTGGATGTATGTTAATTGTCCTAAGAACAGTCACATACACATGTTGGGAAAAATGTTGAGAGGGCGTGGGGGGTGAATCAATATTTTAACTTTCACAATAATGATTTTCATTTTCAAACAGTATACGCTACTTTATTGAAACCAACCAACGTATGTCCACAACTATAAAGAATGAAACCAGCATATATGTAGTAAATAGTTAATTCATTGTCTTAAGTCAGAGTGCAATGCATTAACCATTAAACATATGCAGTAAGAATAGAATAAATCAACACACATAAGCAACACACATGAACACCAGGATTTTTTAGGTGGAAACCCAATGAGGGAAAAACCACCGTTGCTATCGTCTCAGGCTTCAATCTTCTTATAATAAAATTTGTTTACAAATTTTGTACTGGTGCAGACTTTTCCATTACGTAGGTATCTACCTGCTGAAGGCTACAACCTTCTCCCATTTTCCAACTTCTACTGGAAGGGAGCTCCAACCTGCTTAGCTCATGTACTGGCTGATATTTTTACCAATATGTAGGCGCCAGCCTACAGAAGGCTACTACCTTCACTCTTCCTCTAGGGACCACGTTTCATAAATTTTTAGACTAGATACTCCTGGTACACAACAACACAATATGAAGGCCACGTTTCATCAAATTTTCATACTGGACCCATCAATAACATTGAAGCTCAAAATCAATCACCACTGCAATAACTGCATCTACCAACAATCAGTTAATCTAAACAGTCAGATCACTGTCACCAGAACACAGAGTTGAACCCAGAACACTGCATCAACAATCAGAACCAACTGCAACCTCAAAAATCATATGTCATAATGTATACGCTACTTCAGTGAAGCCAACCTGCGTGTATACGCTACTTCCTTTAACCAAACTTGCATATACCTCCAAAAATACTAAATCATAAAAACCTCTGAATCAAAACTGTACCAACCAGAATATTTTGAAGATCTACTGTCAAATTACAGAGTTCTAAACAGATAGTAGCAAAGATCACCCTTCTTACTCAATCAATCAGACTCAATCTCCTTATACAGTCAGTTCTACTTTCATATCTAATGAAGACATCATTGACAGATAGCAGTAAAACAACAACACTAATCAGATAGAGCAGTCATCTCTGAACACCAAGATTTTCTTCTAGATACACTACTTGGAGGTGTCGAACCAGCGTGTATACGCACCTTCACCAAGGTGAACCAGCGTATAGATCTACAAATAATAACTTAAAACTTCATAGTTGTTCCAGACTTCAGCCATACCCAGATCATAACATTTACAGTAAAAACATGCGTTGGCATTCAAATCTAGCCCAAAAATTATCATATCATACAATGATAAGTCATTTCAGGTCTCATGATCCTGATCCAACATTGTATCAAAAGGTGCACAAGATATTTCAATCATATCATAACCATAGCCCTTACAACATAAGATATACTTCATATAGAAGTATCCATGAAAAACCCTTTCACTTGCACACTTATCCCTTTGATCTTCTCCTCCTTATATAGTTTTAGCCTTTCTCAATACCTCGGACCAAAACAACACTTAGAATTTGCGGTATTCTTAGAAGGGATCAAGTATCCGTTATTCTGCTCAATATTGTGAGTTAATACCGTGGTATGGAAACTTGGTATTTATTTATCTTAATTTCCTTAATTTTCCATCTCATACGTGCTTTTACTCTTGTGAAAGTGCGTGCATATGTATACACACTTTTTGTTCAGTGTACCCGCTTGTATATGCTTCTTGGACTAGGTGAACCTACGTATACAACTTAAACTAACTTAAAACATTCTTTTTCTTCAACTTCTTGATTCTGATCTGTAGTCCTTTATTCCAACATCTTGTTCTTCTGTACCATTTCTCTGTTGCCTCTGAATTGACCAGTTACAATGTGAGTTTCCCTTTATCAAATCTGAACTGACCTGTGAGTGGGTTGCCATCAAGGACAACACATGTACCATAATGCCAACAATCTCCCTGTTACACAATAATTTGTCACTGTCCCTGTTACCCCTTCTCTCGCACATTAGAGGACTTAGTCCGGGACCTGTGAGAAGTGACATAACCTGAAAACACTTGCATTGTATCCCCTTGAGTATGTACTTCATATGCCCTGAAGACACCTTCTGCAAAATACCCATAAAAATATCCCTTTTTACATTGGCGCGGTTCCACTGTGTATCACTCGCGCCAATGGGGGAAATTCTCCAAATAGGGCGCTCCAGCTGGTGCTCTGTCTCAGAGTCGCACTCGCGCCAGCCCAATTGGGTAAAGTTTTTAACAAACAAACTTACGAAGGTTCTTCCTAACCTATTCATGAACTGATTCCATCTTGAGTTAGTTCAGTTGGGTTTCGAATCTCCATAGAAGGGAAGTAGTTCTCCACCTCTCATGGAAGCTTCTTAGTGATAAAGCCAATCCCATGAATCTTGTGGATGAACCTAACTCCTTCTCCTCTATCTATAAAAGCTTGTCCTTTTGCCTTTGACAAGTTAGTCTCCAAGTTCCAAATTCTAAGTCCCAAAGTCTGAGAATTGCTAAGCTTATGCTACAAGAAGCCTTCTTCATGCACATGAAGCTAAATCTTAAGTGAGGAGATTCTTGTCCAAGTAACCAAGGAGAGAGAGGCTTGTTCCCCATTCCCAACAAGCTTTGCAAGGCATGTGCTGCTGATCACTCAGCTAAAGTAGGATTTGACGTCAGAACTATGGTTGTATTCTTCTTTGTTGTTTATCAATAATAGACGACTATCATTATGGTTCCACTCTTATTGTCTTTGTAATGATGATTGAGTTATATCCTTTCTGACTGATATATTGTTGCATCTATTGGATTTTATGCTTGTATTTGTGTCGTTCTTTGCATGTGCAGGTGTCCGTTCACGAGGATCGTGGGGATTGTGATCGGCCGGAGCAAAGGAACGGGAGCGACGACTCTTCTACAAATATTAGCGTTGGAATCTAGGTAGGCCCTCATCATCGGTCTTTGATTTGCAATTAGGAACCTGCGTGTTAGTGTTGTTTGATTGTTGCTAGACCCCATTTGGGCTAGTAGGGATCGCCTCTATCCGCAGAGAGGATTTACCTTCACAACAATTTGGCGACTCCACTGGGGAGTTGGCTTTTTGTCTTGTTCTTCGTTTTGTCTTGTTGTTTGATTTGTAAACTTTAGACGGAGCCTGAAGTACGGCCAGATAGCCTTCGAAATGTTATTGCTCCTCATTAGCAAAGTAGATCAACGCCACTTCAGTCCATCTCCGGTTTGGTTTATGAGCTGAACGGCTTGGAACTTGCCTTGTTTCTTGGTTTCTCCTGCTTGACTAGCTTTCTGGGTTGAGTCCCTGTGTTGCTTCTTTCCCCTTGGTGTACCTGGGTACTGTTGACTTAGCTTTGGCTCGTTTGTTTTTTTATTTTTCCATAGAAAACTCAGCTGGCGCTCTTTTATAGCATTACAGTCGCGCCCGTTGCACATTGACAACCCGCGCCAATTACTGAAAGGCGCCATTTTCAGCTTGACAGTCGCGCCAGGCCTGGGAACTTTTGAAGTTTGCTTGTTTCTGAGCCTCCTGAGCTTGGTTTTTGTTCTGGGTACCTTTTTTCGACTACTTGAGTGTGTTGGAGTCTTGTTTGACTGGTTTTGAGTATCTTTTTTGAGAAATTCTTAATTTGATTTCCTTTGGTCATTACTTGGAGGTTTGTCCCAGTCTTTTCACAATTTTGCATCTTTTTGCATGAGTGTTAATCGCCTTTGAGTGTTTTTATTTTTTGATCTTTGGAACTCTCACCCAATTTTCTTGATTTGCACTTGATTGGTTCTTGGATTACATTAGAATCATCTTGTGTTTGAGAATTCTCTTGCATAGATCACACTTGCATAATTAGAATTCTCATTTTCAGAATGTGCATAGATTACATTTGCATACTTTTCAAGTGAATTGTGCATAGATTACCTTTACCCTTTGGATGTTTGCCATTTTCTATCGATTTCACATTTCTAGCCCTAGGGCATCTAGTGGCTTTGTGTGTCGAGCCTTCCTTAGGAGTTTTGGTCTTCTATTAGTCCAGTCAACTTTCTGATTGCTCCCTTGCACTCGTTTAGTGGTTGTTAATCGTTTTATTGTGTTATTTGGGTGACTTGCTTTGTTTTCACTTGAATTCCGCTTTGTTTCGCTTTGAGCCTAGATTACACGGCTCATTGGTCTCTTTGGGATTTTTCTCGTTCTTTGGAGGTTTGCTTTGTGATTTAGGGAACTGAATGTGTTTGCATTGAGTGAAATTTGTGTTTTTACTCTTTTGTTATCATTTCTCAAAGTTGTTTAGTGCGTTTTGCCATCAACAAAAGAAAAAATCTCTTTTGCTTTGTATTAGTTAATGAGAATTAGAACTTTTCATTTTGATTAGTGATTAGTGATCTTAAAGAAAAGTTTGTTAATTTCCATTAGCTGCATTAGGGAAGTTCTTTGTTCTTTTGTGATCATTTCGTTTGCGTGAAAGCTCTCAAACCCTCTCGTAATTAGCATTCATCGAATGAAATGACATATTTTGGCATATAGTTTGCATTTAGGGAATTTTGAGATATCACATACGGTAAGGCCTGAAAACTAAAACCTAATCCAAGATCAACTTTAAAATGAACTGAATGAATCTAACAACGCATTGGAACATAACACACACTGTTTAGAGGTCTAGGCTAGAGACATGCTCCGGTGTCGTTAAACCTAGTCACTTTTGTTTCACTCAAGGTTGGGTGATTCCTCCTTCCGTGACTCAATAGTGGTCTAGCACGGACTTGTGCTCCCACGTACCGTCGAGTATATGGGGAGACCCCACTAGGTTATCATCCTTTATCCATAGGAAGCCGTGTCTGCCGCCTTACAAGCTGTAACGCACCGAACACAGCATTCGGGAAGATTGACTGCCGTACGGAAAGTCCTTGGTTTTCATATGACTGCCAAGGTGTATATGTAGTTTTACGGATTTGTTTGGTAAACCTTTTGCCTAGTTCTCCAGAGTAGTCACTTTCGTTCCTTTTCAGACTCCCTAAAAGAAAAGGTCCATCTGAGCACTTGTCACTTCAGGCTCATTAAACATTCGAAGGCGACTAGAGTCATCTTTTTGTCCTTTTCTCGACTCTTAAAAAATGAAAAGGTCAAGTTATGTCCTTGTGTCTTAAAATTTATTCGGCCATGATTCACATTTACCCAGTTAGATCTTGTTTGTGTTAGTTTGAGTAGGGTTCTTTCTCGTTTGTGATGGCAACTTTTCCAGAGTTTACCAACCCAGGCATCCCCTCTGATGGGAATCCTGGTCATTTCCCTCCTTTTGGAAATGTTGGTGCTCCTTACATGGCAACGTTGTCCCTTCCTGGGTCAACTGTTGGGTTGCCTGTTTGGTTGTTCCTAACCTCTCTGATCCCTACCGTCTCAACTGCTGGTCAATCAGTTCCTCCACCCGAACAACATCTTGTTGATTCTAAGGTGGACCTCTCCCCTTCTTCGCCTGTTTCTGCGTCCTCATCTTCTACTTCGCCTGGTGAAAGGGATTCAAGTAACCAGGTGGCTAAGAAGAAGAAGAAGAAGACGAAGAAGAAGAAGTCTCCTAAGCGAGAGGTTAAAAGTACAACTCAAGTCGAGCCACCTTCTGCTCCTCCGCGGAAGGTCAAATTTCCTTGTAGATTGTGCAAGGATGACCACCTTCTTTGTGATTGTCCTGGCATTCCCAGGATCTTAGAAGTATGGTCTTGCGATCCGGCCCGCCCCTCATCGTCCTCTGAAGCTCATGGCGATGCTACCTTATCGACTCAAAAAATTAAAGAGAAAGGGAAGATTCGAATCCCCTATAGACTATGTGAAGGCAATCATCCGCTTCACCTTTGTCTGCTCATGGATAAAGCTTCCACTGTTTTGGAAAGTCTTACAGCTTCTTCACCCCAACTTCCCGTTGGTTATCAACGTCTCTCTGCAGCTGCATATCGTCTCTCTGTTGACAAAGATATTGACTTAGATTCTTCTCTTGCCTGTCCTCCTCCTTTCGAACCTGGTTGTGCCAAGCCTGCTCCAGACCAACCATTGGTCGGAGAGAGTGTTGACTTGGGTTCACCACCTGTTGATTACTCTGTTCCAGAGGAGCATCATGATTCTACTGCTCATGTTCTTCTCGTCTCGTCAGATTCTCCTGAGTCTCAGAACGACCCTCCTATCCTCGCTGATCAAGAGGGTCCTTCTTCGTCTCCTGTAGTGCAGGGGGGCAATCATATGATTCCCCCACCAAGTAGTTCAGTCGTTTCCTTCGACTGGAGTCATTTGACTACATTCCGCCTTCCATCCCATGTGCCTTTCTAGATTACAGTACATGCCTATGATAAGGAAATACCTGGCACTGTCTTGGATGAGGGTGCATCTGTCAATCTCATGCCTTTCACTACTTGGCAAGCTTTGGGCTCCCCACAGCTTGTGCCAGTCGCACAGAATATTTTGGCGTTTGACGGAGGAACCAGTCAACCGTTACGGATCCTCCCGAAGTTTCCTATTACTTTGGGAGGCAAAACCGTCTATATAGACGTACTGGTTACCCAAGGTGCTCCAGATTTCAGTCTTCTCCTTGGCCGTGACTATGTTTATGCCATGGGGACCCTTGTCTCTTCACTTTTCCGTGTGGTTTGTTTTCCACACGACGAAAGAATCGTGACTATCGATCAGTTATCGTTCTTTAGTCCCCCGGTGCCTCTTGCGCAGTTGTCATCCCCTCCTGGTTTTTATCCACCAGTTGTATCTGCCCCACCACAGATCAACTACGTGGCCACTTATCCCATGCTTGTATCGAGTGATGCCGCAGTTGTCTGTAGTGTCCTGGGGGCATTGGGTTCTGACTTCCGAGATGTTGTCCTTCCACCGGGAGTGGCACTCTTGGAAGCCCCGACTTCCTGTTCATTATGATGAAGTTCGGGCAGAGCATAGTTCCTTCCCTGTGTCAAGCTCCTTAACAAATGAAACAAGGTGTCCAAGGATAGTTTTGATCTTGTGACGACCTCGTTAAAAAACGAAACAAGGTGTCTGAGGATAGTTTTGATCTTGTGGCGACCTCGTTAAAAAACAAAAAAAAGTGTCCCGAGGATAGTTTTTGATCTTGTGTCGACCTCTTTAAAAAACGAAACAAGGTATTCGAGCATAGTTCCTGATCTTGTGTCAAGCTCGTTAAAAAATGAAACAAGGTTTATGAGGATAGTTCTTTCACTGTGTCAACCTCATTAAAAAATGAAACAACTCCCTTTCCAAATCGAGTCTTTGATTAAGATCTCGTAAAATCCAAGTCGAGTCTTTCCAAGATCTCGAAAGTGAACCTTCATTCCATCCACTTTATTGAATGCAATAAAGCTTGGGGGGCATGTACCTCGATTTGCGTCATTATGCTGGGGGCATGCGAACTCATAACGAGCATATTTTTTCGTTTCAAGCTTGTGTAAACACGAAACCGAATCCAAGCAGAGTTCTCCATGGTTCAAGCTTGTGTAAAAATGAACCCATACCTAATTCACATCTTGTGATTGCCGCCTATCCGCTAAATTCTGTTAGATGAGCCTTGGTTGTTTTCATCCCATTGCCACCATCTCTTTGGCCGATCATATGCTTTCACTTGGTTGTTTATCCTTTCCTGAGGAACCGCAGCGATGGGTGGTTTTATTAGCCAGCCTCTTGACCATTACATGTTTTGAGCAGTTCCACCATTGTCGGAACCAGTTGCTACCCTTTATACCACTTGTTCCTCTAGGATGAGTCACCTTTAAGCTCTTTTCTGACTCGTAAAATATGAAAAGATTGCCGAGTATTTTCCCTTTTTGACTCGTTAAAGAGAATAAAAATGGAGGTCTGCTTTCAACTCTTTTCCGACCGTTTAAAGACGAAAAAATTGCCGCGTTTTTCCTCTTGACTCGTTAAACGTAAATAAGAGGCAGTCATCTTTAAACTATTTTCCGACCGTGTAAAGACAAAAAGTTTGTCGGGCCCCTTGTCATTTCAGGCTCGTTAACGGTTATGAAACAACGTGATTTCGATCGCTTTTTTACTTTTTCAGGTCGAAGTCACTACTCATGAAAAGTACTCCTCGATCGTAATGGTCGGGGTTCTTTCGAGCATTGTTTTATACTTTTTCGGGCTCGAGAGGGACAACTTTACGAAAAAGGACACCCCTGGAGTTTCCTTTTCTGCTGTCTTTTCAAACTCTCTAAACATGAAAAGATGTCGAGTTCTTCCTTTGTCAAACTCATTAAAACTTAATGACATCGTATTCCGTCGAAATGACGCCTTTCAAGCATATGCTATCCCCGTCAAGCTTGTCATTAAAAAATAACCGGGGTACTCGCCAGCAATGGTGGGGAAAATGGGACCACAATTATTGTCGTGTCGGCAGTATGTCGCTCTTGAACATGGCACTTGTCTGCATTCGTGTCTGGGTGGGGACATCTCATCTTGTTTTTACACTTGCCTCTATGGGTTTGGGTTATCATGTTTGACCTCTCATCTACTCATTACCTCGTCACCATGACCCTTGATCATTTGATGTCAAATACTGCCAAGTCCACTATCGTGCCGCCAATATGTTCAAGAGAATTTGACCTCTGCAGAATACTCAACCTCCCTCTGATACCTCACACAAAACATTTTTATCCTTCTCTGTCTCGTGTCGATGATGTGGGAAACATTATGGCCCACCTTCGATCAAGGTCACTTCCTGTCGACTTCAGCTCATTATCCAGGAAGTTGACCTAGAGACTCCCTTCAGGTGCCTTGGAGCCTGCATGCCTCAATGGTAGGTTCTTCGTGTTCGACGCGAGGTTTTCATCATTGGCCTCCAATCAAATGATTCTATAGGTGTTTGACGTCGGCTCACTGATTCGCACGCCGTAGATTGTACCTATAGTACCTTGAGGACCATTGTCATTATTGGTGGTACCTCTCGCGTCTGTTAACAGTTTTCATCATTGACTGGTAATCAGACGTTGTTCTTGCATGTTCGACTTCGACTCCCATATTCGCATGCTTGAACTTGTACTTTGTTCTGGTCAAGATAGAGCGCAAGACCTTGGATTTTGTCTGTTGAGATCCAGGTTGCGATTTTGTGGATTATTATGATCATTACATGACTCATTCACTGGATGGCTGCAACCATGCCTGATTCTATTTACCGATCCTCACTGGATGGCTACGTCCATACCTTGGATCCAGATTTCTATGTACTCTGCTATGGATGGCTGCGCCCATACCACATATATCATGTACTTGAGATATCAGTTCTACTTCTTCATGCAGGTTCTCCGGTGGCAGTGTTTTCAGTTGGCCATGTTCTTGTAAAGCATTTCACCCGTCTCTCTCTCTCGGGCCTCATGCTTTAGGGGGCATATGTTACACAATAATTTGTCACCGTCCCTGTTACCCCTTCTCTCGCACATTGGAGGACTTATTCCGGGACCTGTGAGAAGTGACATAACCTGAAAACACTTGCATTGTATCCCCCTGAGTATGTACTTCATATGCCCTGAAGACACCTTCTGCAAAATACCCATAAAAATAGCCCTTTTTCCATTGGCGCGGTTCCACTGTGTATCACTCGCGCCAATGGGGGAAATCCTCCAAATAGGGCGTGCCAGCTAGCGCTCTGTCTCAGAGTCGCACTCGCGCCAACCCAGTTGGGTAAAGTTTTTAACAAACAAACTTACGAAGGTTCTTCCTAACCTATTCATGAACTGATTCCATCTTGAGTTAGTTCAGTTGGGCTTCGAATCTCCATAGAAGGGAAGTAGTTCTCCACCTCTCATGGAAGCTTCTTAGTGATAAAGCCAATCCCATGAATCTTGTGGATGACCCTAACTCCTTCTCCTCTATCTATAAAAGCTTGTCCTTTTGCCTTTGACAAGTTAGTCTCCAAGTTCCAAATTCTAAGTCCCAAAGTCTGAGAATTGCTAAGCTTATGCTACAAGAAGCCTTCTTCATGCCCATGAAGCTGAATCTTAAGTGAGGAGATTCTTGTCCAAGTAACCAAGGAGAGAGAGCCTTGTTCCCCATTCCCAACAAGCTTTGCAAGGCATGTGCTGCTGATCACCTAGCCAAAGGAGGATTTGACGTCAGAACTATGGTTGTATTCTTCTTTGTTGTTTATCAATAATAGACGACTATCATTATGGTTCCACTCTTATTGTCTTTGTAATTATGATTGAGTTATATCCTTTCTGACTGATATATAGTTGCATCTATTGGATTTTATGCTTGCATTTGTGTCGTTCTTTGCATGTGCAGGTGTCCGTTCACGAGGATCGTGGGGATTGTGACCGGCCGGAGCAAAGGAACGGAAGCGACGACTCTTCTACAAATATTAGCGTTGGAATCCAGGTAGGCCCTCATCATCGGTCTTTGATTTGCAATTAGGAACCTGCGTGTTAGCGTTGTTTGATTGTTGCTAGACCCCATTTGGGCTAGTAGGGATCGCCTCTGTCCGCAGAGGGGATTTACCTTCACAACACTCCCCCTTTGGACTTGATGGCAACCATGTTGGTGTTGATTACTTCAAGTTGTAGAGCTTGTTAGATATATCAAGCAACACCAAGATACTCTCCCCCTTTAACATCAAGGGCAAAGGGTGGACCAAGATATTCTCCCCCCTTGAGATATACTATGATGTCCATGCTCCCCCTGAGTACATGCAGAGTCTACAGAGATATTTTTCAAAATAATAACATGACTCTATAACTCAACTATGTGAGTATGACCTTCATGTCAATGACTCATACATACATCAATCGCCCAACCAAGTGCGGATATACCAAATGTTCATACATGACTAAAAAATTGCAATTATTACATCATCCTTCCCAGGCATAGGGGGGGTACAAATTACATCAAATGTCCAAAAGGACTCGTCAATAGACTATGACAGAAAGAGACATATTACACCATATAGCTTTACATGACCTAAATGGTATGAAAATCTGAAACCATAGCTGAATTCAGTAACCATGATGCCAACAATGCATAATGTTTTTGAAGGCTAATGATCCCCTTGAACTTGTGCTACCTATGCATTGTCAACAAATCATTCATCAAGGCACCTTCATCTGTCAAATAAACAATAATGAACAAAGCATATCAGCAAGTTGTAACCATCGATATCAGACTGAACACCCATGTCAGAAACTAATTTTGAGTCTGACCCACTGTTTTTCTATCAGAAAAACATATACGCTCCTGCAGCCACAGAAACTCGCTTATATACATGACTCTGCTTCCTGAAACCCGCATATAGGAAACATTCCTCTGAAAACTGGATTTAACAGTAGGATGATGCAAAAACTACTCCCATCTTTTGTTTGAAATATTCAAATGTTTCTCTAGGAAGGGGTTTGGTAAATATATCAACAACCTGTTCTTTAGAGGGAACATACTCCAATTTAACCTTTCTTTCAAGCACTTGTTCTCGTAGAAAATGGTACTTAATGGGTATGTGCTTGGTCTTGGAGTGCATGACTGGATTTTTCGAAATACTAATGGCACTTGTATTATCACATAGAAGGGTGGAGAACATGTGATTTGAATATCTTGCAATGTTTGCATCATTCAAAGTAGTTGTGTACAACAAGATGCAACAGCCACATATTCTGCTTCAGTTGTAGATAAGGCAACCGAACTTTGTTTCTTGCTGAACCAAGACACTAATCGTGATCCCATATAGAATTCACCTCCACTAGTGCTTTTTCAATCATCAACATTTCTTGCCCAATACGCATTTGTATATGCATGAAGAGTGAGATATGTATCTTTAGGGTACCATAGACCAAAGTCTGGATTCCTTGGAGATATTTGAATATTCTTTTTACAACCTAAAGATGTGATTCCTTTGGATTGGCTTGGAACCTTCCAACAATTCCTACTGCATGCATGATATTTGGTTTGGTACCTGTTAGATAAAGTAGACTTCCAATCATAGATTTGTACACTGGTTGATTCACTGTAGGAGATTCATCATTAGAACTGAGACTACATCCTGTTACCGTTGGAGTACATACTGGTTTTAAATCTTCCATTCCATACTTCTTCAGAATCTGCTTGAGATATTTAGTTTGTGAAAAAAAATGCCATCTTTTGTTTTTTTTACTTGTAGACCAAGAAAATAAGCTAGTTCACAAAGTAAAGACATTTCAAATTCTTGTTGCATAACAGAAGCAAATTTCTGACTCATAGATTCTTCATTGCTGCCAAAGATGATATCATCAACATGGACAACAATAATTAGCAGTTTATCATTCTCAATTTTTGTGTACAAGTTGTTGTCTGCAGATCCTTTTGTGAAACCTTGCTGTTGAAGATATTTGTCAAGACAATAATACCAAGCCCTTGGAGCTTGTTTCAGTCCATATAGAGCCTTTTTTAGTTTACATACAAGCTTTGCATCATTTCCTAGAATGAATCCTTTTGGTTGTTCAATATAAACTTCTTCTCATAAATCTCCATTAAGAATATGCAGATTTTACATCCATTTGATACATTTTGAATTTTCGAAAAATTTAAAGAGAAAGAAACATTCTTATGGCTTCAAGTCTGGCAACAGGTGCAAAAGTTTCTTCAAATTCTATACCTTCTTGTTGAGCATACCCTTTACAAACAAGTATTTCTCTGTTTCTAATAACATCTCCATTTTCATTCAACTTATTCTTGAATATCCATTTTTTACCTATAAAATTTTTATCGTGAGGTCTAGGAACTAATTCCCAAGTATCATTCTTTTCAATTTGGTCATGTTCTTCATCCATGGCCTTAACCCAACATTCATCTTTGCTATCTTCCTTAACATTTTGTGGTTCTATGTAGGATAGTAATGCTAGATAACTGGAAGCTCCTACAAGAGTTATTCTTATCTGTACTCTAGACCCTTTTTCTCCTAGAATTTGAGATTCTGGATGATTCTTTTGAACATACCTGGATGGAGCCTTTTCCCTGTCCATTGTATCTTATTTTGATGCTTCATTGGTTTCTTCCTCTATATCATTTCAATTTGATACATGAATCATTCACCGTCTTCCTCATTGTCATCTTCCTTTGTTGATTTCACCTATTCTAGATTTCTACATGCTTCATCGATTACAACATCAATGCATTCAACAATTTTTCGAAGTCTCTTATTATAACATTTGTACCCTTTACTTCTAGATGAATAACCAAGAAGTATTCCATCGTCTGCTCTGGGTTCAAACTTACCAAGTTTCTCATCAGTCTTTTTGATAAAGCATTTGCTTCCAAAAACTCTGAAGTGTTTTACAGTAGGAGGCTTACCATACCAAAGTTCATATGGAGTTTGATCACTATTTACCCGAACATGAGCTTTGTTGAGAATATTTACAGCAGTATGTGCAACTTCACCCCAGAAGGTGTCAGGAGTTCCAAATTCATCAAGCATAGCTCGAGCCATTTGTTGAACTATTCTATTCATTCTTTCCACCACGCCATTTTGTTGAGGAGTTCTGGCAACAGAGAACTATCTTTTTATTCCATGTTGTTCACAAAATTCAAAAAATTCATATGATATGAATTCTCCTCCCCTATTAGATCTGAGACATTTGATTTTTAGACCTAATTAATTTTCAACTAAATCTTTGAAGACTTTAAACTTTTCAAATGCTTCGTCTTTATGCTTTAGTAAACCAATCCAACACATTCTAGAAAAATCATCATTGAATAAAATGTAGTATTCTTCTCCACGAGGTGACTTTTTCCTTGTTGGTCCACATAGTTCAAGAGGCTTACTTGCTTATCATTCTTTGGCATTGAATTGAACTCTGGTTTTCTTACCGAATTGACATGGTTTTCAAATGGTATTTTATGGGATGCTGATATCTGGAAGATCACGAACAGCCTTGAGCTTGCATGATTTTCTTATTTGAGAAAAACTCAAATGCCCCAATCTTCTGTGCCATAGCCAATTTTCTTCTGTTTTTCTTAGATAACATTTTTCTTGACCTCCTTTTAGTATATATAGATTGCTTGGAGTTCTTGTACCTTTGATTATGGTCTTTCCTGTGTCAAGCTCACAAACCACACATTATTTTGATCGAAACACCACTTGATTTCCTTGATCACACATTTGACTAACACTCAACAAGTTATGCTTTAAACCATCAACATACATAACACTTCCAGCTTTAACCTTTTATTTTAAATAAATCGAACCCTTACCCTTAATGATAGCGGGTGTGTCATTTCCAAAAGAAACCTTCTCTTCCTTTTCTAAAGCTTTGTAAAAAAGGAGTTTATCTTTATCACCTGTCATGTGTTTAGAGAATCCACTATCAATGTACCACTCATTTTCTTGTCCTTCTGCAAATAGAGCTATGCCACATCTTTATGACTGAAGTTCATTCCTTTTCCATACCTTGGAATTTGATGATGTTTGTTCCTTTTGAATTGTTGGCCAAAATTTGCTCCTGCATTCAGATTCTTCGTGACCAAAGTTATTACAAAATGAACATTCCATTTCATTTTCAAGAGGAGAAAAGTTATTATAAGAACTTTTCTTGATTCCTGTCACACTCCTTTGTTTTCTTGCTTCTCTAGTCATGATAGTCTTGTAAGCAACACATTGAACAACTTTATGACCAAAGTTATGGCATGAAAAACATTGTCCATTAAAGAAGAAGTTTTTGTGATCATAAAATATTTTGGTGTTATTCACCTTTTGATTGGTGCTTCTATTGATGTTCACCCTTGGAGTAAAATGAGCATGATTTACCTGGGGAGTACCTTTAGGATTTTACTGAGGATTGACGCATTGTTCACTGGTTTTAGCTGCATCAAGATAGCTTCTGGTGTTGACTGAAGGCTTTTCTGGTTGGGATGTTTCTCCAGTGTATCCAAGACCAACCTTTATAAGCAGAGAACATTGAACCTTGATGATTTCACCTAAGGTTTTTGATCCTTTGGAAAATCTAAGATTAAGAGATTTTGTCTTCTCAAGTTCTTTTCTTAGACCCACTACATCACATTCTAATTTTTCATTGTGATTTTCTCTTTTAGTGAGTTGATGTGTCAAAGTGTCTATGACCATATTCTTTTCTTCCAAACAAATTTTAAGTTGGGTAATTTCTTCAAGAAAATATTCCTCTTCTAAGGCATCCATAAAATCATCATTGTCATAAGCCATGACTAGTTTAAAATCTTGTTTAGATTCACCTTAATCACTATTAGACAAGCCATCACTATCTTCATGAGTATAATAAATTCTTCTATTAACAAACTGTTTTCTTTTACCTTTTTCAGACTCCTTTCCTTTTTCATGATTATCTTTATGAGGACATTTAGCAGCATAATGGCCAACTCTACCACAAGCAAAACATTTGAATGGAATCTTACCTCTGAATCTTCTGAAACCTCGTTGAAGCTTCTTTACAAAGTTTACCTCATCTTCTTCTGAAATATATCTTGATTCCTTGAGATATTCCTTTTCTTTTCCCTTTGCTGAAGCTTTGAAAGCAACTTCTCTAATATTTGATGGACCTCCTTTCCTCATTTCAAAGGCAGTTAAAATTCCATGAAGCAGAATAATAGTAACAGATTGAAGATCCTGCTTCTCTTCTATGGCAGATACTTTTGACTCAAATTTAGAAGACATAGATCTCAAAATTTTCTCTACTAAAGTAGCCCCCTTTATTTCTTCACCCAGATTCTTCATGCAATTTACAATCTCATCTACTCGTAAAAAGTAACTAGCAATACTTTCATCACTATGCATCTTGAGAGTTTCATACTGAATTCTAAAGGTTTGCAGCTTAGCATGTTTTACCTGTGAGTCCCCTTCGTAGCTCTGAATGATTTTGTCCCATATTGCTTTAGTTGCGTTGAGCTGCATGACTTTGACGAATTCTTATTCTGATAGATTTCCTAATAACGCTTTGATGGCTTTGGCATTGTTTTCATATGCTTTCTTTTATGCTGGATCTATGGGGACTGCTGCTGGATATTGGCATTCTCCTTCCACAATTGCTCAAACATCAACTCCAAGTGACTGAAGATGGGCTATGGTTCTTCTCTTCCAATATTCTAAGTTATTTCCGTTGAAGATTGGTGGTCTGATAGATCACATGCCTTCGTGATTGTTCATCTTGAGAGATCTCCCTTCAGGCAATCAAGCTTCTTCTGAAGGACCTTCTATGATACCAATTGTTGGGAAAAATGCTGAGAGGGGGGCAGGGGGGGGGGGGGTTGGTGAATCAGTATTTTAAATTTCATAATAATGATTTTCCTTTTCAAATAATATACACTACTTTATTGAAACGAACCAGCGTATGTCTGCGACTATAAAAATGAAACCAGTGTATATGTAGCAAATAGTTAATTCATTGTCTTAAATCAAAGTGTGATACATTAACCATTAAACAGATGCAGTAAGAACAGAATAAATCAACACACATAAGCAACACATATGAACACCAGGATTTTTCAGGTGGAAACCCAATGAAGGAAAAAACCACTGTTGTTGTCATCTCAGTCTTCAATCTTCTTATAATAAAAATTGTTTACAAATTTTGTAATGGTGCAGACTTTTCCAATACACAGGTATCTACCTGCTAAAGGCTACAACCTTCTCTCATTTTCCAGCTTCTACTGGAAGGGAGCTCCAATCCCCTTAGCTCTTGTACTAGCTGATATGTTTACCAGTATGTAGGCGCCGACCTACAAAAGGCTACTACCTTCACTCTTCCTCCAGGGACCATGTTTCATAAATTTTCAGATTGGATACTCCTGGTACACAACAACACAATATGAAGGCCACGTTTCATCAAATTTTCATACTGGACCCATTAGTAACATTGAAGCTCAAAATCAATCACCACTACAATAACTGCATCTACCAGCAATTAGTCAATCTAAACAGTCAAATCATTGTCACAAAACACAGAGCTGAACCCGGGACACTGCATCAACAATCAGAACCAACTGCAACCTCAAAAATCATATGTCATAATGTATACGCTACTTCAGTGAAGCCAACCTGCGAGTATACACTACTTCCTTTAACCAAACCTACGTATACCTTCAAAAACACTGAATCATAAAAACCTCTGAATCAAAATTGTACCAACCAGAATATTTTGGTGATCTACTGTCAAAATATAGAGTTATAAACAGATAGTAGCAAAGATCACCCTTCTTACTCAATCAAACAATCAATCAGACTCAATCTCCATACATAGTCAGTTCTACTTTCATATCTAATGAAGACATCATTAAAAGACAACAGTAAAATAGCAGCATTGATCAGATAGATCAGTCATCTCTGAACACCAAGATTTTCTTCTGCATATGCTACTTGGAGGTGTCGAACCAGCGTGTATATGCACCTTCACTAAAGCGAACCAGTGTATAGATCTAAAAATAATAACTTAAAACTTCACAGTTGTTCCAGACTTCAGTCATACCCAGATCATAACATTTACAGGATAAAACATGTGTTAGCATTCAGATCTAGCCCAACAATTATCATATCATACAATGATAATTCATTGATCTCATAATCCTAATCCAACATTGTATCAAAAGGTGCACAAGATATTTCAAATCATATCATAACCATAGCCGTTACAACATAAGATATACTTCAGATAGAAGTATTCATGAAAATCTCTTTCACTTGCACACTTAGCCCTTTGATCTTCTCCCCCTTATATAGTTTTAGCCTTTCTCAATACCTCGGACCAAAACAACACTTAGAATCTGTGGTATTCATAAACGGAATCAAGTAGCTGTTATTCCACTCAATATTGTGGGCTAATACCATGGTATGGACCCTTGGTATTTATTTATCTTAATTTCCTTAATTTTCCATCTCATACGTTCTTTTACTCTTGTGAAAGTGCGTGCATACGTATACGCACTTTTTCTTCAGTGTACCCGCTTGTATACGCTACTTGGACTAGGTGAACCTGCGTATACAGCTTAAACTAACTTAAATCATTATTTTTCTTCAACTTCTTGATTCTGATCTGTAGTCCTTTGTTCCAACATCATGTTCTTCTGTACCATTTCCATGTTACCTCTGAATTGACCTGTTATAATGTGAATTTCCCTTTATCAAATATGAACTGACCTGTGAGTGGGTTTCCATCAAGGACAACACATGTACCATAATGTCAACAACACACATAGGTACCTTTCAGTAAATTCACGTGCAAAAATCAGAATATGAAATGAAAATTTTGTGATTTTGAAAATACGTATTCACCCCCCCCCCCCACCCCCCCACCTCTCAGTATTTTTCCCAACATGTGGGAGCTACCTCCTAGGTATTGAGTTAGAGTAGTTTTCTTTATTTTTCACTTCATTTAGATTTAGAGTTAGAGTTAGATTAATTAATTGCATTTTTAGAAGTATCCTTATGTAGGAGAATCCTCATTGGTGTCTTATCCAATCCCTTAAGTCAGTATAAGGATTTCTTTCTTGCAAGCTAGTTGCAGGAGGGTAAATCCAATATCTCTCTTCTTGTTGATAAGTAATTAGGAATACCTCAAGTCAGTAGGAAGAGTGAGGGGTAGCTAGATCCATTTGAATTGGTCATAATCACCATCCCAAAAGGATAAGGGCTTAGTTGGGGCCCTAACTGGGTGATCTCCCAATTGTTGATTTCGATCATTTTTTTCTATCAACAATTTTGGCGCTAGAAGGAGGGCCAACGACAAGTTGTCCTTTGAAGTTTTTGTATTTTAAAGTTTTTATTTGTTTGTATTGTCTCCTTCTAAACTCCCCATTTGGAGTTTCATTTATATACGTGCATATGCCACCACTCAAATGAAAATTGTAAGACACTTTTCGAAGGTAATGTTTAATGGTAAGAGTAAAGTTTTTGCATGTGATCATGTTTTTCAATTTATTCAAAAATTTTCAAATTCTACTTTTTATGATATTGATGAAGGTGTTCTATGTAGGATCTTTACTCTAACTTTCACAGGCAAATCCAAAAAATGGTGTGAATTGTTACCAATTGCCTCTATTAATGGTTGGGATGAATTTATTACAAGTTTCCTTCATGCATCCGAGTATGACACTAATAGGTATATCATGAACTTGAATATTTACGAAGGTTTGAAAATGAGTTTGTAATATATTTCACAATTAGATTCAATTTAATTTGTCTAAAATTTAAATTTAAAGATATACCTTTAAATATCAAGTTAGTGGAATGGTTTCAAGAACATCTGATTTCCCTTCCTTGCATTCCAAATACTAGCAATGAACTTGAAAAGATTATTTATCTTAGCACATTTGTCATTGTTGAAGAGCCACTTGTAATTGATAGCATGGTTGAGAATATTCAAGAATAAATTGTAGAAATTATTAATGAGCTATCTCAATAAAGCATAAGCACATCCAACAATAATAACATTGATTTCGAGAGTGTTTCTATTAATAAATCAACTTCTCAAAATCAAAATAAAATTGGTGTTCATAACGAAGAATAAAATCAGCAAGCAACAGAATTAGCAGACAACAATGCAAATTGAAATTTCAACAATGATTTCTTTGTGACAAATAATTCTGAGTTTTCTCATCCTGAAATTAATGTTGAGCCACAAATTTTGGGGTAGCCAAGCATTAATTTTCAGGAAAGTTTGATTAGTCAAATACATAATGATGAATCTGAAATATGCATTAACAAACTAAAGACGAATTTACAAGTAGAGAAATTTTCATATTCATATCTTCAAATAGCTATTTCTCTCTTTATCCTAATATTTTTGTTGATTTTAATTCAATTGCTAATCATTCATTGATTGCTCTCTGCACAAATCCTATTTTAGAAAATAGAGGGGTTGCCATAAATTTAAAAAATAATGAATTTCTAATTAGTTTTGATCAAGACAGATTCATTTAATGATCATGTTTTCAAGGGTAATGAGAATTACCACCATACTCCATTTAATTACTCTACTTGTTCTTATGAAAAGGAAGTTAGTGCTAATGAAAATTGTTAAGTCATTTATGATAATGATTTTGAATTTAAAACTATTGAGTTGTCTCACTCATCATTGAATCCTCATGGTTTGAACATTCAAAGTCAATCTATTTCTCAATATGAGAGATATTTTGTTAATCATATTGTTGCAACATATTCTCATCTTGAAATTATCCCCAAAATGTCACAATGACTGCAATTTTCAAGAAGAGAACCCATTCCAATTTTGTACTCTGATATTCTTCAAGTTTCCATTCATGGTCATGGTCATGAACCCCTTTCTCCTTCACAAGTAAATGCTAGTAATAGTTGTGATCACATTATTTTGGCTGATACTTGTGAGGAGAAAAATTGTGCAAATAAATCCCAGTTGTCTTGTAACATTATTTGTAACGATGGTGTAAGTGATGATGTAACTTTATTTTACATTCTTTATTTATTATGGTTTGTTTCATATTTCCATTTTTCTTTTATAATTAAATTTTTGGATATCTTATGATGGAATTTTGAGTAGTCAAGTGTTGAGTACACACTGAGTGCGTTAGTAGAAACACATCATAATGAATTCCAAGGCCTGGATCATGAGAATCTTGAACTTCAAGTCTTTTGATTTCATTTGATGTTCATATCATAGCAAATCATTATTTATTCTCAAATATGTCTCCACTCTGATTTTAACCATCCATTTGAAAAGTGTTTAGAAAATCCAGTCACATAGGAGATTTCTAATGCTCCTTTTATTGTACTTACTACTAACTTGTCTCAACAGGGAGAAATTCATAACATTACTCGGCAAAGAACTATTCCAACCATGATTTCATTTCAACAATTACATACTAGTTTTCATGACAGGATTGAATGTGGCTGGAAAAGTCATTTCTAGTAAGGTTTCCTGTAGATGATAAATTTATTTTGCTCGACTTATTAGAAATACAAGTACATAATCAGTTTAAGTTTTGTTTTAATAGTTTAATAGTAATTTTATTTCTTTACTAAATTTTTAGGTATATATATGCACAGGTTTTAAGCTAATGGAATGGCTCCTTTGGAAATACAATTTTACTTCATTTTAGCTTACTTTGTTAGAATTGAGTAGGAGTAGGAGTAAGTTAGTTCAAATTGTGTTTCTTCTTGTTTTCTTTTAATAATGAAAGTATGAAATAAGTGAGAAATGAATATTTACTTCTTCTCGACAAAGGATGGTTGAAAGTATGTCAATAAAATATGTTCATGAACATGTTCAGGGTAGTATTCATCCATTCATCAAAATTTACTTTGCTTCACATATTTATGAGATGAATTATAATGATTATGTGTTTGTTCTTTGGATGCAGTTGAATCTTTGAGCATCACTCAGAGAAAATTGATCACAGAGGAAAAAGCCTTCGCTCACTACATGTTCTTTCAAACAATAAGGCTTCTAATCAAGTTTCAAGCTATGTGGGCAAGCGAATGATTGGAACAAAATTTACAGCAACAAAAAGTGTTGAAAATATTTGGCAAAGATCTATTAGTTAGCAAGAATAATCCATGTTGATTGTCATGTCCATGTGCATTCTAAAATTCCTCATTTGATAAGTTCAGTTCAGGTCATACCTTTTCATAGCATTTATCATGTCTCATGTCCCAAAGGTAATCATCCCGTACCATTTTGGTTGCACTCCTTTTATAAACCCCAGGACATCTCAGTAAATACACGATGATTCCGTATGCACACCATATTTCATATGAGTTCCTCTTGCGCATTATTTGATTGTACATCGATTACCTCACTTTACATGTCATCTCGAAGGAATTCACCCCAAAAGTTTTAGTGGATGCTCCCTTGGATTCTTCCGTGATTTTATTCTTAGGGTGACTCACCAACCATCGCTTCATTTTATTATCGTGCACCATACTTACCATTGGTCCAAGTCGATGCATACATCTCTTACATGCTACATCCCCCCGCTTTCTTTTCCCCGCGGGATCCTTCGAAACCCTTTTCTATTTCTTTCGGGGTTTTGTTCTTCCGGGACAATGTGGATAGATAGGTCTCTTTCCTCCACGATATCCTCCTTACATGCATTACAAGTGTCATTGCCCAGTTATAATCGTCACTTTACTCTACCACGTAATATCGAATACATTACCCTAGAGAAATTGCAAAGTAGCTCCACTTATTCTTTCAGGATTTACCTTTCAGGGTGACACACACATCCACTTGAGCTTGCACATCCTTGCCTCCATTCATTTCTCTCCATCCACGTCTCTCCTCCATTACAATTAGTCGAATGTATTATTTTTGGGCCCTACTTCCATTCCACATCACCCTGGAGTTTTCTAAAAACACACTTTTCATTTTCCTTTTCTTTCAGGTTTTCATTTTCTTTCTTCATTTGAAATATTTGAAGTGTGTTGATTTCATTTTTTTCTTTTGGGTTGGATTTTGTGATATTCCCAAAACCTATATGGGGGTAGTTATTTTTTCGCAACATCAGTTGGTTTATATGGGGAAATATTTACTCTATCTTTTCAATAGGATTTCATTTCTCTAAAGGTCATCCTTACCAAGTTTTCACATTCTCATACATTAACCATTAACTATGGGGAACACTGAGATTGGATTCAAGTAGTATGAGTTTACCTTTAAAAAGGAATGAATTGTCTCTAGTCTTTACTTTCAATCCCTCCCATACCCCTCCATGTTTAAAACCTCTACGTTGGTAGATGAAGAGATGACTAATGGGGTCAAACTTGACTAGTACTGCATCTATTTCTTTAAATAGAAAACCTCTTGTACCACCCCGCTATCTTCACCCAATTGTTGAAATCACTTATTCAAACATGCTAATCAAAAGGGTGACACATAAGAGAGTTGAAATCACATATGTGTGGGAACTGTATGCAAACCTGTCAAGGTACTGAACAAGCTCCGTCGCAACAAGTTAACGTATACATGGTAACTTCGTCGAGGTATTGAATAGGCCTATTGGCAATGAAGCAATGCCAAGAAAAAATGAGATAATTTTAGATGCACACCGATCCTTAAAAACCTCCTAGATATATTTGTTATTCAATAGTAGAGAAAATATTTAAAAGTAATAAGTATTCCCTATATTTGGAATTATTGTTTTAGAGTTGGGCATTTAAGTACTTTCATCTTTAAGAGTTTGTCTTACTTGTATTCTTCTTATGTGGGGCCTTTGAAAATGGTGTAATATGCGAGAATATTTTGGAAACTCTAATTTCAACCTTTGGTAAATTTAAACCTATTATATTAACCATAGATAATTGCTTCATCCTCATGTGTTGCCAATTGTTGTGACCACAACACCCCCCTTAATTTTTCACAAAAATTATGGGGCCCTCCACATGAATTTTGTTAATGTCCCACCTTGATATGTTTTAATTTTGCAAATTTTGGGTGATTTTTACTTTTTTTATTTTTTATTTTTGACGCCTCCATAGCTTTCATTTTCCTTCTGGCATTCCTATGGTTCAAGTTCCGCTTCATTCTGGCTTACAGATTGAAAAATATACTTGGTCAAAGTTTGGGCAATTTCACCGTCTGGGCATTGAAATATATATATATATATATATATATATATCTCCGGTTCAGTGAGACTTCATTCCACGGCCATCGCTACTTGAGCTACCCCAGGCAGACAAATAATGATTAACTTAATCAACCAAACTAAATTAATTAAAATATATTAACATATTAAAATTAATTTTATTTACAAATTATAAAACACACACACACACACACTCTCTCTCTCTCTCTCTCTATATATATATATAGAGAGAGAGAGACAGAGAGAAAGAGAGAGAGATCTATATAGAGAGAGATCTCTCTATATATAGAGAGAGAGAGAGATCTCTCTATATATATAGAGAGAGATCTCTCTCTTTCTCTCTCACTATATATATATAGAGAGAGAGAGTGTGTGTGTTTCTATAATTTGTAAATAAAATTAATTTTAATATGTTAATATATTTTAATTAATTTAGTTTTGGTTGATTAAGTTAATCATGATTTGTTCGCCTGGGGTAGCTCAAGTGGAGATGGCGTGGAATAAAGTCTCACCGAACCGGAGATCTTGGGTTCGAATCTTGTGCTACCCTCCCCCCGTTGCGGGGTGAATAATGGACATGTAAAATCGAAAATGAGAAAGTCCTACCAAGCTTAACAAAAAAAAAAAGTTAATCATAATTTAGTTAATTAAAGTTAATTAGCTTGTAAATATAAATTTTTAACTATCTAATTAATTTTATTAAATTAGTTATTAATTTAATTTTATAAAAACCATTGGATTCAAGCACTTAGTATATATATATATATATATATATATATATATATTAATTATAACTATAACATTTAAAAAATATAATTTAAAAAATAAAAATAAATTAAATATTGTAAATATATTAAATATTAAATAAAACAAGTTATATTAAAAAACATTATATATAAAATATAAATAATATAAATAAATAAATATGTGCAGAGTTTCAGGTTCTTGTTGTGGGCTTGGCTCTGAATGTGGGAACATTAGCTACAAATGGTGGTATGGTGACCCTTTCGGTCGAGCCCCCTATGTGTGATAGGTACACTTGTCCATTTTCTTATGGTCTTCATGTGTAATTTTGGTTCTAGTCATGTTTGGTTTTTGGCCGCAGTTGTATCTCCTTCTGGATATGTGAAATTGAAATTGTGCTTGCGAAAACTATTAGGTGGGGCTACCATCAGTGCAGTAACTCCTCGAGGTCTTTTGTGTCTGTGGTGGGGAATTTTTGTCGCATGGCTCTTGGGTGGTAAAATATTTGCATTTTGGGAGCCTGTTCTTATTCTACTCCTCGTAAATATGAGTTTGGTTCGGTCTAGGCTCTCCTCGGCCCCACCTTTCTTTGGTTTCTATCTCAAGGCTTCCTTTAATTTCTTTCATCACTGGTTGGGCTCTGTTGTCTTGGGTGTCTCAGAATGGGGAGTAGGGTGGTTGGGCTCTATGGTCTTGGGTGTCTCAAAATGGGGAGTAGGGTGGTCATGCTTCTTGAAGTCAGACCCATTCTCTTTTGGTGGTGTAATTAGCCTAGGGATGGTCAGGAGTAAAGTCACCCCTATTCAATGTGGGTCTTGTCTTATCTATGGGTGTGGTTCCCTTCTTCTGTGTTGGGTGCTTTAGTCTTTTGGTCGAGCTTTAGTGGGCAGCGTTTTCGGGGTTGTCGGGATCCCTTCTCTGCACTCGGTTAGGATTTGTTTTGTGCTTCTATCCATGCCTCGTCAAATATGTTGGCCTCATCGTGGAGGAGGGAAACAAGGCCCTGTAGTGCACTGGGCCAACAACCATAGCTCTTCCATGGCATATTCAAAAATTGTGAAGCATGAGGGGGAAGTGGCCCATTTCCGGGGTTTCTCCCCGGATCTTGTGGGTGCACCAGCTACTTTGGAATCAATTGTTGAGTAGCTCTAAGGAGTCCAGGCCAACCTGGATATCCTCAGGGAACATAGATATGAAGACAGAAATGAGTTGGTGGCTTACATGAACAATGTCCAATTTAGCCAAAGTGAACTTTTGGAACATTGAAAAACATCCATCGGAGTCTGTTTCATACCAATGACCACTTATGTGATTTGGAGGCCCAAGTAGAACATATCGATTTCCACATGCATGACAGATCCGACCTATTTGCAACACCTCCTGCGCTTCCTCCTCAACCACATCCATGATATGATGATTATAGATTCTCTGTCTATTTTATCTTCTTTTTGGTTTGTATGGCTAATCATCCTATCGGAAATAATAATTAAATGGAAACATATTTGGCATACTCTGTCTCTCCCACCTAAAAACCCTGGTCGAAGTGAAGCCAGGGGAGTCCTTGAGATACATTTTGTACTATGATTTTTCATGATAATATAGTAAAGAACCTTTGATTGTAAAAAATATATATAAATAAATAAATAATAAAATTTCAAAACCACTGCAGGTGAAAAGCTTAAGTCACCTTGTAGGTTCATCCCCAAGGATTTCATTTGGATCACCAACAAAAACACCCAGGAATGAACTCTCGAGCTAATATGGCATGATGCATTAATGGGAGTCTTTGAAAGATATAAGCATACAAAACAAAATGGGTAGATTGAAAAAATAGTGGAGTGGGGAGGGCCCACTCTCCACTCACAGGCTCCTCCCCATCCACGTCACCTACCTCCACTTAAACCATGCCCATTAAAAAACTCCCCCGCTTTTTTTTATAATTTTCTATTATCTTTGCTTTTTAATTTTGTTTTATTCGTATTTTAATTTTTTATTTGTAACCTTTTATTTTATTTTATTTTTATTTATTTATTTATATAAAAGTTTCTCAGTGCTTCGTAATTTCCAAAACTCAGCAAGTTTTAACACCTGTGCTTTAGAAGCAATATCTTGAGTTTTACTCAATGAAATGAGGCAAATGAGGGCTCGTCGGAAATTTATTTACATGGAGAGCAATCTGGAAGTATTAATTCAAGCAAATATGTGGATTTACTATCCTAAAAATTCAGAAGAACTCTCAGCTAAGAATTTGTAACTAAAATTAATTTCTTGGGTCTGTTTTGGAAGAATTTATTTGGATAGGCATATTTGTTGTCACTAACTTGTTCCAATATTTTTCAAATGCTAATCTTTTCTCCACGGGAAAGAAAGGGAAAGCACAAATTTGATTTTATTAATTTATCAAGTTGGGTTTGAATTCTTTAATTTGTTTTTCATAATTTTAGAAATATGAGTTTTCTCTTCATTTTTTATTGGTTTTAATTTTTATTTTGGTTATTTTTTGCAGAGAGATTATTGGAGCAGATAAGGCCCAGGGGTATTGGAGCAATAGAGCTGCACCGGCAAAGAGGAAAAAGGGGATTTTCTTAGTTGAAAATTAGAGATCTAAATTGTTCTTCAACAATTCTCCTTTGGAGAATTTAATTTGTAAATTATAAATAAGTGGGAGAAGAAGGAGAAAGGGTTCCTTTTTGATGCAAGTAGGGAGACTCCCTGCACTTATATGAGGAGGATTTTGTTTTAGGGTTAGGGAGAGTACTCATATCTTTAAGGGTTTTCTTTTTTAGATCAAATCTATGTTGTAGAGGTAGAACATACACTATTGCAACTTCATTTTCTATTAACAGAGCTAAAGGTATTGGGGGGGTTGTTGGAGATATTCATTGTAAAATAGAGCACGAGATACATGGATTTTTTTTTGTATTCAAATACTATTATTTTTCAATATAAATTTTATTTCTGATAGCAGATTTGTGCCAAGGATTCCATGTTTTGCATTATCGTTATTTTTATTTTTCTTTTGTCTATTGGATCAACTATTTGATCTTATAGTTACATAGAATTTCTATTTATTCTTGATTTTCTCTTGTATTTGAACAAAATTTTGGGTAACTATTTACTCATAAATTTATCATCATAAAACAATTTAAGTATTATTAAAATTGTGCGAACTATTTCCAAGTTTTAGCGACACATCTTTTATCATTTTAAATCTATAAACAGAGCATGTTCTACATTAATGTTATCAATTGTTAGAACTAATTTTTCAACTTGATATTAATCATACAACGCATGTTAAATTCCCATTATTGTTGAATCATTGCACTTGGTATTTGGGAGCTACCTCTTAGACTGTATCGAGTTAGAGTACTTTTCTTTATTTTTTCACATTACATTTAGATTTAGATTTAGAGTTAGATTAATTAATTGCATTTTTAGAAGTCTCCCTATGCAGGAGAAACCTCATTGGTGGCTTGGTTGAGACCTTATGTTAGTTTAAGGATTGTTTTCTTGCAAGCTAGTTGTAGAATGGTAAATATAGTATCTCTCTTCTTGTTGATAAGTAACTAGGAATGCCTCAAGTTAGTAGGGAGAGTGAGGGGTAACTGGACCCAGTTGAACCAGTCATAATCATCATTCCAAAAGGATAAGGGCTTAGTTGGGGTCCTCACCAGGTGATCTCCCAATTGTTGATTTCGGTCCTTTTTTTTCCATCAACACCACCAAAATTCATAGAGTTTTAAGAAGATATGGGGATCACATCACTTATAACACCTCTAAGTTATTGGTAGGACGTAATCATAGGAAGAGGTTAGAAATTTTAAATATGCTTTCATATTGGAAACCATACACGATATAAAGAGACAAGTTAAAGAACTTCAATTTGAGTGTGTTGTTCTTAGATAAATGGTTGTGGATCTATTAAGAAAGACTACTTCATCTAATTAAAATGCTAGGATGTCAATTGGATCTATAGTGGAGTAGATAAAAGAAGATGAGACAGTGTAGCAACAAAAGGAAGATGTGGAAATTATGAATGTGGATCAAAATTTTCGGCTAATACAAAGAACCAAGAGGAAGTTTACAACCACCATAATTTTATTCAGTAATATTTTATGATGTTTTATAATTTTTTCTTGATTTGAGGAGGATTTGTTTAAATCTATACTCATACTAGTTATCCAAAATCCTATGTGAAAGATTTTCTTGTCTCCAAAGTAAATTTAAAAAAAATCCCAATATGTTTTTTTAGATAGTTATTCTTATAGGCCATTTTATCACATTTGGTCAATAGGCCTTCAACTGGATCAATCAACATCATTTGACCTCCTTCTCATCATCCTTGCACAAAGCCTTAGGCATGATTCATTCTAATCCTTGAGTTTATGCTTGAAAAACCCTTATTTCATTCATTTTAAGGATCAACGCTTCCTGGCCTCCTATTGGACGTCGTTGACAACTAGGTTTCTCCATTATGGACTGTGTTGATCACCTACATGTTTATCCATTATGCACCTGTGTTGCTTCTATAAATTCATGAAAAATAGAGAGAATCTCGAAGCCTCTTCTTCCATAAGCTTCCAGTGTTTGTTCTAATCATTTACCTCAGATAAAAGTCTTCAACCCTATCCTATCCTACCTTGGAGTTTTCATCCCTTATCCATTGAGCCTATCCTGCCATAATGAGTGGATATCAAGCCCTAATTGGTAAAAGGATAAGAATTCATGAACTACCTCCTCCACCTATATATTTACTGCCATCCATAGGTAAGGGGTTGGATTTTGGAGATGATTCTACCCTTATGATATTGATGTGAGAGATATCTTTCCATGCTTTAGGGTGATTAGAGGTGCACTTTGTGACAAGGAAAGGACAAGTCGACTTGGAGGAGCTCTTTTACAGAATCAACACTTATTTTTTGTTGTAACTCACTCCATCTCTATTGATGCAAAGTTTTCTTTATTTTCCTATATATGATGTTATAGTTTCATATATTTCAATACCATGTTGATCTATTGAATAAAGTGATTAGATGACGCTACATAGATTTCGTGGATCGTTGGTTTATGTTATATGATTGTGCAAGTTCTAATAATAACAATTGGAGCTAGGATTGGAGCATTCAAGCCAAGGAAGGAGTGAATCATATGAAATATTCTAGGTAGGCTTCATCCCATTATCTATTTACTTTAAGGAAAAAATTAGTGCCTTTGTCTTTCTGTTGTTCTAGGTCAGTCCACTAGGCCTAGGGAAGATACTTTTGTCTGCAGTCGTAGATTTTTCATAACAAATTGGTGAACATATTGGGGATAAGTGTATTCCCTTTATGATTTCTTTGTCCATTGTGTTTGTCTTACCTCTTTTCTGTACCTTTAATGTCTTATCCAGTCAAGAAAAAACCTAGGAAGACCTTTCATTTAGTCTCAATTGCAATCCTTGTGCCGGAACTTTTTATTCTTAGACCAACGCACCCTATGGTCCTCTGATAGAGCATTGCACCCCAGATGAGCCCTCTATGTTCTTGTGTTGCATAGCACTGGTGCCTTCTTTGCACCTATGTTGGCCCCTGTTCATGGATAATTTTATCTTTGCCTTGATTTTCTCTCTGATCTAGCCTTGATTCCAGCTGCTCTTCCTTGAGTTTCTAAGTGTCTTGTGGTCCCTCTGAAGCCTCCATTTGGTTTTCTTTTGTTTTGATACCTTTGGTAAGGATTTGTTTGAATATTTTCCTTTGTTCTTATCATTAGGTTGTTTGAAAACTGATTTTGTTTGATCATTGAGTGCTTAGATGAATTGGTGTTCTAGTCATTATTCTGAAAATCTTGTTTGAATCAGTGATTAGACTTTTCATCTTAGTTTTCTTCATTTTTGAAAATTAAGTGACTTGAAAAGAAAAATCTTTGCATTGGCATTTAGGGTTTTGTGTGTGCATTGAAATTGGAATAGTTGCATTGAAAAGGGAATTGCATTTTGCATATTGTTTGTTGCATACTCTTTGTCTCTTCCCTTCCTTAAATAGATTTTCATTGAATGAGAAAGATTCCATTTCCTCATGCTAGTTTGCATTTTAGGATATTCAGGTGACATTCGCGGTGAGCCCCAAAACTGAAACTTAATTGAAGATAAACAGTAAAATTTCTCAAATCAATCTAAGGATAATTTGTAACATTAACGCAAACATTTAGAGGTCTAGGCTAGAGACGTGTTCTAGTGTTGTTAAACATAGGAGCTACCATTGTTTGCCAACGCTGTATCCTGGGGTGAAATCTCATTCCACGTACATGAGTGTATAGGATCGTTCTCCACGTACCTTTGGGTATATTGGACAGCGCTCCACGCATGTAAAGTATATGGGAACGCTCTCATCAAACAGTTACGTATTAGACAACACTACTATGGACTGCACTTCCACGTGCCATCGAGTATATTTTGGAAGTCCCCTGTAGGTTGCTATCCTCGCCATATGTAACCGAGTCGGCCACCTGATATACTGTGATACACCGAACAAAACATTTGGGAAGATTACCT
The DNA here is from genome assembly GCA_031772625.1 of Pinus tabuliformis. Taxonomy (NCBI): domain Eukaryota; kingdom Viridiplantae; phylum Streptophyta; class Pinopsida; order Pinales; family Pinaceae; genus Pinus; species Pinus tabuliformis. Next base: position 819,620,203 of record CM062814.1, read on the forward strand.
GCACATATGTTAAGTCCTTGGTTCGCCAAGGTGTATATTGTATTTCATGGTTGCTTGATAATCCTTTATGCCTAGATTACCCTCTTTTTTATTTATTTCTGTGTTAATTTCTAAAATTTATTATCCAACATGGAAGACAAAAACGCCCCACGTCGTTGTTCACGTAGACTTAAAAATAAGCCTCCACTTCCACCAGAGGCTACTTGTTAGGCCCCTATACTACTAGTGTAACCCCTTATTGTTATTAGTGTAACCCACTTATTATATTGCTGTACCCATGTAGTGCCCATATTGTTACTATTGTGCCCCATAGAAGCCCACTATTGTTATTATTGTGCCCTTACATTATTATTGTTATGTCGGCTTTGATTATGTTATGACCCCTTAGACTCCTATATATAGAAAGGAGGTATTTTCATTTGTATCATCCAAGAATTGTTCATTTATGTAATGTAAAGGAGGTTGCCCCCTCGAAGAGGCTGAATTCTAAGGCGTTGATCTATCTTTTCTATCTTTTTCTTGAGCTGGTTTCATAACACTACTCCTGGCCATCGTCAGAAGCATAAGAAGACACAAAATACCGAATCGGGAAATTCAGGAACTACTTCTGGTCCTCCTCCTGAATCTGATCAACCAGAATCATCTTTCCCTTTGAGTACTAAGCCCGATATTATCTCTACTCTCCCTGGTGAATATGACACAATCGAAACCGAAGCCCCTGAAACATTGTTGGTTGAGGTCATTGAGCTTGACTTTCCTGAGTTAGATACTTTACTTCTTGAGGTTTTTAAAACTGAGGAACATGTTGACAGTGTTGGACCCACCAACATGTCAGGGGATCTCCCCGGTAAAAAGTCCCAACTAGACCTCAGACTGTTTGGTGTAGGAGTCTTGCAGTGGGTCGTATGGTATCGCCTTGACCGTGGTTGCACGTAGAGGCAAGTAAGATATCCCTGTTTGTAGCAAGGGTGTGACATATGTTGCAAGTCAAGGAAGGTGCATGAACGGTTCTAACACACGTAGTGTGAGTTGAGTGCGCCCCTTGGAAACGTCTGGAATAACGTGGTTAAGAAGGGAGCACACGAGCAAAGATGCATCATAGACTGGAAATTAAGTAAACTAGAAATCCAAAGTGATTGTTAAATCAACAACATATTTCAGTAAGATTCATACATACTTATACAGAAAATTCCATATGTGCATGCGTAAGCAAATAGATACATATATCATTAGAGTAAACAAGTTAGCTGAAATACAATAACAACATATGCATGAAATGTGTTGGCTTTGTTATATTAAGAAGTGAAAGTTCTAATCATTCAATACAACCATGACCAACCACTAGTCCCGACAGCAGAACGTGATAGTCACTATCGCCTGCTCCTCCAAAGAGATATACTAGCTCTACACTATGGAGAAGCCAAGGCTTGTTACAATACTCTCCAAGCTTTCTCTAAGATACTCCTATTGGAAGCTTAGCTGACCAAAAGCCTAACAATGAGTTATGAGGGACTATATATAGAAAAGGGTGGGGTGGCTCTTGACATTTCCTTTTGTGACTGTTCATCTGCCCTCGTGACCCTTCAACTACTCTATGACTATTACATCCAACTAATGACACTTGCACTTCCACTTGACAAGACATTACATACAATCTTCACATGTACCCATGTGAGACGAAATAGGCTTGAGCAAGCCATTCAAGGCATCACTATGGCTCTCACAACTGTGGGAAGACCAACTCTTCGACATCCTCATGATGGTAGATGGTGGCGAACTGATTCCAAGCTCAGTACTCCTCGATGGTGTCCGTGTACTCTGTGGTGACATCTTTCTGGAAACGAAATCTTGCCTCTGTTGCATCCGAGTCCACTGCTCTAGCTCCTCTATCCAACTCATATAATAACATGCACATCATTTTCTTTAGTGCGTCCAGACCAGCGATATACTGATGCATGGTGTCTACACTGATCGCTAAGTTTGCGCTGGTGGCTATGCATCAACTCATCAAAGTATGAGTCAATTTCTAGTCAGACTTGTGCCTTTGTATTTGCCTCGGTGAGTGTCCCAATAGATGGGATCGCATGTGCATGCAAAACAACATCCATGCTTCTGAATACTCGTGCATGGGAAACCTACAAACTAATGATGAGCTACAGGAGTTCTTCATAGTTCTGGATCTGACTCCGGATGCGTGCCTTCAACTCGAACGCTCTAGGCTTCATCATCTTGGGCAAGTGTAATAGGGCTCCCTTATATCTCATTGTTCATATTTTTGTGTGGTCAACAACAGTATGAAAGTTTGACAAGATACGTGATCTCCTAGCACAACGTTGTTTCCAACCGTTGAGATGGACAAATGCCTTATGCACGGTACCAAATCTGGAATATAGCGCCTGCATGACTGTCTCAAGGGATGATACTTCATCCAGTATCACCTTATTCAACTCTGATCGAGAAGATACTGTAACCAGTTCTCCTCCCCGCTTGGTCATCTATAACTCCTTAGTCATTTGCTTGTTCTCTGTTATCAAGAAGCAAACACTCAAGCTAGTGGCTTCGACATATGCTCTAGTATCATCAACCAATGTTGTTGGATGCTTGCACACATCAGATAGGATCACTCGTTCCTCAAACTGCGCAGGAGATGTGTGGTCATCCAAAGTATACACTCTGCATGATTGCACAACTTTATGTTGTGACTTATCGAATGATATTTTGTGCATCTCTTCTTTTGGACTGTCTCCAAGGATCTCAGTGTCTCCTTGGTCGCTTGGGACTTGCTCTACTTCTGGATCAGGTGAAGCCGGTGGATCGACCTCTTGGTGGTAATGCATGAGGTCGATGTCTTGCTCTAACTATGGTTGGTCCATCTCCGTATCCATCTTCTCAAGTACTCATTCCATCTCTTGAGCGAAGTCTTTCTCCTGCGACTGCTCACCCTGTATGCTTTGTGCCAACTGCTCAGATGAGTCTACTACCTGTATGGGCACAGTTTCATCTATATGTACATGTTGCACCCCTTGTTTTACCTATCCTTGTTGTGCTTCCTTCTCTTGTTTGTGCATCTCCTATTCCTTCTGGAGTTGCTCCTTCAACTCATGCAACTCCTTCACTGTTTCCTCCATCCTCTATTTTTCTCTCTTCCTTTGTGCAGTCCTCCTGTCGCATTGTTGCCTCTTCGCCTCTATTGCCAAAGACGATTTTTTCACAAGTGGGTCTGCTCTTAAATTGCAGCTTTGTTCTACCTCTGCGATGTCGATAATCTTTCTCTTGCCTTTGTCGCGCGTCGGTATGTCTACCTTTGATGTTGTTGCTGCTACTCTCCTGGATGTTGCTTCGCTAACCATTCCACAATGATGCCGACCGGTTCATTGGGCCTGGAGAAGCTATGAAAATATCTCCATGGGTCTTCCTCAGCTCAATGACATGCCCCGTGGATCCATGGAAATTGTACTCTCGCACAGTGATCCTTCACAAAATAATGCAGGTCATACGGATTAAAGCTTCTGGTGTCGAAAGGATATTTCTTGAGCTCTTCTGTTTCTGCATTCGCATGCTTGAGATTCTATATCTCGTACAACCCGATCTACAACGGAAGAGTGAGCCAAGGTGGCTTCTTCTTCCGATGCAGCCTAGCTAGCATTCCTACTGAGATGTGGTCTGATACTTCTTGAATGACGAGCTTGTCTATGGAAAACTTCGGCAAAACATGTGGAGGCTTCTCCATGTTGTACATCCATATGAAGGTGCCAAATGGTGAGGCATACCAATCCGCTATGTTGATCAGTGCCTCCATTGTTGCCTTCGACATGCAAGGTGGATCCTTCTCAAATATCATCTTGTACACTGGAGTGACAAAATGATCTGACAGTTGTGTGATAACTCCTCTGAAGCTGCATTGACAAAGGTTTCTGTTGGTGTCCATGCCCACTTCAAACCCGGGAACTCCTAACGGGCACAGATTGCATCCAAGATGTAGGCGGACATGTAGATTTCTGCTTTTTGACCTTTGGGCGGATGTCGAGCTCTTGTTACCTATTCCTTCAACCTGTGAGACAACATGTTAGACCAGTTGCATGCTTTGCTTTCACTGGCCAGTTGGTCCAACATGATCACCCAACTCGGCGAGAAGGTCTTCGTGCTCTCTTGGCCATACAAGCAACATGCAAAGATGACCAAGTATTGATACGCCTTCCGTAGTATCTTCATCTTGTAAATCTGGTTGGGTGTCATCCTGAATTTGGCTGGCTCCATCACCCAGTTCTTCAATATATCCCTAGAATTGGCATTGCTGCTGGGTATGCTGAAGGGTGTCTCCATGGTGATTACTGGCTTCAAAAAGTGGTACAGCTGCCGATAATCCTGTGCCCTAAAGGTAGAAATCTCTATGATCAGCTTGGTGCCTTCGTATATCGGCAAACTCATAGACACTCGCTCAATTATTGCTCCAGTTTCGCTTCCATCAGCGTCCTTTGACCCTGCTCTCTTGGACCAGATATGTTGAAGGAAATGGAAGAAATAGTTAAGTAGGTAAAATAGAATTTGAAAACAGCTAAAGACCGACAAAATAGTTTTGCATACTTAAAGAGACTCACAAATAATTTAATGTTGGTGACCACATTTATCTAAAAGTGAAACCTAAGAAGAGTACTCTTAGACTTGGTAGTTGTGCCAAGTTATCACCCAAATATTGTGGACCCTTTGAAGTGTTAGCAAGGATAGGCCCAATTATTTATCATCTTGCTCTACCAGCAAGCATAAAAGCTCATGATGTGTTTCATGTGTCTTTATTAAAGAAATATGTACGTGATCAAGCTCACATAATTGATTGGAATCTTGTATAGATAGAACTAGAGGGGCAGTTCCTGGAAGAACCTCTACACATACTAGATCGAAGAGAAGTAACACATCGAAATAGAGTTATAGCCCAAGTCAAAGTTATTAGGTCCATATCCTACTAGTGTAGCCCCTTACTATTATTAGTACAACCCCCTTATTGTATTGTTGTGCCCATTTAGTCCACATATTGTTATTATTGTGCCCCATAGAATCCAACTATTGTTATCGTTGTGCCCTTACAATATTATTTTTATATAGGCTCTGATTATATTGTGACCCCTTAGACTCCTATATATAGAAAGGAGGCCTTATCATTTGTATCATCCAAGAATTGTTCATTTGTGTAATGTAAAGGAGGTTTCCCCCTCGAAGAGGATAATTTTGGGTTCTTTGATCTATCTCTTCCTCTATTTTGTGAGTTGATTGCTTAACATTTGGTATCAAAGCTTTGGATTCTAGGGTTTCGCTGCTTCAACCAGGTCATCCTGGAATTTTCTCTATAAATTTTTTTCTACGAAGCTTCAGAAAAATGAAATTTTTATTACAAGGAGCCGAAGTCTTGATGAACTCCGTGTAAAAGTTTCAGATCTTGGTTTGCTATATTTTCGGACATATGATCCAATGAATTTAGGGTTTCTGCATGCTCCAGAATTTTGTCTCAAATATGTGACCTTGGAAAAATCATCATATCTTCCTCTACGAGCATCGGATTTGAATTTCTTAAAAAGTGGCCAAAAGAGAACATACTATAGTATCTTTGTATTTTTTTAGGGCCGAAGGTCGAAACATTGACATGTGGCACTCGGTACAAATTCGCTCTACTGAATTATTCTATAATCAGGTCATCGTGGGAGATTGGAAATAACTTTACCTTGAAGAATCCAAATTCAATCATACTTGCGGGGTTGAAAAGAGGACTCAAATGGATACCACAAGATTAAATTTCAAACCTTGGAGATCCAAAATTACAGAGATACAACAGATTTAATATCAATCTCCTACAAAGCAAGAAAAAGGTGTGTATTTTTTAAAATTTGCATAAGTTTTGTTTGAAAAATTAGTTGGAAGTGATTCAAAGGGAATAGTGAAGAATAAATATCATTAATTCATGACCTAAAGAAATAAAATGGAAACACCTAGTAAGAAACCTGAAAGCTCTACTATGACGCATGAAGAAGAGGAAGAAATGCAACATGATATATCAAAATTACAAGACCAAGTGCAACAAATTTCGCTCTCACAAAAAGTAACAGAAGCTAAGATGGATGGTTTGAAGAATGGCATGGAAGGTATAAAAAGGGATGTGGGAGTTTTAAATGATGGTTTGAAATCATACATGGAAGCAATGATGAATGTCAAGATAGAGGGGTTGAAGGAAGGCTTGGCAAAGTTGCTAGAAGAAAGGTGTCCTAGTGGTGACAAGATAATCCATCAAAATCATGATGAAGACAAAAGGAATATCAATTATGATTTCAGAGACTCAAATGCAGGGTTTAAGAACCACCATATTCCAAAGATCGATATGAAGAAGTTTTATGGCAAGGATCTGGTAACATGGATACTACAGATGGAGCAATATTTTGATCTCCATAATGTGAAACACACACAAAAGGTACGCATTGCATCTTTATATTTAGAATCAAATCGGTTTGTATGACATCGATGGATTTTTTCTCTTAAACCACTTGTCACGTGGTCAATTTTTATGGAGAAAATGATAGCACAATATAAGGATACAAAGAGCAACACCTTCTTTAGCCAATTGATAAATCTCAAACAAAAGGGTTCAATGGCAGAGCACATTGAGGATTTCCAAAAATTGAATATCAGGGTAAATGATATTCTAGAGGAGAATAGGATTGAGGCTTTCATAGGGAATTTAAGGGATAACATCCAACATGAGGTTCGCCTTTGGGAACCTTATTCACTAGAGAAGGCATTCAGGGTGGCCAACAAAATTATGGCAACAAGGAAATCTACCACTCACAACTATAAAGACAAAAGTGTTGTTGCTCCTATCCTTCCACAACCTACAAGGTTGACACCACAACAGTTGGAGGAAAAAAGAGAAAAGGGCTTTGTTACAATTGTGATAGCAAATACACTAAAGGTCATAAGTGTGCTCAGAAGAAATTATTTTACATAGATTGTGAAGAGGAGGAAGAAAAGGATCAAGAAATGTCAAAATAAGAGGATATACACCAGGAACCAACCCAGAGAGTGAAGAAATATATCTGACCATATCTTGTAATGCATTGGCAGGAATTACCACTCCTCAAACTCTCAAGATAGAAGGACATATCAAGAAGAAAAATGTAATAGTATTGATTTATTTGGGTAGTACCCATAATTTTATTCATTGAAAGATAGCCAAGAATTGAATTGCTTCCTATATCCAGCACCAAAGTGTCAAATAATGGTTGTGATTTAAGGAACTATAAATTGCTCTGGAAAGTGTCATAATATCAAGGTATTCATGGGGGAATATGTATTAAATAGTCCAATGCTTTCCATTCCAATGGGTGGTGTTGATGTTGTACTTGGAGTCCAATGGTAACAATCTTTAGGGACAATAGCTTTTAATTTTCAAGAACTTTTCTTGAATTTTTTTTGGGAAAGAAAGGAAGTTGAATTAATGGGTTTCAAAGGGAAACCAAAAAAGATAATTAGCTCTAATGGCATGACAAAGCTTCTAAAGAAAGAAAAATGAGGTTTAATTGCACAATTATGCTCACTAGATGTTCAAACATCGAAATTATCTATTTCTCTAGATCTCCAAAAAGCCTTGGACATTCATTCCAAGGTATTTGAGACTCCCAAAGGTATCCCACCTATTTGTGATCATAATCATGCTATTCATTTAATTCGAGGAAGTGTTCCCCCAAATATTAGGCCTTACAGACATATGTATGCCCAAAAGAGTGAAATTGAACGTATGGCGGCAGAAATGCTAGAGGCGGTTATAATTCAACCTAGTCAAAGTTCTTTCTCTACTCTAGTAGTATTGGTGACAAGAAGGATGGATTATGGCACAGTGTCCGGATTATAGGGAGATCAACAAGCTCACTATTAAATATAAATTTCTCATTCCTGTTATTTATGAATTGTTGGATGAATTACATGGAGCAATTTACTTCACCAAGTTGGATCTTTGTTCAGGACATCATCAAATTAGAATGAAGATGGAAGACATTTCAAAAACAACAATTATAACTCATGAGGGTCATTATGAATTTTTGGTCATGCCTTTTGGCCTTACCAATGCACCTTATACATTTCAAGGATTGATGAATTTTAAGGTTTAAGTAGTGGAATATCACATCGAGCATCAACAACAATTTCTCCAACTCTTAAAGGATAAACTCACTTTGGCGCAAAATAAAATGAAACAACGGGTTGATTAACATCGCAGTGAAAGAAGTTTTGATGTAGGCAACTGGGTATTTTTATGGCTACAACCATACAAACAAATGTACCTCAAGCAAGCTAAGAAGGATAATTTATTATCACCAAAATTGCAAAAGATTGGTACTATGGCATACAAATTGGAGCTTTCTGCATCTTTCCGAGTGCACCTAGTTTTCCATGTTTCATGCTTAAAAAGGTTATAGGTGACAAGCTCCCAGTTCAAACAATATTATCATAACTTGACGAGGAAGGAAAAATCACATTGGAACCTAAAGCAGTCTTGGAAAAAGAACCTGGCATCTACAAAATCAATCAATTTCAGAGTATCTCATCAATTGGAAGAACTTACCCACGGAAGATTCCACATGGGAGGATGATAATTTTATACATAAGCATCCAGAACTACTCAAGCATTGAGGAAAACACTTTTTTTAAGGAGAGGGGCATGTTAGGTCCCTATACTACTAGTGTAGCCCCTTATTGTTATTAGTGCAATCCCATTATTGTATCGATGTGCCCATGTAGTCCCCATATTGTTATTATTGTGCCCCATAGAAGTCCATTATTATTGTTGTTGTGCCCTTACAATATTATTGTTATGTAGGCTCTGATTATATTGTGACCCCTTAGACTCCTATATATAGAAATGAGGTATTGTCATTTGTATCATCCAAGAATTGTTCATTTGTGTAATGTAAAGGAGGTTTCCCCCTCGAAGAGGCTAATTTTGAATTCGTTGATTTATCTCTTCTTCTATTTTGTGAGCTGGTTGCATAACAAAAGTTCAGTGGAAACACTTAATCCCAGAAGTGGCAGCTTAGGAATTGGAAAATTCTTTGAAAGAATCATATCCATCCTTATTTTGAAATTGGGTTCAAGTCCAAAGTAGACACCGGAACAGTGTTAAACTCAAGCAGGAGAGGGTGTGATATCCCCTGACTTAGAGTTTATTTATGAATATTGTATATGTCTAGTGTCTTTGATGTTCTGACTTTAAGACCTAATTGGGACTTTCTTATCAGTCATTGACATTTATATTATGTAAATTTGTTTTTTAAGTTGTTAATAAATTAAAAATATGGAAAGTAATTTTGAGGTTGCAATTGGCTGAATAGAAACTATGGGTTGCAACTTAATGATTGAATTTAATTACCCTTGATGGAGTAATACCTAGGCATCTAATTTGAAGATTAGATTATTAAATTATGAAAATGCATTGATCAATATCTCTCCCAATAAGACAGGATGTTGTCTTAGGAGGCTGGGGAGAGTGGGGTTCATTAATGAGCAAAGTAACTACCTTCCACCTGGTGGATAAGGAGGAGGTAGTTACTAGCTACCAACAGAATTTGCAAAGTGTGTTTTTTGTCCTATATAGGCATGAGACTCACGCATCATTGAACTGAATGAGAAGTATAGAGATAAAAAGAAAGAACAATTGACTTGCAACCTATTGAATCTCGATGGGGGCCTTTCAGGTGAAAGAGTCAAGGTTTGGTGGAGCCTGGTAGCTCCAGTATTATTTTCCAAAACAGATTGACAAGCTGGTACCTTGACTAAATTATGTTTTTAATATATGTATTTTGCTAAATTCTTTTATTTTTGTAAGTATTGTATAGATGAAAGTTTCCTCAGTATACATGCAACCCAAAAGAAAGAGAATAGAAATTTCTTCTCTGAGTATTATATAAGGTTCAGGTAATTGCATATTCAGAATAGTGAAATTATGATCAATATTTGCATATGAACATAAATAGTATTTTGTTATTGTGGAATTGTTTCCTAAAGCATTCTATGAATAGACTTTTATTGTTTATCGCATATACCATAATTCAACTCAAAATTTTAGTAAAATTGTAAACAGGTTTAAACTAGAGACCAGTGTGATGAAGAAAAAATATAATACAATAAGATTAGAGTATGCTAGTAGTATTCTTGTTTTCATAAGTAATCTTGGTTATACAAGAGTATAACCACAACATAATGGACAAAATCAAAGTAATGGCCAAGGACATTCTAACATAGCAGTAAATAAGGAGAATTTGAGTTGTAGTCCTAGGCCAGAATTTAATCCTTAAAGGATAGAATGGAATTTTAGAGAATAATAGGAAGCTTTATCTAGTGAACTTAAGCAAAACCTATTATACAAAAAGAGAGTGCATAAACAAAGAAGATAACCAAAATTTATGGATTAAATTAAAAAGGAAGAACTGACAGTGGTAGCAATATTATGCAATGAATATCCAAGAATTTCTATTACAATTTGTGAGCATGAAGAAATTAATGAGAACATCCAAACATAACAAGAAAGTTGCAGTTTTTATCCATTTGGAATTAATAACCAAAACTCAGTATACAATATAAATTATGAGAAGAAGTTGTACATTTACAAGGTCAATAATACCCATATTATATTACAAATGGAATAGCATTTTGATAGAAGGCTTTCGGCGTTAGTCTTTTAACAAAATAAACAATGCAAAAATCTCCTATGACAACAAATTCCCCCTCGGGGCAAATAGTCCAGAGCAGCTTCCATATATTAGTACATGACGAGAGAACCAATTTTTACAGAAGAAGTGACTAGGGGGTGCAAGTCTGCCAACCTGTATAGGAAGGAGGCTAAACCAATTAAGAAATTTAGAGGTCTTGGTTCCATATTTGAGATTATAGAAGAAGAATTTAAAAGTTAAACACCAAGTTTTAGCATACTTGGGAAACTCCAATAAAAACAAAATGTAAGACGGATCTTAATGAAAGAATTTAATTCTATAAAAAGAAACCAAAGACCCTTGGAAGAAAATTACACCTAAGAAAAGGCTTTAACCAGAAACTCCAAATGCATTATCTGAAATTGACATTAGAACTCAGTCAAAACAAATTACAGAGAGAAATAAAAATAGCATATTCAAGTAGGGTTATTATCTTGTAGGTTAATAAGCATTGTAAAATTTAAGCTAGATATGGCTTGGTTTATCCATAAGAAGACATGATCAAATATTAAAGGTAAATTTTCATTCCAGGTCGAACAGAACCAAAATGTTTTGTCTAGGGTTTTAAACAATAAACCCCAATAAGTAAATTGACCAAGAAATAATAAAAGTAAAAGAAATTGTATTTCTTTATGAGAATATTAACTCACCAGTGGAAGAGCGGACCTATGGCAAGAGCCATTTCAACCAAGGAAAGGCCAAAAATTATAGTATGAATTCACAAGTGAAAATATACAAAATACAAAATAAGGTATAAGTTTAAAACCCTTGTTTAAATGACCATAGAAAACCTTGTGCGGAGAAATAAAAAGAAACATGCAATAATCCACCTGAAGAAAAAAAAAGTGAGGAGAAATAATCCTTGTAACCAGTTTAAACAAGCATAAGAGCCAAGTACTAGATATTTAAGTTTGTAAGTAATAGAACCCTGCACAAGTATTGACAACTCTACGGAAAATTCTCCCTACGAATCTGCAAGAACAAGGAGAACGATTGGTTAAAGTTAATAAACATAAACCATTAGTATTATAAAGAAAGATAATCATAGCCTGTAAATCAACTTCATACATGTAACATGCCCATCTAGGCATTGGAACCGCAATGCATTTCCACTCAAAGAGACTAAACAAGGTCTAAAGATTTTGTGTTCACAATGAATGGTGGAGTTAATATGGGTAGCGAAGCAGAGTAGTGCTATGTCTACAAACCGAAGCAAAAACAAATTCATTACAATCAAAATGGAACCCTAACAACGTATATCGTTGATCAACCAAAATCTCATTGCAATAGTCAGTTCTAATATTCACATATTTCCATGTTACACCATGTGAAGGCAAGTGGAACCATCGTCATGGCTTAAAGAAATTGTGCCACGAATACAAAGGGGACCACGTCACGAGTTCCTTTGATTTCCACATCTAACATAGAGCCAAGTTATATATTTATGTGGCCATAAACATTAAACCAATGTTTTTATATACAACATAAAAAGAAATAAATACAAGTGTGATATATATGTTTTTAAATGTTGTGGGTAGGACATTTGTAAAATGAATAAAAAAGTCCCTCAAGTGTTTGGGCTTGACCTGAACATTTGAAAGTATATAAACCATGTGCATGGATATGTTTAACATGCAAGAAAAAACTTAAGTATAGAAAGATAGTAGTAACATCTTTTAAAAACTAAACCTTAGTATAAAATGTAAAGTAGAAGGGGTAAAAACCCATAAGGTCTTGTCATCAACACAATTGTTTTGGTGCACACTCTCACACACATATTAGCTTAATAAACCAATGTGTGAGCATATATATATATTGAATTGGTTATTATGGTAATTCTAATAAGGAATTTAAGAAAATATCTAAGCCTAATCAAATACATTTACATTCATAATAAGGACATAAATTAAGGTGGAATAGAGGACTCTATTATGAGTCTAACAATTAGAGTTACTTAGTATGTCACTAGTACCTTCATTAATTAAAAAGTGCACTGGAAAGGGCTAAGAGTAAATGAAAACATAAATGAAAAAGAATGAAGGAAACTTTTTTGTTTAAAAATTTAAGATTTGACTTGCAATTGCAAATTATAAAAGAATATTAGATAGCGAATTAAAAATTATAATTTAGATAGCGAATTAAAAATTATGGCAAATTATTAATGTATAGGCAAAGAAGATAATATATATATATATGTGTGTGTGTGTGTGTGTGTGTGTGTTTAGAGAGGTATATTACAATAGTACCTAGAAAGCATATGCCAAAATAAAGGGCAATCAAGTGGTCCAAAGAAAATGGAACACCAAGAAGCTTTCAAAGAAGGAAAGTAGAAATAGAGAGGGGGGAGGATAAGTAGATAATAGCCACAACACACCAATGCAAATATCCTAGGAACCACTACAACCATTGCAACATTTATGGTCACACAAAGGAGAAATACTAGAAACTATGTCTAGAACCAAACCAAAGAACCAAAAGAAGGATGGGAAGAAGAAAAATCTAATGGCCATAAATTTGAGCAATCAAGTGGAACGCAGCTTAGACATGGATCAGAATATTTTCTACACATCAATCTAGAAGGGGGTGAATATGAGTAGTCCTTAGCAATGGGAAGAGAAGGAGATGTTTGTAGGTTTTAACCCTATGCAATTAATTTCTACAAATAGAATATTAATAAAATAGAAAACATGCAACGGCACACACACACACATTAACACAGATATTTTCTCCTAGAAACCCAAACCAAGAAAACTAGCAAGACTTTTCAATAAATTATTCTTTACAATATTACCATACAATATATATATATATATATATATATATATATAATGTAAAATCCATGAACCTCCAATCCATTTACCATGGATTAGAATACAATCGTAGTACCTTAACTGGAACTACAAAACCATGGAAAAAACCACCATGTGCCACAAAACCTCCAAAGGTGTAATCATGTGCCAAAAAATTCCAAAAAGGGACACAGAGTTGGCCAAAAAACTAGGATTGGAGGTTCATAATCATCCAATCCCATATCCATTGGAATGGGTAAATAAGGATGCAGAAATCAAGGTAACAAAATACTGTAAAATGAAATTTGCTATCAGTGCTAATTTTATTGATGAAGTAGAATTAGTAGTTCCACTTGATGTATGTGGAGTGGTGTTTGGGAATACCTATATGTACAAACATGATGCAATCTTCATGTGGAAAACCAATCAATTATTTCTTATCAAGGACAAAATATCCTTCACCATCAACATACACAAAGGAAAGTCTAAAATTTAACTGGTAAGCTCCAACCAAGCCAAGGAACAAATTAGTTCTAGCAAGAAGTATGTTTTACTATTTTTAAGAGAAAATTGGTCTCTAGAAGAGTCAGTGAGAGAAAAGGCATCCTTGGAGGGGTTCATCAAGCAACAAACATAACAACTAGAAGAGTTTCTACATGTATACACAAGATTGAGCTAAGAGCCAAAAGGGCTACCACCTAAGGGAGAAGTGGATCACAAGATCTAACTATTGTCGGGCTCTCCATTACCAAACATCGGGTTGTACACGATTGCCTATAATAGAAGTAAATGAGGTGAATACAAAATTATAACAACTACTGGAACATGGTCTTATTTGGACAAGTATCTCATCGTGTGGGTCAACCATCATAATTGTGCCTAAGAAGGATGGTATTTGGCGAATGTGCATTGATTATAGGGCATTGAATAAATTAAGCTCAAAAACGAGTATCCCTTACCAAGTATAGATGATCCATTGGGTCATTTGCAGCGAGAAAAATACTTCACCATGTTGAACTTAAATTAGGATATCACCAGGTTCTAGTCAAAGAAGAAGATATCTGGAAAATCGCCTTCAAAAACCAGACAAAGTTTGTATGAGTGATTAATCATGCCATTTGGTCTATGTCATGCACCAGCTACATTCATGAGATTAATGAATGACATATTGTTCCCTTTTCTACATTAACTACAAGGAAAATACCTTCTAGAGGACGTTATAATGGACGATTTTAGTGTTATAAAATTGGAAAATTTATCCAAAAAAACATCTACTAAAACCTCTGTTTGGGATAGCAGAGGTTTTAACGGAACTTCATCACAACTGAAAAAATCTTGGTGACCGGAGGTTCTAGTGGATGTTTTTTTTTTCGGTGCGGTTAATGGAACAAGTAGAATTGGTGTGCTACATACATAAAAGAACATGGAGGCATACATAATTAGAATCTCTGAGGCGTTGAATGAAAATAATATCAGTGTGTAATGTATACCACATTTATGCTAAGAGATAAAAAAGCATCGGGGCGTTCTTTTAAGGAATGGCACCAAGGCACACAAAAAATAATCATTGTGTCGGTGCTTTTTTTTAACTTGAAATGCCAATGCGTATCGTCGGTACAAAGGCCCTGGTGCACTATTTATACAAAAGGATCGGTGTTGTTAGTTTTCATAAAGCACCGGGCTAAAAATAAATTTTGTAGGGTCAGAGAGTTAGTTATATGAAATCATTGGTGCATTAAAAATTACAATGCACCAGGGTGTTAATCTCAAATAGGATCGGTGCTTGAAGTGATAAGCACATTGGTGCTCTTGTTTTCTTAAAAGGCACCGAGCATGCAAAAAGATGTCACAGTGCTTTTATATAACACAATACATCGGTGCTTTTTTATGTTATAGACGCACCGATTTTTTGAATGAGATTTTATCTTTTTGGGAAACATTGACCTGTGAAAGTTAAATTATTGCATTTTTTAAAATACGTTATTCATCGAAAAATCGACATATATCTTATAACGATATTCATATAAATTAAAATTTGATTAGTGCATTCATATATAATTTTTGGATTAATTTGTTATATTATCAAATTTCACATCTCTTCATTATAATATAAAATCATCCATATATTTAATCATTGGTGTAACATTTCACAGCAACATTGGATAACACAATAGAATAAATTAAAATGTATTTTATTATATATCAATAAGAGGCTCTTTTTCAAACAAAATGGGATTGTTGTTGTTATGAAACCAGCTCAGAAAAAGATAGAAAATATAGATGAATTCCTTAGAATTCAGCATCTTCGAGGGGGCAACCTCCTTTACATTACACAAATGAATAATTCTTAGATGATACAAATGAAAATGCCTCATTTCTATATATAGGAGTCTAAGGGGCCATAATATAATCAGAGCCGACATAACAATAATAATGTAAGGGAACAATAATAACAATAGTGGGCTTCTATGGGGCACAATAGTAACAATATGGGCACTACATGGGTACATCAATATAATAAGGGGGTTGTACTAATAACAATAAGGTGTTACACTAGTAGTATAGGGGCCTAACATGCCCCTCTCCTTCAAAAAGTGTTGTCCTAAACGCTTGAGTAGTTCTTGATGCTTCTGTATAAAATTCTTGTCCTCCCATGTGGAATCTTCAGCGGGTAAGTTCTTCCACTTGATGAGATACTCTGAAATTGATCGATTTCATAGTTGTCGAGTTCTTGTTTCTGTGACTGCTCCAGGTTCCAATATGATTTTTCCTTCCTCTTCAATTTCTAGCAATATTGTTTGAATTGGGATCTTTTGCAACTTTTGAATAAGTGGCCATGCTTCTTCGTCCTTCTTCCATTCATCCCTTGCTTCATTTATCCAATCTGGTTGGATAATAGAAATAACACAAAACAATGCTTCCACATCCTCATCCTTTCTTGAGAGTGCATCTGCAACAAAAAATTTCTTCCCTTTTCTATAGATGATGTCAAAGTCATAACCCAACATATTTGTGACCCATTTTTCTATTCTTCTAAAGATAATATTTGTTCTAAAAAGTATTTAAGACTATCATGATCCATTTTTACCTTGAAGTGTCTTCCCATTGGATAAGGTCGCCATTTCTTAAGCGCATGTAGTATTTCCAACATTTCCTTCTCATAAATAGCTTGCTTGAGATGTAGCCGTAAAAATACCCAATCATCTACATCAAATGTTTTTTCACTGCGATGTTGATCTACTTGTTGTTTCATTCGATTCTACACCAAAGTGGTGTTATCCTTTAAAAGTTGGAGAACTTGTTGTTGATGCTCGATGTGATCTTTCACTGCTTGAACCTTTTTCTTCTTGATATGTCCTTCTATCTTGAGAGTTTGAGGAGTGGTAATTTCTTCCAATGCTTTACAAGATATGGTCGGATTCATTTCTTGATGCTCGATGTGATCTTTCACTTCTTGAGCATTTTTCTTCTTGATATGTCCTTCTATCTTGATAGTTTGAGGAGTGGTAATTCTGGCCAATGCATTACAAGATATGGTTGTATTCATTTCTTCTTTCTCGATGTGATATTTCACTTCTTGAACCTTTTTCTTCTTGATATGTCCTTCTATCTTGAGAGTTTCAGGAGTGGTAATTCTTGCCAATGCTTTACAAGATATGGTCAGATTCATTTCTTCTTTCTCTGGGGTTGGTTCCTGGTGTATATCCTCTTCTTTTGATGTTTATTGATCATTTTCTTCCTCCTCTTCATACTCTATGTAAAATAATTTCTTCTCGGCACACTTATGACCTTTAGTGCATCTGCTATCACAATTGTAACAAAGCCTTTTTTCTCTTTTTTCTTCCAATTGTTGTGGTGTAACCCTTGTAGGTTGTGGAAGGCTAAGAGAAACAACACTTCCATCTTTATAGTTGTGAGGGGTAGACTTTCTTGTTGCCATAATTTTACTTTCCACTATGTAACAAAGCCCTTTTACTCTTTCCAATTGTTGTGGTGTTTCTCTAAAGAAGGTGTTGCTCTTTGTATCCTCATAATGTGCTATCATTTCCTCCATGAAAATTGACCACGTAACAAGTTGTTTACGAGAAAAAAGCCCTTTATACCATAAAAATTGATCCGATTCTAAATATGAAGATGCAATACATACCTTTTGTAACAGTGGTACACCATGTAGATCAAAATATTGCTCCATCTGAAGTATCCAATTTACCGGATCCTTGCCATCAAACTTCCTCATATCGCCTTTTCTTGATTTTAGGAGCTCGATTTTGAAATGACTATAACTCTGTAATTTTGGTTCTTCCAGTTCTGAAATTGCGACCTGTAGTAGCCCTCTGTGTCCTCTTTCTAATGCCACCAGTTGGATCCAAATTGGATTCTCCAAGGAAGAGTTATGCCAAATCTCCCACGCTAACCTGATTATAGACTAGTTCAGTAGAGTGAACTTGTACGACGTACCACGTGTCACTGTTTCAACCTTTGGATCTAAAAAATGTATACAAGAAACTACATTCTGTCTTCGTTCTCCAACTTCTTACAAAATTTCAATCTGATGCTCAAAACAAAAGTTATGACTATTTTCCCCAAGTCACCTGTTTGGAATGTAATTTAGGAGTTTGCAAAAAGACCAACTTCCTCAGATCATATCTCCACAAATATTGTGCAAAAAGCTCTGAAATTCAGACCTGAGGTTTAGCGCGATTTTATCTCAAATGGGTTTTTTGTCACTTTTAAAACGTCGCAGAAAAACATTTATAGCGAAAATGCCACGATGACCTATTTGGAGCAGGGAAACCCTAAAATCCAAAGCTCTGATACCAAATGTTATGAAACCAGCTCAGAAAAAGATAGAAAATATAGATGAACGCCTTAGAATTCAGCCTCTTCGAGGGGGCAACCTCCTTTACATTACACAAATGAATAATTCTTAGATGATACAAATGAAAATACCTCCTTTCTATATATAGGAGTCTAAGGGGTCATAATATAATCAGAGCCAACCTAACAATAATAATGTAAGGGAACAATAATAACAATAGTGGACTTCTATGGGGCACAATAGTAACAATATGGGCACTACATGGGTACATCAATATAATAAGGGGGTTGTAATAATAACAATAAGGCGTTACACTAGTAGTATAGGAGCCTAACAGTTGTTGATAACCCCTTGTCTTTCAATTGGGACACTATGTCCATTACATTAAATAAAAGGTCTAATTTTCAGAGACAATTATTTCAAAAAATACAACGGCTTGCATTGATATCCAAATATATCATCATTATTCACTGGAACTGTTGCCAGTGCTCAAGCTACTTCCATGACTTGGGTTATGTGGACGAATGTTTTGTTGATTGCATCGATTGTTTTCCTCTTCTTGCTCATGTTCCATCTGCAAACTTAAAAATAAAGTGTAATGAGTGTATCTACATTGGTGAGAATAATGAAAATTGAAATAAATAATATACATCAATGTAAATCGAATAAAAATGTACCATAGCAAGAAGTGACTCATAAATTGTGCACATGGTTTCAAAACCAAGTCTCATGCCTTGTTGCAACAAGTCTTTTATTGGCGTAGTTCTATACTTTCTTTCCTGCATGTTTTAAACCGCATTATAAATCATAGATTTAATATAAAGGATATTTTTGTTCTATTAATTATAAACTCAAAGAAGTAAAACAACATAGATACTTACAAAATCCACAATTAATTTTTGATATGCCAACATATACTCAAAACCCTTATTTAACCCAATGTCAATCAATTCTTTCAATGGCTCTCTTTTGTATGTAAGCACCTATTTAAAGGCATTTAAGGATGGTTGTTGGAAAACAACTTAAAATATACAAAAATGAAACCTTAAGTTGTTATAAAGAAAATTTAACAATTACTCACAAACTTTGAAATCAACCATTTTCTTCCTTGTCGTCCTGTTTTATTTGTTGAATGAGTTCCATCTTGTTTTCTTTTCTACAAGAAAATACTTGAAAATTAAAATTTAATGCTAAATTATATATATATATATATATATATATATATATATATATATATATATATATACAAAATCAATCATGATTATATACACTTGATGCACATTATTATTAGATGGATCATCGTGTGATGCAATTAAGTCCATTTCTTTGACCAGCTCCCTATACACTTTTTTGGACATTCCTAATGGCGTGTTTCGCATATTAGCACGTTGATCATTTGGAATTTTCATAATCTTACTGAAAAAGATAATAAACTATTTTTATAATTATATATGAAAACTAAATATAACAAAATAGATATTAATAAATTAATGGTTTGTAATAATATATACATATAATTCTAAAAAATCATTTTATACAATTATGAATATTACCTTTTGAATGATTCTTTTTTGTTGGTGTATGTTTTTGTTATTGCAAGTCTAACATGTCTCATTGACCATTTCTCTATAAATGCATCGTGTAGTTTAGATATAATTTAGTTCTTAGAATTATTGGATTGATTTTTGTATTGTAAGTGGAAAGTATGTCTCTACATTCATTCCACTAGATCCATCATAGTTCTGTAAAAAAATTCCCCCCTTTCATTAACCTCTTGTACCACTCCAGATGAGCTAAGGATCAATTCATCGTCATTTACATGTTCTATAATTTTTATTTTCTTAGAAGGACATTGATCTTTTCATTCATTGTTGTTCCCTGTAGAACATTAACCATATATGAATTAATATATTGTTTGAAGTATGTTATCTAATATTCTTAAGTATATTATTAATGAAAATTCAAAAAAAAAACATATTGAATAATATTTTTTCATTCACTTGATTCATCCATTCCGCAATATTTCTATCTAGCTTTAACCTTCTTCTGCACTTAGATTAGAAATAATCTTATCAACTTTGTTCATTTGCGGCTCTGCATGACACACACCATTAACCAATACATATTAGTTAAACTTACATATAACTCAAACATATTAATTTTGTAAAGAATTTACAAAGACCCAACTTTCTCTGCTTTTTTTGATGTGCTACCATTGTGTCGATCAATATTTTTGTTACTAGAGACCTTATGAGACATTTTTTTATCAATATACAACCTGTAGCATTCAATATAGAAGTCATTAAATATATTTTTAAAATAAATCAAATAATTTTCAGCCAAAAAAGCTTTAGTAACCGGTGTGTTTAGAACATTAAACGCTCCGAGAGTTTAAGTTTAATTGTTCAACACCGTCATGGAAAAATAATGTTTAAAAATAGTTTTAAATTATTACAATGTGATTTGTAAGGATAAACGCGTTGGAATGATTTAACGGTGCTACTTGGAAGAGGTGTGTCAGTGCATTAGATTACATTGGGAGCAACGGTTAACAGACTAGATAAAATAAAGCGTTATAATGTGTCGGTGTGTTGTATTACACAGGGAGCACCGGTGTATTATATTACAGAGGGTGCACCATGAAACATATAACCATTTAAGAAAAAAATGGAGACGGCTGATAAGGTTTGGATCTAATTCAATAGTTAATTCCCTTACTTTACATGTCAAACGCCCTATATATAGTAAGTACATAAACCCATTAAATCTAAAATCCATAAATTGAAAAACCTTAATTGTGAAGTGGTAGAGGAAGTTAAACCCTAAGGTGAAATTTTGCAGGAAGAAGCAAGGGTTTAAGATAATTATTGAACTTTTTTGTTTTTTATTTGAGTTTTAATTAAATTTAAATAGGAAATCATATTGTAAAAAAAAATTACTAGTAAAATCTATAGCAATTTTTTTTATTATAAACGACTTTAATTTTTATTTTCTGAATTGTGAATAAATCTAACAAAAAATGTAAAATATTTTAACAATAAAATTTAAGATTTTTGCTATCTAGGGTTTTGAGTGAATCACCATAGCTTTCAACTTCTGATCTTTCAACGGATCCAAAATATTTTGCAGCTCCACAGTGCTCTCAGTTTGTCTCTCTTGCAAATGATCTCTCTTTTAATTAAAACATACAAAAATTGTAAACTTTTTTATTAGTAAAATAAACAATACAATTTAAAAAATTTACTACGCATGTTTTTCTCTGAATCACCATAACTTTCGGCTTCTGATCTTCTGAATAGTTCCGTTGCTCCAAAATATTTTGCTGCTCCAAAGTATTCTGCTACTACATAGTGCTCCTGGTATGTCTCTCTTGCAAATCACTCGCTTGAAATTTTGGGTAAAATAATGAAATGGTGAATAAATTTTTACTATTTAAAAGGATTTATGACATTAGATTTCAAAAAATCAATTGTCGCTCATTTTTTAAATTACAAAAAAAAATTACACTTCTTTTTTCAATTTCTCTACACATCGATGCATTCAATAGTCAGATGGCATTAGGAGGCAAGAGGCGAAAATGGCGACCTAGGGTTTAGAGCTGGTTTATGGTTTTTTCCTCGCTAGAAATCCATGGTGGGACAGGGCTTTCTCTGTCCCTGCACTACATCTCTTGGGCACTCAGGGGTTGGCCAACACCCAGCTTACTATGGTTTTTTAGTTTTTCCTGTTCCATTTTGTTTTGGCATTTCTGGGGTTCTTTGGGTATAGCCTTCCTGTTTTACTCGCCAAAGAGCTTAACCTTTTCCCTTCGTTTTTTCCTACTCAATCCGTGGTTTCTTCGGGCTCCTCCTTATCCGCAGGCAATTTACGTTCTAGGTAATTTAACCTTTGTTTCCCCTAGATGGTTTCTAGTCCCCCACCGACTTTCCCTCTGGCAGCTGTCATCCTGTTTCTAGGCGGTTATGGAGGCAAACGTTTTCTCCGCGGCTTCTTCGGAACAGATGTCGATTTGGTCTCAGACCGGAACCTCTGTGGACGATTTCCTCACCTACGAGCATGAACTAGCTTCTGAAGTGGAAACCCTACCCCCTCTCTCTTAGCAGCTCAATCCCTCCATCTCGGTTGCTCCTAAAGCTGCGGCGATTCGTGATTTCATGGGACCTTTTCCGCCTAGGGATCCCTTCTCACACGTTTGGGGCGGTAGCGAGACTGTTTCCCAGGCTCTTCAGCCAGGCACATGACCTCTTCCGGAGGGGTATGCACTGAACAAACCCTCGGTCGAGACCCTAATTGCATCTAACAACAGCGCACCGTTTCCTTCAGCGCCTCCTGACCAGGGAACCCCCCCACAAGGAAATTTCACGAATATTGGCATCATTTCAAGGTTCTTTGACAATTTACATGATAAAGGTCCTTTGCCGGAGAAAGAACAGACAACATTTGTGGCTGGCCCGGAGGATAGAGCGGCGGCAGCCCCGAACAAGATTTCTTCAGGGCCTTCAAAGAGGAAGAAACGCCTACCCCTGTGCAACAACGAGCTCTTCTTGAAACTTGCCGAAGACACACCTTTCAGTGAGGCAATGGACTCGGCTGAAAAGGTTCTAGTTGGACGGGTTAGGGGTAGGCACTATAGTGTCGAACGGTTGCAGAAGTGGACGATGGAGGTCTGGGGACATCACCTGTCGGAACCCCCCCGAGTACAAACATTTGTGAGGGGTTGGTTTGCTCTCCGTTTCAAGACCATTGCCCAAACTAATTGGGTCCTCACAACGATTTGGCACATTGACCAGGCACCAGTCCTCCTTCGCAGATGGACTCCGATGTTCGACCCTGAGACTGAAAAGGAAGGGACTGGTCCGGTTTGGGTTCGACTACCGGGTCTTCTTGTACATTTCTGGTCGGAGCAGATTTTCAGACAGATTGGGGATGCCATGGGCACGTTCATTACATATGACGAATCATACCTCTCTACAGGGAAAATGGCTTATGCCAGAATCTTAGTTCACTTGGACCTCTCTGGTGGACTCCCGGAATTCATCAACATTCAATGGAGGGACTCGTCTCGGAGACAAATGCTGGATTATGAAGGGGTTCCCTTCAGGTGCAGACGCTACCACAAGGTGGGGCACCTTTTCAAAGATTGCCCACTGAACAAGTGGAATAACAGGCACTCAGAGAGGTATTTGCCCCAGATTTCACCGGTTCAGGATGCTCTCTCACAGGGAGCCCCCGCCAGAGATGGTTTGCCTCGTGCCACCGATGATTTCCATCGCATATCCACTCCTCTCTCTAGGGGCACTGGCACTTTTTCGAGTCAGGTTATGCATTCAGCGGAGCTGGTTGAAAACACTCTGAGGAAGCATGGTCGCCCGCCACTTCGCCCACCTCCTCCGGCTCCTGGTTCAGCAAGGACAGCCTCGGGTGACTCCTTATCTTCGGGTATGCTTTCCTCTCCCTTACTCGCCTCAAATTGCTTTTCTGATATTCATAAGATAATATCCGAACAGTCTTTGAGTTTGGGTTCTAATGTAAATCTGGAGACCCCTGTTCCTTGCAATTGTGCCATCTCCCCTCCCCTCACCGCTTTAGCCCCCACGCCCCCTGTCCTACTTGATTCCTCCCCCCCGTTGACCACGATCTCTTTGGTGGAGTCTTCTGCCCCTCGATACCTCACCCGGTCTCACTCGAGGCTTTCGTCTATGGACCAGGTTGGACTAGACATCCTCCACCCTCCCCCGGCTACCAAATCCTCCCGAGGTTGTCCTTTTGATATTAAAATTGCACAAGCCCAAGTGGATGTTGACATTGCTGTGGGAAAGCAATCCACTATCACTGGGTTCTTAGAGCAAGAATAGCCCTGCCTGAACCCCCTCCAAAAAACTAGCACTCCGTCAGCTCCTCTCTGCCGACTCTTTGGATATCATTTTCCTCCAGGAGACTTTGGGACTTGCCAGTGATATTGCGAGAACCCTGGAACCTTTTCTTCCGGGCTGGAGTTTTACATGTTTGGATGCACTTGGCTGATCTGGAGGTCTATTGTTAGGCACAAATAATCGATCTATTAAAGTGACCAGCTGCTGGGGTGGGAGAGGTTTTATTGGGGTCGATGTTCACTCTACAGAGTTGGGGACCTCTTTCAGAATTGCCAATATTTACGGTCCCTGCCTAAATCGCCCTGTTTTCTGGGAACACCTTCTAGATTCGGAGATATTCTCTGCAAGCAACCTGATTGTAGGTGGGGATATAAATTTTTCCATTGGTTTTGCTGAATCTTGGGGTCAACGGGCACAATCGGACCCTCTCTCAGACTACTTCTCGTCTATCCTGGAACTCCACCATCTGATAGACATCCCTGTTGTGAAATTACAGGCCACTTGGAGAATAATCGGGTGGGGGGTAGTGGCCTTGCTAGGAGGTTGGATCGTTCCTTGGTGAAGGAACAGATCATGGATTTGGGCCACATTGTTAGATAATGGGTGGGTACCAGAGGGCTCTCGGATCACCTACCAATCTACATGGAGATAGGACGTGGAAGCGAAAAGTCGAAGGGTCCTTTTAAGTTCAGTACTACCTGGCTAAGGGATGCTTCTTATATCAGCATGGTCACAGATTTTTGGAAATCAAACCCTCCAGGGGTTGGAAGCTCAGTTACGACTGGTTTTATCAATAACTTAATAGAGCTGAGGAAATTGTCTAAATTGGGCCCATCATAAAAGACTACAGGATGACCATTCATTGGCACAAATTGAGAAAGACCTGGAGTTTTTTGAAAAAGATCAAGGGGGTCTTTATAGATCGGAGGAGCACAAGAATCATATCACATCTATAGAAATTTTGAATAATAAACACTTATTCACAGAGATTATCTCGATCATACACTATTACGGAATACATACACAATACATAATCTCCTCTACGTTGATCATCAATTTAGCAGCATTAAAAACAATGAAACATCAATCGCATGCACACATTAACACAGTATGTATCCCGGGGAAAGCTTACAGCTGAAAACCCCACACTATCTGTATATTAATGATTGAGAACATGTAACATTACACAGTATAATACTCCTCACAAGTACTCAGTACTATCTCCACCTGTTACACAAAATACAGCTCAAATCTGATCTCCAAATCTCCTCCGATGCTTGCCTACCTCCACTGCACAATCCTACAAGAGAATGAATGAATCCAAACTCGTTCCAAGTTCTATTTGCCTTGGAAAAATCACTCACACTGGAAATCACGTGAGCACAGGCTATTCTACTGGGCATATGCTGTGCAATACTCATTGGCATACTCAATACTTTGCTTGTGCAAATTCTCATGCACAACTATAGTCACAACTGATAGCAATCTCAACCTCTAACACCTGTCCTTATTGAACTGTACATGCATTGAGTTAACTGATGTATTCTTCAGTTCCATTATGAGTTAATAATTAGTGAATTAATTAATAACTAATTCACACAACTCATCACTTAGTCTATTGGCCAGTTATACTAAATACAACTAGTTCAACTAAGTCAAACTGAACACAACTCCATTAACTGCTCATCCAACTCCACAGAACTCACATGCATGAGTTCTAACTGATGCCATGCATGCAATAGCTCAACTGACTCATAAGAAAAGCGTATTTCCTTCTGACAACTGCATTTGCCACATCTGTAGCTCAAACTTAAGTGCTCCAAGAGGATAAGATAAAGTTTATAGTCTAAATATTACTATGAGACAATAATATTTGACTTTTCTATTTTTGACTAGTAGTCTAAAAATAGACTCTGATCACTCCTGCTGTGATCCAAAAATAGAAGTCCATCTATTTTTCCCAACATGACCAATCATCCATAAACAGCATCCTGCAACTCATAGACCATGATCCATATGTCTAAAAATAGACTTTGCGCCAAAACTTGCCTGCGAGACCACTTAGTGAAGGCGACTCCTTTCCACTAAGCTCCATCATCTTGTTGCATTCTCAACAAGCATTTCTTGTTGCACACTTTTCAACACTCCCTCTCAACAAGAAAGGCTTCCTCTCAAACCCGATCCTGTAACTCTGGAATGTTCTGCATGCAACACATCTGCCCAGTCCACTTTTCTCCAACAACACTTGGAACAAAAACACTCCCAACTGACCTCTCTGTTGGGCTAGGAACATACTCTGATGTTGAAGCTCTACCTGCTGCTGACAAGTGCTCCCTCTCTGACATCTGCGCTACTGCAACATCTCCATGCATATTGCACCATTGCACACCTCTCTGTGCCACCTAGCACTGTGCAAAACACTTGTGCCTCTCACATTGCTGCAGCCTGAATGCTATGCACTGTCCTAGGATTCCCTACACTATCGCTCTCTCTGCCGCTCCATCCGCATCTGTCTCTACCAAATCAATCGGTTCCTGCTACTCCACATCGGGCTCCCATAGCAAGGTCTCATCCAAGAGGTTGGGTACCTCAAGGATCTTGCCCCTCCTCCTTGGGACGATCAATCCACATCACCCCACCTCCTACCTGGAGGTATGGCTGCATACGATCCCTCAGCCCACCTGGCTCGAAGTTTCCCCCTACTGGAGGTCTCTGCATGAGTATATGTCTCTACTCAATCTCCTCTCAGCTTCCCTTGTTGTGGCTGCTCCACAACCTCCTGAAGCTGATGCACCAATCGTGGCTCCTCCACAATCGTCTGAGACTTCTTCTGGCTCTGCATGTTGAGAGGTAATATACCCTCCCTCTCAACCACCAAGTCTCCATCAGTTTCCTTGCTGCTCAAGGCTTTGCATGCATCTTGAACCTCAAGAGCATACAGGTTCTTGACTTGTGAACCAATCTGCTTCACCTGTCTAGTGATGATGTGTCTAAGGAAAACCTTTCCCTTACTGAAGACTACATCATAGCCTCTGTCTTCCAGCATCGCGATCGACACCAAGTTTCTCTTCAGTCCTGGTACATACTTGACATCGGTCAAGGTAAGGCGAGCTCCATGCTCCCTCTGAAAAATAACCATGCCTACACCTGAGACACTATACTTCTCATCATTACCCATCCCTATGAGTATCTGGAGATCTTTCTCCTCCAAAGTACTGAACAAACTTTTGTCACCGGTCATGTGGAAAGAAGCTCCATTGTCAAGAAACCAACCACTTCCCACCATGGATGAAACCATGCATGCGAAGAGTGTGAATTCCAACTCAAACTGTGAAGCAAGTGAGGCTGCCTCACCTTCAGATCCTTCCCTGGATCCCTTCTTGGACTTCTTCTTTGGGCAATTAGTAGCATAATGGCCCGACTCATGACAACGAAAGCATCGCACCTTCAACTTGTCAACCTTCTTCGCATCATTGGAAGAACTGGATTCGGAAAGAGAAACCTTCCCCTTCCCCTTCTTCGCCTTACTCGCTAAGGCACAGTTCTCCTCATCATGCATAGATGAAGAACTGTCTCTGGTGCGCTGTCTAATCTCCTCTTGCACAAGATCCGACCAAAGTCTCTCCCATCCTAGCAATTTCTCCCTTCCATTCACCGAGTCCTAGTAGCTATTCCAACTCTTAGGAAAGCCAAGGAGTGCTAGACTCACCATATCCTCATCCTCAATAGTTACCCCCACACTTCCCAGCTCATCCCGGCATTGGGTGAACTTCGTGAGATACTGGGGCATACTGTCTCCATTCTCACACCTAATGTTTCTGAGTTTATCCTTGAGCGCCAACTTCCTTTGGTCGCTCTTGCTTTGGAATAAGTATGTCAACGTTTTCCACATCAAATATGGAGAAGCCTTTCCATGGAGGCTGGACACAATGTGATCCCTCACACCCTCCAACAGAATCCTTCGACACTTTGTTGTCTTCATTTGCCAATCCCCAACTTGAGCAGCATCAGTAGGTTTTGGGACATCCGCATCTATGAACTCCTTCAACCCATTATCATCTAACACCGCCTCCATCCTGTCCTTCCATGCAATATAATTCGAGCTGCCCTCAAGGGCATACTCCAATTGCAATCCGTTGAAAGACATTTCAACTTTGACACCAAGAAAACACTGCTACAAATTCGAATTCCACCAGCTCAAAAAACTCAACCGCTTCTGATCTAAAATTCGTGAGAACAAAGTATTTCTTGTACAGAGATCGACTGTATGGGCATTCACCGGATATCTCACCTTCCAAAAGAAGGATGAATCCAAAGGCTACCTGGCCCGATCACAGACTCTGCCTGAAGAAATAAAATGTAAACACTTTCTGAATAATAGATCTGATGATCAATACAGCACAGATATCATGTAGAACCTCTTCTACAAATCAGCTTGCTCCGATACCATGTAGAAATTTTGAATAATAAACACTTATTCATAGAGATTATCCCGATCATACACTATTGCGGAATACATGCACAATACATAATTTCCTCTACGTTGATCATCAATTTAGCAGCATTAAAAACAATGAAACATCAATCGCATGCACAAATTAACATAGTATGTATCCTGGGGAAAGCTTACAGCTGAAAACCCCACACTATCTGTATATTAATGATTGATAACATGTAACATTACATAGTACAATACTCCTCACAAGTACTCAGTACTATCTCCACCTGTTACACACAATACAGCTCAGATCTGATCTCCAAATCTCCTCCGCTGCTTGCCTGCCTCCACTGCACAATCCTGCAAGAGAATGAATGAATCCAAACTCGTTCCAAGTTCAAATTACCTTGGAAAAATCACTCACACTGGAAATCACATGAGCACAGGCTATTCTATTGGGCATATGTTGTGCAATACTCATTGGCATACTCAATACGTTGCTTGTGCAAAATCTCATGCACAACTATAGTCACAACTGATAGCAATCTCAACCTCTAAAACCTGTCCCTGTTGAACTGTACATGCACTAAGTTAACTGATGTATTCTTCAGTTGCATTATGAGTTAATAATTAGTGAATTAATTAATAACTAATTCACACAACTCATCACTTAGTCTATTGGCTAGTTAGACTAAATACAACTAGTTCAACTAAGTCAAACTGAACACAACTCCATTAACTGCTCATCCAACTCCACAGAACTCACATGCATGAGTTCTAACTGATGTCATGCATGCAATAGCTCAACTGACTCATAAGAAAAGTGTATTTCCTTCTGACAGCTGCATGTGCCACATCTGTAGCTCAAACTGAAGTGCTCCAAGAGGATAAGATAAAGTTTATAGTCTAAATATTATTATGAGACAATAATATTTGGTTGTTTCTATTTTTAGCCTGGCAGTCTAAAAATATACTCTGAACACTCCTGCTGTGATCCAAAAATAGAAGTCCATCTATTTTTCCCAACATGACCAATCATCCATAAACAGCATCCTGCAACTCATAAACCATGATCCATATGTCTAAAAATAGACTTTGCGCCAAAACTTACCTGCGGGACCACTTAGTGAAGGCGACTCCTTTCCACTAAGCTCCATCATCATGTTGCATTCTCAACAAGCATTTCTTGTTGCACACTTTTCAACAACATCCATTTTCTCGGCTCGTGGTAAACTCCTAAAAGATAAAGAAGACAAATGGTGATTAAGGAGCAGGGCCATCTGGATTCAAGAAGGTGATGCTAATTCTAAATTCTTTCATAAATTTGCTAACGGGAGGAAAGTTGTCAATACAATCTAGCAAATGCAAGATGATCAAGGAAGGACATCACATACTTCCCCCCAGCTCACTGCTCTCGCTACCTCCCATTTTAAACATGCCTACAGGGACCTAGGGGAGACTAACTTAGCTAAGATTATCAGGGTTGCACATCGCTTCCCTCAATTCGTGGATCGGGATGAAGAGGAGGTTCTGATTCAGGAGGTCACTCTAGGGGAACTGGAGGATACCATGAAGGGTTTCAGCAAGGACAAAAGCCCTGGTCCTGATGGATGGACCATCGAATTTTACCTGGCTTTTTTTGATTTGATTGGACAGGATCTGCTCAGAGTGGTGGAGGAGTCTAGGGTTTCGGGTCGGATGGAAGCTGCCATCTCATCCACTTTCATTGCTCTGATCCCGAAGGCAGACAACCCGTCCACTTTTGCTGATTTTCGCCCTATTTCGCTTTGTAACTGTCTGTATAAGATTATTGCTAAAATTATTGCTAACAGATTAAAGCCCATTTTATCTAAACATATCTTGCCTGAACAATTTGCTTTCCTAAAGGATAGACAAATACATGAAGCGATTGGAACGGCTCAGGAGGTATTACACTCTCTTCACAGCAGGAAGGGCAAAGGTATGATAATGAAGGTGGATTTATCTAAAGCTTTTGACTGGGTGAACTAGTTATATCTGAGAATGCTGCTTACTCACCTTGGTTTCCCTTTCATTTTCATTAAATGGATTATGGGATGTATTATTAACATTCCTTTCAGTGTTTTGGTCAACGGGAGTGCATCCCCTTTCTTCTTGTCGACTCGTGGCCTTAGACAGGGGTGTCCTCTCTCCCCTCTACTATTCCTCTTAATCATGGAAGGCCTTGGTCGGTTAATTACAGAGGAGCATCGGAGAGGTAGATTTTCTGGCATTAAGATCATCGATGGCTGCACGCTCACCCACTTACTTTTTGTGGATGATGTGCTGATTTTTCTCAATGGCAGTGTGGGGGACATAACCTCGCTCAGAGATATATTTTCCTCATTTCAACAGACCACTGGTATGATCATCAATGAAGGAAAATCTTCTTTGACGATTGCGACCTGCACTCAGCATGAAATACATTACGCGCTCCACAGATTTAATTTTACTTTGCTGGCTCTGGAGGAGGGGCTGAAATACTTGGGATATAAGCTAAAGCCGATTGGTTATAAGATTGCAGACTGGACTTGGCTCATTGCTAAGTTGGAAAAGCGGCTAAATACTTGGTACTTAAGATTCTTATCCCATGCAAGCCGCCTGACTCTCATCAAGAGTGTTCTCGAAGCAACTCTGGTTTATTGGATGTCACTAGCCTGGATCCCCAGAGGTATTCTGGCAAGAATTCAAAATCTTTGCTACATATTCTTATGGAGGGGCAATCAGCCAGGAAGAATTTTTGCTTGGGTCAAATGGGATGCTCTCACCCTTCCAAAAAAATGGGGCGGTTGGGGGATCAAAAAGCTTGATGATTTCTCCTCAGCCTTGGCTACTAAACTTGGTTGGCAGTTGGTTGTTTCGGACAGCCTTTGGACTAGAGTAACCTACTCGAAATATATCGCCCCTGCTCATGTTCTGGAATGGATTAGAAGACCGGCTAGGCTCTGCTCTGGCATTTCAATCATCTGGAAGGTTGTCCTGAAGGCCTTG
This sequence comes from Pinus tabuliformis, assembly GCA_031772625.1. Classification (NCBI taxonomy): domain Eukaryota; kingdom Viridiplantae; phylum Streptophyta; class Pinopsida; order Pinales; family Pinaceae; genus Pinus; species Pinus tabuliformis. The sequence continues at coordinate 819,651,873 of CM062814.1, forward strand.
GATCCCATTCGTGCGGGCATCACACGGAGAATAAAATCTGGGAAAAAGGTTCGCATTGGCATTGACCCGTGGATTGGCTGCGGCAATATGCACAGACTACCGGCCAAACTCTTATTGTACCTAAGGGAGCAGCATATCACCCATCTTGAACACATAGCTGATGATTTTAACACCTCGTTTCTTCAACAGGCTTGGAAATCTGATCTTCACCTCAACATTCCCCATCCCTAGCAGCAGCACTGGCCAGACTATATACAAGCCCTGCTAGAGGCTCATATCAGGCTGACAGAGGGTGATGATGAGATCATCTGGGTGCCGGCAAAATCAGGGCGATACACTCCGAAGGCGGGTTACACTGTTCTGGCGGAGCTGCGTAAGCCCCCCATGCTACAAAAGTGGTGGAAACACCTCTGGAAACTCAAGGCGCCTCCTCGTTTGAGACTTTAATGTGGTGCATCCTTCGTAATAGAATTCCTACGGGGGAAAACCTGATGAAGCGTTCCTTCTTGGGCCCTCACTAGTGTCATTTCTGCAATAGGGACGGTGAATCTGCTTCCCACATCTTTGTAAATTGCCTGATCATCCGCCACTTTTGGAACCTTGTCTCATCTGTCATTCCTTCCCCTTATACCTGGCTTCCAGGCACCCTGGACGCGGCCTGGATCGATTGGTATTCTTCTGTTTCTCCCTCCAAATTGAGGAATCTCCCCTTATTATTCTGTTGGGCTGTCTAGATTGCCCGTAATCATCTCATCTTTCATAATTCCCCTCCTTGGTGGCCTAGTTTGGCTGCCTTGATCAAAGCTGACTTCGACCTCATCCCGGATGACCCCCCTATTTCTCGTCCCCGCACCATCTCTCCTGAACTGATTGATCCTACCCGACCCTAGGCTTTCTTTGACGGGGCCGCACAAGAAGTTGGGTGTGGGAGAGGGGCTATCCTTCACCTTTCTGAGCGGCACTCCTTCAAGCTATCCATGGGTCTGCGGGGGGGAAGAAATAATTTTGTCGAACTCTCTACAGCCTATTTCATCATCCGATTTGCATCAGAGAAGAACTGCCATGCTCTTCAACTGTTTGGTGACTCAATGATTGTCTGCGACTGGCTGAATAAGCGTTCCTGTTGCTGGTCTTTTTCATTAAGACACATACTTGATGAAGCTTTAAGACTGATCTCCAATTTTGACTCCTTCTCATGCAATCACATCTACAGGGAGCGGAACTCCGAGGCTGACCGCCTTTCCAAAGAAGGCGCGAACAAGGGGCAAGGCATCTGGCTGATTACGGAGCTGATCGATGGAGCTAGTTACCAGTACTATCATAGACCATTTATGGACATAATGGTCTAATTTTTGGACAGTTTCTTTATCAGATTATGTACATATTTTTCTTTACTGTTTATGTATTGTTCAGTGGCGAATATGATTGGCACTATTACTTTTTTGGTATTATCCCCCTGCGTGGACCAGATAATACATATTCTGACTGTTTATGATACTTTCTATGAACTCCTCCCGGACTATGTTGGGTCTACTACCCAGATATTTTTCGGTAGTAGTTTTTGATATTTTCATCTTTGCTTTTGATCGATGAAAATATTGGCATATGCATATGCATCTACAAAATGTAATTTCTTCCATAAATGAAATTATGAATTTTTCCATGGAAAAAAAATAAAAATAAATAAAAATAAAAAATTCAATAGTCAAGTGCACCGATGCGTTTATAAAAAAAAATGCACCGGTATTCCCGAGGCGCCAATTTTTTTTAACGCATCAACATGTTACATTTTATTTTATTTTTCGAAATCCCGAAATGGTGTGATTATTTTTTTTAACGCAATGGTGTGGTTTCTATTTAAAAGCATTAGTGCTCAGATTGTTATATGAGCATCAAGTTTGTTGAATTCATTTTTAATTTTTAAATCAGGAAATAGGTGTGTAGTGGTGCTTTTTTTTAATGCATCAGTGTGTTTTTGTAGAAGAGCATCGATATGATAGCATTTTTTTTTGGAATGTCGGAAACCAATGCGGGTATTATTTGAACGCCCTGGTGTTGTTAATGTTTTAAATGCATCAGTGTTCTTTGTTCTCATAAGTGCACCATTTTGGTTTAAAAGTTATCTAAAATTTTAATTTCACATAAAATGGCATATTAATCTCAAATTATCCTTTAGAATGCATCCACATGAATTACAGTAGTTCATAGTATACATTTTCATCTTAAAGTCGTCATATTCTTGAAAAATGGTTTCAAAACAATATTGAAATTCATATTGTGGTTATATGGTTATTGAGATTAATTTTGGATATTCACACAAAATTTTATTTCAGATGTTTCTCAAATGCAGGGGAAAAATCTCAATAATATCAAATGGTCAATTCTTTAAATTCTAGCTCGTTTCATATTGTTGATCAAAGTCCTTCATGGAGTTCTCCCTTTCCATCTCCAGTAAGTTCAAGTTTTATTTATATTTTGATTATCTAATTGAATTTATTTATTTGAATCCGTGTCAATTTGAATAAAAGTGTATCCAAATTTGCAAGAACATGATTCAAAATCGAGTTCAGATGCAGAATATATTACTCTATATTTGCAAAAAATGTTGGAAGCTCTTATCAGGAGCCGCATATTGCAAGCAATTGGTAGATGAAAATGGAAAGCCTCTTCACCCTGCCAATTGGAACATGGCATCTTCCAGTCGCAATCCTAGATCAACGATGGTAATAATTGTTTGGTATAATGTAATTTCAACAAACTAATTGCATTGACATGCTTACTAATATCATTGATATTGTACTAATGACGTTCAATATTTTTTGAAATTAGGATTCTATTGATGATGAGTGACCTAGTTACCATCTTCCAGAGCACCCCACTACAATGTCAACTCGAGAGAAGGTTGCATTAAGAGCAAGAATCAGAGAGGAAGCATACAAAGAATGGTTGAATCAACCACCTATTCAATTCCCACTACGTCCAAATTCACCAATTAGGAATGACTACAGCAATAGTAGTTCTTCATCACAAGTTGGCAATGGAGGCAATCAAATGGAGGTTGGTATGGATGATTACTTACGAGATACGATTTTCATAGAGGCAATGTTGTTAGATTCATTATAAAACAATGAGATAGGGGATGATTCTCATATCACTGATACCTTATTCGAAAGCCTAAAATTTGCTTCCACCACCCTTCTCTTTGGACCTGGAGGCAAGTCAAAGTCTACTCATTTGGGGAAAACGATGTTGTTGTACCTGAAATCAATTTTTGGCATGTCAAATGCATGTTTCTTGGAAATATTGAGGTAATTGACTTGCATGATCGATCGAATTCCTTGTATTTTGTGACACAATAAAATTTATAAATGGTCGATTTTATGAATGTTAAATATTGACATTGTGCAATTATATTCCCCGCCAACAGTAGGATATTCAAAGACAAGGTTCTTTTGAGTGATAATGTCTTATCGGGTAGTTCCGAAGAGGAAAAGCAGTTGTTGAAAATATTGAAATTGAAGCCATCAACAAATTCATTATCTAGAATATAGCAGCGACACAACTGTGGGTTGCATTTTATGAAGAGAAGATGAGGAAATGGGACAGTGACAGGAAATAATTCAAATGGTTGAATGGTAGAAGTGTGCCTTATCTTAATAATTTAAAAGAAAATATGTCAATGACATGCCCTAACATTTGGGTTGTTAAAGCATCTGGTCGTTACCTGTGTGCTGAAGAGTATGTGCTAAACATAGGGATTGGGTGCAACAACTCGGTAATTATATTCTCTTTCTATACAATTTTAAATTCATACTACACCTTTGAATTGTAACATCTATATATTTTTTTATTTTTAATTATGTTCGGGTTATTAGACACATTACACTGTTTATTTTTCACTTTTTTATAGGTGTATTTGTACCCATCTATGTGGGCATATGGACATAATTTTCAAATGGAGGATGTCGATGATGGATGCATGACACAAGACTATGGAGTGGAAGTCGAGTTCGACCAATCTAGTCGTGTTAGGCACTATGATCAAAACCTAATGCATGGGACATTAGGTTACGTTGAAAAGCTACAAGAGATCATTTAAGTGGACTTCTCTTCGTTCCAATGTGTTATTTTTAGGTGCAATTGGTTGGACACCTTTGATCAGAATAATTTAAAGGAAGATCGTGATAGTGGGCTGATATCAATCAACTCTAGAAAGATATGACATGAAGCTAGGGAGCCTTATGTTTTCCCAAAACACTAAAACTAGGTGTTTTTTTACCCAGATGTGTTGGATAGGGATTGGTAGTTCATAATAAGACACGCCACTTGATCAAAACATATTTTTGAGAACAATAGTGTTATCATGCCAAGCGAGGAAGATAATCTGGGTGATGACAATGTAGAGTGATATGTACTTGTGCTATTTCATCATTTATACTATTGTTGTATGTTTTTGTTGATTAGCTAGGAGAAATATGAAAAACATGAATTTTAGTGACCATCTCGTGATAAGTATGTGGAAAAAATAATAATTCCGGAGTTGTTCATTAAGATATAATCAAATATATTATTTTTCAAAAGTTTAAATCTAATTTATTATCATTTTTGTAATATTTCACTCATATTTATTATTAAAAAGAGTTAAATTTAAACTAATAACTTCACATGAAGCCTTATTATTAGGAAATATCCAACTACAAGTAACTTCACATGATCCTCATCTTTAGAGAGAGAAATTTCTAATTTAAATTGGTAAGAGTTGCAATAAATTTTAAATTTAAATTGTTTGAAAATCTCATAACTTTAGCAATAAATTAAATTTTATAAAAATAGAATTTTTTAAGTTATATCAAATCTAAGTTAATTGCGTAGAGAAGCGCTCTACAACTCAACATGGAAGAGATGTTTTCATGTAACGTTACATTTAAAAAAATAAAATAATAATTTAAATTAACAAATTAACAAATAGTAATAACAAAAGAAATTAATGTCGGCCATATTTACAATACTTCAATTTACACCTTAAACTTATATAAATTTATGTAGATATATAAAGTAACCGAAAGTAAAAAAAAAAACAAAAGAAATTAATGTCGGCCATAATTACAATACTTCAATTTACACCTTAAATTTATATAACTTTATATAGATATATAAAGTAACCGCAAAATATATATATATATATATATATATAATTAAAAAATAAATAAATATTTGTTTTTATTATGATGAAGAAAAGTAATGATTAAAAATATAATTTACTTTTTACTACAAGGAAGAAATGTAATTTTTTCACGTGACAAGAAATAGTATTATTGATATTACATTATGTGTAATTCATTCTATGTTCCATTTACATGTGATATTTAAAACAAAAATATATTTATAAGAAAAAGTATTTTACATAACAACCATAAGTAAAATATTTCAATGTTCATATTAAATAACATAATTTTATAGATACTTTATATAGAAAAAAGTAAAGTAATTTAAATTGAAAATTTTCTTATATTTTCACTTTAGTGAGAAAGATTGAGAAAATTATTATTCCATTAAAAGTTTCTTTTTAATTCAATATATGAGGGATATTTGTAAATTTTTCAATGTTTAATATGGATTTGACATGTAATATTTTACAAAATATTAATAATAAAAATAATTAAATGTATACATATAGGAAATATTATGAGGGGGCATATTTTAACATTCTAATGTGGAAAACGTGAATTATAAATAAAATATTTCAATTTCAACTACATATATTATAGCAGCCTAAATCCATATCAACCTAATTTTACAATTATAGTTTCAACCATACTAAACTTTGTAATTTATAAAAATATATTTGCATTTTTTTAAAGTCGGTTTGCATGTAATTTCATATAGAAAAGTTTGATATAAGTTCACCAATACATAATCTATGATAAATATTATTTCATAAAAATAAGCATCATGATGATAACCATCTAACAATCATAAACATCATCTAATATACACATTCAAATTCACTACTATCATCTAATTATACGCACCTATAACACATATAAACGTCATTAGCTAGCACACAAATCTAATAATCTAACAGGGCATCATCATCGTGATCACATCTAACAAATCACAAACATTCTAATCTAACATCATCACCACACACATCCTCAAATTAATATAACACCATATATATATATATATATATATATATATATATATATATATATATAAGCGAAATAAGTGCAAACAAATATCCAATAAAACAGACGTAGTGTCAGGCTAGTTTGCAGTAGAAAACAATGGATGGTTAATTATTGCATGATCAATGTCTGTCGAACTCAGTTGAGGTGGAGGAGGAGGTGGTTGGTTTGCATGAGTAGAAGATGATGGATGGTCATCTAAGTTTGTGCCCTCAACACGATCTGGTGAACTCTGAGTTAGAAGAGGAGGTGGTTGGTCTATTATGTCAGGAGAAACATGAGGCACATCCTCTAGCTCTGACATCTCGTCATCATGCAACTGAGAAGGTGTACTGCCATATGGACCATTGACACCATGACAACCATGATCTAATGGGGTGGTACTACCAAAAGCATCATTATCGCCACCCTCATCATCATCATCATCATCATCATCACCCACATCTGATGTATTTGATGTTGCATGATGCTGGACTACGTTCCTCATCATTTTCAATACCCTACTAGCTCTGATAATATTCTGCATAAGAGACATCATCTGTTGCATATAGTCCCTGTACAGACCCACAAAACTAGGATCCGTGATGATATCTCAAGCCCTCGCAGGGTTGACTCCCGCATCAAACAAAACCCTAGCTAATCCGTTGCAGTACTCCATATGAACTCACAAACTAGCCCTATAGCCTCATACGCCCATGCCCCCCTAAAGATGTGCCTCGCCCTCTTGGGCCTCACCCATCTGCTCATCTCCTCCGACATCTGGTGGGGGAGGAGGCATATCCCCATCAAATGTGGCAATGTCTACAAAATATATAGTACAGAAAAATAATTAGACAATTTCATTAAACAATTTAATAAAATAATTTAAAGAACGTGTTAGAATAATTTTTATTCTAATTCATTAAAATAAGAAAATTAAACTAGATTAATTCAAATAAAACATTAATAGTACCTCTATCATTTGGAGACTCAGCCATTGTGAAGAAGATGTTGAGACACCTTATCCAATCAATCCCTGCGTATGGAAACACCAATGTGAATAATGCATGGTCAACCTCACTACCTAGTAGCACCAGTGCCTCGGGAGAAATCTTGGCTAGAAACTCCAACAAGCCCCTTTTGGGTATCATCTACCCCCACATGTGCATCTGAACCTTAGTGATCAACCTAGGACGGTAACAGTCAAATGTAGGCCTCATCTCTGGAAACCTCTCAAAAAATAAACAAAAAAACTCAAAAGTGAAAGGGAAGGTCTCCCTCCCATGTCTCAATGCATGAAATCTATATAAAGCCATGAAAAACTACCTCAAAAAAATGGCAGACCATCTAATACAATGCGGCATCTGAATCAAAGAATCAATATAATAAAAAAGAAGGCAACGGATGCACTTCCCGTCACTACTAGAGTGTGAAATGGTCGTGACTAATAACAAGTGGCACCTAACCTCCTCTGCAAAAAAAGAAGAAATCTTTATCTATCTACCATGGACCTGAAAATCTGATGGACAAACTGCATGAGGCTTGACATATCTTTGAGTGTATGCAATCTGACTCTTAACTGCAACATCATGGGGGACATCAGGGAACTAGGGAAAATCCTCCCCTCTCCTGGATAAGCTAGAGTTAAATTATATGTCCTCCTCAGTGGCCCTATACCATGTCGTAGGACCAACACAAAAAGCTTGCTTCTGGGCACTCCATCGGTAGATAAGATGTGCCAATAAAACAGAGTGCACCTTCAAGGATGTAGCCTCCTCATAGTACTTTAGGAGGCCTACATTCCTCAAGAGAACTTAGGTCGTTGCAGTGATAAGGCGAGGGTATAAATCCTTCTCCCTCTATCTAGCTTTCCATGTTCAAACCATATTGTATGGGTACGTCTGTTACTGCTCCCTCTGTTGACGCCTTTGTTACATGATTGACGTATAAAATATATCAGCCTCATACATAAAATACATTTTTTTTTATTAAATGAAACATGTATTTATAAATATGGAAAAAAAACTTTCAATTAAAAAAAATAAAAAATAAAAAATCATTGGTGCGCATGAAACACAATCACGCATCGACGTCGGTGCTATTTCAACTATAACTGCAACATTATTGGTGCACACATAAGTATGACTCACCATTGTTGGTTAACAAATTTAACTTTTGATAGTGGTGCAGCACAATCGTGCACTGATGCACGTGTATGACCTTTTCTCACCAGTTCAGAATGTTCAGGTTATCGAATGCACTAAGCTACAGCTATATTTTTAAATATTGTTTTTGCGGTGCATTTGGTAAATATAAACACACCGGAAGTGATGCATTGACGTACAATTTTTCGTATCTTTCCCAATGATTTTTCATTTACAAAACACACCGCAACAACTACGATGCATTATGTTCATACACTAACATGTGGTGCACCTTATAAATTTACAGGGCGGACTGTAACCGGTGCAAGCCGAACATATTGAGCGCACCACGCAGTGATTTTTTTTTTTTCAAAAACTATGGCAAAATTAACCTAATTTACAATTCTAATCTGCTAAAAACTTAAATTACAAAGAAACATAGACATTACCTGGACATTTGGTCATCGAAGAGGCATTGTGGACATGTAATGGAGGGAAAAAAAATTAACAACGTTTGAAAATTTTGGAAACTCAAACAATGAGCATGGTATGGAAAGTAGTGAGCAAGAGAAGCACTAATGTCAAGGAACTTGCATGTGGAAACAGTGGCATCGGTGCTTCAAAGCTCTCTCGCATTGTAGATGGTAAAAATGAAAATTATGGCTGGGAGGGTTTTTTTATTTAACCCCCCTTCGATGTGTTTAGCTAACCGCACCAAGGCGGGAGACATCCAAAAGCACTGTGTTTTCTTTTTAATTAAAAATTATCACGGCATGTTTCGTGAGATGCCCCGGGATGTTTCTATACATGTATTGCACCGGTGTTGTGGTTTTACTATATCACCACTCTACTTTTAGAAATTAAAAAATGCCTAGCGGTGTTCTTTAGAAGAAGCCCCAGGGAGTTTTAGTACATTTACCGCATTTGAGTGTTGTTGGAAAACAACATCGCATTTTTCTTAAATTTAGAACTACAACAATGCTACTGAGTGGTAGGCATCGGGTCGTTTTTCTAAATGAAGGACACCGGTGCATTATGTTGTTTAGCGCACTGTGTTTTTTTGTTTTATAAAAATAAATTTTCCACGATGCACCATGTTATACAAAGCACCGATGCTTGTATGTTTATTAAAGCATTGGTGCGTTTGTATATTTTATATGCACCGTTCAAAAAACATCTGCTAAAACTTATGTCTGCCCACCTCTGCTACGAACAGATTTTTGGGCTATTTTCATAGGGGCTTATGCAAAAACCTCCACTAGAAGGTATTTTCCTTGTAGTGATTCATTTGTTATTATTTATTTGGATGATATATTGGTATATAATTATACATAGCAGGAGCATATCCCACATTTGATGCAGGTGCTAAAGACATTGAAGAAGCACCATCTACTAGAAAAGATCAAGAAACGTGAGTTTTCATAGAAGTCTTTGGTGTCTTTAGGATATGTGATTGGTGGAGAGTTGAAGATAGATCCTGCCAAGATGGAGGCCATCATGATGTGGTCAGTGCCTACCACTTGTAGGCCGGATAAATCGATCTTGCAGACAAGACCAATCTCCCTAGTATCACAAGATAATCTAGCAACAAACAGACAAATAAATCTATCTTTCTCTAGACATATGCAATTTACAAATAAAGACTATAGAGGTGTTACGATCCTACCTTAGATCCAACGCTTGTTCGTTGTAGTCATCCCTCGATTGTTCGAAAGAGTTATCTTTAAATACCTGTAATCACAAACAAGCAAACATCAAATAGCACCTGCATAGAAAATATCATAAATCATGTCTATTATGGTGATCAAGGAATCCATAAAATAAACCATAAATGAACAGTTTATTGAGAAAAACAAACTTATTTGTATTAACTTTGAAGTAGAAGAACCTTACAACCTTTCAACCTTGATGTTGAACAAGCTCTTCCTAGGGTCCGAAACAGGAATTTCCTTTACTTTGACAAGCCTTGCACTCTTCCAAATGAGATCTTAGAGGTATGTAATCTCTCCTCATAAAAGCTCTACTAAGAAGACTAAGTTCCAGCAGCATTTCACCTCAAAAATATTTAGCTTTCAACCTCCCAAGTAACCAGCCCAATGCTTCATTTTATAGTGCAGAGGAGGAGGTTACCGGTCCATCTATGAAGGGATAGAATCCTCCTTTAAAGGGATAATCTCCTCACATCAAGGGGTTAGCTCCTTAAGGTATGGAGTGCATGAACCTTAAGAGAGCGAACTTGCCACCTCAAGATTCCTTCCAGAAGATTCTAGAAATTACTAAAAGTGAGTTTTTTAGAATAAACTCGTGCCTTTTTAACTTTTACAGGGGTCCGCACACATAACATAAGGACAGAGCGGTGAGGTGCGCAGGGGACATGACCATTAGGTGCAAGACTGTTGGTAATGCAAAGAGAAAGTGCGGAACCAGAGTTTTAGAGACTTTTAGGGCTTTTCTCTTACTTTCAAGGCCTGATATGAAGAACTGAGGCTTTAGACTTGCAAAGGAGGAAAGTATGAGTGATAATGGACTCACACAGATTGCAGAATGTCAAGGTGACAATTTTTAGTGCAACACCATTGATCTTGAGGTTAGGATTTTTGTTGGGCCAACAAAATATTAAGGAAATTCATAGCCTCATTTTTAGCAGGAACAACACCACTCCATGCCATAATAGCGAGTGGCAAGAGTTTCTATTGAAGAAAGGGTCATCAAAATTCCTTTGAGGAGTTAAAGAACAAAATTAATCAAATATTGGTTCTTGCATTACCAAACTATAGGCATTGTTTTCATTGATGGAAAAGGAGCAATAGTAAGAGATGCAAAGCGAGGTAATGTGAATGTTGGACATTGTTGTGATGTAAGGCAAAAGAGCAGCAAGAAAAGGAGAAGCAAAGGAACAACAGAAGCAAGGGAGAAGCAAGATAGGTCACCAAGAAAGGCATTATTATGATGCTTGTATGATTGTGATGCTTGACAGAAGAGATATAGCTTGTGGCCACCATATATATGAGAGGAGATGCAACCAAGAATAGTGTGTGAACAATAAGGAGCAACAAAGTGTTGTTGAGTTGTGAGCAACAAGGTATGATTGTTAGAGTTGATGGCTTATGCATGATATGTTGCAGAGTTGATGGATTGTACTACAATTGAAAAGGAACATCAGTGTTGTTGAGTTGAAGGAGTTATGTTGTATGCAAATAAATTATTGATATGACTTGATGCATTGTAAATGGAAAATTTTTGTGATGCAAGGCAAAGACATGATGCAAAGAAAAGGCTAAGGAAAAGGTGTTGACAACAGAACATAATTATTGACAACGGAATGAAGGGGAAGCAAAGGGTGATGACAAAGTGTATGCACAGTTGATGAACAAGCTGATGTATTATGTTGATATATTATGTTGAGGTTTCCGATGTACAAATGTTCAGCTACATGGTCTTTTGTTATCTCTATAAATTTACATGGCCTTGGATTATGTTGATGCATTTAATCATTACAAGTAGCTAAAAATAATATTGGATGGAGCATTTATTCTTGTTTTTAATATTCAAAAACTAAAAAGGTGTGAAATGAATTGGTGGAATGCAAAGAGGCAAGATTGTTCACTTCATATTTGTGTGTGGAATATTAAAAGCTAGCAAACCATTTTTATAAAATATTTACTCTTGAAAGGATAAAGAGGTTAGATAATGAGAGAATGTAAGAGCTTATTGTAGAATTGTTCATTAATTACTTGGTGCACATAGAAAGCATATGTGAAACAAATTTGAGGAGAGGAAGGAGCTGAGACAGAAATGGAGGTATGCAGAGTTATAGACCAGGTAAACCAACATGTTATTTTATGTATGTATTATGGGATTGTAGTCTCCTTTCAAGTTGTAGCTTGATAAAGAATAATTTGTAGCTTATTGAGGTAGGAACCTCCTGTGGGTTGAAGCCTATAGAAAATATATGGGTGTTGGAGATTCCTTGTAAGTTAGCTTGCAGAAAAATTGAGGTAGCATCCCTATATAGGTTGGAACCTATAGAAAATCAGATGTAATAAGGGAGTAGGAGCTTGCCTTTACATCAACAATAACAAAGTTGTGTTTTTCTCTCTTCATGGGTTTTGAATTATTTATGATGTTCATATGTGATGTTTTTATGTGTTGATGTGATGATTTGGTTCACATCTTAAATCTATTGTTCATAATGTATAAAATTGCTCATTTAATCAATTAAATGAAAAGAAAATCAAGGTCCATGAATGTACTAAATTGATTCACCCCCCCCCCCACCCCACCCTCTTAGTTTAGTCAAGTTTTCATCACGAACTTGCAATAGCCCTTCAAAGTGGACACAGATGTGAGTGAGTATGATATGGGAGTGGTATTGATGTACGAAGCAAGGCTTGTGTGTTACCATTTGGAAGTGTTTCATGGGGAAATTATTTACTAACCTACCTATGACAAGGAGGTTTATAATCTAGCACAAGTTTTCAAAAAGTAGAAACATTATTTGATGGGAACATAGACAGTCATCCACATAGATAACCAGCCACTACAGTGCTTGCAAGACCAGAGTAAGTCACAACAGGCTAAGCATTACAAGTGGATGGGGTTTTTATAGCAATTTCATTTAGTGATCAAGTACAAGAAAGGAACACAAACAAGTTATTCAACATGCTTTCAAGGTCACCCACATCAAAGACCACAACTTTGAGGAATATTATGCACTTGGAATGTTTCTCCATGATGCATACAAAGAGGCATATACAGAGGATGAGGAATTAATGGAGGCATTCCAATAGTTGTAAAACTATATTCATGTAGACAATGGAGATAGCACATTTGATTATCATATCTAGAATTGGTTACTCTAGCGGTCGGAGACTTTATGTGTTCCTAAAGGTGAGCAACTACAACTAATTAGAGAGGCTCACACCTCCATGGTTGCAAGGAAATTTTGGTGTAGGGAAGACAATGTCCAACTTATTGAGATATGTGTATTATCACAAGACGTAAGAAGATGTAGCTAGGTTCATAAGAGGATGTATGCTTTGCTATAATAGTAAGCCTAGTAATAGGAAACAGGGACTATATCACCCCTTACATGTACCCACTTGTCCTTGGGAAATCATTTCCATGGATTTTGTGATAAGTTTACCAACAACCAATAAGGAACATGACTACCTATTCATGATAGTTGATAGGTTCAACAAGATGTGTGTTCTCATGCCTTGTAAAGAGACCAACATTGGGAAAGAGGTAGAAAACTTGTTCTTTGGATAGGCCTCAGTGCACCTTGGGATACTAAGGAGAATCATTTAAGATAAGGGCACAAGATTTCTTGGTGCATTTTGGACTACATTGTGGGATAAATAGGACATGAAGTTGAAGAAGTCTACGACATTCCATCCACTAACAAATGGGCAGATAGAAGTAGTCAATAAACTTTGGTGCAACTTTTGAGGGGTTACAATCAGAAGAATTTGAAGACTTGGGATGCAAATATGGTATATATAGAGCATGCTTATAATATATTAGTTCACACTTCTACTGGTAGGTCCCCATTCTAAACTTGTTTTGGACATTTGCCACCATCACCTTTGGATATTACATATGAACAACAAGGAGGAGTAAAGGAGGATCTCACAGTGGGTTCTTTTAGGGAAGAACAATTTGTTGAGAAGATTAGGTAGATACATTTGCAAGTATAGGATACATTGAACAAGTCACGGGAAAATTATAAAGCCTAGCATGATCAACATGGAATCGAGAATTTATTCAAGGTGGGAGATAAAGTATAGTTACAATTGAAAAATCAGAGGCTATATGGTCCTCATTAGAAATCAATGATCAGTGATATGGTCCTTTCAAGGTACTAGAAAAGGTGGGAGATGACACTTATAGACTCAATATACCCCCATACATGGTATTCACTCATTGGTGAATGTGAAAAAACTAAAACTCTATCATCATTCTATGTTGGATCAAGAAGAGGAGTAGGTCCTACCTTCTATAGAGGATTTAGAATAAAATGCTCAGGTAGAGTTGCTTGAGGATACAATTTTGTAAAAGAGGTATAGAACTACAAGACAAGGGTAGCATGACCTTTGGAAGATTGGTTGAAAGGATAGCTTCTAGTCAAGGTTAAATGGTACTCCAAGGAGAAGGTAGAGGAAAAATGTACTCATCTCATTCATTGAAATATTTTTGGGACTAAAAGCCTCCGAAAATGGGGAGGTATCATTCAAATTGGATCATTATATTATTTCTCGTCCATATCAATGTTTTTATGGTGGAAAAAACAGAGAAATCAACTTACAAGAGTAGTTTTAATGGTGGAACCTACTTTGGAGAATTGGGGTCAAAACCTTATAGGGATAGCTCAAGGACCTAAATGATGTATTTTGGGGGAAAACCTACTCTTCTTAAAAATTTCACCACCCAACACTATTCTACACTCAAAGACATTTCTAACAGTCTTCGAGTTCAGAGTTCAAACACAAAAGTTATGCCTCCCATAATTTGACCTATTGTGTTTAACTGCCATAATTCGAGAGGATGCCACATCAAACCCCATTACTTATGGAAAAACGACTAGCCACATGAGGATGATGAAGAGGACTCTAGAAGGGTCAAGTTGTAACTCATGTTGAGGGTTGAATAGCCCCTAGTTGGCTATTGGTCTATGTTCTAATTGGGAAAATGGAAGGAAAAGGGGTTCCAATCTATTTGAGTACATTTTGTTCCATTGTAGAGTAGAGTAGCTCAGAGTGGATAAAGAGAGGGTAGAATAAAAATGCTTTGCGTTCTATAGTAACCCACGTGCCATAAGTCTCACTCCTTTGTATTTTCATCATTTCCATTCAGAGAAAGAGAGAGAAGAGCATCCTCACCTTCCAACTGCATTTTCTCCCGAAAAGGTTTCCCATGTCATATATGTTGTTCATTGTGATTGGTGTGAGTGTGTGTTTTATTGTTGTCTATTTTCCATGTTTTTATATATTGCATGAATAAGCACAAAATTAAATTAATAAATCCTGGAATCTAAGGAAAAATAATTCTCGTAGTATAGGTTTCAGATATTGATATATTTTTTTATTAGATCTATTGTGATGAGTTGTCTAGTGGAATATCAACAATAATTTATGGATCAAAAAGCACACACTAGTGAGTTCAACCCTTAGTTATCCGAACAACCTAATTGTCCTTTGAAATTATTACCACTAAATTTAATTAAATTCTGTAGGAGTTAATCACTAGAGGAAAACCAAGAGGCAAAGGAGATGCAAAGATGCTTCCCTCAAGGTAAATTTTGGTAATTTAATTTATGGATGTATTTATCCACTAAGATATATATGTCTAACACTACCATGATTGCAAATACCCTTCAAACAATTTGAGTGTAAGGTTAGTAAAATTTCTGCATTGTATGAGTCTTCATCTTGCTTGGATTTAAATTGGTGTGAGCAACATATAGTCTCATAAACATCCTATTTACTAAAATCCATGTTGTTTTTGAGACTCTTTGGCTTACTGTTAGCCAAATAGAAAGAAAAAAAAATAAGAATAAATGTCCCTTGTGTATACACACACTTATTTGTTTATGTGTATTTTATTCACTATATATCTTTTCTTCTTTAAGCTTACAAGTATATTTTTATTTATTTATTTTGTCCTTCTTTTTTTCCAAAGGAAAAATCTGTAACCTTTTATTTAAAAAATGAAAAGTTACAATTGCAGATGCATTGAAGCATTTCCATAAGCTGCCCATTGGGCACAGGTGCTTTCGCACCCTTCGCAACGTTGTACAGCTAACGTGCAAAAATGAAGAAAAAGAAAGAGGGAGAGGGGGGATAGAAGGAAGCAAAAACTGAATTTCATTTGTGAGTAAGACTCACTCTTCAGGTTTTCCTTCCCTTTTTCTTTTCGACCTTGCGCCATTCTCCTTGCGTGGGCTCGATCGAAGCTATGACTAATTGTGTTTCTGCTTTCTGCGTGCCTAATTCCTTATCTGAATCTGAGGAGTCCGATTGGTGAAGCCGTTTGATCCCTCCCATGCTCTGATCCTCGTTTATCTTCTCTGCCTGATTTGGGTGAAACTGTGAAGCCTTGTTGTCTGATATGTTTTCCTTCTGGGTCCCTGTTTCTTGGGAAACTGTAGCATTCTCTGTGGGGATATCATCCTCTTCTGCTTCTGATTCTTCATCCTCTGAGTTAAGGGGGGAGAATTGCCATCCTTTCCTCTGCTTCCCTTTCTGCTTTCTTCTGTTGTTTACTTTCTTGGCTTCTGGACATGTACTTTGCAAGTGTCCTGTTTGTCTGCAGAGCCTGCATCTGAAAGCAGTATTTTCATAGTCTAATGCTTGCAGCCAATTTTGTTGTTTGTAGATCAGCCTTATGCTGTCTGGCAGCCCTTTGCTTAGATCTACTTCCACACATATACGTGCAAAGGTGAAGACCCTTTCATCAATCCTCTCCAGATCTGTTTTGATGTATTTCCCTATGCTGTTCCCGATTCCTTCCAAAACTCGTTCACCCCAAAAGTGGAGAGGAAGGTTATATAGCCGAACCCAAACCGGCACTTTGGATACAGTCATTTTGTTTGGATCAAAATCTGTAAACCATGGAGTCATGAACAGCCCCGCCGTTCCCCAGAACCAAGGCCCAGCACTGATGATTGTATCTCTGACTTCCCTGGATGCAAATCTAACTATGAAGAACCCTTTGGAACATAAATGTATGTCACATTCCATGGTCCAGTTGGTAAAAATCCAATGAAATAGGTTCGATGGTTTTGGCCAGAAGCTGTTGAAACGGCATATTAGAGCCTGCGTTTCATAGGACTTGACATAATCATCAAGCCCTGTGGAGACTAAGTTGAGGGCTGGAGTTTGCCCTAACTGGTCTACTATGTATGGCCTGGGTGTATATTCACCTTGATCTGGAGGGGATCCAGATTCTTTGTTGCCTTGAAGAATATTTTTGTAGGAGATACCTCCCTTGGTTTGGTGTTGGGGTGCTGTCTTTTTCCCCTTGTCTCCTCCTGAGCTACTTGGTTGTCCCTGAGGTTGAGCCCCTCCTCTCAGCCTAAGGTTCAAAACAATGGTGTCTCCTGGACTGATCTCATAGCTTCCCAGGGTTCTGTTGTCCTGGAGAGACCACCTGCCACTAACTAAATGTTGGATCTGACCAGGATAACCATTCAATACCCAGATTTGCTGCTTTAGCTGCATAATAGTGCTATCTGCATGTACCCAAACCAAAAAAGTTTTCTTCTCAGGGGTTTTAATGAAGATCTGAAAACGAGGTTTGGTTACCTGTTGTTCACGTTTTGGCTGGGTTCCTGCTCTGCCTGAACCGGTGTCGTTGCAGATTGCCATATGATCTGGCTGTATGCAATCTTCCAGATCTGGCCTCCTTTTGGTTCGATCTTCCATTTGCGTGACAGGGTCTGCATACCCTCTGCTCAAACTATGCATTTTCCCACCGATCCGCTGCCTAGGTTCTGGGTAAACTTGAGACTTGCTCAGATCGGGTAGATCCGGCCTGTGGCTGCAAAGATTGGGCCATGCAGATGTGTGATGGAGCAGATCTGCTACATGCAGACCCACATCTTTGCATGCAAGAGACGTCAGCAGGGAGAAAAGCCAGATGGACGGCAGGCTGTCGGATCCTGCAAAAATCAAGCCAAAACCTAACGATTTTCCGCCCCCGAGATGGGATCTGAACCCAGAAACGCAAGTTGTCCGCGGATCTCTGATCTCGTGCAGCTTCTCGGACTTCGCCTTCAGATCATCCTTTAATATGTTTAGCCCTTCGAGCAAAGCTGCTATGCCGAGGCCGTCGAGTATTTTCCTGGCGTTGGGCCATAAGACCAATACCATACCGGCTGCTTGAAGGGATTCAGAATGGTCCAGCTTTGCGTTCTTGAGGCCGCTCCTGTAGAGAGCTATGGCTGTGGCCGACCCTGCCTCGCCGCCTCCAACTACCGTATTGACGTTGAGTCGATTCCCATGGCAGGAGAAAATCGCTGCGTTGGCCATCTACGGAACCCTGAAAATCCAAGACAACACTTCTTTTTATTGTAGAAAGTTATAACTAATACAGAGAGAATTCACCTATTTTGTCCTTCTATATATGCATGTTGTGTTTAATGATTATAATCAGTTGTCCCATATTCATTGTTTGTAGGTATTAAAGGTCAATTGTACATTTTTAATGTATATGTTGAGCTCAATTTTCCTCTACACTTAGGGCTTGTTACTTTGTGTTTTTAATATAGTTTATGCATTTCTGATATTGAGTTACTTATCCCTTTTACAGAAGAAGCAATAGAATTAATTGAAGCTTGTAGACTTTTAGTGTGTCTCTTGCGAGCATAATCATTTGTTACAAAGATGTATACTGCCATTCCACTTAAAGAAGTATTTGTCCAATTTAGTTGCTCACTAATAGTCTGAATTCTACTTATTGTCCGTCCTAAAGGAGCTTCTTCTTTCAAGGTTAATGGGATGTCTTTTGACTGTTTATTTTCTTCTTCAGGAATAATCCCTTTAAAAGGGGGAAAGTGGATTTAGACTCTTTTTTTCTACCTTCTAAACTTTTACATTGATGTTTTGAGGTGATAGCTTCAATTTCCTGTCTTTCTTTTCCATTTTCCATCATCTCGATAGAATCATTCATTTGTTTTTGCCTCCATTCATAAAAGGAAATCCAACATTTTTCTTTTTTCATATAATTTTTCCATCTTTCTGCTAGTGTTCTTTTTTTATTGTTGGATATTGAGGCATTAAATTCTCTTATATTTGGATGTGAGTCTAAATCCTAGTTTATCATATTCTTCATCCATCCGGGATCAACCTACCATCTACGGCATCCTCACATTAAATAGAATATTTTTTTTTTCATTTCTGGGATTGAAGGCTTTTGTATCCCTTGAGGAAGCAAATTTTCAAATCTGCATTGCGGAATTACTGCATCTACTAGGCCATGTCTACGAGTGTCGATTTTTCTCATTTCTCTAAACATTTATGTGATCTTGTGATCTTCTTTCTCAAGAGAGTGCATCATTAGAATGTGATCACGTGAAAACTTATGTCTACACATTGAGGATGTGGGCAAGGTTCTTGTACAGTTGAAGTAGGAGGAGGAACATTTATTCTTGGGTTATGATTTTGATGTTCAAAAGAGATAGCATTTACACCATGCTTGGTGTAATAGCCTTGGTGAAAATTCCATGTAATAAAAAGTAAATAAAGTAAAAATAATAACCATGGATGATGGGACACTTATTCCAAGCTAAATGTTGGGAAAAAACCTAGTGATGGGGATCGCTTACGATTGTTTATGACTAAGGAAATTGGCAAAGGCAATGACTAAGGATTTGGAAAGGCAAAATGGAATTTTTGGCACAATTATTTATGAAAATAATGAAAATTAGAAGAAAAGGGAGGTGAAAGGTCATAGGTTGCATGTGAGGAGGAAATTGAAGGAAAATAATGGAAAATGAAGAAAATAGAGGCCTCATTCATAAAAAATGCTTTTGAGGATCAATGGGAAAGCTTTTGTTAAGATTTTGTCAGTTCATTTTTGGATCTCTCTCATTCTCTTGGAGCTCTCTCTCTCTCTCTCTCTCTCTCTCTCTCTCTCTCTCTCTCTCTCTCATTATTTGGAGTTAGCAGCAATCATACACGCATTGAAGATGTGGAGACACTATCTTCTTGGCAAAAAGCTTGTACTTATGAGTGATCACATTGGGTTGAGGTATTTGTTTGACTAGCCGAATCTAAACGCTAGGCAACCTAGATGGTTCACCACGATCAGCAAGTTTGATTTTGAGATGAGATATATCAAAGGTAAAGAGAATAGGGTGGCAGATGCTCTCAGTAGACGGGTACATGTAAATCACTTGGTAGTTATGAGCTCCTATGGGACATACTTACATGATAGGATCTTGTGGGCAGGTTAACAGGATGCTAGATATATGGAGATTGTGCACAGGCTGCTGCAGGGTACTGGTATAAGTGCAGGTACAGGTATAGGTGCAGGTGCACAAGGTATGGATTATTGTCTTACAGCAGATGGATTGGTTAGGTTCCAAGACATGATATATGTATCGAATAACAGTGATCTCAAGAAGGTTACCTTGAGGTATTTCATGCGAAACCTTATTTAGGTCACCCAGGTTAATAGAATAAATTAACTACAGTGAAGAGATTTTACTATTGGCCAAATCTGAAGAGAGATGTAGCAGAGTTCGTGGCTAGATGTTTCAACTGTCAGCGAGTGAAAGAAGAGTGTAAACATGCAGGTGGACTGCTATAGCCGATCGTGATTCCAAAGTGGAAATGGGAGGTCATTTCCATGGACTTCATTACAGGTTTTTCGAAGGTAGTGATACGACATGATTCCATCATGGTCATTGTGGACAGGTTGACAAAGGTTTCACACTTCATTCTGGTTAAGTCTACATTCTCAACTAGCGACATAGCACAGGTATTCATAAGAGATGTGGTCAGATTGCATGGTGTTCCAAAGAATATTGTGTCAGACAGGGATGTGAAGCTCACTTCCAAGTTTTGGAAGTAGTTGTTTGTAGGTTTGGGAATAGAGTTGGCCTTCAGCACAACTTATCATCCAGAGACCGATGGACAGACAGAGAGGGTCAACAAGATATTGGAGGACATGTTGAGGATGTATGTGATGCATCAGCAGTAGAAGTGGGAAGAGTGCCTTCCACTAGTTGAGTTCGTGTACAACAACAGTTATCAAGAGTCATTGAGGATTAGTCCTTTTGAGGCATTGTATGGGTGGAGTTGCAACACTCCCATTAGTTGGAGTGATCTGGCCAACAGGGTATTGATTGGACCAGATATGTTTGCGGACATGGAACAAGAAATGCAGGTGATCAAGAAGAATCTAAAGGCAGCACAGGATAGGTAGAAGAGTTATGCACATAGGAACAGGTTGTTCAAGGTGTTCTAGGTTGGGGAATAGGTGTACTTATGCATCAAATTGAAGAAAAATTCCTTGTGGATTAGATCATGTGCCAAGATGGCACCGTGGTTTTGTGGACCCTTCAGCATTATTGAGAGGATTTGGCTAGTAGCCTATCGACTTGCACTGACTCCGACAATGAAAGTCCATGATGCTTTCCATGTGTCTTTGCTTCAGAAGTATGTTCAAGATGTTGATCAAGTGATTGATTGATCTGTATTACAGGTGGAACCAAATGGAGAATTCCAGTAGGATCCTCAATGTATATTGCAGAAAAAGGTGCTCATGCTCCGGAACCAATCGAGCAAATTAAAGTGCAATGGAAGCACTTTTGGCCCGATGAAGCTACATGGCAGAGGGAGGATTAGATGCAGGCTATGTATCCTTCCTTGTTTACCGGTTGAGGCAAAGCAACTTCGATATGGTAGTTTTGTATATGATTTATGGTGGTTTGGTATATGCTTTATGGTGGTTGATATATGCTTTATGATGGTTTGGTATATGTTATATGATGTTTTGATATATGCTGAGATATGGTGTTTAGTACATGTTTTGATATATGTTTTGGTATATGATTTGATATATGTTTTAATATATATTTGTGGTAATGTTGTTATATGTACACATGTATATGGATGTAAATACCGCCATGAGCTATGTTATAAAGCTCCACTATGCGGTATGGGTGTCATGTTATTATGATTATGTTGTCATGTTACTATGCTATCATGTGGTTATGTTATCATGATGTTATGATGTCATGTGGATTGCACTCAACAAGATGATCATTGTAAATACCGTAATGAGTTGTGTTATAAAGCTCCACTATGCAATATGTTGTCATATTGTCATGATGTTTTTCTTTTGAGCAGTTCTTTCATTGTAAATACTGCATCGAGCTATGTTATAAAGCTCCATGAGTAGTATGTCTTCTTTCAGTAGGTTTTTTAGGTATATGTGTGATTGAACACTGAGGATGGTGTCCCCCAAGGAGGAGGGTTCTATAACAACCCTGGTGAAAATTCCATGTAATAAAAAGTAAATAAAGGAAAAATAATAACCATTGATGATGGGACACTTATTCCAAATTGAATGCTGGGCAAAATCCTAGTGATGGGGATCACTTGTGATCATTTATGGCTAAAGAAATTGGCAAAGGCAATGGCTAAGGCTTTAGAAAGGAAAAATGGAATTTTTGGCACAATTATTTATGAAAATAATGGAAATTAGGAGAAAAGGGAGGTGAAAGGTCACAGGTTGCATGTGAGGAGGAAATTGAAGGAAAATAATGGAAAATGAAGAAAATAGAGGCCTCATTCATAAAAAGGCTTTTGAGGATCAGTTGGTAACCTTTTGTTAGTTTAGTTTTGGATCTCTCTCATTACTCTCTCTCTCTCATACTCTTGGAGACTTAGAGTTTCTTCGAGCACTCTTGGTAGGTGTGGCATACTTGGATTTTGGAGCAAGAAGGCAAAGGAAGAGAAAGAAAGCACAAGAAGGCATCGATATCAACAGCTACATCAGATTTTCTTGCAAGTACTGAGTTGCATGTATGTTTCCTTCACTAGTTTTGGCATGCATGGCACATGCATGTGTTTTCTTGGTTGTGATCTGTCATTGGGATGTAGGATTATCGCGATTAACAGTGGATTACCTAGCCTTGCCATTTCGTAGATAGCCATGGTGATTGTGGGTTTACCTTCATTGTTTTGTTTTGGTTGGTTCACGTGTTTCCTTAGCTTGGGTTGAGTTATTAGTCCTAGAAGCCCTGGTTGGACAAACGCTCTGGAAGCCCTGTAAAATCTTGGGTTGAGTTACTAGTCCTGGAAGCCTTAGTTGGAAAAACGCTCTGAAATCCTTTGGTGGGTTGAATTACTATTTCTGGAAGCCCTGGTTGAACAAACACTCTGGAAGCTCTGTATAAGTTGTGGTTTGAGTTACTAGTCCTGGAAGCCTTGGTTGGAAAAACGCTCTGGAAGCCCTGGAAGGCTTGGATAGAGACCAATCTGATGATGGTTTTTTTATGTTCGATCGTGAGGTGGAATCATTGTTTGATGGGTTAAGGTGGATGGCCTCTGTAATCCATGGACGAGTTTTGATTGATGTGTTCTATGAGATCCCACATTCATGCTTGGAATATGGCACGGTGGTGAATGGTTGAAGAGAGATTTGGCTCAGCCATTCTACAGTCGGGTGGAACATGGAAGTCCCATCCTGGGTTTGGATTTTGCATCATTAATGAAAGGTTATTTCTCCTTGTATTTCTATGAGAATTTTGATGGATTGTATGTGGTCTATATGGTTGTACTTTCATGAGTATTTATGTTGCTATTATGTTGGTTATGTATGTGTTTTATGACAACAGCCATGTGTGGCTCTCATCATGTTTTTACTTGTAATTGAATGATCAATGTATCTATGACATAATGGATGGAATAGCAGTGGATGTGTTGAGGCATCAATGGTTCTTAGTGATTCTCAGCTAAGTATGAGACCCCTATGCTCAGAACTGTTAACTACACCTGTAGATTACACATTTGCAATATGTTTGATGAAATGCCTGTCATGGCTAGTAGGGGTCCAGTCAAGGTCTTAAACAAGTATTTGATTTAATACTGTCATTTCCATGTTATTTTACTAATCTGAAGAGATAGTTCAATTCTGGGCAGTAACCTGGGCTCTGGGCCTGAAAAAGTGGCTCAAATCCCAAATTCGTTGGCATAGCACTGACAGTTTTGGTCTCTGGTCACTGGCAGGCAAGCCTGTGAGAGTGACTTTGGGTTGTTGGTCACACTCATGCCTATATCATGGGAGTGACTAAGCCTTAAATTATCCAAAATCTCAATGGGACCCCAAGGCAAGTTGTCTAATGTCCTTAGGGTCATGTAGCTGATGATTAATGTATGTATGGTGTGTTTCCATCAGTTCCACTTTCTTAACGTGACTTAGGAGGTCGAATCATATCATAGTGGCCTCTCATCGCATGTTTACCCTAGCTGGCCTATTGCTTGGGTAGATGTGGGAGGAGGGTGTTACACTTGGCAAAAAAAACTATGTAAATAGATTGGGGTAGAATAGTCTGGACAAATAACATAATAGGAAGAGTAGCCAAGTGATTGGGCTAAAATGGCTAACTGGTCATGTGAGAAAGATGGTTTGGTAGGTTGCAAAATGAAATGATAGTAGAAGAAACGAATTCTTTAATGAGTGTTGAAGTGATAGTTTGTTGTTTTGGGACTTTTTGGACATCAACAATCCAGGTTTATAGGAAGGACAAATATTCCCATTTAATAACTTGATGTTCCATCTTCTGATTTGATGGATCAGTTAAAACCAGAGTGTTAGATTAAGATACTTTGCTTGGAGTATGCAACTCTGCGGGATACATAGTATTTGTATACTCGAAACATCCTCGTGTATGAATATCAATATTAGTTCTTTTGGATTTCATATCAAAACATGTGGCCTTGATTGGTAGTTTGAGGATATCTCCCAAATTCTCGTCAAATACATAAACTGAAAAATTAGGATAGCAATCAAACCAGACATGGTCATTTGATAAAAGATATGTGATTCCTCCAATTAGAGAATCAGTAGACTTATGATGTGTTAAGTCTCTCACAATTCATAATACATATGCATTGATTCCTTTATGAACCAGAGTAGAGATTCCAACCCTTATACAACCTATGTGAAGATAATGTGTTCCATGTTTATGTGCTTCTTTCTTTATTTGCTCAAAGTCTATGAGAGATATAGTTTGAGTAACATCACAATTCTGTTGAACTTGAGAACTAATTATTTAACTATTACTCTACTGACATCTTTCAAATGAAACATATTCAAATCATCATAAACACTGGAGGGAGAAATAACCAAAAGTTTCCAAGCAACCTGAGGTTTAGATTCAACTGCTTCTATTTCAACATTATTGACTGAAGACTTTCGACAAGTATCAAACAAATTTTCATGCCCTAAACTTGATGATTCTTAAATATTTTTTATATCTCTAAAAGATACTAATCTAAAATTTCATTCCATTATACAAATCAGTCTCTGAAGTGCAAGATGTACCCAAATTTTTTGGCTCTAATACCAATTTGTATGCCAAAGTATTTCTTCGATGAAGACTGGAGCTTGAATGTAAATTTTCTTCTTTCTTTACACAAACTCGTACAAAAAATCCTACATGAACCTTCAAGCAAGTCCTTCAATTTCTCAAACAAATCTCCCTGACACGATTTCTCTTGCCTTACTAGGATTACTAATGAGGAAATATGTTAGAACTCTAAGTGAACCTCAAACAAATTTACGATGAACCTAGAGTAATGAAGGAATTCAAACATAGAACAATATCAAGGCTAAGACTTTTATTATTTCAAAATCAGAATTACATATGAAGATTACAAACTCATAGACCCTTGACTCAATACATCCTAAGAGTCCTACAACTTTAGGTTCACACATGCACTCTCATGCACATGCGCAAGCTTGTCGAACTCGATACTATACTAACTTTGAGTTTGCTTCTGTTGCATGCAAATCACTCGAGGCATAGTTGTAGAGCATAAACAAACTTGAGACTGACTCTGACTCCAAATGAGGAGAATGAACCTCTCCTTCTTTATTTATAGATCTTCAAGGGAGCATAAAACATTTCCTTGGGTTGTTACAGACTGAAAAATTACATGGGAATCATCGTTAAAGTAGGAGTTTCTGATAGACTAGAGTGACTCTTCATATTACTTTTTCATAGATTCCTTAGGATGTGGTTCAAACCTCACCTTTACTCAAAGAATTCATGTGAGTCCTAGAGGAATCATGCAGAAAGTAAACTTGTACATACTCTTAAAGGATAGTAATGGAAGAGGAAATACCCCTCTTCTTAGTTAAAATGCATGTTATGGTCCGAGAATCTATTATCATAGTAGAATGTATCTGACATCTTAGTAAATATTTTTTGAACTATAATAAAATTTTCTTGTAGAATTTGTACAAATAATTTCATCTTTACTAGCCATTGGTGTTGACTATAGATAAAGACATCCATTACGTATATCATCCATGACTTCTGACTAATGCATATATTTTATACTAGAGATTGAAACATCAAGAGCTTCATACTCTGCTTCAATGATGTAGGGGTACACCGCGCTCTAATTTAGGCCAAATGTTTTCAACCAATCTAATAACAATTCAGGATGATTTCTAGAAAGTAATGTGCTTATTGACCCAAATTTCAACAGTGTAGTACAATTCTTTCCTGGATTGTCTTTGCATAGTAAATCCCACAATTAATTTTTGTATTTCTTCTTGGCCATTCATTATAATTTACGGGTGTTTCAAGGTTGTAGTATTAATGTACTAGACCATCGCTATTATTCGTTTGCTAACAGATGAGAAAAATATCTCGGAAACCAATCCTTAAATGATTTTTTGCTTAGATTTATTTTTGAATAGTTCTCACATAGATCATATATGCTATTTCTCCTGTGGATGTGGACCTTCTACGAATTTCGGGTACTAAGTGGATCAATGCAGCACTAGGATGGAGATTCATTTCTAGGATTTGTATACTATGGAGCTACCAAGTGGGTTACCATTCCATCTTGTATCTTTGCTAGACCATATTGTCAGGAACTGTTATGACTTGTTCTTTGTTATTATTCCATTATGTAATAGTAACCATACATTGATCACACTCGCCTTATTCCTACTCGCTTGATTCTCATTCACTTGTATCATGTTCGCTTGATTTTAAATTTTTCCCACTCGCCTAAATCACACTTTCTTGATTTTAATTTTCCCGCTCGTTTATCTCTCGCCGTGGTTTTTGCAAATGTTCACGACTTAGAAAGTCGAGGATTGAATTTTCTGCACCTTTAATGTTTTTATGAAAAAATCAAGGTTTGCAAACAATGCCTACCACCTTGCAAATTTTGCTTCACTTTATTTCTTTACTTCTTTTGTCAATACTTTCTTTATTGCTGCAAAATTATTCCTTAAAAAAGATCTTCGATTAATTAGAAATATTTCACAGTTATATAATTTACTTATGATTCCATCCAAGTTCCATATGCAAATTGGATGATTTCTTTTTTTAATTTCCTTTTGTGGTTCTGACTTGTTTCAAAACAGCTCCCCATCCAATATTGCTTACATCTGTCTCTACAATCTTAGGAAAATCATCATCTGCAACATGAAGTATAGGTAGTGTTTTGACTTTGGCTTTAATCTTTCTTACAAATTCAGTATGTTTTTTGTGTCCACGACACTAGATATTTTTTTAATCTTTCATTTAAAAAAAATTGTCTGCAGAACAATTTTTACAAAAATGACTCACATAGTTAAGGTTGCCCAAAAACCTTTGGAGTTGTGTTTTGGGAGTGACCTTGTTTGGAAATTTATTTGCAAAATCGTAACATGTTGTTTTAATACAATCTTACCATTAGAGATTGTATGTCTAAGAAACTCGATAGTTGTTTGGAACATTTCCATCTTGTTCTTGGAGATTACCGGGCCAACGTTTTTGATAACTTCTAAAAACTTCTTCAAATGCTTCAGGTGTTGTTCAATGGAATTAGAAATCACTAAAATGTCATCTATGTACACAATCAACCAATAAAAATATGGTACAATACTTTATCCATCACCCTCTAAAATTTAGCAGGATCATTTTTCAGACCAAATGGCATTACATTCCACTCATATTGGCCTACTAGAACACTGAATGTTGTTTTGAATTTGTCTTCTTCCTTTATAGCTACCTGCCAAAATCCATATTTTAAATCAAACTTTGAAAATATTTTTGCACCAGCAATTATTTTTATAGGACTAGACTTGTGTGGTATGGGATAGTTGTCATCTGCTAGAACTTGATTAAATGGTTTGTAATTTTATTACCAGTCTTGGGACACCTCTAATATGTTCAAAATATTTATTTACATAGAATCCATAACAATTGCATGGACTCTGTGATTCTCTTGTAAGTCTCGTTTTCAGAAGTCCTTTAATTTCTTCTTCACAGAATTCTTGATATTGAGCATTCATAGGGATTGCTCTACTCTTGCATGCATTTCCTGCATATGAATCTTTGTATGGCAGCTCTATGAAGTATTTCTTTTTCTCCCAAAATTTTGTTGGATTTTTTGAACAAATTTCTTCTTCAGATAACTTTTTAAATTTGGAAATTTCTTGTTTGACTCTCTCTATTTTGAGTTGTTCTTCAATATTCATATTGCTCCTCGTATTTTGCACTTATTTTATCTTCCTTTTTTTTGTGTTATCATTTCTGCAACTTGAACCATAGTGGATAGTTGAGGTGTTGACACAAAAGGAAGAACAGTTGTCTTTGCCCTTTTTCCTCCTTGTTCTAGATCTAAAACTGTAATGAAATATACAAATTTTCCATCTCTGGTTCTTGTTGATCCATGTGGCTCAACAACTGCTAGAAAAGGATTTCCAAGTATACAGTCAATGGTAATTTCTGCAACCATAAATTTTAAGTCTAAACATTGTTTTCCAAAGCATAGAGTTCCTTTGGGAACTGCATATCTCACATTCATTGATTTATTTCCAAGACCAATTATAGAATGATTAGTCTTCCACCAATATATAGAGGGAATGATTTCTTTGTCATATAAGAGATTCAAATCTGATCTCGAATCAATAAGGGCTTTCAGCTCAAAATTTTGGCCTAAATTTTCAATATGATTTGTATATGGAACTTTTGGTGCTGGTGTTATCACTTAGAACCATAGTTCATGTATGTAATGTTGTCCGCAAGGTTCTTATAAAGGTTTTCAGTTTTGTGAATAGGTTTATATGTGTGTGTCACTTTGAAATGTGAATTTCAAAAGGTATTGATGTAAGTTCGTGTAAGAAAAAATCGTTAGATACCCTCCATCATTGTCAGTTAAGACATGTCATGTCATTAGTACTTTGTGCAGTTTCGCAGCGCATGTTTGTTTGGTCAATTTAGCTGCGCAATGATGATTCCGTCTTTTCGCAGCGTACTGTTTATCAGCCATTTCGTAGCGCGTTTTGTTAAATTTGAACTGTCCGCGCTACGAAATCGGGGTTTCAGGGTTTTTGTAGCGCTTGTTCTTGGAATGTCAAATCCGGGAGGGGTGAGTCATAGGTCCGTTCATGTTTGTCAGTTGATGTCATCTCCCGGTCATGATAAATCATCATTCCGCCATAAGGTCCAGAGTCATGCATATGAATGTCAGCTTAAGGGATTTTACGAGGTATGGTTATGTCATAATGTGTTTTCATAATGTGTAAACATGTTTGCTGTATGAGAAGCCCAAGTTCTCATTTAAAGGGATCATTGCAAGCGAGCCTGCACTCCAAAGTCGAGATTGTTTTCGCGCTGTAGCTGCCATTAGTTCCCTGTGTGAAAATATTCGAAGCAAGATGGAAAAGAGGGAACATCGATCCGGTAGGTGCTTGAGGACAGAGCCGGAGGGGCTTGATGTTACACTCAGGGATGAAGGTGTCGCAAGAGCCTTTCGAAATGCTGGTTGCTGGAGGTTCTGCGAGAAGTTGAAAGGAGGACATGCAGAGGTAACGAAGGCTTTCGCATTGAATTTTACTGGACTGAATTCAAAGGTGTCAATGTTAGAGTTTTCTGTGTCTCTTGAAACTATTTCCACTGTCACTGAAATTCCGAGGGGAGGTCAAGAATGGTTCAAAAACTTTAAATTCGACATGAGTCCCTGTAAAGAATTTTTGAAAGAACTTTATGTAAATGAGGACCTCACCAAAGCGGTGCCAAGGAGTTACATAAAGGAACATTATGCTATGCTCCTCACATGCATCCAGAAATACCTAACATGCGAGGGAAGGTACAATAAAGTTTACTCCTACCACTTCAAACTTTTGTTGCATTTCACAGGTAAGGCTTCAATAGATATACCTTTCTATTTGTTCAGAAGTATTAGTAAAATGTGTGATAAAATCCAGTTAAAGAAAGATGGTTGTGAAACATCCTTGTTTCATCATGGTTTAGTAAAGTTGCTGGTGTTGGATGGTTTACAAAAGATTGGCAGAGATTGGGATTCATTTGTGTTTATGGTCGGCTTTCCAAGCAAAACAGGCCTCACTCCATTGCCTGTGAGGGAAAGGGAAGAAAGGACTGAAGAACCCACTCTGGCTGAGCTCAGAAAAGAGGTGACAGAC
The DNA here is from genome assembly GCA_031772625.1 of Pinus tabuliformis. NCBI lineage: Eukaryota > Viridiplantae > Streptophyta > Pinopsida > Pinales > Pinaceae > Pinus > Pinus tabuliformis. The sequence goes on from CM062814.1 coordinate 819,682,351, forward strand.
CAAAAGAAGCCTAAAACCAAATTAAGGAAATCAGAGAAGTCTGTGGCAGCAAAAGAGACACCTAAATCATCAGCAAAGGAAACTCCTAAGCCATCATCTAAGGAGACATCTCAGTCATCAAAGCAGAAGATCCAGAAAAAGAAGGATGAAGCTAAACCAAGTGAAGTTGAAAAGATTTCAAGGGTGAAAACCAGAGGTCAACTAAACAAGGAAAAGGGTAAGTCAATTACTGTGGAAGAAAGCCCTATTTCAAAAGGCAGTTTAAATGACTTACTTGAAGCTATTGAACTTGAGCAAGATCAGCCAATACAGATTGAACCAATAGAGTTTGAGCAAGATCACCCAGTGCAGCCAATGCATATTGACCTCACTCAATCTTCACCCGAAAGTACAAAAAAACCAAGAGCTTCAAAAAGATTGAAATTTGAAGAGCCTAGTAAAGAATATGCTTTCAAGCCACGTAGACTAGTCATAAGAAGACAAATGAAAGAAGTGGAGAAAGCGCAGAAAGAGAAGGCACCTTTAGAAGTGCCTAGTACAGATGTACTTGAGGTTTTGACCAGAACAGTTCAAGCAGCCAAAAGTAAAAATAAGGGTAATAGGGTTATCATCAGTCAAGGTGGAAATGTCATTGCTATCAAGCAACAAGCAGGAACAACACAAGAAGAAATACCTCAGATTAAAAATGTTTCTAAGGAAAGGGCAGTAAGATATGCAAATTATAAAAAGGCTGTAATAAAAGGCAGAACAAGTCTAATGAGCCAAACTGACTCAGTGTCTGATGCATATTTGTGGACGGTGCCAGCTCTGAAGCAGGCAAAAATCATGAAACAAATGAACACAAGCTTAAGAGCAGAAAACAAGGCTTTAAAGGAAGAAGTTAGCAGTTTAAAGAGGAAGCTAGGCAAACTAGCTGATTAATCCAAGGGGAAATTTGCTTTTCAAGTTTTGATAAATTTTGGCTGTCATCATTTTGAAACTTTTTGGAGCCTTTACACATGTACAAAATAGCTGAAGAATCACGGAGTTAAGTCATCAGTGCTTTAAGACTCATATGCTTTGTTTTGATTACCTACAGCAGTTTCGTAGCGCGCTACGAAACTGCTGTAGATGACTGTTTATGTGAAAAAAATGAAATTGATGCTGAGGTCAGCAAATCTTAAAAGGGATGACTCGAGGCCAGCATGGAGATTATACAAAAGCTATTCAGATATCCAAAAGGTGACAGGTGTGAGTATTTAAGGAAAAAGTGAAATTTTTGTCTTTTGTTAAAGTCTTCCTAAAGTTACTTTATAGCCGAATTATTAGGGTTCTGGTAGGGTTACCGAAAGTTTGAGTGGTACACCTGTTCAGTTCACAAAGTGTCCAGATCATAAGGCATATTGAATTATGCATGGTTATTAGAAGAATTAAATGGCTTGGAGCATAGTCTTTTAATGCATGAAGACTAATGGGAGGCAGAGACCGTGTAAATAGGGCACAGATCCTTATCAGTTGATGAGTCATCCACATATCAAGTATCCGAAGCTGCTCATTCAGTGAAGGTTCCTCCAGCATGTCTTGGCTATTACTGAAGTGATACAGGTGTCAAATTTCAAGAAAGCATCAATGCACACGAGGAGATAGACTTAGAGTTTCAATGGGAATGGGACTCTATGTTTTCACAGCGCAATACCTTTGTAATTAATTAGTTTGTTTAGATATGGATAAGGCAATTAATGATAGGATTTCGAGCTCCCTTCATGCTTGTTGAGGAGTCTCAAGTAGTTGTACTTTTGGTTTTCCTATATATAGAAATGACTCTGATGTAAAAAAGGTTGGAGATTTTATACAAAAACAGAGTTTATTTGGGCCAATGTAAAGACTTATTACAGTAATAGTAAAACAGTGGTTGTTTCTTCTCAAGATTCTCAATGGATTATATTGTTCAAATGTGATAGTGTTTTATTTTCTTAATGTTCTTTTACAGCCTTGTTATAGCACAATCACTCAGAATTCATATCTTATGCTCTGACTTCCTGTGTGTTTGGCAAGCTGTGGTTTTTGTGAAGTATGTTTGAACATCTAATGCAAAGAGCCTTGACTTCCATGAAATGACTGTGCTTTTGTTTACTAAGTGTGTGAGACTCCATAGCCCAATGAAGACTAATTTGATATGTGTCCAACCAGCTTTGTTTTTATAAATTTGTAAAGAGTTAGCCATCTGTTGTTGTGATTGATTTTTATCAAAAGTCTGTGAGAGAGCCCTCTCTGATCAAGGAGGCTAATCCTTGGTCTAAAGTCTGGTTGAAAGAGTTACATGAAATCTTGCTTGGCTGCAGCCCTTAGTACTGATTTTGTGATAACAGCTGGATAGCTAGAATTCTCATAGCATTTGATGGGCCCCATCAATAGGTATATTACAAGGCCCATTTTTCTATCCTCCATCCTATAATTTCTTATTTTCTCACATTAATTAACATATTTTTAACTATAATGTGCTTAATAGGTAGACTAAAGGATGTGTGTCATAATTTGTGGCCTAGTGTGGTTAATATGCAGGAAAAAGAGCATTTTTTAGTGCAATTACTATGCAGAGGCATGTTGGAGGCAGCTAGACGAGATGTAGGAGGATTTTTCCTTGCATTTACTACCCTTCAACTTGAATTGGTCCCTAAAATCACTAACTTACAGCTCAAGATTTACTAACAGCCATTGCACTCAAGTAATTGTTAGGATCTAAGGGAGCTAGATCCACTATTTTTTAGGTTTTCAAGGGAAACAATCCTATTTCCAAGGGGTCTTCCCCTTAGTCATCTTTGTATAAATAAACAAGCCTAAGGGCTCAATAGGATTCAAATTTTTGAAGCAGGGGAGAGCTATTAAGAGTTATGATCTTGAGACTGTCATTTTCATTTTCCTTTACATGAACCTTATCTTATGTCAATGAAAAGTTGATTGTTGTCTCACATCTGATTTTATTTTAGAGGCCTAAGTCCCCTTGGGTTATGGCCCAACTGAGAGGCTCAAGTCTCTCTTTGTGTACCTTATCTATGCATTACTTTTAGTAGAAGCATTTATTTCTTTCTTTTACTCATAAAAAATTGTTCTTGCAAGTTTGGTTACCACCTCTCTTGTGGGAAGTGTGGTTGAAGAGTATGCAGTAGCAAGCCAAAAATATGTGGTTATTTTCCTTTGCAGATTTTTAGACCTTAGATCAATACTCTTTTACATACTCTATTTTTGCATATTTGTGATTTAAATCATATTCTTCTTTAAGATTTCATGGATGTAGGTTAGATGTATGTTGCAAGTTAGATTGTCTTTTGATGTAATAAAATTCAACTCATCCTTTCTTGTTTAGTTCATTTTGCAACGATTTGATCATTGGTTTGGCATTATTTTCAAGTGCAAAAAAGGATTGTTTGTCTGGTTTGCAAGTACTACCAATGGCTTGCAGGGTTGGCACACTCATCCTACATTTCTCTAGTCATCATCAACTTCTTCATCTTCATCTCCCATTTCCCTTAAAACTCCGCCACCGAATTTACTATATTTTTGGGTCATTGAAGGACATCATGTGCATTTTATTTCATGCAAGATGGACTTTTGATAGGTGTTAGGATTGGAAAGAGTATCATACAGCCTTCATATGCCTTCATTTATCCTTTTCCACCTTCATAACACATTTTCCACCCTCAGGATGCTCATGAATCCAATCCTGTAGCATCTTGTAGCATCATATAACACCATGTAAACTTGACCAGATTTTCTCCAAAAGCTTTATTTTTGTCTCTTAGGCTTGAATAATGACCCCTAGGCTTTGAACCTATGATTGAGGAGGACCAAAGACCACTTTAGACCTACCTTTTCTTCACTGCAATACAATTCTACAATTAGGGTTAGAGGACAAATTTCCAAATTTGAATAGTAATGATGATTTTCTTATGAAATACACATGGACTCTATCACTAAAGCTAAGTTTCTTTGAATACAGTGATTAAAAGGGTGATTTACTAATGCAAATTGTATTAGACATGTTTCATTGAATTTATGTTCCTTTAGGACTTTAGTTAGAAGCATTGTTATTTCATAAGTTAATTTCATGTTCAAAGCAACTTCTCACATTCTGGAATTGAACTAATGTTCACATTCTTTCAAATAGCATAGAGTTTACATTCTGCAAGTAGATTAGTATTTTTCATTTCTGCAAATAGCACAGTCTTTACATTTATGCAACTAGGGTTTGCCTTCACATTTGGATGAATAGCATTTTCATTTCTACAAGTAGAATAATGTTTCTATTCGTGCAATTAGAATAATACTCTCTCTTTTCATGCAATTTTCTTCCTTGAGCTAGCTGAAAGAGTGGCCTTTGTATGCCTTGATCTGGTCCATTGCTTGAATGTGACATGAATAGAACTTGACCTACACTACATATATCATGTCACCTCTTAAGTTTGTATGAACCCTAGGTTGATAATTAAAGCTGGTAGCCTTGGGAGACTCAACATTCTTGTTGTGATAATAAGCCCCAGCAGCATTAAGGCCTTTAAGATCCGAGGTCTGAAACATATTTATGTTTGGATTCTCGTCCATGTCAGATACATCTTATAGAGTAGGTGGTTGTAAAATAGCAACTTGGTATTTTAATATTCTGATTTCTTGCCTAACCCTCTAATCTACCTTATAGGCATCCTCTTTATCCTTTTGTTCTTCTAATTCTTTTACTTTTTATTTTAGTTCACTTAGTTCTGTTTTCAGAATATTAATTTCTTTTCCTAAATCATTCATATTCATGGGCTATACTTTTTCATTTTGATGATCTCTCATGAATGATTTAGTATTCTTTTTAAAAGAAGCATCAATAAATAAAGGTTTTTTACCTAATGATTCTAGCATTTTTTGAGTTTTTTCCATTGTTCTGAGGAATGTATCCAATATAGATGCTTTCATATCTCCTTCTAGTAATGCTTTGATTTGTGCTAGCATTTGTGAAACTCCATCTTCTTTGAGTTGGACCATACAAACTTTCAGCTTTTCTCCTCTCCTATTCTCCTCCTCTTCTTCTTCTTCCTCTTCTTCTTCTTCTTCTTCTTCTTCTTCTTCTTCTTCTTCTTCTTCTTCACTGCTAGAGTAGTTGTCTTCTTCAATGTTGTAGTTACATATAGCAGGATTTTTACAATTGTATGAATTTTTCCACCATTAATGCATGTTCTTCTAATTCATACAATTCATCAGTATTGTATTCAAAATTAGAGGTTTTTGAACTAGAAGAGCAACATCCATTTTGTAATAGTTGCACTTTTTCTCTTTTCACAAAGAAGGGATATTGAGGATAATGATTTGTATAATGTTCATTTGAACCATATCTATTGCAATGTTGAATTGTTCTTTTTTCTTTTTTCTTTTTTCTTTTTTCTTTTTTCTTTTTTCTTTTTTCTCTTTGATTCGTTGTGCTCTTTTTCTTGATAACTTTCCTTTGTCCTTATTTGAGGCCTCACCTTGTGGGCATCTATTAGCAAGATGACCTGGATGACCATAAAGCCAACATGTTTCTCTTTGCATGGCTTGATTCTTGTGTGTTTTGAGTTTGATATCTTCTGGAGAATAATAATGGATTCGTTCTCTTCTATCTTCCTTTTGCAGCACTATATTTTTTGGGGTAAACCCTTGATTCACTCTTATTTTTTTGTATTTTCTCCATAATTTTCTTGGCATCTATTTTTCTTCTCACGAGATCTTCTATTGTAAACCTATATTTTTCACAAATGTATTTGCTATTAGGCAACCTGGACATTTTATGTATTGATTTACTAACTTTCATATTAGTGCATAAGGCAACTAATGCACTAGTGATAAGGGAGGAAATTTGTCCCTGCACATACAATTCATAAGGCAATTTAAATACCCCATGTGTTTTCAAATATTCAACAAAATTACTTGGTATAACAGCCAAGTAAACTTGTTTCCAAAGAAGATTCTTACTATCTTTAACTTCATAGATTCTCTGTGGCCATTCACTATGAATTCATCATAAAGAGACATTTTCTTACATTTCATGTTCATAAGAAAAAGAGCATGTCTATCAGTAATTTCTTGATTAGTACCACACCAATGTTATAAAATCATAGTATTAAGAGCATCTGTCATATTATTTATAGTAATTACTTAGTGATATAATTGTTGTTTTAACTAATTAACAATTGGTGTAAATTTTTACTTATAATAATTAGTTTATTTCCTGCTTTAAAGTTTAATTTGCATAGCTTTCTAGAACTAGACATACACTCTATGTATGGAATTAAGGAAAAACAATTACTGACATAAGCACATTTTGAAATTTATATGAACATAATTTCAGGATTGGTATCCTTAAGAGTAAAGACTCCACTAACTTGTATAGCTAATAAATCTAATCTCATATTTAGCATATTTAAAGCATTAAGAAAACCTTGGGTTTACATTCCCCCTTTTCCCTTTTGAAAGCACTCTAAGTGTGCTATCAACTGTTATGATTGAATTCCATTTTGGGATAAATATTCAGAAAGAGTAGTAGCACGAGGAATCCATGTGTAGGAAGGACCCAACTCTGATGGGAAATGGTCAAGGAAGTAAATTGTAATGTCTCGTTTTCTAATAATCCAAGTTTTGTAATGCATTTAAAATATGATGATGCTCAAGAGTCAACATGGCTATATGGCCAAAACTATTTGATGTAAACATTTTCTTAATTTCAATTAAAAAATGTTAAAGCTGAAGAGGAAGACTAGCTTATACAGATCCCAATGTCTGAAAGGGTAGCTTTCTAAAAGAGGCATGCAAGGAAGACTGAGAAGTTTCCTATCTTTCCTTAAATTAATGTTTATGAACCTTGATGTTCTAGTTGATCTACCTAAATTCCAAGTAGTTATGAGAGAGAATGGGAACGAGGTACTAGATTGCTTCCAGTATGGACTACATACCATATGGAAGAGTGTTGGTTAACTTTACAACTTGAGAAGGGGACCTCGAACCTCTCATCCATAAAGCAGTTCTTGTGAGGAGTGGAAGGGAGAGTTTTTTTTCTTTTAGTGATGTGAGATTAAAGATAGAGGAGAATCCTTGAACTGTGAGTGTGATGTAAATCCACTACCAGATTCGCTTAGCCCATAGCACCCAGTCCTCTTCGCTATGTTTCTAGGTGCTTCCTTCTTCCCTTTCAGAGAGATAAATCCATTTCAAATATAAGTGGAAGGTGTTTCAAGGCAATCATCCCTCCTTAAAAAAAAACCATTAGGTTCAAGCTCCATTTTAATCTTGGCTCCCTTGTATTCATCATGCTCCTCTCTGCATCAGTATCCTGGCCCTCAACTACGCTTAGCTTCTCTCCTTAGCCTCTTTCCTTTGTCTGCCACTCAACTTATTTTCTAGCTTAGCTCCTTGATTTTCAATTTAAAGTCGTGCCTTAGGACTTCATGCATGAGCGTTCTCATGAATCTCACATCCTCGTCCCTTTATAAAATGCAATTGTAAACACTTACAGGCTCACGGGCCTCCAGGTGTTTCAACATGGTCCCATCGTCCATCGTCGTTGCTCTATTTCCTTTCCCTTGTAAAATTATCATTGGGTCACTTTTTCTTATAACGTGAAATGCATGCAAATCCATCTTTTCCTATTGTGGGCCCCACAAAGTACCCCGACACTTTAAAATGTTCTGAAATTCGATTTCTCGACCTTCCGACTTGATAGTCCCTGGTAACGGGAAAATTCTCATCACTTAACGCTCCATCAACTAACAATATCTGCGCTCAATTAAAATAATTTACAGGATTTGGGCTCTTTGTCACAGGATTTCGTCAATAGAGGGTCATGGATCCAACACTTAACAAACTTTCAATCCCGCAACTCCCTAGTTCCTGATGCTTTATTTATAGTGCAATTCAAATTGATTATAGGATCTTCAGGCTTCTGGCTTCCAGGTTTCTCCTTTCTATTACGGGATCTATCAGTAGACCGCCCCGATTTCATCAATAAACAAACTTTTCTAAAAGTGAACTTGGCTAAGTGTTTGGCCTTTTCAGGCTTATGTCTGGTTCCTGACACTCAAATCCTCTGCACTCTTCAGCCTTCCCTCTTGGATCAGTGCCACACTTCCATTGCACCACTCTGATTGATTCCATTGGTACTTTCCTTCCTGATCATTTAGTCATGTGGATCATCGATCAGACAACGTGATCCCTTTGGGATTGTTCACGGCTCTGCACTCCCTTTTGTTCTTCGTACACTTGTGTAGTTTATCTCTCTTGAGCTTCGTAGATATGTGGATCAATCTAATCCTACATCCTTCCAACAAGATCCTTTGGAACTCCTTTGTGTCTTCTGATGTGCGTCCTCAAATGCTCTCCCTCCTGAGCTTTGATATACTTGAACCTGTAACAATAAAATGATTGCAAAGTATATGAGATAGGCAATAACAACAAATTCTCAATAAACAGTCTTATAGGCTCAGAATAAATTCTCCTGCATTACAAACAAATAATTACAAAAGGCCTTTGGAACTACAAATACATTGTTTTGGCCCTCTTTTGGCCTTATGGCCTCTCTCATCCCTCAATCCTCTCTAAATCTCTCAGATCTCTTCCTATTCCTCCTTCTTATCATTAATAATTTGTATACAAATTACATACAAAAAAAGGATTCTTAACTGGAGTTAGTTCACATCCATAATTCCTTCAATAATCCTTAAATCTAGCCTCTCTAGATCCACAAAATCCTCTAAAAATCCAACTAACTCCTAATACATCAATTCCTCACTCTAATTACGTAAAATTATTCTAAGAACTTAGGAAAACACATTAAATTAATTTCACACACACATTAAGTGAACCAACTCCCTTGGTAAATGAAAATACCCCTATCCTAGTTAAAATACATTTTGACTTGGAGGTAAGATGCTTCTGCATCATACTCCCAAGTTTTAGAAGTTTCATGGTCTCTCGACCATGTGCTTTCATATTTGGTTGAAATACTCTTGGATCCAAAACTTTGGTTTGTAGTAAGTAAGTTGATCTTTCATGCTTTTGTTGTCCCACTATTGTCTCCTTCTTTATTCCTGGTTTCCAAACTTTATGTTGCAGGTTTCCAGACTTTATGTTGCAGTTGCCCACTAATTTTGTTGATGCAAAGTTCCTTGGTTAGCTACACCTTTCCATGGTTTGTATTCCTCTGTCTATTGCATCTTTTCTACCTCATGGATGTCTTCTTCATTAGCATCCACAATTCACCAATCTCTATGTCTAGCTTGTCCTCTAAGCTCTACATGTTTTGTCAATCCCTGTTGTCTTCTTATTGAACTTTGCTACTACTTAATTGATTGTTGACCCCCGCGGGGAATTTTTACAATTGTTGTCATCTCCAGCTCCTTTCTTTGTTGTTTAATAAAACTTATGTTCTTTGTTGCAAGCTTTTGAGTAGCAACTTCAAGTTGTCTGCCTACTCCAAAAACTCCATATCTTGCATTTTGTTAAAAGAACAAATTTTCCACAAACAACTCATACCTATGTGCAAGGTTTGCTTCATAGTTTTGCTCCATTCTTCTATAGTATCTTCCTCTTTTATCAGTTCCATTCTTACTCTTTTTCAATCCTACATATCCTCCTCCAAAATTCCTTGTAATTTTCCATCTGAAATGTCTTCAAGCCAACATATCATTTCCTGCTCTTCCTCATCCTCTTGGAAAATTTCATGTATTGTACTTTCAATTGTATTTCTTCCTTAGAACTGACATATTCATAAGCATGTATATCCTTGCATTGCTAATCTCCTATAGACACAAAACACGTATCAGTTTTAAAAATATGAGACTTTAAGGTCTTTGAAGATGCATCCAATGTCTCCTCCTTATACATTGTTAGAAACATGAAATTGTCCACCAAGTCCCTATCCATTGCAACAACTTCTTCCTCCAAAGCTTCACCATCCTCATCACTTTCATTACAAAAAGTAAATGTCTCCATCTCAGGCATCTCATCCAAAATTAAAAATTTCTCCACCTCAAGTTCTTCCTTCATGAATGCCCTTTTCCACTACTTCTAGTCTTCATTTGTATTGTCTTTACAAGATAATTTTGTTCTGTCTTCCTTCTTTATAACAATACTCAATGATTTTTCTTTATCCTTATACTGAACAAAATTGATGTTCAATCCATCATTTGCAACAATTCTTGCATTCATACACCAATTATCAGTAAAAACAAAATACTCTCTAGCCTCAGTGGATGTCTCTATCATCATATGTTGATCCTCAAAAGGTTTCTTCTCAGCATTTTTCTCATCCTCACTTTCTCCATCGATTGATCCTTGCTCATGTTTGCAATAAACTTCCATCCCATGCTTAGCTACTCTAAGTTCTTCCTTCATCCTAGCACACATCTTCTGTTTCAATTTCCTCTGTAATGAATGCCATCTGACATTCTTCTTCCTTAGTAACCAACCATATCCCTGGTCTCAGAGTAGCTGTCTCAAATGATTGTAGTCTGCCTTCAACTCAACCATATCCCTCTCAAACTCTTCCTCACTCCTCTTCCTTATGTCAGTTGCCTTCGCATCTTCCTTTATCTAACTGTGACTTCTCCTTGAACCCTGTAAATGACTATCAATAGCCATTCCTTCTTCTTCTTCTATGAACGCTCCTTTGTCCACTTCTCATGAGTTGCACCAACCCTGCTCTATTTCTTCCTCTATCTATGTCTCTATTTTTGGGAAATTCTACCCACAATCACTATATAACTGTACCCAACTCCTATGTGTTGGAAGTTGTCTTCCCATCTCTGTCTCTCTGGATTTTTGCAATAGAAGCTCCTCCTTTAGAGCACTCCCTCTCTTTAGCTTCAAGAGTTGTTGGCTGCTACAAATTCAAATGCTCACTTCTCTTGGAGAACTTATATTATGTTCATCTTCTCTTCAGTAATCCATCTTGTTGTTGGGTTCTGTCACCATCCTCCCTAAAAACATCTACTTTATGGCTGCTATTTCTCCTCAATTTACTTCATGCAAGCAAACTCATACAAATTCCATACATGTGCCAAGGTTTCCTCAATTGGTCCTCTGAATCTATTCTCAAAACATTTTCCTCTACTTCTTAGGTCAATTCTTCTCTACTTCTTCACAAAGTAGTCATTCTCCCGATCTTCACAACACTTCATTCTCAATTATTAATTCAAATTGAAAAGAAAAAAATTTACCTCAACCAAATCCATTTCTTCCTTATGGAACTGTAGTAACTCCACTTTCGCTTCTCTTCTGAAACTTTAGAGAAACCTTGCTCTGACACCACATGCTCTCTTAAAAAGTTGATATGATCACCACTTTAACTTTGGTATCATTTTCTTTGATACCACCTGATGTAAATCCACTACCAGATTCTCTTAACCCATAGTGCCCACTCCTCTCTTCTTTGTTTCTAAGCGCTTCCTTCTTTTGTTTCAAGGAGATAAATCCCTTTCAATTACAAGTGGAAGGAGGTTCAGGGCATTCGCCCCTCCTTAAAATAAAACCACTGGGTTCAAGCTCTATTTTAATCATGGCTCCCTCATATCCATTTATCTACTCTCTGCATCAGTGTCGCAACCCTCAAATATACTTAGCTTCTCCCCTCAGCCTCTTTCCTTTGTCTATTGCTCCACTTATTTTCTCCCTTATCTCTTCAATTTCTCGTTTAAAATTGTGCCTCAAGACCTCGTGCATAAGTTTTCTCATCAATCCTGCATCCTCATCCCTTTATAAAATGCAAGTGTAAACACTTACGAGCTCACGGGCCTCTGGGTGTTCCAACCTGGCCCCATTGTCCATCATTGTTGTTTTATTTCCTTTCCCTTGTAAAACCCACCTTGGGTCGCTTTTTCTTATAATGTGAAATGCATGAAAATCCACCTTTTCCTACTGTGGGCCCTACCAAGTACCTCAACGCTTTAAAATGTTCTAGAATCTCGATTTCCCGACCTCCTGACTTGATAATCCCGAGTAATGGGAAAATTCTCATCACTTAATGCTCCTTCAAATTACAATCCCAACACCACAGTTCTCAATTAAAATTATTTGTGGGATCTGGTCTATTCAAGCTCTTCAAGTATCTACGCTAAACCACCTATGGGTAACTCCTTCCCGGTCGACAAATCCGGGTAACAAAAACTATTTTCGTCATCGTCACTTGATGGTCCTTGGTTCCCGATACTCGACTCCTCTGCACTCCTATGCACTCTTTAGCCTTCCCTCTCGGCTCTGTGCCACACTTCCACTGCGCCACTTTGACTGAGTTCTTTGGTACTTTCCTTCCTGAGCGTTTAGTCGCATGGATCACCAATCTGATAATGCGATCACTCTGGGATTGTTCACAACTCTACAATCCCTTTTGCATTTTATATACTTGTGTAGTTTATCTCTCTTGAGCTTCGTCAATCTGCAGATCAGTCTAATCATGCATCCTTCCAACAATATCCTCTACAACTCCTTTGTGTCTTCTAATGTGCGTTCTCAAATTCTCTCCCTCCTAAGGTTTAATATACTCGAACATGTAAAAATAAAATTATTACAGAGAACATGAGACAGGAAATAACAACAAAATCTCAATAAACAATCTTATAGGCTTAGAAGCAATTATCCTACATTACAAACAAATAATTACAAAATGTCTTTGGCCTATAAATGCATCGTTTTGGCCGTCTTTTGGCCATATGGCCTCTCTCAGCCCTCAATCCTCTCTAAATCTCTCGTATCTCTTCCTATTCCTCCTTCTTATCATTAATAATTTATCTGCAAATTATATACGAAAAGGGGATTCTGAACAAGAGTTAGTTCAAATCCACAATTCCTTCAACAATATCTTAATCTAGCCTCTCTTTATCCACAAAATCGTCTAAAAATACAAGTAACTCCTAAATATTTCTAGCCCTCCAAAATACTCTCGAGATCTCTCATTTAGAGAAGATCTGATTACATCAATTCCTCACTCTAATTATGTACAATTATTCTAAAAACTTAGTAAAATACATTAAATTAATTTCACACACACACTTAGGGAAACAACTCCCTTGGTAAATTAAAATACCCCTATCCTAGTCAAAATACATTTTAACTTGAAGGTAAGATGCTCTTGCATGAGAATGTGAAGCCGAAGCCATTGTGAACTAGTGGCTTGTAAACCTATGTTTGGAAACTGGACCGCAGAGTCCATGATCAAATTGAATTTAGTTAAATGAAACAAGTGAGAAATCCCTCAATATGAATCGAGTGGATCGAGAGAAACTAAATTTTTATTCTTTTATTTTATGCATGTAAAGAATTGAAAGAATTAGAATCATCAAGTTACTATTGGAAGCGATGAAGGAATTTCCTTTTGCGTTGTGTAGGCCCCGAGTGGCCATATACTTTTTTTGTGATATGACCAAATTCAGTGCTTGAGAGGTAGCAATCTTATTTCATGCCAGTGAAGGAGAGTGACCTTCACACTCCATACCCTAATTTAAATCCCTATTATATTTCCTTGAGTAAAGCATTCTTTAGAGATTGGATATATCTTGTGGGTGGTCAACTGAAACATATCACATTGTAGTTGCCCTTATGGTTAGGTGAAGAATGGTTGTCTCTTCTTCAATTTCTGAAAGGTTACTATGAACCAAATAAGTGTGAAATTATCTTTCTAATAATGAAGTCATATTATTATGCAGTATTAACTAATGTGAAGGTAGAAAATGGGAGAGAATGGATTTTTTGTGATGATCTAGGGTTTTGGTCTTCTCTTTCTACAAAACCTCAGTCGATGTTGCTATAGGCTACGAATATGTGTTACATAAAGGAGGTGGGAATCAAATCAATGTCATATATACAATTTTTCTCCAATATGAGGGAGGCTAACGGCTCAGGTCCCTGTATTTTGAGGAATTCTTGATCTCTTGTAGCAGCTTATTAAAAGAATCCATGGTTGAATGATGGCTCTTCCCACTGGTTTCTTTTATATTTTAGTATCGAGGTGGATCTAGAGCCAAGGTATGAAGGCACCCTGGCTGGGGTATGGTCGTTGTGAGTCTTCTGTGAAAGGACAACCCAGATGGGATGGAGAATGTTTTATTTGTTACATACTCTATTGTTTACCATGAACATTTTGATAAAGGGCCTGCGAAGATGAATCAGTTGTTATACTTGAGGGATCTTCCTTCCCATGGGATTCCCTCTCATTTTTATCTCTCTGAAATGGGTCCCCATATTAGAGAAAATCTAAGTAAAAGTCTAGAGCAAAAGGATACCCTCTGTCTCTTACTCCCAGATCTAGCCAAAAGATAGGCATATATTGAAAAATTATAGATTTTCATCAAAAAATTTAAGTGGAAGACATCCATGTTATCGATCCGGGGCTTAGATCTAGTGGAAAACATGAAGCAAAGAATTCAAAAAAAACCTTGGTATAACAACAATTTTTCAATGCCTGTTATATGAGGGGAAATTTCTACAGGATTCCTTTCAATTAAAAGATTACAATATTGCAAGGAATTCCACCATAATATTAAATATAAGGCTATGGGGTGGAGCTTCAATCTTCAGAAACCCTAATGGATTTGTTTCTTTCAAGGAGACAGTGAAAGGGAAGGTTGCCTTTCCTATCTACCATATCAAAAATATGTTAAGACCCTACATTGTCAAACAAATGGAAAAAACAACAACCATGGAAGTTAAACACCCAGAGGTAAATTTTATTTTTGTTGATCTTCAATCCAAGGCGTTAATATGCAAGTTTATTTGTTTCTGGCCAAGATTTGAAGATTTACAACAATGGTTTTTTCTTCTTAGATACCCAATTGTGACAGCTACCTGTGTTCCAATGGCTTCTTCATAGTTCAATTTGATACACAAAAATATATGGAGAAATTCCTAAGTGACGGGCCATGGTCTTGGGGTAGAGTTGGGCTCTTCATAACCCCATGGTTCCCAGATTTTGATACCTTGAAATGGTGGTCATAACAACGCCAATTTGGGTGAGATTTCCAAATCTCCCTCTACCTTTCTCGCACCATCAAGTCCTAGAGGATATTGGAAATATTCTGGGAAAATTCATTGATGGACTTTGATAGAACATAAAAAGGTATCTTTACTTTAGCTAGAATTTTTTTAGAGACAGACCTTAGTAAAGGTCTACCTGATTGTATCTAACAAATTAACCAACGGCTAACTTTGGGCAATGATGCATCCATGCTATTTATTCCTTCAAATCAATTGATTTCTCACCATGTCTTGAAGATGAACCACATTAGTTGGTTCGAAATGTCGCCCTAATCCTAACGATGTGATTAATCCGAAAGACTGATATCTACATTATGGATCACAAAAGTCTTAGATCTAACATAAAATATTTTACTGGATTCAGGTTTTAGATTATGAGAACACAACATTTAGATGTCGAATTTTTTTCAAACAAGACACTTGTAGAACACATGCCCAAAAGAAAACAAGACCCCAAAAAGGAAAAAGAGGCAAGCACATAAGCCAAAGGTATGGTAGGTATCTGACCATCACCTTTCTGAAGAAAGAGATAATAGAGAACAATCCAAATATGGATGCACATGTACAACATGGTAACCAATTAGAGGGAGACGTTATGGATTAGTCAAGAACTATGAAAAATATCTAGAAGGGTACTTAATTGGTAGAGGTCAAAGAAACTAAGCCGTATAAAGAGGAAACATAATGAAAATGGCTTGTTGGGTATAAAGAGAACCCATGTATTTGAGAGCTTGGACTCAGACAAATAAGTCCCTTTGCAAGTAGCATGAAATGAATTGGCAATGGTGACATTTGATCCCAACCATTGGGTTTGGCAAAAGGTTCAGAAAAAGAAAGGCAAAAAGGGGAAGTTAAGTGATTTTTATCACACTTAACCTTGACAAAATTTATATAATTTTTTTACATTTTTATTTTTATTGCTCATAAGCCGAAAGGTTGACATGATTGAATGCTTAATAACATTTGCAAAATGTAATTTGTTCCTTGTTTCAGGTTGAATAAAATTACGATTTTATCTTCAGAAAAAAAAATGTGAAGCTAGAAGTTTATAAGGTTGTTGTAAAACTAATTTCAGACCTTTAGAAGTTGTTAAATAAATGTTGGTGAGTATTTATGGCACAACCATGGAGCATTTTGATTCTTCCAACTGGGAAGATTAAAGAGTTTTTGAGCTCTCATAAAGTTTAAGATCCTTTTGGATTGTCATAAAGTTTAAGAGTAAATTGGACTATCATGAATATGGAAATTATGATCCATAGTTAATTCCATGGTATATAGTGATAATTACTTCCACATGAGCATAAGCATGGAATATGGGTGTAAATTTCCTTTGATAGTCTAGATGATTTCTTTTGTATTCTCTTTTACCTGGGTAAAATCCAAATTAAAGGTTAAGAAATTAATAAATATCATGATCGTATGATTTTGTCTCTTTTTATCCATAATTACTTTTGGATGATGTTATGGCGCTCCGATGATTTTTCTTGGTTGCTAGTTATTTCATCTCTTCTGACCGATGGCATACATACAACATGCATTATCTTGACTCATATTATGTGGTGGCACTACTTGGCCACGACTCCCCTGACATTGACACGCTTATTCAGGAGACCTTAATTGTTGAGTCATTACATGTGAGGTCACATTCTCAAGGTTATGTGGCAAATCTTTCCTCATCTGATATACCCAAGAAGCATTATGTTATGTCTGACTTGGCTGATAATTCATTTGTTCCAGAGTCTACTACTTTCAGACACAATCGTTGTGGTCGAAGAATTAAACCTGTGAGGGTGGCTAAAGAGGTTCAATCTCTTGTTTTTGGTCGATATGTATACTAGGATCATGTATCTAGCCTCCAGTAGCATGCTTTGATTAGACGTCTGGATTTTTCTCGTATGGAGGCTCATAGGATGTAGGAATATATTGTAAATATGTGGGAGATTGTCATCAAATATCATTTGAAAATCAGTGTCCTACTTAACAAATGGTTATGTTTCCATTTAATTCACTCAGACGACCTCGAAAAAATCCTTCACAAGCCATGGGTGTCTATCTAGGGCTTCTTGGGACTTCAACAATGGTATGTTGGTTTCAATCCGATATTTTTTGTTGCAGGTTGGAAGATGTTGTGGTAAACGTTGTCAGGCATCCCTCTAGAACTTTGGAACCGGTGAGCATTTGAAATGATTGGAAACGCTATTGGTAATTTCATTTATTTGGAAGATAAGCACATAAGAGAGATGAAATTAAATCCTCGAGTTCTCCTCACATTAGCCCTAATTCAAAAATCAATGTAACTATTCACAAGAAACAAGTAGAAATTCCTTATAGATTCAAACCGTAGATTGTAATTAGCTAAAACAATTGACTTTAATCGACTCTACTCATCAACAGAAATAATAATTGATCAATGAAATCATGAATCATAAAAGAGAAAGAATCCAATCACACAACACAATAATTTTATGGGGAAATCCACAGCTAAAAACCCTTGCTATCTGTATATTGCATTAATCAAAAAATATGAGAAGATTGCATTCTTTTCTCAAGTTCGAGCAACGTCTGAATTATCTCAATCTATCTCACTACTTCACAACAAGCTCCAATAAATACTTAGCCAAATATGTTGCCTACCAATCTCTTATTTCCTTACGCAGTTTCCTAGGGAATTAACCCATATCTAATTGGGAAATTCCTCATCCATAAATGTGCAATCCATCACAGGCCTTCCTCTGATTGCATGCACCATCTACACAATTCAGGTGATTATACAATTGATAATACATTGTCCTTGAACTCCAATATCAACTGGGTCTTTCTCTGATCTGACATGCATGAGTTAATTATGAGCGAATTTTCAGTTTACTGGTTGAGAAGTGTTGGTTACATCCCACTATTGTAGGTTACACCCCACTAATGGATCTCCCACTAATTCCTCCATTAGTTGGAACTAACTTAACTGAATTTAACTCAGATAAAATGAATTAAATAATTACAACTAAAAAGAACTCCACCTGGGCCCCTAAAATTTAGGAACCACTCTACATGACACTCGATAGACTCCCAACTCGAATTAACTAAGCCAACTAAGTCAAATTAACTTAGTTAACTATTAAAAGTTGTTATGAGAATTAGAATTACAATTTAATTCAAGGATAAAATTAAATTAGGATTTTTCTTGATGTTATTTTTAACATTTCTTGTTGCTATTTTCAACACTTCCTCTCAACAAGAAATGAATTCAACTCTATCTCGATCCGGTATCTTTGGAATGTTCTGCATGCAACACTTGTCACTGTTGTTGTTGCTACTGCAACATTTGCAACCAAAAATCATCCAAACAAAATGAACTGAATCAAATGTGTCTGCAATTGTCTACTAGGAAAACTATGTTGTTGTTGACTCTGCTACTAAGCCTCTTGCTCTGCACTCCTCAGTATCTGATTGACATTGATCCTCCTGTTATTGAATATTGTGGTCACCCATAGCAAGCTAATGATCCATGAGACAAAAACACCTAACGGATCCTGCCTAATTTCTAAAACTCTTGGACTAAGGTTTCATATCGCCCCACCTCACACCTGGAGGTATGGCTGCATGTGCTCCCTCTACCCAATTGGCTTGAAATTTCCCCTTACTGGAGGTCTCTTCTTGAGCGTATGTCTCCACTCGGCCTCCTCTCTACTTCTCCAATTGTGGCTGCTCCACAACTTGTTGAGGCTACATGTTGAGAGGTCTAACATTCTCCCTCTCAACCACCAAATCTCTAACCTTTGCCTTGATCCTCAAGGCTTTGCATGCATGAGCTAAATCTGATCTACTCATACTATTGTTACTACTGCTTTGTTGTTGTGTCTGCACTATCGTTGTAACTACTACAATAATTAGTTTGATCTCCCCAGATCCTAAAGTACTAGCTTCCATAAGGATGCTCCCTCTGAAGCTAGACTCTCTTTGAGTCTTGATCTCCCTGTGGGAAATCTCTTTGCTCCTCAATCTACCAATATCAATTATCAAAACTCTTTTTTGTGTCACTAAACATTGGCTCATTGATCTACCCACTAGCAGCCTTCTAGCTCCATTAAGAAGTTTGCACATAGGGTCTTCTAGATCTGCCCTGAACTAGAGCTCCATCAATCTGCAAGGACAACTTCAAATTCTTCTCTTCTATTGTGATTTCAAGTCTGATACCATGTAGAAATTTCTATAAATCTAGTTATGATACCATGTAGAAATTCCTTGTAGATTCAAATTGTATATTGTAATAGGCTAAAACAATTCACTTGAATCTACTCTACTCATCAGCGGAAACAATAATTGATTAATGAAATCACGAAGCATAAAAGAGAAAGAATTCAATCACACATAACACAATAATTTTATGGGGAAAGCCACAGCTAAAAACCCCTGCTATCCATATATTGCATTAACTAGAAAATATGAGAAGATTACAATGCTTTACTCAAGCCCAAGCAACCTCTGCACTATCTCAATCTATCTCACTGCTTCACAAACAAGCTCCAGCAAATACTTAGCCAATATGTTGCCTACCAAGCTCCTATTTCCTTACGCAATTTACTAGGGAATTAGCCCATATTTAATTGAGAAATTCCTCATCCATAAATGTGCAATCCATCATAGGCCTTCCTCTGATTGTATGTACCATTTGTACAATTCAGATGATTATACAATTAATATTACATTGTCCTTGAACTCCAATCTCAACTAGGTCTTTCTCTGATCTGACATGCATGAGTTAATTATGAATGAATCTTCAGTTTACTAGTTGAGCAATGTTGGTTACATACGACTACTGTAGGTTACACCCCACTACTGGATCTCCCACTAATTCCTTCATCAGTTGGAACTAGCTTAACTGAATTTAACTCATTTAAACTGAATTAAATAATTACAACTAAAAAGAACTCAACCTAGGCCCCTACAATTTAGGAACCACTCTACATGACTCTAGATAGACACCTGACTTGAATTAACTGAGCCAACTAAGTAAAATTAACATAGTTAACTATTACAAGTTGTTATGAGAATTAGAATTGCAATTTAATTCCTAATTTAAACAAAATTAAATTGGGATTTTTCTTGATGCTATTTTTAACATTTATTGTTGCTATTTTTAACACTCCCTCTCAACAAGAAAGAAATTCAACTTTATCCCGATCCGATATCTTTGGAATGTTATGCATGAAACACTTGTCACTGTTGCTGTTTCTACTGCAACATCTGCAACCAAAAAGCATCCAAACAAAATAAACTGAATCAATTGTGTCTGTAACTGTCTACTGGGAAAACTGTGTTGTTGCTGACTCTGCTACTAAGCCTCCTGCTCTATTGTCAACACTACTCTACACTACTCAGTATCTGACTGACACTGATCCTCCTGCTATTGAATATTGTGGTCCACCGTAGCAAGGTAATGATCCATGAGACAAAAACACCTAATGGATCTTGCCTAAATTCTGAAACTCTTGGACTAAAGTTTCACATCGACCCAACTCACACCTAGAGTTATGGCTGCATGTGCTCCCTTTGCCCACTTGGCTTGAAATTCCCCCTACTGGAGGTCTCTGCTTGAGTGGATGCCTCCATTCGTCCTCCTCTCTGCTTCTCCAATTGTGGTTGCTCCACAACTTGCTGAGGCTGCAGGTTGAGAGGTCTAACATGCTCCCTCTCAACCACCAAATCTCTAACCTTTGACTTGATCCTCAAGGCTTTGCATGCATGAGTTAAATATGATCTACTCATAATGTTGTTGCTACGACTCTGTTCCTGCGTCTGCACTGTTGCTACAACTACTGCAATAATTAGTTTGATCTCCCCAAATCTTGAAGTACTAGTTTCCATAAGGATGCTCCCTCTGAAGCTAGACTCCCTTTGAATCTCGATCTCCCTAAAGGAAATATCTCTGCTCCTCAATCTACGAATATCAATGATCAAAACTCTTTTTTGTCTCACTAAACATTGGCTCATTGAACTGCCCACTAGCAGCCTTCTAGATCCATTAAGAAGTCTACACATAGGGTCTTCTAGATCTTCCGTGAACTAGGGCTCCATCAATATGCAAGGACAACTTCAAATTATTCTCTTCTATTGTGATTTCAGCTCCGATACCATGTAGAAATTTCTACAAATCTATCTATGATACCATGTAGAAATTCCTTGTAGATTCAAACTGCATATTGTAATAGGCTAAAACAATTGACTTGAATCTACTCTACTCATCAGCAGAAACAATAATTGGTTGATGAAATCTCGAAGCATAAAATAGAAATAATTCAATCACACGTAACACAATAATTTTCTAGGGAAAGCCCCAACTAAAAACCCCTGCTATCTTTATATTGCATTAACCAGAAAATATGAGAAGATTACGATGCTTTACTCAAGCCGGAGTAACCTCTGCATTATCTCAATCTATCTCACTACTTCACAAACAAGCTCCAGCTAATACATAGCCAAATATGTTGCCTTCCAAGCTCTTATTTCCTTGTTCAGCTTCCTAGGGGATTATCCCATATTTAATTGGGAAATTCCTCATCTATAATTGCGCAATCCATCATAGGCCTTCCTCTAATTGCATGCACCATCTGTATAATTCGGATGATTATACAATTGATAGTACATTGTCCCTGAACTCAAATCTCAATTGGATATTTCTCTGATTTTACATGCATGAGTTAATTATGAGAGAATCTTCAGTTTACTGGTTGAGCAGTGTTGGTTACACCCCACTACTGCAGGTTACACCCCACTACTGGATCTCCCATTGATTCCTCCATAAGTTGGAACTAGTTTAACTGAATTTAACTCAGCTAAACTAAATTAAATAATTACAACAGAAAAGAACTCAAACTGCGCCCCTAAAATTTAGGAACCACTCTATATGACTCTAGATAGACACCCAAGTCGAATTAACTGAGCCAACTAATTCAAAATAGCTTAGCTAACTATTACAAGTTGCTATGAGAATTAGAATTAAAATTTAATTCCTAATTTAATTCAAGGACAAAATTAATTAGGATTTTTATTGATGTTATTTTTAACATTTCTTCTTGCTATGGGATCACCTCTTTCACCTAGTGTAGCCAACCTCTTCATGGAAAATTTTGAAAAGAAGGCTCTTGATGCCTATCCGTTAAAACCCAAGTTTTGGATCAGGTTTGTGGACGACACTAGTGTTAACTGGCCTCATGGGGATGATGAACTTAAAAAGTTTTTAAACCATCTCAATAGTAGGTCTGAAGACATTAAGTTTACAATGGAAGTCGAAGAGAATAATTGCATACCATTCCTTGATATCCTCCTCATCAGAAATAAGGATGGTTCCCTAGGACACAAAGTATTTATAAAGAAGGCGCATACTGATAATTACCTTCATGCAGATTCTCACCACCACCCAGCTCAAAAAATGGGTGTTCTTCAAACCCTATTTACTAGAGCCTGTAGAATATCAGATGAGGGCCACACCAAAGATGAGATTAATTACTTAAAAAAAGTATTTACCGACTTAGGATACAATAATAAAAACATCATTAAAGCCATTCAGAAAGCTAGATCTGGAAGCAAGAAAGATAAACCTGGAAACCAACCATATGCTAATGCTTACCTTCCATACATCCGTGGGGTCACTAACAAGCTTGCTAAAGTTCTCATGAGAAAAGATATCAAAACTTCATTCAAACCCTTAACGACTATTAAGCAAACAATGAAATTTGTCAAGGACGTCCCAGAGCACCTCCAGCAGAAAGGTGTTTATATGATCAATTGCTCTTGTGGAAAACACTACATTGGGGAAACAGGTAGGTCAGTCAAGATCAGGCTCAAAGAGCATGGGGCAGATATCCGGAATGAAAGAACTCGTTCTTCAGCTTTAGCTGAGCATGCAGGCAAGACAAACCACCACATCTGCCTTGAAGACACAAAGGTCATTGCCTTTGAAAAACATCATTTTAAGCGTAAAGTTCGGGAGGCTCTTGAAATCATCAAGCACCCGCACAACCTCAATAGAGATGGAGGCTTGGAAGTTAGCAGAAATTGGATTTCCCTTCTCCCTCGAATTGAATAAAATGCTCACCCCTTCTCATCGCCCCTACTCATCACCCGTACCATTCTTCATCATGCTCGTCCTCTAACCCTGACCCTCAAAATTATCTCCTATATCATGTCCCCCTACCCTTAACATTTCCCTAACAATCCTCTCATGCCCCTTGTATGACCCTTTGAACCCATCCATTCGTCAACCCCTATCCTTGGTAACCAACTCCACCCCTCTCCTAACCCTAAAAATAACATCAAGCATTAGTAAGAAATCTAAACATTAGTAAAATAACACATAAATCTAAAGAAATTATGTATTAACCAAAATATGAATAAGAATAAAATTAATAACATAAATGATTATTAAATATAATAAAACTCTTATTGGATTACATTAACATTAATTAAAAAACATAATATCACAAATCTTTAATAAAATAGAAGGAATGTAAACTAAAATAAATAATTTATTAAACAATAAATAAAATAACATTTTATATATATATATATATAACATTTTATATATAAAATAACATTTTATATATATATATATATATATATATATATATATATATATTAATATAATATAATTCTCAATAAAATTTATTAACAACAATTAAAGACCATAAATACATTCTAATCTAAAATATAATAACATAGAAAGAATAAAAATTAAAATAAATAAGTTTATTAAATAAACAAATAATGAACTTTAATTATATAAAAATTATTTTCATCTTGAGTTGGTCGGCTTCCCAAATTTGACATCACTCCAAGCCATATTTATAGCCATCACTTCTCTTCTTTGTAAATAAGTCCTGAGGAAGAGTCTTGTTCTAGACTCGAAACATCAACAAGATGAAAATGAATACTGTGGAATATCCGAATCCAGAATCTCAAAAATTTATTCTTGCTATTTTCAACAAAACGTAGGGGCCATTTCACATCGTATTTGACTCTCGGGCCTTTGGAGATGATATGCCCAGATATACCTCACCACCATGATTATCATTTTTTCAATATGAGGGGGCTTGGAAATCACCCAAAATGGATGACCATTCGAGATATTATCCGATCACATGGTCATTCCATTATTCTCATACAGGAGACTATGGCCTTTGGGGAAAAGGTGAGGAATTACTTTCTTAAAACGTGCATGTTGGCTTGATGGGCCCTAACCCAAGTTCAGCCTTACTTAGCCAAGCAAATCCCTACACTACTAGCCCTTTCGGCATCAATCCACGAAGCGCAGACTGAAGTCTCACCTGAATCAGTATGGGGGGATGCAGGAACCAGGTTTCCACACCCTTAGATAGTTGTGATGTCATTTTATATCCGAACCCTTCCTTCACACAGACCGAGGATCTATTTAGGGCTTATCGATATACTTCTCTTATTCGGCTTTGAGACCTTTGCGAAGGTCTGTGATCATCCTTTGCGTACCCTAAACAGGCAGTTCAGACACATACGCGCCTTTGTACTTAACCTTACTTTTATGTCTACCCAGATTAGCTTAAGTATTGGTTAACTTCAACATGCATTATGATTATCTTCGCGTAAACAGATATTCTTACTTGTGTTCATATGACAAGGTAAAACACATAGATTCACGCATTAATACAGCATTAAATCATAAACCTAGTATTCAACATAACATAACTGCATACATTCATAACATAAGTAAAATAGCTCATACACAGATATCTCCAGAATAATTCTCTTTATTGATGGTTCAGATCTCTAGTATAGACTCTAACTTCCCTACGCACACAGTTGTAGGGGTCCGCGCACTCAGCTGCGGACTTCTACCCTAGGCCTCTACGCACTCAGCTGCAGAGCCTCTTCCTATGCTAAGACTCTTCGCTCTTAGCTCTCACAGACCCATTACATCAATCAATTGCCCAAAAACTTACTAAGAACTGAACTGCCTTAGACTCTTCTAAGACTCCCTTTTTATACATTCCCATGGTCCGTGGACCAAGGGTGGATCTCATCAAGCCGACATAAGCTACCTAAACTAAGGGCGGAAACCCTTTTTGACTGTTTACATCTTCGTGCTCCGCGACCACAAAATGCGGAGACTTTACATTCTTTATACAAAACTTGGACCTTTAGCCCCAAAACTTGGGCTTTTAACCCCAAAATTGACCCTAGGGGACCCATTCCCAATAGGCCCCCAACACAAATCTGGTGACTCACCCTGAGTCACTCGGCTGGTGCAGAGATCTTGTCGCGAAGACCTCCCAGCTCCACCTGTACTACTGCAACCTCGGCAGTACATTACGTCGTCGCCTACTTAGCCTTCTCGACCAGCTGCTCCATCGCTAGTCCTGCACTATCTGCTTGTATTTTCTATTATGTCGCCTACAAACTGGCCAATTTTCCTTCAATGGAGGTTGTGAGCACATAGGCTTCCTCTAGCCAAGGCCCCAATCTGGCCTTCAGTACTGCCTCCTTGCGTTGAGCTGCGTCCACCTGTTCCTTTAGTGCCTTCGCTTCCTGCAGCTTCGCCAACCTCTGCGTGATGGTGACGGTGCGCGTTGTCGCTTTGACCTCGTCGTACCTTTGTTGCAGCTCTCGTGCCTCAGTTTCTAGCCTTTGCAGGTTGGGATCTTCCTGCAGACTAGTAACTACTTCGAGCACCTGTTCAAAGAGCACAGTGCAATCCTTCACTGCGGTATCGACAGCTGCAACGACATCTTTAATAGTGGGTTCCTCTCTGACTTTTGGTGGAGTCGAAAGATGGGCCCTCAACTCAAGTTTTGTGATCTTAAGGTTGAGTTCAAACTTAACCTTAGCAAAATATGTTCGTGTGTCGTGCGCACCTGCAGCGAGCTTCTTGATTCTTGCGTCGATTGGCTCATCTTCTGGGATGTTCGGCTCTGGAACAATCCAGCATGCCTCAGCAACCACAGTTGTTGTGCGCTTATTTTTTTGTGACCTTCTTAAGAAGATCAACCACGGACGTCTTTTCTACGAACATATGGGCATTGTTCACCTTTTGCTCGTTGATAACATTTAAGGTGCGTTGTTCCCGAGCCCGTAGTTCCACGATCACACCATCCTACAGGGTGTGAAGGGCTTCACTTGGAAGCGCAGCCAAGTTTAACCTAACTTTCTTGAGGGCGCTAACAATGGCCCTGTCAGCCTCTGTTTCTACGGTCAATGCTCCATCCAGCAGCGCGACAGCCCGGGGATCCATTGAACAGACCATCTCTGTTGCATCTGAGGTTCCAGGTGCCAAACTGCTCAACACCACACTACCCCGCCCTACACTGGTCTGCACTTGAGTAGCCTAGATCTGCAGCTCGCGCAAACTCGTTTGAATGGTGACCAAGGCTTGTTTCTGCTGCAGCAGTTTCGCAGTCGCATCCCTCACTGTATCGTCGATATCATTCAAATCACCCTCTGTCAAGGTGATTGGGTCAAGGGATGATTTGTTGACCTTAGACTTCTTCCGCGGCCCTACTTTCTCCTGCTCCCTTGTGTTCTTAACTCAGAATGGAGTAGTCTCCGGGTCTACTCCTCCCTGTTCTGAGCATTGCTCCTCCTCCTCTATCTGGAGAGAAGGAGGCTTCTGACTCCTATCAGTGTCGCGCTCTTCCTCTTCCTCCTCCCCTTATGCCTGCTTTTTGGCAGCACGCTCTACTTTGGCTTTGTCCTCAACTTCCTTCCTCCGTCTTTCAGCGAACTGCTCCATCTTTACCCTGGCCTCTTCCTTCTTTTGCTTCGTGGCAGACTTACTAGACCCAGTTGATAAGTCCAAGGTCGTGTGCCACTATGCTGGCCAACTCTCCAGAACCATGGTGATTGCATCATCCATTCCCAGGTATGGAAGATCATACCATTTTTGTGTGGGGTCCTTCTGCGCTCTAATGGAAACACAGTGGAAGTTCAGCTTGCGGTTGATTGCAGCACGGATGCTTGATTCCTTGAGAATCCATAATATCTTACTGTCCTTGACCCTTTGGGGGTCCTTCGTGATCCAGAGGGAAGTGAACTTTGCTGCTTATGGCAGCTCTGCTACAATTGGAGGAAACTGACTGTCCTCTAGTAAGTCCCATGCAACCAGTACAATCGACAGCAAAAACCATGCATAGTGGAAGGTCTTGCTTTGGTATTGTGCTTCTTTTTAGTTCGCGAGTAACTCGCTGTAAAGGTAGCGTACCTAGCTAAATTATATGCCCTCTGTGCACTAGGGCGTTAAAGATACAACCGGTGTCGACACTTCATCTGTGCGACACTTCCTCATTATTTTCCCCGCCAAGATCTGGGTGGCTACTTTAACCGCGGGGTCAGTTATGCTGGAGATGGAGTAGCCGCGTGGCTTCTTAGCAAGCTTGAACTTGTCCTTCATTCATTCGGCAAGGTCACAGTCACCCATATTCCCACCAAATGCCATGGCCGGATTCAAGCCTGAATGCAGGAGCAAAGTGATCCTGTGGATCAACATGTCAGTGATCGGTATCGGTTCTCCTAACCACAAGCACCCATCGTGCACCAAGCATAATAGTTGTTTGATCACTATTAAAGTTATGGGCGCACGGTTGTAATGCGGCACCCATAGCAGGTTCAACAGTCCTGCCTTGTCCACCCCTTTTATCCATTGTCTCGGCTCCAGCGTGGTCACACCAGAGTCTTTATAGAAGACGCGATGCATGAATGTATCAATCGCCAAGTGGGGAAAGCGCTCTGTATCTGCCAAATCCCAATCCTCCAGCTTTAAATGGGGGATGCGCGTCAAGCATGGACCTTCAAATGTGATTTTGTCTGGCAGAAACGGTGTGAAAAGTGTGATTTTGTTCTCATCGATGTCCTTTGGTACCTTCACCTTGCCTTGGCACGAAGGGACGTATGTTGGCAGCTTGGAGATAGGGTCTGCCCCCTCAACGTCAATGTCTTCTACCCCCATATCAACATCTTCCACGCCCATATCAACGTCTTCTATGTCCTCGTCAGGTTCCAGGTCTACTACCTTTCCCTTCTCCTGTGCAGTGGGCTTTTCTTTCTGCAGGTGTTTTCTAGGCGACGCGCGCACCGGCTGTGCCGCTTTCTGCTTATCCTTCTTTGGTTTTGGACCCTCTCTGGTTGGCGTAGGCCTCAGCCTAGGCGACCTCGGCGATTTGGGTACTTCTGCAGGTACCTCTACACTCGCTACCTCCGAGGCAGCTCCCTTAGCTGCCATCGCTTCTCCAACACTTGCAGTCTCCACGGGTGCCGACATGATGCTAGTTAAGAGCTCCTGAGTTTCCTTTGGCAATTTATCAAACACTGAACTTGCTACTAAAGCCTCGAAATAGTCAAGGTTCATGCGCATCTGATAGCTCAACACCTCAATTCTCAAAATGCCAAGTGTTTTTCGTTGGTTGGTCATCTGTAATTTATAGGCAATTTCGAATTTGAATCCGACGTTCCCCCCAAAATCTATTCATAAATGCTAGAGTGGCGACATATTTTCAAAGATCTTGCTCTTAAATTCTGACTTAATTGTCACCCCCCACTCCATTTAGCTATTTTTCCACTATCAAATCATGAACAGTGACCCTAACAGTCACTTTTCGGCTACCCTGTGCGGTCTCTCCTTCAATAGCGCAACTCCCCTCGCACTTCTGCTGACACTGTGACAACCCTTCATTCCACGCAGTCCCCCAATCGCGCAGCTCTACAACCCAAGCAATGTAGTTTATAGTCCTGCGCCTCCTTTCAGCTTCCTAGAGGGCTAAGACTTTGCTTCCATCATATAGTGATTTGGCCGGATCCCCGGTGTATGTCTTCAATCGACTACCATTCACCTTCCCAGGAAATGGCTCTCCATTCAACTTCACCAACTGAACTGCTCCACCATCGGTAATCTCCTTGATGACATAGGGCCCTGGCCAATGCATTCAAAATTTTCTTAGAAATTTATCAAACTTGTTGTCATATAATTACACTAAATCATTTACCTTGAAGGTGCGTAGTTTGATGTGTTGATCGTGCCATGCCTTTTCACGCTCTTTTTGAACTTGTTGATGGAATCCAGCCAAAAACCTAGTTAAATACTCATTCGTTGTGATGATGTACCGCATACCTGTCTTCTTCCCTGGAGGCTGAATTGGTCCTACAAAGTCAATCACCCACTTCTCAAAGGGATGTAGCAATATCTACGAATTCAGAGGTAGCTCATCCCTCCGAAATGGCCTGCCAATCCTTTGGCATGCAGCGCATGCCCTACAATACACTTTTGAATCCTTATGCATTGTCGGCCACCACAACCCAACACGTAGAATCTTCTGCGTTGTTAATTTTCCCACATAATGTCCTCCCGTGGCTTCTCCATGAGCCTCAGCAAGGATTTTGTTTCATTCAATTTCTAGCACATAACGTCACAGTAGTTCATCTGATCCCATTTTATATAAGTGTCTTACAATGATAGAAAAGTCTACCGCGTGCACCACCAATTCCTTATTTTCTTGGCTAGTATATCCTTATAGAGTCGTTCCTATCGTTAGGAAGTGTATAGTATCTTCAAAGTGACTTTCCGCAATGCACACTGCAAAGAGCTGCGCGTCAAGTAGTCCTTCCTCCAAATTAGTAGGCTCCTCTCTTGTTTCAATGCGCGACAGATGATCTAGTCCAACATTCAATCGTCTTGGTTTCACAATAACTTCAAAATCATATTCTTGAAACAGCAACAGCCATCTGCATATTTTCCCCCCCAACACAGGCTTGTTCACCAAGTACTTCAATGCAGAATGGTCTGTATACATCTTAAAGTGTCCGCCTAGCAAGTAGTGCCTAAACTTCTGGAGCGCGTATACCATAGCCAGACCTTTGCGCTTTGTCGTTGAATAATTCTTCTCAGCTTTAGATAGCTTCCTACTTGTGAACGCTATAGGATGATCCAATTCTCCCTCACTGGCCTGTGTCAGTACTACTCCCAGTGCAATACATGACGCGTCCACATGCACATGAAATTCCTTCTTCCAATCCGGGAAGATGAGGATCGGCGCGGTGACCATTTTTTCTTTTAGTACGTCCAAGCTCCTCTGACATTCTTCATTCCAGCAAAATGTAGCATCCTTTTTTAACAGTTTCTCCATCGGCGCAGTAATCTGGGCATAGCTTTTGATGAACTTTCTATAGTACCCTGTATGCCCCAACGTTGCGTGTAGCTGTTTCACACTTCTTGGTGCCTCCAAATTGATTATAACCGCGATCTTCACAGGGTCTACCGTCAAGCCTTGTTTTCATACCAAGTGACCCGACGAGATCCCGAAAGGGACACAAAACAAACATTTCTTCAAATTGAGTGTGATCTGGTACCTCTGGCATGTATCTAGCATCAAGCACAAACTCGCTACATGGCGCTTTACCAGTCCAAACACTGTCCAATCATCAAACCATACCTCCATAAATTTGTGAATGAAATCTTTGAACACTGGGATGACTACGTGCGATAATATTTCTGACGTGTTCGTCAGCCCAAAAGGCATCACAGTATACTGAAAGCATCCCCATTCAGTCGCAAAGGTCATCTTACTTCTATCCTTCGGCACGATCTTGATCTAATGGTACCCTGAGAACCCATCAGTAAATGAATATGCTTCTTGGCCGCCAACATTATCCAGCACCTCATCGGTGAATGGAGTTGGGAAAGGATCATGCACACAAGCGTCATTCAACTTCCTGAGATCTACGCATATCCGTATCTCATCCTTTTGTTTCTTGTCCTGAACTACCATTGGGCTTACCCAATCAGACTCTTCTACTGGTTCAATGATGCCTGCTGCAAGCATTTTATCCAACTCCAAGCGGACCCTTTCTTTATACTTCGGGTTGAGGCAGTAAGGCCTTTGCTTAATTGGCTTCGTGTCCGATTTTAGAGTGATCTTCATGACACCCGAGTCCCCTATTATCCCTTTCAGATCTGAAAATTTCATGGGGAACAGATCCTGATATTCGCGGAGCAATTCCATGACCTTATCTATTGTTGTTCCATCCCAGTAGTCCCCAATCTTTCCAAACTTCAGCTCTACCTCTGTAACAATGTTCACCTATCTAGTTTTGAGCGGCTCGGTGATGTTTGGATCCTCTAGTTGCAGTCCTTCAACTTCACGGTGACCTTCAGTCTCTGGAATATTAGTCTTCCTCAGGCCCTCGTCTTCTTCTTTTGCAGTCACATTGTGGCACTCCAACGCGTGGCTCAACTGGGTAATCCAATCAGGTTGAATCAGATCTAGAGGATCCTGCGGTATCCTAAAGATCATTGTCTTAACCTCCTGCAACGCTTCATCAATACATTCAAACCCATCCTCAAAGCTGAACATCATAAAAAAATCGTTGGCACAAAACATCCCATTCTTCAATGCCATAATGGAGCTCTGTCTCCAAGTACCAATTCATCGGTATAACATCCAAGGTATGACAAAACAGATGTACCCACTCCAACTGAGGCTCCACTCCATACACTTCAGTCCATTTGGCCAAATGGTCGCGCGGGTCATTCCTCCCATCATATTTTTCTGTTAGCGCACTTGTGGGTGACCAAACCGCACTCTCATCATTTTTATGTACACGCACCAATCATCAAAACTGTCCTTGTGCGTGCCCCACCATCTCGCAGGCGTAGCACACAGCGCCCAGTCCAAGGCCTGGAAGCGATGCTTCTCTGGCACTTCTCTCTTGAATGCATCCAAAAAGTTATCGACATCAGTTAAACCATCATAGTAAGGCATATTTCTTACCTCTAACGATACACAACACAATGAATTGGTCATCATATTACAGCGCAACGTAGATACTTCATGTAGTCGATTCTACCAGTGCTCCAATTCTTTGTTTGAATCTGATGTGTAGGAACTTTCACAATCCCATGCAATACGCCCATCTACTATTAGATTCACCCAATCCTGATCTCGCGTCATTATCTTGTAAATCTGGTCCAAATCATCATCACTTTCATAATCGCGGACCAGTTCAATATAGCACGTCCTTCTACAGGGTCCAGGGGCACCACTATGTAGAGCAATTTCTTCTCAAATATCATCTTCCACTTCTTCAAATTGATTACCCCATTCATGTCAGTGGCCCAATCGATCCCAAGGAGCGCAGGGTAGGGATTGTTGTCATCCACAATCTCTATTACTTCAAAATCAACTAATGCACTCGCGCCCTCAATATCAACCATTACTCCCTGCAATCTTCCCATGGGGATGATTTTCTGTTGATTTTCCATTCTTAACTGAATCGGAGACCACTGTAGCGTAGGTCTCCCCATTCTCTCCCATGTCTGCTTCGGCAAAACATTCACGTCCGACCCCAAATCTAGAATAACTTGATCCATCTCATATTCTCCTATCTACACAGTGAGCCTCATCTCACACCCCGTTCTCGCCTTATGCCTGCCAATCTTTCTGACTACGCGCAGTCTGTCAGTAGTGTTTTCCTTCCTAGCACACTTATTGATCAGCTCCTGCAGTCCCTTCACAACCTTGCTATTGCGCAACAACTTCATACAGGTTGATAAGAAAGTAGTAATCATGGACGGGTCCATTTCTTCAGCTGGCTTCTCCTGACTTCCTGAGGTAGAGGCCTTAGCGAAGCTTTTCTTCGCTTCCATAAACATTTCTACTGCACGTTCTAGGTCAAACCCGATCTCTTTTTCTGGCACTTTGTAGACCCACTCACCTTCTTCAGGTTGCTTCCCCTTATCTTCACCAGTTGTCACTCCACTTCGCAACACATTATTTACCTTACGATCTTCCTCATGAGGCTCAACCCTCATCATCTATAGGTTCTGAGTCAGTTGCTGAGGCTACGCTCCATTTTCGCGTATCTTAGCTAATAATATAGGGCAATCCTCTGTCGTGTGGTCAAACTAAGTACAATAGAGGCATGACAGGTGCGTCAGATTCGGCCAGTCTCGAGCATAGTGTCCTGGTCCCCCATAGTTGTAACAAATGACCTGCCCCTGACCTCTACCAGGTCCTCCTCCACATTGGCCTCGTCCACGCCCCTGATAATCGCTTCGCGCTCCCCCAGTGCCTTGGTCTGGAGGTCGGGTTTCTGCCTGCACCCTATATGCAGGCATTCTATCCATCATTAATTCGTAACTATAGCAATTGCACTCATCATGACCCACCGATTGACAAAAGTTGCATAAGAGTTGTTGCGGTGTCTGTATGAATTTCTGCAGCAAATGGCAATTGTCCATCGCATGTTTTCCAACCACCTAACAAATAGCACACCATAGCGCGAGCCTTGTACATGGCCCTGTTGGAGCTTCCTGCCTTAGAGTCATTGTTCCCCCTGATGCAACATAATTCTCGAAAACTGGACAGTGATTTTTGTCATGCCCTTGTCTTTTTCACTTTAGGCACCAAACCTCTTCACGCGCCTCAGGCCGAGTTGTTCTATCTTTCTTCATATACTGCATTTCTAGGTAAAAGTTCTGCAACTATGCATGAATTTGTTGAACCCCCATATTAGAATCTTGCATCGATGTCTCTTGCAATCTCATCGCAATTTCCAGGGCTTCCACATGGGTCCCAAGCTTTTGTTGTGATAGTGCAACCCTTAGATGAGACAGGAGCGAAGCCACAAGCCATTTGTGGTGCTACCCATCTATCAGATTCATGTTAGTTTCGCGGATTGTACACTTCAATCTCTGATCCAGATCCTAGGGTGTCTCACCAGGCTTCGTCATGATCTCTTTGAATCCCACAATTGATTGTGCTTCAGACTTAGGTCTACTGAATTCCTTATTCAGCGCAGTCTAGATATTTGCCAACGTGGACGTTGGGTTGTCAGTGCAATACTTAATGTACCACGTTAGAGCGCGATCATGTAAAGCACTAACCAATGTTTCTTTCTTCATTTGATCATTCGTGATACCCTAAGCTTCCCATATAGCCTTCGCAACGAACCAAAACTGGTCCAGATCTTCATTTCCCACACCCTTGAACATAGGTAGCTTTACTGAGTTCTCCATATTGAACGGTGGCGAAGGTGACAGTGGTGTAGGCGAAGCTGTATGCGGCGGAGGTAAAGATGGAGGCGATGTGGGTGGATGGGGTATTCGCAGGAACCATTGCTTTATCAACTGAACAGCTCTCTGCAGAGATGCCTGCGCTGCTTCCTCGTCGTCACTCAGAGGAGGTTCGATTAGCTGGCTATATTCAAGGCCTGTTTTCCCCTTGTTCCTGAATGTCCTTCCACTTCGTGTAGCCCCAAACATCAAGGTAGCTGCATAACCCGCTTTTCGCATAAGAGAATCTTAATCCAGGTATTTAACGATTTTAAATACTTGCCTTACATCGTAGCTCCTTGAAGAAGCGGCGCTCTGCTTCATTGTAACTAATCGAGGTATCGACCGCGAAATATGTCACAAACCCTCCTATGATACGATTGAGCTAATGATCAACAGCGCGCACAATCTTATCTTCAGAGGCTTTTAATCTCCGCACTAACTCTGGGGTCCAGACTATTGGACCGTCAAGCCTCCACCTTCCTTGGCCGTCTGCCAATTTCACAATCCACTCATACAAATCGACCGGGAAGGAATAGAAGAAGATCTCATGTATCTCTATGTACAGGTATCTGTCCAACCACTGTTCTTTCGTCAATCATGGATTCCCGTTCTCTTGTGTGCCATGAATTCTTGGATCTTTCTATCCAACCAATCTTCGATCTCCTTCTTAGTTGGATTCCAATGATGTGACATCACACATCTCGTTATGTAGATCCTAATCCCCGCAACGGAACCATTTTTTGGTTTGATGGGCCCTAACCCAGGTTCAGCATTACTTAGCCAAGTAAATCCCTACACTACTGGCCCTTTCGGCATCAATCCGTGGAGCGCGGACTGAAGTCTCACCCGAAGCAGTATGGGGGGATGCACGAACTAGGTTTCCACACCCTGAGATAGTTGTGATGTTGTTTTATATCCAAACCCTTCCTTCGCAGACCGAGGAGCCCCTTAGGGCTTATCGATATACTTCTCTTATTCGGCTTCGAGACCTTTGCGAAGGTCTACGATCGTCCTTTCTGTACCCTAAATAGGCAGTTCATACACTTACACGCCTCTGTACTTACCCTTACTTTTGTGTCTACCCAAATTAGCTTAAGTATTGGTTAACTTCAACATGCATTATGATTATCTTCGCATAAACAAATATTCTTACTTGCGTTCATATGACAAAGTAAAACACATAGATTCGCGCATCAATACAACATTAAATCATAAACCCAGTATTCAACATAACGTAACTGCATACATTCATAACAGAAGTAAAATAGCTCATATACAGATATCTCCAGAATAATTCTGTTTATTGATGGTTCATATCTCTAGTATAGACTCTAACTTCCCTGCGCACACAGCTGCAGGGGTCCACGCACTCAGCTGCAGACTTCTATCCTAGGCCTTTGTGCACTCAGCTGCAGAGCCTCTTCCTACGCTAAGACTCTTCGCTCTTAGCTCTCACAGACCCATTACATCAATCACTTGCCCAATAACTTACTAAGAACTGAACTGTCTTAAACTCTTCTAAGACTCCCTTTTTATTTTATACATTCCCATGGTCTGCGAACCAAGGGTGGATCTCATCAAGCCGACACAAGCTACCTAAACTAAGGGCGGAAACCCTTTTTGACTATTTACATCTTCGCGCTCCACGACCACAAAATGTGGAGACTTTACATTCTTTATACAAAACTTGGGCCTTTAGCCCCAAAACTTGGGCTTTTAACCCCAAAATTGACCCTAGGGGACCCGTTCCCAACAGTGCATGGGGTGGTACTATGCTCGATTGATTCCATTGGCCAATCGGGGTCTAGTGGCTCTTTAGGACCCCAGGATTTTAAATTTTGGGCTTTTAAATCCTTTGTTGGTATTTTTCTCACGGGATATACTAGGGGATCTAAGCATCATTTTCATATACTATATGTATATACTCCATATGATGATAGAGTGGACTTTTGGGACCGTATTGACAGAATCTACATTCTTAAAATCAACTCCCTCATTTTAGTTGGGGATCTAAACCTCACGATGGTTGTGGATGAAATTTGGGTGGCGAAAGGAAAAATGGATAATTTGGGTCCATATTTTAAATGTCTATTCAGGAAGAATCTTTTGGTGGATGTTAGGTTGTATCCAATCCTTCCACATGTGTAACGGGCATTCTGGTAATGAGGGTATAGACAAAATATTGGATCAATTTATGGTACATGAAAATATGATGGGAGAGTGGGGTTTGATGCGCTCCTAGATATCATGTGCATGCATGTCTGATCACATTACTGTATTTTTAC
Source organism: Pinus tabuliformis (assembly GCA_031772625.1). Taxonomy (NCBI): domain Eukaryota; kingdom Viridiplantae; phylum Streptophyta; class Pinopsida; order Pinales; family Pinaceae; genus Pinus; species Pinus tabuliformis. Next base: position 819,718,714 of record CM062814.1, read on the forward strand.
AGTGGAGGGGTTTAAATCAGGGGATTGGTATTCCTTTTAAATTCAACCACTCATGGTTACCATATCCTGATTTTGATTGAAAGGTTAATAATTTTTTGCCTAAATTAACTAAACATAAAGAGGCATCTTCTATGGAAGGGATTTGTTGGAAGCTTAGAAAATTAAAATTGCTGGTGCTCAGTGTTGAAATATGTAACTAGGTTCAGTCTCCATAATGACATATGTAATCATGATTTTATGCATTTGATAAAAAGGAGAAAAATAAAATTATTGTTGTTATTCTTGAGGCATGGGTTTCATGCTCAAGGTTTTTTTGTTTTATAGGTCAAGCACCCATTGAGTTCTTTTAGGGCTTCTCATTGAGTCTACAAGTCAACTGAGTCATTGCCATGTATGGAAGAACCTTTTCGGCATGTTACATATTGTGAAGAAAAAATATTTGAGTCAAATCTAGAGTCAAAGACCCTCCAAGACCCCATCATGGTGCAAAAAACAAGTCAACCTCTATGGGAGGACAAGTCGGCCTAAAGTTAGCAATTCAACCTAGAGAAAGACCTATATATAAGGGAGACTTCAACCTCACTTTAAGGACTCACTCACTTCACTCAAGTTTGATCAAGGAAGAAAAAAAAGGTGCAGAGAAGGATAAGAAGGGGAAAAGAAGAGCAAGAATTTTGGACGGTTTTGGGCTACTACTCTCCACACATGTGAAGAAACTAAGTCACTCATTGCAACAGTTAAGACTAAATTACATAAGTCAATTTAAGGCATAAAATTGTCATTCTTTGCAAGCTGAGTTTCCTGGGAGAAAGGACCAATCCAAGCGAAGGTGAAAAGAAGGAAAAACATCACCTCTTCCACACGTGCAAGGTATATGGTTTTTGTAGAAGAATATGTTGGAAGGTTGAAGTTGCAGAAGAATTTTCTTGGGAGGTCAAAGTTGCAGAAGAATCTGTTGGGGGTCAAAATTTTTGAAGTTGTTGAGTTAAAAATTGTTGGAAGGAAAACTCATCAAGGAGGAAAGGTTTGACTTGGTCTTGTACGGGTCTTATCCAAGGGTCATACGTCTTGTAATTCGTCAATTGAAGTTGTATAAGAAGAGAATAATTCTTGTGGGCTTTCCTCTCAAGTGGAGAGGTTTTGGCCCTGGTTTATCACCTATATATTGTGTCCTCTTGTCTTATTGTTCTTTATGGTTTGGTAGTTGTTTGATGAAAAGAACACTAAATATGATCAAGTGAAAGAAGAAACTAATTAAGTTAAGTAAAATACATCACAATCCATTATCAAAGTAATAGAAATTACCTAACTTGTTGCCCCTAGATTTATCAACATGGTATCAAAGCTAAGGTGATTACATCAAGGAATGGCAGCATAAAGAAGGATAGTCAAGGGTCAAAGCATAAGAAAATCACTTGGGAAAAATCAAGATCATCAATCATCAAGAAGGACTAACCCTCTCGTCATCTGGAAGAAAGTAATTAAGGAGCACTAAAGAAGAGCTCAAAACCCTAGCTCATCCAAAGAAGGGTTCCACACTTGAAGCGTGTTTGGGAAGCTCGCGTATTTTACAATCATCATCTCAAGGAAAGGAAAGACCTCAAGGACCATACCTCCACTCAAAGAAGGACTAGACATTAAAGCATCTTGAAGTTTGCATTCCAAAGAAGCAAGAAGAGATGTTGCCATCATCATCAAAGGAATCAATGTGTTCTCACTCTATTTGAATCAAGAATCTCATCACAATCATATTTGAAGAAGGACATCTCTAGAAGAAGCATTGTCATCTTCAAAGAAGCAAATATCATCATCAAAATCAAGAAGGCATCAAGTTGAATATATCATGATCAAAGCAGCATCTTCACTTGACAATGAAGTATAATTGTATCTATAACCAAATCTACTATCAAAATGATTTCATTTTGCAAGGAGAGCAATAAGTTGGTTAGGTCATCAAATTTCCTTGCATGAAAGAAGAGGAAAGATTTGATCCTCTTAGAAAATGAAGTCATTGGACATATTAAGGGTTCAATTGTCGAACCACCGAAAGAAGAAGTTGAAGCTCCAGCAAAATATATGAAGGGCGAAATAAGGGCTCAAATAATCCTTATAAAATCAATCAAGGATTCTCTAATCCCTTATGTAGCAAAATTGGAAAAGTCAAAAGACATTTATGACAAGTTGGTAGAATTATTCTCTGTAAGCACTATTGGGGAAGTCATATCTTTGAGTATCGAGCTATATAAGATGAGGTATCAAAGGAAGAAGGGATAGCCTCATATCTTATGAGCATGTCCGAAATAAGAGACCAACTGCAAGAGTTGGGGGAAATAATGTCTGATAAAGAAATGACCACCATGGTGCTCAATGCACTATGTGATGAATGGGGCAACTTTGTATCAAGCATATATGGAAAGAAGGAAGCTACTCCATTATTTGAATTTTGTTCATTTTTCAAGATTGAAGAAACTAGGTTAAAAGAAAAAAGTGATGTAGGATCAAGCGAACAATTCAAGCATTTGCTGCCATGGCTAGGAGGAAAGGAAAGTTTGGAAAAATTGGTCATCGAAAAAAGAAGAAGATCGATCTGTCAAAGATCCAATGTTATGGTTGTCAAGAGTATGGACATACAAGAGCGATTTTCCTAAATCCAAGAAGGACAAGAAGAAAATTAAAGAAAGGAATGAATCGCATATCACCAAAGAAGTGGAAGAACCTAATGAGAAGAAATAAAAAGGGATAGATCTTCATTATTAAGGTTTCACATATGCATAGCAATGAGAAATAGGAGGTGAAAAGACCTCTACAATGGAAATCAACATGGGAATAATTATGACAAGATGTATCTTAGTAGAATATGGCATCATATTAAGCATACGATTGAAGTGAAGAAAGATCTCATGACATCATTATAGAAGCTTGAAAGGATAGCTGAAGTAAAATTCTACATGGTTTTAGCAGTCATAAGGATAGTAGCTCATACCAAAGTAATAATATGATTGGAAGAAATTCATCTAGCATAGAAAGAAATCATCATACATCATCTATAGGAAGGAGCATTTGCAGGAAGAGGATAGTCAAGATCCTCCACTGGAATCTTCATTAGAAGGTTCACCTCTACTTGGAAGAAGAAAATGTCTCCATGATGGTATACATTCCACCTTGTGTGGGATACTTTGTTTAAAAAAGATGTTGGTATGATGACATAGGAGTGCAGCATGGTTGAAGTACTTTCAAGCAAGGAAAGGAAGTTTCCAAAGGAAGATTAGATGACCAAAAGAAGAAAAGAGGTATGTATGCATGTATTTAATAAGATTAAGTCATGCCATCATATAGTTGCAGATAGAATGGTTAAATTTTCTATCTCATGAGCATGATCAAATAAGAAGAAACTCTTCCTTTGGTAATATGCATTAAGGTATATACCATGACCTAGTTCACATATTGATCAGATGAAGTCAACGTAATATGTCCTCATATGGAATATGAGGTGGTTGACAAGATGAAGGAACAATGTATAGAAGTTCCTGGGGTACAATATGTAAGGGAAGGAAGAAGGATTCATGGAAAAGATACAACTATGGTCACATAAGATAAAGAATCAACATATGATGACAAGAAGGACCTAGTATGGCATCTCCGTGGGAAAGGTGTAGGTTTTAACCCCGTACATAAATTACTTGCATACGAATTCTAAAACACAAAAAATAAACAATGCGAGAGCATAACACATAAAACACATATACACAGAGATTTTCCCCTGGATCCCAAAACCGGGACTAACAGCTCGATTTTCATTATGTTCCTTTCAATGTTACAATACATATATATACATGCCAAAGCATCCAATACCATGGACCCAAAACCATGTGTGAAAACCATGCAGAAAACCATAGGTAGGTCCGCCCACCTAATATAGGGTCCAAAAGAATTTCCCCTGGGCTGCTGCCCCAGACCCCATAGAGGAGGGCTAACCGCCCCCCTCAAGCCCCCTGTACAGGGGGGGCTGCCGCCCCCCGCTACGCAATCGGCACAACGAAGGGGGGGCTCTGCACGCCCCCCCCCCCCCCCCCTCTAACCCCCCGGTTAACTAGGGTTGCTAGTCATGGAAAGAATATAACACAACCCAATATTCTCCCACTTGTTGTTTTCTTTCCACATGAGAGCTTAGTCATTTATCCAGCCCTGCAACACCCATTGTTTCTCTACACCAAGAAAACTTCTTAGAGCTCACAGATTTTGTCAATGTATCTGCAATATTCTTCAAAGTGTCCACCTTTACCAACAACACTTTTTTGTCTTCTATCATATCCCTCAAAAAGTGATACTGAACATCAATGTGCTTTGTCTTTGAATGATAAGCAGGGTTCTTTGCTAAGAAAATTGCACTTTAGCTGTCACAGTCTATCCTTACAGCTCCCTGTACTAACCCCATACTTGAACACAATCTCTGCAACCAAACTGCTTCCTTACTTGCATGAGCGGCGGTCATGTATTCTACCTCTGTAGTTGATAGTGCCACTACAGATTGTTTCTTACTCATCCAACTAGCTGCACCTCCAAATAGGTTAAACATAGACCCACTTGTAGATCTTCTCTTATCTAGATCTCCAGCCCAATATGCATAAACAAAGCCACGAATATCCAACACTCTGTCCAATCCTGGTCTTCCTTGGTAGCACAAACCATAATCATTAGTGCCACACAAATACCTGAAAACCCACTTCATTGTTGTCTAGTGCTCCTTCCTTGGTTTTTACATAAACCTGCTCAATACTCCCACTGCATGTGCAATGTTTGGTCTGGTACAGACCATCGCATACATCGGGCTATCGACTGCACTTGCATATGGAACACGGGACATGTCATCTTCCTCTTCTTGTGCCTTGGGACATTGTTCAGCAGATAACTTCACACCTACAGGAATAAGAACCTTCACCGGTTTACTATCCTGCATATTAAACCTCTGCATTATTGTCTCGACATACTTCCTCTAGTTTAACCAAAGCTTCCTCTTTGCCCAATCTCTTTTAATTTCCATGCCCAAAATATAGTTTGCAGCACCAAGATCTTTCATGTCGAATTTGGACGACAATTGGGTCTTCAAATCCTAGATAATTTCTTTGTCATTTCCAACCAGCAACATATCATCCACATACAAGACCAGATAAATAACACAGTCACCAATTAATTTAAAATACACATAGTGATCTGCTTTGATTCTGGTGAAGACAAGTCCCCGTATAAATGTATCAAATTTCCGATACCACATCCTTGGTGACTGTTTTAACCCATACAGAGAATTTTTTAACCTGCATACCAGTTCTTTCTTACCCTTCACCGCAAAGCCTTCAGGTTGCTTCATGTAGATATCCTCTTCCAGATCCCTGTGAATAAATGTTGTCTTCACATCCATCTGTTCTACCTCAAAATCAAAAGCAGCAGCAACAGATAAAAGTAATCTAATAGAAGCTACCTTGGCAATAGGAGAAAAAATATCACCAAAATCAATTCCTGGCACCTGGAAATAACCTTTTGCTACCAACCGAGCTTTATATTTCTCTACCTTTCCTTCTGCATTTGTCTTCTTCTTGAACACCCATTTTCTGCCAATGGGTTTCTTTCCAGCCGGCAACTCCACCAAATCCCAAGCCTCAGTTTTGTGCAAAGATTCCATTTCATCAACCACGGCCTCTTTCCATAGTTTTCCATCCTCTAAATCTACTACTTCCTTCACAGTTCTGGGATCATCATCAGTAATAAAATAAGAAAAATTTAAACAGAAAGCAAATGGACTATACCTTTCTGGCTGCCTTCTTTCTCAAACTGATCTTCTCACAACCGGAGTTTGTGGATGTTCATCTTCTGATTCCTCTTCTGCTTTAGAGTCTGATTCTTCCTTCTTTAGCTCAAACTCTATCTTCTCAGGTTCCTTTGGTTGGGCTTCATGTTTAATAACATCTTTCACCTCTTTGAACACCATATCTCAGCTGTACACAACCTTCCTTGTTATTGGGCTCCAAAGTTTATAACCCTTTAAACCATCGTTATACCCAATAAAGATGCACTTTTCAGATTTACTATCCAACTTTGTTCTTTTCTCCTTTGGAACATGTACATATGCATCACATCCAAATACCCTCAGATGTGAAAGAGAGGGTTTCTTACTAATCCATACCTCTTGTAGAGTCTTATCCTCCAACGTTGATGAAGGTGATCTGTTGACAAGGTAACATGCAGTCTCCATCGCCTCTACCCCGAATTCCTGTCCTAACCTGACACCACTGAGCATGCATCTTTCCCTTTCCATCAACGTCTTGTTCATTCTTTCTGCAACTCTATTTTACTCAGGTGTGTATGGAGTAGTCTTCTATCGTGCTATACCACACTTCTTACAGAATTCTTCAAATTCCTTCTTGAAAAACTCTCCACCATTATCTGTCCTCAGCACCTTTATCTTCTTCTCTGTCTAGTCTTCCACCAGAGCCTTAAATTCTTTAAACCTGTCAAAGACTTTAGATTTCTTCTTAAGGAAATATATGCATGTATTCCTTGAGAATTCATCTATAAATTATACATAGTACACAGACTTACCCAGTGATGGAACCTTCACAGGTCTAAACACATCACTGTGCACAAGCTCTAATATATGTTTCACCCTCTTACCACTAGAGGGGAAACTCACCCGATTTTTCTTCCCATATACACAATTTTCACAGAAATCAAAATCCAGAGAGCTATTAGTCATACCTTCTACCATACCTTTACCATGAAGTATTCAAAGGCCCTTCTCTCCAATATGTCCAAGCCTTTGATGCCATAGTATGGTCTTTTCTCCAGAGACCACTAGATTTTCTACTCCACTTTCAGGAACCACAAAACTGTTGCACCCATCAACAACAGTGCTACTTGCAGCTTGTACAGAGTTCCAATCCGAACTCCCCGCATCAATACCAGTGCTCCCCGAACCCTCTTGCAGGTATCTTTCTCGAACACTGTTTTTACACCTGCATCATCCAGCTTGCTTACAAAAATCAGATTTCTGGCTAATGTAGGAATATGCAGAACACCCAGAAGTGTTCTAATCCTTCCACCTTGCAACTTCAACTTAAATTTTCTGCGACCAACAATTTTAGCCTTCCTGTCATCCCCCAAGAAGACATCACCACCATCATATTTCTCATACTCGCAGAACCACTTCTATGGGGAGTGAAGTGAAAGGATGCACCTAAGTCAATCAACCATGCCTCATGATCTACATGTGTACTTGAAGAAGCCAAGTACACATCCCCACTTGCATCTGAGGTGGTTTTCACCTCTGCAGAAGGAGCATCATCAGATCCTTTTCCTTTATCAAGAACTTTAGATTTACAGTCCCTTTTGTAGTGTTATTCCTTTCCGTATTTCCAGCACACCTTTACAGGTTTTCCTAGAGATTTAGATCTCCCACTCGATGAATTATTTTTGTTTATGTTATGGGACCTTCCTCGTACAGATAAGGCATCACCATTCTAGCTCTCCATATTTTTCTATCTCATCTCCTCCATCAGTAAGGATGAGACTATTTCATCAAACTGCAAGGCAATTGCATTGCTACCTATTGCAATAACTAGACTATCCCATGAATATGGTAGAGAACACAAAAAATTGATGCGTTCAGATGCTCTGTCACCGAATCTCCATATTTCATCCTCAGGTTATACAACTTTTTCCGTAGGAACAGTTTATTCACCAGAGACTTAGATTAGTATAAAGTCCCTAACTTGTCCCACAAAGCCTTAGTCGTAGCTTCCCATGATACATTCAGCAATACTAAATCTAAGACACACAATCATATTGTGATCTTTGCCTTCCGATCCAACTTCTTCCATTCTTCATCGAACACTCCCGTTGGTTTAGTACTCGGATCTACCCCGATCCACTAATCTTTATCCACCAACAAATTCTCCACCTTGAGTTCCCACAACTCAAAACTCTGACCATTAAATTTCTTGATCTCTGTCTTTCCATTGCTCGCCATCTTCTTTCACCACCAGAATCGATCTTGCAGATCTCCCACTGAACAGGGTCTACCACAGGCCCGATCGAAACCCCTTAGCAACAAAGGTGTCCTCTTGAAGCCAAAACAGCTCCGATACCAAATGTAGGTTTTAACCCTGTACATAAATTACTTGCATACGAATTCTAAAACACATAAAATAAACAATGCGAGAGCATAACACATAAAACACATATACACAAAGATTTTCCCCTGGATCCCAAAACTGGGACTACCAGCGTGATTTTTCATTATGTTCCTTTCAATGTTACAATACATATATGTACATGCCTAAGCATCCAATACCATGGACTGAAAACCATCGCGACCAAAACCATGTACGAAAACCATGCACAAAACCATAGGTAGGTCCACCCACCTAATATAGGGTCTCGTAGAGGGGGCTAACTGCCCCCCTCAAACCCCCTATGATCCCCCCCTGCTGAGCAATCGGCGCAACGAAGGGGGGCTAACCCCGCCCCCACCCACCTCTAACCCCCCTGTTAACTAGGGTTGCAAGAATATAACACAACCTAACAAAAGGTATGAAGACTTTGATAAAAGTTTGAAAAAGAAGAAGACCCTTAACATTGAAAAATATTGGATATGTGTTTATGCATGTGCAAGATGTTGATGTTACAAACAAATAGATGCCAAGATGAAAGGCCATCAATAAAAGGTAACTTTGATTTGATGTTCATTTTGATTTTTGAACATCTGGTTGGGTTGATATAGGGCTACCAGAAGAGAGTTGTAGATGTCACCTACAACTAGCACTCATGTCATTGGATGAAAGATACTAAAAGAAACATGACTTGGAATATAAAGGAAAGCCAGATGTGGACTGGAAGATCACTTTCTGATGAAAAGAAGGATGACATGGCTGATGATTCAACCCGATGATTTGTTGAAGGAAAGTGATGGATGATCGATGCCCTACAAAATATGAAGGCTTCATAATGATGAAGATGAAATTCATGAAATCCAAAGGAGGATCCCTACAAGCAGTTGATAGTATCATGATCTCCACCAAAGAGTTTTTGTTGGAAACTAGTCCCTAATTGAGAGGGAGCTTGGACAAGTCCCCGAAAAAGAGGAAGCTTGGACAAGTCCCTGGATAGGAGGGAGACTGGGAATATTCCTTTTATAGGAATGAGTATATATTCCCTAGTTGAGAGGGAAAGATAGACACGTCATTCTTATCTTCATATTATGAATAAATAATGGAGGATTGGGTAAGCATCTGAGACTGATTCTGATACTCTTTGAGGATGAGGTAGGAAATCCAAGTTAAGATTGGTCGAAGAGGAAATTCCTTGAGAATGTGTTATTCCAAGATAGGAATTGTCCTAAAAGGACATACCCTGTGAACACCCAGGTGGGGTATGTGCCTTGAGAGATAATGATGACAGTGTTTATCAATCATTGGTCTCGCCAACATTGTGCTCTGATCTTGTGGAGAGATAGAGTTATTAGTCAAGGCCTTGTTATGTGGCAATGTTGGTTAATATGATGAGATTCTCTGGCATAAGCTAAGGAAGTAGCTTATGAGATGGCTTACCAATCCGACTCTTCTTATGAGAATTCTTCATTTTGAGAATCTCCAAGTACCTTGTATGGATTATGATTACCTCCCTACTTCAGAGGGAGTGTTGAAATATGTAACTAGGTTTGGTCATCATAATGACATATGTATTCATGATTGTATGTATTTGATGAAAAGAGAAAAATAAAATTATTATTGTTATGCTTAAGGCATGGGTTTCATGCTCAAGGTTAATTTGTTTTATAGGTAAAGCAACCATTGAGTGCTTATAGGGCTTGTCATTGAGTCTACAAGTTAATTGAGTCGTTATCATGTATGGAAGACCCTTTTCAACATGTTACATATTTTAAAGAAAATTTATTTGAGTCAAAGACCCTCCAAGACCTTGTCATGGTGCAAAGAACAAGTTGGCCTGAAGTTAGCAATTTGACCTAGAGAAAGAGTTATATATAAGGGAGACTTTGACCTCACTTGAAGGAATCACTCAATTCACTCAAGTTCGATCAAGGAAGAAGAAAAATGTGTGAAGAAGAGAAGGATAAGAAGGAGAAAAGAAGAGCAAGAATTTTGGACTATTTTGGGCTACTACTCTCCACACGTGTGAAGAAACTAAGCCACTAATTGCAGCAACTAAGACCAAATTACATAAGTCAAGTTAAGGCATAAAATTTTCATTCTTTGCAAGCTAAGTTTCTAGGGAGAAAGGACCAATCCAAGTGAAGGTGAAAAGAAGGAAAAACGTAATCTCTTCCACACATGCAAGGTCTAGGGTTTCTGTAGAAGAATCTGTTGGAAGGTCAAAGTTGCAGAAGAATTTGTTGGGGTCAAAATTCCAAAAGTTGTTGAGTTCGAAGTTACTAGAAGGAAAACTTATCAAGGATGAAAGGTTTGACTTGGTCTTGGAGGGCTCTTGGTCAAGGATCATAGACCTTGGAATTCGTCAATTGAAGTTATATAAGAAGAGAAGAATTCTTGTGGGTTTCCTCTCAAGTGGAGAGGTTTTGGCCCCGCTGATCACCTATATATTGTGTCCTCTTGTCTGATTGTTATTTATGGTTTGGTATATATTTGATGAAAATAACACTAAATATAATCAACTGAAAGAAGAATTTATTTAAGTTAAGTAAAATACATCACAAGCAGTTATCAAAGTAAGAGAAATCACCTAACTTGTTTCCCATAGATTTCTCAACACTCAGATGGGTAAAGAGGAAAAAGAGAAGTATTCTCAATGAGATAAAGGATATTGATTGGGTTCTTGGGGAATATGTACATACTAATCAGCTAGATTATCTCTAAATAATTAAAGTAATGAATATTAGAACTAGAATGTCATAAAAGGTGGATTTTCAAACAATAATAGGATGAATGGCAACTCAAAAGTTGTGCCAAATGGATCAAGGCTGGTGATAAAAATACTAAATTATTTTAGAAATATGTGTCCTAGCGAAAGCATGAAAACATGATTTGCGACTTGAACGATGTTGAGGGCTGCCATATTCATAATTTTCATGATCTACACGAGTCAGCCATGAAACATTTTATGGATCTGCATAGGGCTCGTGAGGGGACTAAAATTGAAAATTAGCTACAAATTATCATGTCATATCTTAACATGTTTTGTGCCAAATATAATGAAAAAATTGGTCAGTACATATCATATGATGAATTGTCATAGATTCTTCATTCCTTTGCTAAAAAGAAACGCCCCGACTTAGAAGGTTAGCATGTTGAGATGTTAATACATTTTTTGGATCTTATGGGATGGAACTTCTACAAGTTGTCGAAGAATCTAGGATACATTATAAGATATATGGTGCCCTCAATGCCACTTTCATTACATTGAATCCTAAAGTCTCATAGACCAAATCCTCTGCAGATTTTCGGCCTATTTCCTTGTGCAATGTCATTTATAAAATGATATCGAAAGTCATTGCATCTCATATCAAAGAAGGTATGTCGAGACATATTTTCCTGAATAATTTGGGATTTTGAAGAATAGACAAATTCAGAATGTTGTTTCCATCACCTAGGAAGGAATACACTCAATCAAGTTGAAGAAGAAAGAGATATTGTTACTAAAGCTAGAATTACATAAGGCATATGATGGTGTTGATTAGGTTTTCCTAAGGTTGATCTTACATAAAATTGGTTTATCGATGGCGGTGGTGGACTAGATAATGGATTGTATATATTCTGCAATTTTTTCCATTATCATCAAGGGGGTTTTGACGAAATTATTTTGAGCATCCAGAGGTTTACAGCAAGGTTGTTCTTTATCACCTTTATTATTTATAATGGTCATCGATGAGCTGAGTCGGTTGATCTCCAAGGAAAAACAGTTGGGACATTTTTTTGGACTCTAGATCACCACGAACACGCCCATCTCGCATCTCATTTTCATAGATGATGTTCTTATTCTTGGCAAGGCATCATGTCTTGAATGGACCTATTTACAAACAATTATCGAGGCATTCAGACTTGCTTCTGGATTATATATGAACTGTGAGAAATCCATTCTCATTGATGCCACACAAAACTGTGTTGATGTTCAAGAGATTTCTACTTCCTTTAATGTTGAAGTGGTTCCATTGGAATCTAGCTTCAAAGATCTTAGATTCATTTTAAAACCAAACAACTATGGTATTCAAGACTAGTGTTGGTTAATAGACAAGTTTGAGCGTAAGTTGCAAAATTGGTCTCGTAAGTGGTTGTCCATTGGTTGTAGATTGATTATGGTTTAATCTATTCTTCGAAGCATTTCAATCTATTGGATGCATCTGTACATATTATCGCCCTACATTATCAAGAGGATCAATTCTATAATTTCAAAAATTATCTGGGTAGGCACATCTAACAAAAATAAAATACATGTAACCTGTTTGGAGGATATTTCAAAACACATCGAGGATGGGGGTTGGGGTATTATGGACATTGAGAAATTTGGTTGGCCTTTGGGGGTTAAAATCATGTGGCAGTATTTATCAAGAGGTGGTATATGGCAGTCTATTATCAAGGAGAAATATCTTAAAAATAAATACCTATTAGTATGGATTAAAGAGGGATCCATGTCTCATGCCTCGACATCTTATATCTGGAACGACTTGATGAAAATTAATAAGTAGTTATTGGGCAATCTGCGATGGTTGATTGGAGATGGATCTAATGTGGAAATAGGGTTGGACCCTATTATTAGGTTTATGGGTAGTTATATATTATCTCCATCTCTCATTCAACATATCCATAACATTGGCATCTATTACATAAATTAGATACAAGTGAACCTTGGTACTTTTTGTCAATATCCAACTTGGATCCATTCAGGAGATTTGGGTTTATATGGCCATTTGGCTGTGTAATGGGATCTATACATACAACAACTAATTCTAGTGAGGATTTCTTTGGATGGACATGGGGATTATTCTATTTGGAATGGGATGATTGTAAAGGAACATATTCATATAACTACATATCTAGACTGATGTCGCGTGTGGGGGGAATTAACTGATTCTATAAAATTTGGAAATGGAATTTTCCACTAAAATTGAAGTGTTTTGGTTGGCTAGCCTGTAAAAAAGAATTCTTACTTGAGACAATTTATGCAGATATGGCTTTGTAGGTCCTAGCAGCTGTATTTTATGTTTGTAGGCTATGGAGGATGTGGCACATTATTTTCTCTCTTGCCCATTTTCAATTTCCGTTTGGAATGGAACATTAAGCATTTTTAAAATTATGACCAATGGGAACATGACGTAATTTGAAGCTTGCATCCAAGAATGGAAAAAAGAAAACAAGGATTTTCGTACACTGCCTTTTTATATCTTGTGGGGAATTTGGAGAACTAGCAATGCGGGGATCTTTTAAAATAAAAAGTCAGATATATAATGCAAGTGTATAAATATCTATGCATATTTTAATGAAATTGGTCTTGTGGCTTTTTCAGGTTCTATACGAAACATTCTAAAGGTGAATATTTGGGGAAGTTTTCTAGTTGGTTTTTTTTATTGGGCCTCCAGCAACAAATCTTGTGGATTTGGGGCCTTCATTTTCATTTGACCTGGCCTATACTTCCATTTTTGTTGGTGTGTTGGAAATGGTACAAACTCTAGGGTTGAAGTCATTGCATTATGGGGCATTTTGTATTGTGCTAAATGGCTTTCTCTCACGAAAGTGGACATTTTTGGTGACTCTAGATGGGTGATTGACTAGGTACTGAAGTTTTCTACATTTGCACCTCCTTCTTTCTTATGCTGGGTGCAAAGGATTAGGAAGTTGTTTTTACATTTGAATTAGATTAACTTCACACACATTTATAGAGAGAAAAATGACATAGTGGACAAATTATCAAAGATAGGTGTTGATGGTGCTGTACCCGCCAACATTCAGGGGATAACCCCAGTATGAAGTCCCAACTAGACCTCACACCGTTTGGTGTGGGAGTCCCATCTGCAATGATGGCCCTGTTGCCATTGTCTTAAGGATTTTCCTTAACTCTTGCTTGTCAGCATAGGGGAGTGGTCTGCTTTGCCTTCAAGAAGTGAGGTTCGCGTGACTGGTGAATGCTAGTGTACTTGTGTCAATATTTCTTTCACTATAAGGGGAGAGGGTGAGAGTGTGTCCCAAGTTGGTTGGGATGAAGTCCAAACTCAGCTAGGAACACACAACACAACAGGATGTGCACAACTTCTGAAGGAGCAGTCCACATAGATGCGACAGTCATAACACACAAGGTAAGATAACACATACAACACTCAACGGTTGAGTCTAAACAAGTGCAACGGTTGTTACAACAAGCTTTATGTGAAAGGTATGTTTGATGTCTGGGGATAGCCACCATGGGAAAAACAGGGTTAACAACATATACAACACATTTCCGTTAACAAATTATGTATTACAACAAGTGAAATATTTCAAGTGTTCAACACGGGTTAAAGCAACATGCATTACAAGTGTTCAATATTAGTCTTACAACAGTTACAATACATGTGTGAAAACGTGTTGGCCTATTAACAGGCTTCTGAATTAAGCAAAAGTTCCAAGACACATCAGTACACCATACATCACTAACCCAGATTTCGGGGCATTGGAGCCACTACTTACTCCTCAAAGAAAAGATTACAGACTCTCTTGGCTATGTGGGAGGAGCTGAGGTGAAAAGTCCTTTCATGTACAAATGAGGAGGTATTTATAGCCAAGGGTGAAACTGACCCTTGTGGGTGTTCAAAGGCCCCTCATGATTGTTTGACTTCCATGACTTTTCGACATTGCATGACTCTTTGTACAACAAGTGGGTCTCTTGGAATTCCACGTTACATTACATTAATTGACAACATAGCCCATAGTAGAGATGTGGGCGACATGATAGTGCTAGTACATTCATGCAGTTGCTAGAGTGCATGTCGAGCTACAGTGCTGCTAGGTGATGGATGTCTTCATGGTGTGGCACAGCGTCACCTCTGCATGGCGAAGTGCGCAGAGTCTTCGATGGTATTTGGTTCGCTTGATGATGCTTTGGCATGTTGTTCCTTGCTTTCATGTTGGAAGGATTGACAGCCTCATCTATTCACGAAAGGTGCATGTTTGTCCGTTCATCCATCTGTGAGCACATCTTGCATGTTTGCTCGTCTGTTTGTCCGTGAACACATCTTTGCATGATCATCCATTCGCAAGCACATCTCTTCGCATGCATCGTTCATTCATCCATTGGTGAACCTATCCTTCTGCATGTGCTCCCTTCGTTCATCCCTTTCGTTGTCACACCATGTTTGTTAGTGTACCTATGCCTGCAGTCACTCATGACGAGACGACATCAAATCCAAAAACCTCCTAGTCTACCATGACACATGATCATTTCGGATGTATGTGACTGGGAGAGGCAGCAAGGTTGCGAAGCGGGATGATGGCTCTAAGCACTATTGATGAAAACTGTGCAAGAGTCACTGAGTGATGAAGATGGGAAATCCAAGTCGACAATGACTGTCCGCAAGGTCTGGCTCGACTGGAAGGAAAAATTGCGCAAATTTTGGGAGGGACAGTCCGGGCTACAAGAAGGCAAGGTAGGCAGAATTTGCGCAGTTTCTGGAACGAGCGGGTAGCAGGGGATGGAAGGAAAATTTTGGGCAATTTTCTGGAGGAACAGGCCAGGCTGCAAGGAGGATTAGCAGGCAGAATTGCACAGTTTTTGGGAGGAACTAGTAGGGAGCCTGGCAGTCAAAACTATGCAATTCCCAGAAGGAAATGGCAGTTGGTTGCTGGGTCACTGGAAGTAGAAACTGCGTAATTCCTAAGGGGAATAGGCAGCCAGCTATTGGGAGATTTGCAGCAGAAACTACGCAATTCCTGGAAGGAACTGGCAGTCTGCTGCTAGGAGTTGTTGGCAAGGGAAACTGCACTGAGGCTAATAGGTCGACATGCTGATCATCTCTGCGTAATTTTTGAGTTGAGCAGACTACTGTGCAACAGAAGGCCTGCTCATGAAAACTGCGCAATTTCCTGGATGAGCAGCGGGTCAATTGTCGGGAGGACTGACTGGGAAAACTGTGCAATTTTCTGAGGGAGACAGGGACGGGAACTTGGTGTCTATCCGACATGTCTGCGCAATTTCCTCAATCAGTTGAGCGGGCAAGGTCAGTGGCCTCTGCGCAATTTTTGTGGGGAGTCAGTCCCAGGGTGACTATCAGGTCCGACTGTCTGGGTGGTCAGCATGAAAGTTGATTGAATTGCTTGCGGGGAACGCAACTTGAAAATACTTGCTTGGTGGTTTTACATTGTTCTGGGTGATAGTTGATCGATTCGATGGTAGGGAGATGGTCCAGCTATTAGAGGGAAGTCTGGTCGTAAGAACTTTAGCAAAAATGACTAAGTGTGTGAACGATCGAAAGATGCATAGGTGATCATGCAAACACACACTCACATGACTTGATGACGAGACGACTCAAACCATCCAGACACACATGTTCAACATGACTGACTGATGGTGCAAGAAACAAGTGCGACACTCATGATTGATTGTTGATCGACCGTGACCACGCTTGTGCGAAAGCGAATGTGACTCTGTGTGTGAGTGCGAAAGATGCTTTTATAGCGAACACAACAAGTACACATGAAGCGAAGACTTTGAGCATAACCAGAACATGGTCGCAAGCATGACTTAGACACCAACATTCAGAAACTGGAATGAAATGAACAAGCAAGGTAGATGCAAAGAATCCCACGGCTCCCGGAGTGAACCTGAGGGTGTGCAGTCATCAAGGGACACTCTCAAGGGAGGCTCTGAAATTGGGTGCAGGCCAAAATTTTGGAGGGTGGTTGTAGCTTCTACAACACTTAGCAAATCATTGGTAGAACTCCATCTTCTCTGTTTTGGTTCATTGCTAGCACAGGGCCTTGGTCTTTTGGGGAGTATTGAATCATTGTGCATTTTACTTCGGCTTCCCCACTTACCCCATGGACATACATTTTTCACCCTTTGCCAACTCAGTGAAACACAATCAAAAGTTCAGCTTAGATCTCAGTGTTTCGAATTCGGGAAGGGTAGTTTAGCTTGCGAGTTGAAGATTTTCAGAGTATAATTTTTCATCTTTGGTGTTGCTCTGCTACCAGTAGGCCTAGACAGTACCCTGGTGGAGTGACGCAGGAACACACAAATTGCTCCACTTCTAGCGAGCCTGGTTAGTACCCCAGTGGAGTTGCATGCTTCACTTCTTTGCGTAGGAAGCCTTTCTCATCTTTCACCTTTGTATTTTTCAAGAGGATTGTGCATAGGCACTCAATTATTTTTGGGGTGGAAGAGGGATCCCGACTTATTGAGAGCAGAAGATGATGTTCCTTCAGAGAAGCATGTAAGACCTCTGACATGGGTTTGCTCGTTTAGATTTTCCCCTTCTCCATTTCTACTAGTTGGATGAGCTTGAACACACAGAGTAGAAGGCCGAGTATAGGCATGGGGATTCCCAGTGTGGACACAAATTCATGGTTGGACCAAAATTTCCCTTGCAGACGGTTCATATTTTCTGTCAAGACCTCATCGGTCGAAGGTTATAACCAGGCACAAAGAAGACGGACACAAGACTCGCAAAGTGCTGCAGTGTCACAAGTCTTTTCGAATTTCAACCACATATTCTATTCAAAAGCCAGAACATAGTAGTTGGCAGCACTTATTTCTGGAGGAAAAAAAAAAAAAAGTAATATACCAAGCAAACAAAACAAACGTAAACAAAAATAGTAAGCAGAACCAAACAAAGTTAAAACAAATATAATAAGCAAAGCAAACAAGATGAAACAACAAGCAGCAAGCATACTATGTACATGGCACAGGCGCAGCCCGACCTACTGAAAATAATGCTTGAGATCTTGGTCATTGATAGGAAGCTTGTCAGTCCTCCTGTCAAGTGCTTGCAAACGATATGTGTGTGAGCCAAGCTTCTTGTGGACTGTGTACGGACCAATCCACAGGGACTGGAACTTTGTATGTTTGCCTTTGTCTTCATGGGGCTTATCCCATTTCAAAACTAAGTCACCAACATCGAAGTTAGCTTTCCATGCAGACTTCTTATCGAACCATCTCTTGATACGGTTCTGGTGGAGTGTGAATTTTTCTTTTGCTTTCATCCTTTCTTCCTGAAGCTTATAGAGGGCATCCATCCTACGTTGAACTAGCTGGCAAGGCTTGCCTTCGGATTCTTGGGAAAGCTGAAGTGCAGGCAAGTATATATTTGGTAGAAGGATGGCTTCTTTACCATAAACCAGGAAGTATCGTGAGGTATTTAGAGAGGGCTTGGGTGTTACATGATCGACCCATAATGCATTCGTCAGGGCAGTATGCCAGTTATGCTGCTCAGAGAAAACGATCTTCTTGATTATAGTGATGAGCTTTTTATTCATGAACTCTGCTAAACTGTTTCCTTGCGGATAATAGTTAGATGAATGCTTTAACACAATATCGTTTTGTAATGCAAAGTCATAGAGTTTCAAAAACGAAAAATAAGTTTCATTATAAAAAACAAGTGATATCGGAATGTCGAAGCATGAGATGATGTTCTGTTGGAGGAAGTTGATGACCTCCTGGTCATTCACTTGTTTGAGCGGAACTGCTTCTGTCCACTGCGTGAAGTAGTCAGTTGTTGTTAGGATGTAGCAGTGTTGCTTTGACGAATGAGGGAAAATTTCCCCAATGATGTCCAGGCCCCACTGTTGGAATGGTTCGGTCATTGCAATAGGGTGCAGTGGGGTTGTTGATCTTCGTGTTCTGTCAGTGCATCGCTGACAAACCAGGCACTTGCAGGCATAAGCATGTGCATCCTTGAATAATGTGGGCCAGTAAAAACTAGCTCGCATAACTTTATGTGCAGTGGTGTTTCCTGCAAAGTGACCCCCGGTAGGTCTATCATGCAGATCTTGAAGTACCTTCTCTGATTCATGTGCCTCCAGGCACCTGAGCAAAACTCCATTACTATGCTTTCTATAAAGCACTCTGTGCACTGACTGATATGCTAAATCTTTCAGGTGCAATGCCCTCTTCTATCTGACGAAAGAGTGAGAGACTATGGTGTCATGCTCAAGGTACTAGCACACATTTGCATACCAAGAGGTTCCGTCCTTAGTGGGCGTTGCTCGCCTTATGTCATACATCTCAATTTCCTACTCCCAACCGTCGACCTCTTCTTCACTCTCCGAAGCGTGTACTGCTTCAGCTGCAAGTTTGCGGAGCCCATGTCTTTTGATCATGTGCACTAGCTTGATTTCAAGATCATACTCTTGTAATCTCGTCATCCAGTTCGCACGTCATTCACCCAGTTCTTTTTGTACAAGAAATGTGCATAATGCTAGGTGGGGGATGAAGACTATGCAGTGGTTCTTCAACAAGTAGGGCCTGAAGTGTTTCACCGCCTTGTAAACTGCATAATCTTGCTTGTCAATGGCGGGGTAGTTGAGCTCTGGTCCCTGCATGCTTGCACTCATGAAGGAGATGGGACGTTCATCATTAGCTTCGTCCTTCTGAGTGAGTACTGCAGCTAGTGAATTATCAGAAGTGAAGGTGTATAGCAGGAAATCTTTCTTGAAATCTAGGTTGTAGAGCGCATGCGCTTTTGCAATGGCCTGCTTGATCGAGGCAAATGCATACTTTTCCTTCTTACCCCAACTGTAGACTACATCTTTCTCGATCATGTCCTGCATGGGCTTAAATATCTGCGCATAATCCGATATGAACTTCCCGAGGAAGTTTATCTTGCCCAAGAAGGATTGCATGGCTTTCTTGTTGAGTGGGTAAAGGATCTATGTAATGGTTTGGACCCAGTCTGGATCCACCTTGATCCCACTTTTGGAAACAATGTGTCTGAGGAGGTTCCCTTCCGACACTGTGAATACGCTCTTTTTTGGATTCAACTAAATCTCATATCTCCGACATCGCTCAAAGATTTCCTTCAGATGGAGTATGTGGTCTTCTCGTCTTCTTGAGAACAAAGTCACATCTTCGAGGTATACCACCACACTCTATCCAATGAGTCCACGAAAGGCAATGTCTATGGTGCACTAAAATGTTGCACCTATGTTTACAAGCCCAAACGACATTTGTCTATAAGCGAATGTACCCCACTTGGTACAGAAAGTAGTTTTGAGTCTGTCAGGTTCTGCTACTAGAACCTAATTGTATCCTAAGAAACCGTCAAGAAGAGAAAACATCTGTGCCCCAGATACTATTTGCAAAATATGGTTCATAGACAGGACGGGGTAGTTATCTTTGTCCGAGGCACGGTTTACATTCCAAAAAATGACACACAAGCGGATTTCCCCATACTTCTTACGTACATGAACAAGGTTGGAGACCCATGTGGAATGGTGAACTTTGTATATGATCCGTGCATCCAACAACTTAGTAAGCTCTTTCTATATGAGGGGTTCAAGCGACATATGTACTTTCCTCAGCTTCTGTTGATATGGCTTGACTCCTTCTTTGATTGGGATGATATGTTGGATGATCCGCGTGTCATAAGTTTTCATATCATCATACGTCCACACGAACACATCTCAGTATTGTTTGAACAAGCGGATAAAGGCTTGTCGCCCTTGCTGTGTACAACATGTACCAATATTAACAAAATTCGGATCCTGTTCTATTCCCAAGTTTATCAATTAGTGCCTCAAGGTGGAACTGTGGGTCTTTCTGTTCCTTGGCTCCTGAAAATGTTCTTGCAAGTCATAAAGCTTTTCCAATGTTTCCACACCTTTTGTGATAAGGTGGCCTTTCCTATTACTAGCTTCTGCTTGCAGAGAGTGCTCGTGCTCGTCATCATCTATCGTTGCATCTTTGAAGACGTCAGCATTGGCCATGAAATGCAGTATCTATTGATCATCATTAAACACGTGTAAGTTAGTTATGTTGTCTGGGATAGATGGTTTGTACAAAATTTCAATAGTAAATCTATCCCTAATCGGTGACATTCTCGAAGCTGCATTTGCCAGTGCATTGGCAGTTGCATTACGCATACGTGGTACAACAATGATATTAAATGCTTGGAAGTTTGAGATTAGTCGCCATACCTCTTGTTGGTAACTTTTAAGATGCGGTGATAAACAGTGAATGGTGTTACGTACTTGTCGCACCATTACCTCTGAATCACCTACTACTTTGAGTGCGACCACGTTGAGGCTAATGGCTTTCTGTAGGCCAAACATGAGTGCTTCATACTCAACAACATTGTTCGTGCACTTGAACTCCAAGCGACTTGAAACTAGATGCTTCCTGTTGTAGGGGTCGATCAAGACACACCCAGCTCTTGAACCATCCTGTGTCTTTGATCTGTCAAAGTACATGATCCATAACTCATCTGTACACGGACCACTTGATGTGCTAGTACTATTGCTGCTATTGGTACAATGTTTTGTACAAGTTTCATTACCATCAGTTGGGCAAGGAAGGAGTCCCAACTGTGCGTCTAGTGGGGTTGGAGCTAGTCTTGTAGGATAACACCCCAATGTTCTCTCAAAGAGGCAGTTGCCGAACATGAGTTCTGCAAAGGCCAATGGTTCATTTTCGCCATTGAGGGGAGTGACATTATGTTTCATGTACCTCTCTGATACTACTCAGATTTGGTTGCACTTGCCCTTGTATGGAAGCCACATGTGAGACCATTCTGTAGTAAAATATCCGTCTAGCTTGCTGGACCAGTCTCTACTGAGTAGCAGACCATATTCTTTCGGTATGTCCACAACCACTATGTTAATGCATTGGTGGACTCGACCGTCATGAGATAGTCGGATGATCATGTCTCGTAGTTCACCAATGGTTGGTACCGATGTTCAATCAAGCTGGATGATTCGCGCAGATGTCTCGCTCCATTGTGCATTGATATTTTTCGCAATGGAGACCGGCATGACATTGGCTGCTGGGCCAGAATCAACCAAACAGTTGTGAACATTGCAGTTGAAAATTTCAAAAGATAGCAGGAATGGAGGGCAACCTGAATTTGCTTCTTCCATCCAGAGTGTATTGTGCACAGTGGAAAGTGATCCGAGAGGTGTGCTTGTTCCCTTGCTAGTAGAGGTGGCGCTGTCTATTGTTGTATGTCTCAATACGTGCAACAGGATATCTCGCTAACTCTGGATCTTAGCCAACTCGAACAAATTAATGTTTGCTTGAGTCTTCTTCATGTCATCAACAATGTTGCAGTCTAGAGGTGGTAGACTTACCGAGGTGTCCGGGGTAGAACGGGTGTTCGTGTTGTCCGGTAGAGTGTTTTGCAACTTGCTACTCATGGATGTGCCTTTATTTGTCACTGTCTTCCCAGACTTGCCTTGTGTCTTCTGCTTTGGGGTGGTCGATGGATCAACCTTCCTTATCAGTAGTCTGATATTATCTTGCATCTCCCCAAGTGTAAGGGGAGCCCCTTTGCTCCTAAGATTGTAATGGTCAATTTGCTTTTAGGGCTGCTTCTCGGTGTTCTTCTTTGGCATCATTTGCGAGCACTGATACGCATTCACCACATGCCCAGAGCTTGATGGCTCATCAGGTGCAACCTCTTCGTCATTGTCAGTGTCTTCGAGTTGCTCCTACATATTACTTCCCGTATCAAGTGTATGACTACAGAAATCACTTGTGACTTGCTTCTAGTCCGAACAAGAGTTCTCAGGGTGATTTTCTTCGTGGAATGAACATAACTTAGGATCTACACATTGTTCGTTCTGGAATATAGGCTTTTGCGCAGTTTTGGAAGCGAACCGGTTGTTGCTTGATGAGCTGCTTGCCTGTCTCTCCCTGGGTGGATGATTGCTTACAAATGTGTCCATTTTACGTTGTTTGAGTTCAGACACTTCAATGGTCAAGCTCTTGACAAGGCGAGTGAGGGTCTCAATATCGATTGCTTCCTTGTCTCTACCCTTGCTTTCCACTGCATGGGACTTCCTGCTTGCATCCTTGGAGTCCTTTGTTGATTTTTCATCCTTGATGACTCCAATTATGCACGGGTCTTTCTCAATAGTGATAGCCTCCTCGCAGTTTTCCAGAAGTGTTGGTTTCGCAGCTCGCTTGACGAACTGCGCAATGTTGGTTGGCAGTGCGGACGTGTAGTAGTCAACAGTGATGGAGTCATGAGGTTTAGTGTCCACTACAAACTTGTTCAATATGCATGTAAACCTCTGATTGAAATCTTTCACTTTCTCTTTTCCCTCCATCTTGAGGCTTCCCAACCCTTTGAGTAGCATGGCTGGGGTCTTGTCATCAGCGAACTTCTTGAGGAACATGCGTTTGAATGCACCCTAGTTATGTATAGAGTTTGGTGGAAGGCTGTGATACCATGCAACTGCACAACCATCTAAGGTACATGCGAACAATATAAATCCTACGTCGTCATTCCATACCTCAAGGGTCTACAGCTATAGGTAGAAGTTGTCCAAGTGGTCTTCTGCCTTCACCGTGTTGTTAGGGTCGAACTTGATGTTCATTCTCTCCGCTTGCTTCGACATCTTGTGCAGAACAACCAAAAGAGTTAATGGTCCCTGAGTCATACATTCAAGATTTGTGTCAGCCATCTCTTCTTCCCCTTCACCCTCTTTCTCTCTTTCAGAGTCTGATGGTTCTGGCTCTGATTCTGTCGGTTCGTCTCCGTCTCTACCTCCTCCACTACCTCCTGTACTAGAGTCTAATCCCAAGATCACAAGAGTGTCTTGTTCACCTTGCTAGAAGACCGGAGGTTCCTCTCCGTCTTCAATAGCTTCTTCCAGACCTTCAAGTGTGGCAAGGACCGCTTCTTCCACTGATGATACAACAACTCCTGTGGGAGTGGATTTTGACTTCCTTGATGCATATGGAAGATGATATATGTCTGGGATCAGTCCGACTGCTTTTGCAAACTGGTGAGTTATGGGATGGACGGAGCGGAGTTGATGATACAGAATCTCGTGTTTAATCCTGGGAGGTGAGGAGTAACCAACAGTAGAGTCGCATGTAGGTGAGAGGGAGTGTGAGTTACTGCCTTGACCAGATGGTTTATGAATGAGTGTGAGGGGATTTTTAGCCATATACAACTGGCTTCCCTCCTTCTAGCACCAGAAATGTTAATGGTGCTAGACCCGCCAACATTCAGGGGATCACCCCGGTATGAAGTCCCAACTAGACCTCACACTGTTTGGTGTGGGAGTCCCATCCGGTATGATGGCCCAGTTGCCATTGTCTTAAGGATTTGCCTCAACTCTTTCTTGTCAGCATAAGAGAGTGGTCTGCTTTGCCTTCGAGAAGTGAGGTTCGCGTGCTTGGTGAATGCTAGTGTACTTGTGTCAATGGTTCTTTCACTATAAGGGGAGAGGGTGAGAGTGAGTCCCAAGTTGGTTGGGATGAAGTCCCAACTCAGCTAGGAACACACAACACAATAGGACGTGCACAGCTTCCGGAGGAGCAATCCACACGGATGCGGCAGTCACAACACACAAGGTAAGATAACACGTACAACACTCAACGAATGAGTCTGAACAAGTGCAATGGTTGTTACAACAAGCTTTATGTGAAAGGTTTGTCTGATGTCCAGGGAGATAGCCACCACAGGCGAGACAATGTTAACAACATATACAACACATTTCCATTAACAGATTATGTATTACAAAAAGTGAAATAGTTCAAGTGTTTAACACGGGTTAAAGCAACATGCATTACAAGTGTTCAAGATTAGTCTTACAATAGTTACAATACATGTGTGAAAACATGTTGGCCTGTTAACAAGCTTCTGAATTAAGCAAAAGTTCCAAGACACATCGTTACACCATACATCATTAACACCAAGTGTCGGGCGTTGGAGCCACTACTTACTCCTCAAAGAAAATATTACGGACTCTCTTGGCTATGTGGGAGGAGTTGAGGTGAAAAGTCCTTTCATGTACAAATGAGGGGGTATTTATAGCCAAGGGTGAAACTGAACCTTGTGGCTGTTCAACTACCCTCATGATTGTTTGACTTCCATGACTTTTCGACTTTGCATTACTCTTTGTACAACAAGTGGGTCTCTTGGACTTCCACGTTACATTACATTGATTGACAACATAGCCCATAGTAGAGATGTGGGTGAGATGACTTGACATGACAGTGATTGTACATTCGTGCTGTTGTTGGAGTGCATGTCGAACTACAATGCTGCTAAGTGATGGAGGTCTTCATGGTGTGGCATAGCTTCACCTTCGCATGGCAAAGTGCATGGAGTCTTCGATGGTCTTTGGTTCGCTTGATGATGCTTTGGCACATTGTTCCTTGCTTGCATGTTGGAAGGCTTGATAGGCTCATGTTTCACGAAAGGTGCATGTTCGTCCGTCCGTGAGCACATCTTGCATGTTTTCTCGTCCATTCGTCCGTCCGTGAGCACATCTTGCATGTTTTCTCGTCCATTCGTCCATCCGTGAACACATCTTTGCACGATCATTCATTCGCGAGAACATCTCTTTGTATTCATCGTTCATTCGTCCATTGGTGAACCTGTCCTTCTGCATGTGATCCATTTGTTCATTGGCATGCCATGTTTGTTAGTGTACCTGTGCCTGTAGTCACTCATGACGAGATGACATCAAATCTAAAAACCTCCCAGTCTACCATGACGCATGATCATTTCGGATATAGGTGACTGTGAGAGGCAGCAAGGTTGCGAAGCGGGATGATGGCTCCGGGCACTGCTGATGAAAACTGTGCAAGAATCACTGAGTGATGAAGATGGGCAATCCAAGTTGAAAGTGACTGTCTGCGAGGTCTAGCTTAGCTAGAAGGCAAAATTGTGCAAATTTTGGGAGGGACAGTCTGGGCTGCAAGAAGGTAAGGTAGGCAGAATCTGCACAGTTTCCGGAATGAGCGAGCAGCAGGGGCTAGAAGGAAAAATTTGCGCAATTTTCTAGAGGAACAAGCCGAGTTGCAAGGAGGATCAACAGGCAAAAATTGCGCAGTTTTTGGGAGGAACTGGCTGGGAGCCTGGCAGTCAAAACTGCGCAATTCCTAGAGGGAACTGGCAGTTGGTTGCTGGGTCACTGGCAGCAAGAACTGAGAAATTCCCAAGGGGAACAAGCAATCAGCTGTTGGGAGCTTGGTAGCAGAAACTACGCAATTCCTGGAGGGAACTGGTAGTCTGTTGTTAGGAGATGTTAGTGAGGAAACTGCACTAAGGCTGACAGGTCAGCATGCTGATAATCTCTACATAATTTCTGAGCTGAGCGGACTGTTAGGCAGTAGAAGGCCTGCTCATGAAAATTGCGCAATTTCTTGGATGAGCAGTCGATCGACTATTGGGAGGACTAATTGGGAAAACTGTGCAATTTCCTCAGTCAGCTGAGCAGGAAAGGTTAATCCCCTCTGCACAATTTTTGAGGGGAGTCATTCCCAGGGTGATTGTCATGTCCAACTGTCGGGTAGTCAGCATGAATGTTGATTAAATTGCTTGCGGGCAGCACAGCTTGAAAAGACTTGCTTGGTGCTTCTACGTTGTTCTAGGTGATAATCGATTGAGTCGATGGCGGGGTGATGGTCCGGCTGTGAATCATCGAAAAATGCATAGGTGATCATGCAAACACACACTCACATGACTCGGCGACGATACGACTCAAACCATCCAAACACACATGTTCAACATAACTGACCGATGGTGCAAGCGACAAGCGCGACACTCATGATTGATTGTTGATTGACCGTGATGATGCTTGTGCGACAGTGAATGTGACTCCATGTGTGAGTGCGACAAATGCTTTCATAGCAAACACAACAAGTACACACGAAGCGAAGACTTTGAGCATAAACAGAACATGGTCGTAAGCTTGACTTAGACAACAACATGCAGAAACTTGAATGAAATGAACAAGCAAGGCAAATGCAAAGACTCCCATGGGCTCACGGAGTGAACTTGAGGGTGTGCAGTCATCAAGGAAACTCTCAAGGGAAGCTCTAAAATTGGGTGCAAGCCAAAGTTTTGGAGGGTGGTTGTAGCCGCTACAACCACCCTAGGGTTGAAGTCATTGCATTATGGGGCATTTTTTATTGTGCTAAATGGCTTTCTCTCACGAAACTGGACATTTTTGGTGACTCTAGATGGGCGATTGACTAGGTATTGAAGTTGTCTACATTTGCACCTCCTTCTCTCTTATGTTGGGTGCAAAGGATTAGGAATTTGTTTGTACATTTCAACGAGATTCACTTCACACACATTTATAGGGAGAAAAATGACATGGTGGACAAATTATCAAAGATAGGACACCATGGTGGATTCCAGTTGGTTTTTTTTATTGGGCCTCCAACAACAAATCTTGTGGATGTAGGGCCTTCATTTTCATTTGACCTGGCCTATACTTCCATATTTTTTGGTCTTGTGTAAATGGTACAAACTCTAGGGTTGAAGTCATTGCATTATGGGGCATTGTGTATTGTGCTAAATGGCTCTCTCACGAAACTGGACATTTTTGGTGACTCTAGATGGGTGATTGATCAGGTACTAAAATTGTCTACATTTGCACCTCCTTATCTCTTATGCTGGGTGCAAAGGATTAGGAAGTTGTTTGTACATTTCAATGAGATTCACTTCATACACATTTATAGGGAGAAAAACAACATGGTGGACAAATTATCAAAGATATGACACCATTTCAGTCCAGGGGGAATCCACTATGCCTACTTTACAGATGATCAATTACAAGGATCCAAAGATTTTCAAATTACTTCCTTTTTCATATGTTGTACATGGGGTTGTTTTTTTTTATTCACCATAATGCTTGTGTTGTAGAGTAGATTGATGATGAGAAACTGTTTCCATTTTTGTTTCATTTTTAGCTATGTTAGAATTCTTAGTTGTAATATTGGTGATCTTAGAACTCTATATTTCTCTTTTTTTATGATGACTATGATGCATATTACGTGTCATCTAGAATATGTAACAACCTCTTATATTTTTAATATAAAGCTTGTTGTTGTTGTTTTTTTTTTTTCGTGTGAAAGAAAGAAGTGTGTGTAAATGTAATTTTCATGTTTTTACTTGGTAAGAATTGGTGAGGAGTTTATACTTACTAGATAAATTTATTGGTGATTGAACCTAGAAGAAGGTAATAAATGATTATTACGCGGATAGACATGTCTATTTGGAATACGGCTTCTAGAACTTTAACTTAATTATCAATAATTATTACGTGGATGGTAGGGATTTAAACTTCATGGAATATTTTAGAATATTCCTAGTAGTATTCATAAATCAAAGGTTGATATTTATCTACAAAGTAATTATGCCCTTTTTGCCCTTTTAATTAACTTGATTAATTAAAAAAATTGTCATATGAAATGGGTTATGCTTTTTTGGACAAGTTGTATTGATAAGCCATGGTATTCTAACAAAGCTTAGATTAAGAATCTCCATGGTAAAGTTCTTTAAAAAATAAATAATCTCCATGGTAAAGTGGGGGTGAATCTCCATGGTTAAGAATCTTGTTACATGTTTTTTTATTTGTATATATGTTTAACTTATATTAATTATTCATAATTAATAATAATAATAATTTAAAATAAAGTTATAATTGATTTAGTTTTTATGAATTTTTAAATGTCATAGTCTATTTGTTCTATGTTTTGGAGGGTTTTCCGACACGTTTTTTGGTTTAAATTGTCTAGAATCGGGCAATTATTTTTTGGAATCACAAGTTTGAGTTGTAAATTCTCCACAATTTGAGTGTCCCAGGGGTTTTTCAAGTTTTGAATCCTTTTATGCAGTCAAAACCCCATTTTAAACAACAAAAATATGATTTGGTACAAAAAATCGTTGGATTCCAACCAAAACTCCAAAACGTAGCATATTTAGACAACGCCTTTTTAAATTATAATAATGTGAGATGTATCATGAAGTAAATGTATTGATGTTTATCATGGATTGATGCCTATTAGTCTTTTCCATCTCTATAATTTATATGGTTGTGCTAGTTTATCTTCTTTCGAATTTGTCCCAATTATTTAATATGGACATGAAGTAATAAAATAATATAACTAGGGGAAGAAATGTAATAATTTATGGGTAAAAGTTTTACCTAATAAATATAATTTATTTAAAGTTACAACCACATGTTAATAAACGTACACGTGATTATGTGGGAACCAAGAAATGACATGGCATGGCCGCGTGACCTTAGTGCCAACAAGACACACCCTTGAAGTTACATGTGCCAATGGTTACCATGTCATCTACCACATGTTAGACGTATGGACACGATAACGTGGCTCTGGTATAAACAAAAAAAAAAAAAACTTCTAAGGGTCATATCCTGGTGTCTCAAACTCATAACAAGACAAATGTGATATCATTGGAAAGCTCTTAAGCAGAAGATGATGGACACCTTACAAGCAAGATTCAAAGCATCTATGTATGTTACAGAGTGGTGTTAGAGCCAAGGTTTAACACTCAGGTTAAATGGGTTCAAGAGGAGTAGAATTATCAAAAATAATAAATATAAATATAAATATAAATATAAAACTATAAAATATACAAATATAAAAAATATAAAAAAAATTGGAGCTTAAAGTGCACATGTGAACTGGAAAAGGCTTGAAGTAAAGAGAGTGAAATTTGAATATTTGTTTTGCAAACTTGTAGAATTTAAATCCTACTAATTTATGTAAATTATATATGAATGTGTCAAACAACAATTTTAGATTAGAATGATCTAGTGCTAGCATATAACAAGATAACATAGTGTGTTTTTTTATTATTTATGTTTATTTTAAACTAACAACAATGTGTGTTATTCCAACATAAAAAGATACAATTTATAGTAGAAAGATAAAAGGAATGTGCAATAGAATGGTTCAATACAGCATGGAAAAAACCAAGGTATGTTAAAAAATGGTATTAGAGCCAAGGTTCATCACTGAGGCTGAATGGGATCAAGAGGAGTAGAATTTTCAGAAAATAAAATAAATAAAAATAAAATTTGGAGCTTAAAGTTCAACATGTGATCTGGAAAAGGCCTGAAGTAAAGGGAGTTAAATTTGAATATTTGTTTTACAAACATGTTGAACTTAAATCCTATTAATTTATGTAATTTATATCTAAACGTTCCAAACAACATTTTTAGACCAACATGATCTAGTGTTGGCATATACCAAGGTAACTTAGTGTGTTTGTTGTTATTTATGTTTATTTTAAACTAACAACGGCGTGTGTTATTCCAACACCTAAAATTATACAATTTTCAGTAGAAAGAAAATAAATGTGTAACTGAATGGTTCAATACAACATGAACATAACTTCTCACAATAGGGAAGAGGAGTCAGATGAGAGGAGGGCAATAAAGACGCCTCTTGATTGGATGTACACAGAAGCCCAAGGGTTGAACTTTGAATCTATAAGGATGATAATGAGAAAATGATCAAAGCCTAAGAAAAGAAGGAAGAAGTAAATGCTGTAATTTTGCACCTTATGCTCGACTTGTAACAACAGAGGTAGCACAAGCTAGATGCTAGTAATTAGGACATATATAGGTCCAAATGGGCTCGTCGTCCATATGAAATTTAGAAGTATGGACAAACAATCACCAAGGCCCAAGGGAGAAGATTAAGGAAGAGACACATAAGTGAAAGTGAAGACATTTTAACAGATACCTCAAAAGGTGGGATTGATAGTTTTGGTAAGTTGTCTAGCACAATAGTTAAATCATGACTGCATAAGAAGAAGAAGAGGGATGAGAAGAGTATATTGCATGAAAAAAGGAAAAAACTCATACTTTTAATGGAGAAGTTAAGAAGAGTGAAGAAGTTGAAACATGGCTTTTGGCCTAAGAAAACACTTTAGGGCACATAATTACTATGAAAAAATGAAGGCATGAGTGGCCATATTCAACCTAAGAGGAAAGGCTAATGTATGATGGGAAGACCTTAAGAATTTCAAAGGAATTTTAGAGAAAAAGCTTACCAGGAGCAAATTTAAAGATACCTTGGGAATAAATACATGTCCGGGAGGTATTATAGTGGGAAAATTAAAGAATTCCATGAGCATAAGTTGGGATAGCTTACCATGAAAGCTTATATCAACATATTTATAGAGCTATTGGGGTATGTGCCTTATATCAAGGATGAAAAGATAAAGATCAAACACTTCTTTAGTGGACTACCACTGTCCTACCAAGACTAAATAGAATTTGGTGAACCAAATACGTTGGAGGATACCATTTGGAAGGAAAAACATTGTAGAAATAATAGGAAAAATATTCAAAACTTGATTTAGAAAAGTGTTAAGTTCAATGTACCTGCCAAAGGTAAGTTCCAACAGAACTTTCCCACTCCAAGTGGGAATAATTTAATTCGAACAACAAAAGAAGAGGTCGAAGAACCAAGGAAAAATCCAATAAAGCATTGGGATTCTTTGGAAGAGCACTTGTTATGGGACTACTCTCATAGACAAAAAGACAACATAATGATGTACAATTCCCAACAAGTTACTACTACCAATGATGTGGCTCGGAGTGTACCCTAAATTTATGCAACTATGGAAAACATGTAAGAAAACCACCAAGCCTTTGTGGTGGAGATGGAAGGTATACTTTCCAACCATCTTGTTTCAATTTTAATTGACCTTGGTTCTAACCTCAATTATGTCACCCCACAAGTTGTGGAAGCTTTTTTTTTATAAAGGAAACAACATGCTAAGTCATGGTTAGTTTAGTTAGCCATTAGAGTAAAAAGGAAGGTCATTGATTCAGTTATCAAATCGTGATAATTTGAGATAAGTGTCTTGCTTACCAAATCCACTTTAAATATCTTTCCCTTGGGGTTGTATGACATGCTAATCAACATGGATTGGATGGCAACACATAAGGAAAAATTGGGTTACTATAATAAAACATTGGAATGCAAGGATGATGAAGGAGAGATAAGGTTGTTACTGTAAGGGGTGTGAAAGCCTATCTCCGTAAGTCAGATTTCAACTTTGCAATTATACAAATGTATCAAAAAAGGATGTATTGTGTATGTTATTCAATTCACTGACTCAATAAAGGATAACAAGTTAAGTATTGAATACCACCCCATATTATAAGAGTACAATGATATATTTCCTGAAGAAATACTATGATTGCCTCCCAAGAGAGACACTGATTTCTTAATAGAACTCACTCCAAGAGTGGTGACTATGTCGAGGGCACCCTATTGAATGAGCATGGTCGAGTTGGTGGAGCTAAATATCTAGTTGAAAGAGATGTTAGACAAAGGGTACATTAGAAGTAACACTTTGTCCATTATTTGTGAATAAAAAGGATGGCACCCTTAGGATGTGTATTGATTACACATAGTTGAAGAAATCAGCCATTAAAAAAAAGTATCCATAGATAGATAGTGTTTTTGAAGATAGATTTGAGTTCTAAGTATCATCAAGTCTAAGGATGAAGATATCCACAAGACTGCATTCGTGACAAAATATGGGCACTATGAATTTGTAGTGGTGCCATTTGAGTTGAAAATATGTGAACCACATTTATATGCTTACTGAATAATGCTCTCAACAAATACTTGGATAAGTTTGTCCTAGTTTTTATTGATCACATTTTAGTGTATTTAAAGACCAAAGAGGAGCACAAAGCGCACCTCAAAGTTGTGTTACACGTGTTGCATGAGCATCAAAATATGCTAAGCTCAGCAAGTGTGATTTCTTCAAATCACAAGCACGCTACTTTGGTCATGTCATTTCAAAGGAAGGAGTGGTAGTCAATCCCAAAGAGATAGGAGCTAGGAATGCTATAGAAGTTATATTTTTATGAGGTCCATTGGATATCACAAGAGATTTATACAATGATTCTCAAGGAGGGTGTGAGATTTTAATGGACATTAGAGTGTGTAGTGAGCTTTGAGAAACTAAAGCACCCTCTCACACATACCCCTACTATAAATATTTAGACCTCGATAAATATTTCTCAGTTTGCACAAATGCATGCAAGGAAGGACTCGATGGAGTTCTCATGTAGGATGGCCATGTGATTAGCCATGAGTATAGGAAATTAAATGAGCTTGAGAGGAACTATGTGACACATGATTTAGAGATTTAACCATTTTGCATGCTTTGAAAATGTGGAGGCAATAATTGTTTGGGAGAAAGTTTATATTAATGATAGACTACATCATGCTAAGATATATATTTGATCAACCTCGGTTGAATACTAGGCAAGCTAGATGGATGGCCCTTATTAGTGACTTTGATTTTGAAATCAAACACATTAAAGGCAAGGAAAATCAAGTGGCCAATGCACTCAGCATAAGCATACACGCAATACACATGGCATCATAAGCACATGTGAGATAGATATCAAAGAGAGGATCAAAGAAGCATTGTAGGGAGATCAACACTTCCAACATGTAAATAAGTGATTGCAGAAAGGGCCCAAGGGGCCAATTGGAGGAAATTATTAACTAACGAAAGATGGAGTATTGTTGTTCAAAGGTGGGTTGTACCTACCCAATGTAACTGACTCGAAGAAGCTCATAATGGATGAGTTTCTTAGAAGACCATATACAAGTCACTCATGATACCAAATGATGATAACAACCACCCATAAATTATATTATTGGCTAAGGATGAAGAAAGGAATTGTTGAGTGTATTTCCAAATGCTTGGAATTCCAATAGGTTAAAGTGGAATACAAGCACCCAACATGATTATTGCATCTAATACCAGTTCCATAATGGAAGTGGGAAGTCATATCAATGGACTTCGTCATTGGATTACTAAGAATCCCAAGCAACATTATGTAATCATGGTAGTAATAGAAAAGTTGAACATGATAGCTCACTTTCTATGTTATGAAACCAGCTCAAGAAAAGATAGAAAAGATAGATCAACGCCTTAGAATTCAGCCTCTTCGAGGGGGCAACCTCCTTTACATTACATAAATGAACAATTCTTGGATGATACAAATGACAAAACCTCCTTTCTATATATAGGAGTCTAAGGAGTCACAATATAATCCAGCCGACCTAACAATAATAATATAAAGCCACAAAAATAACAATAAAGGGATTCTATGGGGCACAGAAATAATAATATGGGGGTAATAGGGGCACAACAATATAAATAAGGGGTATAACTACAATAGTAATGGGGTAATCACTAGTATTATAGGGACCCAACATTCTACATGTAAATTCCAACTACAAGGAAATTGATATTGCCTAGATTTTTATGAGGGAAATATTCAAATTGTAAGGCATGCCCAAGAAGATCATATGTTATTGGGATGTCGGGTTTACCTCAAAATTTTGGAAGGCTAAAATTACAATATTTGGAACCTAGTTAGATTTCAACCCAACATATAACACTTAGACTAATGGACAAATAGAAATAGTAAACACAATTTTAGAAGACATGCTCGGGATTTATATCATGCACGAACCTTAGAAATGGGAACTCTTGGTAGAGTTTGCTTATAATAATGACTATTAACATTCATTAAAGATGTCCTTTTGAAGCTTTGTATGTCAGAAAGTACAATACCCCAATTGATTGGGATAATTTAATGGGCATAGTCACACTTGGGCCATAAATGTTAAAGGAAATGGAACAAAAGGTAATTAGAATAAGGCAAAAATTGAAGAATATAGGAAAACGAGTTATGCAAACTAGAAAAAATGCACAAGGAATTTAGAGTAGGAGAGCATGTATATCTCCAAATCAACCCAAAGAAAAGTTCCTTAAGAGTGGGATCATGTGCCAAGTTAACACCAAGATACTGTGAACCCTTCCAAATCTTGGAGAGATTGAGATTAGTAGCATACAGACTTACCTTGCCTGCCAAAGTGAAGGCACATGTTGTGTTTCATATCTTGTTGCTTAAAACATATATAAATGATGTTGATCATATTATTGATTGGCCTTTGATATAGATGGAACTCGAGGGAGAATTCTAGCAAGAACCACAATGCATACTAGACAAGGAGAGGACCACACTCCAGAACTAAGTCATCAAACAAATCAAGGTGCAATTGAAGCACTTTCGACCACATAAGTCAAATGGGACTTGGGGGATTCCATGAAAGAGACATACCCACTTATGTTTCCTGCATAAAATTTAGTTCTATGGACAATAAAACACCAAGGATGGTGTTCCTTTAAGGGGGGTGGGAATGTAATATCCCTTTTTCTAATCGCCCAAGTTTTGTAATGTAATTAAAAGATGATGCTGCTAGAGAGCCAACATGGCTATATGGCCAAAAATGTTTGATATAAATATTTTGTTGATTTAAGTTATAAAATGCTAAAGATGAGGAGGAGGACAAGTCTATATGGGTCTTGATGTTTGAAAAGGTAGATTTCTTGAGGAGGCATATGAGGGGGATTCAAAAGTTTTCTATCTTTCTTGAAATTAATGTTTCTAAACCTTGATGTTATAGTTGATCTACCTCACTACCAAGTAGTTATGAGAGAGATGGGGGAAGGAGGTATTAGACTGCTTCTAGTATGGGCTACATACCATATGGAAGAGTGTTGATTGACTCTGCAACTTGAGAAGGGGACCCCAAACCTCTCATGTGTAAAGTAGTGCTCGTGAGGAGTGGAAAGGATATTTTTTTAAGCTATGGGAGATTAGAGACAAAGGAGGGGACCTGAACTATTAGTGTGAACCTAGAGCCATTGTGAACCAATTACTTATAAATTTGTGTTTTGAAGTTGAACTACGAAGTCCATGCTTGAATTGAATTTAGTTAGGGGAATGAGTGAGAAAGCCCTCATTATGAGTTAGGTAGACTAAGAGAAACTTAGTTGTTTGGTTATTTTATGCACATGAAGCATTGAAGGAATGAGAATCACCAAGAGAATGTATGAAGTAGTGAAGGGATTTCCTTTTGTGTTGTGAAAGACCCTAATGATCATATATTTGTTGTGTGATATGTCCAGACTCGATACTTGAGAGGCATCGTTCTCATTTCCTGCCAATGAAGGAGAACGAATTTCATACTCCATACCCTAATTTAAATCCCTATTTTATTTCCCTGAGTAAAGCATCTTTTAGACATTGAATTTGGATTGGGGGTGGCCAACTACAAGAAATTGCAATGTAGTCGTGCCTACGATTGGGTGGAGAATGATTATCCCTTCTTTAGTTTCCAACAAGCTACTATGAACTAGATAAGTGTGAAATTCTCTTTCTGTTAATGAAATTATATTGTTATGCAATATTTTATAACTAATGTTAAGTTGGAAGTATATAAGCTTATTGTGAAAGTGATTTGGGACCTTTAGAGCCAGTTAAATAAATGTTGGTGAGTGATTGTTGACATAACCATGGAGCATCAAGCATGTTCCAGCTGGGAAGATTAAAGAGCCATTGAATTGTCTAAAGTTTAAGAGTCGTTTGGACTATCATGAATGTGGGAATGATCATCCGTATTTAATTCCACGATAGCTAGTGATAGTTACTTTCACACGAGCATAAGCATGGGATATGGGTGTAAATGTCCTTCAAGAGTCTAGATGATTTATTTTGTATTCTCTTTCACAAGGATAAAATCCAAATTATTATTGGGTTGAAATGTATAAGTCTTGACAAAACATTGGGAGAAGTTAAGGCATAATATGTGTATGTTAATGAATTAATAAATATCACGGTCGTATGGTTTTTCTAACCATAAATTCCTTTTTGGTTACGTAGAATGATTTAAAAAATATTTATGTCAAATTTAATCCTAATTTTTGTAAAGACACTCTCCCTCAGTTGGTGGAAATCTTGCCTTTTCGCCTATGTTTTTGGTGGGGTAGATTCATTGTATAAAGGAAGGTAGTATGTTCAAATGTAATTTTCATGTTTTTACTTGGTATGAATTTATGAGGAGTTTATTCTTATGAGATAAACTTTTTATTTATGGAAACAAGATTTATTGATTCCATCAAGGAAAATGCGTGCATGGATATATATATATATATATATATATATATATATATATATATATATATATATATATATATATATATATATATATATATATATATATATATATATATATATATGCACACATTTTCTTTGATGTGTGCGATAAGCCTTTTCTACTTGAAGAATCTTACTAAGTCTAAAGCTTGTAGAAGTAAAGCATGCATAGAGGTAATGCCTATGTGGAAGTAAAACTTTACCTAATAAATATAATTGATTTAAAGTTACAATCACATGTTAATAAACATAGAGGTGATTTATGTGAGAACCGGGAAATGACATGGCATGACTAGATGGGTCTAGTGCCAGCAAGGCACACCCTTGAGGTGACATGTGGCACTAGTTACCATGTCATTTGCTGCGTGTCGGGGATATCAACACGCTGATGTGACACTGGTATAAATAAATTAATTAATTAATTAAAAAAAAATCTAAGGGTCGTATCTTGGTGTCCTAGACTTAAAACAAGACAAATTTTACATCAATGGAAAGCTTTCGAGGAGCAAAAGATAATGGACACCTTAGAAGTGGGGTTTGAAGTGATTTTAAAGAAAGAAAAAATTTGGCACCCATTTCCTTAATTAGGCATTAGGGATTGGGTATGTTACAAAAATGCTTCATACTTTTGGAGGAAAATGATAAGAGAGAGCCGAAAGAAGAAGAAGAAGAAGAAAACAAGACAATTACAAGGACCTTTAGAGCAAGGCAAAACCCTAGAAAAGGTAGTTCAACTATATATAATATTTAGGGGATTTTGAGAGGTTGGGATTCCATTGCATTAAATTCTACTGGGAGATGAAGAGGAGCAATAATAAGCTAGAATAAGAGGTGTAGGTTTAAGTGATTTGAATTATTATAGTGAGCTATCAAAACATATTTGCAATTATTGGATATGGAGAAGAGTTATTCAATTTTGCAATATTTATGATCCTTAACTAAATATAGGAGAATATTGGGAGAATTGTGTTGAAAATAGCAAGAAGAAATGCTAAAAATATCATTGTTATAAATAGCATTTCAGGATATACTCCAACTCTGTTGGAAATAGCAAAAAATAGAAATGCTAAAAATAGCATTGCTATAAATAGCATTTCGGGATATATTCCAATTTTGATTTGTCATTGAATCAAATTGAGAATTAAAATTCGAATTTAGTCTCACTAGCTATTTGAAAAATAATTAATTAATTCATCTTGAGTAAATTAGTTGGAGAAATTCAAACATGAAGTCTTTGTGAAGACATTCAATAGTTATCCCTTTGATTGAGGAAGTTATCCCTTAATTAAGGAGATAAGGATGAGTTGTATTTGAGTTGTAATTAGTTAGCTCAATTAACAGAGTTAAGTCCAGTTAAATTATTTCCAAACAGTTGGAGGAACTAATTGTGAGTTCAATCAGTGAATGCATGCATGCATTCTCCAGATAACTGAATATTCTCTCATAAATAACCAATGCATGTCAGTTAAGAGAAAGACCCAGTTGAGATTAAAGACAGTGACATTGTACTATCAGTTAGAAGAATTTTCCTATAAAGGAAACTCATCCATGCAGAAGGAATTAACTCCTTTCAGATTGCACAGTTATTTCATAGGTCAGTGTTGTGTGTGAGGTAAGAATCATACAGGTGGCAGCTGGAGGACCCAGGAGAAACTGCGTAAGGAAATAGGAGGTTTGGAGGACTGAAGGAAGGCATAGGTGTTGTCTATTCTGTCTATGAGAAACAGTGAGGGATTGTACTGAGAGCTGGATAGCTTGAGAGCTAAAGCTTTGTGTAATCCTGAGATATTTCCACTTGTATGATAATACAGATAACAGGGTTTTTAGTTGAGGCTTTCCGCAGAGTATTCTTCTATGTTTCATGTGTGATTGAATCTTCTTCTCTGTTATATGTGTTTTGGTTGATCTTGCTCAAAATCGATTAAGCTTCCACAAGTTTGATTGTAGAAGTAGATTAAGTATTTTTCTTTAGTGCATTGCATAATCAGTTTAATCTACACTGAGAATTTCTACATGGTATCAGAGCTCGCTGATCCATAGAGAAATTTCTACATGGTATCGGAGCAAAGGTGATCAAAGTGGAGAACAATATACAAAGAAGGGAGAAGTTCAAAGTTTGAAGTTCTTTGTTGTAGGTACAGAATTGATTTCTTACCACATCTCAAAGTTCGCCAATGGCGTTCAATGGCTTGAGACTCGAGTATGCCCTGGATGGCAGCTCGAATTACATAGCCTAGAAGGATCGCATGGAAGCGGTATTAGAGGACAACGGTTTGAAGGACTTTGTTGATCAAGAAGTCCCCAAGCCAGCAGCAACTAATGCCCAAGAATTTGTGGAATGGAAGAAATGGCGAGAGCAAGGAAGATTCTTTTGGAGGGAGTTCGAGACCATATTGTCTCGAGTCACCATGGGAAGGAGACTTCGTTTTCAATGTGGAAGACATTGAAGGAAAAGCTTCAGAAATCAAGTGTGAAAAGGGCGACACGATCTCTACATATTTGAATAGGCTCACCACCTACAAAGATGAGCTTGGAAGTGTAGGAATCACAATAGCCGATGATGACATGGTGAGTCTTGCTCTCCTTGATCTTCCTAAGAGCCGACATAGCTACCAGGACTCAGCGAATGGAAGAGAGAAACTTCCAGATTGGGAACGACTGTGGTCGAATCTGATGCAGGAGGAGATCAGGAGGAGCACCAGAGATGGTTCTTCATCCAAGGAGGATGAAGAAAATCTAGCCTTAGCCAGTAAGGCAAGGAAAGGGAAGGAGAAGGATTCTCATTCCAAATCGAGTTCTTCCCATGGTGGGAAGAAGATTGACAAA
This sequence comes from Pinus tabuliformis, assembly GCA_031772625.1. Lineage (NCBI taxonomy): Eukaryota > Viridiplantae > Streptophyta > Pinopsida > Pinales > Pinaceae > Pinus > Pinus tabuliformis. The sequence goes on from CM062814.1 coordinate 819,758,517, forward strand.
TCTAAAGTGAGATGCTTTAATTGTCATGAGGTGGGCCATTATGCAACTAATTTTCCATTGAAGAAATCCAAGAAGGGATCCTCAGAAGGATCTAAAGGTGAGGCATTGGCCTCTCAGTTCGAATTGGATTTTACCCTCATCACATGCATGGTTTCATAGATGATGGGTTGTGGTTGGTTTCTTGACAGTGGAGCCTCATTCCACATGGCCGATGATAAGAGTTTGTTCAGTACCTTGGAGGAGAAATACCTCCAGATGCGCATAAAGATGGGCGATGATGGAAAGTATCGTGTTTTAGGTGAAGGTACGATTGTGTTTCAGAGGGAGCATGGAGCTCCTATCACCTTCACAGATGTGAAGTATGTGTTAGGATTGAAGAAGAACTTGGTATCGATCGCGATGTTTGAGGACAAAGGCTACAATGTTGTCTTCAGTAAGGGAAAGGTTTTCCTTAGACACATCACCACGAAACATGTGAAACAAATTGGTTCATGAGTACAAAACCTGTATGCTCTTGAGGTTCAAGATGCATGAAAATCCTTGAGGAGCAAGGAAAATGTTGGAGACTTGGTGGTTGAGAGGGAGAGTACATTACCTCTCAACATGCAGTGCTAGAAGAAGTCTCAGACAATTGTGGAGGATCCACAATTGGTGAAGCAACTTCAGGAGGTTGTGGAGCAGCCACAATTGGAGATGCTGAGAGGAGATCGAGTGGAGGCATCCAATCATGTAGAGACCTCCAATAGGGGGAATTTCGAGCCAAGTGGGCAGAGGGATCACATGCAGCCATACCTCCAAGTGTGTGGTGGGGTGATGTGAAGAGATAGTCCCAAGAAGGCTGAAATAGGGGCAGGATCCTTGAGGTACCCAACCTATTTGATTAGACCTTGCTACGGGAGCCTCGACGAGGAGTAGCAGGACTGGCTAAGTGGGTAGAGACAGATGCGGATGGAGCGGCAGAGGGAGCTTCAGCATCAAAGGGTGTTTCTAGCCCAACAGGGAAGTCAGTTGGGAGATCAGTTACTTACTTCTCAGTAACTGAGTTGTAGTGCAGCATTGGGCAGCACGATGCAACATGATGAGAGGAGGTGCAGTGCGGATGCAATGCTGGGAGATAGGACTAGCAGCAACACAGATGCAGCAGGAGGAATCAGTGTGATTGATGCAGTCAGAGATCAAAGTGACAGAGGCTAGAGCAGTTAGATACTAAAGAGCATAGAGGTGCAGATTTTTCAGTCGATAGAGACAATAACAGTCAGATACTTTGATGACAGATGCATCATACTGATTAAGGTTGTATATTTTTTATTTATGGAGTTGCTGGAGCAATAACACTTGAGAGAAGTGTTGCATGCAGAACACTCCAAAGGTTCAGGATCAGGTTCGAGTTGAATGCCTTTCTTGTTGAGAGGAAGTGTTGAAAATAGCAACAAGAAATCCTAAAAATAGCATTGCTATAAATAGCATTTCAGGATATACTCCAACTCTGCTGGAAATAGCAAAAAATAGAAATGCTAAAAATAACATTGCTATAAATATCATTTTGGGATGTATTCCAATTTTGATTTGTCCTTGAACGAAAATTGAGAATTAAAATTCGAATTTAGTCTCACTAGTTGTTTGAAAAATAATTAATTAATTCATCTTGAGTTAATTAGTTGGAGAAATTCAGACATGAAGTCTTTGTGAAGACATGCAACAGTTATCCCTTTGATTGAGGAAGTTATCCCTTAATTAAGGAGATAAGGATGAGTTGTAATTAGTTAGCTCAGTTAACTGAGTTAAATCCAGTGAAATTAGTTCCAAACAGTTAGAGGAACTAATTGTGAGTTCAATTAGTTAATGCATGCATGCATGCAACTAGTGTTCTCCAGATAACTGAATATTCTCTCATAAATAACCAATGCATGTCAGTTCAGAGAAAGACCTAGTTGAGATTAAAGACAGGGACTTTGTATTATCAGTTGGAGGAATTTTCCTATAAAGGAAACTCATCCATGCAGAAGGAATTAACTCCTTCAGGGTTGCACATTTATTTCAGAGGTCAGTGTTGTGTGTGAGGTGAGAATCACACAGGTGGCAGCTGGAGGACCCAGGAGAAATTGCGCAAGGAAATAGGAAGCTTGGAGGACTGAAGGAAGGCATAGGTGTTGTCTATTCTGTCTATGAGCAACAGCGAGGGATTGTACTAAGAGCTGGATAACTTGATAGCTAAAGCTTTGTGTAATCCTGAGATATTTCCACTTGTATGATAATACATATAGCGAGGTTTTTAGCTGAGGCTTTCCCCAGAGTATTCTTTTGTGTTTCATGTGTTATTGAATCTTCTTCTCTGTTATATGTGTTCTGGTTGATCTTGCCCAAAATCGATTAAGCTTCCGCAAGTTTGATTGTAGAAGTAGATTAAAGTATTTTGCTTTAGTACATTGCATAATCAGTTTAATCTACATTGAGAATTTCTACATGGTATCAAAGCTAGTTGATCCATAGAGAAATTACTACAAATTGGTTCCTCCCAGACAATTTAAAAAATTATATTGTAATTTATGCATTTCTTAGCTAAGAGTAATAAAGTATAATTGCAAAGTTATTAGAGGTGAATTTCCACCAAAATTAATGCATTTCTTTACATAATTTTAGGTAAGAGGATTATGTAATTAATTTATTTACTTAAAACATCAAATTACTCCCATCAAGCTCTTGTAATATATACACTATCCTGACATATAAATTAAATGGTGCATAAATCCATGATAAACATCAAAACACTTACTTCATGAAACATCTCACATCTCACGTTGCTAAAATTAAAAAAAAAAAACCATAGTCTATCTATTATATGTTTTGGAGGTTTTTCCGACATATTTTCTAGTCTAATTTGCTCAGAAATCGACATGGATTTGTTGGAATCACAAGTTTAAGTTGTGAAATCTCCACAATCCTAGTGCCTCGGAGGTTTTTTAGGGCACTGAATCGATATATGTAGGAAAAAGCCCGTTTTAAACAACAAAGATCAAGATTTGACCACAAATTTTTTCATCAGATTCCAACCAAGAACTCCAAAACGTATAATGGCTAATCAAGGCCATTAAAAAATCATAGAAAATTAACTATATTTAGGTTGATAGGCTTTTCTTTTGAATCGGTTCATATCCATTTCTGTCTCCCCTTTTGTTATGCTTGTGACATGTGTCCAATATGTTACACTATGACATCTTTCCAATATTTTACACCCATAACATCTGTGCAATTGCTTTATGCCGATAAATTCACCAAATACTGTTACGGTAAGGGTGGCTCCACGTCGCACACCTGTGAAACTGCTTTTGCCAACAGTCAGAACAATCATGTTGTTTTGTAGCTATCAGAGTTCCACTTCAAGGAAGTATTTACCGATTTGGGTTTCATCTTGGGCATATTCCTAGTTGTTTTCATGGACTCCCACACACAACATACATGATATGGATGATATGTATTCAAATTATCAAACACAACATGAATCCACAATTTTGTATTACAATGTATGAACCTTTCTAAACATGTGTGGGTCTTGCCCAATCCAGAAGCTCTAACCTTCTTGATGCAGAACAATAGGCTTTATCCTTATCAACAAAGAGAATACTTCTCTTTCCTGTGTGACTGATCATAATTGATTTGATCGCTTATCCAAAATCGGAGACTTCGTTGCCATCGCGCCCATGGGAAAATCTCTAAGGTTATACTAAACTCAACTGTGTTCTATGCTTTGAGCGCTAAAATGAATTTGAACGTTACTTCTTAAGTCTGACCACCTCTATTTTTTTTCAAAATATCGTTTTCTATAAACTTCCATTATTAAAGTTTTAAATACTTTCAAATTGGTTCTTTATTTTTTGTTTTGTGATTTCTGGAAAAAAAATAAATAAATAAATTTAAAAAATGCATGATGAACATATCTGATGCAAGTTAAATTTCTTAGTGTGTAGATATAAAAATATACCACTGTTCATCCATGCCAAAAGATTATGGAGGCACCAATGCCAGACTCGTGAACATAAAATTTCAAAACCATTTGACCAGGTTGTTTTAACTTTGTCAAATATGTTCATATCACGATGTTTTAACTAATTACGTGCAAAACTTCACACATACAATGCTGCAAAACCTTTTCTAGAAGGTGTTGATGTTTATTTCGAAATTACTTAAGTATTTTTTTTTCAATTTAATTTCAAAAAATGTTATAATATTAAATTAAAATAAATATCTATAAAATATTTTGATTATTTATGATTTTTTCCTAGTCAATTAAATTTAATAAAAAAATTATTAAATTAAATTAATTAAAATAAAATTTATATAAAATATTTTGATTATAAAATGATTCATATTACTAGATATAATATTGATAAGTTATGGTGGAAAGGGTATTTGACCTCTACACTGGAAGGAGTTCTGAAACGGGATTGCGATGGCAGCACCGAGGATCACCAGCGCGTCAACAGGCCTGCTCACAAGTCACAAGGGAAGGGATCCATCGAGCAAAAGCGGATTCAATGGCCGCATGACACCCGAGCCTCTTGCAGAACGGCCCACGGCCCGAATCCTCTGGCGATCTACGGATTTTTCCATATCCCTGAGCACAAAGAATCCATTAGGGCAGGCAGAAGGCGGAACAACAGCTCGAGAGGTGGTGAAGGGATGCAGTGATAGCCACCTGAGCGGCCTGACAAGCAATGGGCATGCAGGAAATGATGCGCACACGAAAGAGATGGTAAGGGTTATTGCAGTCATCGTTTTTGCACAGTATCAGTCCCAAGATCAAGGGATTTTCGGCGCTCAAAATACTGGATCTGGCTTCCATAGTGCTAGATCTGGCAGCCCCGCACTGGATCTGGCAGTCTGGCCTTCCATGCACTGGATCTGGCAATCAGGCCGCGCTGTACTCATATGGCAAATCGGATCTGGGAGGCGGAGAAGTGTTTCTGAGATCATTGAAGAGGGAACAAAGATGTTGACAAACGCAGCTGCTGTAGAGCTCGGCCGGAACACCTCCAATCCAAATCTGCTAAAAGAGCCAACAGAGCCCTTGCTCTATTCTGCAGCCTGTCTTGCCATCAAACCCGCAGAGGAATTAGTCTCCCCATCCAGCTGGTTCCGATCCCGAACTACCCAGTCCACGCTGGAGGATACGCCTGGACCTGGATCGGGAACTGTACGCAAACAGAACGCATCAAAGGAGGATCGCGCAACTGATGGCGCAGATCAGACTGATGCAGCCCTTAAGGGCAGAGCCTGTTATGTGAACGACCTCAGGGCGCCGGAGCTGAACAATTTCTGGGGGATCCGATACCATACCCCAGATCAGGAGCTTCCTGAAACCGCAAGGGATCCGAAATGGTCTATTAACCTCAGATCTACCACTGATCCAATAGATCTGGCGCTCAATAAACAGAACAGCCCACACCAAACCCAGATCTGGAGGCCTGCTCACAGAAAGTCTCCTCTACGCCCTGGATCACAACCCCAGATCGTAGATCAGATCCGGAAACAGAGAGATGCGACAATTGTGCAGGAATAGGCAAACACCCCAACCTTGGATCCTGAAGCAGCTGCTCCTGAAATGATCGAAGGTAAACAAAGTACCCTCTTTATCAGATCTATGGAAGGGAACACAATATGCATCAAGATAGGGAGATGGGAGGAGATAAAAACACTCAAACAGAGGATACAAGACAGGATAGGAATCCCACCCTGCAAACAACTCTTGATCTACACAGGAAAAGTATTGCAGGAGGAGTGAAAACTAAAAGAATATGACATAGGCAACGACTCAACCATCTGCCTTAGCACAAGACTCCGCGGAGGTTGTTCCGGCACTAGCTCAAAAGGACCTGTTTCCTTCAAAGATGCAGTAAAAGGGAAGAAGGAATCTCAAGCACAAACAAAACAACAAGCTACAACCCCTGGTGCCTACATTGTCGAGCAGACAACTCAGAACCCTGCATTAACAATTGCTATACCCAAGGTAAATGAAATTCATGCTGATTATTTATCTAAAGCAGTGATATGCAGGTTTAATGGTTTTTGGCCCAAACCGGAAGCTCTTCGTCAATGGATTTACTCCATATGGACAGAAAACTGTGATATCCACCTCTGTTCAAAAGGGTTTTTTATTGTCAAATTCGACACAGTAAATGACAAGGAATATGCATTGAACGAGGGACCATGGTTCTGGGGTAATGCTGGCCTTTTTATGACATCTTGGTTTCCGGAATTTGACCCAAACACCATGGTGGTTTCCAAAATGCCAATGTGGGTAAAGCTATACAACTTACCTCTGCACTTTTGGCACATCAGAGTATTAGAAGGCATTGGCAACGCCTTGGGGAAATTCTTAAAAGTAGACAATGAGCGCCTTTCCAAGGATATCTATACATTTGCCAGGATTTGTGTGGAGGTTGATCTCAGTCAAGGATTACCAGGCCACATCCTCTTACTCCACAACGAAAAGCAATGGGCCCAGCCACTGGACTATGAAAACACTGCCTTCAGATGCCGCATATGTCGTCAAACTGGTCATCTACAAAGTGCGTGCCCACAAAACAAAAAAGACAGGAAAAGAAGACAACCACCAAAGCCGAAAGGATGGCAGTTTTCAGCCACATGGACAGATGACATAGAAGAGGAAAAAAACACAAAAACTACCAACATATTTCAAGAAGCAGAATATCCAGGAAATAATCCAGAACTCAGCGAAAAAAGCATTCCACACAACCCACAGAATGATGAAAATCAGATTGAATCTGCAATAGTTCTAAAGACAACCAATCCACAACAGCAAAGTGAGAAACACATCTCAGGGCAAGAAATTGGTGGCAGCAAACGAGCACACTCTACAGAAAGCTCAGATTCTGAAAAAGAAATCCCGGCTGCCATAAACGAAGCACAAATGTCTATTGTAATAGCCACGCCCAACAATGATGGTTGGCGGAAAGTGGAAAAAAAGAAAGGTAGGAAAGCATAGATAGACAGTAAATTATTTTAGATCCTGTTTCCAGCGAGACAAGTTTTGATAAAGCATATGCTGATTCAGCATCTACAACATGTAATTTTACTCAATATGAATAAAATTACGATTTTTCCATGGGAAAAAAATAATATTGATAAGTTATATTATTTTTTGAAAATGCAACAAGATGATGGAGCTTAGTGAAAAGGAGTTGCCTTCACTAAGTAGGTCCGCAGGCTATTTTTGGCGCAAAGTCTATTTTTAGACTATGTCTATTTTTAGACATATGGATCATGGTCTATGAGTTGCAGGATGCTATTTGTGGATGATTGGTCATGTTGGTAAAAATAGATGGACCTCTATTTTTAGACATATGGGCGGAGTCTATTTTTAGACTACCAGGCTAAAAATAGAACATTTGAATATTATTAGCTCTTAATAATATTTGGACTATAAACATTATCTTATCTTCTTGGAGCACTTCAGTTCGAGCTACGGATGTGGCACATGCAACTGCCAGAAGGAAATATGATTTTCTTATGGGTCAGTTGAGTTATTGCATGATGGACTTCAGTTAGAACTCAAGTGATTGAGTTTGGTGGAGTTGATTGAGGAATTGATGGAGTTGTGTTCAGTTTGACTTGGTTGAACTAGTTGTATTTAGTCTAACTGCAGAATACACTAGTGATGAGTGATGTGAATTAATTATTAATTAATTCACTAATTATTAACTCATAAAGCAACTAAAAGAATACATCAGTTAACTCAGTGCATTGACAGTTCAGTGGAGACAGGTGTTAGAGGTGGAGACTACTATCAATTGTGACTATAGCTGTGCATGAGATTTGCACAATCAATGATTGAGATTTCCAATGAGGATTGCGCAGTACAAGCCAAGGAAAATGAGCTTGGATCATTCCTATTCTTACTTTGGATTGCGCAGTCGAGGCAAGCAGACAGCGGAGGAGATTTGAACCTGTGACTTGATTCAGATCTGAGCTAGTTTGTGTGTAACAGGTGGAGATAGTACTGAGTACTTGTGAGGAGTATTGTACTATGTATTGTTACATGTTCTCTATCATTATAATATACAGATAGTTGGGGGTTTTCAGCTGTATGCTTTTCCCGGTTACATACTGTGTTAATGTGCACATGCGATTGATGTTTCATTGTTTTCGATTTCGCAAATTGATGATCAACGTAGAGGAGGTTATGTATTATGCATGCATTCCGCAAATAGTGTATAATCAGGATAATCTTTGTGAATAAGTGTTATAGTATTCAAAATTTCTACATGGTATCGGAGCAGAGTTGATCATCAGATCTATTATTCAGAAAGTGATTACATTTTATTTCTTCAGGAAGAGTCTGTAATCGGGCCAGGTAGCCTCTGGATTCATCCTTATTTTGGAAGGTGAGATATCCGGTAAAAGCCCATACAGTCAATCTATGTATGAGAAATACTTTGTTCTCACGAATTTTAGATCAGAAGTAGTTGAGTTTTGAGCTAGTGCAATTCGGATTTGCAGCAGTGTTTTCTTGGTGTCAAAGTTGAAATGTCTTTCAACGGATTGCGGTTGGAGTACGCTCTTGAGGGCAGATCAAATTATATTGCATGGAAAGACAGGATGGAGGCGGTGTTAGATGACAATGGGTTGAAGGAGTTCATAGAGGCTGAGGTCCCAAAGCCTACTGATGCTGCTCACGTTGAGGTTTGGCAAAAGAAGACAGCAAAGTGTCGAAGGATTCTGTTGGAGGGCGTGAAGGATCACATTGTATCCAGCCTACATGGAAAGGCTTCTCCATACTTGATGTGGAAAGCGTTGACAGATTTATTCCAAAGCAAGAGCGACCAGAGGAAGTTGGCGCTCAAGGATAAACTCAGAAACATTAAGTGTGAGAAAGGAGACAGTATGCCCAAGTATCTCACGAAGTTCACTCAATGCCGAGATGAGCTAGGAAGTGTGGGGGTGACTGTCGATGATGAGGACTTGGTGAGCTTGGCTCTCCTTGGTCTTCCGAAGAGTTGGCATTCCTATCAGGACTCTGTCAATGGTCGGGAGAAATTGCCAGGATGGGAGAGACTTTGGTCAGATCTTGTGCAAGAGGAGATCAGGCGGAATACCAGGGACGAATCTTCATCAAAGGCACCTGATGAAGAAAATTGCGCTTTGGTTGCCAAAGCAAAGAAGGGGAAGAACAAGAAAGCTTCTCATTCCGGTGCGAAAGGCAAGAAGCAGGACATGTCCAAGGTGAAGTGCTTTCATTGTCACTAGCATGGACATTATGCCACAAATTGTCCGCAAAAGAAGAAAAATAAGCAAGTTGTTGGATCTGCAGCGGGAGAGGCCTTAGCCTCGTAGTTTGAGCTGGATTTTTCGTTGATTGCATGCTTGGTATCAAGTGTGATGGGATCGGTATGGTTCTTGGACAGTGGTGCGTCTTTTCACATGACAGGAGATTGAGATTTGTTTTCTGATCTGGATGAGAAAGATCTTGGAGTGCACATCGAGATGGGCGATGATGGTAGATACAGTGCGACCGGTATCGATACCATTTCCTTTGAGAGGGAGTCTGGTAAACCCTTCGTATTGAAGGAAGTGATGCATGTTCCATGATTGAAGAAGAATCTTATCTCTGTGGCGATGTTAGAAGACAAGGGATATGATGTTGTTTTCAGCGAGGGAAAGGCTTTCCTACGCAGTAAGACAACTGGAGAAACCTGGAAGATAGGGGTTCGAGTCAGGAACCTTTATCAATTGCATGTAGATGGTTGTGCAACAATGGCATGCAAGGCAGAAGGATTGGTGAGCCAGGATGATGGCGAGCTTTGGCACAGGAGATTGGGCCACCTTCACCATGGAGCCTTGAAGACACTGCAGCAGATTTCTACTGGGCTTCCTAAAGGCACTCTTGCGCAGTCAAATCAGTGCAAGGGGTGTACTTTGGGAAAATTTGTGAAAGCCACCTTTCACGAGAAGGATAGTCGCACCACGACGATCCTTGAGAGAATTCACACAGACGTGTGTGGACCTTTCTCAGTAGCTTCGACAGCAAAGCACAGGTACTATGTGATCTTTGTTGATGATTTCTCTTGAAAGTGTTGGATCTTCTTCATGCAGAAGAAGAGCGAGACATACTCAAAGTACTGTGAGTTCAAAGCACTGGTCAAGAAGGAATCGGGGAAGAAGGTGAAGGCTCTTAGGAGCGACACTGGTGATGAATTCATCTCTGGCGAGTTCAAGGACTTCTGCAGCGCAGAAGGGATTCGAAGAGAGCTCATAGCTCCCCATAACCCACAGCAGAACGGGGTTGCTGAGCGGAAGAACAGAACGATCGTGGGTGCTGCACGGGCAATGTTGCATGATCAGGGCCTACCCCTTCACTTATGGGCGAAGGCATGCAATACTGCAGTATATGTGCAGAACCGTTGTCCTCACAGGATACTTGGCATGAGTACACCCGAGGAGGCTTATTCTGGTAAGAGGCCTGATATTTCTCATTTGAGGATTTTTGGTTCTAACGTTTACATGCATGTGACGAAGGATGCCAGGAAGAAGCTGGAGCCAACCGCAAAGGTTGGGATATTTGTGGGGTACACTGATACGCCCCACAACTATCGTGTGTATTTGCCAGACAGTCGCAAGAATGTTATGCGACGGGATATCAAATTTCAGGAGGAGAAAGACATGAAGCATTCGCTTGAGAGGGAGCCACACTTGCATGCAGATGAGGAGCTATTAGTTGCTAAGGATGAGCTTCAGGACGTGGATCAACCACAATATGAAGTTCATGGAGTGGAAAAGACCACTCATGCAGCGCCAACCATCAGAGGGCGAAAGCGCACTACAGAAGCTGAGCGACTGGCTCAAGATGCAAAGAAGGTTGTAGGACCACCTACAGGACAACGCAGACAGAGACAGTCACCTGATCGATACACTGGATACATGGCTCTTGTGAGCAAATGTGTTGTGACTGAGCCATCCTCTTTCGAGGAAGCTGTGGAGGATCCCGCATGGGTAGATGCCATGGTGGAAGAGTATGATTCGATTGTCAGAAACAGTGCATGGGAGATTGTCCCAAGACCGGAGGGGAAATCAGTGGTGGGTTCGAGATGGATCTACAAAGTGAAGCAGGCAGCTGACGGGAGTGTGGACAAGTACAAGGCAAGATTTATTGCCCGAGGTTTTTCACAGATAAAAGGGATCGATTATGAGGAGACCTTTGCACCTGTCGTAAGGTATTCTTCCATACGGACGATTCTTGCTCTCTCAACGCAGATGGGGTGGCACATTCATCAGATGGATGTGAAGACTGCGTTCCTTAATGGAGTCATTGAGGAGGAGGTGTACATAGAGCAGCCCGAAGGTTTCGAGATCTTCAGCAGCGAGTCGCATGTGTGCAGGCTCAAGAGAGCGCTATATGGGTTGAAACAAGCACCACGTGCTTGGTACACACGGATAGACAGTTATTTCACCGGACTTGGATTCTCCAAGAGTGAGGCGGATCCTAACCTATACCAGATTGTGGTGGAGGGTAAGTTGCTTATCATTGTACTTTATGTAGGTGATTTGATTTTGACAGGAGATGAGCGGTTGATACTTTCATGCAAGGATGATCTTGCTAGAGAGTTTGAGATGAAGGAATTGGGCCTCCTTCACTATTTCCTAGGATTGGAAATTTGGCAGCGCAGTGATGGACTATTTGTTTCTCAAGGTAAGTATGTCGGGAGATACTGGAGAAGTTCAACATGCATGGCTGCAAGCCTGTTGATACTCCTCTTCCTGGAGGTTGGAGGAAGGAGGATGCTACTTCAGTAGAGGTAGTGGATGCCACTGTTTATCGACAGTTGGTGGGATCGCTTATGTATCTGGTCAATACACGACCCGATATATGCTATGCTGTTAACCAGCTTTCACAAGCTATGGTTAAGCCAACCAAGCTCTTCTAGAAGGTAGGCAAGCATGTATTGCGTTATCTCAGAGGCACATCGAGATATGGATTGTGGTACAGACAGGAGGATGAGGTGAAGCTATGTGGCTTCATGGATGCAGATTGGGCAGGTAGCCCAACGAACAGAAAGAGCACATCTGGAGGGATCTTCAGTATCGGGTCGACAACAGTTTCTTGGTACAGCAGGAAGCAGAGATCCGTGGCACTTAGTTCAGCAGAGGCCGAGTATATGGCAGCAATTTTGGTTGCGTGCGAGGCTATATGGATGAGGAAGATCCTGGTCGGGTTGTTCGGGTCACACTTGGAGCCTACAGTGATTTATTGTGATAACCGGGGTTGCATTAAACTCTTGGCTAATCCAGTATTTCATGATAGATCCAAGCACATCGACATCAGGTACCATCATATCAGAGATTGTGTGCAGCGGAGAATCATGTTACTTTCATACATTCCAACGGAGGATCAGGATGCTGATATCTTGACGAAGGCGCTCACCAGGAGCAAATTCGAATACCACCGAGGCAGGATAGGGGCTGCAGATAATCCATATCTTGTTGAGAGGGAGTGTTGAAAATGCAACAAGATGATGGAGCTTAGTGAAAAGGAGTCGCCTTCACTAAGTGGGCCCGCAGGCTATTTTTGGCGCAAAGTCTATTTTTAGACATATGGATCATGGTCTATGAGTTGCAAGATGCTATTTGTGGATGATTGATCATGTTGGTAAAAATAGATGGACTTCTATTTTTAGACATATGGGCAGAGTCTATTTGTAGACTGCCAGGCTAAAAATAGAACAATCGAATATTATTAGCTCTTAATAATATTTGGACTATAAACATTATCTTATCCTCTTGGAGCACTTCAGTTCGAGCTACGGATGTGGCACATGCAACTGCCAAAAGGAAATACGCTTTTCTTATGGGTCAGTTGAGCTATTGCATGATGGACTTCAGTTAGAACTCAAGTGATTGAGTTTGGTGGAGTTGATTGAGGAGTTGATGGAGTTGTGTTCAGTTTGACTTGGTTGAACTAGTTGTATTTAGTCTAACGGCAGAATACACTAGTGATGAGTGATGTGAATTAATTATTAACTCATAAAGCAACTAAAAGAATACATCAGTTAACTCAGTGCATGGATAGTTCAGTGGAGACAGGTGTTAGAGGTGGAGACTACTATCAGTTGTGACTATAGCTGTGCATGAGATTTGCACAATCAATGATTGAGATTGCCAATGAGGATTGCACAGTACAAGCCAAGGAAAACGAGCTTGGATCATTCCTATTCTTACTTTGGATTGCGCAGTAGAGGCAGGCAGACAACGGAGGAGATTTGAACCTGTGACTTGATTCAGATCTGAGCTAGTTTGTGTGTAACAGGTGGAGATAGTACTGAGTACTTGTGAGGAGTATTGTACTATGTATTGTTACATGTTCTCTATCATTATAATATACAGATAGTTGGGGGTTTTCAGCTGTATGCTTTCCCCGGTTACATACTGTGTTAATGTGCGCATGCGATTGATGTTTCATTGTTTTTTATTTCGCAAATTGATGATCAACGTAGAGGAGGTTATGTATTATGCATGCATTCCGTAAATAGTGTATAATCGGGATAATCTCTGTGAATAAGTGTTATATTATTCAAAATTTCTACAATATTCCCCATAATATTATAAAAAAACGTTATTTATACATTACAAATTACCTTCATAAAATGAGAATAAATCTTAAGTTACTAATTTTGATATATACTTTTATAATTAATAATAATTAAAAATTAAAATCAAGTTCTAATTTAATATAAATAATAATAATAATAAAATCTTAATTTTTGATAATATGAGATGCATCATAAAATACCAATCATTTAATTTATTTGACTACACTAATATAATATTTATATCAAACAAGCCCTACATAGTCCAAAGAATTTGTCATATAGTCCACTATACCATTGAATTTATTGAGTATGAGTGAACTAGGTAGATTGACTATTGTAGTGTGAAATTGGCCTTTGGTTTGATAACTAAAAATAAATTTCTACCCAATAAGATTATATTAAAGAAAAATATTAATATATATAATTCTCAAGATCAACGTATTAAAAGCTATACATGGCGTCTTAGAGAATAGCATAGACTTGTATTGATGTAATGCCACCAGTATTGTTATGTGATTAAGTAAAGTATTGACCGAAAGCATGTTATCTTATTAAATATGACAAAAATTGAACTTTGAGCATGGGTTGTACTTTGTGGCCCCATGGAATTACCATTAAATGATAAATTTATGTAAAATGTAGTTTGGAAGTATATTTATATTGTGATATGTAGACAACGTAGTAATTATACTAGTTTTTTTTAATAATTTATATAGTATTATAATTTATTAATATAATATTATTTAGGGATAGGTGGTTTTTTTAAAAGGTTATAAGTTTAAATTTAAAGAGGTGAAATATATAGTTAATGAACTAGATTTTTTATTTTACAAATAAAGAAAATTATCAAATCATTAACTTCTTGTTGACGTTAAGATTTTACTATTACTATTATTATTATACAAATATTATTAATTTAATAATAATAAATATAAATGGTCAATCAAATTAAAGTATACTGAGCTAAACATAATTAAAAAGGAACGAAGTATAGACTTTACAATGTTTAAAAATAAATTAAAAGACTATTTTAATAATGTATAAAATATTTCTCAAAAAAGTCACATCGAAGATTTTGGTCGACAAGTTTCGAACCAGCAAGTGTGATTCATCTTCAGTCTTTTAATAATGTATAAAATATTTTTCAGAAAAGTCACATTGAAGATTTTGGTCGCCACGTCTCGAACCAGCTAGTGTGGTTCATCTTCAGGACACAATGAAGAAACAGATCAAGGAAGAGGTTAAATAGGAAAAAAAGGGCAACCTAACAACTAGGAGAAAACGACTATATTTGACCCAGGGAGGAAAGGGGACAAATTTAAATAAATTTAATTACTTTGTTAATAGTATAATATCTTATTTTAATATAATTGTTAAATTTAAAAATTAAATTATAAATAAATATATTTTTTAAATGTCACAAATAACCCTTACTTTAATCTATTAAATAACTTATTATTTAATGTCATCCATAAAATTTTAAATAATTGAAAATATGACAAAGTTAAATTTAAAAAAATTAACTATAAATAATTAAATTAAAAAATTAGCTTCAGACAAACTAAATAAATAATTTTAAAAAAAATAATAGATAACTTTCATAAAAATTAAAATGATTTATTATTAAATATAATAATTAATAGTATTTATTCATTAAAAAAAATGGTGAACCTTTTGTTGAAAGTATGCCAAGCAACACAAAATGCAAAAAATAAAACATAACCTCCATCATAACTTTAGTTATGAAACGCACTTTTTTTCTTAGAGTGAGAACATTCTAGAAACACCCTTCGAAAACCATTTAAGAACATTCTTGAAGTTGATATTTAGCATCAACGAAAACATTACTTGTTAAATAAAGTTACAAGATCACTCATATTTACCCCTCAACTAGAGATATAATAACTATGGTAACAAGAAGCACCAAAAGCTCGATTTTAAAATACAAATATTCTTTGTGGCACCAAAGACATATGGGGAAAGAAACAAGCATAGAACAACTATGAAGATAGATTGAACACGGGCTTGGGAAGGGTATGAACAACAAGGATGACCATAATTGTAGTTCAATTTTGGTAAGCAATATAGGAAGTGCTATATTTAAAAAAACCATCAACATAACTTTGGTTCAATATGGTTTTGGTTGAATTTTTAGTTCATAAGAGTATTGAAGATAGTGGAATGTGCTAGGAACAAGTTTTAAAATAAGAATGTAAGGGAATATTTTTCAAATTTCTTTAAAAAAAACCTAAAAAATTTTGCCATTTAGAGCAAGCACCTAAAGTCTATTGTGAATTTCACACCAAGAGAGATGCAAGCAAGTATGGAGCATTTTTGACCTTCGGATCCAACTCACCAATAAGACAAAAATATTTGAAAGGGAGAAATGCAAATTATGGCAAGTCAAAAGCATGACATTGTTATATGTTGTTACCTTTCAAGTTAGAGCTTAATATAAAAAATGGAAATGAAACAACCTCAAGAAGGAAAAAAATCCTAGTAAGTTTACCTATTCCTCATGCAACTTAACCCACATGAAACTAATGATATATATCCATCCACTCATAATACAAACCATGCATTTGGTTAACCCTATACTCTAAAATTGCACAACATTAAAGATAAGGTGGGAAAGAAGCATGCAAATGCAAAATATTTATAGGCTGACAACATTTCAAAATTTGTGCTTTAAAATTATTTAATAAAAAGAAGAAGAAGCAAGACTTCCAAATGATTCAAACCATAGCATCATGAAATCCACAATGTCATCATATGTTATTTACTTTCAAATTGGAGACAACCGTGAAGATTGGGAATGAAACGAACCCCATGAAGGAAACAAATATAGGATTTTCATCGACTCCCCATGCAACTTCACTCATAGGATAATTATGACATCTATCCATGCACACTTGATAGGAATGATGAAGCCTAGATAACCACATAGGCTAGGAACTATTTGACACAATTTTGAAGATAAGAAAACCCAAAACTATACATGAAAATTTACCATCAAAGTAGAATACACTGTATAACTATCTAAAATGATTTAATACATCAAACAACAAAAAATCTCTTCAATTTTTTCATTATAATGGCAATATGCAAGTAGCCATTGGAAGATGAACACAATCTCCCCAAACACATAATTCTATCATTCGACAATGCCCTGTGGGAAGCAATAAAAAGTAATAGAAACTTACATGGACCAAAAGTAAACCTAGTTAAGAGCTTACTAAGAGAGCCGCTACAAGATGGGGGGAAACTCCATGTCATGAATCAAGCATTCAATATTTAGCTCAAATGATGTTAGCTGCAAGAACATATTCAAGTATACTAGTATTTAATGACATAGTAGTAAGAGATTTCAAGGTAACAACACCCACCACATGTTAGGTCCCTATACTACTAGTGTAACCCATTATTGTTATTAGTACAACCCCCTTATTATATTGTTGTGCCCATGTAGTCCCCATATTGTTATTATTGTGCCCCATAGAAACCCACTATTGTTATTATTGTGCCCTTACATTATTATTGTTATGTCGACTCTGATTATATTATGACCCCTTAGACTCTTATATATAGAAAGGAGGTCGTGTCATTTGTATCATCTAAGAATTATTCATTTGCGTAATGTAAAGGAGGTTGCCCCCTCGAAGAGGCTTATTTCTAAGGCGTTCATCTATCTTTTCTATCTTTTTGTGAGCTAGTTTCATAACATTTGGTAACAAAGCAAGGGATGAATGGAAGAAGGACGAAGAAGTGTGGCCACTCATTCAAAAATTGCAGAAGATCCCAATTCAAACAATATTGCCAGAACTTGACGAGGAAGGAAAAATCATTTTGGAACCTGGAGCAGTCGCAGAAACAAGAACCCGATAGCTATGAAATTGATCAATTTCAGAGTATCTCATCAAGTGGAAGAACTTACCCGCTGAAGATTCCACACGGGAGGACAAGAATTTTATACAAAAGCATTAAGAACTACTCAAGCGTCGAGGACAACACTTTTTGAAGGAGAGGGGCATGTTAGGTCCCTATACTACTAGTGTAACCCCTTATTGTTATTAGTGCAACCCCCTTATTATATTGTTGTGACCATGTAGTCCCCATATTGTTATTATTGTGCCCCATAGAAACCCACTATTGTTATTATTGTGCCCTTACATTATTATTGTTATGTCAGCTCTGATTATATTATGACCCCTTAGACTCCTATATATAGAAAGGAGGTCCTGTCATTTGTATCATCTAAGAATTATTCATTTGTGTAATGTAAAGGAGGTTGTCCCCTTGAAGAGGCTTATTTCTAAGGCGTTCATCTATCTTTTCTATCTTTTTGTGAGCTGGTTTCATAACACCACCCTTCACATGGACATCAACTAATGAGATTGGATTTTAACGCAAACAAAACTAACTCAGAGTATAACGTTAAGTACGATATTATTTTAATAACATAATAATACAACAACTCATGGATTTGTGAAGCCATCTAGATAGCTCAAGGGCTAACACCAAAATGCCCAAAGTTCAAAGGCATACACATGCATTCAAACATAACATTTTTGGGGCCAAAAACCTTTGATGACAAACACATACAAATGCATTTAACCACAACACTTTCACCCCCATTAGATGTCCATGCTTCCAATTAAACACATAGAGAAGCAAACTTGACAATGATGCACCATTTACCATTGGAGTAAGAGACTTCCTACCATGACGTCAACCACGACACTTTCACCCCTATTAGATGTCCATGCTTTCACATAAACACATAGAAAAATAAACTTGACAGTGATTGACCACTTATCAGTAAGAGACTATCCACCATGTCCTTATCATCGAGAACAAATCACAAGGGGTGACAAAACACCTTTTGCTTTGGAGATTTCTAATGCCCACAGTGATGCCTTGTCTTTAATTAGTCACAACAAGGATAGAGCAACACCACCTTTACAACTCTCTGAAACTATGAATCAATAGATATTGGAAACACTAGAGCCCAAAGAATCTTATGGTGATCTAGAACTATCAATTAACTAAATTGCTAGTTACCACCATAACTCAACTATTTGCAACCTCGGTTTAATGACTTGACTCATATGCCATGAATTAAGAAGCTTATGATGATCCAAAACCAAGATAACTCAATCACCAACTACCACAATAGCTCAACCACTTGCTACTTCAATCCAATACACTAGCATGTACCCATGTTAATACAAATTTATAATGATCACAAAAACTCAATGATGACATCTCAATTGAACAACTTGACTTATATAATAAAAATTAAGAAACCAATAAAATTGAATTGACTCTAAACCTCAAACTCATGCAAATAATTTCAACAATTTATACATTCCTCTATATCATAAAAATTTAAAAAACAAATAAAATCAATCGAGTTCAGTCACCACCTACTTACAATATTAATCAAGAAAATATCCGAGGCAAAGTTATGGGATTGGAAAACGATTAAAGTGCTTCTTGGGCTCCTCATTTGTCTAATGATATTATATGGGTGTGAACTATGGGCTATCAACATCCCTATCTCAAAATGGAAGCAAATTGAGAAAATCCAAAAAGGCTTGATCATGAACAAGTTCAAAATAAAAAGCTCGGTTCCTTATGAGATAATGTTGAGTGAAACAGGAGCAACTCTCATCGAAGCAATTGCTATGGTGCGTCTCATAAGGTACCTAAAAAGAATTGAGCAAATGGGAGTAGGTAGGTGGCCTAAAGTTATCTTCAATGAAGGCATGAGTGAAAGAAAGAAATCATGGATGAGACAAAACAACAAATGGATGCAAAAATGGAATATTTACCTCATTGCTTGTCCCACAAATAAAAATGAGTTAAAGAATTTTGCTATGGAGAAGTTTCGTAAGCATATATGGGGAAAATAATTGAGTTGAAAGAAGAAGTATTATGTTTAGGAATTCAACCCCACTTGTGATCTCCAACAAAAAGAGTACATTGGAGCTAGCATTTTGTGGAGAACAAAGATTCTTATTGCCCAATTAAGGACTAACTCACATCAATTTCGGTGCAAAATGGGCCAGTGGAAAAGACCTAAAGAAGTTTGGGAAGAACAAGTGTGTACTTTTTGCACTTTTGGGGTAGTGGAATCAAAATGTTTTTTCATTTTGGAATGCGATGCTTTCAAAGACATTAGAGACAATTATGACAATATGTTAGCATCAGTTTCTTAGCATTGTTTTTTCACTGAGAAGATTGTTAGAAAGTTGGGTCACCTCATCATTAATTTGAGTAAAAAAAAAATTGAATTGTAAAATACAAAAAACTTTTAATCTTGTAAACATTAAAATATCATTCATTCAACCCGTAAAAACTTATATATCCCTAAATAGACATACCACATGTGCCAAGTGAAAAGCATCTACTTTATATAGCCATCCAATTATTTTAATGTTTAGGTTTTTCCATACAAATTTCTCGAAACATCTTTTTGTTAGTGGAACGTTTTAATTTCTAATGCCTATAATATTATTTTTTCCCTGTAGGATTCCACGTGGATATAAAGAGTGACAATCGTATATGATCACTACCATCTAGCCAATAGAGAACATACAACCTTCCCTAATATTCTTTATATTTATTTTAGTTTTTTTTGGATTCTAGTTGCACTCTCAAGCCCACCACTTTTGTCTGAATGCTTTTTTGAATGCCTTCCCGTCAACATTTTGATTAATCCCCACTACAAAAAATAGGAACTTTATCTTGAGGTTGTTTAATTTAATGTAGTTCATTAAAGATTTATTTTTGTCCATCATCATAATCGGAAGTTCTTAATTAATATTTTGGTTTATTATCCAGCATCATATATTTTAATCAACGGTTTGATAAGATTAATAAACAGTGTTTATTCATTTTTACTTTTATCATAATTTAATTTGACTTTAATAACATTTCATTTGTATTTTCACTAATAAATAATATTATGAATAATTTTTTTCATCATTATCATTTTATTATATATATATATATATATTTAATTTGGAATAAAAAATAATTTATGGAGATGGGGACCTGAAGTGAAGTTAGGATTTTTGATTATTGTTTTTTTCTTTTATTTATCACAATGAATTAGTGATGATTGGAGTAACTCTGTGGAGGGGATAACATCCTATTATGTCAACCACGCATTTGACTACTTTTTTTTTATATTTTTATTTGATCCAGTTATATGTACAAGAGTCACCAAACCATTTAATATGCCATAGTCTAACCAGACTGCTTTTTGCGAAAATCATACAAATTCCGACAAGATTTTGATAAAATTCCGCAGGTATTTTTGTAAATCTAGGTTACAACTATCAAACTTCAAGATTTTTGGTGGCCCAAAGGTTTTTGATGGTGCTGAATCCATTTCCACCGTGAAAAACATCATTCAAACACTATTACTGCAAGATTTTTTGATTTTTTTTGCCTGGATTCCGACCACTTTTGACGGTCCGGACAATTCCTCTATCTCTGTAAACTACACCATTTACTACACACTAGAACTAAGATCCTTTGACTACCTTTTTAAAGGAGGTTATGGGGTGGGCTTTGATCCACCTATGCGTGTATCAAGAAACCATTTAATATGATTTCCATTGTGCCGACCACTCTTTTGACTACCTTGTTTTATTACCAAACCATTTAATACACACTCGAGCTAAGATCCTTTGACTACCTTTTCAAAGAAGGACATGGGGGTGAGCTTTGATCACTTATGTGTGCACCAAGAAACCATTTAATATGATTTCTTTCTTTGGTAGCAACCACATGTTCGACCACTACCTCAAGGTGTCCAATGGCTCTAGGAAAGCCTACATAGGGATTGAACCTTTCCCAATGGTGAAACCATTAGATCCAATACCTTGGGACCTAATTAATCAACATTTTCATCAATAAATTAATTCATAGTTTTAGATTAATCTCTCTTATCATACTTTGATTCAATTTTGAAAATTAAAGTGTGATAATTTTAATTTTTTATATTTTAATTTCTTTTAGACCATATTTTTCGTGAATTTTAATCCAAATTTAATAATAAATGGTTGAAATCACAAATACATAATTCAAATACTCTAATTTTTTTTTTAAATACTAAATTTATTTATACATTAAAAATATATTTTAAATAACATAATTTTTTTATAATTTTTTTTTTTAAATACTAAATTTATTTATACATTAAAAATATATTTTAAATAACAAAAAAACCATAATTCTGCAATTCCAATAATTCAATAACCACTATCTCATAATTGCTACCAAGTTGGATCTATGGGAAAGTAAACAGAAAAAGTTCAATCTATTTGTAATAATTTCTGTCTCGGGTTTCCTCGGAGGCTAGCATATATTAAGACCATGACCTGAACATATCCTCGGGAATCATGCAAAATCCCCATGAACATTTCACATCGAATATCCGTTCCGAAATTTCTCCACCTTTTTCAGTTAAGAATTTTTTACAAAGGGATTTTCTCTTATCAGTTGTACAATAGCCACCGAGCTTCTCGCGGGAATTAGGAATTTGCTATTAAACCAATTAGGAATTAGGAATTTGCTATTAAACCAATCACCAACCACACGGGGGTTGCATAAGAACCAAACAAAGATACACGGAAACACACTCGAATCTAACCACTTGGGTTGTCTTGGAGTAGCCTTCACGGCTGTGGGTCCGGCCTTGTTCTATCAATGCATGTTAGGATAACTTGTGTGTCGGTTCACGACTGTAATTTCCCATCAGCCAGTTGAAGGCCTGTGTTAATCCCGAGACTGCTGTTCGCGCTGTGCCGTGAGTAATTCCGAGACTGCCGAGTTGTTGATTTCTGATTTTATATTTCAGACTTCGTTATTCATTTTGGTGAGGAGTCGATTGGATTTGTAGATATCATGAATAAGGTTCTTTAACAGAGGCCTCAAGGCCCCAGGCCTGACGAAGAGTTGTGTGGTGTACTGGGCAAGATTGATCTCAAGTGGGGAATCAGAGTTATGAGCATGCAGAGTGTGAAAGCCCGAGTTGGCAAATATGAGGTGGGGCGTACTCTGGGGGAGGGCACTTTTGCTAAGGTCAAGTTTGGCAGGAATTCAGAGACCGGTGAGAGTGTGGCCATCAAGGTGCTGGATAAAGAGAAGGTGCTCAAGCACAAGATGATAGAACAGGTATGGTTGTGATGGTAAAAGAAATGCATGTGATAAGTGCGTCATTTCTTTTTTTTTTTAATAATTTTTCATGTGAAATTTGGGGCAGGTGCCTTTGTCATTGGTTTGCAGAGAATTTTGGTGAATATGGTTAGAGTTGGGATAAAAGGACTTGACCCAGTTGAATTTGCAACTGTCATCAATTAACCTATCCCAGAGTATTTCTTGGGCAAAATCTGGATTAGCCCAATATGCCATTCAATATGATTATTGATTAGTCTGAGAGAGAGTTAAAACCTTGTATCCTCTCAAAAATTTCCAACTGGGCCCCGATTCACTGGCAAGGTCAATGGAGTATATTCACCAGGTTCCATTCTTGCTGAGATCTACCCACTAGAATGGCAAATCAAAAGGGGATGAGTCTGGATGCGAATCTCGGACAATTTTTGGCATAATAGCTACCTCTCGGACCTTGCACCTTAAGCCTAAGCCAAAGGAGTTCGTGTTATTGGTGCAGCCTAGGACCTCGGGGCGTGTTTCTTGAAGCAACTCTGCAAGACAAATATCCTCCTACAAAAATCAGACTGAAGCATTAGCCTTTGCAATTCAGCTCATTTATAATTTAGCTTTTTCTTGCATGCATGTTATGAGAGATGAGATGAGATTTTATAGTTGTAAAGGCAATTTCCAGATCCCACAAGATAGGTATGAGCATTAGCCTTTGCACTTCAGCTCGTCTTTAATTCAACTTTTTCTTGCATGCATGCTATAAGAGATGAGATGAGATTTTATAGTTATACAAGCAATTCCCAGATCGCACAAGATAGGCATAAGCATTAACCTTTGCACTTCAGCTCATTTTTAATTTAGATTTTCTGGCATGCATTTTATGAGAGAGAAAATGATATTTTGTAGTTGTACAAGCAATTCTCAGATGCTACAAGATGGGCATCTCTGACTGTTATTTCCGACACACGTACCCACACAACACATCCGCCAGTTTTTCCCCTTGTATGGGAGATTAGTTATGCATCTTATAGAAATGGATTCCAGGACTGCTATGAGCAAAGCTGAAACTGCTGCGGATGCTGCCAGACCACGATGATGAAAAAATCTATACATTTTTGGTGTGAATCTACCATGCCACGGTGAGAATAGGGTGCCGAATAAGAATAGGGTTAGATTTAAATTTTGATCGCTGAGCTTTGCCAGCTCAAAATGAAAAAAATCATATTTATTTGGAGGATGTACACATCTACGATTTAGGTCTTTATTATTTCTTTTAATCAGATGCAGTGATGGTCAGATTTGCTCTCTCATAGACTGGCAGGCCTGCCTTTGCAGTGGTTGGTACACTGAGATGTTTGGAGTTTGGAATGATTTCTATGGGTTCCTGCCTGAAGCTGATTTGGGGCTGGCTTCTTTTCTTTTTGAGAGAGAACAACACTACCTTGGTTTTACCTATGTTCACTTCCATTCCCAATTCGCTGTAAAACTTCTCTAGTATTTGGAGATGTTTTGTAAGCTGTGTAATATTGTTGTGGCTAGAATGACATTATGCACAGAGGAGAACTTTCATTATAATAGTACTACGTTTACTCCTCTGCTCTTTTATTGATTCATTTCTCCAGTTTGTTAAGATATAGCTCGAGAGTGTTAGCAAGAGGGAGCAGCCTTGTTTTAACTGTAGTAGCGACATTGTATAATAATTTGAATTTGAATACTATTTGCTATGGAAAAAAATCCAGAATGGCTTCAATATTGAAGTGTACATCTCATATATATGGAAATATGCATTTTGTTCCAAATTTTAGAAGAATTTCAGCTTCAAGAATGCTCAATAAATGAGAAAAAAATAATTCACTTCTCGAAAGTTTTGCCATTAGTTTGTATTTGTAGATGTATTCAAGATTTTTTTTAATATTTTCGAGATTTTTGGGCTGTTTGTTCTTTGGGTTTGTGAGTCCATGAATTAAACATGTGATGTGTAGCAGGACAATCAAACGTAATTTGACCGTTTTATGCCTGTACTGTACAAAAAATGCAGCGAATTTTGTACTATTGCTGAATTTCCATGCAGCAAACGCCCATATGTCTGGATCTTGGTACTATGCTTTAAACCAATATCACTTCTGAACCTTTCAGATAAATCCTCTGGCTTTTGATCTGAGCTAAAACCTGTTTGTGTAACCTATGTATTGCAACCCTCCATTTGTCCAAAATCCCGAGCCCCAACTCTATGAGCGATTCCCATTTCTCTCTAGGCACCTTGTCAAACTTTCAAAGGCTTTGTTGAAGTAAACGAAGCAACACCGTAACTCCTCTTTGGCATTCCATATCTTCTCTATCATATGCCATAAAGTGGGGCAATGATCAACTATGGAATGCTTGGGCCTAAACCTGGCTTGCCCTATGGCCAGTTTCTTCTCCTCTTCTGCCCACATTCTAATTTTCTATCCAGGATCCCTCTTATCACCTTAGTGAGAATTGGAATAATCATGATGGTCTAGTTGTTTCCCTGGATCGTCAACCTCCAGCCCTGGACTTATTCACTTAGCCTTTTACATGATCCGGTTAATATACATGTTTATGAGGCAGTCCTATTATTGTATCCTTCTTTACTTTATTTTATCCTAGATTTAGCTGTGGCATTTTCTAGGAGTTGCATTTGCACTCCCACATTGTACTCGTATTGGTTGTATCCTTCTGTCCCATTGACCTATTTATGGTCATTTGTTGGACATTAATAAAATGATTTTGTCTTATTTATCTCCATGTTTAAAGATATGGCTTGTCATCCATTCTTCAGGAAAATCCGATGGAAACCATTTGGTTCCACAGATTGTTTTATGTTTATGTGATGGCAAGGCATTCTTGGCTGAAGGGTAGAGGGTGATGGCAAGACAAGTCAAGCCAGCAAGGGAAGCCCACTGCTTAGAGCACACACTTTATCATAAACCTCCCAGGTTATGATCTAGGGACATAGCACTAGATGGATGGAAACACATTAGACATTAAAGTTTGAGTTTATATTGCATTATGATGGATGTCTAAAATTTAAATTATTCTTTCCAGCATGCCTTGGTTCATTGATTGCTATTAATGGAAAAATTGACACCTGATACTTCATACCTTGTCCCAGTTATAGTGCACTTGCACAAGCTGCATCTCAGTCAGGTGCTTTGCATCCCCTACAGCAATAGAGAGAATGGCACATTCACTGCTTATTGCCTTTCGAAATTTGTTTTCACTGTTCAGCATTGTTGTTTTCATGAGTTCAATTTATCATTAGTGGTCTTCTGCACCTATAATTTCTTTAGTTTAGTGTAAAACTTGGTTGGGTTTTGTAAATAGTTAGTTGATTTAATTTATTCTTTAGTTTGGGTTTAGTAAACATAAACCGATGATAAAGAATGAAAATTAGTCATAATTCTTTTAAGACTCGAGTCCTTGGGTGATTGGTCCTTTATAAGTCAGTGTCAAGCATTGGCTTCATCACACTGTCTTTACCTGTGGATGAGTGGATGATTTGGCATCTAGCAGGAGTGTCTGGGATGTGCTCAATCATGAGACTATCCGGCATCTCCTTTTTGTGGAAACACCACTTCCATGCAACTTTTTGCGAGGCTAAAGTGCTGTTCAACCTAGCGGAAGCTTCTACACTCAGATGACATTTGGCTGTCCAGGTATCCACTGGAAGGCCATTTTTTTGGAAGATATAGAAACTATTGCAGTTGTGGCCAAGGTAGCTATGCCAGCTCTCCTTGTTTATTTAGGCAGAGGATCTGGTGTGATTTTTCTGTGGTGCCTGGATATGTCTCAGTTGATGCACATGCATATTGATTTTTAATATAATATACATCCATTTGCACAAAAGAAATAAATCTAGTAATACTAGTAGAAATACTAGATGTGTTCTATTGGTTGCGTGAAATTATAATTTTAACTCATGAATTGTATAACTGTTCTCTATTAACTTCCAAATCATTTGATTTTTAGAACTCAAGTTGTTTTGCTTTTCTACATCTAATTAGTTCTGATTTACAAGGGATCTGCAGAACTAATTTTATAATCTCCTTCATCGAAGCAATGCTTATGATGAAAGGTCTGGTTCTATATCTTTTAGTTAGTGGAAATATTAGGCACCTTTTCTGTGTTACCAGTACATCTTGACAAGGAAATTTTAAGTACTTTTAGAGTGACTTTGTGCTCATGTTTGTTTATCTTACATTTAGAATTTCACTGGAGAAACGAGAACATCTTTTTTATTTAAGATGCCTTGAGATTTATTTCCTGAGATCAAATATGCATGTTGTGAGGAGCTTCACCTGTGACTGATTTGGTACTATCACACATGCAGATAAAACGGGAAATATCAACCATGAAGTTGATTAAGCATCCAAATGTAGTCCAGCTGTATGAGGTAATTCTTCAGTTATTTTCCTTATAAACATTACCATGCACAATTAAAGTATGGGCTTGCTTTTAAATTTCTGAACCAAATGCTGTTGAAGCTATATAAAGAGTTGAATAGATGATTTATAAAGGCATATGAAGTTGATGATTTATAAATGCATATCTTGTCCAGAGCATTGGCATTACATTTGCCGAATTTTTTTTTCATGATCTAATTAGTTACAAGTGATTTTGTATCTGAGGAGAAAAGTTGTTAATGCATTTCACAGAAAACTTATTCTTTTTAATTATCAAATAAATCACATGAAGTGGAACTTAATAACAAGAAAGGTGTTATGGTTGCACATCTCAAGCCCTGCTACATCTTTGGAAAAGGACTCTGGCAGACATCTAAATATCACATACAATGTCTGAAAACAAGGAAAACACAAGGATGCCATAAACTAGCTCCCACAAATATCAAGCCTAGTAGCCTCTTCATTGTTTGCATTGTACCTCTTAGACATCTAAATGTCACATACGATATCTGAAAACAAGGAAAACACAAGTATGCCATAAAGTAACTCCCCAAATGTCATGCCTAGTGGTCTCTTCATTATTTGGACTCTGGCAGACATCTAAATCTCACATATGATATCTGAAAGCAAGGAGAACACAAGGATGCCATAAACTAACTCCCACAAATGTTATGGCTAGTAGCCTCTTCATTATTTCGATTGTACCTGTCAGCTTGGTTCCCCAATTCATCTTCTTCCCTTTGTTTTCCCCTTTTTGGGAGATTGCATTAGTGACTATCATAGATCCATCTTAACCCCATATCTATTAATCATGCAGAGGCATACAAAAAATCAAGTGCCAATCTCTAGGTTCTCTCCACTTAAAAGATCTAGGGATGAGTGTTGAAGTTTCTAAGTTTATTTAGTTAGAAACCTCCATGCACTTTATCTGATTTATTCCTACCTACTTGTTATTTTACTTAACAAGTTATTTACAATGTAAATACTGAAAATAAACACTAGTGCATGCTCAACATATTACAGATCAACAACTAATGATATCTGAAAGCAAGGAGAACACAAGGATGCCATAAACTAACTCCCACAAATGTTATGGCTAGTAGCCTCTTCATTATTTCAATTGTACCTGTCAGCTTGGTTCCCCAATTCATCTTCTTCCCTTTGTTTTCCCCTTTTTGGGAGATTGCATTAGTGACTATCATAGATCCATCTTAACCCCATATCTATTAATCATGCAGAGGCATACAAAAAATCAAGTGCCAATCTCTAGGTTCTCTCCACTTAAAAGATCTAGGGATGAGTGTTGAAGTTTCTAAGTTTATTTAGTTAGAAACCCGCCATGCACTTTATCTGATTTATTCCTACCTACTTGTTATTTTACTTAACAAGTTATTTACAATGTAAATACTGAAAATAAACACTAGTGCATGCTCAACATATTACAGATCAACAACTAAAGGAAATAGAAACAATCACACCATATGACACTATTATTTTTGGACCAATGTCCTCGGAAAAACCCAATGTGGGAAAATTGGTGCAGCTATCTGAGGGTTTTCTTATTAAGCAATATCAGAGTACAATCTGGGTGGCGAAACTGGCCTACCCAACAAAGAATTTCCTTGGCAGTAATACCTCTCAGTTTCTGACAAATCTCCTGGCTAAAACCTCGGATAATCCTTCCGGCAGCTACTCAGCACCAATCTGCCCCAGAAACCCTAGCGTCAGCCTCTCTTTGGATTGCGTCAGCCCCTCTCTGCCTAGCGCTGGCCCTGCATCACCCCGGATGGGTCCGCGTCAACCTTAGGAGGCCCTGTGTCAGCCCTCTGGCCCTCTGCGTCAGCAAGGCTGGCCTCTCTGAGGCCTTGTGCAGTTCCCGTTGCCTCTGCATGGCCCTGCGTAAGCCCTGGTTGGCTTTGCATCACTCTCCCCGGCTACTACGCTGCTCTCCCCGCATTATCTCTGCCTCTCTGTCTCTCAGTACTCAATGCCCCTCAGCTGCAACTCTCGATCACTGATTCTATCTTTCCTAGCAAACCCCACTCTAGAGAATAGAATGACTGATCACTCTGGTGTCTTCTCCAAGTGACCCTCAAGCCTCCTCTTATACTTTTCCTGTTGACATATCAACGATCGAGATTAAGTCCCTAATCAACAACTAAGATTAGATCTGGCTTGATCCATGTCTTTTGGACCTTTCTAACACAATTTCATATTAATACACATTAATATTTTATTTTCCTCGAGTTTAGACTTAGGGACTCCATTAAAAATATTAATTATTTTAATATCTCCTGAATTGTTTAGAATTTGCCCAAACCCTTTCTGGGTATTGGAGATCTCATGTGCCCCAACCTCTCCACCAAACTTCGTGGCTAGAGCACATCCGATGCTACCCCAAATCAACACTCCCTCTTAGTGATGATTGTGCTCTAGCAATACTCCTTACTGAGTATTACTCTGATCATCCGGCATCGGTCTCTGTGCTGATGCTAGGCTTGCTGCCCACCATCCTCTGCACTGCTGCATCCTGTACTGTTGCACATGGTTCTGTCACTGCCACTGCTGCATTTGTACGACAACTCCCCCTGCATCCGTGTTGCTGCTGGTCCTTTCTCCTAGCGCTGCATTAGCACTACACCTCCTCTCATCATGCTGCATCGTGCTGCCCATTGTTGCACTGCAACTCAGTTATTGATAAGTAAGTAACCGATCATCCAATCTGATCTCCTTGTTGGGTTAGAGACATCCGCTGATGCTGAAGCTCCCTTTGTCGCTGACAAGTGCTCCTTCTCTGACCTCTGCCCTGCTGCAATAACTCCCTACATCTCGCATCGTTGCACACCTCTCTGTGCCATCCTGCATTGGTGCAACACCCCTACACTCCTGTGCCTTTCGCATTGCTGCAGCCTGCTAGCCTCGCGCTGCCTCGGGACTCTTGCACTGTAGCTCTGTCTGCTGCTCCATCTGCATCCATCTCTACCCGACTCAGCCAGTTCTGCTACTCCTTTTCGGGTCACTTGTAGCAAGGTCTAATCCAAGAGGCTGTGTACCTCGAGGATCTTACCCCTCATCGCCTGTAGTCCGCCTGACTATAGCTCGATGTCTCCCCACTTCTTCTCAAGTGGTGTGTGTGCACTCATGGCATAGTCATTGTCTATCAAAACTTCCTTCTCTGCCCGTGCTGGCGCTGCCTTAGTCTCGGAAGACTCTCCCTTACTCTTCTTCCTTGAACACTGGGTCGCATAATGACCCAGCTTCCACAGTGGAAACACTTGATCTTGGAGAGATATTTCTTCTTCCTCTTTTCCTGCTTTCCCTCAGATGCTAGGGCAACATCTTCCTCCTCCTGCTTGACTTTGATCCCCTTGCTGCTGCTACCCGTCTTCGACAACCGTCTGATCTCTTCCTAGCGAAGAGCTGCCCACATCTCGTCCCAAGGTTGGAGAGTCCCTCTGCCTAGTATACTCTGGACAAATACCTCCCAGTTTTCTGAGACAACATTTAGGGTTGTCCTCACCATCAACTCCTGATCAGGTGTCGCTTCTATAGTAGTCAACTGATCTCGGATCTTATTTAGTCCTCCGAGGAAGGTGTCAATTGTCTCTCCCTTCTTCATCTGATATGACCTCAACTGATTCTCAAGTAGCATTCTTCTCTGCACAGAAGTATGCTGGTACAAGTTCTTGAGAGCCTTCCACATCTCAAATGCTGTTTCCTTCTCGGTTATGTGTGGTACTACATGATCCTTGACTCCGTCAAGGATGATGTTCTTGGTCCTTGCCATTGCCTCCTCGTACTTGTCGTTATCATTGGGGTCGACTGGGATAGCTATTACCTTCAAGGCAAAGTTCTTGACACGATTTCTGTCAAGTACGGATAAGATTTTGGCCTTCCAGACTGCGAAGTTCAACACTCCGTCCAGTCTATCCTGTTCTCTTACTTCATGTAGTGCCATAATGCTCCTTTACTTCCCTCCTGGAAGTTCTCTGTTCGACTCCCTTGAGTCTCTACTTCCCGTCTGGAAGTTCTCTTTTGGACTCCCTCTGAGCCCTGATTTCGCTCCCGGAAATCCTTCTACCGCTGTCGAGATGCCCCCTACCCTGATCGTCTTGTGCAACCGCACCACTGATCCGGGTTCCTCGGCTAGAAGCCCTCAGTCGCAGCTCCTCTTGGCCTTGCTTTGTCAAGTACTGTTCTGACTACAGTACCTCACCGGCTCCACTCTGCAATATTACCACAGCGTTCTAAACCCCAACACCTTGAAGGTGAGAGCTCCTAGGCTCTGCGTAATCCTGGCACCAGCAACCTGGCCTCCTCAGCCAACTGCATCAACTCTCCCAGCGATTGCGTGGCTCCGCGTGAGGCTCCCTTTGCCTTACTTAGCCTTTCCGCTGCCTCTTCTCGGCTCACCCTTGATGATGCAGTGACTATGTCACCCTTCCGTTGTTGCTGCTCTGCTAGAAACAACTTATGTCACCTCGAGACCGCTGTTTTCTGCTGCTATTGCTCCGCTCGGCTGATGTCTTTAGTCCTCCTGTGATCTGCAATCACGCTCTGATACAGATTGTAGATCACTTTATCTGATTTATTCCTACCTACTTGTTATTTTACTTAACAAGTTATTTACAATGTAAATATTGAAAATAAACACTAGTGCATGCTCAACATATTACAGATCAACAACTAAAGGAAGCATAAACAATCACACCATATGACACCATTATTTTTGGACCAATGTCCCCAGAAAAACCTAATGTGGGAAAACCCGTGTAGCTATCTGAGGGTTTTCTTATTAAGCAATATCAGAGTACAATTTTGGTGCCGAAACTGGCCTACCCAACAAAGAATTTCCTTGGCAGTGATACCTCTCAGTTTTTGACAAATCTCCTGGCTGAAACCCCGAATAATCCTTCCGGTGGTTACTCAGCACCAATCTGCCCCAGAAACCCTAGCGTCAACCTCTCTCTGGACTCCATCAGCCCCTCTCTGCCTAGCGTTGGCCCTACGTCACCCCGGATGGGTCTGTGTCAGCCTTAGGAGGTCCTGCATCAGCGCTCTGGCCCTCTGCGTCAGCAACGCTAGCCTCTCTGAGGCTCTGCGCAGCTCTCGACTGCCTCTGCGTGGCCCTGGTTGGCTTTGCGTCACTCTCCCCGGCTACTACGCTGCTCTCTCGACACTATCTCTGCCTCTCTGTCTCTCAGTGCTCAATGCCCTTCAACTGCAACTCTCGATCACTGATTCTATCTCTCTTAGCAAACTCCGCTCTAGAGAATAGAATGACTAATCACTCTGGTGTCTTCTCCAAGTGACCTTCAAGCCTCTTCTTATACTTTTCATGTTGACATATCAACGACTGAGATTAAGTCCTTAATCAACGACTAAGATTAGATCTGGCTTGATCCATGTTTTTTGGACCATTCTAACACAGTTTCATATTAATACATATTAATATTTTAGTTTCCCTAAGTTTAGACTTAGGAACACCATTAAAAATATTAATTATTTTAATATCCTTTGAACTGTTTAGAATCTGCCCAAACTCTTTCTGGGTATTAGAGATCTCATGTGCCCCAACATCTCCACCAAATTTCGTGGCTAGAGCACATCCGTTGCTACCCCGAATCAACAATGAGATACACTATGTTAGGGTTTGTTTATTTTATGTCAATTAATTAAAAGAATTAAAAGATTGGTTCTTTCTATTGACATTGAATGTTTTTTTTTCATGTTAGTTTATTAGAGCTACAATTATCACACACACCGAGATCTCCTGTCCGCAAGTTGCAGAATGCACTTTGCTTCACTTGGTACAATGAGGGATGGGAGCATGCTTTTCTGTGTTAATTTCCTAACCCCAACAACCTAGCCAATCACTACCTAGCAGATTCCTTGCAGTAAATATTCAATTATTATGCAAATCTATTGAATAAAAGACGCAATTGGGATCTTAACACATAAACAAAATAATTAGTGGAAGAAAATTAAATCACACGTCAATATCACACACACAAATATTTTTTCCCTTCAAATCAATTTTTCATTCAAATAACTTTAGAATTTACAAGGGATCCCTTCTTGGGATAATGGCTCACATACAACAAGAATCTGGAAATAATCTAGTTGATCAAACCCTCTGCAGATGATCTGGATCCTTCCTTTGTTACCCTTCACACTCTTCCTTCAACCCTGCACGCTTGAATGGAAGTCCTTCCCCACCCAATCTCTGAGATCTCACTCTCATTGTGTCTTGTGCTTAAGATGTTTTTTCTGCCTTAGCCTAACCTTTTATAAGTTTGAGTTATTCACTGAATTTGCAATCCTAATTTCCAAAGAGATTGACAATCGAGATTAGATTTCAACTTCACTTGAGATCAATGGTTGAGATTCATCTAATTAACTAATGCAAATAACCTTTGAATTTCAATATATTAACTCACTTTTTCTTATAAAAGTCAGTTACTTTAATTATTAAGGTAATTGCTAAGGCTAAGGTTAAGGATCATGTTACCTTTGCAAGTTGTGTGTTAAAATGGCGAAGTTCCAAACCACGTGACAAAATTCGAGTGGAAATTGCGCAGGTCACCCACTGTCACCTCAACAACCTATTTTGCCTCTCTAGGCCGACTCTCCTTCGGCTTTGAGGGGGGCTCCCCTATAGATCATAAGGGTTTAGATAATATGAAGCAAGGCGATATCACAAATAACCCTAGGGATTGGAATGGTTTTATGAAGTAGGAAAGGGAATAAGGGCGATGGAAGGATGTAGAGACCAATGCTAATATTCTAGGGCAATAAGCATGGTTGCAATCACAACCCCCTCTTTGTCAGCGCTTCCTTTAGGATTGGATGGGTGACAAGTTGGGGGCATAGTATTCAAAACCGGCCTAGCTAACGGTTACTGGTCTAACCGGCCGGTTAGTAGGCCCACCAGTTGAAACCGGCCAAAAAACCTTGTCAGAGGGGTGACTTCACCAAATTTTGCAGCTAACCGGCTGGTTTAGGACGGAACTGGCTGGTTTGTATCAAACTAGCTGGTTCCGTCCTAAACCGGCTGGTTAGGAGGCACGCCCACCGTGAGCCCAAAAAGCGACTTTTTCACTGTGTTTTAGGGTTTTGGAGGGAAACTAAGGGTGCTTTCCCTCCAAAAATACTCTCTCCAAGCCTTTAAGAGGCCCCTCTCCCTCTCATTTGTCTCACACATCTCATTTGGAGTGTTTGTGAGTTTGCTTGGGAGCTTGGAGAGTGTTGAGTTTTCGCTGGAGTAGTGGAACAACAGAGTTTAAGCTAAGTAGTAGGCATCATGCCTCCAAAAGCCAGAGACACTGTATGGGCTCATTGTGATGTGATTGATGGCAAAATGATTTGCAAATATTGCCAAAAATCCATTCAAGGAGGGGGTATTAACATGTTCAAGCAACAATTGGGTGGGATAGGAGGCCATGTAAAGCCATGTGGAGCACCAAATGAAATAATAGGGCATATTAGGGCAGAATACCGTCAGAAGTTTGAGACTCAACTCACTGAACCAATAGAGAAGTTTGTGACTTCAAAGTTTGGGAGTCGAGACTCAACCAACTGAGTTTGATCATGATGACTCATGAAAAGTTTCAAGTGATAATGTTGATCACTATTATAGTATTATCATATATGTAGACTTGAGTCTTGTAGTAGGCCACTGGCCCCATAGTTTGTAGGCTTTGTTTTTGTACTCTAGAGGCCATTTAGAGCCTCATTGCTTATGTATTTCGTCGATGATATGTATTGCACTCGGTGCCATTTTGATATATTCACCTTTACATGGTATATAAATGAGCAATTTTTTGTCTCTATTGGCTTGGAATCATGGTTTTAAATCTTAAAAATAGTTTTTTCATTAAAAATTAATTATTTAATGTATTTTTCTAAAACTGGTTCGTTCAGACCAAACCAGTTCCGGTTAGACCGGTTCTGGTCGGTAAACCGGTTCATTAGGTGGACCGTTCCGGTCATCGGTTCCAGTTTTAAAAACACTAGTTGGGGGTGAAACTATTCCACTCAGGCCAATCTAGGCTAACCTGCAGAGAATTCGACTTCACTAGGAGGACCTACTCATTCGAGGTGTCCCAACCACTATACAAACTGTTGTCACCAATATCCCACAAGTTTGTGTAAAGATTCCCCCTAAAAAGGATTATCCAACCTTGAAAATGTGTATTCTTGGTGAGAGTTAAGGGTGAGATGAAGCCCCTAGAAGCCTAGACCTCCCCTTCTCAGTGATCGTGTCACTCAATGGATCGGTAAAACAATTTTTTGATCACTGATTTATCCCTTCAAAAAATAAGCAAGAACTAAAAAAAGCAGCATAGAAAGATCAATTCGAAACAACATTGATAAACCAAGAAGATTTTTATTAGTCCCTAGGGAGAGGGATATTCCCGCTCTCCAACCATGATTACAAAATGAGAAAAACCCCTTTTTTAATAGACTCTAACTCCTTTAAAATAAAATAATATTGTTTTCATGAAGGACGTAGCCTTAAAAGACTAAGTCACTTTAAAAGTAATAAAACAAGCTAAGTGGACAAAACCACATTTACAATGAAGATAAATAATATTAGGCCCACAACCTTAAGAAAATAATGTTTTAACTCACACCCAGCTCTCTTTGAAATGGTCCCTTTGACGAAATGAACATGCTTTGCAACATCTGGCTCGATATGGCCAATAATTATTTAATTGCTTGGAGATAATGCCCAATGTCCCAGAAAGAAGCAGACCCATTATTAATGGCCGCATTCCGCTTTAAAGCTTTTTTCGAAAAATCCCGTGCGTTGCATGGAGAAGCCACGACTTAACTTTCGGGATATACGGCCCACAACTCTGTAATCAATAGGAAACACCCACCTATGCGTGAGTTGACCCTGAGTAATGTGTAGTGTCGTAACAGCACAATCTTTGGCCTTTGGGCTTGCATACTTCAACAAAATTCCCCTATGGTTGATATGCAACGAAATTCCCCTGTAGTGGATCCAATTTGAGAGGCTAGAAATTATATGCCATTTCACAACAGAGATTTACCGTTTTGAAACCCTCGTTGTCCAGCCAGCCGAAAATAAAATGGTAAACTGTCGTTCATCTCCCGTAGCTAGGGTAATTGCTTCCGCCCTTGAGCTGCGAGTTCCAGAAATTGCCGTTGCCTTTTCTCTCTAAAAAGCACGTTATCCCGTAGCCATCTCTTCACAAGTGAAGGAGAAGCTTTTTCTTGATGAATGGAGGCTGAAACTCAAATAAAGCAGATGCCCGTGGGGATAGTCGTGATGAAATGTCTTGAACGGAAACACTTTCAGCATGCAAACCATGGATTTCATGTAATAGGGCGTACAACTTCAGGAATATTTTCTATAAGCCCCTCAGGTAGAAGGATCACCCTGTGACACTAATCTTGCTCTGCCCTGTCCTGAACTGCATCACAAATCTGTGTTGTCAAATAAAAAAGGTTCATTTCTGATGTGGCCACTTCCTTGCCAAGTATTACCATGTGAGGATGTGACT
Source organism: Pinus tabuliformis (assembly GCA_031772625.1). Classification (NCBI taxonomy): domain Eukaryota; kingdom Viridiplantae; phylum Streptophyta; class Pinopsida; order Pinales; family Pinaceae; genus Pinus; species Pinus tabuliformis. The sequence continues at coordinate 819,795,252 of CM062814.1, forward strand.
GTAAGGCACACTCCAGAGCAAGATGGGAGGCCTTTCTGCCCATCAGTCGAATAAAGTAATAACACTTATCTGCAGATAATACATTGATGCAAATACTGCTAATATGTTGTGCATTCACCTTTCATATTGTGTCAAAACCAACATCCGTTTCCACAAACATGTTCTTGAGGTCTTCATTTAATGTTATAGGAAGTCTAATTTCCTTTGTTTGAGATCCTGATTAAGCAAATGTCTAAGCTGATTGGGTTGCATCAGTGTAAGATATGACACCTCCAATGATAAGAAGTCCATCCAAGTTCAAAGCTTGGCATGCAACTAATTTAGCATTCACTTGTGGAGTTGTCCTTATCTGATCTTTGTTCTATTATGGCCACCTGGAGATTACTGTCCATAAAAGACCACTCCCACTCTGTTGCCTTATCTTTAAGTTTAGATAGATGCACCATAATATAGTAGTGCCCCAAAACATCTGCCTCTCATTCTGTTTTTGCCCTTGACAATGCCCTCAATTGTCGCAAGAGAAGAACATCATCATAGGCGAAAAATTAGAGAGGCTCTTGAGATTATGAAGGATCCGCATAATCTCAATAGGGACAATGGCATCGAGATCAGTAGTAGCTGGTTTCCCTTAATCAGAGAAATTATGACCTCCAATGCTTCCTAGGTTTGCCCTCAATAGGTAATTTCCTTTTTTTTTTTTTTAATTAATCAAACTCAAGGCATTAATAATTAATATTCAAATATAATAATTATTAATCTACTAAATTATTAATATTAATAATTAAGTAGTAGATAATTCATAATTTGTACTATTATTAATTATGACTATTCATTATAAATTACTACTTATGAAAAATTATTATTAATTATCTCTGATTATTATTATAGATTATAAACTATTAGTATTATCATTAATTCATAAAATTAAGAATAAGTCCAATTAACCCTAAAATAATCTAATTAATATTCAAATTAATTAATAATCTCATTAATTTTAATAAATTAACTCATTATTATTATTATTTAGTATAACATAACACTTACTAATTATTACTATTATTTATTATTTATTTATAAATAACTATTAACAATGATTATTTATAACAATTTTAATACTTACTATTAATTTTTTTTTTTTTTTTTTTTTGTAAACTAAGGAGGTACCATTCATTTCCATTACTTCGAGTTGAAACCGTTACATTTTCATGGTGGCCTCAACCCGCCCCGATGGGAAACCGGGTCTGTTGGCCACCTTAAGTTTTTTACAGCCATCCAGAAACAAAAAATCCTAATTCTTCTTGTCCATGCTATGTAAACTATACATTCAAAAAGATTACTACTGTCTCTTGTTTGCATTCTTAACTAAAAATAGAAACTACTATTTATTATTTTTATTAATTATCATAAATTATTATTATCAATTATTTTTAGATGATTAATAAATTTAACTACAAGAAATTATTATTATAAATTATTATATACAAAAATAAATTAAATTAAGTTATTGTATACAAAATTATTATTTATTAAGAAAAATTATTAATTATTAAGTGAGAAAATATTTTACTAAGTAATTTCACCTTTTATTATTAATATTATTTATCATCAAAAATCAATATTATATGATTAAAATAAAAATAAAACCTAATTTAATAAAAATTAAATATTTTGATAATATTAATTATTATACAGCCGACCTTCAACCTTTTTTTTCCTTAAACCAATACAGCTTACCTCATAACTATTTATATCTCACTATCAAGTTCTTCTTCTATCAACACTCAATACTGTTGGGATTTGAAACATTGACAGCAAAATGGTTTTTACTGTGGGTTCTCTGGTTACTAAAGATGTCTGTCGATCAACTAACGTAGGCAAACGTGGAGATAATTCAAGACTCTCAACACGATCAACTTCAGCCATAATTTGTAGTGCTGATAGTTGTATCCCATCATCCCTTCCGACAGGATAATTATGAATTAGGTAGTCATGCTGAGCCTGGATGTATGGTAGCTGTACTGTATAGAAAATTGCAGGCCCAACCCAGTTTGAGCTTTAGAAATGACATTAGTTTAATGCCCAACCCAACATAGATTTATGCTGCTGTTTTTAAACATGAATATTTGCTAAAACATGAAACACATAGGCCTACTCTACTCTTTCACTTTCACTAACAATTTTGGTCCAAAGACCCTGGAAAAACCCCAAAGGGAAAACCAGTGAGAGACAGATATTTTTATTTTTTATCAGAGAAATTTACAACATTAAATGACAACAATAATTTCTACTTATCTCCCTTGAAATTTGTGCACTGAATTTCCTTGGAGAATGTGCCATAGCTGCTTTTTTAATTTCTTGACTGATTGCCTTGATTTCTGTGCTCTTCTCACTCAAATTCATGCCAATTAACTCTCTGCCAGTCCCTCAAAATCTGTGCACAACTCCCTCTGAAATCTCAGCCCCGAAAATCATGCCCAGCTCACACAGAATATTATGCTGGCTGTCTTGAAATTTGCGCAGCACTGACCCTTAAATTCTGTGCCTGTCAGACTTCAATAAATGTGGCCTAGACCCTTGAATTTTGAGCTAGTCCTCACAGCGATAAATGCCTGTCAGTCCCTAGATTTTTGTGCTTGTTCTCTGCAATAAATGAAGCCTAGATTGCCTTGGAAATTGTGCCAATGCTCAGGCAAATAACCAGGAAGATCTCTCGGGTTTCAAGACTCCTGTCCTTAAATTTTATGCTGATTTCCTTGTTGCTGTATTGTGTACTCTGTCCTTTCTCTGCTGTACAGTCCGTTCTCCTCTAACTTTGGTCGCTTAACTTCCTTTTCTTCTCTTCTTCAACTCTTCTGAAGAAATGCGCGAATGGTGCCTTTTCCCCTTTGCTCTCTCCTATTTGTTCTCTCATTAAGAAGAGAAACCTAACCCGAAGATCTAATGGCTGAGATCTAAATGTTTTAAAACTCCGACTCCAATACCGACTCAGCCGAGGGTTGACTCTGACTCTGACTCCGACTCGGGATCGAGTCGGCCGGCTCGATTTCAATGACTCGGTCGTTGTAAAAAATACATTATATATATATATTTAAAAAAAAAAAAAAAAAAAAAAAAAAACATAATTTTAAAGATTTTCATTCATGTTTCCAAACACACAGCATTAGAATATAGATGGAAGACAACATATGATCAAAGTAGGCTAATGAATATATCCATTATATCAAAATGGCACCTAGTGCATTGTTCAATACATACATGATCAAACAAAAACACATAACCAAGGAGGCTAGAAATGGCCTCGACAACAAAAGTAAACTGTGACCAGTACCACTGGCTAGTAGCTACTGCCAGAGGAGCCAAGATCATGTGGATCAATCTTTGGATCATCATCAGAGTCAGACGGGGGGCCCCATGGCTCCTTCTCATCATCATCTCCAATTGCAACTGTAGAAGTGGTAGCACTAGCAGGCTGTGCAGCAGATGCAAGCTGAGATAGACGAGATATGCGGCTGCGCTTCTGTCGTGGTTGAGCAGAGGAAGCGCCTGCAGCTGGAGGACTTGCTGGCTGTGAGGCTGAGGTTGGTACAAGTGGATCAGGGTCTGCATTCAACTAAACATCATGTTCGAGTGATGCCTCCCTATGTAAATCCAAATCAAGATCCTCATTAGAATCAAACTCTGCTGGATGACTCTCCCCTACCCAATCTGATGTTGGATCAATGTCTTCCAACACAATGGGATTTGAATCAGGTCTTTTGTTCAGCGATTGGTTGCGTCTGAGCCGGAGGTTGTATTGGACATAGACTAGATCATTTAACTGTTTTTGATCCAAACGGTTTCTCTTCTTTGTGTGAATCCTCTCAATGACAGACCAATTGCGCTCACACCCAGTAGCATTGCAAGTTTGACTCAAAATACGAATTGCAAACTTCTGTAATTCAAGACAATGGCTACCAAAAGCCTCCCACCATTGTGCTGCAAAAAACATAGGAGTGTAATGAGTTAGCTCAACAAAAATACAAATTATATCCAAATTTCAAATTATAAATGATTTAACAAAATTAAAAAAAAACTATTAAGAATTTGAAAATTGAAATTTTTGTTTACCCGGCTCATGTGCTTCTCTTGCAATCTTTGCTAGGTTCTTCCCAAAGGTACCCGAGGCATTGGTGAAGGTCGTGACCTGTCGGTGTATCTCCAGCTGATCAAACTCCGATGGGATCATGCGATCAATGTAGTCAATCAGTCCATCTCTAACCTCCCCCCTCAAAGCTCCTGTCTCCTTAGCTTTATAATGATACCATGGGTTCAAAAAAATCCAACTGCATGTATAGGGCGATGGAGTTGATTGTTCCATCTTTCATCAATGATTGCCCAATGGGCCCATACTTAGCCACTTTATGCTTGTATGCCCTCTTTATTTGCTCCTTTGCTTGATCCATAGCCTCATAAATGAAGCCCATAGCGAATCTTTCCCCATCCACCAAACGTAACACCTTAACCAGTGGCTCAACAAGCTTCACAATCTCTGATGCCTTTCTCCAAAATATTTCTTCATTAACTTTCTTTTTCAATTCTTTGCCTCCAGTTTGTGAGACCACTGGCTTTGACTCCATTCTTCACTGGAAAAAATCTTTTGCAAGTTTCTATGTTGTGAAAGCATAGATTGCAATGTCAAAAAATGAGTAGCAAATCTAGTGATGGTAGGCCTAATAATATCCCTGCCCCTAGTGTGTTTCCTCATTAGGCTCAAAATCCATGAATGATTGTAGATAAATTTTGTTATGCTTTTGGCATGATCTACAGTGGTTTTGACCCAATCTAATTTTCCAATATCCTCAAGCATGAGGTCTATGCAATGTGCAGCACATGGGGTCCAAAAGATGGTCTTGTGTTTTTCCTCTAATAGTTTACCAGCAAGAACATAGTTAGAGGCATTATTTGTGATGACTTGAACAACATTAGCCACCCCCACCTCCTCAACGACCTCATCCAATAGTTGAAACAACAATTGCCCATCTTTTACCTTATCAGATGCATCAACTGATTTTAAAAACATGGTTCTCCGTGGGCAGAAGATAAGAAAGTTTATGATGGTACGGTTTCTTTGATCAGTCCATCCATCTGACATGATGGTACATCCTGTTCTTGCCCATGAGTCCTTGAAATCTTTCAAATACTCATTAATGGATGAAATTTCTTTTTGCAAACGATACCCCCTTAGCTCATGCATAGTAGGGCCTTTGAAGCCTTTTCTAGCAGCTTGTATGGCATCAAACATAGGCTCATAATATGGTGAACGGGAAGCATTGAAGGGGATATCAACATCATACCACCATCGAGCTATGTAATCACAAGCAGTCTCCCTCAATTCTTTCTTCCAATGGTCATCTAAAGTGGGCTGCATTTGACTTCTACTAGCTTGAAGACCATGTGCATCTGATGGAGAGGAGGGAGTGAAATAACTTTTGATATTCATATCACCCTTTTTCATTCTACCCTTTCCTTTTTCTTGAATAGACTCAAAAGAGGGAGGAACATATCGGAAGGGGTTGGATGCATCAATACAAGGGATAGAGGAAGAACCCTCAAAATCAAAATGGGGGTTGATAGCCATCATTTTTTGTATATTCCTCTTCCTCCCAATTTCAGCCTCTAACTCTTTTTGCCTAGCCTTATCTTCTTTAAACTTCTCAAAGCTGGCTAACAATTCCTTCCTAATCTCCCCAATTTCTGGTGAGGTACATGGAGTGATTTGGCCTCTAATCCCCACCAAGTGTTGTTTCAACCTATTAATGCCCCTAGGACCTTCCTTAATTTTCCTATGGCAAAATTTGCAATGCATTTGACTTTCAACCATTTCAACATATGCCCAAGCAGCATCTTTCACTCTAGGTGCCATTTTTTGACTTGGAAATGAAAGCAAACAATCTGAAAATGAAAAAAAAAAACATTGATTCAATGTTCATTTCTTTCACAAAAAACACTCTTTAGGATTTCTAGATTTGCACATAAAATTTAATAAGCAAAAACAAATTTGTACAAGTGAAAAAAATACCTCCAGGCACAAGCGGCCTTCTCAAGCTTGCTCCAAGAAACCAACTCCTCAATGCTGCTCCAAATGGTTGCCCAAGAAGCTCCTCACTCCAGCTACAATGCTTGCCCAAGACTCTTCACTGCTGCTCCAAAAACAAACTCAACAACTCCTCACAAACTCTCACTCAAATGCATGAGATGGCTGTGAGAGAATGAGAGGGGTTGAGTGGGTTAAATAGGGTTTGGGAGAGGGGAATGGACCCCAAAGACCAACAAACCAATTACTAAACCCCTTTGGAGTCCCCCACAGCTCGGTATTAACCCGACCGACCGAATCGGTTCGTTGGCCGAGTTGCAAATCTCAGGCCTGGCTCGGACCAACTCGGCTGAGTCGGTTCCCAGCCGACCGTTTTTTAAAACAATGGATCTAATCCCTCATTGACCCATGAGACCCCTTTTCCCCTTAGTCCCCTTTTCATTAATTTCTCAAAAGCAATGTTACCAGACTCGGAATCGACAATAAATCGGCGAGGCAAAAGAGCGAAGAGTTTTAATCGGATCGGGAAAAAATCGGCAAAAAATCAGTAAAAAATCGTTGAATTCGTTAAATAAAAATATACACATATATTGAATTAAAAAAACCATTTTTCATTAATATTGTGTAAAGGCATGTCCAAACAATGCATAATATCAATAGATGTCCAAAATATCATGAATAAATAAGTATCTCATATATGTTATGGGTCCAAACATGATCCAAAGCACTGAGTCTTGAGTCCTTAGAAGCATATGCTTCTAAAAGTTTACAAAAAACTGCATACTAATCAGAAAAAAATCAGCAATTAAGAGTCTAAGACTCTTAAGAGTGAGAACTAGAAGCGATTCCTTCCACTCCTTCGCTTGCTTGACTTTCAAAGTTCTCCAAGTCATGAAGGCTTAAAAGAGGAGGCTCATCTAATTGAAACTAGTCTGCCGCATTTGTAGCTTGCAAATCTATCTCTTCAAGGTCGATTGGTGAATGATCCATACCTGTCATTATCATGAGACATTGAAATGTGAATTAAAGTTTCACTTTGAAGTTTGAAGTTTGAACTTTGAACTTTAAAGTACGAACTAGATTATGAAACCTTCAAATTCAAGCTCTCGAATCTCACCTTGTATTTGTTTGTTGCGAAGTCGTAGATTGTAATGGACAAATACAAGGTCATTCAATCGTTTTTGTGTCAATCGGTTGCGCTTCTTAGAATGTATTTTCTCAAACATGCTCCAGTTGCGTTCACAACTTGAAGCACTGCATGCTTGGTTTAAGATTCGAATGGCAAATCTCTTCAAATCTGGCGTATCACTACCAAAGTTTTGCCACCAAAGACCTAGCAAGTGGTAAGGGTTTGTGAGTAGAAGACTAGAAGTATTAAATTAGTAAATAGTAAAAACTTAAAAAGAACAGAAAATTTAATAAAACATTTAACATACAAAATAAAGTTTAAACAAATTTAATGAATTGATGAAGCCTTCAAGCTGGGTACTTGGCAACATCTTAGACCTTTGTCTTATAGCACTGGTATAGGCAAACAATTTAGATGGTGCTCTATAATCTTGTATTTAGGAAAATACACGACTTTGTTGTTCTGGATCAGGGAAGCACCTTTCCACGCATGTCATAAGTCCTCTGCCATCCTCCCCATCCTCATTAAATTTGCTCTTATCATAAAAATATTGTGGGTTTAAGAAGTACCCGGCAGCATGTAAGGGGGAATGTAATTGCCTATCCCAATGTGCATCTATAATGTCCCAAAGAGGCATATACTTTGTCTCATCATCCCCATATCTTCTTTTGATGGCCTCCTTTTGCGAGATCCATTGCCTCATAAATGTAACCCATAGCGGGTTTGTCACCATCAACCATCCTGAAAGTTCAAGCATTTAAATTTAAAGAAATATGAAACATTGTAAATAAAAAGAAGCTTGAAATGAAATTTAAAAAATGAAAAAGTTAGAAGACTTGAAGTACCTGAGAACTCTAACAAGGGACTTCGTCACAGCAATAATCTCTTCGGCATCTTTCCAGAAGCCATCATTAAACACAAGTGCAGCAATTTCGATGCCTTCATGGGTCTTGGAATGTTTAGATCCCATCCACTCAAGTCCCAAGAACATCCTCTTCAGATTTATCTTTTGTTCAACCATAGATTGCAAAGATATGAAATTTGTTGCAAATCTAGTTACTGCAAGTCGAACAATTTTTTTACCTTTAGTGTATATTCTCATAGTGTTTAGGACAATAGTGTGGTTGTATAGGTATTTGGTTATGGATTTTGCCTTCTCCACAACCTCATGTATCCAATGAAGCTTACCAATTTCCTCAAGCATTAAATCTATGCAATGGCAGCACAAGAGGTCCAAAAAATAGTGGGGTGCCTCATCTCAAAAAGTCTACCAGCAGCCATATAATTAGCTACATTATCGGTGACAATTTGTACAACATGTTCTTCTCCCACTTCTTGAACGACTTCCTCCATCATTTCACAGATAAGTTGGGTAGTCTTAACCTTGTCTGAAGCATCCACTGATTTGAGAAACATTGTGCCTGCGGGACAAGATACAAGGAAATTTATTAAAGTTCTATTCCTCTGATCTGTCCATCCATCACTCATGATGGTGCACCTTGTTTCTACCCATGATGAACGAAACTCAGCTAGCACAAGCATGACATCTTCAACACTCTCTAACAACATGTCTGTCCTAAGGCTCTCTGATGTAGGGGCTTTGAACCCTGGACCTGCAATAACAATTGCATCAATCATAGCTTGCCAATAAGGACTTCTGGCACAGTGGAAAGGTATGTCAGAATAGTGCCAAAAGTTAGCAAATGGCCTTCCTTGCCTGACTATGGATATTTTTTTACAACCAGTGGCATCCAAGGTAGGTTGGGAACCGGGTTTTGTGCGGGGAGCAAAAAAGGTGTTTATGTTTCCACCTCCAGTGTTGAAGGAAGGAGTCGAAGGACTCGTATGGCTTTGAGTTTGACTTGGCCTTGGAGGCATGTGTGGAAAACGTGGGAACGACATTGAGGATTCAATAGAGTGAGGTGACATGGGGCTAGTGGTAGAAAAACTATCAACTCCAAGAGTTCCTATTTCAGTATTTTGCTTTGCTTTCTTAGCATTATGCTTGTCAGGCCAGGAGTAACTCCATTTTGGTAGAAAACTAATTCATGTTATTCCATCAGGCATGTTATTGTTATATACAAAAGGATGTGACTGTTCAGTTCATCTTCTGATGACTGTCCACATTCCTATTTTAATTATTTACATGAATTCACCCAATCGCAGAGGATTAGGTGTCAACATTCCCCTCCTTAATCTGAAGGGATGTTGGTGAGTCCAAGCATCGTTCTGAATCTTTCAAGCTTTTCTCTTCCAAGCGCTTTGGTGAAGATGTCTGTAATTTGCTCATTTGTGGAACAATGACGGAGATGGATTGTTTTGGCCTCAACATGAGGTCGGATCAGATGATATTTAGTATTGATGTGCTTTGTTCGATCATGGAACTTTGGGTTCTTGGCCAACTTTATTGCAGAGGTGTTGTCAATTATGAGTGGAGTTGATTGTACTTGTTTTACCTGCAAATCTTCAAGAATTTTCCTGAGCCACACAATTTCTTTTGTTGCTTCAGCTGCTGCCACATATTCTGCTTCTGTTGTGGAATCTGCTGGCACTGATTGTTTGCGTGATCTCCAGGAGACAGCTCCTGATCCAAGACTCATAGCATATCCTGAAGTAGATACCCCAGTTTCTTTGTCTCCATCGAAGTCTGAATCAGAGTATCCAATCAAGCTGAAGTCGTCCACCTGTGTATACTTGATTCCAAAGTCTTGAGTTCCCTTCAAGTACTTTAGAACTCTTTTTGCAGCAGACCAATGTCCCTCACAAGGCTTTTGCATAAACCTGGAGGGGATTCCAACAGCAAATGAAATGTCTGGTCTGGTAGTAGTAAGGTAGTTGAGACTTCCTACAAGCTGTCTATACTTTGTTGCATCCTCAAATTCCTTTCCTTCAATAGATGTGAGCTTTAAGTTTTGCTCCATTGGAGTAGTAAGAGGATTGCACTCTGTCATGCCAAATCTGTTTAACAAATCTCCAATATATTTCTTTTGAGAAAGAAATATGGATTTTGGATGTTGGGTTACTTCAATGCCAAGATAGTAATGAACATAGCCCAAATTAGTCATTTCAAAACTTTTCCCCAATTCCTTCTTTATGGATGCAATGTAGCTTTCATTGTTTCCTGTCATTAAAAGATCATCTACATATACCACAAGATATACAACTGTTTTGCCAACTTTCTTGACAAATAAAGTTGCATCATCAAGATCAAAATGATTGAAGTTGAGTTTCAGAAGATGCTTAGTTAGTTTTTCATACCAGGCTCGCGGTGCTTGTTTGAGGCCATACAAGGACTTCACAAGTTTGCATACTTTATGTTCATGTCCTTTCACAGCAAATCCTTCAGGCTGGGACATAAAAACATTCTCTTTTAGATCTCCATTCAGGAAAGCAGTTTTTACATCCATTTGATGGACTTTCCAACCGTTCTGGGCTGCTAGTGCAAAGAGTGTCTGGATGGTGGCCCATTTCGCTGTGGGGGCAAAAGTCTCCTCATAATCGACCCTTTCTTTCTGTGCAAAACCTTTTGCCACAAGCCTAGCTTTGTGCTTGTCAAGTGAGCCATCAGCTTTGTACTTGTTCTTGTAGACCCACTTGCAGCCAATTGGTTTGGTTCCAAATGGAGGATCAACCAGCTTCCAAGTGCAGTTCTTTATGAGGGCATCATACTCCTTTTGCATCGCTTCTTTCCATTCATCATGAGAAGCAGCTTCTTTAAAGGAAGTTGGTTCAAAATCTGTAGACAAGTTCAATTCACAATCATAAGAAACATCCATATCAACAGGTGAATTAGAGTCATCTACATCACCTCCATTTTGTCGGTTTGAATTTCTGGTTCCTGTTTTTCCAATTTCATCAGGATGAACACTTTCAAGTGTCTTCGTCAGCCACTTTGGGGGACCTTTCTGAGATGGTCCAGGCTGCTCTGTTGATTGAGTTGGGATTGAATCAAGATTGAGTCTCCCAATTCTATCGATTACATCACTTAAAGCATCATCCGTTGTTGGAATTTCATGCGGGGGAGAGTGTTCTTCAGAAGAAGATTCCACATGTTGATCTAGTATAGGAATCCCCCCTTCAAGATGTGGAATCTGATTATCAAATTCTTGAAATGATTTTGTTTTTGCGAATCTATCCAAGCGATCAAGTTGCCGCTCAACAACATTGTCAGATTTGGATGATTCAAGAAAAATTACATCTCTAGATACAACAAACTTTTTATTTACTTCATTATAGAGGCGGTATGCTTTGGAGGTGTTTGAATACCCCAGGAAGATACACTTACGACTTCTAGCACCAAGTTTGTTTCTATGTACCTTTGGTATCAAAGCATAACAGGGGGAACCAAAGACCCTGAGATGTTTTACCAAAGGAACATGTCCATACCACAATTCATAAGGAGTCTTGTTTCTTATAGCATTAGATGGACATCTATTCTTTATATATGCAGCACATAGAACAACATCAGCCCAAAACATTATCTTTACATTTTTGAAGAAAAGCATGGATCATATCATATTCAAGATTGTTCTAACTTCTATTCATTCTTTCAGCTACACCATTCTGTTGGGGATTGTAAGGCACAGTTGTTTGATGTTTGATCCCATGTTGGCGAAGATAGTTTTCAAATTCATTTGATGTATATTCTTTTCCATTATAAGTGCGAATAAACCCAATATGAGATTGTGCATCATTTTCAATCCATTTATGAAAATTCTTGAATGTTTGGAAAGCATCAGATTTGTTCTTCAATAAATAAACCCAACACATTCTGGTGTAGTCATCAATAAATGTCATGATATATTTATTTCCATTTGCAGAAGGAACAAGCATTGGACCACATAAATCTGAATGAATAAGTTCAAGCTTCCTATGTGCTCTTGAATGTGAATCATGAAAAGACTGTTTTCTATGCTTTCCTAGAATGCAAGCATCACATTGCTTAAGTTTTCTAGGAATTGTAGGCAAACCAACAACACCATTTTTCTTCAATAAGCGGAGACTGTCATAGTTTAAATGTCCAAATCTAGCATGCCATAATAAACTTGATGGAAGTGTACCTTCTTCATGATGAGAAATATATGAGAAATTTTGTGCATGAGTAGAGGTTCCTTGCAGTTTGAGAAGCCTTTCTTCTTCTATTCTCCTCATGACAAGTGAGTGGTCAGATGCTTTTCTTACCTCAAGCTTGCCATCAAACATATGAATGGAGTGACCTTGCTGGCGGATGTGGACCAAGGACAAGAAGTTTCTTTTGAGCTGTGGTAGATATAGAACATGATCCAGAAGAAAGTCTGGAAGACCAGGCAGTTTAAGCCTGATTGTGCCAAGCCCTGATGGCTTGATTTTTGACTGATCTGCAAAGTATACTGCTCCATCAACATTGTCAGTGAAATCTTCAAAAAAATATTTTCTATGAGTCATGTGACAGGTTGCTCCTGAATCAAGCAACCAATCATTTTTCCAAGAGGCAAGTGAAGCATTAAACAAATCTTCATTTACTCCAATGTTACATTGTGCCTCAATATAGTGAGCGGATTCAGGTGCTTTACCTTTGTCTGTATCATCAGTTTTACCTTTCTGTTGGTTTCTTTTCTGCTCAATTTTGTCCCATGGTAGCTTGCATGTAGAGGCATCATGTGATCCATTTCTTTTGCAGCGAATGCAATGCAGATCTGCCTTTTCTCCTTGAGAATGTCTGCCCCCCCTGCCTCTGAAATATCTTCCTCTTCCTCTTCCTCTTGTAGAATCTTGAGCAGGATGCTTTTCTTTATGAGCAAGGCACACAGTCTCTTCAGAAGATTCAGGGGCTGTCTTCTTTCCGAAAGCTTTCTCTCTTTCAACAAACTTTTTCACAAGAGAGTCAAAGGTTATATCTTTAAGATTTCCATTTGCTTGCAATGACCCAAGATAATTGGAGTAAGTAGGATAAAGTGCCTTGAGAAAAGCAATAAGAGGGATATCCAGCGCAACCTTAGTGGATTTGATATCATGCATTATAGACTTTACTTCAGATGCAAGAGCAAGAGGATCATTATTTTGCAGTTCAAGAGTGAAGAGTTTAATCATGAGTTGGACAACTTCAAGTGCAGAATGTGAGTCATAGAGTTCTTTCAGCTTTTGTAGGGCTTCAAAGGCAGTTGAATATGACGAAATATGGCGACTCACCTCTTCATTTACAGATGCTGCGATTAATGCATAAGCCTTGCTGTTCTTGTTTTCCCAAATGATGAGCTCTTTGTCTGAGGTAGGCTGTACTGGGTCATTATCTCCTTCGACACACACTCCTTTCCACAACTCATTGAAGATGAGGGTGTGTTTTATCATCCGGGACCATTCAGGATAGTTCTCCTTGCCAGTGAGAACTATTCCCACCATGGATATGATTGAATGCATTCTGTAAAAAAAAACTTCTGCTGATAGAAAAAATACTTCAAATAACATGCGGTCCAGCAGCGCCCTCCATGCATCTAAGTCAATTCTGCGCCACAAATCTTTAAACAGGTTACCTGCGTCGTCGATTTCTGGCTGAATTTCTTAGACAAAAACTTGTTCCAAAGCATTCCACTTAACAACGCACAGATTTATCAACGGGCCACCGGAGCAGGACTTCAATCCATATTTCCACCATCTAGTTTGCAGAACGAATGAACAGCGGCAAGCTATAAAAAGGATTTGTTGTAGATTGAATAGCGACAACAAGGGCAAATGCAAATCGAGGGGCAACGCAATGTTCAATTGCAGATTTTCACAAAAGGGGCAGCGCAATATGCAGCGCTTTGACACCAGAGAGCAATCAACGCATTCAAAAATGTATTGAATACCAGCGTTCAGGTGAACAGGCAGCGTTCAGGCTACGTGGAGCAAGCTAGCATACCAGCGTTCAGGTGAACAGGCAGCGTTCAGGCATAAAAACGCATATGACAGACAGGATTTGAATGTAACTGATAGACAACGTTCAGAGAATATGAAACGTTTATGGAGTCTGAGTGTATTCAAATAAACAGGGCGCAGGAATCATAAATAGAATATGTCAGGGCAGCGCAGGTGTGGCAGACAGAACGCAGGTATGGCAGACAGAATTATATGGAGAGCAGAGGAGCAGCTCAGGAGTTAAAAAGAGATAAAGGCTAAACAGGGAGCTGGCTCTGATACCATGTCAGGCCAGGAGTAACTCCATTTTGGCAAAAAACTAATTCGTGTTATTCCATCAAGCATGTTATTGTTATATACAAAAGGATGTGACTGTTCAGTTCATCTTATGATCACTGTCCACATTCCTATTTTAATTATTTACATGAATTCACCCAATCGCAGAGGATTAGGTGTCAACAATGCTGATCTAACATCTCAAGGGCCAAGGCTGCTTGGTATTTGACATTATCGTCAACCTTGCCGCAAAGACCTATATCATGGCCAAGTATTTGTGCAAGGTGGAACTTGAATCTATAAATGCCTCCACTACATTCCTTTTTGCAAAATTTACAAAGGAGCTTGGATTTTCCGGGAATCTTGTCATAATAAGCCCAAGCAAAGTCCATCTCTCTCGGCATTGTTGTTGCTTTGAACTTGTGTTTAATTTGTGGCTTCTGTTAAGATTTGGAGTTGTGGCTTCTATTGAATTTGTGGCTCCTGTGAAAGACAACAAAAAATCAAATTTAAAAATGATCCAAAAATTTAAAATATGCTAGAAATCTAAAAACTTAAATGAAGACAGATGTCAGTAAACATATAGAAATGTTGCCTTTCAATAAAACCAGAAAACATGCAGAACCCTGGTTTTATTTAATGGAGCACAACATAGCTCTAAAAATTGGCAGAAAAACACACCAAGAAAGTGCCATGTCATGCTGAAAGGCCAAAGTGCAATACTGCCTTTTAAGTTTCGCTGGTTGAGAACAGTCATAACAGCGGCGCAGATGACATGCGAAGCAGACCAAAAAATGGCACATTAACTGCTTGAAAATTCCTTAAGAAGTGCGTCTCCTTGAGTCCTTACCAAGCAAACATACTCAACAGTCAACGCCCTATCTTATGCGAAAGAGATCCAAAAACTGTGCTCTCCATCACACGAACAGTAACAGTAGCACCCTCCTCTAAGGTTGACTTATCTCTCATTAAATCTCGAAAAAGGTGCTTGGAAATTGGAATAAGTAATTTTCAAGCTTGTTTATTGATCATGCAAAAATTAAAATAACAGAAAGTCTTCACAGGTGAATTTGACTTAGCCTGAGGTGTGAGCAACCTCCATAATGATAATACATAACTTCAATGGTAGAGAAGAAAGTTGAGATCCATGATGATATGGTATCTGACTTGAGGATCAATGGCGATGGCTTGAATTTTAGTGGCACTATAGAAGAGGATAACTCAGTTCTTAAAAGTTTCTGGATGGAAATGGATCAGGCTTTCTATATAGTATAGAGATGGAAATAATCTCAGTCTTAGCCCAGAGAAGACTAGTATTCACTGCAAGCCTATTTTAACAGATAATGTGGAGTACAGAGAGATAGGTTTAGTAGAGAATAACATTAAAGAAAGGCTTCAATGCCCTTTTGCACACATAGCAAATGAAATTGATAAACCCTCAGTTCCTATCTTGGCCAGATGTCCAACGATAGAAAGGAAAGCTCAAGTCCATGGTGATTTGATATCTGATCTCAGGATCAATGAGGATTGCCTGAACTTTATTGGCATATTAGAAGAGGAAAACTCAGTCCTCAAGAATCTTTGGGAACAAATGGAGCATACTTCAGATGGGGATGAGAATAATTCTGATCTTAGTCCAGAGAGGAGTAATATTTGTTGTGGGCCTGTTTTTAACTTTTTATTACATATGTTGGTCCTCCATGTGCTTATCCCAAGAACGTAGCTTAGGGAGTATCAGTAAGCTACCTCATTAGATGTGGATTTGAAATAGATTTGATATGCTTCATATCATAGTTGGAAAACAATGCAATTTGTTTCTCAAACTAAATAAATAAGGATAAATAAATATCAGAGTTGGAAAACAGCTTGATCCCTGTAGGATGTTGCACCTTAGTACTACTGTCAGATACATATATGGCAGGCATGGCATCTCTACGATATGGCATGGCATCTCTGCGATATGGTTATGTCTGTCATCTCTCTGCGTTATAGTTGGTCATAGTTGTAAACTTGTATGGATTCCGATTAACTCTGCGTTATATATCAGGCAGATACATATATGGCAGGCATGCCGCATAACTGTTATATATATGGCATTGCCGCATTAGCATCTGTTCTTCTCTGCTGTATCGCGATTCGCATCACATGATCACACTGCACAGTATCACGATTCATCATTATATATATATTATATATAGAGAGGGGTTACCTCAAGGCTCACGCAGGTATATGATATCTCAACAATGCGGTGTCGAATGCAGCTCCGAGGCTCTGCGGCGGTGTCAACTGTGCGGTGTCTGGAGGCTGGACGCGGGACGATGAATTATGAAACAACTCGATAAAGTGATAAACGCGACAATCCGAAACCCAAAACCCGATAAACCTAAACCTAAAAATTTTGGCGGGACTCGGAAAGAAAACGTAGAGTCGAAATAATCGCCATACTCGCGAGTCAAACTCGGTCAACGCGATTTGACTCGGGAAGATTCGGTTCGGATCGTTTCGTGGTCGAGCAGAGTGGGAATCGCGATTAATCGCCTGTTTCACTGCTCAAAAGGTGCTTTATGACTTCATGTTTATAAAGTCACTTTTGACTTTATTTTTCTTAAAGTCACTTTATGTTTATATAAAGTCACTTTATCACTTTCTTTCTCTTAAAATCACTTTATGACTTATAAACTCACTTTAAATTTATTTCCCATAAAGTTAAGGGTGTCACATTAGGGCACTCTTTCCTAGGATAGACATCAAGCCTTAGGAATACTTGCCCTTGGTATTCCTTTTCTAATCTACTGGTCTTAATTTCCATAAGATGAATATCAAACTCAGGATGTTGTAACATACTTCTATTCAAGTGTAGTGAATCAACGAGGACGCATTTCTCCAAAAAAGAATTGTCCTGATCTTTGCTACTTGTTCATATCCAACCCTATTCACCAAATGCAAATAAAAATATTCGCTCTAGGTACCCTGCTAGAAGAAGGGGTAGTAGGTCAATTAGGCGATTTCCACATGCGTCGACACTTAAACCTATGTGGATGTACTTTCTTGAGCTACTAACATTAATGCTCCCTCTTAGTGAGTAAGGTACTTGAAGAGCCACCTGGAATTTGCTGCCCCTTCGGTCTTGGCACAATGTCCCATACATCATCCATGGCTTTCCTCCAAATCTCATCATCCACTGCCTCTTTGATGATGCTACTCATTAGTGCCAAGTAGTTAAAAAAACTTCTTTAGAGGCTTGCTCTCCTTGAATGCGCTCCTAGGAACGTCCACAGGCCCCTGACCATCCTTCAATGTCTGCTCAAACTCTCAAACCACCTCGGCCTCTTGACAAAACTGGAAGGATCTACTGACTCCTCTTCACCTGAAGATTGACTCCCTGAACTGGAATCCTTTGCATGCTACTCTATCTTTAGAGCCTTTTGCTCTTTGTCGTCTGTCATTGCTTGTGGCAACTCATGGGACTTCCTAGAGGCCAAGTTCTCCTTGAACTTAAAATCCTTGCTCGCAACTATCTTTCTTTACGTTGGTATGAAGATTTCGTAAGCTTTTGAAGTCTCGTTGTACCAAACAAATATGCATTTTTGTCCTAAAGGCTCCAACTTCATCCTCTTGTCCATAGGAATATGGATCTGAATTGGACAACCAAAGATCCTCAAGTGTCCAGTCTCTGGTTTCACCCTTGTGAATGCCTCCTTACGATTTTTGTCTCCCAATATTTTGTGAGAACTCCTATTTTGCTCACATATTGTAGTGTTACACACCTTTGTCGAAAGAAGCATAGGCAAATTCTGGTCATGTATCATTGCCTTGGTAGAATTGATGATGGACTAGTTCTTGTTGTGTGCAACCCCATTCTACTGAGGGTTGTATGAGACTGTCATCTCCCTCTTGACCCTTGCCTCCTTACAGAAATTCTTATAGTCATTGGACATGTATACTCCCCCATTATCTGATCTCAAGACCTTGATCTTTTCCCCTGTCTAGTTCTCCACCTGAGCCTTGGTCTTCATGAAAAATATCTTAGGTTTTCCCAATTTTATCTTGATGCCAATGTTTGCAACATTGTGACTGTAACCCATATGGACATGGTGACTGTTCAATGTTCGCGACTCTAATTGGTAGCTCAACCGATCTATCTTGTGCGGGCCTGTGGAATCCTGGCGGCAACTCTTTTCTTTTTCGCTTGCAAAATCCCTGTTTTCTATGGTTGGCCCTATGGCATTCACATTCGGTAGTGACTGTTTGTTACCTTGCATGGCTCGACCCAACGACAAAGTCTCCCTACGCTGCAACCCACAATTGTCTCCACTCAGTTGCAAAGTCTCCCCACGTTGCTTGCTAACAACGAATGCAATTTCCTTTTGCTGGCAGCTAACATTCCTGTCGGCCACTCATGGCCCTGTTACCCTACCAAAGTCGGTGACCCTATAGGAGAACTTATCTCCTTTTCTTCACATCCAGCCAACCAACCATGCAACACCTGACAACCACTACTAGTTGATGACGTGCCATTTTATCTTTGACACTTGCATCAGTCATATATATTCTTACCCATCCGGCACGAAGGTGGCCTTCCGATCAAAAGGTACTTATTTATTTTGCAAACGCGTGCTTATGCTTGTTTGTATCTGGGCATTTGATATGGATTATGGGGTGACTTGGAAGAAGGAAGTGTTTTGATTGTGATCTTGTTCCCTCACCTTAAATGGGGTGTTAACCTTTGATCCTAGTTTAGTGGGACCTCCGCTGATGACCCAATGGGTATAGGAGGGGCACTACTTGGGAAGCCTTGATTGAGATAGCGTGTTCCATCTATCCTATTTAATGCTCACCTCTTTCCATCTTACTTTACATGCTTATATTCCACCTCCATTCTTCGAGTTCAACTAACCATTGGTTCTCTGGGATTTGACACCCATACATTAACATACCTAGGTAGGGCCCGAAACTTTGTCCTGAGAGTTTGATGTAGCTAAAAGAAAAGGAACAAGCATATTGTGGCCACAAAATAGAATAAAAGAATATCAAAATGCAAAAGATGGCTGGGACATACATATTAGCACGTGGGCAAAAACCTAGCGTGAGCTCTACCTCAATCATTATGGCCATCACCTAGTTCCTAAGCACATGTTGCTCCTATACATCATAAAAAGGAACCCTTGCATGTCCCAACTCCGATGGGCAATAAGATGCCTCATCATTAAGGAGTAATACAACTACTATTACATCATTCAAATCAAGCCCTAACCCTTTGAGCTACGATTTCTCCCTCTTCACATCTATACACCTAGGATGTGGATCCCCATCCTGCTGGTCCCTTTGACCATGGCACTTGGCCATGAAGTATTCTCCCCTTTGTACCATCATTATTCACTAACACCAATCAATTGAAGGGTGGATTGAGGAAATGTTATTTCCCCTTAGGGGTTGGAAACACCTAATAGGGTTGTCCTTTAGCCACTCCTACCTAGGGAGGAAACACCATTGCAAGTTCAAGGTCCTGATTTTTGGAAGGGAAGCATTTTTTGAAGTATTGAATAGCCTTTTACATTCAATCTTGGTTCACGTAGATGAAAAAATGATTTTTGTCCCTGATGATTGGTGGCTTTCACTAGACTTTATGTTGTGATTGTCAGGTGTTTCAACAGTGCATGACCTGGGCATCTTACCCATAGGTACCCATGCCATAAAGAAGTATATTGGCACCCACAGGTGAAGCATTGAGAGCCTTGGGTCTCCGAGTAGTAGTAGCACATCACACTTACCCTTGGGCACCCACTGCACCCACGACGCTCTGCCACTTTGCACTACATTTGACGATTCTTCAACCATGTGAAAATTTTAACTACTGAAACCCTATTGCAACAATTGGAATTATTTCTTTTGATTGTTAATTAAATTGGCAGTTTATTGCTACAATGGAATAAACACACTGCAGTCTTCACAAAAATATTGCGGAAAATAATAGCACTGGAAAATGAGAAATATGCTAGCACACATACATGAAAATTGACACACTTATTTTTGGACATAAGTCCCTGGAAAAACCCTTGCAACAGCTGGGGGTTTTAATTATTCAACAGCAGTGAAATAATCTGAGTACAATCTGGATGCCGAAAACTGGCAACCTTGTAGAGGAAATACTGGCAAAAATTATCTGAGGGAAATTACCCTCACTTCCGAGCAAACTTGGCACTTGACTGCCACTGAAAATCTAGCCGTCCAACTGGGCCTACGCAGGCTCTGCATCACTCTGGTACTGCCTGTCACACGTGTTGCCTGAATCGACTGCCAATATAGCTGTCCTGCCTGTTGCTATTAGGAAAACACTTCTCCTGCCCTTTCGATACTCTGACTCTTGGAATTGAAAACGTCTTCTCCTCCAACAAAATCGAACTTCCCTTTTGAGGCTTCTGCACTGCCTCTGCGCAACCTCCTGCAGAAAATCACAGCCTCTTTGCAAAGTACTCACCGGATCTGGAAAATCTTCCTTTGGCTTCACTGCCCCTGCCCCTATCTGTCTCTACTTCCCTTCTATGGCTCAAACTCTTCTGGCAATTGCTGCTGCTCTTTGGAGAATCGAACTCTCCAAGGAAATCGAGCTCAGGTGTTTGTTCTCCATCTACCCATCAACTTCTTCTTATAATCTTCTGTTGGGACTCCAATGGCCAAGATTAAAACTTAATCAAGGACTAAGATCATATCTGGGTTGAT
This sequence comes from Pinus tabuliformis, assembly GCA_031772625.1. NCBI lineage: Eukaryota > Viridiplantae > Streptophyta > Pinopsida > Pinales > Pinaceae > Pinus > Pinus tabuliformis. Next base: position 819,816,323 of record CM062814.1, read on the forward strand.
CCGTGTGAGTTTCTAGATGATTCGCACCTTATTTCAATTAATTATGATTAATTAACCCCTTTTTCTAAGTTTAGACTTAAGAAATATTTAAAAATAGGCTAATAATCTAATTGAGACACTTCTAGGTGGAATTTCTAGAAACGATTTCTTGGTTATTGAAAACTCCTGTGTTTTAGCCTCTCCACAAAGTTTCGATACTAAAACACCTCTGATGCTACAAAAACTAACATGGATCCCAGCTATGTGCAATTTCAAATATTGATCTTTAGTGGTCTGATACCATGTTAATTTCCTAACCCCAACAACCTGGCCAATTACTACCTAGCAAAATCCTTGTAGTAATATTAAATTATTATGCAAATCTATTGAGTAAAAGTCACAATTGGGATCTTAACATGTAAACAAAATAATCAGCCGAAGCAAATTAAATCACACACCAATCTCACATATGCACACACAGATTTCTTCCTTTCAAATCAATTTTTCATTCAAATAACTTCAGAACTTACAAGGCCTCCCTTCTTACAAGGCCTCCCTTCTTGGGGTAATGGCCTTCTAAGGAAAATACATACAACAAGAATCTAGAAATAATCCAGCTGATCGAACCCTTGACAAATCTTGCTTGCTGATCTGGATCCTTCCTTGCTGCCCCTTGCACTCTTCCTTAAACCCTGACCACTTAAATGGAAGTCCTTTTCCACCCAATCACTGATATCTCACTCTCACTGTCTTGTGCTCAAGATGTTTTTTCTCCCTTAGCCTAGCCTTCCTTTTATAAGTTTGAGTTATTGATAAAATCCATAACTCTAATCTTCAGAGTGATTGACTGTCAGGGTTAGATCTCAACATCCCTTGAGGTCAACGGTTGAGACTCATCTAATTCCCTAATGCAAATAACCTTTCCATTTCATTGGATCAACTCACTTTTTTCTTTTAAAAGCCAGTTACCTATTATTAAAGTAATTGCTAAGGCTAAGGTTAAGGGTCAACTAGGCAACTTCCATATTCCTCAACACTTAAGGCCTGTGTGGAAGCACCTGCCTGAGCTATTAACATCAACAGTCTGCTGTGGGAAGTGGAGTTTGAGTTTCTAAACCATGATAGTGTCCTTTACATGCTTTGATGTACACACTAAACTTTATCACTAATCTACTCTTCTGTACTTAATCACAAAATTCCCATTGGAATATCCATAGGAACTAACTATTCTTGAATCAAAACTACTTTTTGCACCCTATTTGATGAAAGTAGACAATTTGAAGATTACATAAATCAAAATGATGATATGTGCCTTTATATCATTCCCATGCCATGCTTCGTTGTTTGGGGATCTCCTTACATAAGCCTATAAGCGTTAACAAGATTTACTGATTAGAATTACAAAAGGACTTTGGAGGACCCTATTCTGATGAGAGTAGACAAGTTATCCTTGTGGAGGCCACCTCTTATAATTATACTTAAGCAGCATTGTGAACTTTTCAGAAAGCCATAGGGTTAATGTCTGAACCATTTTGGATAAGCATTGTATATGAGTCTTTGTCAAAGCAACATAAGATGAGGTTTATGCCATGGACCATCTGGAATGTTGCCTAAAGTCAGGAGGTAGTTTTACGTAGGATTCACTAATACTGCTCACATTGTAGATGGCATTTCTGTTTGTTATGTCAGAACAGATTTATGTGATTCAACAATAATTAGAATCCCATTTCCTAATTGAATTGTTGAATTGTGTTGGGTGGTAGGAATTTGGCATAATCCCATTTCCTACTTTTCATTTAGATTCTAGAAAATTCATTGATATTCTCCACAACAGTTTTTAAACAAACACCAGGAGATTTGATTACTTGAATCTACTCCATGTATATGCGTCAAAATTTGGGCTTTAAGACAAACTATCCAGTATTAACCCAGTGAAAAGTCTGTACTTAAACCATATTTACTAGCCAGCTTGCTGTCAGATTTGCTCTGCTTATGGATACTAGAGATACTTGTACAATATTTCTTGACAACAAATAAACCAATCAATTAATGACCAATTGCATTGGTTCCAAAGGTATTGGCATCAGTTACACTTTATTTATTGCAGAAAATATGGTGGAACTGTACACATGAAACAGCTGCATCGTTTGTTTAGCTTCTTTTGCCAATGCCTCAATGTTTGCATGTTTAGTTTCAAACTTTCTTTTCATGGTCTTGACTACAAGCTTTGAGCCACATTGGATTGATGGGTTCCTAACACCCCATGAATCATACTATTTTTTTTTAAATATCCCTTTTGTGTTTTTGGCTTGTTTGTTGGTCCCACACACAGGGTATGCACAGGGTACACATGGAAGTCCTTTCCCTAAGAGGTATGTGTGGGTTTCTGAGACGTGAGATTAAGGGGGTGGGTATGTACCCCCTGTGTCCCAACCCCGTGTCTGTTGTGTGCCTGCCCATTTCAGCTATGGCTGGGAAGTACCCAGGATGTACCCCATGTCCCCAAAGCACTGTCCCCATCTAGAGTGTCTACCTGAGTTGTGGACATGGGTACCTGTGTAACACCAATTCTTTTTTGAAGCCGTAGTAAAATATTCTTTTTAATAAACTGTAAGAGTATAATGATCCTGTTTTGATTTGCCTGAGAACTATTGAGTTGCAGCTAGTGACTTGCAATCATGTAGTAATATTGGAGACCACAAAAGGGAATTCCGGCTAAATGATAATCCAGAGAGAGCTTTCTCTCTTCCACCTCATAAAGGGCAACCAAGTCCTTTTTATTAAATTATTTCTTATCATATTAAGTAAAAGTTCTCTTTTCATTTGAGTATGATACTGTGCTCCATATTATTGTGGTTATCTACTTTAATTCATATTCTTATCCCCAAATAATTATAATTATAAACCAGGATAGTAACTATTATCTTGACTATTAATTCGTTTACCTGATTCATATTGTGGTTGCAGGTCATGGCCAGTAAGACAAAAATTTACATTGTACTTGAGTTTATATCTGGAGGCGAGCTCTTTGACAAAATAGTAAGCAGTGTTTCAGATATGATTTGATTGTAAATGATTTATACAGACCTGGCACCATGCAATTGCTCGTTTCAGTTTTTTGTTTTCTATGAAATATTTCGTATTTTTATATTACATATTTTCCAAGTTTAGTATTTCTTATTTATGCAAATGGTTCTTCTACGTTCATTTTAAACTTTCAGGTTAACCATGGAAGGTTGAAGGAAGATGAAGCAAGGAGATACTTCCAGCAGCTTATTAATGCTGTTGATTACTGCCATAGTAGGGGTGTCTACCATAGGGACTTGAAGGTACAAGGAAATCTTGGGCTATCTAGTCATGAGTAACTGCTTGTTGGGATCATGTTGATGCATTTTTTTGTTTCCTTTTTATGAAGTTGTGGTGATGAGTTACCTTTTCAAATATTGTAAGCAATGCGTATTAATGTTTCTCTTTTACAGCCAGAAAATTTGCTTCTGGATACATATGGAAATCTTAAAGTATCAGATTTTGGCCTAAGTGCACTGTCTCAACAAGTCAGGGTAAGCATGCTGGGAAGAATTTCCTACTGAATTCATTAGAAGGGGATTATGGAATCCTACAGAATTTATTCTGTAGAATGGATTCCTATAAAATTATTCAGTAGAATGGATTCCTATAAAATTATTCAGTAGAATAAATTTTTGGCTTTTTTGTCATGAAATTTTTTATGGACTATTGGACAATGTTCAGAACAGCACTAGTAGCTGGATTGTATAATTATTGTATGTTCTAGTGAACAACCATATCCATAGAAATGCCCCCACTCTCTGCATATTATTCACTTTTAAAACCGACTGTGATGCCCTCCCTTGATTCATGGCCAATTCTTCTGTCTTCCATGCAACCAAACAAAGACCATTGAGATTGTTTTGTGTGCTGTAGGATGACGGTTTGCTTCACACTACTTGTGGAACACCCAATTATGTTGCTCCTGAGGTACAATAACCATTCTTTTTGTTATCATTTATCACTAACTGAATGTTGCAGTTGACCACAATTTTGTAAAAGGCATGTTTTCTTCGTGTTGGACTACAAAGTTATTCATTTGGGATTCCATCTGCTATGCTTTTCAGGTCATCAATGATAAAGGTTACGACGGGGCAACTGCAGACTTGTGGTCATGTGGTGTCATCCTATTTGTTTTAATGGCAGGTTACTTGCCTTTTGATGATCCAAACCTTATGACATTGTATAAAAAGGTGAGTGGTTTCCACCAATTCGAACTTTCTGTGCATATATTTGTTTGCAATCGTGTACTGTTTAACACTAGTGACTAAACTTTTTTTCTAGTGACTTGCAGATATATAAAGCAGATTTTACGTGCCCTTCATGGTTTTCTTCTAGTGCAAAGAAATTAATTACAAGGATTTTGGACCCAAACCCTAAGACTGTAGGTGAAAATCTCTATATGTTTTACAAGCAGCATGCACGACTGCTTGTGAAACTGTTAGCATTTTGTTGAATTTTCTGCATGATCTGTTGCATTTTCCAGCATAATATAATGATATGGTAAATTGTTTCATAAGGTTTGTTTTATGATCAGGTACTGCTCAGTAGCATGTACTGGCTGCTGTTATGGAGCATTTGGATCAGTGTTGCAGACATTTTTTACAGTAAAGTTCAATGGCACTTCTAATACTTGTTATTATGTATCAATGGCAGCGAATTACAATACCTGAGATTTTAGACAATGAATGGTTCAAGAAAGGTTATAAGCCACCCAAGTTTAATGAAGAAGAAGATGTAAATCTGGATGATGTTGATGCTGTTTTCAATGATTCAGAAGTAAGCAAATTTGACCGATTTAAAGAGAAATTACATGATTTTATTGTTGTGTATTCTTCTGCAGTGAGTTATTATGTGGAATTTTCTTTTCCTTAAGGGAGATTCTTATCAGCAAATTATGGTGTGTTTATGCCAGGAACATCTTGTTACAGAAAAAAAGGAAACAAAACCAGAGGTGATGAATGCATTTGAACTTATCTCCATGTCCCAGGGTCTCAATCTTGGCAATCTCTTTGAAATGGACATGGTAAGTGCCGAATAAAGGTTTAACAGAGGACAAAACATAGACACGTGAAGTTTGAAACCCATATTTTATCTAAGCACTAACAGGGATTGATGGCTTTGATACTTGTGCTAAAGGTTGGACGCATTAGAGTTTAACAGCTAGGAAAATATTCTATTGCGGATAGATATTTCTCAATCTCTGTTTCTAACCTTACCCTTTTACCAAAGTTTACCTGCATATTGAAGAAAATATATTTCAATATAATTCCCTTCTAGCTTGGAATTCTTCTTTAGTTATCACATCACCATTTATCAAGAGTAAAATACAGATAGAAATATGGTGTTGGCAACATAAGTTTTAATGCAAAATACTATATTGCTTATAGACATTTCTCAATCTCTCTTTCTAACCTTACCCTTTTACTGAAGTTTACCTGCATATTGAAGCATATATATTTCAATATAATTCCCTTTTAGCTTGGAATTCTTCTTTAGTTATCATATCACCACCTATCAAGAGTTAAATGCTGATTCAAATATGGTGCTGGCAACATGAGTTTTAATGCAAAATCTTCGGAGACATGTCTGAAGAAGGAGAAAGAATTGAAGAATTTATATTAATGTCCATTAGTGGCCAAAATCTGTCCATGGGATTAGGAAGAAAAATGTTTGACAACAACAGTAAAGAGTGCCTAAAGCATCTTCAAAACAGTCTAAAACCCAGGTTAAAGCCTAAAGGGTAAAAAAGGAAACAGTATACAATAAGATGAAAAGGGGGTGAACCTGAAAAAGGAGGCAGCCAAAATAATTAACCTGAAAAGGGAGGGCTGGCAAACTCTAAATAGTGAAGTAGATAGTATGATGAAAGGAAGCACCTGTAGAAATTTTCACTGTAGATTAACTTGATTATGCAATATAACTAAAGCAAAATACTTAATCTACTTTTACAATCAAACTTGCGGAAGCTGAATCAATTTGAGCAAGATCAAGCAGAACACATATAACAGAGAAGAAGAATCAATACACATGAAACACAGAAGAATATTCTGAGGAAAGTCTTAGCTAAAAACCCCGCTATCTGTATTATCATACAAGGTGGTAATACATCAAGATTACACAAAGCTTTAGCTCCTACAGCTAACCAACTCTCAGTACAATCCTCCTGGATGCTCACAGGCAAGGCTTCTCACAAACCTTTTCCTCTGCCCTCCAAGCCTCCTATTTCCTTGCACTGTTTCCTCTTGGTGATCCCACTGTTACCAAGTGTAACACTGATCACTCACACTGATCTCACACCTTGTAAAACTGCGCAATCCTCAAGGAACCTTGTTCCTTCTGCATGGATGAGTTTCTTTTATAGGAAAATTCCTCCAACTGATAGTACAATGTCCCTGTCTTTAGTCTCAACTGGGTCTTTGTCTGAACTGACATGCATGAGTTATTTATAAGAGAATTCTCAGGTATCTGGAGTACATTAGTTGCATGCATGCATGCATTAACTGACTGAACTCACAATTAGTTCCTCAAACTGTTTGGAACTAATTTAACTGGACTTAACTCAGTTAACTGAGCTAACTAATTACAACTCAAATACAACTCATCCTTATCTCCTTAATTAAGGGATAATCTCCTTAATTTAAGGGATCACTGTTGCATGACTTCACAAAGACTTCTAGCTTGAATTTCTCCAACTAATTAACTCAAGATGAATTAATTAATTATTTTTCAAGCAGTTGGTGAGACTAAATTCGAATTTTAATTCACAATTCTAATTCAAGTACAAATCAAAATTGGAAGATTCTGAATGCTATTTTTAGCATTTCTTGTTGCTATTCTCAACAACACCCCCACAGTGATGCTGCACCAGTAAGGGTCCTTCAGAACAATGTTGATAATATTGGCAATATTCAAAAATATCGCGATATTTTCAGCAAAACGATATATCGCCGAGAAAATATCGCGATATTTTGAAAATATCAGCTATGTTTAAAAATTTGAAAAAATTGATCTTTTATGCTTGCTGATATTTGCCGATATTTTTTCTGATATTTTCGCCGATATTGCCGATAAGATGTTTTCTGGACCCTCGCCGATATTTTGCCGATACCGATATTTTCAACACTGCTTCAGAAAGTAGCTAGGACTAGGGATGCTGAGGAGTAGCACCCTAGGATCAGAAGAGGACTCATCATCCCTGCCGACCATCACAAACATGCCAATGCTGAGGCTGACAATATCCTCTGGAGGGTAGCCTAAAAGGATTGGGCTATGCTACCCGATGGGGGAGAAGTTAGGAACCTTTTTGTTCCTCTTATAACATCCAAGTTTAATGAATCTGCTAGGGAGGGGGAGAAAACTGGTGATGAGCATCTGTTGCCATGAGCCACGCTGAGAACGAGGAAGGGTAGCAGTTTCTCTACACTGGGTGTGGGGATGGTAAGAAGAGATGGCCCCATGATCTCTTGTGTTGGGAGGCATCGATTAACCGTGTCTTTGACACCAATATCAGCCAGATGCTTAATGCATCAGGTGGTTGAGAGGGCCTGAAAAGAGGTAATCAACCTAGTAGATCTTGAATTCCATGTGATTCTCTCTGTATAAAAGTAGCTGTCTCCCAATATACAGGGCTAGGCATATATGGTGTGGGTAACAGAAGAAGGTAGCAAGGGACCTACTAAAGTCTCTGTCTAAATGGTGAAATCTTCCTGGATCTAGTAATAGATGGAGTATCAGAAAGTGAAGTGCTCCATGCAAATCCTGTCTTATGGATTCAGGGGATCTGTGTCAACTCACAACTGGCAGGAGTTCACTTTCAGCTCAGCGAGAAGAATCGAAGGCCATGTGACCAAGGGGAATCTGAAGGAAATTTTGTTCTCAAGTTCATCTCTGATAATCTGATGGCTGATGATTTTTCATCTTGCTATTATAGCACATAACATAATATAATATAATATAATTCCCAAAGCTGTAAAGTTAGCAGGATTTTCCATTTACCAATTTTTTGAAATAGGTAAAATCTGGTGCAGTCATTTCTTACCCCAGTTGCAACCAAGATTATTATACCAGTAAAATTTTCATATGATATCCATGATGTTCCCTCTCTCATGAGATAAGAGGGAGAGAAGCAGAAAGGGCTTTGGATGCCTTTTACTGTGGCTGTTGTGTACATAATGATTTTGTCAGAGCACTTCTTGTTGTATCTACGAGCCTGAATAAACTGTAAATTGCAGAGGACTAATGCCACAAATATAACAATGAAGCACTCAGACAAGATAAACATTTACGTGGTAAAACCTTGACAATGTGTCAAGGAAACATCCATGGGGCAAAATACTGGTATTATATTGATCAAGAAATGAGATTACAGTCAGGCTTACAACGATTTTTCTTCTCGGGACTATAGATCTATATTTAACTTGGTACTGTTACAAATGTTACATGAATTGCCATGTTACCTGTTGGACACATAATCCTTGGGATTTTTGTCTTTGTAAATAAATTGTAATTATAAGGAAAAAAATGAGAATGCGAAAGATCATCGGACCTCTTGGAAGATGAAACCAAGAGTCACTGCATTATATTAAATATGGTTTCACATTAATAGAATTTCATCCAGTTTTGGAGTTATCTCTGAGACGGTATCAGAGCAAGGTAATAACCATCTGCTTCATCATTCTCTACCCTCCTTCAGGAATTTTCTGCTTGGATGTAGATGACTAGCAATGTTAACAGTCACGTTTGTTTCTCTGCATGCCCAAGATTCCTTGCAGAGGTTGACAGTCATGCTCATTTCTTGTTCACTCTCCCTGAGCCCTAGGGTTCAGCAGTCTGCATTTCTTCCCTAGAGGAAAATGCTGCCCCTGCAGCCTATCTAGGTCATTTCTTCTGGCCTTGAGCTTGACCTTGCTTCTGGCCCGTCGGCGTTGTGACTTAGCTTCTGGTGTGCCAAAAGATTGCTCCTTCAGCTCTGTTTCTTATACACTTATTGCTCCTTCTACTCTGTTTCTTTTGCTCCATCCATGGCTACTCTGAGTGTTATGATGAAGCAAGAATACGATTAGAGGAAGCAGCCCCTGAGATAGCCTGCTTGAGTACACCAACTGATTCAACGCTTGCTTGCTTTACAGCCATCCATAAATACAATGTCTCTTCCTTCAGGAGAAACCTGAAGCTGATTCAAGGCTTGCTTTACAGCCATCCATAAATACAATACCTTTTCCTTCAGGAGAAACCTGCAGAACTTGCCAGAGAGTGTTGAAATTGCAAGCTGCTCCCTGGAGTTCATGAACTTTAGGTAACTTCATTTGAATGAATGAAGCTCACATCTGTTCTGTGCCGCAGTGTTTAAGTAATTCCTATCTTCATTCAGCCGACATTGTTGTCAGCTTGTTCTCATTCTTTGCAATTAAAGCATTAGTGTACAGTGGCACAAATCTACCTCGATTGAAAGGGTGATTACAAAGATAGAAGGGCACTGACTAGAGGTTATTGGTTAAAGGGTGGCATGTAGCTCTGAATTATATATAGAATTTTAACGATTATGAATAGTGATATTTAAAAGAAAGTAGGCATTTCCTATAAATATGGGTTCATTTTCAGTGCATTCATGTAGACTTTGTATCATGGAATGGAAGTGCCACTGGCAGTAGGTTTAATAATGTCTTATAATTTATAGAACAGAAGCACCCCGGGTTTGATGTGGCAGAGTGTTTCTAGGAATATTGAGAATTGTTTCTGAAGTCCTAGAGGTATGTGTTTTGCAGATTCTTATTAGCTGCTTAGGTGAATTAAATCTAGGAGTATTTTGCAGTAATTTTGCTTGTGAAGATGCATTCCGTCATTTCCATTATCAATGCAGTGCTGATTGGCACGGACAACTACAAAGAATGGTCTAGAAAGATCAAACACATTCATTTTCAACGATTTGTGGGATGGCATCTACGAAGTTGGGAACTTGGGATTGCTGCAACACCCACTAAGGAGAAAACTAAACAGCTTGGGGTGCTCCACACTTATATTGGGCATGTCATGTTGTCTTGGGTGTGCCAAGGGACTTGCCCAAGTGTGGACCAACGGATGGGGCACAAGGAGGATCAAGCGCACTTCATTGGTTGAATGATGAGTTTGGTTGTGGCATGGGTGTTTGGATGGGCACACAGTCAGTTAAATGAGATGAGAGGATTTTGGAGATGGCGTGCACAACCACTGCGACACATCCATCACATGATGGTTGGACATGAGTCGCAGGTTCCATGACATGGGCCTAGCATGTTGGTTAGGTACAAATCATCGCATGACATCATCACTAAAAGATCACGGGTCGACTAGACGAGCGGGCGCGCACAACACTGGTGACACACAAAATGATGTGGGTTGGCTTGGTGGGCAAGAATGCACGATGGATAGTCGGCTCAACACTTGGAACATGCATGTGCATTTCGGCAAGACGTCAACTTGGTTACCCCACATGAAATTTGGGGTTTCCTACCTAAGCACACAATGTAGACATGCCAGACTGAGTTTAGGTGGAAGGATGCGACCATTGAGTGGAAAGGGGAGTGTGCCTATATATACACCATATGAATTGAATGGAAGAAAGAAGGGTGCACAAGCACAAGACCAAGAGGCAAGTGCACAATCAAACAAGAGCACTCAAGAAGTCACATGAGTTGAGTGAACTGAAGGGGTGTTGGGATGCATGACTTGGTTGCGTGGTGAGACAAGGGAGAGAGTGCATGGTTTGGTGGATCGGGTGGATTATCTTACGGTTGTTGTATGGTGTGCACTGCCTGAGTTGGGTGAACTGGGTGTGTGTTGCGCAAGGGACTTTGTGTAATTTTACGTATGGTACAATTGTGCCAAGGGGATGGTTGTAATGGGTGATTCTCTTGTAACAGTTATTGCACCGTCTTTGTAATATCTCGTAATTGTTTATGGGGGTTAGGCTAATTTGAGCCACCCACTTACAAAATACCACTTGTGTTCATATACGTGTTGCGCAATTTGTATGAGATTGGATTGAACATTGGTTAAGTGTAAATTGATGTAACAAGACTTAACTAAATGAACAAAAGAAGTGTAGGCATAGTCCAATCTAAGTACGAATGTGTTGGTCATGCCATTGGTTAGAAAATTGTTGGTGCCACACATCCTAGAGGTCAATGGAGCGCTTGTATTCGTGCCAATCCTATGAGTTCGTGACAACAATGGACCTAAGAAGCCTAGATTAGACAAGGAGCTAGCCATATGGAAAAATAAAGACAATAAATCTCGCGCCTTGATTATTGCATCATTAAGTGAAAAGGTGATCTGTTATATTGTTTCCATTACAAATTCTTATGGTGCTCTAAAGAAGTTGAAATATTTGTATGATTCACACTCAGAGCTAGAGCTTCTGCAACTACTGGTAAAACTCTTCAATCTAGATTCGGAGGATGATGACTCTATGGCCTTGGCTTCTGAGATCGAAGCTATCATGCATGATGTAGATGCTACTGGAGTAAATATAGACCTTCCTCTTCCAACCTTCATTAAGACCCTCTATCCTACACTCTCATTATCTTGAATCCCTGCAAGCTAGTGACCAGTTGAAGTTTATTACATTTGACTCTTTGATGGAGAAGGTTGCAAAACATGAGAGCCTTTGGGAAGAGGTAGACAACAACTCAACTCCTTGAGGAAACCATATACCATGTTCAAAAAGGGAAGAATTAGTTAAATGATTCTTCTAGAGGACAAAGCAGTAAAAGAAATCAATAAAAGAGGACATAGAAGAATGAACTTCAGATGCAAGGTTGGTAGACATAACCATGGTGAGAGACCCGATCTTCACTGTGTCTGATGTGGCATAAATGGATATGATGCATGAACATGTAGAATCCCCTGGGAGAAAATCAAATACAAACAAGAGTAGAAAAAATGACAGAGGTAAAATATCAGATACAATGAAAAGCACCTAAATTTGCTTGTTACAAAGTCACCCATTATAATATTGGAGTAACTAAAGTTTTGTTTCATTCTTTATTCGCTTCTTGAAGAGGTGCTAGGTTGCTTGACATAGGTGCAATATGTCACATGAACCTTCAGAGTGGCTTCTTTGAGGATTTCAATGACAATGCAGATGGCATGGTGTATTTTGCAGATAAAGCAAGTCTCAAACTCCTAGGACTTGGCGCCCTCAAGCTTAAACTTCTTGGATTCCCTAATTTTCTTTTGCATGATGTACTCTATATTCTAGAACTATGAAGAAATTTCTTGTCCTTTGTGCACATTCGTCAGCAAGTCTACACCATTCACATCTTTGATGGCAAAGTAGAAATAAGGAAGGTTTTCGACAACATGGTTGCCATGACTGGAGTGGAGGAGGAAAGACTATTGGAGTTGAAAATGACATCTGCTCAGGGACAAAATTTTGCATACCTCTCTCATTGCAATGAAGGTACATTGCCATCGAGTACTCTATGGCATGCTAGATTTGGACATATTAACTATGACAACCTTCGTTTATGAAAGGGAATGATGTTTCTGATTTGCCTACCATTCCTAGGAAATTGAAGCAATGCGATGCTTATATTCTTGGAAAGCACAACAAACAACCCTTTCATGATTCCACTTTAAGAGCATGTAGAAAACTTGAACTAATACGTTTTGATTTGTGTGGCCTTATGCCTTTCCATCTGCTATTACAATAAATATATGATGACTTTTATTGATGATTACTCCAGGATGTGTTGGGTGTACTTGTTGAAAAATAAATCTCATGAAACTTTTGAAATTTCATGTGTGGATTCAAAATGAAGCACAATCACGTATTGGCTCTCTTCGTACTGATAATAGAAGAAAATATACATCTAATGATTTTGAAAACTATATCTGCCAACATGGGATTCAACATGAAACCATCTCTACATACAATCCTTAGCAAAATGGTGTAGTTGAAAGAATGTACGAGACTATCTTGAATATGGTCTGCTCCATGATGTTTTTCAAAAATGTAAAGTTGATGTTCCGGGTTGATGTAGTTGTATGTGTAGTATATGTGAAAAACAAGTTTCCATCTCATGCTCTTAAGATAACTACCTACGAAATGTGGTATGGCTGCATTCATTTGGCAAGGCATCTCAGGGTCTTTGGTTCCACCTACTATGCTTTGATTCCTAAGGAGAAAAGAAATAATATTGAATCAAGGAGTCAGAAGTGCATCTTCTTGGGGTATTCAAATACAACCAAGGCATATTGTCTTTACGATGAGGTAGAAAAGGAGTTTATTCTTTCCAGAGATGTAATTTTTCTTGAATCTTTCAAGATTGACAATATTGTTGAGCAACAACTTGATTGTTTGGATAGATTCACTTATGTAAAGACATATCATGAATTTTATAATGAGATTCCACATCTTGAAATGGGGATCGCTTTCTTGGTTCAATCTATGGAATCTCCTTTTGAAGCATCATCTCCCCCTCATGAAGTTCTGACCACTTCATTAGATCAAGAAGATCCTTTGAAGGAAGTGATCGAGAGGATTGGAACATTGAATCTTTATTCAACACCATCTCAATTAATGGAGCGAACTGGACCATCTCAAAAAGGTCCACCAAAGTGGGTCATCAGAACACTTGAAAATGTTCATCCTGATGAGGTTGGAAAAACAAGAGCCAGAGTTTCCAACAAACAAGAGGGAGGTGATGTAGTTAATTCCAATTAAGGTGGTGTAGATGATTTGAATATTTCATATTGTTAGATACCTAATCCTCAAGGATTGGGTGAGAAATTTGTCAATATGTAGATTAAGGAAAATTGAAGAGTTAGAATAGGAACAAACCTTGGAATATGAATCCCAAAGGTCACACCTCCTCATGTTATATAGTTATGTTTACATTAATGCAAAAACACATTGGGAGTCATTCCTTGGTTTGACATGGTATAAGAGCCCAGGGAGCCATTTGAAGCATTTTCTGCCCATTGTTTGTCACTTTGCTGCTTCTCTCTCTCTTCACTGCGATCTTTGCCCTTGCAGAAAGGCATCCCTCTGCAAGCCTGCCATTGCTACAATGATGTTCCCCTTCTGTCTCCCTTGTCGAACTTTCAATCTTGTCGAATTTGTATTGGAGTTGGATTTGAACCACCTTACCCTCTCTTGTCAAATTTTCCCTCTTCTACATCAGTCCTACTTCATTGTAAACAATTTCCATCACCTTACTCCAGTGACTCTTCATGCTCTGCGCTGGTTCACTCCGACGACTCTTTATGCTCCGCGTTGCTTCACTCCAGTGACTCTTCGTGCTTCGCGTTGGTTCACTCCAGTGACTCTTTGTGCTTCGCGTTGGTTTGGATGACTGCAAGGATACAAATGCCTAAAGAATGAGAGAGGGGTTTTGGCATTGTAGTGTTACATTTCCTCTCCAATTCTTTTATGTGCTTTTTTATCGTAGATTGTTATCAACGAATGCCAAGGCCCAAAATCATCAAATTATAAGATTGTTATGTAAGTGAGTAGTAGTATATTTATTGTAGCTGCTAATAGAACAATTTTCGCTTAAGCAAATGCTGTGTGGTTTGGCATTGTGAAAGTGCTTGTGTGCTCTAGCATTCATGGTAGTTGCATTTTGCCATGATAATAACCTGCATAGCATAGGCAAAGGCGACTCTCCACTATGTAGGGTCATGCAAACGGAATCCCAGTTGTCCAAGCATTGGTTTCGTTATCCATCAAAAAAACAAGGTTGTTGAGCAGTTTGACGCTTGTCTTGGATCCATACATAAAAGGATTGATTTGTATACAAATTGATTAATTTATGGTCACAAAAGCCTGCCCCAAGCCCACACTTGAATAATAGGACGTCTCGTTGTGATTTTTTTGGGTGTTAGTGTTGGAAGACCTTCTGTTCAATTTTTCAAGTGTTTGGTTTTATGTCCTTGAATGTGGAATCAACTAATACTCATGGACTGCTGGTTGACAAACAACTTATATGTTTTTAACAACATCCGAGTATTAGGAAAAGGGTTTGTGTTCAATATATTTGGATTGAACTCAGCTCAAAATTTTGTTGAAAATGCATTCTCTCATCTCCATTGTTGGTGTAGTATTGACTGGCAAAGAGAACTACCAAGAATCATCCAGAAGTATTAGGTACACCCTCTCCACTATGTAAGGTCATGCAAACTAGATCCCAGTTGTCGAAGCATTGGTTTCGTTATTCATCACAACAACAAGGTTGTTGAGCAGTTCGACGCTTGTCTTGGATCCATACACAAAAGGATTTATTTGTATCCAAATTAATTAATTTATGGTTACAAAGGCTTGTCCCAAGCCCGCACTTGAATAATAGGAAGTCTTGTTGTGATTTTTTTGGGTATTGGTGTTGGAAGATCTTTTGTTCAATTTTCTAAGTGTTTGATTTATGTCCCTGAATGTGGAGTCAACTAATACTCATGGACTGCTGGTTGACAAACAACATATATGTTTTTAACAACATCTGAGTATTATGGAAAGGGTTTGTGTTCAATATATTTGGATTGACCTCAGTTCAAAACTTTGTTGAAAATGCATTTTCTCATCTCCATTGTTGGTGTAGTATTGACTGGCAAAGAGAACTACTAAGAATGGTCCAGAAAGATTAGGCACACCCTCATCTTTAATGACTTATGGAAAGGCATTTGTGAAAGAGAAGGTGACAATGCACTTGTCAAGCCCACATCAGATAAGGAGTTGGCCATTTGGGAGAACAAGGACAACAAGGCCTATGCCTTAATTGTTGCTTCTGTAAATGAAGGGTGAGTTGTCATATTATTCCAATTACAAATGCTTATGATGTGTTGAAGAAGTAAAAAGATTTATATGACTCACACTCATAATTGGAAGTAGTTCAGTTGATGAATACAGTTTTCAACTTGGAGTTAAAGGACGATGATCCCTTGGCCCTAGCCTTGGAGATTAGAGCCATCATGCATGATGTAGAAGTCACTGGAGTTAAAATGGACATTCCTCTCACATGCTTTGTCAAGGCCCTCTATCCTACATAATCTCACTATCTTGAATCCTTACAAGTTAGTGCCCATCTCAAGGAGATTACTTTTGACACTTTCGTGGAGAAGTTTACAGGACAAGAGAAGGCTTTTGGGAAGAGGAAGACAACTTCCTAGTCCCCTGGATAAGTAGTATGCCTTGCACAAAAGAGAAGAATCAACCACGAGAATCTCTTAAAGGAAGAGGGGGTAGAAGAGGATGTGGAAGAAAGAATCAAAGAGGTAGGGGGTAAACACCATCAAGGAGAAAGGTTTGATCATTACATGCAAAATCCCTTGGGAAGAACGCAAAGACAAAGGTAAAACACCAGATCCAACGAAAGTCAAAGCACCTAAATCTGCGCATTACATTGTTGCCCATTACAATATTGGAATAATTGAAGATTTGTTTCATACTTCATTCACTTCTTGGAAAGATGCATGGCTGCTTGATACAGGTGCAACTTGCCATATGACCTTGTGGAAAGACTTCTTTGAAGACCTCAGTGACAATGTAGATGGAGCAATTTACTTTGCAAACAAGTCAAGTCTCAAGCCATTTGGACTTGGCACCATCAGGCTTAAACTACTTGGATTGCCTAACTATCTTCTGCATGATGTACTCAATCTTCTAGAATTGTAGAGAAACTTGTTGTCCCTCGTTCACATTCGCCAACAAGGATACTCCATTCATATGTTCAATGGCAAAGTTGAGATAAGAAAAGCATCAGTCGATACGATTGTCATCACTGGAATAGAGGAAAGATTGTTGAAGCTGAAAGGAACGTTTGCTTGTGCATAGAACTCTGCATACAGTTCTTAGTACAATGAAGGTACATTGCCATTAGGGGTTCTATGGCTTGCAAGATATGGACATCCTAATTATGACAGTCTTCATTTGTTGAAAAGAATTGGTGTTTCTGGTTTGCCAACTATTCCAAGGAAACTGAAGCAATGTGATGCTTGTATCTTAGGAAAACATAGCAAACAACCATTTCATTATTATGCTTCTAGAGCACGTAGAAAGTTTGCACTGATTCATTCTGATTTGTCTCTGTGCCCGTTCCTTTTGCAAATTGAAATAAATATATGATGACTTTTATTGATGATTATGCTAGGATGTGTTGGGTATACTTGTTGAAAAGTAAATAAAAAACTTTTCAAACCTTTATAATTTTTCATTCATGGATTGAAAATGATGCAAAATCACATATTGGCTCTCTTCGTACTAATAATGGAAAATAATATACTAATAATGAATTTGAAAATTATATTCGCCAACATGGGATTCAACATAAAACTACCGTTCCTTACAATCCTCAACAAAATGGCGTAGTTGAAAGAATGAACATGACTATCTTAAATACAGTTCACTCAATTATATTCTTAAAAACTATAAAGCTAATGTTTTGGGCTGATGCAATTTTATGTGCAATATATATCAAAACATATGTCCATCTCATGTTCTAAAAAACAAGACTCCTTATGAAATGTGGTATGGTCACATTCCTTTGGTAAGGCATCTCAGGACTTTTGGTTACACTTGCTATGCCTTGATTGCAAACTTGGTGCAAGGAGTCGAAAGTGCATCGTCTTGAGGTATTCAAATACCACCAAAGCATATTGTCTCTACAATGAGGTAAATAACAAGTTTATATTGTTTAGAGATGTGATTTTTCTTGAATCTTCCAAGACTGACAATATTGTTGAGCGACAACTTGATTGTTTGGATAGATTCAGTCATGCAAAAACTTATCATAAATTTGATAATGAGATTCCACATCTTGAAGTGGGGATCCCTATCTTGGATCAATCTATGGAATCTCCTCCTGAAGCACTATCTCCCCCTCATGAAGATCCGACTACTCCTTCAAATTAGGAAGACTCTTTAAGTGATGTGATTAGGAGGTTTCGAAGGCTAAATTTTAATGTAGACCCATCGCAATCTGTATAACAACTTGAACCATCTCAGAAGCGTTCACCAAAATGGCTAACCAAAACAGTTGAAAGTGTTCACCTTGATGAGGTCGGAAAGACAGGAACTAGAAGTTCCACCAGAGAAAATGGAGGGGATGTAGATGATTTTGACTTTGTTGATGATATCGATGTTTCATATGATTGTGATTTGAATTTGTCTACTAATTTTGAACCAACTTCCTTTAAAGGAGTTTCTTCTCATAATGAATGGAAAGAAGCAATGCAGGGGGAGTATGAGGCTCTCATAAAGAATGGAACATGGAAGTTGGTGGACTCTCCATTTGGAACCAATCCAATTGGCTGCAAGTGGGTCTACAAGAATAAGTATACATTAGCTAGCTCACTTGAAAAGCACAAACCAAGGCTCGTGGCAAAAGGATTTGCATAGAAATAAGGTGTCGATTATGAAGAGGCCTTTGCCCCCAAAAGAAAATGGGCCACCATCCAGACTCTCTTTGCCTTAGCAACTTAGAATGGATGGAAAGTCCATCAGATGGATGTGAATATTGCTTTCTTGAATGGAGATTTGAAATAAAATGTCTTCATGTCTCAACTAGAAGGATTTGTTGTGAAGGGACAAGAACAAAATGTATGCAAACTTATCAAATCCTTATATGGCCTAAAACAAGCATTGCAAGCCTGGCATGAAAAGTTGATTAAGCAGCTTTTAAAATTAAATTTCAAACACTTTAATCTTGATGATGCAACTTTATTTGTCAAGAAAGTTGGAAAAATTGTTGTCTATCTTGTAGTATATGTAGATGATTTGTTGATAATAGGGAACAATGAAAACTATATTGCATCCATAAAGAAAGAGTTGAAGAAAGGATTTGATATGACATATTTGGGACGCCTTCACTACTACTACTTGGGCATAAAGTGACCCAACATCCAAGTTATATATTCCTCTATCAAAAGAAGTACAATGGAGAATTGTTGAACAAGTTTGGCATAGCTGAATGCAATCGTTTGTCTACTCCAATGGAACAAAATTTGAAGCTCACATCTAAAGAAGGAAATGAATTTGAGGATGCAACGTATAAATAACTTGTGAGAAGTCTTGTCTACCTCACCACTACTTGACCAGGCATTTCGTTTGTTGTTGGAATCCTTTCCAAGTTTATGCAAAAGCATTGTGAAGGACATTGCTTTGTTGCAAAAAGAGTTCTAAAAGACCTGAAAGGAACTCAAGAATTTGGACTCAAATATTCATAGGTGGACGACTTCAGCTTGATTGGATATTCTGATTCATTTGGACTCAAATATTCATAGGTGGATGACTTCAGCTTGATTGGATATTCTGATTCAGACTTTAATGGAGGTAAGGAGAATGTAGTGTCTACTTCAGGCTATGTTATGAGTCTTGGATCAGGAGTTCTCTCTTGGAGGTCACACAAATAGTCAATTCTAGTAGATTCCACTACGAATGCAGAGTACATGGCAACTGTAGAAGCAACCAAGAAGATTGTGTGGCTCAGGAAAATTCTTGAAGACTTGCAAGAGAAACAAATGAACTCTACTCCCCTTTTGATCGACAATACTTCTGCAATTAAGTTGGCCAAGAATCCCAAATTCCATGATCGAACTAAGCATATCAACACAAAGTATCATTTGATTCAACATCATGTAGAGGCCAAGACTATTCATCTAAGACATTGTTCCACAAATGAGCAAATTGTAGACATCTTCATCAAAGCACTTGGAAGAGAAAAGTTTGAAAGATTCAAAATGATGCTTGGACTCACAAACACCCCTTTAGATTGGGGGGGGGGGGATGTTAGACACCTAATCCTCAAGGATTGCGTGAGAAATTTGTAAATATGTAAATTAAGGAAAATTGAAGAGTTAAAATAGAAAGATACCTTGGAATATGAATCCCAAAGGTCACACCTCCTCATGTTATATAATCATGTTTACATCAATTTTATCGGAACCAACAAACCAAAAAGCCCTTTGAATTGGGAATCGGTCGGAACCATATTGGAACCAGTAAAAAGACTGGACCAAAAAACCAATCAAACAAAAAAACACAAAATATTTAAATTTTAAAGAAAAACATATATATATTCATGTGCATCCAAATCATTTATGAACAAATAAGCAAAAGTTCTCATTTATATAGCATGTAAGGGTGCACATGACCAAAATAACATCGAGTGCAATCTGTCTCTGAACTGAAAATACATCAACAAATAGGTTCTAGATGTCCTGTAGCATCCCAAATAAATCATGCTACAACAAATGCCTACCTATCATCAAAATTATTCCCTATATTTGGATTTTTGTCATCAATATCACCCTCTAAGCATTAAAATAAGATAGAAAAACGTAGCATGTTGAGTCAAGATTTTGTTTGAGTGACGGGTACATTTTTAGCATGGTCGTGATAGAGGAGTTAGACAACCAATGCCACTAACATCAAGGTACATAGAGGGTTTGGTTCTCTACGAAATTGGTTTGGTGTAAATTTTATGTAAATTGTGTTTCAAACATCTTTGATCAACTTATACGAAACATGCTAGTTCGATGAAAAAAGGCCAGTTCGGCATTGAACCAGCCATTTCCATCTCTGAACCTCGAACTGAACCTGTTTGGTCCCCAAAGTGGTCATATTGGCAGGTTCCACTGGTTCTAATAACACTGGTTTACATTAATGCAAAAACACATTGAGAGTCATTCCTTGGCCTAACACATATGATTATGAATTGAATTTATCTACTAATTTTTATCCAACTTCCTTTTAAGAAGTAGCTACTCATGATGAATGCAAAGAATCAATGAAGAAGGAATATGATTCTCTCATCAAGATTGGGACATGGAAGTTGGTGGACCCTCCATTTGGAACCAACTAATTGGCTGCAAGTGGTCTCCAAGAACCAAGTACAAATCAGATAGCTTACTGGACGAGCACAAAGCAATGCTTGTGGAAAACGGATTTGCACATGAATGTTTTGATTACGAGGACATTTTTTCTCTCACAACAAAATGGGCCACCACTTGAACTCTCTTTGCCGTGATAACACATAATGGATGGAAATTCCATAAAATGGATGCGAAGTTTGATTACAAGGACATTTTTTCTCGCACAACAAAATGGGCCACCACTTGAACTCTCTTTGCCTTGATAACACAGAATGGATGGAAAGTCCATAAAATGGATGTGAAGTTTGCTTTCTTGAATGGAGTCCTGAAAGAGAATGTCTTCATATCTCAACTAGAAGGTTTTATTGTGAAGAGACAAGAATAGAAATTATGTAAACTCATCAAATCACTATATGGTCTGAAGCAGGGACAACAAGCTTGGTATGAAAAACTAACAGAGCATCTTCTAAAATTGAATTTCAAACATTTTAATCTTGACAATGCAATCCCGCTTGTCAAGAAAGTTGGCAAAACTGTTGTATATCGTTGTAGTGTTTGTAGATGATAGGGAACAATGACAACTATATTGCATCGAAGAAAAAGTTGAAGAAGGGCTTTGAGATGATAGATTTGGGACATCTTCACTACTAGGGCATTGAAGTGACTGAACATCCAAATACATATTCATCTCCCAAAAGTAGTACATTGGAGAATTGCTGAATAGACTTGGCATGCCTGTATGTAATTCTTTTTCTACTCCAATGGAACAAAATTTGAAGCTCACATCAAAAGAAGGAAATGAATATGAAGATGCAACCAAACATGTGGGAAGTTTTATCTACCTCACAACTACTACATTGGATATTTCATTTGTTGTTGGGATTCTTTCTAGGCTTATGCAAAAGCCTTGTGAAGGACATTGGTTTGATGCAAAAAACATTTTGAAATACTTGAATGGAATTCAAGATTTTGGACTCAAGCATTCTAAGATGGATGCCTTGATTGGATATTTTGATTCAGACTTTGATGGGGATTGTTTTGCAACAAACTCACAAAATAGAAGAAGAGATAGATCAACAACTTCAAAATAAACCTCTTCGAGTGGACAACCTCTTTTACATTACACAAATGAACAATTCTTGGATGATACAAATGACAAGACCTCCTTTCTATATATAGGAGTCTAAGGGGTCCTAGTATAATTAGAGCCTACATAACAATAATATTGTAGGGGCACAACAATAACAATAGTGGGCTTCTATGGGGCACAATAATAACAACATGGGGACTACATGGGCACAACAATACAATAAGGGGGTTGCACTAATAATAATAAGGGGATACACTAGCAGTATAGGAACCTAACATGCCCCTCTCCTCCATAAAAGTGTTGTCCTCAATGCTTGAGTAGTTCTGGATACTTCTGTATAAAATTATCATCCTCCCATGTGGAGTTTTCAGTGGGTAAGTTCTTCCACTTGATGAGATATTCTGAAATTGATCGATTTCGCCGTTGTCGGGTTCTTGATTCCATGACTTCTATGGGGCACAATAATAACAACATGGGGACTACATGGGCACAACAATACAATAAGGGGGTTGCACTAATAACAATAAGGGGGTACACTAGCAGTATAGGGACCTAACATGCCCCTCTCCTCCAAAAAGGTGTTGTCCTTAATGCTTGAGTAGTTCTGGATGCTTCTGTATAAAATTATCATCCTCCCATGTGGAGTCTTCAGCGGGTAAGTTCTTCCACTTGATGAGATACTCTGAAATTGATCGATTTCATAGCTATCGGGTTCTTGATTCTGTGACTGCTTCAAGTTCCAATATGATTTTTCCTTCCTCGTCAAGTTCCGATAATATTGTTTGAACTGGGAGCTTGTCACCTATAACCTTCTTTAAGCATGAAACATGGAGAACCGGGTGCATTTGGGAAGATGTAGGAAGCTCCAAGTTGCATGCCATAACATCAATATTTTGCAACACCTTGTAAGGACCATAGTATTTTGGTGATAATTTATTATCCTTCTTAGCTTGCTTGAGGGACATTTGTTTGTATGGTTGTAGCCATAAAAATACCCAGTCGACTACATCAAAATTTCTTTCGCTGTGATGTTGACTTGCCGCCTGTTGTTTCATTCGATTCTATGCCAAAGTGAGATTATCCTTTAAGAGTTGGAGAACTTGTTGCTGATGGTCGATGTGATCTTCCACTTCTTGAACCTTAGAATGATTGTACAAGACTTTGTTGAGATCTAGAGAAATAAATGATTTCACTGTTTGAATTTGTAGTGAACATATTACGCCCCCGTTGTTCTTTCTTTAGAAGCCTTGTCATGCCATTAGAGCTGATTATCTTTCCTGGTTTCCCTGCGATACCCCTTAATTCAACTTCCTTTCCTTACCAAAAAATTTCAAGAAAAGTTCTTGAAAATTGAAATCTATCGTCCCTAAAGATTGTAACCATTGGACTCCTAGTACAACATCAGCACCACCCATTGGAATGGAAAGCATTGGAATATTCAAGACATATTCTCCCATGGATAGCTTGATATTATGGCACTTTCTAGAGCAATTTATGGTTCCTCCATTTGCAACCATTACTTGACACTCTGGTGCTGGATATAGGAAGCAATTCAATTCTTTGGCTATCTTACAATGAATAAAATTATGGGTACTACTCGAATCAATCAACACTACTTTTTTCTTCTTGATATGTCCTTCTATCTTGAGAGTTTGAGGAGTGGTAATTCTTGTCAATGCATTACAAGATATGGTCAGATTCATTTCTTCTTTCTCTGAGGTTGATTCCTGGTGGATATCCTCTTCTTTTGACGTTTCTTGTTCCTTTTCTTCCTCCTCTTCCCCATCTATGTAAATTAATTTCTTCTCAGCACACTTATGACCTTTAGTGTATTTTTTATAACAATTGTAACAAAGCCCTTTTGCCCTTTTTTCTTCCAATTGTTGTGGTGTCAACCTTGTAGGTTGTGGAAGGCTAGGAGCAACAACACTTCTATCTTTATAGTTATCAATGGTAGGCTTCCTTGTTGCCATAATTTTGCTTTCAATTTTTCTTGCTAACTTGTATGCCTTCTCCAATGAATTAGGTTCCAAAGGTGAACGTCATGTTGGATGTTATCCTTTAAAGTCCCTATGAAGACATCAATTCTCTGCTTCTATGGAATATCATTTACCCTTATATTCAATTTTTGGAATTCCTCAATATGCTTTGCCATTCAACCCTTTTGTTTGATATTTATCAATTGGCTAAAGAAGGTGTTGCTCTTTGTATCCTCATAATGTGCTATCATTTCCTTTGTGAAAATTGACCAGGTGACGAGTGGTTTACGAGAACAAAGCCCTCTATACCATACAAAATGATTCGGTTGTAAATATAAAGATGCAATACATACCTTTTGTAACAGTTGTACATCATGTAGATCAAAATATTGCTCCAATATCCAAGTTACAGAATCCTTGCCATCAAACTTCCTCATATCTCTTTTTCTTGCTTTTAGGAGCTCAATCTTGAAACTAATTTCGGATCTCCAAGTTTTGAAATTGCGTACCGTGGTAGCCCTCTGAGTCCTTTTTCCAACCCCACAAGTCTGATCTATGCCCAATTTCCTACGATGACCTGATTATAGTTTGGTTCAATAGAGTGAAATTGGACGAAGTGCCATGTGTCATTGTTTCGACCTTCGGCCCTAAAAACGATACCCAACAAACTATAGTCCGTCCTCTTTCTGTTACTTATGAAATTTGAATATGATGCTCAGAGAGAAAGTTATGATGATTTTCCCAAGGTCCCCTGTTTGAGATGGAATTTGGGAGCCTGCAAAAACCCTAACCTCCTTGGATCATATCTACGAAAATATAGCGAACAAAGTTATGAAATTCGTACATGAGGTGCAACACGATTTAATTTCAACTTCCGAAGCTTCGTAAAAAAAAAGTTATAGCGAAAGTTCCATGAAGACCCGTTTGAGATGGAATTCTAAAGCCTGCAAAAACCCTAACTTGCTAAGCTCATATCTTTGAAATTATAGCGATCCAAGATTTGAAATTCAGACACGAGGTTCAGAAAGCTTTCGGCTCAAATGGGTTTTAATTTCATCTTTTGAAACTTTGTAGAAAAAAAGTTATAGCTAAAATGCCACGATGACCTGTTTGAAGCAATAGAACCCTAGAATCCAACGCTTTGATACCAAATGTTATGCAACCAACTCACAAAATAGAAAAATAGATAGATCAACTACTTTAAAATAAGCCTTTTTGAGGGGGCAACCTCCTTTACATTACACAAATGAACAATTCTTGGATGATGCAAATGACAAGACCTCCTTTCTATATATAGGAGTGTAAGGGGTCCCAATATAATCAGAGTCTAAATAACAATAATATTGTAGGGGCACAACATTAAAAATAATGGGCTTCTATGGGGCACAATAATAACAACATGGGGACTACATGGGCACATCAATACAATAAGGGGGTTGCACTAATAACAATAAGGGGGTACACTAGCAGTATAGGAACCTAACAGGGATAGTGAAATTGGAATGTCGACTTCAAACTTTCTCATGCATCTTGGATCAATAGTTGCCACCTGGAGGTCAGAAAAATAGTAAGTTCTAGTGGATTCCACAACATAGGGAGAATACGTGGTGGTTGCAGAAGCGACAAAATAAATTGTGTGGCTTAGTAAAATAGGAAAAATGATTGAGTTCTACTCCTCTTCTCATTGACAATACTCTGCAACCAAATTGGTCAAGAATCCTAGATTCCATGATCGAAGCAAGCATATAAACACAAAGTATCATGTAATTTGATATCATGTTGAGGCCAAAACTATTCATTTGAGACGTTCTTCCTCAAATGAACAAATTGTGGACATCTCACCAAAGTGCTCAGAAAAGAAAATTTTGAAAAGTTCAAAATGATGCTTGGACTCACAAAAATCACAAACAACTCTTCGACCTAAGATAGGAAATGTTTTTTTTTAAAAACCGGAAACGAGAATTTTTGGAGAATCGGTAACTTTGAAAGATCGACAACCACTACTACACCAGATACAACTATTTCATAAATGCCACAAATGGGCCAATTACAACATGTCTTCGGAGACTTAAACCCATGCAATTGAGGAAATGAAATGTTCACCAAACCACTCGATCTAAGATCCTCTAACCTTATGGGGAGTGTTTACATATAATACTATGGGATTTTTGTCATTGTTAGTAAATTGCAAATAGTAGGAGAAATAGGAGAGCACAAAAGATCAACTAACCTCTTGGAAGATGAAACCAAGGGTCACCACATTGTATTAAATATGGTTTCACATTAATAGAATTTCGTTCAAGTTGGAGTTATCTCTGACAATATAATTATACAAACTACCACTATAGTCACGATTCCGATAATCTCCACCTTCACAACAATTTATTTGATATCTTGTCCAAGCCCATTCAACATCTCTTCTCTAAACCAAGAGAAGCTAAACATCACTGTAGCTTCTATAATAGTATTGGTTTTGTAAACATGTTTGCATAATTTTCTTCATTATGGACTTTCTTAAGATCTACTCCACCTCTATCAATAACCTGTCTTACAAAATGACACTTAAAAGCAATATGCTTAGTCTTACTATGGTAAGCTAGATTGGTAGCTAAATGGATAACACTTTGACTATCACATAATTTAGTCACATAGTCGTGTATTCTTGCAAACTCACCTAAAAGACCCTTCAACCAAATTGCGTCCTTGCATGTATGTGAGACATTGATATATTCAGCCTTAGTAGTGGATAAAGCAATTGTTTCTTGAAGCTTTGACATCTAATTAATAGATCCTCTTGCTAGAGTAGAGATGTAACTTGAAGTAGATATCCTCTTGTCCAAATCACTTGCAAGATTTGAATTAACATAACCACAGACAAGATCACTACAATCGTTAAAGGTGATGCAATAATCATTTGCGCCTCTAGGATATCGGATCACCCATTTCACTGCTTTCCAATTTTCTGGATTTTCCATGTATCTACTGATAACACCAACTGCATGTGAAATATCTGGCCTAGTATATACCATCACATACATTACACTTTCCACTGCATTAGCATATGGTACATGAGACAATCCTTTTCTTCTTCAGTCTTAGGACATAAACTTGAAGAAAACTTAAAATGGGAAGCTAAAGGGATATTTACAAGTTTCACACTATTCATATTGAATTTCACTAGTATTTTCTCCACATCCTTCTATTGTGATAACCTGAAAATACCATTTTTTTCTCAATCTTTGTGTATATTTATGCCCAAATTGGTTTTGCTGCTCCTTGATGCTTCATGTCAAAAGTCCTAGCCAATTGAGCCTTTAACTTGTTGATCTCATCCATGTTTTTTCTTGCAACAAACATATTGTCAATGTATAACACCAAGATAGTGAATATACCATTCAAACTTTTGAAGTAAACATAATGACCATACTCACTTCTTGTATAATTTTGGCTCACCGTGAAATAATCAAACTTCTTGTACCATTGCTTGGAAGACTGCTTCAAGCCATACAATCACTTCTTCATCTTGCAAATAAATCTTCTTTTCTGATGTCGAACAATCCTTCTGGCTATTCCATGTATATTTTCTCATCCAAATCTAGATGTAAAAATGTTGAATTAACATTTCTAACTACTTTGACTCTAGATCAAATAAAGCAATTAGTGCTAATACAATACAAATAGAAACAAGCTTAACAATTGGTGAAAAGATCTCATGGAAATCAATACCTTGCATATGAGAATATTTGTTTGCTACCAATCTAGATTTATATCTTTCAACTGTATCGTCAACACACTTCTTCAGTTTGTAGGCCCACTTACACCCAATAACTTCTCTATCTTTTGGAAGTTCTACCAGGTCCTAGGTTTTGTTTTTCTTGAAGGTGTCCATTTTTTCTTTCATTGCCATGTACCATTTATCGTTATCGATATCATCTTTTGCTTCCTAATAACTTGAAGGTTCCCCATTGTTAGTAATCAAAGGAATAGATGAAACAAAATTGGTATACCTCATAGGAGGATTTTTGTCCCGTGTAGATCTTCTCGGTGGTGGTTGTGGAATTTCCACATTTTTCTTGAATATCTTCAACATCCATTGATTCTTTATCATCGAAAGCTTCTTCCCTTTTCCTAGTTTCTATAGATTGTTGAGACCCCGACTACATTTGTTGATTTAGTGGTGCTTGTTCCTATTTTAAATCAACTTTTAAAGTGTTTGATTTCATGAGGGGGGGATTCATCAAATACTACATCTCTGCAAATGATGATTTTGTGGGCAGTAAGATCCCACAATCTATTATCCATTAACTACATTATCATAACCAACAAAGACATACTTCTTTGATCTTGGGTCGAACTTAGTACATTGGTTTCTAGAAGTAAGAGCATAAACTTCACAAGCAAATTTTTTTAAATTTGAGTAATCACAAGGATGACTTGTCCATACCTCTTCAGGAATTTTACAATCCATTGCAACTTATGGTGATCAATTTACTAGATAGCAAGAAGCAGTGAAAACTTTTTCCCACAATTGTTGTTGCAAATTGACATTGTTGAGCATGCTCCTTGCTCTCTCTAAAAGAAGCCCCACGCAAGCATTATGCCATGCCATTTTATTGGGGAGTGTATACAATGGTTTTTTGCCTTTTGATCCTAGCTTCTTTGCTATATTTTCCAAATTCTAAATATGTGAACTCGCCTCCATTATTTATTCTTAAACATTTGTTTGTGTAGCCAATTCTCTATTCTACCATGATTCTAAATTGTTTAAATATATTAAACACATTAGGTTTTCTTTTTAAGGCATAGACCCACACCTTTGTAGAGAAGTTATCTATAAATGTTACAAAATATGCAGTCCTCCAAAAGAAACTGTAGGGGATGGCCCCCAAAGATTTGAATGGATATAATCTAGAACACCTTTACTAGTATGACTTCCTACTTTAAACTTCTGAAGTTCTGCCAACACCACTTTTCAAAATTACAATGTTTGCAGAAATTCAAATTCAAAGATTTTAATTTTGAAAGTAAATTACAGTTTATCTCATATGATCTACTCGTTGATGCCATAAATGAGTAGATTCATTTGCCTCCTCTGATACCACCATTGCTTTATTTATTTGAGTACTCCCTTCCAACTTGTAAATGTTTTTAGTCTTTGTAGTCTTCATAACCACCAAAGTGCCCTTGGACACCATCAGTGCTTCAACTTGATTTGGCCATTGGTAACCTCTAGAATCCAAAACTCCCTAGGAAATTAAATCCTTCTTTAGTTTAGGCACATGTCTAACTTCTGTTAATGTCCTTATATTACCATGTAGTGTCCATTAGGAGAATTTACCCTTAGGGTTACCAAAACACATGACAATATTGTACCCGTCTCAATATTCCTTCTATTTTGCAATTAGAGATAATATTGAATGCGCAAACCAAATAACAAGTTGTTTTCATTATCAATTCATGCAAATTTAGCCAATCCAACAATACATAATAGGACTACAAATCCACAGTTCTTCTAATATCATACCACGATTTAGACTCACAACAATGGTTGTTGCAATAGATTAACACTACTGTCCTATTTCTAATTTTTTGACCTTACAATCAACCTCAGTGACAGTTGCCTCTTTGCTGCCTTTGTCCAACCAACCAGTCTTTGTTTGCCGCAATTCATGCCACAGAGGTGTTTTGATGCTACAAACACACCTAAGAATTGCCCCGCTGCCACAGGCTTGCATAGAGGTAATTTGATGCCCAGATCAAACCCCAGTCTCCATACGTTGTCACAAAACTCGTTGGAGAAGGCTACAAAGATGCTGCCATTGCTCTTGAATCAGCCTATGTTGCCCAAACAAACCCTCTTTGCCCGGACCAAACCTTAGGAGGGTTTAGCAACTATAATAATCTCACTTGCTGCTCTCAACAGTACCCCGATTTGATCCTAAGTGAGCATCTACCATCAAATAATCCTTCTGAGGTGGCTGTTGCCACAATAGGATTTATCCATCTTATGGTTGTCACAGAGGGATGAATAATCTTCAGACTGAACCTCAAGAAACTATTTGACCGTACAACAACTATGCCGCCACGAGAATATGCCCTCTAGATGGGCTGCTACTCAAATATGGGCACAAAAACCCTCGCTGCCTCTCACAGAACCTCTGCCTAGCTTTGTTGCCTTAGAAAACGTCTGGATGATAATTCACTATCCAAACAGATGCCAAATACCCTTGCTTCCACATAAATTAGCCCTTCAGGAACCCTTTGATTGCCACAAATCGATGAATGATACCTAAAAAATTATGCTAAACAAAAATACGAGAAAGAATTGGCTAGGGTGAAATCTTTCACTACCGAAACCAATTAGAGATAAGGGGTCTTAAAACCCTCAAAGATGTTGAAGGAAATGTAACTAGGTTCGGTCTTCATAAATGTACTTTTGATATTTGTATTTATTCAAGAAAATAAATATTATTTTTATAATATATGTCACTGAGTTTCTTGCTCATTGAAATAGGTCTAACACTATTTAAAGTGCTATAGGTGAGTCAAATAGTCAAAAGAATAGGTTGAAGACCTTGAGAGCTTGTTACACGTTGTATGAATATGTATTAGGGTCATAAGAAGTCCTCCAAGCAAAGTCACAAGTCTTCTCCAAGCAATGGCACCATCAAAAGAAGTAATCCGAATCATGTCAAGCAAGTCGACCTCAAGTCTTCATGTCGGCCTAAAAGGAGACAAAATCCTATATAAGGAGCCATTTGACCTCCTCAAAAGTGTAGAAGATGATCTCTGAAATCTGCGAGGAAGAGGATAAGAAAAGGGTACGGAAAGACAAGGGAAGAGGCCTCCAAGCATAGTGAAAAAGAAGGAAGAAACACCTAAGATTTAAGGACTGTTCTAGGGCTAAAAGACAGTCACACGTGCGAAGAAGGAGAGGGCCTTTCTGCTGCCATAACAACTTTCTATCACAGACATACAAAATCCATTGTTTGGGAGTAGATCATAGGCCTAAAGAGCCTCCCACTCAAGCGAGAAAGAAAGGAAGGAGAGCGAAGTAAATAGGGCTGATCTGAAGCTTATAACAGCCACACGTGCGAGAAAAGGACAACCTGTGGTCATCACAACAACACTATCACAACTACATCTATCTCACTGTTTAGAGTTCAAGCTAGGCCTACAAAGGCTTATCTCTCAAGAGTGGAAGAAGGGTATGCAAGCGAAGAAGGGAAGACAAGTCTAACATAGTTTTGTGAGGAGAATCACTCACACGTGCGAAGAATTAGGGCTGCATTGCTGCTGCCCTAAGTCTGAAATAGTTGCCAGAAGAAGTGCCGAAGGGAGGAGGACAAAGCGCTGCAAGAGGAAGTGATCTTGAAAGGACTTGACTTGTGCTTGGAGGATCTTCTTGTCAGGGGTCTAGGGTTTGGCATTGATCAATAGAAGCTTCAATAAGAGAAATTCACTAAAGGGTTTTCCTCTCAAGAGAAGAGAGGTTTTGGCCTTGGCAGAGAGCCAACATCTTGTGTTCTTGTTTTTATGTTTTCATAGCAGTTTGATGAAGTACACACATATGCACTAATAAGTAGTAGAAGAAGAAGAACAAACTAATAAGGAAAAGTAAAAGTACTCCTCAAATTGTTATTAAGTAACGAAGAAACACACTACACTACTTTGCCTTAGATTCTTCAACAAAAGAGCCTCAACTCACAAATCATAAAGATGAACAATCCATGATGAGTAAAACAATTTTCCTATCCTTCTTATAGATTCCCTTTGAGGTCTTCCCTCCTAATTTTAATTTGAGAGGGTAACAAGTTTCCCTCCATTTTACCCCATATATGGTTTTTATCACAAGTTTTCCTACAATTACCCCAAATTATTGAATGTTACGTCAATAACATTAAATAGTGGGTTCCCCCTTTACAAATGACTATAGCCTACAGGGTTGGATAGACTAATTCGTCCTCCCTTGGGCAATTTAGTTAAATGAGAACATTAAATACCATCAAACATTTTTAATCTTAATACTTCCAAACCCAATAGTCTTACCAGAAACATTATTTCCCATAATAATGATACCACCATCAACAACTTAGTAAGAAAAAACCGAAGTCTATGTGGACACATGTGGATGTGAAGCACCAAAATCCAATAACCATTCTTCATAGTATTGTAGGACATTACAAATAGTTAAAACTTCATCAATCTTACTTGCAATTGATTCAACTAGATTTGCTTCCTTTTTGGTGTCTTCCTTGGATTCCTACCTCTTCCAACCATCATTTTTGAGGTGCCCAGATTTATTATAGTACCCACATTTGACTTTACCCTTCTTTCCTTTTGATTTTGATCTTGATGTACCTCTCATCTTCTCCCCTTTTTCTTTGGATTTACCCTTGGCCATCATTGCTTCTGGTGTGGAGGTTTGTATACTGGATTTCCTCCACACCTCCTCAAACAAATTGCTTCCACAACAGAATCATAGTTAAGAGTATCAATTGTACTAAAGCTAATAGAAGTGGCTAAGTGGTCCCAAGATTTAGGCAATGAACACAATAATGTAATTGCCGTATCTTCCTTATCGATTTTTACATCTATACTAGTTAACCGGCATATAAGAAAATAAAAATATATTTAAATGATTAACAATTTTGGTACCTTCTTTCATTCATAAACTAGATAGTTACCTCTTCAAGTAGATTCAATTTATAAAAGATTTCGTTATATAAAGGCTCTTCATTATGCTTCATAAGACTATTGTTGTTTCCTCTCCAATAATATAAAAAAGAACATTATCTGCTAGACATAGCCTAATGTTGCTAAGGGCTCTTGCATTCAAATATTCTCATTCCTCATCAATCATACTTGCAAGTTTCTTCCTCATTCCATTGAATGCCTTATGTTGTACTTGTTGTAACAATCAATCTCGCATCTTGAGCTTCCATAATTTGAAGTTATTCTTTCCATTGCATTCATTATCTTTGCCATTGATTCTCTACACACGGGCTCCCTCTGAAACTTTTTTGTTGTTGTTGTATAAATGTCAATTTGGAGAAATTTTGAAAAATTGTGTATATTCCTTCACCGCAAAACCAGACTTTTTGTGGCCTCCACTAGACATGGAATATATATATATATATATATATATATATATATATATATATATATATATATATATATATACACTGAAAATCACTCCATGGATTTAAAAAAAATATACGTTTGTACTACTTGGGTCATGCCCTAGTACGATTATTGCAGTGAGCCTATTGGTCGGACTCCTTCACGCGTCCTCTATGTGCCTAGGTTTTGTTAACTTATACACCAACATGATTAACCTCTCTTCCATAAAATTGACCATTGCTTGAACTCTACTACATGACGGTTGTTATGCACACAAATAATCTTTGTATACAATCAACCCCTTCTAATTGGGCACAAATGGACCTCAAGGCAGATTTAACAAAGCGTAAACTTGACGCTCCTCTGTAACTGTGGTGACGATAGCCAGGGTTAATGACGATGAGGGTTACAAATATGTAGCCTTAATAGCCTTCACCGCAAAACCAAACTTTTTGTGGCCTCCACTAGACATGGATATATATATATATATATATATATATATATCGAAAATCACTCCATGGATTTGAAACAATATACATTTGTACTACTTGGGTCATGCCCTAGCAGGATTATTGCAGTAAGCCTATTGGCCGGACTCCTTCACGCATCCTCTATGCGCCCAGTTTTCGTTAACTCATACACCAACATGATTAACCTCTCTTCCACAAAATTGACCATTGCTTGAACTCTACTACACAACGGTTGTTATGCACACGAATAATCTTTGTATATAATCAACCCCTTCACTAATTGGGCACGAATGGACCTTAAGGCAGATTTAATAAAGCGCAAACTTGACGCTCCTCTGTAATTACAGTGACGATAGCTAGGGTTAATGACTGCGAGGGTTACAAATCTGTAGCCTTGATAGGCTTCTCCTCCTCTACTACTGCTCCTTTGTGTTGGTTTGTAATAAATCCTCATCTTGGTACTCAATGGATGCAATTGACCCACTAGTTCGGTCTCTTCCTTCCAGTGCTGACAACTAGGGTTTTGTGGCCTTCTCAAATCACTGGACAAGGACTTCAAATCACTAGATCGAGACTTAAAACCTTTGTGGCCTCCCTCTTCCACAAATTTTCTTTTTCTTTGCAGGTTTGCAAACAAAGACTGACCCTTCTTTTGCATGAGATGGACATAACTTGGCCCCCCCCTTCACCTTGGATTTGATACCACTTGTTGTATTTATGAGCCTCAATAAATTGTAAGTTGCAGAAAAATAATGATGCAAATGACAATGAAGCACTTAGACAAGAGGAACATTTATGTGGTAAAACCCTGACAGTGTGTCAAGGAAACATCCATGGGGCAAGATATTGGTATTATATTGATCAAGAAACAAGATTACAATTGGGCTTATGGCTCTTTTTCTTCTTGCGAACTTGGTACCTGTTGCTGCAAAATATATCAGGCTTAGCCCAAAGGCTCACTAGGTTGATTCAAACCTCGGGGCAACAAGAGATTGACTACCACTGTCACCTCAACAACCTTTTAGCTATTTAGTGGTATTTATACCACAAGGGAGGTTAGAAGTTAAGGTTTGATAGATTGTCAATGATAGGACATGTACTGTCATATAATAGCTAGAAGAAATAGTCTTACAATGATTAGTCAACAAAGGAACAAGACTATCAATTATATATGCAAGGTTTAGGGTTTGCAATTGAGTTTTTATGGCTGAAACATGCATAAAACAACAATAATATGATGATGCCAGCCCTTGAAATAGGGTTTTAACATGCAATAAATTTTAGAATTTGTTTTTTAATGATTATTTAATGCAATTCCTATTCAGAGGGAAATAACACATGAAAAGAAATTACCTTTTTAGCAATATTTCAAAGAAACCCTAACCCTAGATATCTAGAATTTGAGAGAGAAGAGTGAAAATTAGTAAGAGTAGAAAGTTTGATCAACACCACCTAGATTGATGCCTTGATCTAACTGGGCAATGGAGTTACCTAGGGCAAATTCATTGAGGATGTCCTTGTTGAAGAGGGTGAGAGGGCTAAAGCCTTTTCTTACAAACCTTAGCTACTTACCTAATAGAGATTTTAAACTTAAGAGATGCACAACTCAGAGTTCTCTTAAAGGATTTGACGAAAACAATTTTGCTCGACATAGAGGACCAAGATTTATAGATAAATTTATCGATTTTAAACCATGGCACATTTAGAAACCCTAATTTACACAATATAGCATGCAAAATATAGAAGATGAGCAATAAAGTTACAAAATTTCCGCAAGAATCTCTTCAATCAATCTCGAGAACCAATTTCAAGCAAAAGTCCACCTCCAAGAGCAATTCGCACCATAGAACTACATTTTGTCCAAGTAGAAAAGAGGCAAAAGTTAATGTGCACTTCCAAAGAGAGAGAAGTGTGATGATGAATGATAATGAAAAATGAATAAGGATCCTCTCTATTTATATGAGGGTAACCAAGTTTCATTTCATTAATTTTACAAGCAAAACCCCCAAAAAGTTTACTTGAGTGTTCAACTATGTCAACGGTCACAAGACGAGCTTGAAATAGCTCTAAAACATAACAAAATGCCAAGAATAACCACACAAGTGGGAGGAAAGGAGTCTCCACCATGACATCATCCTTCAAAATAGACAATAAGACATCGAGGAACATGAGGCAAGGGTCCAAGAGTGATCCTCACTCCAGAAAGTCCAAAAGTGCATTTGTACATCTCCAAATGGTGTCTCCTCCACCATGATGTCATCCAAGAGGGCCCTACATCACCCTTTTCAAGCATGTGGGAGTGACGTGGCACCTTCAAGGGCAAGCATTAGCATCAAAGAGGGATGTGCTAGCCCTCCGAAACCATCTCAGTGATAACCATCCTCATTTGGTCTCCGGAACAAGGTATCTTCCATCAAACAGGGTCAAGGCCAGTCTAGGGGCGTCCTGGGTCCATTTGGGCACACTGTCAAATAGTCTAACGCCCAAGTTATTAGGAGTAATTTTTCTGCATCTGGAGGTTCATCAAGGGATGTAGCATCACGTGGAATCAACACAAGGCTTAATGCTTATCTCTAGAGAGCCAATGTTGGGGCCACAAAGTCATGTTTGCTTTCTGAAAGGGGCAACGAACCCACTAGAAGGAGCTGAAGAAGAATGAAACCATCCCTCATGGGATGTTTGTTGCATAAGTGACACCACTTGAAGAAAACCTCTCAATATCAAGTGAGATCAACTCCATTAGAGACATAAACTCAGTAAAGCATCATAGTGAACCACATCTAATGTCAAGGGCACCAGAATACTTCACAAGTTCACAAAAAACTCACCTTCAATTGTCTAAGTAGCTTAGGATCTGTAAACAAGTTACCTCACTTATGTTAGGGACCCACTAGAAGGTGTTGAAGAATAATCAAACCTTCCCTCATTGGATGTTTGTTGCATAAGTGACACCACTTGAAGAAAACCTCTCAAGATCAAGTGAGATCAACTCCATTAGAGACATAAAACTAGTGAAGCATTATAGTGAACCATATCTAATGTCAAGGGCACCAGAATACTTCACACAAAACTCAAACTAGATCAGGATATGTAAACAAGTTACCTCATTTATGTTAGGGATGATTAGGTCAACAACCCTATTAGGTGCTTCTAGCCCTAAAGGGGAGTGACATGTCCCAGGTCAGCCCATCAATCCATAGGTGTGTGTGAGAATAATGGTCATGGAGTGGGAAAGACTTCAAGGCATGGGTTATAGTCATGACATCAACTAGTGGGGGTCCAGCCTCCTGAGTGTAATGATGTAAGGATGGGGAAATCATGGTGGCATGAGTTGCCTCTTTCCTCGGCTTGTTTTTTCGACCCCTCTGGTGCGTCTTTTACTTTAATGACCTGTCTTTATTTGGTGCATAACTTAGGATCCCAAGCTTGCTTTATGATTTTCCAATACCCTCCTAAGATGTAGCAGTTCTTCGCTCATCAGAGTTGGGACATTCAAGAGTTACTTTATTTGAGAAGAAGCATTGAATGCTTTGAGGAATTGGGTGATGGTTAATGAGGGGGTAGAGCTCATGCTAGGCTCTTGCGCATGTGCTAAATATTGTCCAAGCCATCTTTTCCATTTTACATTTTCTTTCATTGTGGCTTTACATGTTTTTAACTTTCTTTTAGCCACATCAGGTTTTCGGGCCAAGTTTTTGGGCCTTGACTCAAGGATGTGGATATAGGGTGCCAATCCCAATGACAAATGACTACAAACTTGAAGAATAGAGACGGATAACTGGGAGATGTGGAAAGTTTCAAGTATAGATTATCTTGGACACATTACATCAATAATTGCCTTGCCTAAACCTAAAGGCCTTAGAGGATGTCCCACTGAACTAGAGTCAAAGACTAACCTCCCAAGTGAAGCGAGGGAACACGGATACAATCGAGATTGGTCAATCATCCAATTTTCCTTGTGTTCCATATCAATATACCAATTACATTAAATGAAAGCACATGATTGCAAGAATGGTTAGAGTACTTGGCGAGAGATAACCCATCTTCCTTCAAGAAGAAATGTTAGAGGGGAGAGAGATCTGACTGGAGCAATGGGTGGAGATTTCTGGCATAGTGTTATGTGCTGACCATTATGGGGCTGCTGGTTGGCTGGATGTCAAATGAGGAGAACAAATTTCTCCTATGGGTTACCCGCTTTTGGTGGGTAACAATATCACAAACATTGCATGAACTGCCACTGTACTGTTACACCAAAAAAAAATTTATGTGAAGTAATTTTTGGTTTTTACAAAATATTTTTTAATTAATTGTTGTCATGATTTTGACACTTTCTTGTTTC
This sequence comes from Pinus tabuliformis, assembly GCA_031772625.1. Lineage (NCBI taxonomy): Eukaryota > Viridiplantae > Streptophyta > Pinopsida > Pinales > Pinaceae > Pinus > Pinus tabuliformis. The sequence continues at coordinate 819,854,216 of CM062814.1, forward strand.
CAAAGCATCTGTTTGTTTGGAAATACATGGCACATGGATCACTTCAAAAGTACCTGATAGTTTTTAACTTCTTTCATGGATCACTTCAAATTTCATGATAATTTTTAACTTCTTGTTCAAATATAATGCAGATTACCAATGCTGGCTTCTTCAGTTGATATCTTTTTGTACTAAATTGCAATCGTTGCGTCCATCTCTTCCTAAAGTAGTCTCTTATCTCGTGATTTTGTGTCGCAGTATATGTCCTTTAGGCTATGTGATTTTTCTCTCCAGAATCTTAGTGTTCTGTATTTATACCAATGTAAAATTCTTTGAAATAGTATTGTTGTCATCTCTTTGAAATCACTGAATTCTATATGGATTTGTTTAACCAAGCATTCTTTGCATTCTGCTTCTTTCATCTTTTTCTGTTTGGTTTCTCCCAGGGTCTTCTTTGTTTCCATCTAATCAATATTTCTCTCTGTTTCCTTGCCATTTTTAACTGAAATACTATTATGTTTTAAAATGACAAATCTAACCATGATGTTAACTATGATCCTTATTTTGCTTGATGTATGCTTTTCATTGCTCAATTACACACATGTACCTGCTTGGGCAAATTATTGACATAAAACCACTGACACGAGTAATTCATTAGCAGGTCTCTCTTTTGAGATATATTTACTAAAATGTACTGATATTTTGTTAAATAGGGTATGGTTAAGCGAGAAACGAGGTTTGCATCTAAACGCCCTGCAAACGAGATAGTATCAAAAATTGAGGAAGCTGCAAAGCCTCTTGGATTCAATGTGCAAAAGAGAAATTACAAGGTAGACTAATCGTTTCCTCCATTGCAGCTCAAAAGAGAATGACTTTCCAATTTTACTTTTTCTTGCTTATTGGAACCCATGTAAATTTGCAAGTATTTTTAGCCGTAAATGATTGACCCTTAAACAGAACTAGTCTTACTAGGAAAGTGGATCAACAATATGTTTTCTCCTTTTGATGGAGTTTTTCCCTTATTCATTCAGATGAAGATGCAAGGTTCAAAGACTGGAAGAAAGGGTCATTTGAATGTAGCTACAGAGGTAAGTTATTTAAAATATGGTACTAAAAGCTCTACGAGATAGAGAATAGTCCTGATGGAGTTTCTCTTGAAAGTTGAGAAGCATAGTATGCTAATACTCACACTACAATTTTTTTTGGAATTTGGAGCTATATGTTTGTTTTCCAGATAGTTTGCATATGGATTGGAACATTGATTGGAATTATCTCTAATCTGTTTTCATTTTCTTCAGGTATTTGAAGTAGCTCCTTCTCTTTTTATGGTTGAAGTCCGCAAGGCTGGAGGTGATACCTTGGAATTTCACAAGGTGAAGAGCGGTTTTATTTCAATGGCTATATCTATCACAAATATTCAGTGTTTTTAGTTATTATCTACTTTCAATTTGGTCCCTTGGGGCTTTTGTTATACCAAAAAATATCGTTCCAAGGAAATTTTCTTTGAATACTATTGTCATGATGTCTCTTCTTGCAGTTTTACAAGAACCTTTCGGCAGGGCTAAAAGATGTTGTTTGGAAAGCAGAAGACACTGGGGAAGAGAAGAACAAAGTGTAAGTAGAATACTGGGGAAAGTACCACATTAGATACAATTACAATAATTTGTTTATCCACCTCTTGGTATTTTCTGTACTTTGGCAGTTTGTATATATACATATTACAAACAGATGTTTATTTTCCCAAAAGTACTCGTCCTTGCTAGGTTTGGGTTGTAATGAAGTAGACTTGAAGATGACTAATGTTCTCCTCGATCTCTATATTGATGTAATCATTGCTTGATTTTGAAGCGTTGTGTCATTTACTATTTTTGGCTTGGTAAAAACTTATTGCTGAGCTGCAGTAAATTTGACAATTTAAGAATGTATTACCTTTCAGAGTTCAATTATTGAGTTTTTGGGCTCACTACAGGGCTATATATTCAACAAATTAAGAATGTATTACCTTTCGGAACTCGATTATTGAGTTTTTGGGTTCACTACAGAGCTATATAGTGAACATTACGTGTTACCTTACAGAACTATTATTGAGCTTTTGGGCTCACTTTATGTACTTTGGTTCTTGCGAAGATTAATTTATTCTTTGTCAAGGGTAATAGTTTTCAGTTTGGGAAAAAGCTTTGCATCAGAGTTATAACATTGACAACATGCATGCCGCATCAATTCTACAATCTCTATGAAGCAATAAATTAGATAATATAGTATTTACATGTTAAAGCATCTGAGATTGAAGTTTAGGTTTTCAGGCTTGTTTTATTTAGTTTCTTACAGTCTATGTTTTGTCAGTTGAGTTTAGGTTTTCAGGATTGTTTTATTTTGTTTCTTATAGTCTATATTTTGTGAGTTTTGAGATTGGGGAGATAAGGGGACAAGTTTCGGGGATGGCTGGGTGGACCTCCAGATTTCAGGGGATAGCACAGGGGACAGCAGGGGATGTTCCCATTGGACACTGGACAGGGGGATCTCAGGCATGCTACCCGGCCGTCGGCCATGTCCAGGGAACATTTTCCTCAGTCCCCGTGCCCTGGGGATGCAAGATATGCAGGGGAGGGGTTCCCTTCCCTCAAGGATCTTCTCCATTGTTGCGAATTATAGGGATAAAACGGTAATTTCCTGGGCTATATTCCTTTATGATTGAATCTTGCAGTGATAAACTTGCTTTTGTTCAAGAAGTGTGTATAAAGGACTGTAGAGAACTAAACTAATTGAAACCTCATGCTTCCGGATGCTGGAAATTTGATACGTTTTGCATTTCGTATATTGCTGTTTTCGCTGTTTTTTCACGCCTTCCATTTGCCACTGTTCCTACACTATATTCTTATGCTGTAATTATGATACGGTATTCTTAATTTCCAGCGTTTGTTTACAACGGTTTCTTGAACAAAGCAGAGCATTTCGTGTGTTACTGGCATTCCCTTTTTCTAGAATTAATGGATTTTCATACAGAATCTCTGCCTGTATTTTGTATTTTTCATATAGAATCTCTGCGCAAAGTGTATGGTATATTCAAACATGCGTTTGTGTTTTATTGGCAAATGGTCAAATTTCTAGTAATGCATCTGAATGTTCATGCCTGTCCACTTATAGTCAAAGTTATTAACGTGTCTGGTTCTTGTTTGAAAACTGTACTTAAGTGAAGTAGTTAATTCACAGGCTGCCTAACATTTGGATTTTGTGTCCCAGGTTTGTAATTTGTATTCCACTGTCATTGTATGTAGCCGTGTCTTTGAATAATACCTTAACATGGAATCACTATGCTTTGATTTACGCCGTATTGAAACAGTTCTATGGAAAAAATAAGTAAATGGTATGGTGACAATTGTATCTAATATTTGTTCTTGATGATGTTAAAAAAACAATGGAAGTTTGGTCTATCCGGCCTAGGTCAATTGGTTTGTGTGGGGTTTAGTTTCTATTAGGTCTCAAATCTCACGGGCAAGTGTTGATGGTGGGAGCCACCTGGGGATAAAAACTATCCTATGAGATGAGGCTCGACTGAGCCTTGCACAATTTTGGTGACAGCATTCCATAGCTGGCAGATCATTCTTCTATCCAACATTAGGGTCCACTTTGATGAAAATGAGAGAAGACATGGAATATACATGTTTTCGGTTTTCAAGAGACTGCTCAGAATCAACAATAAAGCAAGGCTTGAAGCCATTATATCAAAGCTCATCATGTTACTTGTGGGAATGAACCTGGTTGGGAGGATAACAATCATTCTGTCCAATCACCCCACCCCAGATAAACCCAATTGACAAATAATTTTCAATTTAATTATTACCTTGAATAGATTTCAAACTAAGGTTGTCCTGAAAAATATAGAAGTCATTGAATAGATTTCAAACTAAGGTTGTCCTGAAAAATATAGAAGTCAAAGAAATAATAAGACTGAGAAAATGACAGGAAAGGGTAAACAACGGGAACTCAGTGTTGGAATAGGAAGGAAACTTATGGTGGAGACTAATCTATATGACATGGTGAAAGAAAAATTACGTTAGCAAATATTGACAATAAATAGGTGAAGTATCAGCAACCTTTAAAATCAGAGAAATCATCATTGAATCCATTATTCGCACAGGGGTCGAAGAACACAACGAAGTTTTAAAATACCAATGTAGGATTCAACTTTTATGGCGTTAAACCAGAGTGAAGTTGTTTATTTATTTTGGCCAAACTAAAGCATTGGTTGAAGGATGATGGGGGTTTTACTGAAATTAGGATAATTTGAAAGTATTTAGGCTACAAATGTTTTTACAGTTCCCGTTGTAAGCGAGGTAGAGGTATCCTGCCACTTGGATTTACTGCTTGCGAAGTACCCTTCAACGTAGATAGATACAAACAATGTACATCAAAATCAAAATGCCCACCTGTGATAGAGTTGGGAATGGGGAAAGTCGGGAAGATGAAAACGAATGTGTTAGTAGCGTTTTAGTCAAAATTCACCGATTTCAAATTGAGTGTTATATAATTTCAGCCAAAGTTCAGTAGATTCAATGCAATAGTCAACAATGATCTCATTAGCTTCTTGTATAGGCCAAGATCCTTTTTATTCTTTAACAGATTTTTTGATTTTGATTCGAGTAAACATAAAATGTTTAGTATTATATATAAATAAAAGGTTACAATAAAGACATGTTACCGAATCTTATTAAAAATAACTGCAGCTATAAAAACATCTATGTTATGTATGTTCTCAATTTATTTAACTTCGATAAAATGAAAACCATATGAACCATATAAATAAAACATTTCATGATACAAGTTAGCCTTGTGCAATTACTGTTTCTCTAATTGTAATAAACACCATTTTATTTTGGTTCTTGGAATGGTGTAATAACTATTTCTCTAATATGGTAAATGCTATTTCATTTTAGTTAAGGAATGGATCATGCTGAAAATTTTGGGTAGTAATTTTTTCAACTTTTTCAAATTCATTAAGCATTTTTGAAAGTTGTTTAAGATGATAAGATTCTTCATAATCAATTGTATATTTTTCATTATATTCAAAGTATATATTGATAATAATCAATGAAAGTCTTATTTTTTGGTGGTAAAGTTGTTTAAGATAATAAATTTGTTATGATAATTAGTTGTATTTTTTTTCATTATATTCAAATATATATAGACAATCATAATTGAAAGTATTGTAATTATAATTTTGATTAACTTTTCACAATTTCCAAATGTTATAGAGTACTATACAACACAATCAATTAAATGTTAATGGTTACATGTATCATCTATCTTGCCTCACAATTGCAACTTATGGTATCATTTCTCTTATTGTTAAAATAATTTTCATAAATGTCTAGGTTTTCGGTATGTTGATTTTGTTTTTCTTTGAATTCTAAAATGATAGGTGCATGTTTTGAATGAAAAGAATATGGAAGAAATTAATCAAAATATTATTTCTAATGTTTTTTTAACACATTGAAGAATTGACATAGACACTATTGAACTTTTGTTGGGATACAACTCTATAAATTCATTCCAAAGACAATTTAAACCTTGGATTATAGTGTCACACATTTTGATTTTGGCTAATTTTTTTAATTATTATTATTATTATTATTGGGTTAAAACATTTATAACTTTATTAATAAAAGATATATATGTGCAACATGTCATATTAGAAGGGCCAGCCACAAAGTAACCTCCACAAATAAAAAACTACCATGGTGTATTCCCATGGGTTGATCAAAATTTGAATAGTTCAAGCCCCATAGATTATACAGAACCAAAATCATATGGCCAAATGCTAGAACTAAGCTAGATATGTGATTTGAGGGCTATATAGAAGATAAACAACGATCCTAAGCAAATCTCGTGCCAAGTGGAGGGTCACAATCTTGAAAATTGGGGCCCCACCTAATAACAAGAGGATCATTAATTTGTGGTCAATGTCCTAACCATCCTTTGCACGCTATTTTGAGTGCTTCTTGTTGAAAACATAACTAGTTTTGTTCTTCATAATTGTTGTACTCAATTCAATATGTATCCTATGTAACAAACAAAAGAAGAAAGAAAAAGATATTATATTAAAACATGGGTTTCTATGCTCATTATTGATGGTATTCTAGGTAAAAGTATGTTCTTCATGATTCTAGGGTTTGTTAAGTTTTAAAATTGATTGTCATGAGCCAAAGGAGTCAACATCATGTTTATATTGGAAAAATAATTTATTTTGAGTCTAGAAAGTCTTGGAAACTCCAAAAGTACAAGTCAGCATAAAGGAGAGAATTCAACCCCTTGGAAAAGTTATATAAAGAATAGTTCGACCTCATTTAGCACACATAATCAAGAAGTTCAATTTCAAGGAAAAGTTCGATCTATAGCTGGAAGACAAGAAGACAAGAAGAGTGGAAGTCTAGAAGAAGAAAGGACGAAAAACTTGTTTTTGGGTTATCTCCCTCCCACGTGCGAAAGTCTAGGGTTTTTGTAGCTACAAAAGAGGTCGAAATTGCACATCCAAGTTGCAGTAGGATGAAGTGCAGTCTCTTGTTGCTGGAAGGAAGAATTGCCTTATAGTTACCTCGTTGCCATTGGTTGTCGCTGCCTTGCTCAAGGAAGGTTTTCAGAGGAGGTTGGGTTAGGGTTTTTGACGCAGTGTCAAGGGCCAAAGTTGTAGGTCAAAGAAATAGTATTGAAGTTGGGAGGTCGAAGTTGTAGTTTGAAGTTGATTGATGCTAGATCAAGGAAAGACTTGTTGGAAGGGTTGACTTGGTACTTGAAGAAGGACTTGGTATATGATTGAGTCTTTGTTGTCTCATTGGAAGCAAATTCTACAAGAAGAGAAGAGTTTATCGGGTTTTCCCCTTGGAGGGGTTTTGCCTTTGGCTGAGAGCCTAATTTTTGTGTCTTCTATTGCTACTGTTACGTTCTTGATATTTGTTTGATGAAAAGATCTAACTAAAGAACATAAGAAGATTAACTAAGTTTACAAGAAAATATTAAGGAAAATTGATATAATAAGTTGCCACTTTGAATTCTCTCTCTCTCTCTCTCTCTCTCTCTCTATCTATATATATATATATATATAGCTAAATCCAAGTGAGTTACTTGTCATTTTTAGGGCGTCGAGGAGCTGGCCAATTTGGGGGGGCGGGGGGGAGAGGTTCTTTCCTCACATTATGATAGATATTTCTCTCTTGGCCCTATTGACGAGTCCAATGATGAGGTATGCTGACAAAATTGTGGAAATTGATTGAGGCAGGGGATGAATAAACTTTAGGGGGTACTCAACTCATTATGTAGGGGGTCATGCCCTAGAACTTCTTCTGTGTGGAGGTGCATCAACTGTAACTTCGCTTTCTTAGTGTGCATGTAGATTTGCAAATGCAAGTTGGCACATATCACAACTCCATCAAACCAAGTGAAACCATCACTTATAGTCATTTAGAAAATATTGGCATTCCTCTTTTCCAAATAAAAATTAGACTTTTTATTCTAACAAGTTGCCATGTTACATGTAATTTTATGGCGCAAGGGACAATGACTTTCCGCAAGATAGAGCTAGGAAGGTGCTAGCCACAAAGGTTGGACATCCAAACTTAGAGCGACTTGGAAAATGGGGTAGATGAGGTGCTTAATTGTTTCATTTTTTTGACATCAAAGACACTTGGGATTGGAGACCCTTAGGTATTTTAGGTGGCCCATAGGCATGCCACTAAGCATTAAAGACCAAGTAAATAGTGTTCTTAAGCTTAGTGAACTTTTGCCAAAAAAAGTTAACTTGCAACAACTATGTACACAACTTAGACACCATCACAGCTTGTTAAGTTTAACCTTAAGCACTTGTTGATGGCTAAGCCATTGATTACCCTTTGTGGCCTTATATGTCTTAAAACCCTTTGGGAAATTCCATCACAATCTCTTCACCACAATCCAACAGTCTTGATTTGCAACTTGAGGAAAAGGTGATTAGTGACCAATTCCCGCAAATGCTCTATGTTGGTTTTGTTTCATTGAGCCAATTGAAATTGAATATTCATATCTGCATAAACCTAATAGGTATGCAAAGAACCATCAGCCAAATAAACTTCCTTGATAATTCCTTTCTTGAAAAGTCATTTGGCCAAGAACCATATGAGCTTGCCCAAGGATTTTCCCTCAAAATTGGATTGGGGGACCACAAGGTACAATGGCCATTAAAAGAAAGTCCCATGCACAAAGCGAACCCTTTCTAGGTTAAGAGAAGTGTGATAGCCTCCCAAGGTTTCCAAATACTTTGGGAAATAAAGACCTCTTTGATTTGGACATTGGTTGGGGTTAGCACAAGGGTTTGGAATTTCAATCCTTTCTAGTGTGCTTTCCCAAGCATCACCCCTTTCTAGATGTGATTGCAATGAATAACTTTACAATTTTCTTGGTCCTCTATTGCACATAATTCACTCGGTTCAAAGGGATGGATCTTTAGTGTAAGATTCAATCATCCCCAAATGTTGGCAATCCTTCTAAGTGTAACAAAAATGTCATTTTACTTTGTGGAAACCTTTTCTCCTCTACCAGTTGACCTAGAGAAAATCCCATCATAAGATCTGCAATCTTTGATAACACAAAATAGAGGGCACTCAACAAGAAAATTAATACACAGGCCACAATCAAAATCTTGGAGCAAATCTAAAACTAGGTTGCTAGAAATAGAGGGTGTGTAATCTACTTGACAACCTTTTTGGGTATGTGTTGTATTCCAATGTATGAAAATACCTTAGGATGTGACACCCCCATGTTTAACTTGCTATTATAAATATAACAATGACGACCATACCAGGGCGGAGATAGCTACAATTGTTCAAAACCTAAATTAATGATTAATATTAATTAATTAACGGAACTGAAGGTTGGACCACCTTATGGATCCTTGGTCTGAGGAGGAAATTGCCAAGTTTTTCTTGTTGCCCTGAAAAGTCACACCATTATTCATTGAGTTAGATATTGAACCCTTTGTAGTCGGGAAAAGTCAATCCCCTCTTATTTTGACTATTATTAATTAATACAATAATTAAAGTAAATGCAAAATTATGTTTAAAAGTATAATTTAAAATATTTTATTAAAAAAACATTTTAAATATATCGTATTTAAATTATGTTGAAAATATACTCTATAATAAATTCTAAAGGTTACTACGTGTGTATTCGGTGGTTGGCACCAACTCCATATAAAATCCCAACACCGACCATCGTACTCTGCATTGATTTCAATGCTCTGAATAGACTCAAACCCATTGATTTCCATCACCTAACTTCTCGCGAGGGAAAGAGGCATCTTATGTAGCACACACTCTGAAGAGGCAGGGAAGAATGGGTTTAAAAATCTAAATAGAGGGCACACAAAGGTTTTTATCATCAACATGGGAGAACCTTATAAATCCTTTTTCTTCATGGAAGAAAAAACCAACATTATTCTATTTAAAAGAAAGATGTTTACATTGTGCATATATGTAGGTGAATATATATTCCCCATATTATTTCATTTGAGCTACTCCTATTATAGACAACACATCCAACTATCAAACAAAAACTAGCTATTGTCCGAAACAATACAACTATCTATAATATCTAGAAATTGTCCATAAATACATAGAAATAACAGATACTGCGTTTGTCCCGATATGTCTCTTAACTTGATATACCTTATATGAACCAAACATCACAAAAACAACATAAAATATACTATATAAAAAAATTTGCATATCCCATGGGAGCCAAGATATACCAAGGTATTGGAAAATGCCCCAAGCTGAGTACTGAATCGTTGCAGAAAGATGTGAAATAAATCTCCTTAGGTGGTCTATTGAGGCCTTCTTTAGATAATGCATTTGCAACATTGTTTTGTTCCTTGTAGATATGCCCAAAAGTTATGTCACTGAAACAATCCATGATCACCCTGATTCTCTTCATCCAGTTTAGGAGCTTATGAGGCGTAAAATAAGGTTGCTTCTGTACCCAGTCCAATATGAATTTGGAGTCTCTAAACACCACCAATGATTCGATATGGAGCCACTTTGCACAATAGAGGAACCCCCATAGTGCAAGCACCTCGACACGAGTATTTGTGCCCACCCCACTGTTCCAGGAAAAATGATAGAAGGTGCTCGACTATAAGACAATATATACTCCACTTCCACAATTCTCATTGCATGCCGCCCCATCAAAAAAATTTATTGGGAATTTTACCCAAATATTTAAACTGAATCTATCTATCAGTCCTCTTGTCCACCACTGAACCAATCTCACTATAATATGCAACAATCCAAAAGCATGTCTTGTAGATGTCCATTAGGCCTGCCTCAAAGATACAAGCGTCCCTACTTCACCATATTCCCCAAAAGATATAGAAAGGAAGGGTGCACCATCCCTTATATTCCATGAACCAGTCTTGAAGGCATTCATCCATTGATGTAAAATTCTAATTGGAAAACAAATTAAATATATCTAGTACACCCTTCCATATGGAAATAACGAAAGGGCATTTTAAAAATAAATGATACATGTCCTCATAGGCTGATACACACATGGTGCATCTACCTAGACCATCGAAGCCTTGCTTGCAAAGGTTATCCCATGTGAATATCCTATTGCTACTATTCAACCAGAGAAACACTTTTAGTTTTAATGGACAATTCCATTGACATATATGAAGAAACCACCCTAGGGCTTCATTGTCATGTCGAGTAGTCGAGATATAGCAATATGCCTCCTTGACTGTGATATGTCCATTACAAGTTTTACCATCCCATGAAAATGCATCCTCCATATCATATAATGAGATACCTGTGATAATTAAATTATGAACATATCCATCCCAATAAGCGGCGATTTCATTGCATAATCCAAGATCCTCATATCTACATTAGGGCGAGCACAAAGTGGTTGGAACTGGGTCCATATGTATTTGGTTTAAATAATAGATTCCCAGACTGTGTAAATACCTAATGAGATTTGTCGACAATGTGTGAACCCCCACAAAATCCCTAATCGGATCCAATCCAATTTCCACCTTATTGCCTGATCTCCCAATCCAAATTCCCAATCAGCCAATTCTTAACTTTTTAACAAGCTATTCCATATGTAAGATATCGAGTATGGAGCCTCGACACCCTCCTTTATCCACGTCCTCATGGATTGGGATTTCAAATACTTCTCTTTGATAATAAACTTCCATATGCGATGACCATTAAGTGCGTGCCACAAAATCCTCATCAACAACGCCCAACCGAACTGTTCAACATTCAGCAGACCCTAACCCCCATCTTCTTGCCTCGAAGTTACATCCAATTGAACTAGGTGTATCTTGTGTGGACCTCGTGATCCCACCTATATGAAATTTTGAATGAAAGTATTTATCCTCTTCATGATATATTTCGGAAGCATATAGAGATGCATCTAGTAGACAACAATACTTTGTAGAACCTACTGAACGAGTATCAACCTACCCCAAATGGTGAGCAATCTATGTGGCCATAAGGATAATTTCCTCTCAAATTTCTCCAACAACCAACACTAGTCCTAAACACCATAACAATTGGGCTTCAAAATGAAACCCAAATATTTGAAACCACCATACAATGGTGCTGATTCTATCTCAAAAGACTATCAATTTTCATAGAAAATTCTCCCCTAGGGATGCTACAATCAACATAGTCTTTTTTAATTTAAATAGAGCCTCAATGTATCCCCAAAGGAGTATATGATCTGATGCATGTATTTCAATTTGACAACCGAGATCACCCCCACAATAAGAACATCATCCACGAAGATCAAATGGGTAACAATAACATTACAAGTGATCTTATAACCCAAAAATAAACTACAATTATGTGCCTCTTAATTTTCCTACTTAAATCATCAATGACCAATAAGAATAAGAGAGGGGAAAGAGAACATCCCTGTCGAAGTTCGCGTGACATAGTAAAGAAATGCAAAGGGACATCATTTATGAGGACCACATAATTGACAAAAGTTATGCATGCCATTTTCCAATGGAAATTCCCCACAAAGAGGCTAGTCTTGTGTAGAACATACACAAGAATACCCAATCCACGTAGTCATATGCCTTTATCAAGTCTAATTTCATATATATATATATATATATATATTACCTTCATGGAATGGAATGTAGGCATTCTTGCGTGATAGCAAAAACGTCCTATATCTGTCGATGTTCCAAGAAACCAAATTGTTCCAGTGATATATATCTAGAGAGGGGAGATTTAATGTGCATAGAAATTATCTTGGAAATTAAGATTGTATACTATCGTGTACAATGAAATGAGCCTGTAATCCATGAAATTATTTGCTTGTGATGCTTCTCGGGATCAATGTGATGAAAGTTGAATTTATAGCACCATAAATTTTGCATTGGATCCAAGACTCTTCAACCATCTTCAACAAATCCAACCCCATAATGTCCATGAAATGTAGAAACAATTCCATTTCCACCCATCCGGGCCCAAACATTTGTCCTTCTTAAATGACTTTAATACTGTCATCATCTCAAGTTGGATTAACCTCCCAATCATATACTATTAGCCTCTTCATTAAACATATTTGAATATGTTTGGATGTTTTCGAGCTGATTTCAAAGTCCACTTCGGTCCTGACTTGATGCATCCTTCCAAAATAATTTACTACTTGATGAAGTTCATTTTGTGAGGTCAATTGTCAACCCGCAGAATCATTCAATCCCTATATAGTGTTTTGTCTCCTATTAGTGGCATATTGATGAAAGAACTTTGTATTGTTGTCCCCTTTTGTGATCCAAATGGCACACTGCTTTAGTCACCATTCTTCCTCGTGAAGTGACAAGATCTTCCTTTTCTGTTCTTCAAGTGCCAAAGCCAACTCCTTTTGTGCAACCGAGAAGTAATCCATTGTATTAGGATTAGATAATTCCATGAGCTTAGTATCAATATCAACAAGTTCCTTTATATGCAACCTCTTTTTCTTCCTTTCCCATATCCTCAACACCTTTTTCAGTGTATCGAGTTTCTATCGCACCACCTCCATCTATGATTGCTCCATAAATTCAACTAGCTTTTTCCATGTATTCCACACCAATGAATCAAAATATTTGTCCACAAGCCCACAATAGTTGAATTTATATGGTAATCCCCTCCAAGCCAAGTCCCCATTTGATTGTAGGAAGATAGGGTCATGGTTTTATAAACCCGCTAGTATAACCCATGAGCGCATCACATTGAGTTGTTCCACCAGGTTCTCGTATGCCAAAAATCGATTCAGGCGCTTTGCGATCCCCTCAGACCCAATATGGCCATTCCACCAAGTTGGAATAATAGGGTCTAGTAGAATGTCCATGATATGATTACGCCCAAAGAGTTCCTTAAAGTACCCTCCAATGGGTTCATCTTACTCTTGTTGCCCCAAATTTCATTTGTCACCACAATTAGATTTAAATCACCACAAGTGATAAGTGAGTCGATGTTTAATAATCCACTACCTTCTAGCTGATTCCATAAAGACATCCAAGACCCATATGGAGCATATATATTAATGATATGAAGTCGATGAGATGACCCTCTGGAAAATCTTAATAGTGGAATCCCTACACATGTTTCGTATGCCAAGAAATTGAATTTTTAAGGGTTCCACATAGCAGCTAATCCACCAGACAGACCATCAAAATCAATAGCACATACCCTCCAACGCATACAAAATTTCAAGAAATATGTCCATGCCTTTTCCCCCATTACCATAGTTTCCTGAAACAGAAGGATAGATGGTTTGTGGACCATAATTAAGTGACATAGGGCCAATATTTTAGCGCCACCCCCTATTCCCCGAATGTTCAAAGACATTATCTTCATGGGGGGAGGTTTTTTTTGGGTAAACAATCTCTAAGGGCCGGGGAAGGAAAATCCATTTTATCCAAAATTAATAGAGAGTTCTCGCCATCTATAAAATTTAGTGCAAGTGTAGTGGAATTATAAATTCCAGACACAACCTTTTTATTTTTACCACCCATTTTTTTTTCCAGATGACCACATTTTTCCTAGATCGAGGACTAATGGCTAAAGCATCCCTTGATGGCGTAAACTTATGGATGGTAAGAGATACCATTGCCAATGTTTGATTGTGCATTAATAACTTCCAATTACTACCGATGGAATTAGTTGGAGATGATGCCCCCAAAAATTACCAGTATGGATAGGATGAGTACAAGAACCATGAGAAGGGTCAAGTGGTGGCCTAGGCACACAATCCTCATTTACCAAGGGAAATTCATGAGTAGGAGGCATAAAGGATGAAGGGATGTACTCCAATAGGGAATTTGTGGTGAATATAATAGATACCTCACAATTACTTTCTCTAATTAAGTGATTCAAACAAGTATATGATACTATATGTCCCTTCCCCCGGAATCATGTGCATAATTTGTATCATGATCAAGTGTAGACATAATACACCGAAAATGATAAATAACTATAGGTAGGTTATTACAAGTACTTGAATGCTCTAGTGTCTCGTGAATACCATCTAAATGCACCCCATCAGACTAAAAATCCCCATGAAGCCCATCCAGTCACAAACCCAAGCTTGTTGCGGAAACCGATGATTCACCCCAAAATGACGCGAACATTGGGAAATTAGATGTCTGGTAAGGTGAGAACCCAAGCATCTAAATGATATTTTCCAACAATCTATCCGCAGCTTGAAGGAATAGTCACCCCACACCAAGTCAAGTGCCTTGACAGGCGACCCATGAAACCAACATCCACTAAAATCCATGCCATTCACTTATCCATTCTATGGAGACTGTGGTCATCCAAGAAAATTAACTTCCCAATCATGTTGCCTATGGCTAAGAGAACTGACCTCGATTAGAACTCTAATGATAGTCCAGGAAAATTCATCTAAGCCATTTTTTTGGCGTGGAACTTGTTGAAAATGTTGTTGATTTGGGGTAGAACTGGATGTGTTCTAAGCCTCAAATTTTGCAGGGAGGCTTGGGAATAGGTATTCCAAAGAACCCAAAAAGTGTTTTGGGAAATTCCACCCACAAGTGATTTTATTAAAATAATTTCCTAAATCTAAACTTAGGAAAATTAAAATATTAATGGGTATTAATCTAACCAAGGGTGAAACTTCTAGAAAACGCCATGGATCAAGTCAAAACAATCCGAGTCTCTGATTATGTTTTAATCTAGGCCGTTGATTGCCCAACAAGAATATATAAGAAGGGACTTGAGGATCATTTGGAAAATACACCAGGTAGATACTCAGTTGCCCAAGAGAAATCGATTTTCTCACTGGTCGAAGTTCGACAAGAGAAAATTGATTCAGAGGGAGTGTTGTAGGTGGAGAGACAGAGAGGGTCCAAATCAGTCAGTCAGGGATGAAGATACAGAGCAACAAAAGGAACATCATTGGGCAGATTGACGCTGGGAGAGGCAACACTGACTTGAATGACGCAGGCCAACCCAGAGGCTAGAGAAATTGATGCTAGGAAAACCAGAGAGATGTAGAGGCACAAAGAACCTCTCTCTCGGGTCAGACACTTGTTCAGGAAAGTCTATAAATATTTCTCAGTTCTATATTGCTGGGTGAAATTTTGTACATGTTGTTTTTTTTTCTGAAGAATATTAAAACCCTCATTTGCTGCACTGATTTTCCCGCATTGGGTTTTTCCAGGGACAATTGTCCAAAAACAACTATGTCATTGTGTTTGTATATGTGCCAACATTTTAATTACATTTAATTTCTGTAATGTTTTAATTGTGAAGGCTACAGTAGAATATGTTTCGATATTTGCTATAAGAATACAATAGATAACTTATCTCTAAAATAATAAGTAGAAGAAGTCATATTAATGACTGCAGTAGTATTTCAATTTTATAATTTTTCACATGGTGTCAGAGCTAACAGGGAAGCAGAAGAGAAAAGTCGGAAGATCCAATGCCGAGAAAAGAAGGGAATTCGAAATCCCTGCAAGGGTAGAAATTCAAATTTCCCAGAGGATTTAGCAGTTCAAACTAAAGAGATTGGATTTCGTGGGAAAACTCTCTCTAAGTGAGTCTACAGAGAGGTAAGCCTTTTCCAGTCAAAATTCACCAGTGGTAGAAGGAACATGACAATAGAAGACTCAACAAGGAGGATTAATTCAGGTGGGACACATTTTTTCCTACAACAGTTGCTAGGATAGGTTAGCGTTAGAAATTGACACAATATGGATACTCAAAATATGCAAGATTTATCTACCATATTAGATGAATAATTCACATGCTTAGTTAATTCAGCATCAGCGCATGTTTGGTACATTGATAGCGGGGCTTCAACTCATATGGCTGGAGTACGAGAACATTTCTTGAGCTATCAAGAAGAACAGATGGACTTCCAAATAACTATGGGAAACAAAACGATGTGTTTTCCCGTAGGGAGAGGCACCATAGCTTTTCAGACAGAAGCAGGGACCAACATCCGAGCCACCAATGTTCTGCATGTGCCAGGATTAGTGATGAATCTAATTTCAATGTCTTAGTTATCGAACAAGGGATATGATGTATACTTCATTGGAAAGAAAGTATACGTTAAACATGCAGGCTAGAAGAGGAAAAAGAAAATTGGGGTTCGAAGCAACAAATGGTATAGGTTGCAGCTCGAATTTCCAATGGCACTGATATGCATAAACTATAATGGTGAGAAGGAGAGAAATTAATTATGGCACAGTTTAATGGGGCACTTACACCATGGAGCATTGAGGATGCTCAGAGAGACTGTTATAGGGGTACCAGTCCTAAAAAGTGAACATGATGACTTATGCAGAGGTTGTGTACTAGGAAAGTACACTAAAGAATCTTTTCCCAGAAGTAATAATAGAGCAAAGGATGTATTAGGATTAATACACTCAAACATTTGCAGTCCTATGTCCACAAGGGCTCTTAGTGGTGGCAAATACTTCATCACTTTTATCGATGATCACTCTAGAAAAACCTGGATCTATTTCTTAAAGACCAAGGATGAGGTCTTTGATCATTTCCGAGAGTTTAAGACTCTTGTTGAAAATGTGACAAGGAAAAAGATAAAGGTATTGCGTTCAAATAATGATGGAGAATATACAAACAAGGATTTCACAGATTTCTGCGCAAAGGAGGGCATCAAAATAGAGTGGACAACTCCTTATAATCCAGAGCAGAATGGAGTGGTAAAACGGATGAACTGAACTATTGTTGGGGAAGCCAAGGCCATGTTGTATGATCAGGATCTACCTAAGTATCTATGGGTAGAAGCTTGCAACACGACAATATATATTCAGAATTTAACTCCTCATAAAGCATTGGGGAAGAGAATGCCCGAAGGAGTATTCACAGGGAAGAAGCTATAAGTCAATCATCTCAGGATATTTGGAAGCGTGGCTTATTGCCACATTCCAGATGAGAAGCGCAACAAAATAGATCAAACTGTAGAGAAGGGGTATCTCATGTTATACAATGAAACCTCAAAGGCATATAAAATCTACATTCCAGGCAGCAAGAAGATTGTAGTAAGACGAGATGCAAAGTTTATGGAAGATAGAGCCTTCAGAAAATCTCGTGAAATGATTGCAGAAGATTAGTCAGGAGACGTTCTGTTAGTCCAAGAGCAGCAGGGGCGGAAAGAAGTACAGGAAGGAGAACATACACTTGGGACAAGTACAATGACCAGTACCAGTGTTTCCTTAGAGGGAGGAAATGCAGATTCTTCTCAACAAACAAAACAACAAATTCATGAGGAAGAATTGGTTGAGCCTCCCACCACCAGTGGTAGAATGAGCAGAGGAGTGTGGCAAACACTAAGGGATGCATATGAGTTTGTTGGAGCTCCTAGAGCCGAGAAGAGGCTACGCAAACAACCAAATATATACCAAGCATTGATAGCACAAGTTGGAGAACTCTCTAGCTTTCAGGAAGTTGTTCAACACCAAGTATGGGTGTATGCCATGGTGGAAGAGTACAGATCCATCATGATGAATGATGTTTGGGAAGTAGTACCTAGACCAAAAAATAGATCAGTTATAGGTTCATGATGGATCTACAAGATCAAGTATGCTGTAAATGACAACATAGAGAAGTACAAGGCAAGGTTCGTGGCAAATGGGTATGCTTAGAAAGAAGGGATAGACTATGAAGAGACCTTCGCCCCAGTTGCTTGTTACACCTCTATTAGATTTGTTATATCCCTAGCAGCTCAAATGGGATGGGAGATTCACCAGATGGAAGTCAAGACAACATTATTGAACGGGGTGATAGAAGAAGACGTGTATATAGAACAGCCCGAAGGCTTCGAAACTCATGAGAAGAAGTCTCATGTTTGCAGGTTAAAGAAAGCCCTATATGGGCTCAAGCAGGCACCTAGAGCATGGTATGGTCGAATTGATAGTTACTT
Source organism: Pinus tabuliformis (assembly GCA_031772625.1). Lineage (NCBI taxonomy): Eukaryota > Viridiplantae > Streptophyta > Pinopsida > Pinales > Pinaceae > Pinus > Pinus tabuliformis. The sequence goes on from CM062814.1 coordinate 819,872,636, forward strand.
GCAACAATTGAGATTTGTCAAGAGTGATGTTGATTCCAATCTCTACTATTTATTGGTAGAGAATGAGCCACTTGTTTTGGTACTATATGTAGATGACCTGTTTTTAACTAGATCATCTACGCTCATCCAGGACTGTAAGAAGAATCTTGAAGTCGAATTCGACATGAAGGACTTGGGATTGATGCATTATTTTCTGGGGTTGGAAGTTTGGCAGAGGAATGGGAAGATCTTCCATGGTCAAGGAAGATATGCTACAAAGATTTTGAAGAGATTCAGAATGCAGGATTGACGACCCATGGCTACTCCCATGATCACCAACTGGAAGAAAATAGATGCATAAGAGGATAAAGAAGTAGATCCCACCTTGTACAAACATCTCATTGGGTCGCTTATGCATCTGGTCAACACTAGGCTAGGCATTTGTTTTGCGGTCAACACTCTTAGTTAGTTCATGGTGGAACCAAAAAGGGTGCATTGGGAAACAACTAGACACATACTTAGGTATGTACGAGGAACAATCAGATATGTGTTAAAGTACTCTAGAGGAGAGGATATCAGCTTGAATGGGTTCACCGATGCATATTGGGTAGGTAATTCAGTAGACCGAAAAAGTTCCTCTGGTACTGTTCCAGTGTTGGATTAGGGATGATATCCTGGTGCAGCAGGAAGTAGAAATTGGTAGCACTAAGTTCAATAAAAGCAGAACATATAGCAACCAACATAGCTACGTGCGAAACCATATGGCTCAGAAAATTGCTTCTGAGCCTATTCAGGAAAAGGATGGAGGCGACCAAGGTTTACCGTGATAATGAAAGTTGCATCAAACTCTCTAATAATCTAGTATTTCATGATTGGTTGAAACATATAGATATCCGTTGTCATTTTATCAGAGGCTGTGTTTAGCGTGGGATAATACAACTACAGTATGTTCCCATAGGAGAGCAGGTGGACGATATAATCACAAAGGCTCTTGGAAGAGCTAAGTTTACTCAGTTGAGAGAGCAGTTGGTTATGGTTGAAAATCTGTTTCAGTAGTAGGAACAGGATGTAGTGCAGATGCAGTGTTGGGTGGCAGGACTAGCAACAACACAGATGCAAAGGGATATGCAGTACAGATGTAGCATTGATAGTGGCAGTGTCCAAGGAAATAGTACAGTAGCAATAGTAGTGCAGTAGTTAATGGACAACATGTCAGGCATCATCAGCGCAGAGACGATGCTTCAGAGTCAGAGAAGTAGGCAGAGAGGTAGTGTATTGCTAGAGCACATTCCTCGCTAAGAGGGAGTGTTGATTTGGGGTAGCACCAGATGTGATCTAAGCTTGAAATTTTGTAGGGAGGCTTGGGCACAGGTATTCCAAAGAACCCATAAAGCGTTTTGGGAGATTCCACTCAGAAGTGATTTTATTAAAATAATTAATATTTTTAATGGGGTTCCTAAGTCTAAACTTAGGAAAATTAAAATATTAATTGGTATTAATCTAATCAGGGGTGAAACTTCTAGAAAAAGCCATGGATCAAGTCAAAACGATCAGAGCCTCTGATTATGTTTTAATCTAGGCCATTGATTGCCCAACAAGAAGATATAAGAAGGGACTTGAGGGTCATTTGGAAAATACACCAGGTAGATATTCAGTTTCCCAAGAGAAATCAATTTTCTCATTGGTCGAAGTTCGGCAAGAGAAAATCGATTTAGAGGGAGAGTTGCAGGTGGAGGAGAGATAGAGAGGGTTCAACATCAGTTAGGGAAACATGGATGAAGACACAAAGCAACAAAAGGAACAACATTGGGCAGATTGACGTTGGGAGAGCCAGTGCTGACCTAAGCAACGCAAGCATTGTGCAAGCCAGCCCAAAGGCCAGAGAAATTGATGCTGGGCAAGCTAGAGAGATGCAGAGGCACAAGGAACCTCTCTCTCAGGTTAGACACTTCTTCAAGAATGTCTCTAAATATTTCTCAGTTTTGTACAACTGGGTGAAATTTTCTAGATGTTGATTTTTTGTTGAAGAATAATAAAACTCTCATTTGTTGCATCGGTTTTCCTGCATCGGGTTTTTCCAAGGACAATTGTCCAAAAATAAATGTGTGATTGTGTTTGTATATGTGCCAACATTTTACTTACATTTAATTTCTGCAATGTTTTAATTATGAGGGCTGCAATAGAATATGTTTCGATATTCGCTGTAAGAATACAATAGATAACTTAACTCTGAATTAATAAGTAGAAGACGTCATATTAATCACTGCAATAGGATTTCCATTTTAGAAATTTTCACTAATGTAACTAGTGTCAACCTTTATAATGTAATGTAATTTCTTCATCAGAAATATTTATTATATTCATTATTATTATTATTTTATTTTTGGACGAAGCATGTTCTTCATGATTATAGAGTCAAAAAGTAAAAAATAATTTATCATGAGTAAAAAAGAAAAATTTATTTGAGTCAAGTCCCATTTGGTCTTTTGTAAATAAAACAAAAATAATTTTATATTAAGTCAAAGTACTCCAAATTTTCAAGTCAGCCCTCCTTGGAACAAGTCGGCTTGGATCTCCAAGAGCCACCCATTCGATCTCCTCGACAAATATATATATATATATATATATATATATATAGAGAGAGAGAGAGAGAGAGAGAGAGAGAGAGAGGACAATTTGATCACTTTGAAGGACACTTAAGAGTTATCATCATACACATATTCTATATCTAAACTAATGAAGCGAAAGGATGAAGAAGAAGGGAAGGAAGAACTCGCACATGTGGAAGATTTTTTGTGAGGAAAGGGCCGAATTTCAGAGCTTATTATAGGCTTGAAATTTCATGAGCGAGATTTTAAGAAGGCCAAAATTTTCAGTTGTGAGATTTCAGGAAGATGACTAGTTTAACCTATGTTGACTTTGACTTTGAAGGTGTTAGAAATGTAACTAGGTTCATTCTTCATAATGACATGTGTAATTATGATTTTATGTACTTAATGAAAAGAAAATAAATTTATTACTGTAAGTCTTGAGGCATGGGTTTCATGCTCAAGAGAATTTATTTTATAGGTCAAGCACCCATTGAGTGCTTCTAGGTTTGTTATAAAGTCATTGAGTCATTGTCATGTATGAATGACCCATTTGGGCATGTTACATATTGTAAAGGAAAATTTATTGAGTCATAATCAAGTCAAAAGACCCTCCAAGACCTTGTCATGGCACAAAGTTCAAGTCAGCCTAAGGAAACTTATAGTTGGCCTAAAGGAAGCAATTTGACCCTATGTGAAGCCTATATAAAGAATACCTCAGCCTCATTTGGAAGACACACTCTCACTCACACAAGTTCAATCATAGAGATAAAAAAAAGTGCGAAGAAGAGGAGATCAAAGGAAGGAGAAGAAGTTGAAGTTTTGGGTCTTGTTTTGGGATACTTCTCTCCACACGCGCGAAGGAATTAGGGCACATTTTATTGTAGTGAAGTTGAGTTACAAAAGTGAAGTTACGTCACCAAGAATAATTGTTATGGAAGCTGAATGCTCTAGGAGAGAGAATGTACCTAAGCGAAGAAGAGAAGTTGCAGTTGCAGTTTCCGGGCAAGTCGAAGTTGCAATTTCTGGGCAAGTTGAAGGTGCAATTGCAAGATAGGCCGAAGATGCTTGTAACATCCCCAATTTTGTGAGCATGGGAGTCACTAAGGAATTCTACCCAATTTTAGTAATATTAATTAAAAATGGGCAAATATTATTTGAGAAAGGTGGCTAGTATTACTTTATCGGAGAATAGCGGAAAATTATTATTTTATTAAATGGTGGCAAAAGTGACTTAGTAGAAAATGACCCCCCACCAATAAAATAATATTCAAAAAAAAAATTCTAGAGGAAAGAGGAGAAATTATAAAAGCAGGATGGACTCATTTTGTGGATTATCTTCTACATTTGCAAACAAACGCTCACTTGTATGCTTTGCTGTTTAGCAAGTCTACCGGCTGTTTAGCCACGAATCTCTCACGCGGGAGATTCAACCTCTACTTTGGGGGACCATTTGTGCCCGCCCTAGGGAGGCTGTTCTACAGGAGATTTCAGGGAGTCAGGGGCAGCAACACACATCAGTCACCAATGCAGAGAGAGGGAAGTGCATATTTCTGGGCAACCAAAAAACACACAAAGGGAACTGAAGATCAGTAGGGAAATCATTGCTTGTCGGGAGATCCGAGAGCTGAGGAGCCAACATAGAGAAGGCATTTTCGCTGGAGTTTGCAGCTAGATGAGCCAGCTACCAACAATTTGCATTTCCGAGCAGAGGGACAACACAAAGGCCACCCAATAGAAATTCGTGGTGTTTAGGGAGAAATTGATCTTGGCTAAGAGTCATCGGGGTAGTGAGGAGTTGGATAGTAGGGGTAAATCCAATGTTTTGGAGGAGTTTGCAGAGGGATTTACAGGCAGTTTGCAGCAGGTCAAATTTAGCAGCCATATCTGGGGGTGAGGCTTCAAGGGGGTCGAAAATCAAAAGTCAAAACCAGCCAAATTCCCTTCTGGGTTTTTCTAGGTTTTGGCCAAGGAGTCCGGGGTTAAAAGTACACAATTTTCTGGGTGGTTTTAGTGCATTTTCTAGCGAGTTCAAGTTCAATAATGCAACGGTTTTCTGGGAAGCACAGTGCAGATTGGTGCAACAACTGGGCAGCCTTCAGCTCAGCCATTTTCCTACCTGGGTTTGGTCTTGCTTGTCCATTGAGACAAGCCCAGGTGCACCATTCCACTATATATTGTATTTGGCTTGCAAAATTATAATAAAATGGCTCAAAAGTTCTTCATTTGCAGTTTTTCTATGGGTGCTTAATGAATATTTCGTTTTTGTATTTTGATCCATAGGATAATTTCTATTATCACTTGTATTTCCTATTTAGGAACATTACAGTGGTATCAGATTATGATCTTGGCCAGCTGTGGGGGATCCAACAAGTTCATGGAGGATTTGGCCATGCATTCATAGTGAGTGGTGAATGTATGGGCACTCCGATGACACCGAAAGGGAAGAGTACACAAGGGGGAGTGAGTATCAGTGAGGGAAAAATGATCCTCACCCACTTTGATGGTTTAACTAGGGTTTCTGTCAGAAAATGGGTACAAGAATTGGACACATATTTCCGGATAAACCCCATGAGGGGGGCAAAAGCTATTATACATGCCACTTTGCACTTGGATGGAGATGCTATGGAATGGTGGTATTGAGGCTGATCCCTTTGGGTCATGTACACATCACATCCTACAAAGAGTTCACACAGAGGCTCGTGGAGATATTTGACCAAAAGGACACTAGACCCCCTCAAAGGGAGTGGATAGGACGAGGAAAGCTAGAGAATGAGACCAGGACGCATTTCTATTGGTGGAGGTCGGGATTTAGATGTTAGAAGTTCAAGGAGGGGGTTGAGCAAGAGGCCACACATGATGGTGAGGGGCACATCGATATACCCGATGTGGTGCAAGAGTCACCATTGTTGGAGGCCTCTTTGGTAGCTCCAGCTGACACCTCGGTTGAGGGAGTAAAGCATAGACTTGGAAGGACATCTATTGATGAGATGGAAAAAATTGATGAGGTACCCAGTGCTATGACCCAGTTTCTAGACGATGGTCACTCATAACAGGTTGATGAGGTGCCTGGAGGCATACTTGTCATTGAGGAGGTACCAGAAGAGGCAGAGGGGTCTAGAGCGGTGACCGAGTTTACAGAGGATAACCACCCTCCACAGTGTCATTAGTTCTGGGCTAGCCTTCTAGCGTTGAGAAAGAAGGCCACGATAGTGTGAGAGGCCATTCTACAACAGAACGAGGAGTTGGAGGGCATGAGAGCAGTTTGTGCTAAGTTAGTGGCCAAACTGACTCGTGTTGGGGAACAATTGGGTTCCCTAATGGTTTAGTTGGAGTGCCCATTGGAATGATGGGGAAACCCTACTCAGACATTACAGGCTGGTAGCACTAGTAGGTTACCACTACACATTGTAGAGGGAGAGGCAAAGTCACCTTGTCATATATTATGTGTTGACCAGGATGGTGAGATGAGGTGACATGAGTTGTGCAAGGTGCATCCTTGGCAGGATGGAGGGTTAGTTACATGTACGGGAGTTTATGCTCTCGATCCTTCCCTTAGGGTTGGATGGCGAGAGATATTGAGTTGGTGTCTGGTAGAGTTGGCCAGGAGGTTAGATGCATCCATGGCCACAACTCCGTGAAGGTTATGGATTACCAAAGGGGCTCGAGGGCCAGACTGTTGTTGGGATCTAGGTGGGATTCTCCATCACATCGTGGAGTCAGTAGGTCATGGTAGCAGCGACGTGATGGACTCGGTGGTTGGGTGTACACACCTTTTCATATCCCCTTTAGAGTTCTTGATAACACTAGTGACATGATGGATTGGCAGAGGAGCAGGCAGATTTCATGAGTTGTCATGACATGTTGGGCATACATGGCATTATAGGATGATTAGCCTACTTTGGCAGGAGGTGGTAGGAGGAGGTGGCATCAACAGGCCACCAGACATGGTATTGTATGGAGATGGTGCTCTCTCATCGGTATATTGGACACCAAAGCTACTGAGGATAGGCTCAGTAGTGTTATTCACGTTAGCATGTAAAGATTTAGGCCACTTAGGTCTATCTGGGCATATGATGAAATATAGCTCACATCGTGGAGGTCTTACCAACAGAGTGGTAGTAGAGATGGTGACCCTGACAGGATGCAGGAGGATGCCTATGGACTCAGTCTTAGACCTTGATATCCAGGGGTGTATAGGGGTATGCAACGGTGCACAACAATATGCGGAGGAGCACGAAGGTGTGCAGTGGTGTGTAGGGTTGCATCATGGTGTAGGAGGAGTGGTTCACATATTAATGCATTCCCTCATAGAGTGACAGACACATCAATACAAGAGGGATACCAGTTGATCCAAGATGATGTAGCAGCATGTAGCAGGGTCCGGTGGTGCATAGAGATGTGTGATTGGGTGCAGTTGTATGCCAGGAGACACGAGGATACATGGTTATATGCAGTAGTGTGTGAGGTTGCACTGCAGACAGAGGGAGTGCTACTAGTAGGGAGATTCCTTGACGAGGATGTTAGGCATGTCATTGGGGTGGACATACCTAGGTTGGGAGAGAAAATCAGTCACAGGATGGGTCGGGAGCATCCACATGGGTTCTTGATCATACTCATTGGAACCCACACATCTTCCACTCATTGGAACCATGTGTAGTTGAGGGGAGCCTTGTTGTGTTCGATCCAGGCCCATATTGTGGATAGCAAGACTTGCGAGATTTTCTTGAGACAACGCTATAAGATTCAGTACCTCAAGGGAATGATAGATATTCTATAGTGGAGGAGCAAGGTTGGCGCGCGAGTTGACAACCATAGGTTGGGAGATGAGGTGATATTCTGAAAGGGTGGCATATCGTTCATCACTGAGCTTACACCTGGGGAGCTGGTCATGGGGGAGACATGTGCCACTCTTTCCACAGGGCATGTCGGGATCCTGCATGAGCAGAGGATACCATGTATGATTGAGGAAATTTTCCAGTGGGTGTCCGGGCTCCAGACATTGTATTGGCACATTATCGAGAGGGTGGGTGGCAGACTTAGTGGTGATGGTTGGCAGGAGCAGGATGGATCCACATACATTGATTCGATTGTGAGTATCAAAAACCCATCTATTGGTTGCATTCAGGGGGTAGCTATTTGACACTTGCAGTTTTCAGAGGTCATCAGTAATATGAAGTGGCAAGAACATGGCAGTTTAGCATGCATTAAATTAGTTCATGATATATGGAGCATATATATTGATTTCATGCAGGGACTAGAGATGAGGCATGGATGGATTCCAACAGTTTTTAGAGCTATGTCGCAATAGGTCTGGCTATGGGATCCGGGGATTCAGTTGGTTGATATATCACTCTATCTCATGATGAGCAAAGTCATGGAAAAGAGTGATCTAGTTCACTCTTCGGTTGACACATGGGGGTTTGTGGAGGCCTTCATCGTATGGAGAGGTAGGTTTTCCCTATTGCTGCACAGGTTTGGGGTTACCTTTGGATGGGTAGGCTTTGGCATCATGGAGATGCATGGGCATGATGTATTTGACATTTGTCAGTATTTCACTATTGGGTTTCAGGAGAGGAGGATACAATATGTGCATGATGGGCAGTTAGTTGTAATCAGAGTGGCGCAGCGTCGACATGGTGGCATCTTTTTGAGATTATCATGGGACCCTGGTATCGAGGGATTCATTTATGATAGGATGGTGTAGGGATTCAAGGTGACTCAGTGGCACATTTGGGACCTCGGTATTATTTGCAGTGACAGTTTGGTCAGCAGAGAGAGAGTGCTTGTTCGAGCATTGCTTGAGGACAAGCAATTTTTGGCGGGGAGGACTGTAATATCCCCAATTTTGTGAGCATGGGAGTCACTAAGGAATTTTACCCAATTTTAGTAATATTAATTAAAAAGGGGAAAATATTATTGGAGAAAGGTGGCTAGCACTACTTTATCGGAGAATAACGACAAATTATTATTTTATTAAATGGTGGCAAAAGTGACTTAGTAGAAAATTCCCCCCACCAATAAAATAATATTAAAAAAAATTCTATAGGAATGAGGAGAAATTATAAAAGGAGGATGGACTCATTTTGTGGATTATCTTCTACATTTGCAAACAAACACTCACTTGTATGCTTTGCTGTTTAGCAAGTCTACTGGCTGTTTAGCGACGAATCTCTCACGTGGGAGATTCAACCTCTACTTTCGGGGACCATTCTTGCCCGCCCTAGGGAGGCTATTCTACAGGAGAATTCAAGGAGTTAGGGGCAGCAACACACATTAGTCACCAGCACAGAGAGAGGGAAGTGTGTATTTCTAGGCAACCAGAAAACGTGCAAAGGGAATTAAAGATCACCAGGGGACTCATTTCTTGTCGGGAGATCCGGGAGATGAGTAGGAAGCATAGACAAGGCATTTTCACTAGAGTTTGCAGCTAGCTGAGCTAACTACCAGCAATTCACATTTATGAGCAGAGGGACAACGCAGAGGCGAACCAACAGAAATTCGTGGTGTTTGGAGAGCAGCTGATCTTGGCTAAGTGTCAACCGGGTAGTTGGGAGTTGGATAGCAAGGGTAAATCCAACATTTTGGAGGAGTTTGCAGGAAGTTTACAACAGGTCAGATTTGGTAGCCATATTTGGGATGCTCTGAGGGGGTCGAAAATAAAAATTCAAAACCAACCAAATTCCCTTTTGGGTTTTTCTGGGTTTTGGACAAGGAGTCCGGGTTAAAAGCACACAATTTTCTGGGCGGTTTTAGTGCACTTTCTAACCAGTCGAATTTTAGTAGTGCAACTGTTTTCTGGGCAGCACAATGCAGATTTGTGCAGCAGCTGGGCAACCTTCAACTCATCCATTTTCCTACCTGGGTTTGGTCCTAATTATCCATTAAGATAAGCCCAGGTGCACCATTCCACTATATATTGTATTTGGCTTGCAAAATTATAATAAAATGGCTCAGAAGTTCTTCATTTGTAGTTTTTCTGTGGTTGCTTAATGAATATTTCGTTTTTGTATTTTGCTACATAGGATAATTTCTATTATCACTTGCGTTTCCTATTTAGGAACATTACAATGCTAGAATAGGAGATACTCAAAGAAGGAGCATTGGCTTGGTCTTAGAAGGGTTCTTGGACAAGGTTCCAGGTCTTGGAATTCATCAATTGAAGATTCTATAAGAAGAAGAATTTGTTGGGTTTTCATCTCAAGCTTGGAGAGCTTTTGGCCCTCGCTGATTGCCTACATCTTGTGTCCTTTGTCTCATTTTTCTTTATGGTTTTATAGTTGTTTGATGAAGAAGAACACATAATAATAATCAAGTACAAGAAGAACCTAATTAAGAAAAGTAAAAAGTCCTCAAGCATTTATCATTATAAGAGAAACCATCTAATTCCTATTGCCATAGATTTCTCAACATGAGGTGACTTGGAGGAGGGTTGGAATTGGATTTTGGTGATAGTTCTGGTCTTGTATATGTCATTTTGATCTAATTATATAAGAGAAGGATTGTTGTTGGGTTCCCCCTTGTGTGGTTTTTCATTGGCTTGGAACCTAATTTCTGGTGTCTTTCTAATGCACAATTGCTTGACATAACTAAAATAATAATAATAATAATAATAATAATAATAATAATAATAATAATAAACACAAGAAAATAATACATATTAGTCACAAGTAATTACCATGATAAGAAATTCTATCATCTTGTTGAAAAATGCAGCAAGAAATTCTCAATTTGATTTTGCCTTTATTAAATTGAGAAAATTCAAATTTCCACATAAGTAGACAACTTGGATGCATTTAACTTGTGTGACATAGCTTGTGTCACCTAGTTGACTTAATAAATTCGAGTTAGAGGAGTTAGAGTTTAGTTAAGCATGTGTGATTACTAATTTGTAGCAATCAAGGTTAGTTATCTCAAGTTGTTTTCAGTTAAACTAGTTCAAACTGTTGGAGGAACAAGTGGAAGGTTAGTTGTGCAGTGGAACTTCACTAAAACTCAGTGATCGTCCAATTAACTCATCAATCAACCCAAAATAGCTAGTGTATGAAAATAATTTGAGTTCCCCAGATATGGTGGAGATTCCAATGCAATGTAACATCAGTTGTAGACTAGTCTTGAGTTTACAGGTGTTGCATGTAGCCAGATGATCAACCTTGGGTATTGCACAATCCATTTTGTATAAATTCCTAAATAATAAGGGCCTAATATCTTGAGGAATTGTGCAAGGAAATAGGGGCTCAAGCAAAAGAAGAAATTGACTAATTCTAGGTTAGAGATTCTCAGTGAGCAGAGAAATAGGTTATTCACTTGCAAGTTGAGCAAAGAAATTGTAATACATATATGTTCATCATATTAATGCAAGCAAGCATAGGTGTTTTTAGCAGATTGCTTTCCCCGTAAAAAATGTTGTCTGCATGTGTGTTATTTCTTATTGCATGTCTAAAATTTTTGTTCTAAATTGTAAATTAACTTCCCTAGAGCAGTAGAGTAGGTTTGTGTCTTGTGATTTTGATTAAACTTCATGAGCAGTTGCAAATCTACACCATAATTTCTACATGGTATCAGAGAAAGATTCACATTAGAGAATGAATTTCGAAGTTGTTTCTCAGGAGGTTCGAATTTGTAGTTAAGTGTAGCAGGATCTCTTCGGTGTCGAGAAGATGACCTTCAACGGGTTGAGGCTAGAGTATGCCTAGGAAGGAAACTCTAATTTCATCACATGGAGGTGATATTCAATGAAAATGGGTCGCTAGAATACATCAAGAGAGATGTTGCAAAACGAGTGGAATTTGAAGCCCAAAATCTTGCTCAGTGGAAGAAAAATGTAGCCAAAGCGAGGAGAATAATATTGGAGGGAGTACGAGACCACATTGTCACCAATATCCATGGGAAAGTAAATCCTTATGCAATGTGGCAAGCATTAACAGATCTGTTCCAGAATAGCAATGACCATAGGAAGCTGGAGCTCAAGGATAAACTTGGAAATATCAAGATGTTGAAAAATGACACTATCCTGCAGTATCTGAGCATGTTCACACAAATTCATGATGAGTTTGCAGGAGTTGGTGTTAGTGTTTTAGAGGATGACTTGGTAAGACTAGCCGTTTTGGGCCTTCCCAAGAACTAGCATAGGTATCAAGATTCAGTGAACAGGAGGGAGAAACTACCGAATTAGGAACGCTTAAGGTACAATTTGGTACAGGAGGAAATAAGGCGGAAAACCGGAGATGTGACTTCTTCCAAGGGAGAGGATGAAGAAAAATTTGCGTTGGTTGGAAAGGGAAAGAAAGCAAAATTGAAGAAATCTCAAACCAAACCAGAATCTGGCCAAGGGGGAAAGAAGAAATATTTTTCCAAAATTAAATGCTTCCATTGTCATGAATTTGGGCATTATGCCACGAAGTGTCCACACAAAAAGGAAAGAAAGAAGATCTCAGAAGGAGCAACAGGTGAATCATTTTCCTCACAGTTTGAGCTTGAATTTACCCTTATCACATGCATGACCAACACAATGATGGAGAGCGTGTGGTACTTGGACTTAGGTGCCTCGTTCCACATGACATGGTGTTGAGACCTTTTTACTGACTTGGAGGAGAAATATTTGTAAATGAAAATCGAGCTAGGGGATGATGGAAGGTACAAATCGACTGAGATTGGTATAGTCACCTTCAAGAGGGAGTCAAGCTCCCCTCTCAGGCTCAGGGATGTCATGTTTGTTCTGGGCCTCAAGAAAAATATCATCTTTATTGCAGTTTTGGAAGACCATGGTTATCATGTGATCTTCAACAAAATAAAATCATTCCTAAGACATATAGACATGGGACAAGTGAAGCAAATTGGGGTTCGTGTGAAGAACCTGTATAAGCAAGATGTGGAAGACTGTGCTGCATTAAGCAGTAAGGCAGAGAAAGTGCACGGTCGTGATGTCGGTGAAATTTAGCACATAAGACTTGGCCATTTGCATCATGGAGCCTTGAAGATTATGTATCAAATAACCAGTGGCCTCGCCAAAGGAGCATTTGAGAAACAAGATATATGCACAGGATGTACCTGGGAAAGTACAAAAAATCCACATTCCATCATCGGGACAACAAAGCACATGCAGTCTTAGAAAGGATCCACTATGATGTATGTGGACCTTTCTCGACAACCTCCACTTCTAGACACAAATATTTTGTCATTTTTATTGATGATTTTTCATGGAAGTGCTAGATCTTCTTCATGCGGAAGAAAGATGAGACATTATCCAAGTCCATAGAATTCAAGGCACTGGTTTAGAAAGAAACCGACAAGAAGGTGAATGCTCTAAGGAGCGATAATAGAAGTGAGTACATGTTGAATGAATTTAAAATTTAATGTGTAGAAGAAAACATTTGATGAGAGTTAACAACACCCCACAACCCACAACAAAATGGGGTGGCTGAGAGAAAGAACCATAGAATTGTGGGAGCAATAAGGGTGATGGTGCATTACCAAGGCCTACCTCTACATTTGTGGGTTGAGACATGCAACGCAACAGTCTATTTGTAGAACCGAAGTTCTCATCATATTTTGGGTATGATTATGCCAGAGGAGGATTTCTTGGGGAGAAAGTCGGATGCTTTGCACTTCAAGATTTTTGGAGCCTCTATTTACTTCCATGTCTCCAAATAATTAAGGAAGAAGATTGAGCCAAAAATAGATTTGGGGGTATTTGTGGGTTACAAGGAAACTCCACACAACTATCGTGTGTACTTTCCATCCCTTAGAATGACAATTGTGTGAAGGGATGTAAAGTTTGATGAGGAGAAAGTGATGCGGTGCTCTCTTGAGAGGGAGCTTGAGATCCCACCAGAAGAGGAGATTTTAGCTTCAAAGGAGGAGTGTCAGGAAGTTGTGGAGAAAAAATAAATTGAGGAGCAGAGAGTAGAGACATCCACTCAAGAAGAACCATCCAGAGAAGGTAGGAAAAGGACCAGGGAAGTTGATAAACTTCTGAAGGATGTGGGGGAGAATGTGGGAGCTCCTTGAAATTTGTACAGTAATAGAAGGTCACATGATCGGTACACTGGCTACATGGCTCTAATGACTAATCTTGTAGAGATTTATCGATCCTATTTCGAGGAATCAGTAGAGAAACCTGTATGGGTTGATGCAATGGTGGAAGAATATGAATCCATTGTAAAAAACAGTGTTTGGGAAGTGGTCCCAAGACCAACAGATAAATCAGTAGTGGGTTCGAGATGGATCTTCAAGGTGAAGCAGGCAGTAGATGAAAACATAGAAAAGTATAAGGCCAAATTTGTGGCCAAGGGGTACTCTCAAGTTGAGGGAATTGAATATGAGGAGACCTTTGCTCCTGTATCAAGGTACTCATCCATTAGATCAATTCTTGCACTGGCTGCACAGATGGGGTGGAAGATGCACTAGCTGGATGTAAAAAAAATTTCCTCAATGGAGTTATTGAGGAGCTGTACATTGAGCAACCAAAAGGTTTTGATACATTTGATCGAGAGTCTCATGTGTGCAGAATCAAGCGAGCATTGTACAATCTTAAACAATAACCCCGTGCTTGGTACACTAGGACCGGTAACTATCTCACTAGTTTTGGCGTCACCAAAAGTGAAGCAGATGCAAACTTGTATCATATCTTGGTATAAGGTAAATTAATCATTATTGTCTTATATGTTGATGATTTTATTTTAACTAGTGATGAGTAGCTGATCAAATCTTGCAAGGAGGACCTTGCAAAGGAAATTTAAATGAAGGACATGGGTCTCATGCACTATTTCCTCGGGTTGGAAGTATGAAAAGGTGATGGGGAACTATTTGTGTCTCAAGGCAGGTATGAAAATGAGATACTACAGAGATTCCACATGGAGAGTTGAAAACCCATGGAGACACTTTAGAGACCAACTGGAGGAATGAGGATGCCACTTCAGGTAAGGAAGTGGATGCTACAATTTATCGGAAGCTAGTGTGTTCACTAATGTATCTTGTGAACACACGACTAGATATGTGCTATGCAGTGAACCAACTAAGACAAGCCATGGTTAGGCCAACCAAGTTATTTTGGAAGGCATCTAAGCATGTTTTACAATACCTCAGAGGCATTATCCAGTTTGGACTATGTTATAGACAGATAGAGAGAGTGAAGTTGTGTGGCTTCAGAGATGCAGATTGGGCGGGGAGTCCATCAGACCAAAAGAGTACATCAGGTGGAATTTTCAGTGTTGGGTCTACAATTGTTTCTTGGTAGAACATTAAGAAAATATTTGTGGCGCTAAGCTCAATAGAAGTAGAATACATGGCCGCAAGTCAAGCAACATGTGAGGAAATCTAGATGAGAAAGATACTTGTTGGACTGTTTGGTCAGATGATGGATCCCATTGTGATATGTTGTCATAATTGAAGTTTCATCAAGATCTCTAAGAAGCCTGTATTTCACAATCAATCCAAGCATATATATATATATCCAGTATCACCATTTATGGGATTATGTGCAAAGGCAGTGTGGTGAAGTAAAATTATAAGTGTGGACACGAACGAATTCCTCTAGCCTGATAATGGTTCTAGCCACAACAGATACATTCTATGGAAGATTTCCTTAGATTAGAACCAATCAAGAGGGCCTATTTCTTGGTCTCTTATCCTGCTTGATGATGTCCTTGCTTGCTCGCTCGAGCAATATTTCACTTCCTTCTTCAAGCTCCTAAAACAAGTAAACAACAACAACACACAAACATAATAATAGACAAATTGCAATTCAACCTACTTAATGAGTCAAGAAGCATTAAGACACGAATATGTAATATTACAAAACATGTAGGAAATCAATTGATAGTTGCATATATTAATATCAAAGAGATATTACAACCATTTGTCTTGACGTTGCAGTCTTCCTTTGACAAGACCAAGTTCCCACACACTTCTGCTAGCACTTCATGATGGCTTCAAACAACTATAGTTTAAAGACTCTTCCATTTAGGCTTCACTCCAAACCAACACACTTCTCCCTCACACAACTAGATGGCTACAACTAGTAATAGCTTGCTTGTCTAGTATATTTACACTTAGCCAAAACTCTAACTCTGATTTTCACACTAGTCACTAGTTTGTGCTTGGGAAGAAGGGAGGTTTATATAGGAAATATGGATGGGAGATGGATCCTCTTATCATGGGAGAAGGACTTATTCCTTAACGCAGTTCCATCATTATAGGGGAAAGGATCCCAAACTGTCATCCTCAACCCCATCCGGCCAAAGCATTTACCAGACTTCCGTTACGAAGCTTCTAGAGATGGAAGATTCAGCTCTAATTTAAAAAACTTTCCATAACAGGACCGGCGTGACTAGAACACAACTCAGTCATATTGATCGGCACAGGGAATAGTGCTAATCTCTATACACCGGCGTGGGGGAGACAAAGGTCATTAGCACTGGTCCTATAAATTGGGAAAAACAAAAGTTTCAGGGGAAATGGTGCAAAAGGGAAATGATCTTCTCATGAAGAGGGACATAATGGGAGTTTCTCCATGAAGGCAAAGCATGCAGGGTTCACTATAGAGGTCCTCCAGGATCAAGGAACAGGGAGTACAGGGATAGTGACAAAATGTTGTGTAACAGATGCCCCCTAAAGTGTGAAGGCCGAACTGGAGTGAGGGATGAAATGCTTTATAAATCAATGCGGGGAATCGGTCTGCCATCGGAAAACCTGCAAGCAAGTACATATACATATACATAAACTGAGATCTCTGTCAAATGATACATGAATTGTGGCATGGATGCAACCGTCCAGAGAATGATCATGTAAATGGATCCAGGCATGGGCGCAACCATCCGTCAAAGAGGATCATAGTGAAACCAAGGTATGGTCACAACCACCCAATAATGAGAAGGATCACATATGATAACTCATGGTCTGGTCGCAGCCAGCCATCTGAAAGAGACATGCACATCATCATAATCTATGTCACACCACTTCGCAACCTAGAATTTCATGATCTGAGTCCAAGGTCTTGCACTCCAACACGACCCGATCAAAGTACAGATTCTAACATGCGAATAGATTTGTTGACATTGAACATGCTAGAAAGTCACTTGATTACTAGTCAATGATGTAAACTGTTAACAAGCGCGAGAGAAACCACCAATAATGACAATGGACCTCAAGGTACTATCAGCACAATTCACGGAATGTGAATACAGGAACTGAAGTCAAACACCCGCGAAATCACTCAATTGAAATCCAATGATGTGAACTTGTCATCGAGTGCTAATAACTTTCCATTAAGGCATGCAAGATCTAAGGTACTGGAAGGGAGTCTCTCGATCAACTTCCCGGATAATGAGTTGATGTTGACGGAAAGTGACCGTGTCGAAGGAGGGCCATAATGAATCCCACATCATCGACGCGAGACGAGAGGATGCAAAATGATTTTGGATGATACAGAGAATCAGAGGTAAGTGTAACTACAGAAGGACAACTCTTGAACATATCGGCGACACAACTGGAAGTTTGGCAGCTTTTGGATCCATAGGATTGGTGGTCATGATGACATAGTAGAGATCAGATGGAAGGCAAAAATGAATGGACCAAACCCAGGAAGGTCAACAATGTAAAGGAGGATGTCCCAACCCGACACGAAGCAAAGAGTGTCATGTTCAAGAGTGAGTTGCCGACACGACTCGATAGATTTCCAAATTTTTCCCCGACCATTTCTGGTGAGTACCCCAATTATTTTTTAATCACAAGCTTGAAAGGGATAGCATATTCTTGCACTGTAAGTTCATCCTTTGGATGAATCCGACCTAGTAAGTTTAATGAGCCCTAGGAAGGAGAAGCTCGTGTTCGTCATGGTGACGAATCCGATGTCGTTTAATAGTTTAACGAGTCCGACAAAGGTGTAACTCAGTATCTTTTTCATGTTTAGAGAGTTTGAAAAAGACACGTAAAAGAAAACTCCACATGGTCCCTTTTCGTACGTTTGTGTCTCTCGAGCTTGAAAAGGTAGAAAACAATACTTGAGAGAACCGCTTGACCATTTCAGTCAAGGAGTACCTTTTTCGTAAATAGTGCCTCCCAGCCCAAAAAAGGGGTAAACTTATACTGGGCGCATGACGTTTCACATCCATTAACGAGTTCAAAATGACAAGGGCTCGGCCATATTTTTGTTTTTAAAGGATTGGAAAAGAGCTGAAAGCAGACCCCCCAATTTTTATTCTCTTTAACGAGTCAACAAGGGAAAAGTAATTGACGATATTTTCACATGGGTTTAACGAGTCAGAAAAGAGCTGAAACATGACTCATCGCCATCGTTGAACATCCATCACCTATCACTGCACAAGTAAGGCAAAGTGTATTACCGAGTCCTTGAGGCAAAATAGGTTAAAAATATTTACAAAACTTGATATTTTCATGAAAAAATGAATAAAAAGGGGAAAAGTAAATATATTTTTACCATTTACCACTTTATCTTTGCAGTGAAGACTTTTTACCCACTTTTGCCCTAGTTTTTTTGGAGCAGATTGCAGGAGATCCGAGAGGTCAATCGACGAGCCATTAGTTCCAGGTAACAGTCGAAGCCCTGAGCTCCATTTTCATGCTATTTATTTATGCTTTTAACCATTTTTTTGGATTTTTAGGGAGGTTTTTGAGAAATTTTTTCGCCCTCGGTCGACACGATTTCCAGGCACGGGATCACGCCGACCGAGGGTTATTTGCACAACCATCCACGCCGACCAGTGTGATTGTTTCTAAAATAGGCGCGCCGATGCCGTGGATAGGGCAAAAACAAATTTTCTCAAGAATTGACTGTTAAAATTTGATTTTTATGTGTCAAAATTGATGATTGACTCAAATAAATGGCTTTTGCAGGAGAGAAATTGCTGAAAATGGTGGATTGGAAGGAAAGAGAACATGAAGATGTGGACACCCAGGCAATGAATGATCCAAATTTCCTGGAGGCTTTGAGGGCTTGCGGGCTCCTCAAATTTTTCCTTACACCAGGGATGCGGGCCCAACCCAAATTGCTTTGGTATTTGATAAGCCTTTGGGACATTAATCGTGAGATTTTTGTCATTGGGAACCATCAATCGTGAGATTTTTATCATTGGGGACCAAGAGCTGGAGTTGACAACTTCAAACATCTACTTCCTCACTGGGCTGTCTCGCAGAGGTGAGCCAGTGAATTTGTATGGGTCACATCTGGTCGGGGCAAGCATATCTTCCCTACTTTCCGTGCATTGTCCTGAGGCCTTGAAATCCAAAAGTGGAAAGATCAAGATTTCCAATGTGTGGGATTTGACATTGAGGGTGCTTCTGTTGACCATCATTAGAGTGGCGGGGTCCCAGGCGGAACATGAGACTAATAAGTCGAAGTTCCTTTACGCTATTAACTGCATAACTCGTAGGATCTTCAACTGGGCAAAGGCCATGAAGATGAATATCAAGCGTCGGTTTTCCAAGGCCAAGGCGGGAAATTTGAAGCAATTTGGCTTCGGATCAGTACTTGTGACCTTTTTCCTAGAACGAGTGCCATTGTTCCAGTATCAGTTGATTGAGGTTGATCCTCCTGTGCCACGCGATCCACGGATGGCCTGCTGGAGTCGTTTGATGCCCAGGATCACTGGGGGTCAGTAGATGTCCTACCGACCAACATTCTTTTCGTGGCTACGATGACAGAAAATCGTCGTGGAGGACTGGCCATACAACAGCACTGATTTCCATGGAGACCTAGATATGCCCTTTCCAGATGGGGAGGACTTTGATGACGAAGGTTAAAACCAAACTGAATTTTTGATTTTGATATTTTTTAATTGTTTTTAATATATGCATGCTTATAACATTTCTCTTGTGTATGCAAATGTTGGACTAGAGCGGCTAGCCGGGATGTCCCTGATAGCCAGGCGCTATCCCTGTCTTATTGATGCTGTCACCCCTTATCAGGAAGGGAGCAATAATGAGGAGGAGATTTTGAGGAACCTTGAGGGGTTGACTCATGGTATCCCAGAGTATGCTCGAATAAGAGACATGCCTCGACGGTACCAAAGGCACACAGTGGGAGTCTCAGATCGGATCCACCGATTGCTGAGTCGCATGGTACGATCTGTCTTGTGCTATCATGACCACCATGTTGAGTAGTTCCTAGGTCCAGTACTCACATATTTTTTGAGGCCTGCGTGCCACGGATGTACGGGGCCTGTGAGCCGCCGATGTTAGTATGGACATACATATTATTTTTTGGGGTTTTAAATGTATAAACATTCTCACATATGTATATATGTTATATTTTCCTGTCTATTATGGTACAAATGGTTTGTCTTATCTTTTACATGTTTCGCAAATGTCTATCCAACACGTAATTAGCTAATGCATCTGTTAATGTATTCATGCGTCTAGGAATATGATGATATGTAATATAATCAAAATGTCTTTCCAACAGATGGATACAGAGATACATTCGTAATATTTGAGGGTTCCTGACGGAATATTTCCCACTAAGTTGAAGGACGATGAGCTGTGAATCTAGGTTGACAACCAATTCTCTGATGCCCAGAGCGATGGCTTCTGATAACAGTTCGATGACCGCATTGTATTCAGCAATGTTGTTGGTTGTACGACCTAGGCAGATACCTTGAAGGTCAATCAACTCACCGTTAGGGTTGTAGATAGCCCATGCCACGGATGATAGGTTCCGAGTACTTTGGCAAGCACCATCGGCAAAACCAACGTGAGGAATTGCAGACATCTGCAAAGCAAGAAAAGCATAGTAAACAGGAGGGCTGTTTGAAAACTTTCACACAAAACCACGTTGTACAGAAATGAATCACACACTAACATACATAAGTAACCGTGCAAGATGACTTAAGCATAGTACTTTTTGAGGTAAGAGTCCAGGCTAGGACTCGGGTAATCAATCAACACAGATAAACATCGAAGTTTTACCGTTGTGATGACGAGTAAGCATCGACTCGGCCAAATAATGGAGTGGAACTCATATAAGGCTTTGCCCCCATGCCCCTTGAGCAAGGGAGGGTTATGAGTCAGAGGACAATCGGTGAAAACTCGGGGAGGGTGAAAGGTCCTGAATCCACGAAGGGTTAAAGGTGCCCTTAGTTGAAAGATCTTGATTATGTCAGGATGAATTGACACATCAATAAACAACAGAGAAGAGGGCTATTCGAAAGTGGTAGACATGACTGTCGGGCAACGTAGGAATGAGGAGCGATGATGGGTATCGATCCATGGTGGTTCCTCGAGAGACATGATTTCCATGATACCTTCATCGGCGAGGAAGGTCTCGGCTAAGGGATCAGATGATTCCAAAGTTCCAAGCCAGGGGGATTGAGAATACATATTGATAGAGGTCTTCGAGATATGAAAATCAAAGGATGCAGAGCTCGCAGCTGAAAAAATTTCCACGTAATTGACTTTGGCGAGACTAAGCGACATGACGTCGCCCCAAGCATCAACCAGACCTAGCGCAGGTATGACCCAGATATCAGATTTGACAGATCATGTTGACAGAGGCAACATGAGGAGGTGTGTAACACCCTACGGTTGTTGTGACCGTCGGACGGCACGAGCGTGCCCACCGGGCGAGCTGAACGGAGGAAACAGGCGAGCTGGCAAAGGGCGAGACATGGGGGCGAGGCGAGTTGCGGTTAGCAAGCGGACGAGCAGGTGTAGCGACGAGCCAAGGCCGTGGACTTATAATTGGCAAGCGGGTAGCTCGAGCCCACGAGCCGACTTGAGCTAAACAGCGAAGAGTCACGACGGATGGGCAGCCACTCATATTACGGGTGGGCTGACGTATTATAAATGATGGACGGGGCGACAAGTTTATGAACCGAAGTGTTATGAGTGGTGGGTTGAACGAACGCCCCACACAATGGGCGGAGCATATATATAACCAAACGACGGTGAGGTTGGAGGCATCACACTTGAGCATCAAACAAGTGCGAAGTGCAAAGTCATAGTTCGGTTCTGCGGTGGAGCAGGGCGACAAGCTGATGAACCCGCACGACCGGTGAAATCGAAGGCGTGAATGGTGGAAGTCTCGGGTAGGGCGAAACGATGTGTGTGCCCGCCGAGCGAAGCGTTGAACGATCGGTTGGTTGAACGGACTCATGCAGGACGACCCGTGGGTGGGAGTGCCCGACGTGGTGAAGTGCGGCGAGGTGAAACGAAGTGTGACAGGTGTGTTGGTTTGTGAACGAAGGTGCGGCCAGCGTGCGGAAGTGCCCGGGTGATTTGGCACAGTGACATGGGTAGCGGCGCCGGAGTTGGGAAAACGACACGACAGCTGAATGAACGTGTTTAGGGGTAAACGACGAGTTGGGAAATTCGTGCAGCAACCGGGGTGTGCCGACGCGCTGGGCAACCGAGTTTTCTGGGTGAATGTAAAATTTGGCTAAGTGGAAATTTGGGGTTTCCCAAGATTGTAGCTTATATATATTGATTATTCAGGCAGACTCATCATAGGGAGTTGCCCCTCCCTTTATAACTGTTGTACATTTATGGTTAATGCTGTTTATGGTGAATGTTAATGGTTTTCACTGTGTATAAAGGAAAACATAATATTTGGTAAAAAAGAAAATTAAGTAAGTATTGAAAGTAGGCGTAGTCGACGATCGCAAGTATTGGTGAAAAGAAAGTGGTCGGTGGTGCCGAAACTCGCTATAGTGTGGTTGGAAGAGTATCGCCAGTGTAGGGGTGTGACAGTTGGTATCAGAGCTGATTCAGGGAATCATGATGAAGACCTAGTGAATTATGACAAGAAGCAGATCCCACTGCAGGTGGAATCGGAGCTGATGATTGGGAAATCTGAAGGGCGATTCAAGTTTGCAAAAGAGAAGTGTAAAACTTCTTGACAGGGATAAGGAGCTGATCCTACTACACTAAGGTGACAATTGGTATTGAAGCTGGTGAATGGTCTATACTAGATCACAAAGAAGGTTGATGGCAGAGATGGCAGGTGACCCTCAGATTGTAGCGGGTGAGTCTAGCCATAATGCAGGTGAAGCTTTCATGAACAGGGTATTGGAACGAGTGGAGGAATTGGATTCTGATTGGACTTCAAAGATGGCCGAGATCATGAAGGATCAAGAAGGCAATGTGAAGATGAAGGAAGAATTCGATGAACTCAAGGACTGATATGAGTATACAGAATGGAAGTATACACAACTATAAGAGGAAGTCAAGGAGATTGGGAAAGCAAGAGATCAAGGTGTGGCAAAAATCTTGGATTTGAAGCAAACTATTGACGAAGCTCGAGATGAAATCGCGGTATTGAAGAAGGCCATGAGAGATAACTCAGGTGGACGAGTGTCTCACGTGAAAGTCAAGGAACCAGAATCTTATGATCGTACAAGGAATGCGAAGACTCTTGGTAACTTTCTATGGGACATGGAGCAATACTTGAAACGCTTGGGATTACTTGATGAGGAGACTAAGGTAAAAGTAGCTGCTCAATTCCTGACGAAAGATGCTAAGATGTTGTGGTGAAGAAGGATGGATCAGATTGCCAATGGCAGTGCTGATGACATAACTTCGTGGAATGACATGAAGAAGGCTTTGCAGACCCACTTTAGTCCACAGGATGAAACAAACAATGTAAACTTTGAAACGGAAACTGATACTATTACCCGTTTCGTAGAGATAGCAAAAAAGTGACCTGATTTTGAGAAGGGGTGATGCAGAACACACGTTTTTTTAGAGCATAGTTTTTGGCACTTTAATTTTTTTTATGTACATTGCATTTTAGAATGGTAGTGATTTTCATGTTGATTTAAAAAAGTGGTAATTATGCATCAAACCCTTTTTTTAAAAGACCTATTTTTTGAGTTTAAATTTTCTAATGTATGAAATGTAAATAATTATTTTGTAAAATTAATAATTTTTGAAGTGGTTGTTTTCTTCATATTTTCTTGTTTTTTATTTTAATTTTAATTTTTTTGTAGTGAGGTTTTTATTGTTTTGCATTTTTAAATTAGAAGGTCGATATTTTGAATTTTCGATATTCTACATATTTATACATCCTTAATTAATTTTTCAATCCACATGAAATAATTGTTTCTAAAAAACAATATTGATTAACAATGGACATAAAAACAACCATTTTTAACATAAACATAATTAAAAAACTACACGTTTTGATAATTTTTTGCTAGAATTGACATGTCAAAATCACAATTTTTATACGAAAATTTTAACTAAAAATGGTTAAATAATAGTTGTTTTTTTTGAATTCCATGTCAAAAAAATAACAATAATCTTTTTTTTTTCAAAAAATAATGATTAAATTAAAAATTAATGCGAAAATCACATATTACAAATATTGAACGCATAAAAACTTTAATTGAGTGTTTATTCTTCTCATAAAATGTCAAAGTCAAAACATTGCAAAGCTTGATTTCCAAGCATAACTTAAATTTAATCAACAATGTCACGTAATCCAAACTCTTCGTCCTCTAGAGTTTCATCATTGTCTTCTTCCACAATATTTTCTGCTTCCTTTTGCTCATTTTCCTCTTCTAATGGATCTTTGATGTCTGCGAATCTCCCAATGTATGTCTTTCCAAACATTCCATGTAATGGTGGTTGGGGTTCCTTTGCCCTTTTTGCCACACGTGATTCACTAAAGTCCCCTTTCTTCAACCCGATTTCTTGCATTGCATCTGGAAGAAATTGAAGAGCATTAATTCTTTGCTGAATGAAATTGCTTTGTATTGGATCTTTTTCTTTTGAAGGCAACATGCTAGTGTTGTACCTAATTATCAAACACAAAAGAAATAATGAAGTAAATTAGTACAATGACATATAAATTAATAAATAACATATTGAAATTCAACTCCATATAATAAAACTTACCTGAGCCAGAAAATAAATCCAAAACCCAATCTCCTTCATTCGACTGCCGCAAAGACATGGCTAAATCGAGCTCCTAAATAACATTGGGTTACATTGTTTAAGTGCTCAAACAGCTCGATCGAGCGCTTAAAAAGGGCTCAATTGAGCAATCATTTTTTCCACCGAAACATGCCATCTCTTGCCAAAAAGTGTAACCCAGCTCCATGCTTTCACCCTTACAGATTATGAATTTCTAACAATCTATATCCTAATTATTATTATTATCCAATTTTAAGGTCATAGCCAAGCCAGACACCAAATTGGTGTATGAAACCCCCTTGTTTGTGGGACAAGAGACCCACCTCCATGCAACTATTTGATTATTGTCTACGAAGGCATACCTACTCTAACCCCTTCCGGTTTTTGAACCTATGACCTCTTAGGAGGAAACACATGCTCTTAACCATTGGGTACTTGACCTGAGATGCCTCATGTTTAAGTCTAATGTTATAGGAGCATTTTCTCAAGAACTCTATCCAATAATTGGACCTCACACACTCTATTTACCTCTAATTTCAGTTTTGTGGCATCTCAAAGTTTACCCCCCAAAACTCATTTAAGGCCATAAATCACACTTAATATTGGCTTACTATATTTGTGAAATTTCTAATTCTTTATAACTAATCATTTAGTTTGGGTTGTTGTTTCTAAAAGGGTATGGCCCAAAGCTTAATTATGTCCAATGTCACTTCATAATCTAATGATATGTACGAAAGATCTATTCCACTTGAATTAATAAGACACTAGAAACCTCACATACTCAAAACAAACCTATTGAAAACCAATTTGATTCAATAGACCTAATCAAAACAAACATACAAGAGAATGTAAAAATGAACATTTTATCATGAAAGGCTGAAATGTTTAGAAATTTTCTTGAATAACTATTTCAAATACCATTTAAGAAAAGATGGTAATGCAAGCACATAGAACCAATAAATAAGATTTCAAAGTTGCAAGAGAATTTTATTGCCTAGGGGACAAATCTCTAGTCTCTCTACAAACAAGCTACACCAAAACCATAAAAAAAAAACTAAGCAAGTTATTAAACCTTTCTAATTTTTGTTTATTAAGCATAGGTCACTATGTGTTAAATATCATAGTCTAAAAATAAAATAAGTAACTTGCACCTCAAACTTACATTGAAAAGAAACATTAATACAAATGATCCAATTTCAATTGAGAACAATAGTTTATTATAAGGAAAACAAAAAGAACAAACCCTTCTAATCTAGATACATTATCACTGCATCTCTTTGACTACAAATCAAGCACTGGAGAAAATTTTTAATATAAAAACCTGAGCACCCATATATAGATACATCAACACCCCATCTTTTTGAGTAAAAATCAAGCACTCCTCTTTGTACACTAAAAAGGAGGGATGAATCAATCTATCTTGGTTTATGAGGAGCAATGAAAGGAATTTTTTTTATAATCTTCTAGTTTAGATCGACTAAATAAAAAGGCCTAATAACTAATCATTTAGTT
Source organism: Pinus tabuliformis (assembly GCA_031772625.1). Classification (NCBI taxonomy): domain Eukaryota; kingdom Viridiplantae; phylum Streptophyta; class Pinopsida; order Pinales; family Pinaceae; genus Pinus; species Pinus tabuliformis. The sequence continues at coordinate 819,898,585 of CM062814.1, forward strand.
TGGGTTGTTGTTTCTAAAAGGGTATGGCCCAAAGCTTAATTATGTCCAATGTCACTTCACAATCTAATGATACGTAAGAAAGATCTCTTCCACTTGAATTAATAAGACACTAGAAACCTCACATACTCAAAACAAACCTATTGAAAACCAATTTGATTCAATAGACCTAATCAAAACAAACATACAAGAGAATGTAAAAATGAACATTTTATCATGAAAGGTTGAAATGTTTAGAAATTTTCTTGAATAACTATTTCAAATACAAGAAAAGGTTTTCATTGTTGCTGCTCTGTGAAAACAATTGACGGAATATTAAACTAATTTTTGTTGCTGTTGCTGCAGCAGTAGCTTTAATGTCTCTGGGCGAAGAGGTAGGAGGTCAAGGCATGTACTGAATCAAATGGGGAAAATTGAGAATAGCAGAGTTCCCTTTCAGAGCAAAAGCTGCATGTAATCAACAACTCAGTATTATATAATGGGGAGATATGTTGCTTTGCTTCATATATTCAACATTTGTCTCGCAATGTGATGTGAACTGTGTTCAATGGGTTCACTTGAAGAAGCCGTACACAATATCATTACATTTTCATGGTGACACTTTATGTTGATCATTTAATCAATATTGGGAGTAGTGTTGAACTTTCTCTCTTACATTTCTTTTGAGTAGTGTTAACCTTTCTCTATTACATTTTGTAGATGGATGCAAAATCTTTCTCCCTCGAATTAAATATGATTTGTCCCACATCATATTTGTTAACAGTGAAGTTGACTTAAGAATTAGATGTTTTAAAAGTTAGAGTTATTTTCAAAATGCCATAGAAGGTCATTCAAGAGTGAAAGGATTAAAAGTTAATGTTATTTCCTAAAGGAAATTCATGTGCAGTCTCATTTATTTGATTCGTAATCAAATTAAAAAAATCTTTATTATAGGATTTAAAAGAAATCCATTTAAAAACTATATAGATAATGGCGCATTCTTTAGAAGACTCCTTCCCTATCAACCACTTAAGACGAATATGTAGCAAAGTATTACGTGGAGTTATACGTCATGAGCACATGGGGCGATTCTGGGAATTGTCGGGTGGTTGGGCGATTCTCAGAATTGCCCCACCACCCGAAGATTCTGAGAATCGCGGGGTGGCAGGACGATTCTGAGAATCGCCCCACCACCTGGCGATTCTCAGAATCGCCCCATATGCTACGAATCACCCCAAACAATTCTTACTGGGCATCCAATGCGATATTAAGCGGAGAAATCCCAGAATAGGAGTTCCTCTTCCTCCTCAGAGTCTAATAACTATATATAGAATTGTGCATATAGATCAAAATCTATATTCATAAGAGAACTGGTAATTAATAGTTGTTTGTCGCTGAGAGTGTTTGTACTAGTTGGCAGATCAAAATCTATATCCATAAGTGGGCTGCCAGAGCCCACAATAAGCTGACCTTCCTTCTCGCTCATTTTCAGGGCAGCTGAGCCATGTCCGACAACTCTATAGCATATCCTAGATATTTTATATAAGTCATTAATCACCAATCCTAGAAAGGAATTGAATTAGTCATAAGCACAGATATTCTTGCTCCTTGAACAAGGAATTAATTAGCAGCTTGGTTTCATGGTTGAATTACTAATTACCTGGTCGCTTCAATGGTGGGAACCATGCCTTCAATCGTGGGAACTACTTCTATATCTTGGACTTCTCTATCTCTTGAATCATAGAGGAGTAGCATTTATCAATTCATTGCAAAAAGTGCAGTCAGTCGTTCGAGGGCAGACCCCACTCACTGTGCTAGGAGGCCGGGTTCTATTCTTTCTACAACTAGGTAGGATTTGAAGGAGAAATTAGCCAGGTTCATGGTAGGAGGAATTAGCCAGGTTTGAAACCATCACACGTTGGTGGAACCCATCCATCTTGGGCTGCCTCTCGACATATTGCTTCGACGTTAGCTCATCAGACAATATGGAGCCACCAAATTGTCCCGTTCGATGAAAATTTGCAGCGATGCATGAATATTCATCATTTCCATTATCTCCAGCACCTTCGTTGATTATGCCACGAGGGTTTCTGCTCTGTGCAAACGATTGACGGAATATTAAACTAATTTTTAATAATTAAATATTTTATAAACCTAGTAACAATAATATGGCAATTGCAGTAACATTATAATGCTACGGGGTCAGTAGACTTACACCTAAAAAGCTATATCTTTATTTAGATTTGTACATAGCTCTTGTTACCAAAACCTTCTTTTGGCATAGGTCTAATTGAATTCCAGTACATTCATTTTGTATCAATATTTACGTCCACAAATGAATTCCCATGCATTTACTTGTTTAGAAATCCATGTCTGTGTAGGATATCCATAAAACAATTTATATAATTGATGTATGCATCGTATCTTGAAATAAAATTAATGATTTCCATATGGTGTTAAATGAGAAGTTATGAGGCATTTTTATGTTGTTGGATTATATGTCTTAATTATGATAATTTTTATTGTTTAAAATATCTACAATGCAATATTAAATTAGAGATATAATGTATGTTTTATTCAATATACAAATAATGACTTTTGAACTCATTTAGTGATGTAATTTGTTCATAATGTCATGGTTTTTTAATTTTATAGTTTAAAAAATTTCAATTTCTTTTTTATCTAGCATGTTATGGTTGAACACATGTTGAATTTATACTTAGGAAAGAAAAATGATATTCTACCAAAAACATTAATGTGTTTTTTTCCTCATAAACAACTTTGTTTGGCACATAAAAATTTGGTTTTACTAGCATTTTTTAAAAAGTTTGAAAATTGACCCTAAAAAAAAAAATCATTGTTCCAGTATCATCACTTTTTCGTTTTGAAGCTATATTTTGCACGAAAATTTCGTAGTAAATGTCCTAGTCACTGCCATTTTTAAAACATGTTCAAAATTGACCCGTAAAAAATAAAATCATCGTTCCAGTATACACACTTTTAGTTTTTAGCACTGTGTGATGTTTTTTCAAGGTTTTTTGGCCAGAGTTCCCGTTTTGAGTTTATAGTTCCCGTTTCAAAGTTTACATTGTTAACATGGGAAGCAAGGATGAAGATAAAGTACATCAAGCAAACAAGAAGTCTACAGGCATATCAATGAGAGCTTGCAAGTGCGGTTCTGGAACTTCCAGACATGGCGGAGAGGGACAAGGTGTTCAACTTTGTTATAGGGCTGAAACCTTGGGCACGGAATGAAGTGAAGAGACAGAAGATAAAGACACTTGAGGAAGCTTTTGCTACCGTAGATTGTTTGGTGGAGCATTATGACGAAGCTTCTGATGAGAAAAAGAAGAAGTTCGATAAGCCGAAAGAGAAAACTATGAAAGATGATGCTTCGAAATCGTATGATAAGACGAAGACGAAGAAACCATTGAAGTGTTGGATATGTGTGGAACCACATACGATGAAGAATTGTCCTTCAAGACCAAAAGTGGCTGTGATGGCACAATCCAAAACGAAGAAAGAATAGACTTTTGTGGGGGTGATGCAGATTCTTGGAGCTGCAGCGACTACGGAAGCGGTCTCACGAAGAGATCCGGAAAGGTACAATTTGGAATATGTTCGGATGAAGTTTGGAAGTGCGGATGTGCTCACTATGGTGGATAGTGGGGCTACTCACAACTTCATGAGTGAAGATATTGCAAGAAGGATTGGGCTGAAATTTGTACCGGTGCAGGCACAGATAAAGACAATGAATTCTCCTCCTGATTCCGTGATTGGTGTGGCTAAAAAGGTGGACATAACACTTGGTGAGTGGACCGGGAAATTCAACTTCACTATAGTGCGAATTGATGACTATGAAGCTGTGCTGGGAATGGAGTTTTTGAAACATTATGATGCAATGATTGTTCCACATTTGAAGAAGCTGTACATTTACGACGGAAGGGAAGATGTACCCATTGGTGTTCCAACCATTGGAGTAACAAGACCCGAGTGTAAGTTGGCAGTGATGCAGATGGAGGATGAGAAGCGTATGGATGAGGTTTGTAAGCAGATGTCTGATGCAGAGACAAAGCTTATGGAACAGTCAACAGTTATCAAGACATTGTCTGATAGCATCTTGGATTTGTCTAGGAGGCTGGAGGTGGTAGAGGATGACAATGAGGATGAGGATGAATATATGAGGCCGAATGTCTAGGTGGAGGATCGGGATGCATATCTATAGAGGATGGAGGTGGAAGATCCAGACAGATGGGTTGAGCTGATCAGTGAGAGAGAGCCTTCAGGCTCTGCTCTCTCCACATCTTCTTAGATGACCTAGAAGATGGGGCTCATTGTTAGATGCTCATGGCAGTGAGTCCTTAAACATTTGAGCAGGCATTATGATGACAGGAAGATGATGCAGGAATGAATGTGACTGCGAGGCAGCACATTGGCATTAGCATCATGACATGTTGTAGATGGGATGGAGATTCCATGGACCTGAGCATGGGTTTTGAGAAGATTCTTGGTTGAGTTTGAGATTGTGACAGGATGCTAAAGAAACAACCGACGGTGGCATGGAGAAGGTACATTCTCATGGGTTGAGCATTATGGTTGGATTAGCTACCCAATCAGTTCGATGACATGGGGGCATGCAGTGCACTAGGTTTGTGTCAGATAGATGTCTTGGTTTCGACTGAGATGTTGTGTTGGCTGGAGTATTATGCAGAGGAGTTCACATGATGGAACGACACATGATGGAGATTGTCGTATTATATATGTTGCAGGGATGTTTGCAATATATAGATGGATTGAAGTCATGGATCAAGAAGATGACTGTTCAGGGAACACATATTGATGGATTATGTGGAATTGATATGGATATCTGGAAGCTATGATGGATGGCCGGATTGCCGAGGATGATAATGACCTTAGGTGGGGGAGGATATAACACCCTGCGGTTGTTGCGATGGTCGGGCGGCACGGGTGCGCCCACCGGGCGAGCTGAACGGAGGAAGCAGGTGAGCTGGCAAAGGGCGAGACATGAGCGCGAGGCGATCTGCGATTAGCGAGCGGACGAGGGGGTGTAGCGACGAGCCAAGGCTGCGGACTTATAGTGGGCAAGCGGGTAGCTCGAGCCCACGAGCCGACTTGAGCCAAACGACGAAGAGTCACAACGGATGGGCGGCCACACATACTATGGGTGGGACGACGTATTATAAACAATGGACGGGCTGATGAGTTTATGAACCGAAGTGTTATGAGCGGTGGGTCGGCTGAACGCCCCACACAATGGGCAGACCATATATATAACCGAACGGTGGTGAGGTTGGAGGCATCACACTTGAGCAGCAAACAAGTGTGATGTACGAAGTCATAGTTTGGTTCTGCGGTGGAGTCGGGCGATGAGTTGATGAACCCGCACGATGGGTGAAACTGAAGGCGTGAATGGTGGAAGTCTCAGGTAGGGCGACATGGTGTGTGCGCCCACCGAACGAATCATTGAACGATTGGTTGGTTGAACAGACTCGTGTAGGATGACCCGCGGGTGGGAGTGCTCGGCGTGGTGAAGTGCGGCGAGGTAAAATGAAGTGTGATAAGTGTTTTGGTTTGTGAACGAAGGTGCGGCTAGCGTGTGGAAGTGCCCCGGTGGGTTGGCACGGTGACACGAGCAGCAGCACCCGAGTTGGGCAAACGACACGGCAGCTGAACGAACGCGTTCATGGGTAAACGACGAGTTGGGCAAGTTGTGCGGTGACCATTAGGGCATGCCGACGTGCTGGGAAACCGAGTTTTCCGGGTGAATGTAAAATTTGGCTAAGTGTAAATTTGGGGTTTCCCAAGATTGTAACTTATATATATTGATTATTCAGGCAGACTCATTATAGGGAGTTGCTCCTCCCTTTATAACTATTGTGCATTTATGGTTAATACTGTTTATGGTGAATGTTAATGGTTTTCACTATGTATAAAGGAAAAAATAATACTTGGTAAAGAAGAAAGTAAACTAAGTATCGAAAGTAGGCGTAGTCCATGATCGCAAGTATTGGTGAAAAGAAAGTGGTCGGTGGTGCCTCACCTCTCTATAGTGCGGTTGGAAGAGTAGGAGCACAAAAATTTCATTTTCACTGCCATTTTTAAAACATGTTAAAAATTGACCCTAAAAAAAAACCATCGTTCCAGTATACACACTTTTCATTTTTAGCACTGTTTTTTATGTTTTTTCGGGGTTTTTTGGTGAGAGTTCCTGTTTTGAGTTTATATTTCCTGATTCAAAGTTTAAATTGTTCCAAGATGATGTTGAAAGAGTCAACATGAGGAGGTGGGAGTGGAAAAATCCCCATTAAGGCTAAATCTTTGAAGAGACTTGCCCCACAATCTCAAAGGGAGAACCAAGGTGCTTGACATACGGAACGTTGCCATCAGACGAGGAAGAGGCAAAAAAATACAGCTGATCAATGGTGACAATCCTCCCTTTATGGGGAAAATGGATCACACGAAACAAAGAGGAGGCCACGACATGCATTGCATGGGTCCAACTTCAGCCGAGTAGAAGATTATAATTGAGATTGGCGTTAACAATCTCTACTTCGACTTGCACTATCTTGCCTTCCAGGGTGGTGGCAAGGTTGGGTAAAAAACTGAAGGGTCACAAATCGCGCCCATCGAAATCTTCCAATGTGTTCGGAGACGGGTTCAGTGTAGGGGAACCAATAGCCTTCTAGCACGCAGTTGACATGATGCAGGTAGAAGCACCTTCATCGATGACAGTGTGGTGGATGGTCTTTTCATTAATAATTACCTGAATAAGAAAGGAAATCTGATGAGGGAGCTCGGAACATGGTTATCTAGATTGAAACAGATCAAATTAGAATTAGTGGGATCAATTCCCCTGACAGTTGACAACAAATATTTCTGTTGCGATGGGAAGCTTTGGAGTACCTCGAGAGCTGATATAGCTGACGACGCTTGAGCCAAATCTTCAACAATGTTGTAATGTTGAGCGGCTCGGGCATTAGGGTTGTACGAGGATTTCCGTAGCACACCATGAGAGGGTGGCCGTGGAGCAGAATCAGGGTTAGGGCGCTCGATTTGCAAAGGGCCAGAACTCGGGGTAGAAAAAGAAGGTGGAACTTCTTTTTCTTTCCCTGCTGTGGGAGTTGGAGTTTAATAATCCTTCGGTCGGGTAGCCACATTAATAGGTGTGCTCATCATGAACACTTGAGATATAGAGGAATCAGATCGGGGTTGGTCTACCATTTGAGTCTGCTGAGACGGAAAATGATCTTTGAGGACAACAGGGGTCCCTTTGAGCAAACGACTGACTTCGGATCATCGTGGACAATCCTTAGTATAGTGATCCTCCTCGAAAATGAGGCAGGGATACTTAGGTTTCCATTGCGATGATTCACCAGCAAACAATTTGGGAGGACCCTGTTTCGGGCCATCGGCTTTAGCTTTTCCCTTTGCCTTTCTTTTTTCCTTTCAACGATTTGTCCACTGCGGTAGATTGGACGGCATGGAACTTTGAGGTTTTACCAGGGCTTGGAGGGTTTTGAGATGAGCTGTTGGGAGAAGTATTCGAGACCGAATTTTATTTGGAAGAAGTTTTGATAGGGGCCTAGGATACTGAACCAATAACTCCATCAACAAGAGGGACAACGGGTGATTTCGATGTCGCGGGATTGGATGATGGCCGCGGAGCATTCGGTAATAACTCGTATAAGGTGCCAGACTGAGAGTAGACCAGGTCCAAGTACTGGGCACGAGTGATGGCTTGCTCTTTAGTGACGCATCAACCCATGGTTATATTGTGAGCAATTAGGGCTATGAACGATTTGGTAAACCATTCAGTGAGCAACTGATTAGCTATCTCGAACTTGATCAATCGACGTCTACATCTCCATTCATGATTATGATCAGAGATGTGCGTTGCAGTGTCTTGCTTAAGCGATGTGAGTAGATAGGTACCTGTTTCGTACAAACCAACAACTGAAAATGCGTGAGAAAGGCCATGGCTAACAAATTGAAGTCATGAAAATTACTTCGAGGTAACTCGATGTACCATTTTGCTGCAACACCCGTAAGGGTTCGTTGGAAAATACGAAGACAAATGGAATTGTCCACGTATGAGTTCGACGAGCACTAGAGGTGATATGTCATCACATGGGCCTGAGGATCTTCTTTAGATTTTCCATTGAACTTTGGGCAATCACTTGGTATGTTGGACGACACCGGAGTCCAGTACGATGAATGAAGAATCAGATCATTCGTAAGATGCGATACATTTGGAAACTCAAGTGTAGCCAAGAAAGGTAATTGAGTGTTAAAAGGCATGGGAGGTCGATAGGTGGGCCCATAAGGAGGAGCCCATCCCTGCTGGTAAGGATTTTGACCCCACAGTGGGGGATTTTGGCCATATGGCATCTGAGGCTGCCCCCATTGCAGATTACCTTGACCAAAGGGAGGATTCAAACCTTGAATACCTTGAAACTGTCCATGCACAGGTTGCTGATAGGCAACGTATGGGTTAAAAGGCTGTTGAGCCTATTGACCTTGGACATATGGGTATGGGACCTGTTGTCCTGGAACATAGGGTTGTTGGGCCTGTTGTCCCTGAACAAGAGGGTTTTGGACCTACAATCCTTGGGCATAAGGTTGATACGCTTGTTGCCCTTGGACGTAGGGGTTTTGTACCTGGTGCCCTTGGCCAACAGGATTCTGAACCTGTTGGCCCTGGGAAAGAGGATTCTGCACCTGCTGCGGCAGGACATGACCTTGAACCTGTCCTTACAAGGGTTGCCCTTGTTGATAGGTATACAAGGGTTGCTGCTGCCCAGGTTGGTTTTGCTGACCTTGCGGTTGCAAAATTTGTCCTTGGGTTTGCAGAGGTTGGCCCTCCGAGGGTATGGGTTGAGAGGTATGCAGAGCATATTGCATCTGCTGCTGTGCAACCTGCTGCAACTGTTGGAAAGTCTGACCTTGGGGTTATTGCAGGTGACCTTGTTTTGGGAGAATCTGCCCTTACTGTTGCACGGAAAGACCTTGCTGCAACAAAGGTTTCCCTTGCAGTAACAAAGGCTGCCCTGGTTGTTGGAAAAGCTATCCTTGCTATTGCAAGGGTACTTGAACAATGCCTTGGAAATTACCGAACTGAATCTGGCCGTAGCCATGCTGGATGTACTGCCTAGATGGGATGGTGTAAGGTTGATTAACCAATCCTTGAGAACCATATGGAACGTAAGGATTTTGGTATTGGACCTGAGCCCCATAGGGCTGCTGATACTAAACATTGTTCGATCCAGACGGACCACCAAGATTCTGAACCTGTTGGTACTGGACATTGCTTGATCCAGTAGGGTCAGCAGGGTTGTAAATAATACCAGAAGAGGGCTAGTTTATACCAAGCATGTGAGCTTATGAGTTGATCACATTAGTGGCACTTGAAACCATAGAGACATTCAGGTTCTTCTCCCCAGGTGGTGGCACAATTTGGCCACTGAGTAACGGGACAAAAGAACTAGCAGATGCAATCTTTGAAACCACCAGTTGTGACTAACACGTAACTGGGATTGATGGTACAAGAGTTTTCGAGACAGTGGGCTCTACCGGTACTGAAGTAACAACTGGTTGGGAGGTTGTGTTTATGATGAATGGACCTAATGCAGGCCTGACACCTGATGACCAAACAGAGTTATGGTAGAGTGATGAGGCATTAGGTGTGCCTGAAACTAAGTGCGCTAAGGACACATAGTCGGGTGGCAAGCTGGAGGGAATACCTTCTGAATAAGGGAAACCCTGGGGAGGCAGCTGCAACTACAATTCTTCCCCCTCAACAGTGTGTGGAGTTGAGACTTTGGACTCATCCAGAGAAGTGATTGGAGCATCGCCTTCGGTTTCCATGTTTGGAAACAAATGACGGCAAACATCCGAACGTGTACTGGCGGATAGTTCCAAAGGAACACCCGGTTGATCGTACGGACTGTAAGGGCGCTGTGGTGATATCTCAACAGCGTCAAACGGAGGGTTCAGAAGATAGATAACCAGTCCAAGTTGACAGTCAGTGGTCAACGAGTTCTTTGGAGTTTGAACGGGATTATTCGGAGATTCCGGGTCAAGACCAGCAAATGACCTTGAATCTAAAGTAGGCGGAGGACGGGATGATAATTGTTGAACACTCAAAACAAATGCGAGCTCAACATTTTGGTCCTCAAATGGCTCTGGTAACTCAGGAAGTGGATCCTCGGACAATCTTTCAGACAGAGGAAAGGAAGCGGAAATGGGTGAACAAGATGGTTCAACCACGATGACCTTGTCTTAGTCGACAGAACAAATAACTTCAAGGTTTTAAAAATGTCCTTTTAAGGGAACTGACGATTTGGTCAAAAATCTAACATGATGTTTTGGATCATGGGCAATCAATTATTTAAGACACATAAAATACTGATGTTCTTTCATTTTTTAAGAGTCGAGAAAGAAACAAAGATGACTCTACCACTTTCGATTGGAAATGAGCTTGAAAGCACAAGTGCTCGGATGATATTTTAAGTTTAATGAGTCAAAAAGATCAAATGACTACTCTGGATGATCTAGGTAAATAGGATTACCAGGCAACCGTGAACTGTAGAATACCTCCTGGCGAACCAAGAAGTACGAGCAGGCAATCTCCCCGAATGCTGTGTTCGGTGTATCACGTTTGCAAGGCGGCCGACTCAGCTTCCTAAGGATAAAAGGATTGCAACCTAGTGGGGTCTCTTGTTATATACGCGATCGTACGAGGAACACAAATCCGTGCTAGCATTGTCTAATGCCGAAGCTAATGACAGCTGCTAGGTTTACAGACGCCGGAACACGTCTCTAGCCTAGACCTTCTAGATGTGATCGTTAATGTCAAATGCGCCTTAGGTAAATTGAATTCATTTTAGAGTTGATCTTGAGTTAAGTTTCAGTTTTCAAGTCTTAGTGATGCTACTTGAAAAACCTAAAATGAAACTAAATGGGACAAGACCCTTTGAATTCGATGAAATGCCTACACTAGAGAGGGTAGAAACTACTCAATCAAATGCAAACAATCAAGCAACTGAAAACAAAATGATTTTTCACTACTTCACTTTTTCGAAAAAAATAAACTAATGAAAAATGCATTCCAATTCCTAATTTCCTGACAAGCACTTATCTATTAGTCCTTTCGAAATGAAAAAAATTCTCTTCCTTTTTAAATGCTGATGCAATTCTAGTTTTTAAAAGATGCGAATCATAATGAAGCAACAAGCTAGAATTTCATATTTTCTCATGAAACAACGAAACAAACTTTCGCATACAATATTTCAATAATATTTTTTCAAGACTATGAGCTCTTCAAGCAGATGAAAACATGAAAAGAGAAGTTCATTCAGATCGATGAAACACCGAATTTTCCAAACACAAGACCGACAATGTAATCTATGTCGGAAAAAGACGTTCAAACTAGTAAACAAAACTTTTTCAAACTTGTGCAAAAAGAGGTCAAAGTCGTAAGAGGGACCAAAAACAAATGCAAGGAGCAAACACACCCACAACTGGACTTGATGAGTCCGCAAGCTGCTGAATGGATGACTAGCTAGATGTCCTAGTGTCGCTGGCCACTCAATGACTCGATCAATCAAACAACAAGATGACAAGCCTACAAGCAAGAAAAACCAAACGAAAAGTAGCTTTCTAATCAGGGAGAAAAACAATCAAAAGGCTCACAGGGTCAAAAACACAAGAGCAGAACACATTGGCCAAGATTGGGGTCTAGCCCTAATCTTCACTTATAGGAATCAATACGACTGCCTAACTGACAACAAGCGCCAGAGGCTAGTCGGCGCAACTGTTCCTTTGCAGTTCACGCTGATCAGTGTGACTATCAGCCAATTAACTGCGCTGTTTGAGGGAACTAAGGAAAAATATTTTTTTTTTTCAAAAAAGGGACCAGATCTGCTACTATGGATTTTAGACTTAAGCCAGTAAGCAGGAGAAAAGCAACAGAACAAAAGGGAAAATGTGCAACTATCAAAGTTCTCACGAAATCATGAAATTCAAAACAAACAAAAGGATGGGATCTCCCTAGTTGAGTCAGAAATTTGTGGTGAAGTAAAATTATAAGTGCGGACACGAACGAATTCCTATAGCCCGATAATGGGTCTAGCCACAACAGATACATTCTATGGAAGATTTCCTTAGATTAGAACCAATCAAGAGGTCCTACCTCTTGGTCGCTTATCCTGCTTGATGATGTCCTCGCTTGCTCGCTCCAGCAGTCTCTCGCTTCCTTCTTCAAGCTCCTGAAACAAGTAAACAAAAACAACACACAAACATAATAATAGACAAATTGCGATTCAACCTACTTAATGAGTTAAGAAGCATTAAGACACGAATATTTAATATTACAAAACATGTAGGAAATCAATCGATAGTTGCATATATTAATATCAAAGAGAGATTACAACCATTCGTCTTGACGTCACAGTCTTCCACTGACAAGACTAGGTTCCCACACACTTCTGCTAGCACTTCATGATGGCTTCAAACAACTATTGTTTAAAGGCTCGTCCCTTTAGGCTTCACTCCAAACCAACACACTTCTCCCTCACACAACTAGATGGCTACAACTAGTAATAGCTAGCTTGTCTACTATATTTACACTTAGCCAAAAATATAACTCTGATTTTCACACTAGTCACTAGTTTTTGCTTGGAAAGAAGGGAGGTTTATATAGGAAAGATGTATGAGAGATGGATCCTATTCTCATGGGAGAAGGACTTATCCCTTGAGGTAGTTCCATCATTATAGGGAAAGGATCCCAAACTTTCATCCTCGACCCCATCTGGCCAAACTAGATACCAGACTTTCGTTACGAAGCTTCTAGAGATGGAAGCTTTAGCTCTAATTTAAAAAAAAATCCATAATAGGATTGGCGGGACTAGAACACAGCTCAGTCGCACCGATCAGCACGGGGAATAGTGCTAATCTTTGCACATCGGTGCGGGGGAGACAAAGGTCATTAGCACCGGTCTTGTAAATTAGGCAAAACAAAAGTTTCAGGGGAAATGGTGCAAAAGGGAAATGATCTACTCATGAAGAGGGACATAATGGGAGTTTCTCCATGAAGGCAAAGCATGCGGGGTTCACTGTAGAGGTCTTCCAGGATCAAGGAATGGGGAGTACATGGACAGTGACAAAATGCTGTGTAACAGGTAGATAATGTTGCTACACTACATTCCGACAAAGGAACATGATGCTGACTTTTTGACAAATGCTTTTTCAAGAGGGAAGTTCGAGTTCCATAGGTGTAGGATAGGGGTGGTTGATAATCCATTTCTTTCTGAGAGGGAGTGTTGAAAAATGCAACAATAAATTCTCAATTTGATTTTGCCTTTGATTAAATTGAGAAAATTCGAATTTCACATCGATAGACAACTTGGATGCAGTTAACTTGTGTGACATGGCTTGTGCCACCCAATTTACTCAGTAAATTTGAGTTGGAGTTAGAGTTCAATTAAGCATGTGTGATTGCTAATTTGTAGCAATCAAGGTCAATTATCTCAAGTTGTTTTTAGTTAAACTGGTTCCAACTGTTGGAGGAACTAGTGGAAAGTCAATTGTGCTGTGGGACTTCAGTGAAATTTAGTGATCATCTAGTTAACTAATCAATCAACCCAAAATAGTTAGTGCATGTAGACAATTCAAGTTCCCCTACTGTGGTGGAGATTCCAAGGCAGTGTAACATCAGTTGTAGACTAGTCTTGAGTGTACACGTGTTATATGCAGTCAGATGATCAACCTTGGGAATTGCGCAATCCATTTTGGGGAAATTCATTAATAATAGGGGCTTAATTTCTCAAGGAATTTTGCATGGAAATAGGGGCTCAAGCAGAGACAAAAATTGACTAAGTATAGGTTAGAGCTTCTTAGTGACAAGAGAGGTAGGTTATTCACTTGCAGATTGTGCTCAGTTGAGCAAAGCAATTGTAATACATCTCTATTCATTATATTAATGTAAACGAACATAGGGGTTTTTAACAGTTCACTTTCCCCGTAAAAAATACTGTGTGCATGTGTGTTATTTCTTATTACATGTTTGGGACTTTTGTTCTAAATTATGAATTAACTTCTACAGAGCAGTAGAGTAGGTTTGTGTCTTGTGATTTTGTTTAAAAATTCATGAGAAATTGAAAATCTACACCATAATTTCTACACATCTTTCTGAATTTCAACATGGTTTCAGAGCTACGGTGAACACAAGAGCACTAAGTATGGATAAATCTAAAAGAAATAGGAGCATAGTAAGGAAATAATTGGACATATGAATCCAAGAAAAGAAACAAATCCAAACTTCTTGTGAGAAATCCAAACCTATGGTCGCATTTCTGAATAATCCAAATATGTGGAAATAATCAGAATTGACTATATAGAAGATCAAAATTATATGTGACAATGAAGATCAAGCTATGTGTGATGGAAAATCCAAATTTTCTATGGTATGATAGAGATACAAATTGGGACAGAGTTAATGCAAATATAAGGCATTGTTCATATGATATCCAAACATACCTGTGACAATTTTTATGATATTCGAGCTTGCTATCGCACTGTGATATGCGAATTTCTCTGTGGAACATTATGGTACTGTAATATATCTCCTTAAAAGTATAACTATGATTCGAAGAAATCAAAATTTTGTGGGATAGAGTTTCTAAGGCACGTAAGGAAGTATTTGAAGTATATCAACGAAGATTCTGAGGCATACATTATCTATAATACACAAAGATTGAAGGCTACCATGTGTTGCAAGTTCTGTTTTTGTACATGATACAAGTTCTACTCCTATATATATGATGTGAAGTTCTTGTTATATGAAGATGATGTGAATTCCTGTGGAAATACAATGAAAGTTTTGTTATGATAATCCAAGCTCTTATGGACATGTAATGTGAGTCTCCATGGGAATATAAATTCTCTATGACTCAAGTTCTTTGTGACATGACATATTTGTCTGTATTGGTGACATATATCTCCATGATGTGAGTTTCTGTGGACATCTCATGTGGTATCTTTCTCTATAATGAAGCTAGCACTGATACCAAGCTTCATCTCTATAATATTCAAGTGAAACTTGAATCTGTCTGAGCATGGAAGAAATCAATCTATGAAGGAGTGAGTCAAATATCTGTAATAGGACAATAATGCTTCAGGGATTGAACTCTCTCATAATCCATCTAAGACACAAGTTATAAAGGCATCAGAATTAAAGTTGTGACATATTTATCATATCTTTGTGATATCCAAATTTTACTAAGACATCTGAGCCTTCTATGGCACTGTGGCGGCACTATGAAATCTAGATTATTTGGGGTCCGAGTCTCCTAAAAGAACAACGGTAGTACTGTGAAAGGTGATATCATTGTTTTACAACTATATGGTTGCTAGTTCTAAGTGAATGGGATGTCTCCTAGACATATAACTATACGTAACATACTTATGAAGCATGACAAAAACAATGCGAAAAAATTCTGAAATGAAGGGGACTATAATCATAGAGATTCAAAATTTTTACATAATATACATCAAGCCTTATCCATCCTAATTTGTGGAAAAGAAATTGTGTTGAGTATGAAAGGTATCTCTATGACAAATTAAAGGCTATACAATGGCATTCAAAATTTATGAGTTGTCAAATCCAAACGATAAAATTCTCTATGGAAGAATTAGAGATCTATGGAAACCTATGCAAAGACCTAAAGTACATAGTTCATATGTAAAGGACAAAGTCTATATGCTAATTTGTTATGGAATCATCATTTCAGTGACGTACGGATGACTGAAAATTATGGAAAGATTAAAACTCTGTCTATATTCTACGTACATGCAAACTATGTGAACCAAGTCAACTGGCATTGCTAGCAGGTCAAAAGAAAACTCTATGGACAACATTCTAGTTTAAGGACTAAAGATCTAACGTAACTCTGTTGAAGTGCACCAACTGAAGAAAAATGATCAATTATTTGCAAGGATGGATAAGGTAAGACTGAGAAAGGTACATATAAACTTTGTTCATTTGCAATCAATTATAGTACATATAGTGCTAAGATAATGATCTCTTGAGGATAATAATAGATCATAAAAGGGGTCTGCATAGATATATTTTAGAGATCATTATTATTTTAGCATTTGAATTTTTTCCTTACACACAAAGATTAGGTTTCTCAGATTTAGAGATGTAATAAATTCCATCTCTCATATAGAAGGTTTTTCTAGTGTTTGAAGTTAACACATTAATGTGTTTGTAGAATAACAATTTTTAAACAACAAATTTTGAAGGATTTGGATAATCTAGGATTTGTAAACCTTAGTAAAGGTTTGAGTTAAAAAACCCTAGGATTAACTCCAACAGATGTTGAGGGGTTTTTTTTTCTCCCTTAAAAATTCTTCTGTTCCTCTCCTTCCACACGTTCCATATGATGAAGCTTGGTATAAGAGCCCACACTGAGTTAAGAATTTCATTATCTGAAATTTTTTTCCTCCAATTGATGAGGGTACTAATGATGCTCCTTCTGTCCCTATCGGATTGTTGAAAGATTGCAACAAATAAATCCCATAACCAGGATGTGAAAATGCAATTGTTAGGTAAATGTTCCAAGGTTTCTTCTTGAGCTTCACATGGCAGGCATCTTGAAGGTCTCTGTACACCTTTCTTCCTTATGTTATCCCAAGTCAGAATTTTCTTGTGATAAACAACCCACATGAAGAGTTTGATTTTCATCCACCCTGGATGTTTCCAAAGGTTTTGTGAGATTTTATCTAGAACCAGGGGATCGAGCTCAAGGAGAATGTTTTTTGCTTCCTTAAGATTAAAGGTTCCCTCTTTGTTTTCTCCCCATCTCAGTTGGTCTTGTCCCTCTGCCACTAAGATCTTCCTTTGTTCTATTATTTTCCTGAGCTCCTCTGCTTTAGTTTCCAGGAGATTGTTATTTCTGCAATCTATGTTTCTCCAGATTCTCCACTTTTCCGTAAGCTGAGAATGTATCCAGAAATATTTAACCTTTATTAAACCTTGGGAATCCGACTCCTGTTTAAGATCTAGGAAATCTTCTTTTACCAGAATTGATTCTTTCTGCCATTTATCTTCCCAGAAAAGAGCAAGATCTCTGTCTCTAATTTCCCAGAAGCTATTCTCTTGTACTAGTCTTCTATTTTCCCAAGCTTTGTTCCAAATATAATAACCTTTTATATTTCCTGAAATTCTTATAAGATCACTGTTCTACCAGGAATTAGCATATTTTTCTTTCCAGATCTTTGCCCATTGAGTATCTGGTTGTTGGACCCAGCACCACTAAAGTTTGGCCCCTAGAGCCTTACTGAGAATCTCCTGATCATCCAATCCTAGCCCTCCATGGTTCTTGGGCTTATAAATTTTATCCCAAGACACTAAGGGCCATTTCCTCTTAGTCTCCTCCCTACCCCAAAGGAAGTTTCTTTGAATATCTCTAAATTGCTGAAGGACCCCTTTTGGAGCTGGGAGCGCTGATAACATGAAGATGGGGATTGCTTGAAGCACTGCTTTTGTAAGAACTAGTCTTCCAGCAAGGTTTAAAGATCTGATGGTCCATTTACTGACTTTATCCTGTAACTTGTTGATCAAAGGTTCCCAAATACTTTTGTGCATTGGTTTCGCTGTTAGAGGGACTCCTAAATATTTTGAAGGAAGGGAATCCCTTTGGAAGCCAAGAATTTTGGGGATGTTTTTTCTGAATAGAAATATTGGTATTGAAGAAAAAGATTTTTGATTTGGAGAGATTTACTTCCATACCTGAAGCCAAGGCAAAAAGATTCAGAATTATTTTGTAGTTTGAAGCTTCTTGGACTGTGGGGAGTCCCTGAAGCATGGTATCATCTACAAATTGTTGGTGAGTCAGAGCTTGCCCATTATTAGTAAGCTACAGGCCTTTAATTTTTCCTGAAGATTGCACCTGCTTAATAGCTCTCCCCAGCCCTTCCATCAAGATAATAAAAAGGAAGGGGGAGAGCGGGTCTCCCTGTCTGAGGCCTCTAGAAGGACTGAAAATCTTCGAGGGGGAGTCGTTGACCAAAATAGAAAAGCTGGAGGAGGTCACCAGTGCCATTACCCATCTAACCCAGATATGATCAAATCCAAATGCAATCAACATTTTCTTTAGGTAGACCTAGTTTACCTTGTCATAAGCCTTGGCAATATCTGATTGCATGATCATACCCGCCTGCTTCTTGCTAGTTAAAGAGTGCACCACTTCTTGCGCTTGAATGATATTATCCAGAATTTGTCTGCCTTCCACATAACCTGATTTCTCCCCAGAAACTAGGACTGGAAGAAAAGGTTTGAGTCTGTTAGCCACAACCTTGGATATAATCTTGTAGATTACGTTACATAGGGCTATGGGTCTGTATTTATCCGGTGTAAGAGAAATCTTCTGTTTGGGGATCAGGGCTGTGAAGGAAGTATTGAGGGCTTTCAGAATGGTTTTATTTGACCTGGAATCCTCCACCACATTCAAAATGTCCTGCTTAACAATATTCCAACAAGCTTTGAAAAAGTCCACACTGAAACCGTTTGGGCTCGATGCTTTACCATTCTGCATATCTTTGATTACATCTCTCAACTCCCCTTCCATTACTGGTATATTAAGGTTGAAGTTGTCCTCCCTGGATACCAGTTTTGGTATGTTTCTAGTAATCTCCCTGATGGCTTGCTCTCTGTCTGAAATGTTTTCATGTGTTATACCTTGGAAGTGGTGGATTAACACAACTTCTATAGCTTTATGGGATATCTGAAGTTCCCCTGCTTCATTCTTGATTGAAGAGATATTATTGTGAACTCTATTGGCCATGGTGGTTCTATTAAAGAACTTAGTATTGCGCTCTCCTTATTTTAACCATTGAATTCTGGATTTTTGTCTCCAAAATATTTCCTCTTGTTTACATAGATCCTCCCATTTTTTATAATGTTTATCCACTTGTTCATTGATATTTTTATCAAAGCCTTCCTTGATTAGAACTTGGTTGAGAACCTGCATTTTGTTTTCAACTACTCTCTTTTCTTCAAAAATATTCCCAAAATCCTTCCTATTCCATTCCTTAAGCCGACATTTTATGTGCTTTAGTCTCCTGTGAAGAAGATGCATTCTGGTTCCCTGAACCTGCAAGTCCTCTGACCACCATTTCTCAATGTTTCTTGTGAAGTCTGGGCGTGACAACCAGATATTTTCAAATCTGAAGGGTTTATTTCTAGGAGTCCCTATACCCTTGATTTCCAATTGGATTGGCGAATGATCTGAGCCTCCAAAGGGAAGAACTCGTGCTGTTACCTCTTTCCCATCTAGCATAAGATTCTCAAAGATGAAGAATCTATCTAGCTTTGAGGCAAGTAGGGCATCCCCTCCTCTCCTGTTATTCCAAGTAAATAGACCAGTATTCCAATTAGTATCAACAAGCTTTATGTTGTCAGAAAAAGTTTGGAAAGCCATGGAGTCTTTACTTAGAGATCTTGTTCCTCCTTTCTTCTTTGAAAGGGATTTAATCATGTTAAAATCCCCTCCCATGATCCAGGGTATATCTGCATGTCTGCTCCTGAGATCCACCAAGGTATCCAGAAACTTAAGTTTGTCATCTATTCTCTGAGGACCATAAACATTTGTGACCAGAAAGGTATCCCTTTCTCCTACTAGTTGAATGACAATCGACAAGTAATTTTTGGATGCCTCAGCATCCAGAATGCCAATTTTGTGGGGATTCCATAGAGTGAGTAAACCCCCTGCTGTATTCTCTACTTTTACTTCAAGAAACTCATAGCTGCTGAGCCATTTACTATGGATTTGTCTTACCTTTTGAATGGAACATTTCGTTTCTTGGATAAACATTATATCCGACATTTCTTGTTTCATTCTGTTGCTAAGCATTCTCTGCTTTCTCTTACTCCCTAGACCTCTAATATTCCAAGATGTCAACTTCATTATAAAATATTTGTAAAGGAGTAGCTGGCTAGATCTTTCATCTTACCTGAATCAATCATCAGTTTTCCACACTCCATCAAGAGTTCATTCTACTTTTTCTTGCCTCTTTTCTTGCTTGGGTTTCTATTAATTGGTCCCAGTGTAGTTTTCATTGTTTTCACTCCTCCGTTGTCCTGCTTGTCTATGTTATTACATCGCTCTGGCTTCCCAATTTGCTATCTCCACATAAACAGTTGTTGTATTCTGCTGAGTTCCTCTTGAGGTAGCGAATCCACTCCCCCCGTGGTACCCTGCCTCAAGAAGCCTTCTAGGTCTAGGTTTTCTTTATCAAGAATTTCTAGTAGTTCATGGTCCTCTAGGTCCGTATCGTTCTGGGTAATTTCCTGATCTATTTCCTGTTCAACATCGCTCATAGTGGTTTCTTTCTGGTGCTCATCATTTTGTGTTTGTTCTAGGTTTTTCCCTTCCTCCTTTTTTGCATAACTCCCTTCCATTGCTTGATCTTCTTTAGTAATCTCTTCCTCTTCCTGAAGCACCTGAAAATTGTTCTGCCTAAACTGTTGTCCTTCGCACTGCTGATTTTTTGGTCCTCTTTTACTTCCTTTACTTCGGTTAACCACTTTCTGAAAGCCATATGATTCTTTCACTGTATTGCTTCTGCTTTTGTTTATTTCTTTGTTGAGCAGATAGTCTCTGAAGAGATGTCCATGTTCATGGCATTTGCAACATCTGAATGGAATGTGCTCATAATCTACTGTTTGCACCCATTCTTCATCAAAAACTTCCAGGATTATCTCCTCCGGTAGAGCTCTTGATAGATCCATTTCCACACATATTCTAGCAAAGGAAGTGTATTTTCCTCTTCTAGTGGCTTCAGAGGCTTTAACATAGCGACCTAATTTATTGCTTATGGCCGCTAACGATTCATTTTGCCAGTAATCAAGAGGTAGAGAGTAGAGCCTTACCTAGACCGGAACTGAAGTAAAAGTCTCCTTTTCTGGGACGAAGTTCATTATCCATGGTCTCATGTAGAGCCCTGCAACAACATAGAAGTAGGGCCCTCCTTCAAATATTCTGTCCTTGTCTTCAATATTTGTGAACACCACCGTGAAGAAACCCTTGGACCCAAGATGAAGATCTATGCTTCCTTTAGGTTTCCAGTGGTATTTGATCCACGATTGTAGGGATTTTTTAGTGGGCCATAGTCCCATGAACTTACAGATGATGGCATATGTCCCCATGTGTTCCCTGTACGCCTGCAGCTCTGGATTATTTAAAATCACTCTGGGAGTTATATCTGTTTTGGGTTTGCAGGGCCCCTTGTGTTTCTTGTCTTTAGTTTCCTGTTTTTTGTCTTCTACCTCCTTGTCTTTTGTGCCATGTTGATCCTTTTCTATGGATTCTTTTGCTCCCTCTTCTGTGATTTTTTTTTCCTTCCACCCCTGTTTCCCTAACATTTTCTAGAGGCTTCTTTCCCCTGCTGGTCATGGCCTCCTTGTAGGAGGGGGTGGAGCCCCCTCCTCTGCCACCCTTCATAGGGTTCTTTGACTAACCCTGCGTGCATTGAACTCTGTTCGCTCTTCCCTGTTCGCACGCACCTTGAACTCCAATTCATCCTCAAGAAGCTATCATTATAAGAGAAATTATTTAATTCCTACTGCCATAGATTTCTCAACAGGAGGTGACTTGGAGGATGGTTGGACTTGGATTTTGGTGACAGTTCTAGTCTTGTATATCAAATTTTGATCTAATTCTATAAGAGAAGGATTGTTGTTGGGTTTCTCCCTTGTGTGGTTTTTCCCTGGCTTGGAGCCTAAATTCTGGTGTCTCTTGTCTCTTATGCATTATGTTATTTATGTTTTGCTAATGTGCAATTGCTTGACATAACTAAAATAATAATAATAATATTAAAACACAAGAAAAGAATACATATTAGTCACAAGTAATTACCATGATAAGAAATTCTATCATCTTGTTGAAAAATGCAGCAAGAAATTCTCAATTTGATTTTTCCTTGATTAAATTGAGAAAATTCGAATTTCCACATAAGTAGACAATTTGGACGCATTTAACTTGTGTGACATGGCTTGTGTCACCTAGTTTAGTTAGTAAATTCGAGTTAGAGGAGTTAGAGTTCAATTAAGCATGTGTGATTGCTAATTTGTAGCAATCAAGGTCATTTATCTCAAGTTGTTTTCAGTTAACCTAGTTCCAACTTTTGGAGGAACTAGTGGAAGGTTAGTTGTGGAGTGGGACTTTAGTCAAACTCAATGATCATCCAGTTAACTAATAAATCAACCCAAAATAGATAGTGCATGAAAAGAATTTGAGTTCCCCAGCTGCAGTGAAGATTTCAATGCAATGTAACATCAGTTGTAGACTAGTGTTGAGTTTACAAGTGTTGCATGTAGTTAGATGATCAACCTTGGGAATTGCGCAATTCATTTTGTAGAAATTCCTAAATAACAAGGGCCTAATTTCTCAAGGAATTACATTGAAATAGGAGCTCAAGCCAAGGAAGAAATTGACTAATTTTGGTTCAGAGCTTCTTAGTGAGCAGAGAGATAGGTTATTCACTCGCAGGTTGTGCTCAGTTGAGCAAAGCAATTGTAATACATATATGTTCATCATATTAATGCAAGCAGGCATAGCAGGTTTTAGTAGATTTCTTTCCCCGTAAAAAATATTGTGTGCATGTGTGTTATTTATTATTGCATTTCTAAAAATTTTGTTCTAAATTGTAAATTAACTTCCGTAGAGAAGTAGAGTAGGCTTGTGCTTTGTGATTTTGATTAAAACTTCATGAGCAATTTCAAATCTACACCATAATTTCTACATGTTATCAGAGCAAGATTCACATTAGAGAAGGAATTTCGAAGTTGTTTCTCAGGAGGTTCGAATTTTCAGTTAAGTGTAGAAGGGTCTCTTTAGAGCTGAGAATATGACCTTCAACGGGCTGAGGCTAGAGTATGCCTAGGAAGGCAACTCTAATTTCATCGCATGGAGGTGATATTCAATGAAAATGGATTGCTAGAATACATCAAGAGAGATGTTGCAAAACCAGTGGGATTTGAAGCCCAAAACCTTGCTCAGTAGAAGAAAGATGTAGCCAAGACGAGGAGAATAATATTGGAGGGAGTATGAGACCACATTGTCACCAATATACGTGGGAAAGGAAATCCTTATGAAATGTGGCAATCATTGACAGATCTGTTCCAGAATAACAGTGACCATAGGAAGCTGGAGCTCAAGGATAAACTTGGAAATATCAAGATGTTGAAAAATGACACTGTCATGTAGTATCTGAGCATGTTCACACAAATTCATGATGAGATTGCAGGAGTTGGTGTTAGTGTTTCAGAGGATGACTTAGTAAGTCTAGCCATTCTGGGCCTTCCCAAGAGCTAGTATAGGTATCAAGATTCAGTGAACGGGAGGGAGACACTACCGAATTGGGAACGCTTAAGGTATGGTTTGGTGTAGGAGGAAATAAGGTAGAATACCAGAGATGTGACTTCTTCCAAGGGAGAGGATAAAGAAAAAGTTGCACTGGTTGGAAAGGGAAAGAAAGGAAAAGGGAAGAAATGTCAAACCAAACCAGAATCTAGCCAAGGGGGGAAGAAGAAAGATTTGTCCAAAATTAAATGCTTCCATTGTCATGAATTCAGGAATTATGCCATGAAGTGTCCATACAAAAGGGCAAGAAAGAAGACCTCAGGAGGAGCATGCATGGCCAACATAGTGATGGAGAGCGTGTGGTACTTGAACTCAGGTGCCTCGTTCTACATGACATGGTGTAGAGACTTTTTTACTGACTTGGAGGAGAAATATTTGTAGATGCACATCGATCTAGGGGATGACGGAAGGTACAACGAGATCGAGAATGTTACAGTCACCTTTTAGAGGTAGTCAGACTCCCCTCTCTGGCTCAAGGATGTCATGTTTGTTCTGGGCCTAAAGAAAAATATCATCTTTATTGCAGTTTTGGAAGACCATGGTTATCATGTGATCTTCAACGAAGGAAAATCATTCCTGAAACACATAGCCATGGGACAAGTGAAGCAGATTGGGGTTCATGTGAAGAACCTGCATAAGCAAGATGTGGAAGACTGTGTTGCATTAAGCACTAAGGGGGAGAAAGTGCAGGGCCACGATGTTGGTGAACTTTAGCACATAAGACTTGGACATTTGCATCATGGAGCCTCGAAGATTATGTATCAAATAACCACTGGCCTCCCCAAAGGAGCACTTGAGCAGCGAGATATATACAAAGGATGCAGCTTGGGAAAGTACACAAAATCCACATTCCATGATCGGGACAACAAAGCACGTGCAGTCTTAGAAAGGATCCACTATGATGTATGTGAACCTTTCTCGATAGCCTCCACTTCTAGACAAAAATATTTTGTCATTTTTATTGATGACTTCTCATGGAAGTGTTGGATCTTCTTCATGCAGAAGAAAGATGAGACATTATCCAAGTCCGTAGAATTCAAGGCATTAGTTTAGAAAGAAACCCACAAGAAGGTGAAGGCTCTCAGGAGCTATAACGGAAGTGAGTACATGTCAAATGAATTTAAAATTTTATGTGCAAAAGAAAACATTTGACGAGAGTTGAAAACACCCCACAACCCACAACAAAATGGGGTGGCTGACAGAAAGAATCGAAGCATTGTGGGAGAAACAAGGGTGTTGTTGCATGACCAAGGCCTACCTCTACATTTGTGGGCTGAGACATGCAACACAACAGTCTATTTGTAGAACCGAAGTCCTCATTGGATTATGGGTATGATTACACCGGAGGAGGATTTCTCGGGGAGGAAGCCGGATGTGTTGCACTTCAAGATTTTTGGAGCCTCTATTTACTTCCATGTCTCCAAATAATTCAGGAAGAAGCTTGAGCCAACAACCAAGTTGGGGGTATTTGTGGGTTACACGGAAACTCCACACAGCTACCGTGTGTACTTTCCATCCCTCAGAATGACAATTGTGCGAAGGGATTTAAAGTTTGATGAGGAGAAAGTGATGCGGTGCTATCTTGAGAGGGAGCTTTAGATCCCACCAGAAGATGAGATTTTAGCTTCAAAGGAGGATCCTCAGGAAGTTGTGGAGCAACCATAAATTGAGGAGTAGAGAGTGGAGACATCCATTCAAGAAGAACTATCCAGAGAAGGTAGGAAAAGGACCATGGAAGTTGATAGACTTGTGAAGGATGAGAGGGAGAATGTGGGAGCTCCTTTAAATTTGTGTAGGAAGAGATGGTCACCTGATCGGTACACTGGCTACATGGCTATAATGACTAAGCTTGTAGAGATTTATCCATCCTGTTTTGAGGAATTAGTAGAGAAACCTGTATGGGTTGATGCAATGGTGGAAGAATATTTGGGAAGTGGTCCCAAGACCAACAGATAAATTAGCAGTGGGTTTGAGATGGATCTTCAAGGTGAAGCAAGTAATAGATGAAAACATAGAAAAGTATAAGGCCAAATTTGTGGCGAAGGGGTACTCTCAAGTTGAGGGAATTGACTATGAGGAGACCTTTTCTCCTGTAGCAATGTACTTATCCATTAGATCAATTCTTTCACTGGATGTGCAGAAGGGGTGGAAGATCCACTAGATGGATGTAAAAAAAACATTCCTCAATGGATTTATTGAGGAGGAGGTGTACATAAAGCAACCAAAAGGTTTTGAGATATTTGATCAATATTCTCATGTGTGTAGAATCAAGTGAGCATTGTACAATCTTAAACAAGGACCCTGTGCTTGGTACACTAGGACCGATAACTATCTCACTAGTTTTGGTTTCACCAAAAGTAAAGTAGATGCAAACCTGTGTCATATCTTGGTAGAAGTTAAATTGATTATTATTGTTGATGAGTAGTGAATCAGATCTTGCAAGGGAATTTGAAATGAAGGACATGGGTCTCATACACTATTTCCTCGGGTTGGAAGTATGACAAGGCGATGGCGAACTATTTGCGTCTCAAGGCAGGTATGCAAATGAGATACTACAGAGATTCCACATGTAGAGTTGAAAACCCATGGAGACACTCTAGAGACCAACTAGAGGAATGAGAATGCCACTTCAGGTGAGGAAGTGGATGCACCATTTATCAGAAGCTAGTGGGTTCACTAATGTATATTGTGAACAGATGACTAGATATGTGCTATGCAGTGAACCAACTCAGCCAAGCTATGGTTATGCCAACCAAGTTATTTTGGAAGGCATCTAAGCATGTTTTACAGTACCTTAGAGGCACTACCCAGTTTGGACTATGGTACAGACATACAAAGGGAGTGAATTTGTGTGGCTTCACAAAATGCAGATTGGGTGGAGAGTCCATCAGAACAAAAGAGTACGTCAGGTGGAATTTTCAGTGTTGGGTCTGCAGTTGTTTCCTGGTAGAACAAGAAGCAAAGATTTGTGATGCTCAGCTCGACAGAAGCAGAATACATTGCTGCAAGTCAAGCAACATGTGAGGCAATCTAGATGAGAAAGATACTTGTTGGACTGTTTGGTCAGATGATGGATCCAATTGTGATATGTTGTGATAA
This sequence comes from Pinus tabuliformis, assembly GCA_031772625.1. Classification (NCBI taxonomy): domain Eukaryota; kingdom Viridiplantae; phylum Streptophyta; class Pinopsida; order Pinales; family Pinaceae; genus Pinus; species Pinus tabuliformis. Next base: position 819,925,104 of record CM062814.1, read on the forward strand.
TTGAAGTTGTATCAAGCTCTCTGAGAATCCTGTATTTCACAATTGATTTGAGCGTATATATATCCAATATCACCATTTATGTGATTGTGTGCAGAGACAGATAATGTTGCTACATTACATTCCAACAGAGGAACAAGATGCTGACATTTTGACAAAGGCTTTTTCAAAAGTGAAGTTCGAGTTCCACAGGTGCAGGATAAGGGTGGTTGATAATCCATTTCTTATTGAGAGGGAGTGTTGAAAAATAGGACAATAAATTCTCAATTTGATTTTGCCTTCATTAAATTGAGAAAATTTGAATTTCCACATTAATAGACAACTTGGATGCAGTTAACTTGTGTGACATGGCTTGTGTCACCTAGTTTACGTAGTAAATTTGAGTTGGAGTTAGAGTTCAATTAAGCATGTGTGATTTGCTAATTTGTAGCAATCAAGGTCAATTATCTCAAGTTGTTTTCAGTTAAACTAGTTCCAATTGTTGGAGGAACTAGTGGAAGGTCAATTATGCAGTGGGACTTCAGTCAAATTCAATGATCATCCAGTTAACTAATCAATCAGCCCAAAATAGTTAGTGCATGTAGAGAATTCAAGTTCCCTTGTTGTGGTGGAGATTGCAAGGAAGTGTAACATTAGTTGTAGACTAGTCTTCAGTGTACAAGTGTTGTATGCAGTCAGATAATCAACCTTGGGAATTGCGAATCCATTTTGGAGAAATTCGTTAGTAATAGGGGCCTAATTTCTTAAGGAATTTTGCAAGGAAATAGGGGCTCAAGCAGAGGCAAAAATTGACTAAGTCTAGGTTAGAGCTTCTCAGTGACAAGAGAGATAGCTTATTCACTTGCAGATTGTGCTCAGTTGAGCAAAGCAATTGTAATACATCTTTATTCATCAGATTAATGCAAACAAACATAGGGTTTTTTAACAGTTCACTTTCCTGTAAAAAGATACTATGTGCATGTGTGTTATTTCTTATTGCATGTCTGTGATTTTTGTTCTAAATTGTGAATTAACTTCTGCAAAGTAGTAGAGTAGGTTTGTGTTTTGTGGTTTTGATTAAAACTTCATGAGAATTGCAAATCTACACCATAATTTCTACACATCTTTATGAATTTCAACATGGTGTCAGAGCTATGGTGAAGAAAAGAGCACTAAGTATGGATAAATCTAAAAGAAATAGAAGCATAGTAAGGAAATATTTGGACATCTGAATCTAAGAAAAGAAACAAATCCGAACTTCTTGGGAGAAATCAAAACCTATGGTAGCATTTGTGAACAATCCAAATATGTGGAAATAATCAGAATTGACTATATAGAAGATCAAAATTATATGTGACAATGAAGATCAAAACTGTGTGTGATGGAAAATCCAAATTTTCTATGGTATCATAGAGATACAAATTGGAACAGAGTTAATGCAAATATAAGGCATTGTTCATATGATATCCGAACTTACCTGTGACAATTTTTATGATATCTGAGCTTGCTATCGCACTGTGATATGCGAATTTCTCTGTGGAACATTATGGTAGTGTAATATATCTCCTTAAAAGTAGAACTATGATTCGAAGAAATCAAAAGTCTGTGGGATAGAGTTTCTGAGGCATGTAAGGAAGTATTTGAGGTATATCAACGAAGATTCTGAGGCATACATTATCTATGATACGCAAAGACTGAATGCTACCATGTGATGCGAGTTTTGTTCCTGTACATGATATAAGTTCTGCTCCTATATATATGATGTGAAGTTTCTGTTATATGAAGATGATGTGAATTCCTGTGGAAATACAATGCAAGTTTTGTTATGATAACCCAAGCTCTTATGGACATGTAATGCGAGTCTCCATGGCAATATAAATTCTCTATGACGCAAGTTCTTTATGACATGACATATTTATCTGTATTGGTGACATATATCTCCATGATGCGATTTTCTGTGTACATCGCGTGTGGTATATTTCTCTATAATGAAGCTAGCACTGATACCAAGCTTCATCTCTATAATATTCAAGTGAAACCCGAATCTGTCTGAGCATGGAAGAAATCAATCTATGAAAGAGTGAGTCAAATCTCTGTAATAGAACAATAACGCTTCAGGGATTGAACAAGGTCTGGAAAAGAGACTCTCTCATAATCCATCTAAGACACAAATTATAAAGGAATTCGAATTAAAGTTGTGACATATTTATCATATCTTTGTGATATCCAAAGTTTACTAAGACATCTGAGCCTTCTATGGCACTATGGCAACACTGTTAAAACTAGATTATTTGGGGGCTGAGTCTCCTCAAAGAACAACGGTAGTACTGTGAAAGGTGATATAATCGTTGCTATTTCTAAGTGCATGGGATGTCTCCTAGACATATAACTATACGTAACATACTTATGAAGCATGACAAAAACAGTGCGAAGAAATTCTGAAATGAAGGGGACTATAATCATAGAGATTCAAAGTTTGTACATAATATACATCAAGCCTTATCCATACGAATTTGTGGAAAAGCAATTGTATTGAGTATGAAAGGTATCTCTATGAAAAATTAAAGGCTATACAGTGGCATTCAAAATTTCTGAGTTGTCAAATCCAAACGATAAAATTATGTGGAAGAATTAGAGATCTATGGAAACCTATGCAAAGACTTAAAGTACATAGTTCATATGTAAAGGACAAAGTCTATATGCTAATTTGTTATGGAATCATCATTTCAATGACATGTGCGGATGACTGAAAATTGTGGAAAGATTAAAACTGTGTCTAGATTCTATGTACATGCAAACTATGTGAACCAAGTCAACTGGCATTGCTAGCAGGTCAAAAGAAAACTCTAGGGACAACATTCTAGTTTAAGGACTAAAGATCTAAAGTAACTCTGTTGAAGTGCACCAACGGAAGAAAAATGATCAAATATCTGCAAGGATGGATAAGGTAAGACTACAAAAGTTACATATAAGGGGATTGGATAGATATATTTTAGATATCATTTTTTATTTTTTATTTTTATTTTTGTTTTTTTTTCCAAAGGAAAAATCGTAATATTTCATTATGTGGAAAAATTACATGTAGTAGATGCTTGTTGGCATATGCAGTATCTGAAGATCATATAGACCTTTGTACAATGATTAGCTATAGAAAAATATGGCCTTGCCATTTCCAGTGTCAAAATAGATACACTTTGTCTCTTTTATCAGCAAAATATATAAATATATACATATTGTTGAGGCTATGCATTTACTCAAAAATAAACAAAAATAGGCTAAAATAAATTAGGGTCTTTCCACCCTAAAGTAATCCTGGTCTATATATGGCCTGTGATGATACTGATAGACCTTTGAGTCCTGCTGTTCAACAATTATCCACATGCCTTGGGGAAGTAGTGAGCCCTCCTTGGAAAGCTTGTCAGCATTTTCATTGTGTTCCCTGTATACATGTTGACAAGAGACCATATTAAAACTTGCTTTGAGATTGAAAACTTCATCCGAAATTTTGAAGAGATATAGCATGACAATGATTTTTTGTATTGAACCAATTAATGATGATTTGTGAGTTTCTAGAGATCTGTATGGAGGTGCAGTTATGTGCAAGTGAGAAGAAGAGCAAATGTCTGAGTGTGATAAGCTCAACATAGTTATTTGTTCCTTCCCCAAGTCCTAATTTGACTTTCTAGAAATGATGATCCGAGAGGTATAAACAGACCCCCCCCTACAGCCCTGGGGTTGAGCAGCCTCGTCGAAGAAAGCCCACGGCCGAGATTTTTCAATGCTACCAGGTACCGAGATTTTGCGAGTGTGTGATGGATTCTCATCAGGGATGTCATGGAAGACTGCCACTGCCTTGGCAATGAGCAGAGGCCAGCAGACAGACTCATTCTTAAAAATAAGGCGGTTGCGAGCGAGCCATAAGGTCCAGCAAATAATTAGGGGTAAACATAGATCTTTGTGTCTCTAGTGTGTTGTAATCCATTTGTTCCAAGCTTGAAGAATTGTAGAACCCTGCCATGCATTTCTCATAGAGAGATGTTTTGTTACAGCTTGCTAGAATTGAGTGGCGGATGGGCAGAGCAAGAATAGGTGCTCATTTGATTCGGTTGATTGTTTGCATAGCACACACCAGCTCGGCCCATATATGGATTTGCACATAAGTGCTTCTCCTGTGGGAGTTTTGTTACTTAATACACACCACATAAAGAGACGGGCTCGTGGGGGAGCTTTCAGTCTCCATAGCTGCTGCCACCATACAATAGAATGGATAGGCTTACGGGACTGTAGAAGATGGATATAACCCTGTTTGGGACTGTATTACCCATGGTCAGTTGGAGTCCATACTAAAACATCAGGGTCCTGATTGAGGGTTATATGCACTTTGGACAAAGCCCCAAGGTATACTTCCCATGTGTGTTGCCACTGTACAGGAATGTTGAGCTCTTGTATTGATCTCCAGCGCTGACTAAATATGGAGTTGTGCTCATGATCGACAATCTGAGCGATTGTCATGATATCCCTATGTTTAAGATGTTGTAAGAGGTCCAGGAGTAGGAGGTATCTGTTACCCCCACCTATCCAAGGATCAATACCCAGTCGTACAAAGGAACCATTATTGATGTGCCATGCCAATTCAGCTCTGATAAAAGGCATTGTTTGTAATATTGCCTTCCATACAATGGATATTCCCCCACGAGGCCAGTCTAGTTGACGAACCCAGTCTAGAATCTGTTGTGGCCAAATGTATTTTTGGTATGTGACAGTCGTCCAGAGGCTTTTTGTAGTTAGAAGAGACCAGCTCATCTTGGCTGCAAGAGCTTGGGAAAAATAAGACAGATCTTTTAACCCCCACCCCCCCCATTTCTTTAGCAAGGCAATGTTCTTCCAGCTTACGCAAGCAAATTTTTTACCTTCCTTATGGCCATTCCATAGGTATCGATAGCATATATGTTGTATACGACTGAGAATTCCCCGAGGGATCCAAGCAAGAGACATCCAATATACTGGGGTGGCTTCTAGAACAGATTTAATCAGGACAAGTCTCCCTACTCTTGAGAGTAATCTATGATTCCAAGTTTTCAACCTCTTCTCCAGTTTTATCACTAACCAGATCCAGTCAACAATCCGATAGTTGTGGGTTTTTATTCGGAAACCCGAGTATTTGAGACCATCCGAGAGGTTGTGTGGATTGTAATGAAAGTACACTTGGGCTGCTCTGTCTTCTTGTGGGGTAGTATGGGTCAGAGTAATCGTAGATTTTGTCTGATTTGCAGCCATGCCTGTAACTTTGTCAAAGAGGGTGAGGATCTCATGGAAGGTGGCCGAGTCCCTAATGCTGCCATCTAAGAAAATCAAGACATCATCAACAAAGAGCAGGTGTGTGAGGTGGCAGAGCTTGTTAATTCTTAGGCCTTTTAGTCTGCCCTCCCTTTTTGCAAAGGCGATGAGCCTACTGAGACCTTCCATCACTAAAAGGAATAGTAGGGCAGATAGAGGACACCCTTACCTTAGCCCTCATTCTGCATGAAAAAAATGGGATGTTGAGCCATTAATCAGAATGGTGAAGGAGGCTATGTTTATGCAGCAGATAATCTAGTTTGTGAAAGCTATAGGGAATCCTATGTGGAGCAGGATCATATTTATGAAGAGCCAGCTTACTCAGTTAAAGGCCTTGGCGAGATCGATCTTAAGGATTATGCTTTCAGACTCTTGGATTCCTGGGCTATGCCTATGGCTTCATGGATCTGCCTGTTATGGAGGAAAGAAAATTGATCAGGGGAGATATGGTGGGATAGTATGGGACGAAGCCGATTTGCTATGATCTTAGCGATGATTTTGTATAAGGTATTGCAGAGAGAGATGGGACGGAAATCATTGAATGATGCAGGCGAGTCCGATTTCAGGATGAGAGCAATGAAAGTGGTATTGATGGCCTCATACATTCTACCAGATGTCCTACACTCTTCGACAACATTGAGAAGGTCGTTCCCGATGATTTCAAAGAATGCTAAGTAAAATTCAATAGGCCAACCATCCGGTCCAGGGCTTTTATCTTTCTGGAACCATTTTAGAGTCCCTTCAAGTTCATCTTTGGTGATAGGTGAAGTGATCTCATCGGCTGTATCCTGATTGACAAATCTTGGGAAATGCCCTGCTACTCAAATGATCTCAGCCAGGTTTGAGACAGGAGGTTCCTTAAAAAGTTGTTGGAAGTGTGATATGCCCAGCTGTGAGAGCTGGTGGAAGGTTTTTGTAGTACCTCCATCAGGGGTGGGCAATTGCCAGATAGTATTGGAGGCTTTCCTTCCCTTGGCAAAGTTATGGAAGTACCTAGTGTTCTCATCCCCTGCTTTGAGCCAGATAGAACGGCTCTTGAGTCTCCAAGTTTCCTCTCGTTCCTTCAAGATTTTTGCTCTTTTGTTTTCAAATTCAATCAGGTTTGATTTGGCTTCAGCACACATGAAACCCCTGTTGTTGTCATCGTTAAGGTCCGCCAAGGCTGCTTCCACAGAGGAGAGGATATGGATATCCTTCTGTTGTTTTTCCTTAGCCCACTTGATAGTGAGCTTCTTGAGCTGAAGAAGGTTTTGACAAAATCCTTCAGCCCATGTGTGATACTGTGAGGGTGGGTTTTGTGTCTAGTGATTAGTGACCAGCTCGATGAAGGAGGGATCCTGAAGCCAGACAGAGTTGAACTTGAAAGGGGCCTTTGGTTTGATTGGCGGACCAGATACTTCCAGGTAGATAGGTGAGTGGTCTGATATGCCTCCTGACCCAACCCACTACCTATAATGAGATAAACGCTGCAACAATTGATTTTTAATGACAAAGCGATCCAGTCTTCTGGCGAGGGTGGCCTCCCCAACCCTTCTATTCCTCCATGTGGGCAGTGGCCTATTCATAGGAACATCTGTAAGCTGGGCCTATTCAAGGAGGTTTTCCATGGTATCTGAGAGTGGATCAATCTGAGCCGATGATCCCCAGGACTCACTGTAACCGATAGAAAAGTTAAGATCCCCTCCCAAAATGAAGTTGTCAACAGAGGATAAGGAGAGATTGAGGAGGTGGTTCCAGAAGGCCTCCTGCCCTTGGCATGGCCCATAGACATTCATGACACAGAAATCCATTCCCAATTCCACACAGAAAAAATCGAAACCAATGTACCCCTTTCCTCCCCAGGTCGATTTGGGATTTACAGAATGGGGATTGTATCCCAAGGCTAGACCACCAGATCGGCCCGTAGCATCCAGGGCAATGAACTCCCACCCAGGGTAAATAGCCTGCAGTATCACTGTAGTATGTTGTGCTTCCCCTAGGGTTTCTTGTAGGAGGATTAAATTGACTGGTTCAGCAGTGAATAGTCTGCGGAGGGCTAGTTTTTTGGGGGAACTGGCCAAACCCCTGCAGTTAAAGGAGAGGCATTTCATGGGGGAACCATATCAAGGGTTTTCTTTGCTCTAAGAACCCGGTCTAAAGAGGATTGTCTTCCCGAGATCACCTCAGCCCCTGCACGAAGAATAGCATGCGAGAGGAAAGATTTGCGCCCTCGAAGGGGTTTAATGGATGATGCAGGGAGAGTCAGGCCAAGGCCTGTGTTCAATAGATGAGTGTCCCCAATGGGAGTTCGCGATCGAAGATTATATGGATGAGGGGGTGCTGAGGGAGAAGGAGGTAGTGAGGGGGGTTTCTCCGGAAGGGTAATGGGGGAGGTGGTGGAATCTACCAAATGGTGGGGGAGGAGTGAGCAAGTGATGGAGGCAGGGGAGATGGAACAATGCGAATGTGATGCAAAATGCATATGTTGTGTAGAAGATGCATTTACATAAGATAGACTAGGGTGTGAGGGAAGAGGAGTACCCACTGAATGAGCTGCTTCAGTAGCTACCCTAGCTCGAGTCAGAGGAGGGGATGGCAGTCCCGAAGGTGTTCCTAAGTCGTGCTGAATTGGCCTGGATGAGGTCGCCTTCCGGGGTGGTTTTGTGGCGGCCACTAGATGCTTCCTGCTGATGACGGGGGTTCCTTTGTCAATGCCAACTTCTTATACTGCTGTTGTTTCCTATACTTTTGCAACCAGAGGGCATTCTTTGAACAGATGCCCAACCATATGGCACCTTCGACATCTAAATGGCACACCCTCATAGTCCAAGATCTGAACCCTGGTGAAATTTCGCCATTGTAGGGTTATCCTTTCTTCCAATCCCTCCCGAGTGTCCAGATGCACTAGAATGCGGGCTAATGTTCAATTTTTGGATTGGACAATGGATTTGTCATAGTCCATAAAAGTACCTAGGGTATTCCCTATCTTGACAAACACCTCTTCTGACCAGTACTGTAGAGGTAATCCTAGCAACCTCACCCAGAGAGGCCCTGCTCCAATTTGCTCTCTTTCTGGATCGAATAGAGGGCTCCATCTTTTTAGAAAAACTGGCACCATCTCTATGTGCCAAAATCGTGCCAGAGCCAAGTTCGTGTATTATTCTAGCGCAAAGTGTAGCGTGAACCACCCACGAGGTAAAGTTTGGACCTCTGGAAGCTGTAGAAAGATTTTCCCCCAGATCTCTTTCACCCATTGCCCTAATTGATTTGCAGAGTAGGTTTTGTCTCGAACCCTACCCACCAATACTTTGCTTGCTCTGTCAGTGACATCCCCCATGGTGAGACCTTCGCCAAAATTAATAGTGAAGTCCTTTCGGATGCCTTGATGCACTTAGATTTCTTCTTCCTGGTTCGTGGCACAGTGGGATGGTCCTGTAATGGGTCCGAGGGATTTTTTGATGCCGAGGGAGGCTCCGCCGACCTAACCCTAATAACAGGGGTATCAAAACAGCCTGATGGGTGTGTATGATCCTAAGATTTTTCGCCAGATCCGAGGAGTTGAGATGTTAGATGAGGTTGAGCAACTGCTTACGAAGCAGGTCCAAGGTGGAAGAGAGGGTTCCAAGAGAAGCATAGATCAGTGGGGGCGCAAGATCAAAAAGCGGAGATGAGCAGGAAGTGAGGAGGTTGAGGGTGGTAGGAGACAAGGGTGGACAATCGAGCGTTGGCGAGTCGATGGAGAGGGAGTCTATGAGGAGGGTTGAGTCCTTTTTCCCAGGGAGGGAGACAACCGACACTAGTATCGAGTAGGATGGAGTAGTTTGAACGGTCGCCGTTTTAGGGTTAGGGTTGGATAAAATGACCTGTTCTGAGAAGGGATAAGGCGAGTAGTCCACAATGTCAAGCTCCATGCCCTCCATTCTAATCGCTGAAAACAACAGGTGGGTAGGTTGTGCAGGCGAGGACCGACGAGCTGTAGGCAAAAGGGAGAGGACCGCTACGGTAGCAGTCTGCAATTATCCATGATCGGCGTTCCGGCTAGAGTAGCAACAACAACACTCCATCCTCCTCTAGGTGAATGTATGTTATTCCTCATGCAACCTATTTGTCCATCTTTTTAGAGATCATTATTATGTTAGCATTTGAAGTTTTTCCTTACACACAAAGACTAGGTTTTCAGATTTAGAAATGTAATAAATTCCATCTCTCATATAGAAGGTTTTTCTAGGGTTTGAAGTTAACACATTAATGTGCTTGTAGAATTAACAATTCTTAAACAATAGATTTTGAAGGATTTGTAAACCCTAGTAAAGGTTTGAGTTTAAAAACCCTAGGAACAAAACCCTAAATAATTGTTTCCACTATAAAAAGAAAACCTAGCTCTTGAAAATGACAGGAATGACATCATGTTGATATGGGAACAAGGTTGGTGAATAGATCCAAGATTAAGAGGGAGCTAACCTTCTTCAAAAAAGATAAGTACTCTACATCCCCTTGATTACTACTATTGTTATTATCTTTGTACTTTTCCTATATTATTTCTTTCTTAGTCTTCTAATAAATCTTGCAGGTCAAGACAATAACTATCTAAACTTAACTAACAAATGGAAGAATTGGAAGAACATGGGAAAACATGAAGGTTAAGAAGAAGGAAATAGTTTGAAGTATGCATTAAAGAAGTTGATTAGATGGCAGCATAAAAGGAAAGAAGTTCACTTACCTCAGCTAGAAAGAGGGGGTTGTAAGATTTTGGATGAATACAATACTACTCGAAGCTGGTTAGTTCCTTGATTCAAGAACACATCGATTGGGTTGATGTTGATAGAGATACTACTGATTATTGGGAGCTTATATGATTTCTTAGAAGAGCATGAAACAAAATTTTGTGAAGGTGAAGAAGTTTGGCTCCATAAGGTGTTTACTGAACTTCTTGATGATATATTGGATTAAATTAATCAAAGTTGCATGAATATTGTTAGAGAACCAGAAAGGTCGATTTTCTTTATGATTCAAGAGTATGATGTTGATAGAAGCCGGCCAGTGACAAAAATTATCCACAGAAGAACCGATAGTTTATGAATTGATGAAGTTCTTTTTCATGGAATTTTGAGACAAGCGTAGGCTTGTGGATGTCCCCTCCTTTATTGAGAGGGAGTGAGGATCTCCTCCCTGGTTGAGAGGGAGTGCAGGTGGACACCGTATTCTCCATGCGTTATGTACTATGACTAGGGCTAATAGTTGTAAGCGTAGTGAAAAACACTAGTAGGGAGAAAGGTGGACTAGATAAGCCATCTGGGATGAATATTTTTTTAGGATTTGTACTTTGACCAGGACTAACCACTGTAAGTCAAGTACATTAATCCAAGATAAGAATAGTCATGAGGACCAATATTTCCTGGTGTCAATTATTGTGACAATGGATTAGGAAATGGTCTTGTGAGGACATACCAGGTGAACAACCAGGTGGGGTATGTGCTTAGAGAGGCAGTGGTGTCCAAATTATGCCTCCCAACATTGTGCTCTGATCTAGTGGTGAGATAGAGCATGTTAGTCAAGGCCTTACTAATTTTACAATGTTGGCTATGATGATGTAAATCATCCTTGATGCTCATCAATATGGATCCTTTCTTATATGAATATTTCAACTTAAGAGTATCATGTTGTGTCATTATGTATACCTCCTTAATTAAGACAGAGTGTTGAAAATGTAACTAGTGTCAGTCTTAATAATGTAATGTAATTTCTTCATAAAAAATATTTATTATATTTATTATTTTATTTTTCGTCAAAGCATGTTCTTCATGCTTATAGAGTAAAAAAAGTAAAAAATAATTTATTATGAGTCAAAAAGAAAATTGTATTTAAGTCAAGTCTCATTTGGACTTTTGTAAAGAAAAAAAAATAATTTATTTTTAGTCAAAGTCCACCAAATTGTCAAGTCGACCTTCCTTGGGAACAAGTCGGCCTGGGCCTCCAAGAGCCACCCATTCGACCTCCTGGATAAATATATATAGAGTAAAATTCAATAACTTTGAAGGACACTTAAGAATTATCATCATACATATATCTGCACCTAAACTAATGACGAAAATGGATGAAGAAGGGAAGGAAGATCCAGAACGACCCATAAATTGCATCTTTCTTGTGTTGGGTAATGGATTCTGAAGCCACGAATAAGTGCCATTGTTTAAAGCACATATTAAGAAGGAATATAACATGAGTAAATTGCCACTCCATCCAACCATGCTCGCAAAGCTAGGATCTCCTTTTTTTCCCATTTGTTTGTCTACATGAGATTGAAATTAGCTATAGTCGCTCTGCAGGTTACGAGCAAAAGTCGAATTGAAGGAAGCCACTCAATGCCAATCGTGCTTCTCTGTCTTTCTCTTGATCAACAAAATATGAATTTGAAAAGAACTAGCAAAGAACGCACTGACTCACTAAGTTGTGTTTGTGTGAAACTAATGGAAGTTATTCAAATTGCTAAGATGTAGGAATTTGATTATGGCTCCAAGTTCATTTTTTATTGCTTGTAACCTACCTAGTTCTATAACAAATAATAAATTTATATATATGAATCTTTGTAGACTTTGTGAAGTGTATTAATACATAACATGGTTTGGATTCTAATGTCACTTTCACCATTGTATTGAATTTGATGTTCTTATTTTAAATGGTGTGAGTCGGATAATAAAATCCCTTTGTCAAATTCCCAATCGCCATAACATTCTGTAACGCATAATTTATCTGGAAGAAATTTTGTTATATTATTTATTTAAAAAAAGTAGAAATATAAATCAACAATTTTTTGACATCTAATTTCCGCTTCACATTTCTAGGAGGTGCTAGACCCCCTTTAAAAAGTTGTGATGTGTTTAATTTTGAACCCTGCTTGATGTACTATAATTAGTACCCTTCAAAGAAAGTGGGAGTTAACATCGATGACATATTCCACACAAGAGAGGATACAAAACATAAATGATACAACCTTCATGGCCTTGAACTGAAAACCTAAAATTCAATGCCCACCAATCTCCATTAATGACATGTAATCCCTAGCCATACCCACTCGACAATTCAAAATATGTGCCCACCTAGGGAAAACCACCAAATCCCTGAAAAAGACTAGCGGCATGAGAAAACAGAAAAAAGTTGTAGAGGACCTCGACTCTCCCCTACTGTAACAACCAAAAAACATTTGCTTATACCGCAAAAAGATTCAAATTCACACCCCTGTATGTAAAATTCCAGCAGGATAAACATCCATTACCATTACCATATAGACAAAAACTAACATGTAACCCAATTGCATGGGAGACACAAAATATGATATAGAGAAAGAAAGGATAAACAAAACCTCCCGAAAATAGCACCACACAAACCTCATATAGCGACCATTATATATGAAGTTGAGGCTCACAGAACCTCCATCCTTGCTACCCTGTATGCCAACAGATCCATCCAACTCCTCCCTGGTATATCCTTTAGTAAGTTGATAATCCTTCACTGATAATAATTTCTACCATCGCCATCACCCTCTATGGTAGACCAAAACCCTGTAAATCCTTTGTTATTATTAGCATGGAAACAAAGATCTCAGACAACTTGTCTGAAAATACTGAAGCAATCTGGTTGACATAATACTTGCAATGTTTTCAAACCCCTGATTCAGCTCAATGGTGGTCAGACATTAGTAATAAATTTATGCTCTTTGATTTGAGAACAATAACAGATTTATACTCAGTGATTCAAAGGATTCGTTTAGTGCTCAAAATTTGAAGTTTTAAAAAATGCTTAAAACCTATACTAGTGCGTAGATCTCGACAATCTAAATCCAACACAACTTGTTTCACTCAAAACCGGTATCGTGTTTTGATCGAATTCTCAAACATGCAAAAAATTTGTAGAATTGTAAGTGTGACTATACATTTTGGGCCAGTGGTAGGTTGCCTCATGCCCACTCCTTGTTACAAAAATTCATAATTTCATTGGCTCATATGTTTTTTTATATAGTGGTGGTTCAAATTTTTTATTAATATCTGGGCTAACTGTGTATTAGGGTGGACCAATGGGGGAGAACCCCATGGGCCAATTGGAGGTTGCCACGTGGCCTTTGTAGAAAACCCTGTAGATTCAAAAGCTAAAGCAAGAGACAATAATCTACTTATACTCTTTACAGTGGAAGCCCATAAACATCGAGCAAACAATAATCAATAGAGGAAGAGAATCAAAGGCCCATAACACAATAAATATCCGGGGAAAGCCACAACTCAAAACTCCACTATTTTTTTTGTATTAATATGGAAAATCAAGATGAAATTACAATGCTTGTTCTCTCTAGAACAATCCCCGCACTTAGCAAATTCAATTTCTAGCTCATAAGGAAGCTCAAGGCCAAAGCTTAGCCTCTTCACAAGCTCTCCAAGTCTCTATTCCAATGCACCCTTGGTCAAAGAATTTGGATAAATACAATATGCTATGCTTAACCTTGAACTTAACCTGCACAAGTATTTCCTATCTTCCACCTGATGACTTCCTTGGACAATACTTAGCTAAATTTCCAAGCCTCCAAGCTTCTAATTCTTTGCACAATTCTTGAGTGAATTAGCTCGTATGTAAAGGGAAATTCCTCATCCATAACTGCGCAATCCAAAATTAGGTCCAGTTCCTGATTGCATGTACCGTATGTACAACTCAGAAAATTACACAACAAATAGTACACTGTCCCTGCACTCTAGTCTCAATTGGGTCTTTCTCAGAATTGATATGCATGAGTTTATGATGACTAAATATTCAGTTAACTAGAATAACACTAGTTGAGTGCACTAATGCATCAACTGACTGTTAACTCACAATTAGTTCCTCAAACAGTTTGGAACTAATTTAACTAGACTTAACTCAGTAAACTGAGTTAACTAATTACAACTCATACTTAACTCATCACGTACCCTTACAATATAGGGAGAACATATGCATGACTTAAGAAAGACTTCCAACTCGAAATTCCTAAGTTATCTAAGTCAACTCACTCTAGTTAACTATTACAAGTTGTTATGAGAATAAAATTCGATTTTAATTCTCAGTTGAATTCAAGGACAAATTAAACTCGAATTTATAGATTCTATTTTTATCATTTCTTGTTGCTATTTTCAACACTCCCTCTCAACAAGAAAGGAATTCAACTCGATCCTGATCCCGAACCTTTGGAATGTTCTGCATGCAACGCTTCTCTCTAGTGTTGTTGCTCCAACAACTACAAAAACAAAAAACATCTAACCTGAATTAGAATGATGCCTCGGTCATCAAAGTCTCTGACTGTTATTACCTCTGTCGACTGAAAAAATCTGTGCTTCTGTTGACTTTGCCTTTCTGCACCGTTTCAACCCTCTCTGAGCTCTAATTGTTTGACTACTCTAGCCTCTATCACTTTGATCTTTGATTGCATCAATCCCTCTCACTCCTCCCCCTACTATGTACTTTGGGCTCTCGTAGCAAGGTACGATCCATGAGATAAAACCGCTCAATGGACCTTGCCCAATTTCAGCCCTCTGGGACTATCACCTGGAGGTATTGGTGCATGTGATCCCTCTGCCCACTAGGCTCGAAATTCTCCCCTACTGGAGGTATCTGCATGACTGGATGCCTCCACTCGGTCTCCTCTCGGCTTCTCCAATTGTGGCTGCTCCACAATTGTCTGAGACTGCTTCTTCTCTACTTGAGTGTATCTCTCCTCTCGATCTCCTCTCAGCTTCTCTATTTGTGGCTGCTCCACAACTTCTTGAAGCTGCTTCAGAGGCTTCTTTTGGGGTTGTATGTTGAGAGGTAATTTACTCTCCCTCTCAACCACTAAGTCTCTAACCTTTTCCTTGCTCCTCAAGGCTTTGCATGCATATTGAAACTCAAGAGCATATAAGTTCTTAACTCGTGCACTGATCTATTTCACCTATTCCGTGGCGATGTGTCTAAGGAAAACCTTTCCCTTACTAAAAACACATCATAGCCACGATCTTCCAATACTACGACTGAAACAAGATTCTTCTTTAGTCTTGGAATATACATCACATCTGTGATCCTAAGAGGGGAGCCAGACTCCCTCTAAAAGGTAACCATACCGATCCTGGTAGCTCTATACCTCTCATCATCTCCAAAGCTACATCTCTTACCTTAGAAAAATTAAAGCTAGACCAAGAGATGTAGCCCAGGGATTTCAAGGTTTGATGAATTCAATTTTCAAACCATTCCTTATAAAATTTTTGTTAGTATTTTTTGATGATATACTAATCTACAACAAGTCTTGGAAGGATCATGTTGAGCATGTTGACATGGTGCTACAACTATTAGAGGAGAAACAATTATATGCAAAAAGATCCAAATGTTTCTTTCGAGTACAAGAGGTGGAATATCTGGGTCATATTGTATCTCATGAAGGAGTTAAGGTAGACCCTAGCAAAATTAAAGCCATTAAGGAATGGAAAATCCCCACATCCATAAAGCATTTGCGAGGATTTTTCGGGTTGACAGGGTATTATCGCAAGTTTGTTAATAATTATGGGAGAATAGCAGCACCTCTAACAACACTATTGAAGAAAGATGCATTTTCATGGACTCCAGAAGCAACAAAGGGCTTCGAACATCTTAAAGAGGCAATGTGCCAAGCACCTGTCTTAGCTACATCGGACTTCACAAAAACCTTTATTGTGGAATGTGATGCTTCAGGAAATGGAATTGGTGTTGTTTTAATGCAAGATGAAAGACCCATTGCTTTTGAAAGTCGTCCAATCAAGGGAAAGTTTTTACACAAAGCTATTTATGAGAAGGAAATGTTGGCAATACTCCATGCACTTAAGAAATGGCGACCCTACCTAATGGGAAGACACTTCAAGGTAAAAACGGATCATGATAGCCTTAAATACTTTTTAGAACAAAGATTATCCTCTGAAGAGCAACAAAAGTGGGTCACAAAGATGTTGGGTTATGACTTTGAAATCATCTACAAAAAAGGGAAGCAAAATGTGGTGGCATATGCACTCTCAAGAAAGGATGAGGATGTGGAAGCATTGTTGTGCGCCATTTCTATTATCCAACCAGATTGGATAAACGAAGCAAGGGAGGAATGGAAGAATGACGAAGAAGTGTGGGCACTTATTCGAAAGTTACAACAAGATTCCAGTACGTCAGATACATTTAGCTGGGAAAATGATTCGTTATGGTACAAAGATCGCTTATACCTCTGTAAGAATTCCCAGCTAAAACAAAAGATTCTTATGGAATTGCACACTTCTCCCTTAGGAGGGCACTCGGGATTTTTAAAAACTTACCACAGGGTTAAGAAGGAATTTTTTTGGGATGGCCTTAAATCAGATATTCAAAAGTTTGTGGTGGAATGTTTGGTTTGCCAACAAAATAAAGTTGAAACAATTAAGACACCGGGTCTATTACAACCTTTATCCATTCCAAGCCAACGTTGGGAGGAGGTTTCAATGGATTTTATCACAGGTTTACCCAAGTCTGAGGGAAAGAGTGTCATCATGGTGGTAGTTGACAGACTTACCAAGTATGCACACTTTTGTGCATTATCACATCCATTTAAAGCCAGTACAGTTTCTACTGCATTTATGGAAACAATTCAAAAGCTACATGGAAACCCAAAGATTATTGTAAGTGACAGAGATCCCATTTTCACTGGAAATTTTTGGACAAAATTATTTTCTTGTCTTGGTACTCAGTTAGCTCATAGCTCATCTTATCATCCTCAATCTGATGGGCAAACTGAGATAGTAAACAAATGTCTGGAAGGATATCTTCGTTGCTTTGTATCGATAAACAGACACAATGGGTCAAATGGTTGCCTTTGGTTGAATGGTGGTATAACACTTCCTTCCATACAGCAACAAAAATGACCCCATTCATGGCACTTTATGGGTATCAACCACCATCCATCACATCATATTTAAGAGAAAATTCTAAGGTTCAAGCAGTGGAACATCACATCGAACATCAACAACAAGTCCTCCAACTCTTAAAGGATAACCTCGTGTTGGCACATAATAGAATGAAACAACAGGAAGATCAACATCGCAGCGAAAGAAGTTTTGATGTAGGTGATTGGGTATTCCTGTAGCTACAACCATATAAGCAAATGTCCCTCAAGCAAGCTAAGAAGGATAATAAATTATCACCAAAGTATTATGGTCCGTACAAGGTGTTGCAAAAGATTGGTACTATGGCATACAAATTGGAGCTTCCTGCAGCTTCTCGATTGCACCCAGTTTTCCATGTTTCATGTTTAAAGAAGGTTATAGGCGATAAGCTCCTAGTTCAAACAATATTGCCAGAACTTGACGAGGAAGGAAAAATTATATTGGAACCAGAAGCAGTCACAGAAACAAGAACTCGACAGCTACGAAATCGATCAATTTCAGAGTATCTTATCAAGTGGAAGAACTTATCTGCTAAAGATTCCACATGGGAGGATGAGAATTTTATACAGAAGCATGCAGAACTACTCAAGCGTTGAGGACAACAATTTTTTGAAGGAGAGAGGCATGTTGGGTCCCTATAATACTAGTGATTACCCCATTACTATTGTAGTTGTACTCCTTATTAATATTGTTGTGCCCCTATTGTCCCCATATTGTTATTACTGTGCCCCATAGAATCCCTCTATTGTTATTTTTGTGACTTTATATTATTATTGTTAGGTCGGCTGGGTTATATTGTGACTCCTTAGACTCCTATATATAGAAAGGAGGTTTTGTCATTTGAATCATCGAAGAATTGTTCATTTATGTAATGTAAATGAGGTTGCCCCCTTGAAGAGGCTAAATTTTAAGGCGTTGATCTATATTTTCTATCTTTTTCTTGAGCTGGTTTCATAACAATGCCCTACATCGGAAGCTAGACCAAGAGATGTAGCCCAGGAGGGGTGAAATCCTTTATCATGTTTGCTATTATGTATTTAGGATATGGTATTTTGGCTGTTAATTAAGTTTAAAAATCACTTGTTTATGTGTTTTATAACTTGATCCATTACTCGTAACACATAAAAATTTCACTTGCAATTTGTTCAAATATTCAAGTTTTCAATTACAGATAATTTTGGTATCAGAGCATCAGGTTATTGTGAAGGTTTGATTTTGTTTGAAAGTTTTTGTTTTTGTTTTTGTTTTTGTTTTGTTTTGTTTTTTGTTTTTGTTTTGTTTTGTTTTGTTTTGTTTGTTTGTTTTTTTTTTTTTTATGCTTACAAGGTTGAAGCTTAAAAAAGGAGAAGGATAACTTGTAGAGCCAAGATCTCAAACTATTTCAAGGAGAACAAACACACCTCAAGCTTCAGTAGTCATGGCACATGAAGAAGGTCCTAAAGGGATGTTTGAAGATGAAGGAACTTTCAAAAAAAATTCTTTGATATGTCTGAAATGGTTAAGTTTATTTATGAAGAAAGGAATTCAAGGTTGTATGGAGATAGCTCAAAAATCTCCAAAAGGAGACGGAGGAAAAAGAGACAAGCCTCCAAAAGGGAATGGAGGGAATGGTGACAAACCACCACCTTCACCTCCATCTTCATCCTAATATTCTTCTCCTTCTTCAACCCTTTCACAAAAACATCCAAATTCTCCAAAAGGACATGGTAAAACTCCTTTGTTAAAGCTTGATATTAAGTTTGAATTTCATATGTATTATGGGGAGATAGATGCTCAGAAATTAGATAATTCTGTTCATCAGATTGAAGTGTATTGCAGGATACAAAGAATCAAGGATGATGAGACAAAAATTCAGCTTGCTTCTCTTAGATTGGAAGGTGCAAAATTTATTTGGTGGGAAGTCAAAACTCAAGAGGACATGAAGAAACATGGTAAGGTTTTATCCTTTTGGAATTATTTTGTTGTTGCAATAAGAAGGAAATTTTATCCATTCGCATACATGAAAAAAGATATTATGGATTGGAAAAATTTTAGTCAATATAAGGGGCAAAATGTGCAAAGCTATACTCACGAATTTAGGAAAAGAGATTTGATTTTGGGTATAGATTTGTCCTCTCAAGATACTTTTCTCA
The DNA here is from genome assembly GCA_031772625.1 of Pinus tabuliformis. Taxonomy (NCBI): domain Eukaryota; kingdom Viridiplantae; phylum Streptophyta; class Pinopsida; order Pinales; family Pinaceae; genus Pinus; species Pinus tabuliformis. Next base: position 819,944,449 of record CM062814.1, read on the forward strand.
AATACATTGGAGGATTACATACTTACTTGGGGCATATAATTCTCATGTTTAACCCTACAAAATTAGATGAAGTTTGTGTACAAGCAACTCATTTAGAGGCAAGAGGGAAAATTGTTTATGAAGAAACTAGTGAGAAGTCATTCAATTTGGAGAAAAAGGAAAAGGGAAATTTAAAGGCAAGGATAAAAAGAATGCTTCAGTCAAGAAAGAAGGAGAAAATATCACATGTAAACATTTTTCTAAAGAAGGTCATTATGAAAACCATTGTTGGAAACTTCATCCTGAGATGAAACCCAAAAAGTTTAATAACAAGGAGAAATAAAAGATTGTTGCAACTACACAACAAGATTTAGGATTTGATTCTGGAGATGAAACAAAAATCATAGCCATGGGATTGAAAAGTAAGGAATTAATTGCAAGTACTAATTCTTCTAGAAAACCCATTGAAACTCAAAATGAAAGAAAAAGAATAGAGTTGTTCCATATTAGAATCATCACAAAACATAACAAGGTAGATACTTTGATTGATAATGGTTCACAAGAAAACATTATTTCTGAAGACATTGTCAAGAAACTAAATTTGGAAACCATTCCTCATCCTAAACCTTATCCATTGGGTTGGGTATGTGGCAATGCCAAGTTGCAAGTGACATTAAAATGCATACTTAGATTTTCCATCACTGCAAATTTTATTGATGCGGTAGAACTTGATGTGGTACCACTTGACATTTGTGGTATTGTTTTGGGAAGTCCATACTTATATCACAGGAAAGCCATCTTTGATCACCATGAGAACAAGCTTGTTCAAATATGGGATTGAGTACATTGTTAGAGCACATAGCAAGAAGTTGAATTTATCTCTTGTGAATGTTGGACAAATGAAGAGGTTTGTAAATGCTAGTTAGAATTTTACATTGTTGATGATTAAACATAAAGACGCTGATGAATTTGAAGCTTTTCAAGGATATGAACCAAGTTTGAAATATGATTTCATTGGGGTTTCTAATCCATGTGATAAGATGTTTCAACAGTCTAACATGTTTCCTCCTAAAAGAGGAGAACAATTATATGAAGTTCATTTGTAGCAAGATGCATCCTTGTTGAACACTGGTATGAACAAGATGCGAGTGTTAAAGAACGTAGGAGTCAAAAACCAGATGCAAAAGATATTTGACGAAGAGGACATTGGTTCTGAAATATTTTCTTGTGGGTTTCATAATGTTTTGGCTTTGAAGAAGAATGGTGCATGGCGATGACGGTCACATTTGGTGAAGAGTCAAGCCAAAAACAAGGCTAGACATGCTAAGCGTCGTTATGACTACAATGTTCAAGGTGAAGTGAACTTGAAATTGAATAATTCTCCTTTGGTTGAAGACATAAGAGAAAATGTTCTTATTTATTTAACATAAGTTTTCTCTTCTAAATATCTTGAAGAATTACAACAAGGTCCTATCTTTGACAGAAAAACAAAGACTTCAAAAGTGAAGTACCTTCATGAGGAGCTCAAAACGATAAAAGCAAACAAAGCCAAATGGATTGAGAAGGGAAGGGTGAGGGAACTACACCCTCATCTATTTGTTCACTGCAAATGATTTTTTGGAGGTCCAAAATCTTCCAATCGGGAGGAGTGATCCAAGGGATCAATTTAGTGCTCAAAGTTCAAAGTGTTAAAAAATGATGGAAACTTATACCACTGTGCAGATCTTGGTAATTTGAATTCAACGCAACTCGTTTCACTCAAAACCGATATCGTATGCTACCAATACCGTGTTCTAATCAAATTCTCAAATAGACAAACATTTGTAGAATTGACATGGTCACTGTACATTTTGGGCCAGTGGTAAGCTTTCACTTGGCCACTACTGATTGGTCCAAAATTAATAATTTCATTGACTCATAATTTTTTTATATAATGGTGGTTTGCTTTTTTTTATTAATATTTGGATTGATAGTGTATTAGGGTGGACCAATGGGGGAGAGCCACATGGGCCGATTGGAGGTTTCCATGTGGCTTCCAGTGATGGGTCAAAATTTTGTGTAAAGGGCCAAGCTACCCACGAGAACCGAACCCACGACCAAGCAACAAGTACCACAAGCCTCAACCAACGCGCTACACAACATTTTACTTAACTATAAGGTTCACAGGTTCCATTTAAATTTGAATGTATTTCATATTGGTGATAGGGTCAGGGCTAAGCCCTAGCCCTGGTCCCTACACCCTTGAAACCAAGGGGCAGGACCAAGGGCCAGGGCTTAGCACCAACCTCGGGGTCACAACCCTCCACTCAATGTAACGGAGTGAGAACCATGGCTAAGGTTGAATGGGGGCCAGCCTAAGGTTGAATGGGGTCCAGCCCCAGGACATATGCGACCTTCATGTAACCACAGGTGGAGGTAAGAAAGGGGCCAGCCCCTAAGGCGCGGAGCGCGGGCTCGCTGCAAGGCCTATGAACTGTCACATGACCACGACCTTTGTTAGTTGGCACACGTGAAGATTTCGGCACCTGACACGGTCACATGCGCCACCAATGCCCCCAGGGTCTAAGCAGTTGGGGGCTCGACCAGCAGGGGCAGGCAGTTAGCCCCCGACCCTTGGGCACGTGGCCCCCAAGTGACCATAATTTTTGGAACTGGAGGGTTAGTGGATAGTTTAACTGTCCAACAAATTCGCCCGTCAGGTGAGATTGTTGGCTAGGTTTGTGCGCCGGTTCCGGGTTTGGGGCACTCAAGTTGGATTTGGGTCGAATTGCAGAATGGTTAGCTATGAAATCTGGGAAAAACTTGTAACAAGCATAACTTTCTCAATTTTTTGCCAAATAAGGTGTAAAAGGAAAGCAGATGGGGGTTTTTTACAGTTCTGGATCCATTGGAGACTTTTGTTTTACATTTTGAGCATTGTAAAGCCATGAAAACAGAAATTTGAGCATTTCATGAAAGAGGTCCTACATTGGAAGTTAGACCAGGAGATGTAGCCCAAGAGAGGGGTGAAATTCTTTATCACGTTTGCTATTATTTGTTTATGATATGGTAATTTGTCTTTGTTTTGGTTGTTAATTAAGTTTAAAAATTACTTGTTTATGTGTTTTGTAACTTGATCCATTACCCCTAACACATAAAAATTTCACTTGCAATTTGTTCAAATCTTCAAGTTTTCAATTACAGATCATTTATACTCTTTGATTTGTGAACACTAAAGTGATTCTTATTGTGATAAACATAGTGAATCAATGGAAGTTGTCTACGAACAGAGTAAATTGGCCTAGAGACAAGAATTCCATGATTTTTTTTTCTTAAAAAATATGATATTAGGAGTGCTTGAATCATATTTTTGATGGTGGAAATAAATTTAGCACTATCAAAACTCCTCGGATACCAGAAATATTGAATCTTGACAATTGTACCTGGGATTTCAAAAAAAATGGCCGGATTTCACTAAAATCTGGCCGAAAAATCCATTATTTTCTGAGCCAATTTACTGCATTTTTAGACTACGCAGAATTGATGTGTTTGTGTAGATTATAGTTGTATATTGTTAGCCACATGAATCATAATAATTATCTGTTACAAAGTTTATTTATGGTTGTTTGAATTGCGTGATACTGTTAATTCTGTTGAAGTCGCGATTTGGAGGAATGTTAAATTATGCCGTGCATTTTGAGCGCCTGGAATACAGTCTTTGCATTGCAAACTTGAATTTGTAGACCTTAAATTTGTTGTTTGAATGTGCTGATTGATAAATCTGTAGACGAAAACAAATGAACATTTGTAATTATCTCTGTAGCTGAAATTTGAGGCTAAACTAGAGCCATCCTCCTGGATTGTTAGAGAAATTCACTTTTAAATTTAATCTTTATTGTTAATTATCTGAAGTGAAAATTGTCCTTATATTTTGTGCAGGAGGGCACTCTATAACATTCATTTTCATTTTAATAGAACATTAGTTTGTGTCTTGAAGAAGCAAATTTGAATGTAGCTTTACCATTAGGTGCATATCAGAGTAACAATCTAAATGGAAATTTATGGGTGATCGCTAAATTTTTATAAAGAAAATAGGATGACACTCACAATTATCCTCATAGGTGAAATTCAAAAGAAAATTGGAGGTATTTTGTTAGATTTATAGAGAAATTTACTCTTCAATTAAAACTATATTGCTAATTGTCTTCAGAGAAAATTTTGTTTGGGAAAATTTTCCTTGCAACAGGATATCACTCTTTAATGTTACGATGTTCCAGAGAAATATTCAATTAAATTTACCCTTACTTTTTATGTTCTGAAGACGGTGAATTCAAATATGCTGCTACAATTAGGTACACAATGGAGTAACAATCATTATTTATTTTGGAAGAAAGGTATTTTAAACGGAAAATAAAAATAAAAATTTACCAAGCCCTAAATATTTTTTTTCAGAGAAGAAAAAACGACGACGAATTTATTATGAATAAAGAAGTTTACATTTGCATGGGTCTGTGCTTGGATTCATCTAGCCAAAAACATCATTCTAGCCTATAGTAGCATTGGTCCAGAACCATTGGGATCATTGGGCGATGATAGAACCATCGAAAACCACAGAAACAAAGAGGGGAATGCATAAACATGGACAGAGAAACCATAATGATAATGCGTCAAAATTCAATATGATCTACCAGAAAAGGGAAAGGACATAGAACAAAACAGAGCTGCCATCACAAAAAAATGCTAAAAAAGAGTATTAAAGACCTGCAAACTTAAACCTCACAAAATCCTCTACCCTGAACCATATTCTAAAAGATGTGTTCAAAATGGATAAATCCAGGGGAGGTGGACAAACCATGCTTTGGTAAGGCACCAACAATCTGATTCTGCTCTTTATACTTGTGCTGGAAAGAAATGTCCACGAAAGAGGGAAGGAACCTCAAGATCATTGACTCTTCGAAACTAATTGATGATAGACAAAGCGTCACCAACAATAAAAAAAAATTGCCGATTTCCATCCACCGAGCACACTGAAGCACCCCCTAAAGGGCCATTATTTCAGCCTTGTAATTGGTTCCATTGCCTGCATGCCAATAAAGGTTGTAGGCCTTTGAAGGTCTGATTCAAATATGGCCTCCACAGCTGCACCAAACCCTCGCAGAGGCCCCATAAAACAACTTGATGGGGAACTTGTCCTCGAAATAAATAAAGGAGACAAATAAGGAGTGAGCCATGGGAGTCCAGGGGTCGATCTCCATGAAATATGAGACTCTCCAGATGCGTGAGGAATGGACATCAGGTCTCATGTTCTCAAAGATGACTGCATTATGAGCTCGCTAAATTCCCCAAATGATGTAGAGGGGTAGAGCTCTACAAGAACTGTGACAGGCAGACCAAGGACTTATGCATGTGAGGATAGATGAACGATTTACCTAGGTATAATTTTTTGAAGACCCGAGAACTTCCTCCAAAATTTCCACCGCTGATGGACACAAAAGAAAAATGTGGGAACAATTTTCAGAAGCCAACCTACAGAGCGAGCATCTTCTGGGTCCATGGAGGCCACATTTCATAAAGTTATCCCAAGTATGTATGCGGTTATGGATGGAAAACCAAGTGAAACACTTGAGCTTGAGTGGAGCCTCCCATTTCCACATTTGAGTAGTCCACTCAGCAGCATGATTAGGGAGGATGTAGGAAATACATGAATAAGATTCCTTGGCTGAGATGCAACCTTTAGCCACATGCATGTTCTAAACTAGTCGGTCTTGTTTTTGGGTCATGGCTATGCCAACTTCGCCTAATTGACGATGATATTATTCCCATTCGGAAAGGAAATGATCTGGGAGCCTAATCTCCCATGCATGGGGCCAATAGATGGAGGAGAGAAAGGATGATCTTCTGCCACCAAGATTGGCCAGCGAACGGAATCTAAGTTTGTTGAGGCATTGTATTAAGGGAAAAAGAGTATATGATTTCCAGAAAAACCCTTCATTGCATCAACCCCAATGAGGACCGAAGACCCGTCACCAACTAGCCAGCGAAGATTGGATTAGAACCAAGGCTGAGTTGTCATTAAGTTGTGTTATATGTAGGATGGCCTAGAATGTGATGGAGCATCGAATGTATTCCATCCTTCTAAATTCCCTGAATGAATATATTTGGTAAAGATGATTTCTTTGCAAGGACCCTTAACATTGAAAACCCACCATAGATTAGATGCCAAGAGAGCTAAGTTGAATCTTCTGGAGTCTTGGATTCCCCATCGACTAATCTGAACAGTCTTGGAAATGGACTCTAATCTGATGAGATGTATTTTATTGATGCTACCCACCCCATACCATAAGAATTTCACAATGATATTGTCCATGTTATTGATAATAACCTATGGAATGTGGAATAAATGCATCTAGTAAACCAAATTTTTTTGAATAAAAACCTTTACCAACATGACCCTACCACTAAGAGTGAACCATTTATGGTCCCAGGCTATCAATTTCTTTTCAAATTTTTTGATGAGCCATGCCCAAATCTGAAATTTGATAATTGGATGGTTTTAAGTTAAATCCCAAGTATTTGAAACCTTCGGACAACGAACTAATTTTGATCTCAAATAAACAAACAATTTGATTGATGGATTCAAACTCCCCATCATCAGAAATGATTTCTAAATTTTCAAGATTTATAGTGAGCCGAGACGCTTTTCCAAACAACAAGAAAACCTATGAGTAAGCCTCCCACTCTTCATTTTTCGATTCTCCAACACATAGGACATCATCAATGAACAATAAACGTGTGGGGAAAATGCTCCTCGTGATCTTGCAGCCCCTGATTGTTCCATCCTCCTTTTCAACTTTTATGTTCCTGCTAAGGGCATTGATTACAAGAACAAAAAGGAGAGGAGACAATGGACATCCTTGCTTAAGCCCTCTATACATTTTGAAAAATTTCATTGGATTTCCATTGATCAACACAACTATTGATGTTGAAGATACACATGTAATTATCATATTGACATGGCTATGTAGAAAGCCAATTTTGTAGAGGATCAACCGAATAAATTCCTAGTCGACCCTATCATAGGCTTAGACAAAGTCAACTTTCATTAAGCATGCCTTCGATTTCCTAGATTTTATGGAGTGTATATAGTCTTGTGCAATAGCCATCGCATCTTGATTTCTCCTATCAGCCAAGTAGCCAAATTGATCTAGGGTCTTAGGTCCTTATAATACTAGTGTATCCCACTTATTGTTATTGTTAGTGTAGCTCCCTATTTGTATTATTGTGCCCATGTATCCCCCATGTTGTTATTGTTGTGCCCCATAGAATCCTACTATTATTATTGTTGTGCCTTTATATTGTTATTGTTATGTAGGCTTTCATTATATTGTGACCCCTTAGACTCCTATATATACCAAGGAGGTATTATCATTTGTATCATCCAAGAATTGTTCATCTATGTAATTTAAAGGAGGTTTCCACCTCGAAGAAGATAATTTTGAAGTCATTGATCTATCTTTTCTTCTGTTGTGTGAGTTGGTTGCATAATATTTGGTATCAAAGTTTTGGATTCTAGGGTTTCGCTGCTCCAAAGGTAATCTTTGAATTTTCGCTATAAATTTTTTTATACGAGGTTTCAGAAGATAATATTTCGATCACGTGGAGTCGAAATCTTGGTTAACTTCGTGTAGAAATTTCAGATCTTTTTTCATGATATTTTTTGAGATATGGTCCGAAGAAGTTAGGACTTTTGAAGGCCCCAAAATTCAATCTCAAACAGGTGACCTAGGGAAAATCGACATGAATTTCTCTCCAAGCATTGGATTTCAATATCATAAGAAATTGACTGAAACTGCACAGACTTTGTTTTCATGTGTATCAATTTTAGGTTTGAAGGTTGAAACAATGATACGTGGAAGACCGTACAAGTTCGCTCTACTCGACCAGTCCATAATCAAGCCATCGTGGGAGATTTGACATAAATTTATATTGAAGAATCCAATATTGTTATGACTTATGACGCTTGAAATAAGACTCAAAGTGCTACTACAGGACCAAATTTCAGATCTTGGGAGGCCAAAATTTTAGATATACGACAATTTCAATATCGAACTCCAAAAATAAAAAAGAAAAAGGTGTGTATTTTTTTAAATTACAGATTTTTTTTGAATAAATCAGTATGAAGTAATTAAAAGGGCATAGTAAAGAATAAATATCATTATTTGGTTCCAATATTCCTTGAAACAAAAAGATTGATACTCCTAATAAGAAACCATAAAGCTCTACTATGACACATGAAGAAGAGGAAGAAATGCAACATGATATATCAAAATTATGCAATCAAGTGCAACAAATTTCACTCTTTCAAAGAGTAACCAAAAAATGAAATGGAAGCTAAGATGGGTGGTTGAAAAGAAGACGTGGAAGGTTTGAAGCATGGATTAAAAGAAGCCATGGAAGGTTTGAAGGATGGAATAGAGAAGACATGGAAGGTTTGAAAAAGTTTCTACAAGAAATTCTTCCTAATGGTGACAAGGTATTCCATCAAACTCGTGATGAGAACAAAATGAATGTTAATCATGGTTTTAAAGACTCTAAATTTGGGTTGAAGACCAAACACATTCCAATTATTGATATGAGGAAGTTTGATGGCAAGGATCCAGTAACATGGATACTACATATGGATCAATATTTCGATCTAAATGATGTGCAACCATCACAAAAGGTACATATTGCATCTTTATATTTAGGATCCAATCAGTTTGTATGGTATTGATGCCTTTGTTCTCATAAACCATTTGTTACTTGGTCAATTTTTACAGAGGAAATGATAGCACATTATGAGGATACAACGAGCAACACCATGTTTAGCCAATTGATAATTCTCAAACAAAAGAGTTCAATGGTGGAGCACATTGAGGATTTCGAAAAATTGAATATCAAGGTAACTAATATTCTAGATGAGCATAGGATTGATGTCTTCATAGTGACTTTAAAGGATAACATCCAACATGAGCTTCACCTTTGGGAACCTGATTCATTGGAGAAGGCATTTAGGGTGGAAAGTAAAGTTGAAAGCAAAGTTATGGCAACAAGGAAGTCTACCACTCACAACTATAAGATGGAAGTGCTACTTCTCCCAATCTTGCAAAACCGACAAGGTTGACACCACAACATTTGGAGAAAAAAAGAGCAAAAGGGATTTGTTATAGTTGTGATAGAAAATACACTAAAGGTCATAAGTGTGCTAAGAATAAATTATTTTACATAGATTGTGAAGAGGAGGAAGAAAATGAACAAGAAACATCAAAAGAATAGGATATACACTAGGAACCAACCATAGAGAAAGAAGAAATGAATCTTAACATATATTGTAATACATTAATGGGAATTATCACTCCTAAAACTCTCAAGATAGAAGGATATATCAAGAAGAAAAATGTAATAGCCAAGGAATTGAATTTCTTTCTATATCCAACACCAGAATGTCAAGTGATAGTTGCAAATGGAAGAACTATAAATTTCTTTCAAAAGTGCCATAATATCAAGCTAACCATGGGGGAATATGTATTGAATAGTCCAATGCTTTCCATTCCAATGGGTGGTGCTGATGTTGTATTGGGAGTCCAATGGTTACAATCTTTGTGGACGATAGCTTTTAATTTTTAAGAACTTTTCTTGAATTTTTTTTAGGAAGGAAAGAAAGTTGAATTAAGGGGTATCACAAGGAAACCAAGAAAAATAATCAGCTCTAATGGCATGACAAAGTTTCTGAAGAAATAACAACGATGCATAATTGAAAATTTTGCTCACTAGAGGTTCAAACATCGAAATCATCTATTTCTCCAGATCTCCAAAAAGTATTGGACAAACATTCCAAGGTATTTGAGACTCCCAAAGGCCTCCCACCTATTCATGATCATGATCATGCTATTCATTTAATTCTAGGAAGTGTTCCTCCAAACATCAAACCTTATAGATATCCATATGCCCTAAAGAGTGAAATTGAACGTATGGTTGCAGACATGCTAGAGGCTGGTATAATTCAACCTAGTCAAAGTTCTTTCTTTGCTCTAGTAGTATTGGTGCATAAGAAGGATGTATCATGGCAAATGTGTCCGAATTATAGGGAGATCAACAAGCTCACTTTTAAAGATAAATATCCCATTCTTGTCATTGATGAATTGTTGGATGAATTACATGGATAAATTTACTTCACCAAGCTAGATCTTCGTTTAGGATATCATCAAATTAGAATGAAGATTGAAGACATTCTGAAAAAAACATTCAAAACTCATGAGGGAATTATGAATTTTTGGTCATTCCTTTTGGCGTTACTAATGCACCTTCCCCATTTCAAGTTTTAATGAATTCCATTTTCAAACCCTTCCTTAGAAAATTTATGTTAATATTTTTTGATGATATACTAATCTACAACAAGTATTGGAAGGATCAGGTTCAACATGTGGACAGGGTGCTCAAACTATTGGAGGAGAAACAATTATATGCAAAAACCTCTAAATGTTTCTTTGGAGTACATGAGGTGGAATATTTGGGTCATGTTGTATCTCATGAGGGTGTTAAGGTAGACCCTAACAAAATTAAAGCCATTAGGGAATGGAAAATCACCACATCCATAAAACATCATCAAAGATTTCTTCGGTTGACAGGGTATTATCGCAAGTTTGTTAAGAATTATGGGAGAATAGCAGCACCTCTAACAACATTACTAAAGAAAGATGCATTTTCTTGGACTCCAGAAGCAACTAAGGCTTTTCAACATCTTAAAGAGGAAATGTTCCAAGCACCGGTCTTAGCTATGACAAAATTCACAAAAATATTTATTGTGGAATGCGATGCCTCAGAAAATGGATATGGTGTTGCTTTAATGCAAGAAGGAAGACACATTACTTTTCAAAGTTGTCTAATCAAAGGAAAGTATTTACACAAACCTATTTAGGAGAAGGAAATGTTGGCAATACTACCTGCACTAAAGCAATGAAAACCTTACCTAATGGGAAGACACTTCAATGTAAAAACAAATCATGATAGTCTTAAATGATTTTTGCAACAAAGATTATTTTAAGAAGAGAAACAAAAATGGGTCAAAAATATGTTGGGTTATGGCTTTGAAATCATTTACAAAAAAGGGAAGAAAAATGTTTTTGCAAATGCACTTTCAAGAAAGGATGAGGATGCGGAAGCATTGCTTTGTGCCATTTCTATTATCCAACCTGATTGGATAACAGAAGCAAGGGACAAATGGAAGAATAACGAAGAGGTGTGGACACTCATTCAAAAATTGCATCAAGATCCAAGTACATCTTATACATTTAGCTGGAAAATGATTCATTATGGTACAAAGATCACTTATATCTATGTAAAAATTCCAAATTCAAGTGGAAAAATCTTTTGGAATTACACACCTCCCCCTCAAGAGGGCACTTAAGATTTTTAAAAACTTACCACAGGGTCAAGAAGGAATTTTTTTTGGATGACCTTAAATCTGATATTCAATAGTTTATGGGAGAATGTTTGATTTTCCAACAAAATAAAGTTGAGACAATTAAGACCCGGAGTCTGTTAGAACCTTTATCTATTCCAAATCAACATTGGGAGGAGGTCTCCATGGGTTTTATCACATGTTTACTCAAGTATGAAGGAAAGAGTGTCATCATGGTATTTGATAAAATTACCAAGTATGCACACTTTTGTGCATTATATCATCCTTTTAAAGCCAATACAGTTGCTATTGGATTTATGGAAACAATTCAAAAGATACATGGAAACCCAAAGATTATTGTAAGTGACAGAGATCCCATTTCACTGGAATTTTTTGGATGAATTGTTTTCTTGTCTTGGTACTCAATTAGCTCATAGGCCATCTTATCATGCTCAATCTTACGGGAAAACTGAGATAGTGAACAAATGTTTGGAAGGATATCTTCATTGTTTTTTATCTGATAAGAAAACAAAATGGGTCAAGTGGTTACCTCTAGCTGAATGGTGGTATAACACTTCCTTCCATACTACAATAAAAATGGCCCCATTTATGGCACTTTATGGATATCATCCACTATAAATCACATCATATTTAAGAGAAAATTCTAAGGCTTAAGCAGTGGAAGATCACATCGAGCATCAACAACAAGTTCTCCAACTCTTAAAGGATAACCTCACTCTGCCGCAAAATCAAATGAAACAACAGGGATATCAACATCGTAGTGAAAGGGTATTTTTACGGCTACATAATATTGAAGGGTATTTTTACGACTACAATAAAAACAAATTTCCCTTAAGCAAGATAAGAAGGATAATAAATTATCACCCAAGTACTATGGTCCTTACAAGGTGTTGCAAAAGATTGGTACTATGGCATACAAATTGGACCTACCTACATCTTCCCGAGTACACCCAGTTTTCCATGTTTCATTCTTAAAGAAGGTTATTAGTGACAAGCTTCCAGTTTAAACAGTGTTGCCAAAACTTGACGAAGAAGGAAAAATCAAATTAGAGCCTGAAGTAGTCACAGAAAAAAGATCCTGACAACTACAGAATCAATTAATTTCAGATTATCCCATTAAGTGGAAGAACTTACTTGTTGAAGATTCCACATGGGAGGATGATATTTTTATACAAAAGCATCCAAAACTACTCAAGCGTTGAGGAAAACACCTTTTTGAAGGAGAGGGGCATGTTAGGTTCCTATAATACTAGTGTACCCCCCTTATTGTTATTTTTAGTGTAGCTCCCTATTATTTTTATTGTGCCTATGTATCCCCCATGTTGTTATTGTTGTGCCCCATAGAATCCCACTATTGTTATTATTGTGCCCTTACATTATTATTGTTATGTAGGCTCTCATTACATTGTGACCCCTTAAACTCCTATATATACCAAGGAGGTGTTATCATTTATATCATCCAAAATTGTTCATTTATGTAATGTAAAGGAGGTTTCCCCATCAAATATGATAATTTTTAATTCGTTTATCTATATTTTCTTCTACTTTGTGAGTTGGTTAAATAACATAAGGTAATGTGAGGAGACAAAATCTTCTTCATTATGTTAGCTAACATTTTAGAGGTCATTTTGTAAATAGAATTACATAAAGATATAGGTCTATAAGTAGCAAATGAAAGGGAATTTAACTTTTTAAGAATAAGAACAAGGAAATTTGCATTGGTAGCACCTGGAATACAGCTGGAAATTCTAGATTCTTCCACCATTTGGGTCAAATATTGACCCATGAGATCGAATAAGAAGAGGAATAGCTCAACGAACCAACCATCGGGCCCCAGGCTCTTATCCTTTTCCATATATTTCAAGGTCTGTAAGAGCTCTTCTTGAGTAATGGCAACGTCCATCGTAGCTAATTTTTCCTCCTTGACCACTCTTGGAAATAAATTCACCAATCGCATTTTCTCTTCGATCTATTTGTACTCTGGGTCCTTGAATTGGTTAATGAAGAAGTTGATAGCCCCTTTCCTGATATCTTCTGAGGACATAAGTGCTCGACCATCAACACCAATTATTGTCCAAATGGTATTGGATCGTTTTCTTTTTGAAGTAGCCTGATGGAAGAACTTAGTGTTTTTGTCACCCCCTTTAATCCAATCAATCCTACTTTTGAGACGCCACACCTCTTCATGCAATCTCAAAATATTTTCTTCTTCTCCATAAGGGCTAGAATGGATATTTTGACATGATCAAATAAATATTCCAAAATGGAAGGGTCCAATAAGGATGTTATGTCTTAGTCAATGGAAGTCAATTCCTTGGAGAGTGCTTGTTTGCGTTTTTTTATCCATACATGAGCCACCTTTTTTACCCTCTTTAGTTTATATATGACTGCTAGAGATGGCCAACAAATTTGGAGACACTTTGTTAGATCTTTAGAGAAAATTCACTCTTTAATTTAACTTTCCATCTTAGGTCAAATTTTCGTGTGATTGAGCATGTGTGTTTAACAGGTCACTTAGAGAAATTTATTGTTCAATTTAACGTTAGATTATGATTTCAGGAAGGTGAATTGCATTATAATTTTATATTGGGCACATAACGGAGTAACAATTTTATAACTAAATTTATTTTCGAAGAGAGGTATTTTATAGGTCAACTTAGAGGAAAATAGGCAGATACTCTTAATTATCTTCTTAGTTGTAATTCAAGAGGAAAGTGGAGGCACTCTATTGAATCTTTTAGAAATTCACTCTTTAATTTAACCCTTCATCTTAACTATCGTAAGAGCTAATGTTGTGAAGGAAAATTCTTGTCCAATATAGCGATTGTTTTTATGGGAGGGCATTGTTTAATTTTACAATATCCAGAAGAAATTTACCGTTTAATGTAACATTTGTTTTGTGCCTTTAAGAAGGTGAATTTGAATGTATATTTACAATTAGGTACATGAAAGAGTATCAATAGTTATAACTAAATTTACTCTTGAAGTAATGTATTTTATACCGTAAATTTTGGCAGATGCTAAATCTCTAGAGGAAAAATATCTTTAAAAATATTCGAGTTAAACTCGAGAGTAACTGAATCATGGTGCTAGACCTTCGGGAAATCCACTGTTAACTTTTAAGCTAGGTTTATAATTATATACATTTAGAAATTCTCTATTCAACTTATAGGGATTATGCTTACAACCAATTTTGCATGGTATGTTTTACAACTACATCCATTCTTCTATATCCTTAAAGTTGAGTAATTGTAAATTTGAATAACTATTTGCAAGTTATGTAAAATCAAAACTAAATAAATTCATAAATTTACTTTTAATATAATCATGTTGTTGTTAATAGTGAGAGCAAACTTTGTTAGTATATATATATTCATGAGTGAACACACACACTAAAACCTACATGTACACTAAGTTGTGAAAGTTTAAATATATATAATTATGTTTAAACAATGTAAATTCAGATGATGTGATCCCCACACATATATATCTACAAACATAAAAATAACACTAACTATGAGCTTTGTAGTGTATTGGTGTTAATGAAATCAATAGTTCAAATACTAATCCTTCTTCAAAAGCTATGTTTTATTTGAATCTCTCTCTTTCCTAGATGGACTTAATAACATTCTTTATTCAATTATGCAAACTTTTAGAAATGCCATTTTGTGGCCCAATACATTATTAATCAAGGAGAATTTTTGGTTAAAACATCAATAACGTGTACATAAACCCATAAAATACAAGTGGTATAGTAGGTGGTGTTACATAGGAGAGGTGGGGAACGCAAAGGGGATTCCCATAATCATAAAAGAAAATTCCCATGTTGAATGCATTACCAACATTACATAGTGATCCAATTGGAGATATCATCTTGAGAAAACTAAAGAGATTGTGTTTTAGCTATTTGGAGATTCGATTTGTGGCCCCATGAATGATACAAATACAATGCATGTCATTGTTTTCCAACTCTTATTCTTTTAGAATTGTAAGAAAATAGATGATAACAAAATTCCATTTACCATTTTCCTACCCTTTATCAAATCACAAGAGGTGTCATAGTGAAGGAGATCTTTGAGCGCTTTTACCACATGAATATAGAGTTTCAAATGCAAGGGGAAACATTACTGTATTGAGCGAAACAACCTAGTTTATTTTAGGATTTATTGACTAAAAGACAAGGTGGAGTGTTTAAAAGTGGGGTTTCTACCACCCACACAAAGAATTGGCATAAGCCTAAGGCTTGCAACATGGCTAGGATGACATGAAATTCCACCTAATAATATGCTTTCTCAACATTGATTTAAAGAATAGGGAATGCAACCCCAAACACCTAGCCTAATAAATGCCTTCCCAAGAGTCACTACCTTATCTAGTAAAAACCTCCCATGGATGATCCTAGTTTATTTAGGGCTAACGATCTAGGGAAAAAGATAGTATAATATTAAAGCCATAAATTTATCCAAAATATTATTAAAGACATTTAATAGTGTAATATATCTCCATGAAGTCATGAGCTTAGGGGTCACTTTGTGAACGAATTTAATAAGATCTATGTTAATAAGAGAACCTAAGGTCTTTTTCACACTAATTCATGTACACCTAGAGTGTTTGATATTGCACATAGTCATAGGATTATAATGAAACATCGAACTCAAATAAATGAGATATTATGCAGTAAAACCCTTGAAAAGGAAATGTTTACAAAAGAGAGGGAAAACTCAATTAACTATTTGCGATGAAGACCTAGGTCCTTTCTATAAAGCATATGTTTTCATGCTAATTGCTCACTTATTAGTAGTGCACTAAGCAACAACTCAATTAGTTATGCCTAAAATAGTTAGATATTCCAAGTTGATTTTACTTAAACTTGGGATCCATCAATGCATGGAAAGTTCAGGATAAGTTAACTAAAGTAAGCCAACCTTGATATCTCCAATTCTTATTTTGGATAATCAAAAGCTAATTATTGTCCATAGTTAATTGTAGTTGTGCATACAGAATTATGCATCGATATCCCCTTGTAAGACTGACTTGGATTCGAGGAAAACGAAGGAGGGATTACATGATATCCTCTTGTAATAACAACCCCCTTCATATCGTTAGCATAAAGGAGAAGAGTTATGACTATACCAAACTAGTTCCATTTAACCTTGGATCTATCAAGCATCGAGAGGGATCAAATCTCTCGAGGTGGAAACCTATTTTCTGAGCACAAAACTTGAGGATAGGTATGCACCTCGATATATTTGATCCCTCTCAGCGCTTGATAGATCCAAGGTTAAATTGGATCTAGGATGGTTTTAGTCGTGTGCAACCATGTAAAATTTCTTGAACATTTAATTATTCTGATCGTTTTAAATATGCTAAAAATTTCTAAGATTAATATGGTCATTCAATTTTAAATTTGCTTAGTTACCTCAGTTTGTTGAGATGATAGACATTGTTAATAACTTGAATGATGAAATATAATTTTTAAATGCAAAGTGACAATGTAACAATATTGAATGATAGAAAATGTGAATAATAAGAATGTAGTCAATTACAAATAGTCTTCATTGTGATTAATCTCAAACTATTTTCTTTTGTTGTTCTTATTGTCACACTTGTTAGTTTTTCCATATTTTCATATGGATCATATGAAAAGGGAAGTTGAAATCATAGACCATTCAAATCTTTATTTCGAGCTATTGTAGTAAAGATCATACCTTGTCTCTCTTTCTCTCCAATATTAATAGTAGTTTTTTCCAAGATTAATCAATTTGTCTTATGGAGTGTTAAATCCCAAATAAGTTTCAATGGTAGTTGTTTGCTATTACCTCGCTTCAATGCAAAGTGACTAACATTGTTGAATGATGGAAAATGGAAATAATAAGAATGTAGTCAACTATAAATAGTTTATAGTTTCAAGAAGAAAAATTTCAGGTAAGTGAACATTTTATTTAAGATGAAAACTCAAGTATTTTATTTATGGTTTAATAATAATAACACAGAAATCAGTGCATGTCATCAATAAAAAAATTCTACTTACACTGGAATAATGCACATTATTAATCTAATTACTTTGAAATTGATGTCCATCATACATCTAGCTATGTCAAATCACAAATCAACATCTACACTAAAATCAATGCATCAAGTGCCAACATTCAAATAGAATTATAAATCAACATATACACTGAAATCAATGCATCTAGTGCAAGCAACCAAATAGGATTGGAAATCATGTACATTGAAATCAATGCACATAGTGAAAGCAATCAAATAGGATTAGAAATCAACATCTACATTGAAATCAATCCATCTAGTTCAAGCAATCAAAAAAGATTAGAAATCAACAACTACACTGAAATCAATCATCAAGTGTAATCAATCAAATAGGATTATGAATCAACATCTACACTGAAATCAATGCATCTATTTTAACGAATAACATTGTATTTCCCTCTCTCTCTCTCTCTCACACACTCACATTTATATCTATATCTCCCTACATATCTCCTTATTTGTCTCTATATTTCACCCCCCAAACACAAACGCTCTCTCTCTTCATATCTATCTATCTCTCCCTTCCTCCTTCCCTCCCTCCCTCTATCTCTCCCTTCTTCCCTCTCTCCCCCTTCCATCTATATCTATATCTCTATCTCCCTATATCTCTCCTTTGTCTCTCTATCTCACCCCCCAAACATACACACTCTCTCTAGTCCCCTTCTCTCTATCTCTCTTCCCCTTCTCACTATCTCTCCCTCTCTCTTCCCTCAATGCATGTCATCAATAAATTTTTTTGTACTCATTGAAATCAATGTACACTACAATCTAATTACTCTGAAATTAATGTATATCATACATCTAGCTACACCAAATAAGAAATCAACATCTACACTAAAATAAACGCATCTAGTTAAAGCATTCAAATAGAATTAGAAATCAACATCTACACTGAAATCAATGCATCTAGTGAAAGCAATCAAATAGGATTAGAAATCAGAATGTACATTGAAATCAATGCATCTAGTGCAATAAATAAAATAATATTAGAAACCAACTACACTGAAACCAATGCATTCACTGTAATCAATCAAATAGGATTAGAAATCAACATCTACATTGAAATCTATGCATCTATTTTTGTGAATAACTTTGTGTCTCCCCCATATCTCTATCTCTCTCTCTCCACCTCTCCCTCCCTCTATCTCTTTATCTTCTTCCCTTTCTCTCCCTCTCCATTTATATTTATATCTCCATCCATCTCTCTTTTGTCTCTCTATCTCACCCCCTAAATACACACTCTCTCTCTCTCCACATCTATCTATCTCTCCCTCCCTCCCTTTGTGTGTCTCTCTCTTCTTCCCTCTCTCCCCCATCCATCTATATCGCTATCCCCCTCCATATCTCCTTCTTTTCCTCTCTATATGACCCCCAAAAAATACAAACTCTCTCTGCATATCTATCTATCCCTCTCTCCCTCCCCACTTTTCTCTTCCCCTTATCTCTATCTATATTCCCCTTCTCTCCCTCTCTGTCCTCTTTCTCTTCCCTCCCACTCTTCTTTCTCCCTCACTCTCTCTCCATATCTCCCTTGTCACTCGCTCTCTCTCTCTCTCTCCACCTTTCTCTCTTTGTATTTCTTCTTCCCCCCCAAACCCCCCACCCCTCCACAACAAACTCCATCTCTCTCTCTCTTCCTCTCGTCTTCTCTCTCTCAATTCCTCTCTATCCCTTTCTCTCCCACCTCATTCTGTCTCTTCTCCCCATCATACTCTCTCTCTCTCCACCCTCCAACTTTGTCACTATCTCCCCCTTATATTTTACATTTTACATTAAATTTTTCATTTTACATTTTACTTACTGTTGATAGTGCTGGAAATTCCCCAACAAAGGGGGTCTCCTTGGTATGAAGTCCCAACTAGATCTCATACCATTTGGAGTAGGAACCCCAACCATAAAATAAAGCTTGTTTCCATAATTCATAGGGATACTCCTTGGCTGCAATTATCAGCATAAGAGATTATGCACACAATATTTGAAACAAGCAAGTAAGTTGACACTATAAGGCATACAATTTCAATGTACATAAGGTGCTTTCAAGGAAGGGAAAAAGAGAGTGAGCCTCTAGAAGAAAATTAATAACACTATCCTAAAAGAGACGCACAAGAGCATGGAAAGAATTTTTAGTCAACCTATAAAGTATTTCTCAAGATAACAATGATCATAAAAGCAAGTAAGAATGCACATTCAACAAGATGCATACTAAAGTCAATGAAATAATTCATTTTCATTAGTATGTGTAAACATAAACATACACCAAAAACAATAGTCTTACAATCATTCATGAGATATGCATGAAAGTGTGGTGGCTCTGAGAGCTTCATATATTAAGTGAAAGTCCCAATATACATGATTACAATGATGCAACACTAGCCCTAATAGTGGAACATTAAGTCACCACTTGCTCCTCCAAAGAAATATCTTCTCTCTCGGATGCCAAACTAGAGAAGCCAAGGTGAAGAGTCCAAATTCCCATTTCTTGTGCTATGAGGGTGTATTTATAAAAAAATTAGGTGACTCTATATCTCCCATGTGACTCTTGACCTCCCTCATGAGTCTTGAGCATCTACTATGACTTTTTGAATTCCTATGCGACCTTTGAGCTCTTACATGACTCTAGAACTTTCTAGTGACTTTTCACATTCCACTTGGGACTCTTGGGCTTCCACACATTTTACATTTTATCATTTTTGGAAATTACATAATTAAATTCCACATGTGATGTGGCAAAATACATTGACACATATGAATTTTGTGGTGACACTTTGAGAAGCCATGAATTGGTGACGATAACATAAGAATTCGTTTCATCAATGCCACTCTTCTCCTTGTTGCTATGAATTCAACTTCTTCATGATGGATCTTTGCTTGTATTTTATCTTCACCCTCTAAAGACTCTAGATAAGTGGTGGAACCTTCCAAGTTAGCATTAGTTTCCATTTCTTTGTCTTGGTCCAAGATTCCTTCATTTCCTTCAAGATGGTTCTTCCTTTTGCTCCTTATTCACAAGTTCTCTCTTGTAGCCTCTCCCAGATGACTTCCTTGAACATCACCTTACCATCTTAAAATGATGACACCTATAGAAGAATTTTACTCATGACAAGATAACATCAATTCAAAAATCATCTATTCTACCTTTGTTGTTGAGAAGTGTAGCAAGAAAGTCTCAATTTGACTTTGCCTTTGTCAAATTGAGAAAATTCGAATTTCTACATCAACAGACAACTTGGAGGTAGTTTACTTGTGTGGCATGGCTCTTGTCACTCAGTTAGCTCAGTAAATTAGAGTTAGAGGGCTTGGAGTTCAGTTAAGCATGTCTGATTGTTAAATTTTAGTAATCTAGGTCAATATTTTCAATGGTGTTTAGTTAAACTAGTTGTAACAGCTAATGGAACTAGTGGAAGTTTAGTTGTGCAGTGGGACAAAAATCTAACTCAATGATCATCAAATTAATTGATAACTCAAATCAAAATAGCTAGTGCATGAAAGAAATTTTAGTTCCTCAACTATTGTGGAGATTCTAAGGCAGTGTAACAAGCAATTGTAAACTAGTTTGAGTGTACAGGTGTTGCATGCAGTCAGATGATCAATCCTTGGGAATTGCACAAGAAATTGGAGGAAAATTCCTAAAAAATATGCACTAATTCCTCAGAATTTGTGCAAGGAAATAGGGGCTCAAGTAGAGGGAAAAATTGACTAAGTCTGGGTTAGATCTTCCCATTGAATAGAGAGATAGGTTATTCACTTGCAGGTTGTGCTAAGAGTGAGTGTAACACCCTCCTCCCACATTTACCCAAGCTAATCGGTCCACTGGGGTAAACATGTGACAAAGAGTTACTATAATATGTTTCAACCTCCTAGATCACCTTAAGGAAGTGGAATTGACAGACCAACACTCTAAAGACCTCCCTCAAGAGCTACAGAACCTTCAGGAGCCAACCAACCCCTCCAAGTGTTTAACCCTTGAGAGAACGTGCTTCTTGATTGAACTAGACCCTTAGTCACTCCAATGACAAGCCTTCCATGTGAATGAGACCCTCCGGTCGATCCCACAACAAGGAATCCATGCAATTGTGGCCTTTCCTAAGCAATTCTATTCCAGCAACCCGAAATTCTGAGCCACTTTTTCATGGCTTGGACTCAAGTCTCTACCCATAACTTCATGAAACTTCCAAAAATGATAAATAATATTGAGACAAGGATACTAATACAAATACTTGAACAAGAAATTGAATTGACCTCTCCCAGCCATGATGGGCATTCTGTCAAACACATCATGAACATGTAATCTACAAGTCATAACAAGATATCTGAACATAGGGGTCTCATACTTATCTGAGATTCGTCAAGATGTCTGATGCCTTCTCACAATATGTGCATTATCATTTATTAGGTCATACATTCATTATTAATTCATTTACTAATCAAAACATGATAAGAGACATGACTGAGATATATCATAAAACCATGCTTATAACCATCATATAAAAACATAATAATAATGATAGAATAGTCATTATAACCACATAATAATAATGATAGAATAGTCATTATAACCACATAATAATAATGATAGAATAGTCATTATAACCACATAATAAAAAAAAAAATTACACATAATACACAAGAGGAAAATAACTCTTATTAACATATGCAAAAACCAACCAATCCAAGGACTTCCACGTACCACTTGACCATATATTGGGCTGAACCAAATCTTTCTTTCGTCTAATCACCTCTGTGCCATATTCCAAGCATGAATGTGGGACTCACAACAAAACCAATCAAGCTTCCTCGGGATTTATCGTGTATCCCTCTGAGGCCAAAAAAATAAACATACATTATAGGCTTTACTGCAATCCTGCCATATACTAGTCAAGGGATCATTAGGCCCTAAACAAGCATGGATGCCTTTGGATCTCTCCACCTAAACCATGAGGAATTTGTTCGTCTCCACCCTCTAGGATTTATTGTGTATCCTACCATTACCGATCAAGGGATTCCTAGGCCCACCGAGGAATTTGTCTGTCTCCACCCTATAGGATTTACCATGTTTCCCACTAATACCAGTTAAGGGATTCCTAGGCCCAATGAGGGTATTCACAACCAGGCTTTGCCTTGTATCCTACCATTATCGTTCAAGGGATTCCTAGGCCTTGTGATTTTTTTTCCTGAGACTACCCCACTCCATTTCGAAACCATCCGACAATCCATCTCAACCAAGTAAAAGAACCCCAAAACACCACGGCTATCCAAAAATGGCACGTAAAGGCTGAAAGCCATTTTCACACCTGGAAAAACCCATGCCAATGATAGCAAGAGAACCAAATACACACATGCATGTACCATGCATGCCAAAACTAGTACGAAAATCATATATGCAGCTCGATACCTACAAGTAATCTCATTGTAACCGCTTGATCCCACTCTTCCTTGATTGATCTTTGCTTCCCTTTGCTTTCTTGTCCTTGCTTTGCCTCCCTTCCTCCAATGCTAGAGTGCTCCAAGAATACTCTAAGTCTATGAGAGAATGAGAGAGTAGAGATAAGAGAGAGAGAGATCCAAAACATAACTGACAAAAGGTCCTGAACCAATACTTAGAAGCATTTTTATTAATTAGGCCTATATTTTCTTCAATTTCCATTTTATTTTCCTTCATTTTCCTACTCACATGCATCCTATGACCTTTCACTTTCCTTTTCTCCTATTTTCCATTGTTTTCATAAATAAAATGCCAGTTAATGCCTCTTTATTTTCTAAATCCTTTGCCAATTTCCCTTAGCCATAATAAACCAAATGAACACCCACACTAGGATGTTTTTCCCAACACTCAACTTGGAATAAGCGTCCTGTGACCTTGGTCTTATTTTTCCATTATTAAATTTATTACATGGATTTTTAACTGGGGGCTGTTACAAACCTCTCCCCCTTAGGGGAACATCGTCCTTGGTGTTCAATGACACCTACAACTAGCAAGATCAATGAAAAGAAAAAAATGCTGCCTATGGAGCTTTAAAACTTAGCTCAATGCAGTATTTACAATGATCAACCCGCTAAAAAGAAAACCAACATGACAAACATAACAACATGACAACCATACCGCTTATTGGAACTTTATAACACAAATCATGGCAGTTTTTACATGCATATACATATACTAAAACGCCATGCTAAAACATAAACCAAAAGACATCCACTCAGCTAGAGAATAAAGAGGGATACATAGCTCGCATATGATCATCCATATCCCATGTAGCTTCATCAGGCGCAAAATGCTTCCACTACACTTTAACCTACTCGATTTCTTGGTTCTAGAGCATGAGCATATTTCTCTGCAAAATACACTAAGGTTTCGATTGGAATTCTCGTTCTGGCTCCACCTGCGATACAAACCAATCAATAACATGATCAACATCCTTCACATATCTTTTAAGCAATGAAACATGGAAAACATCATGGACTTGCATTGTCAAAGGCAGTGCATGTCTGTAGGTCACTAGTCCAATCCTCTTAAGGATCTCAAAAGGCCCACAATACCGAGGTGATAACTTCATACATGACCCGATCCTTAAGGATCTCTTCTTGGGCTTGATGTGCAAGTACACATGTTCTCTAACCTACAACTCCTTAAACAACATGTGTTGACATACATAAATTTGCTGCCTGTCTTGTGCTACCTTTATATTCTTCTTGATAACTTGCATTTCATGTTCCATCTTTGCCAACATGTCTGGTCCTATCAACACCTTGTTCACTAGATCACTCCAACTGATGGGAGTATTACAAATATTCCCGTAAAGTGCCTCAAACAGACTCATCCTCAGTGACACCTGATACCCATTGTTGTAAGAAAAATCTACCAGTGGAAGATACTCTTCCCACTTTCACTGCTGATGCATGATGTACATTCACAACATGTCCTCCAGAATCCTATCGATCCTCTCTGTCTGTCCATCTATCTGCGGATGATAAGTTGTGTTGAAGGCCAACTCTATACCCAAACCTACAAACAACTCTTTCCAGAATCTGGAAGTGAAGTTAGCATCTCTGTCTGACACAATCTTCTTCATAAAACCATGCAGCCTCACTATCTCCCTAATGAAGACCTATTCTACATCATTAGCTGAATAAGTAGATTTCACCAGAATAGAGTGTGCTAACTTGGTCAACCTGTCGACCACAACCATGATGGAATCATGTTGTATATATGTCCTCGGAAAACCTGTAATGAAGTCCATGGAAATAACCACCCATTTATACTCTGGAATTGGGATCAACTGTAGTAATCCACCTCGATGCTTACACTCTGCTTTTACCTGTTGACAATCCAAGCATCTCACTACAAACTCTGACACTTCCTTCTTTAGATTCAACCAACAATAGAACTTCTTCACCACTATAAATGTCTTCTGATATCCTGGGTGAACTGAATATGGTTTAGCATGAAATTCCCTCAAGATAATCTTCTTGAGCTCACTGTTGTGCTAATTTTTTAAGAAACATTTGGCATTTCTCACAGGCCTGAACATAAGCATGTACCTCATTGAACAGCTTGCGCCAATAAAACCTGCTTTGAGAATTTTATGAGTTGTTTCTCTCCAACTATAATGCCCCCCAGACACACATTTATGAAACTCATCTATCACTTTATGGATCTCTTCTTTAACCAGGCATAAAAGAAAAATCCCCACTAGGTCCTTCCAATATAATTGGCCATTTAAAATGACAAAATTCTAGGCTTGGAGCCTCAAAGCTCTGTATTTAACTTTACCAAAATTAGCTTGGAAACTTAGAAAAAGTAAATAGTGGATGGCAGTTTGATTCAGACAATATTTGGGCTAATCCCTTCCCCTTGATGAGTTTAGTGGGTTTGATATCCATGTCAGATTCCTGGATTTTAGAAATCCACTTGCCTCTTTTTCCCTTACTATCTCCTTGTACCAGAATGTCTTTCACGACTGTTGTAGGAACATAAGAGATTATGTTGGATTGCAGGACATAAATTCTAAAATCCTTTATGGATTTGAATAAGGCATAGGCCTACTTCTCCAAAATATTATACTTTAACTCAGCATCCCATAGGACATGGCTAGAAAATGCTATTGGTTCCTCATGTCCTTCATTGTTTTCCTGCAATAAGACAACAACCACTGTATGAGGAGAAGCAAAAGAGAAAATATAAAATTGTTTTAGGTAGTCAGGGCTAATGAATACAGGAGCTTCTACAAAATCCCTTTTACTCCTGCAAAAATATTCCCGAAACTCTTAATTCCATTTTACTTTGTTGTCCTTCTTCAATATTTCTGTGATCTCTTTTACTATCTCGACATAGTTAGGTACGAATCTCCTCATAAAGTTAATCCTGCCCAAAAAGACTTGAACTTCTTTCTTATTCCTTGGTAGGGGAATGTTATTTATGGCTTCCACCCTCTTGATATCAATCGTCACCCCTTCTTTTGCTACTATTTTCCCCAATAACTTTCACTCCCACATAGAAAATTGAGATTTTTTAGGATTCAGGGACAAACCATACTTTCTGCTTCTCTAAAAAGTGAGTCGTAAATGTTCAATGTGTTCCTCATTTGTTTTAGAGAAAACAATAATGTCATCCAGGTAAATTACTACAAACTTGTCCCACTCTCCCACAAATGCTATATCCATTTCTCTTTCAAAAGTGGCTCCTACATTTATGAGATGGAATGGAATTCTTGCATACATGAAGGTCCCCCAGGGTGTGGTGAACGCAGTCTTCTTTTGATCTTCAGGATGTACTACCACCTGATTGTATCCCGAAAAACCATCCATCATAGACATTTGAGTTGACCCTACTACCTTCTGTAAGATGTAATCCATTTTAGGCAATGGGTAATTGTCTTTTAATGAGGATTTATTGAGATTCCTTAAGTCCACACATATTATTATCTCTACATTCTTCTTCCTAACCGGAACCAGATTCACCACCTAATATGAATATCTCAGGGGTAAAATGATTTTATCTTGGAGTAATTTCCCGACTTCCTTCTAAATGGATGGGAGTAGAAGAGGATTGATTTGTGTAAGATTATGTTTGTATGGGTTCACCCCATTCTTCAAAGGAATATTATGTTGAATAATATTAGTATCAAAAAGTTTTTAAATCATCATACGACTAAGCAAATACAAACCTATAGTCTTTAAAAAGTTTTAGATACCTTTGCTTGTACTCGTGGGAGATTCCTTTTTCCAGATTGATTATCTAGGGATCTCTTTCTGATTCGATGTTGCAATCCTCCACCTGTTCTTCAATTTATTGTTTGGTTGGTTTGGTAGCCACATCGTTTGAGTTAAACAATATTTCCAAGGGAACCAAACCTCGAGGAATAGTGTTACCCTTCAAATGTAAAATGTTGTGCCCCGCAATGGTTTCTTCCCAACCTATATGTTGCTCATCTATCATCTTCTTGTCCCCTTTGTCAATCAATGAATTTGAGAATTCCCCAATAAATTTCATGAAGCATTTGATCTTCTCCTCATATTCAAATGTTTGCCAATGTATGAAATTATCTGGCATTGAGGGCATATTTCTGACTTCAACCTCATACCCGAGAAGTGGATTTTGAGGTGGTTTAAAATTGTTGGAAGCTATGGCCAAGGAGTTAGCTATTCGATTTCTTTCTCTGGGGAAGAATTGAATGTTGAAGTCTAAGAAAAAATTATCAATCAGATCCCATACCTCATTACGGTAAACCTTTAATCTTGGATGTTTGGTTTGGCACTCATTTTTGATTTGTTTCACTACCAGCTTTGAATGTCCAAGCACAGCCAAGCATTCAATGTGTAGATTCTGTTAGGCCCCTATACTACTAGTGTAACCCCTTATTGTTATTAGTACAACCCACTTATTATATTGATGTACCCATGTAGTTCCCATATTGTTACTATTGTGCCCCATAGAAGCCCACTATTGTTATTATTGTGCCCTTACATTATTATTGTTATGTCGGCTCTGATTATGTTATGACCCCTTAGACTCCTATATATAGAAAGGAGGTATTTTCATTTGTATCATCCAAGAATTGTTCATTTATGTAATGTAAAGGAGGTTGCCCCCTCGAAGAGGCTGAATTCTAAGGCGTTGATCTATCTTTTCTATCTTTTCTTAAGCTGGTTTCATAACATTTGGTATCATAGCTTTGGATTCTAGGGTTTTGCTGCTCCAAACAGGTCATCGTGGAATTTTCGCTATAACTTTTTTTCTGCGACGTTTCAGAAGCTAAAAAAAAAACTCATTTGAGAAGACATCGCGCTAAAGCTCGGGTCCAAATTTCAGAGTTTTTCGCGCAATATTTGTGGATATATGATCTGAGGAAGTTGGTCTTTTTGCAGACTCCTGAATTACATTCCAAACAGGTGACCTGGGGAAAATCATCATAACTTTCTCTTTGAGCATCAGATTGAAATTTTGTAAGAAGGTAGAGAAAGAGGACGGACTATAGTTTCTTGTATATATTTCTCAGAGACAAAGGTCAAAACAGGGACACGTGGCATGTCGTACAAGTTCGCTCTACTGAATTAGTCTATAATCAGGTCACTGTGGGAGATTTGGCATAACTCTTCATTGGAGAATCCAATTGGGGTCAGACTGGTGGCATTGGATAGAGGACACAGAGGGCTACCACAAGCCACAATTTTAGAACTTAAAGATCCGAAAGTACAAAGTTACAGTCGTTTCAAGATAGAGCTCCTAAAATCAAGAAAAAGAAAGATGAGGAAGTTTGATGGCAAGGATCCGGTAAATTGGATACTTCAGATGGAGAAATATTTTGATCTACATGGTGTACCACTATTACAAAAGGTATGTATTGCATCTTCATATTTAGAACCGGATCAATTTTTATGGTATGAAGGGCTTTGTTCTCGTAAACAACTTGTTACGTGGTCAATTTTCACGGAGGAAATGATAGCACATTATGAGGATACAAAGAGCAACACCTTCTTTAGAGCAACACAACAACAATTGGAAAGAGTAAAAGGGATTTGTGACATATTGGAAAGAAAAATTATGGAAACCAGGAAGCATACCCCTCACAACTATAAAGATGGAAGTGTTGTTTCTCCTAGCCTTCCACAACCTACAAGGGTTACACCACAACAATTGGAAGAAAAAAGAGAAAAAGGGCTTTGTTACAATTGTGATAGCAAATGCACTAAAGGTCATAAGTGTGCTGAGAAGAAATTATTTTACATAGAATATGAAGAGGAGGAAGAAAAGGATCAAGAAACATCAAAAGAAGAAGATATACGACAGGACCCCACCCCAGAGAAAGAAGAAATGAATCAGACGATATCTTGTAAAGCATTGGCAGGAATTACCACTCCTCAAACTCTCAAGATAGAAGGACATATCAAGAAGAAAAAGGTTCAAGAAGTGAAATATCACATCGAGAAAGAAGAAATGAATCCAACCATATCTTGTAATTCATTGGTCGAAATTACCACTCCTTAAACTATCAAGATAGAAGGACATATCAAGAAGAAAAATGTTCAAGAAGTGAAAGATCACATCGAGCATCAAGAAATGAATCCGACCATATCTTGTAAAGGATTGGAAGAAATTACCACTCCTCAAACTCTAGAGATAGAAGGACATATCAAGAAGAAAAAGGTTCAAGCAGTGAAAGATCACATCGAGCATCAACAACAAGTTCTCCAACTTTTAAAGGATAACACCACTTCGGTGCAAAATCAAACGAAACAACAGGTAGATCAACATTGTAGTGAAAAATGTTTTGATGTAGGTGATTGGGTATTTTTACTGCTACATCTCAAGCAAGCTATTTATGAGAAGGAAATGTTGGCAATACTACATGCACTTAAAAAATGGCGACCTTACCGAATGGGAAGACTCTTCAAGGATGAAGATGTGGAAGCATTGTTTTGTGCTATTTCTATTATCCAACCAGATTGGATAAACGAAGCAAGGGATGAATGGAAGAAGGATAAAGGAGTATGGCCACTTATTCAAAAGTTGCAAAAGATCCCAATTCAAACAATATTGCCAGAAATTGAAGAGGAAGGAAAAATCATATTGGAACCTGGAGCAGTCACAGAAACAGGAACCCAACAACTATGAAATCAATCAATTTCAGAGTATCTCATCAAGTGGAAGAACTTACCCGCTGAAGATTCCACATGGGAGGACAAGAATTTTATACAGAAGCATCAAGAACTACTCAAGCGTTGAGGACAACACTTTTTGAAGGAGAGGGGCATGTTAGGCCCCTATACTACTAGTGTAACCCCTTATTGTTATTAGTACAACCCACTTATTATATTGATGTACCCATGTAGTGCCCATATTGTTACTATTGTGCCCCATAGAAGCCCACTATTGTTATTATTGTGCCCTTACATTATTATTGTTATGTCGGCTCTGATTATGTTATAACCCCTTAGACTCCTATATATAGAAAGGAGGTATTTTCATTTGTATCATCCAAGAATTGTTCATTTATGTAATGTAAAGGAGGTTGCCCCCTCGAAGAGGCTGAATTCTAAGGCATTGATCTATCTTTTCTTGAGCTAGTTTCATAATAGATTCCTTGCAGCTTGGAGGCCCAAGAGTAAAGATTTGTACTCAGAAACATTATTTGTGGCCTTAAATTCCTATTTAAAAGAGAGGGGATCAAGCTTCCTTCTAGGGATATCAGCAACACACCTACCCCATTTCCTTCCTGGGAACAAACACCATCAAAATATAACTTCCACACCTTATCACAATCTAGCAATTGCTAGTCTAGTTGGACAGAAGACTTCACTTGTGTCTCTTCCAGTATCATATCATATTCCTCTAACAAGCAAGATATCTCTCTTTCTTTACCATACACAAGAGTGTTATTTGAACAGTTGGCTCCTATAACTGTCTTGATGAACCTTGATTCTCTATACAATCATCTTTCTTCTCCACTGAATACAGGGATGGTAGCATAAGTCAAATCCAATTTAATGGACCCTCCAATCTTGGACCCCCATGACCTTAATAAGAGCATACCAAACCTTGCAGGGATGTCAGAGAATATAATGTCCATCACTACACTTTTTATAGGAATCTGAGCCAAATTCACCACCAAATCTTTAATCATACCTAGACACTTTACCCTTTTGGAGTCAAAGGTATTTGTAGCCCCAATTGCTCCATGATAGATAAAGGCATCAGGTTATGAGAAGCACCTGAGTCTAGCATGTATTTATGTAGTAGAAGGTCATGTACTAGAAGGGTATTGTTCTTCAACGTGGGGTCTAAATACAACCATAGGCATTTCTTCTTGGAGATTCAAACTATCGTGTAGGGGGTTTGTGGTGGATGGACACATAAACTGGGAAATTTGAGCTTTATAAGTTGGTTTTTTTAACAATTTAGATAGAGGGGCATAAATTTTGACCTTCTCAAGTTATTTTTGGAGATTAAAGGCGACAAGACTCTTCTCAACTATGACAACCTTAGTGGGCTCTTTTTCCTTATCGCAGACTGGTTTGGGCAGTGAGGGTGATTTTTCTACTTTAGAAGCTTAGGATTTATGATAGATCGGATCTAAGGACTCCTTCTTTTTGGGTAAGATTGAGTCTAAAGGCTTCTTTCCATTTTCTGTTGATTTAGGAGAATTTTGGGGAGAGGGGTCTTCATTTTGGTCCTGCATCCTAGATCTCTTTCTGGAAGACCTGAGATCATATTTCTTGTGCAACTAAACTTGCATGAAGTCCACCGAATTCCTATAGTAATCATCAATGTCACCATCATCCAACGGGGCATCTAAATCATCCCCTTCTTCCTCATGTATTTCAACTTCACATTCCTCATCTGAAAAAGAAGAGAATAGATTTTCTTGAACCTCACTAGTTTCTTGTATCTGTTCTTCTGGATCATCCTCTAGGTATAATGGGGGCTGAATGTGGTCTTACTTCTCTTTTCTCTCCCTCTACAGAATTTTCAAGGGAGGTATCTTATACTGAGGATTAAACCTTCGTTTAGGGGCTTATGGATTTTGTCTGGGAGGATTCTTATTTTCTAGCTCCAACTTCATGAGCTTATTAGATAGGTTTCTTATCAATTTATTCATTTCCTCCAACTTCTTCTCTTGGGTTTCCTTCCCCTGATTTGAGGAGCTAGCTTCCTCTTTTCCTCTCCTCCTTTCTCCATGATCAATTCTTCCTCTCGACTTCTTGATAGAGGTAAAGTTTGCTTCAACCTCTAAGGCATCTATTTGAATCTAACCCAAAGTATGATACTTCCTTTCCCGAAGTGTGAAACCAAATTCTGGCTCAAAAACCCCCAAAAAACTACTTTAGCAGCAACCTATGGAGGTTTAATCTCAGCAGGGAGACTACAATTTTTTAAACCTCTTTATGAATTTTGAGACATCTTCATTATGTTTCTTCTTCATAGCATTAAATTCAGTAAGAATATAACCATGATCTCTCTTCTCTCCCCATTTTTGCATAAAAGAATTATCCATCTCCTCCCAGGTAGTAATTGAAGCATTTGGCAGAGATTTGAACCATTTCCTAGCTTCCCCATCTAGAGACTAGACAAAAAGCCTCAACACTACATCTAGGTGTTCAACATTTAGGTTTTCTACAAAGGCACAAAAAGTTTCTACATGCCTTTGTGCTGAAATGTCATCTTCCCATGTGAATCTTGGCAAGAGCTTGAGATAGTCTTGTGGCATACCATTCAAGGGTTGTGGCAAGTCTAGTGGAGCATATTTTTTCAGGAGAAAAATTGGGACAACCATATTGAGCAAAGGAGGTGGTAGGAGATTTATCACAGGTCCTTGCTGAGGGGGTATCTGAGTCACAGTTGACTGGATCTGGGTTGGGAGGCTATTCACACTCTATGTGGGACTGTTTATGAGGATATCCTTTACTTATTCAGCCTCACAAGAGGGATGAAATGAAAAAGGGGGTGAACTGACAAAAGATTATTTGTGTTTTACACTCGAAGGAAATGAGCCAAATAATACACAATGTTCTTCAGGATATTCCAAAACTTTGGAGGCAGACTCAGGATAGTTTATCTCAACTTTTTGAGAACTGGTTGATGATATTTCTGGAAAAGATCTTGTGGATTCTAGAGTGACAGGGGTCTGAGCTTTCCAAATCCTCCGAGATATGATTTTCTCAGGGTTAAATTCAGGGGGATTTTTCTATTGGCTATATTAGAGTAAGTATGAGGTCTACAGAAAGCCAGGGTGTTTAAAATAAGATTCAAATAGTGGATTCGCCAGGTTGAGATATTTTCAACCCACACTTCCCTTGCTCACCCAACAGAAGGAATGTAAAAATTGTCGTACCCAGGGAAAAGTATTCTAATTTGTTCCCTAACAATGGTGCCAGAAGATGTTGTAGATTTTTCTATCTCCTGTCACACAATTTCTTCAAAAGATGTAGAGTCTTCCTAGGGACAACCCTTGGGTTGAAGGAAAGGGTCAGTGCCTAGGGTATCCAAACAAGTACTTTTAAATATTATATAAGGGGTTTCTACTGCACTCCATATGTCACATAAATTGAAATAAGATAATTCAGAGATTGGGTCATGGCCCTTCACCAAGGTAGAATCAAACAAAAACACAAATATAGATACTTGGGTAGATATGGCTTATCTGAAAGAGGAATTCATTGATTTTGGTGGCTGACACACAATAATATGCAGCTTAAAATTGTTATTGTAGTATAGTGAACACGAGGAAAGAAAGGGGGGAAATAGATGCAGAGGGTTGTATGAAAATACAGAATCCTAAGCAACAAACTCCAGTAGAGATATGGAAGAATGAGGAGGTGAAAATGTAGAAAAAGTGGAGCGTGAATTAAGGTCGCAAGATCTATGTCTCATGGATACATCTTGTCACCAATTAGCATAAGTAAATCTATGTTTACATAGGTACTGTAGACTATAAAATAACACAAGTAAATATGTTATTAACACAGGTACTTTTTACTACTTAG
The DNA here is from genome assembly GCA_031772625.1 of Pinus tabuliformis. NCBI lineage: Eukaryota > Viridiplantae > Streptophyta > Pinopsida > Pinales > Pinaceae > Pinus > Pinus tabuliformis. Next base: position 819,977,897 of record CM062814.1, read on the forward strand.
CAACACACATACAACCATAAGTGAGAGTGAAATCAACAACCTCATTACACAATTTCAGAGGAAGAAAGACATACATGAAGTGATATACAAAGGGGAAAACATATTACACATTGCTCTGATTGGAATAAAAAAAAAACTTCATTAATATTTGAATATGGAGTCCTAATCACCCATCCATCACATTTAACAATTGTATAAGCCCGAGCACTTCATGAACAAGAAAATTGAACCAAAATGGAACCACATTCTTTGCAAACATAACTCAAAATTTGCATAAACAAAATTTGGGCCTCTTGAATGCAGAAATTGGAAGACCTTATAAAGTGTTTCTTCCCTCTTTTTATAAGCAGAGTGGAATCTTGAAAAATAATCACAAAGTACCTCGGCATGCTCCATTTGTCTGATAGACTATTTGTCTTGGCATGAAAAGGTTTTGTAACCCAAATCATTTCAACATATTCGATTCCTTTCTTTAAAATACAAAAATTGCATAATAACATAAATGAAAGAAACTGAATGATGATTAAGAAAAATATCTCCATGTTGTTTCTGGTAATTTCCATTGATCGGGCCATGTCTCTGCCACAAATTTCTTGTTTAGTTACCCAACCTATATGCATGTCTCTTCCCCTTAAGCACTTGACTTCCCCACTTTCTGGAGTTGGAAATGATTAACAGTGGTGGCCTTAGTGGTGCTCTATAATCACAATTATTGAATCATTCATCTTTTAACACTTCTACGTTACACTATCATAGCCTGATATGTCCAATAACATCATCACAGTGCCACTTCATAGTCGTCTATCCTTTTAATTTTATTTAATAAGACATTATGAAAATGTAAGGTTCTCATGTCCTCGGCCCTTCTACACTTACCTCCTTTTATTTATCCCCTTTATATTGTTCCTCCATGGGACCGTTGCCTGTGACCAGGAGCTTGGTGCTTCAGTGCTAAAGCCTTTGGGATTCTATCAGGGCTTATCTCTCTTTATATTTCATGCTTTTCCCATGGTCCTTTTGAATGCTTGTGACCAAGTGCTGACACATATCAAAGCCCCCTTCACCATCGAAACTTTTTCAAACAAGAATTTACCAAGAGTTACGATAATTGTCGCTTCCGATGGGGCCCATAAGATTCAAATTCTAAATCTTCCTTCAGCTCTGGGTTCCACTGATCTCTTGTGACCGACCGCCACATACTTTGGAGCTCCTTCCATTAGATTTTATTCCAAATAAAGTTCTTATGGTCAATGTTCCAAGGTCTTGCCTTGTTCTGTGCACCTTGGTCCTTTGGAATGTTTTTGACCAGGTGCCAGCCCATATCGGAAGCCCCCTCCATCAGAACTTTTCAAAAGGGGAATTAAAATAGAGTTACAATAATCTCAGCCTCCGTTGAGCTCCTCGCTCTCGGGTTTTAGATCTTCCCTTGGCTTCAAGTCTTGTGGATTGCTCATGATCAAGTGCTGACTAGTATCAGAAGGCCCCTCAAATCTTAACTTTTCAAATTTGGATTTTCATGGAAGTTATTATATGCTCCACTTTTGAAGGGCTCTAAGCGATCAATGGTCAGCCCCTAGCCCTTCACCCTTGGTACTATGCAGTCCTTGTGAACAAGGGCTCGCCTAGTTTCATAGCTCCTCTTCATCAGAACTTTTGGAAAAGGATTTAAATTGAAGTTACGAGGTTTTCACCCCCTGAAGAAATTCCCTCTGATATGCCTTAATCTGATATGTTTCTCTTCCCATCCCTCTGATATCAGGTTCCGATATGATCAAACCTCGAACTTCGACACTCCTCTATAAAACTCGACTTCCTCCTTGGCTTTGAAACTTAGGATTTTTGGCTTGTGGTCCCCTCTTCAGACTTTCAGCCTGTAAGATTTTTTCTCCTTTTGACCCTTTTGTACTCTTTTGACATCATTTAGCATCATTCGAATAATTTTGCAGTAAGTGACAACATAGTCAACCAGTTGAGCCAAGCTATGGTTAGGCTGACCAAATTGTATTGGAAGGAAACTAAGCATGTTTTACGGTACCTTAGAGGCACTATCCAGTATGTATTATGGTATGGATGGAGAAAGGGAGTGAAGCTATGTGGCTTTATATGCAAATTGTGTAGGAAGTCCATCCAACAGAAATAGTACATCAAGTGGAATTTCTAGTGTTGGGTCCGCAATGATTTCTTGGTACAACAGGAAGCAGAGATCTATGGCTCTCAACTCAACAAAAGCAAAATACATGGCTACAATTCAAGTAGCATGTGAGACGATCTAGATGAGATATATACTTATGGTATTGTTTGGTCAGATGATGGATCCAACTATGATCTATTGTGATAATCATAGTAAATAAAGCTCTCTAAGAATCCAATATTTCATGATCGATCCAAGCATATAGATATTCAATGTCATCATCTATGGGACTGTGCGCAGAGGCAGATAATGTTGCTACAATACATTCCGACAAAGGAACAAGATGTTGACATCTTTAGAAAGGCTTTTTCAAGAGGGAAGTTCGAATTCCACAGGTGCAAGATAGGGGTGGTTGATAATCCATTTCTTGCTAAGAGGGAGTGTTGAGAAGTGTAGCAAGAAAGTCTCAATTTGACTTTGCCTTGGTCAAATTGAGAAAATTTGAATTTCCACATCAGCAGACAACTTGGAGGTAGTTAACTTGTGTGACATGGCTCTTGTCACTTATTTAGCTCAATAAATTTGAGTTAGAGGGCTTGGAGTTTAGTTAATCATGTGTGATTGCTAAATTTTAGTAATCCAGGTTAGTTATTTCTAGTTGTGTTCAGTTAAACTAGTTCTAATATTTAATGGAACTAGTGAAAGGTCAATTGTGCAGTGGGAAAATAGTCTAACTCTGTGCTCATCCAATTAACTGATCAATCAACTCAAAATAGCTAGTGCATGCAAGGAATTCAAGTTCCGTAGTTGTGGTGGAGATTCCAAGGTAGTGTAACAACCAATTATAAACTAGTTTGAGGGTACAGGTGTTGCATGCAGTCAGACGATCAATCCTTGGGAGTTGCATAATCAATTGGAGGAAAATTCCTAAAAAATAGGGGCTAGTTCCTTAGGATTTTTGCAAGGAAATAGGGTTTCAAGCAGAGGAAAAAATTGACTAAGTTTGGGTCAAAGATTCTTAGTGAGCAGAGAGATAGGTTATTCACTTGCAGGTTGTGCTCAAAGTGAGCAAGCAATTGTAAAACATTATCTAATCATATGATTAATGCAAAGAGGCTTGAGGGGTTTTTCCTAGTTGGGTTCCTTAGAAAAATATTGTGCATGTGTGGTTTTTCTTATTGCATGTTTGTGAATATTGTTCTAATTTGTGAATTAAATTCCATATATCAGTAGAGTAGAGATGTGTCTCTTGATTTTAGATTAAACCTCTTAAGTAGTTTCAATTCTATCATCATATGTCTACATTTGCCAGCTGATAGAAAGTGTTGACTGTGATGGGAAAATAGGAAAGGGTTTTGAGAGAGAGAGACTAGAAATTGCACCATTGAGCTCAGTAGTGACCAAGGGGTGACCATGCTGTCCACTTGAAATATTCAATGCACAATAGGGAGAGGGTCCTTCAAGATTCTGCATAGTGGGAAAGTCTAGGAGAAAACATTGATGAGCTTGCTGACTGAGGATCCACAATGCATAGTTCTCAAGGGAGAGGAGGCAGAGATTGATTCATAGCGACTAAGGAATGACCCCACTATCCACTAGAATTGTACAATGTGTCAGTAGGAGGAAAGATAGGATAAGGTATTGCATAGTGAGGGGTTTCAATTAGTATGAGAGACAAGACGAACCCTTGTAACTGCACAATGTGCAACGATTGAGGAGCAGGCTCCAAGGATTGTGTAGTTGAGTGTTACAGTGACCTAGAGGTGGACCTACTATCCACTAGAATTGTGCAATGCACAGTAAGAGGCTCACTTGGTGAACATATTTCATAGTTGGATGATGTAAGCAACAAAAAGTTAGGCCACTTTGCCTTTAGGATGCTTACTTCATCATGAAGAGGGGAGAGCCTTTGTACTGCATATTCTATCATTGCAAGGGTCTCTAAATGACTCACTTACCATTGGAATTGCGCCATATGCAATGGAGGAAAGCAAGAGATAGTCTTAGACATAGTTTTCAAGTGTAAGTAGAAAGAGATTAAGGGCATGTAGCTCAATATTGTGCAATGTGTTTGTGAAAGAGGTTGCCCTTAGGATGGTGCAATGCACAATTGGAAGAGGTAAGGGATGCAACCTTGCTAGCTAAGTATGTGCAATGCGCTCATCTAGTATTTTGGAGTTTATGTATGCAAAGTGTAAAGACAAGGGAAAGCCCAAAAATAGCTAAGTATTGGATCAATGGAATAAGAGAGAAAATGAAATAAAAAAAAGTTCCAAAACATATTCACACACATGTATACCATCAAAAAAAAGCCAAGAGAATGCACATTACTCAATATCCACATGAATACCTTGAAACAAAAACAAAGTGACACTTATTTCTAAGTGCGACAATTGAAACGTAGGTATGTGACACTTAGAATACAGGATATGACACAAGTGTCGACTACAACCAGAGTATCATATAATGCATAAGATATGCTAGAGCTTCTTCAAGGGGTTTGCCAAAGTGTGACACATGCAGGAGTGAAAAAAATTAAAAATGACACTCGTGATTGTGAGAATAAGTGAAAACGACACTTGAAAAAGCTAAAGAAGGTGAAACTTCAACACATGCAAAAGCTAAAGAAAGCAAAAGAAGCACTTGTGAAAGTGAAAGCAAGCAAAAATAACAGTAAAAAAAGTGAAAGCGACACTTAAGAAAATAAAAGTGCGAAAAATCAACAATTGAGAAACTCACTTAGACGATGGTACATTTGCAACTAAGAGTGAGAGATATTGTCAACTAGAATTGCACATTATCTTTACATATGAATTGTGCAATCGCTATCCTTGTCAGCTACGGAAGAAATGTCAATAGGGGCTACGCAATGAATAAGAGTTGCACAATAAATTCCACTAAATATTTATAATCATTGTTACCAAGGACTACATAGGCATTATCTTCTAAGACTACACAATGCATATCTTCAAAGGATAGACATGGACTGCTAAGCTTGCTAGGAAAAGGCATGCTTATGGATGATCAAAATCTAAGCATGTGTAGACAACTGACTTCGAAAATTAGGATCTCAGAATAAAACTTAAGGACTTGCCAAGGTACCACTTGATCACAAAGTGAACATGAAAAAGTCGAGATGAGAGATCATAGAACCACAAGGAGGCTACAAAATTCAAGTGTAGGAAATTTTTTTGAGGGTGTTTGTCACAATAACACTTGGAAACACAATGTAGGCTTGAAAGAAACCAAACAACTTGACTAAGGTGTATGTGTGTGCATTTTAGGCATGTGAGATAACAATCGCAAAAAGGAGAATGGGCGATGGAGAAACCCTGCACCTATGGTTTAGCACTGTTTTCTGAACAGTTTTCACCAAAAGTTCTGGCAGCGCACAGAGATCGATTAACTGATCTTCTTCTCAGAGGCCGGGTTCTAGCCCGACAAATGGCAGACGGGGGGTCCACTGGGACCCCATCTTACAGGGAAATATTCATGCAGAAACTCAAAACCCACGAGGGTTTCAATATCTCTGGGTATGAAGCTCGAAAAGATAGCTCTGGGACAAGTAGCGGCAGAGCAACCCAGGGGCAAAAAGATCCAAATCACGGATCAGAAATGCCAAGAAAAGTCAGCAACAGACAGGAGAAGCATGGGAACACACCGAAAGCAGGCCAAAACAGCTCTGACCCAATAATCACCCCCTCAGATGAGGAAAAGGAGCATAGGGAGGGAAAACGCCCCATAGATAACGAGGATAAATCGGAAGCTTCCAACCTCAGCCCTAAAAATACCCTGCAAGGAGCCTGCAAACCCAAAAAGAAGGAAGCCCTCAGAGTGGTCTTCTCAGATCCAGACATTCAGGCCTACAGAGACCACATGATGGAGCATGCAATCATTTGTAAATTTATGGGTCTGTGGCCAACAAAAAGAGCTCTCTGCCAATGGATCAAACAACACTGACGACCAAAAGGTGATGTAAGACTTCATCTCAGAGCCAAAGGTTTCTTTACTGTTGTATTTTCTAACCTAGAAGACAAGGATAGGATCTTTGATGGAGGGCCTTACTTCCTTTCATCAGTTGGCCTCTACATGAGGCCTTGGAAGGCAAACTTCGTTCCTGAAAAGGAAACCTTCACCCAAGTCCCTGTATGGATTCGCCTCTTCTCTTTACCTATAGATTACTGGGGCCTAGCAACTCTAAAGCGCATAGGAGACCGACTTGGTACCTTCATTAAAGCCTCTGAGGCAACGATTCAAAGGAAGTATACTTCCTGTGCCAGGATCTGCGTTGAAATGGATGTCTCAGGTGCCTTACATGACGGACTGTGGCTAGAGTTCAGAGACGAAGATTACTTTCAAGCTATCGACTACGAACAGATCCCCTTCCGCTGTAGGAAATGCCATGAACACGGTCACCTTGTAAGGGAATGCCCATTAATCAAACCAGTGGAAGAAGCCAAGCCTGAGCAGCCAGCAAAGAACCAGGAGGTTTTGTAAAAAACCAAAATCACGACAAAGGACCTACAGGAAAAGAGTAAACAAAGCAGTGACTGATCCCAGCATAACTCTTAACCCCTTCAGCATTCTGGACTCAGAAGCAGACTCGGAAGGGCATAACAAAGAGACAAGGCTTCCAGAAGCTCCTCCAAAAAATAAGACAGACTACAGAGCAACAGATGCAGAGGAAACCACTGAAAACACAGCAATACACACGCATGAAGTGGCAGATGAACGAGATGAAGACACAGACATGCTAACAAGCGATGGGGGAAGTGAATACCTGGAACTCAATGAAGTCCTAGAAAAAGAAGGGGTAAACCTGTCAGATATGGAAAAGCACTGGAGATCACAAGGACTGGAAAATATCCCGGAGGAAGAAATAAAGAAGATCAGCGACCTCTTCATAGCAAGACAACAAGCGGTGCTAGACAAGCAAAAGAAAAGATTAGGAATGATGAAAGGCACAGGTAACCAATCCAAAAATCTTTTTCTTCATTCATTAGGACGGAAGCAAAATAAGAAAAGAGGCCGAAGGACGAATGGAGAAGTTCTTCATGATTTGGGTATCTTTATGATCAATTCAGGGAAAATGAAGGATTTACATGCCTTCCTGTCCTCCCAATAACCTCATCTTTATCAATGAAAATCATCTCCTGGAATACAAGAGGGCTTAACAGCCACGTCAAACAACGCCTTCTCAAGAGGAAGCTACAACAGGAAAAGCCAGATATTATGCTCATTCAGGAAACAAAATGTGCCACTGATCAGCTGGAGAATATCACCAAAAAGTTAGGGAAAACTATCAAATATATAGACATAGCCAGTCACGGATGGGAAGGAGGCATTGCAATCCTCTGGGACTCCAGTGTAATAGAAATCACCTCCATGGAAGCTACCAGATCATACATTGCCACAGAATTTCAATTAACAGGTAACTCTGAAACCTACCTCTGTATAAATGTCTATGGGCCTCAGCGTTTAGAAGATAAAATTTCTTTCCTGAACTTGCTGATGAAGCTAAAGCTAAGATACAATTATTCAAAGATTATAACAGGACGGGATTTCAACATGATCACCTCCCTCCTGGAAAAAAAAGGAGGCCTTCGGCGTCTGAACAAAGACTCAGAACTCTTCATTGACTTCATGGAATCCGCCCAACTGGTCGACATCCCCCCAAAAAATGGGCTCTACAATTGGAGCAACCGAAGAGGAGGAGAAAACAGGATAGCCTCTCGCCTTGATCGTTTTCTGATCTCAGAAAACATCTTACTGGAAGGAACAACCGTTGATTCTGATATTCTCCCCAGTGGGGGATCAGACCACTGGCCCATCGCCCTGGAAGCTGCTTTTCTAGAGACTCCCAAAAACAGGCCTTTCAAATTTGAAAAATTCTGGCTAACTCACCCAAATTTTCCAGAGCTGGTGAAAAAATGGTGGGATGAACCCAGAAATGTAAGGGGGACCAAAATGTTTAAACTTCAATCCAAACTCAAGTACATCAAACAAAAAATCAAGGATTAGAATACAACCGAGTTTGGTAATATTTTCCAGGAAAAGCACAATATAGAAGACAGCCTAAGTCAAATTCATAAAGACTGGGCTTCGGGGATTAACAGGGAGGACTCAACTGAACAGGAAAAGATCCTTATGCAGCAATGGCAGCTTCGCTGCCAACAGGAAGAAATCCTCTGGAAGCAGAAGTCTCGTATCCAATGGTTGAAGGAGGGAGAGCAAAACACAAAGTTCTTCCATAGATCGACGATGGATTATAGGGGGGCAAATAAAATCCTTAAGCTTTCCAATGCATCTGGAGAAATCATTCAAAACCACAATGAGATCTCAACTCTGCTTACCAGCCACTTTAAGCAAATTGCCCAGGAATCTCAAGAAGATCGTTCGGAAGCCAGAGAGGAAATAACACAGGCCATACCCCAAATCATCACTCCAGCCCAAAATGCCTCTTTGTTAAGAAAGATCTCTATGGAGGAGGTGGAGGAGGCTGTAAAGGACATGCCAAATGATAAAGCTCCGGGACCTGATGGTTTTACTATAAACTTCTTCAAAGCTTGTTGGCAAACTGTCAGAACAGAGATATGGGAAGTAGTTGAAGATTCAAGATGATCTGGCTCGATTCTTAAAGCCCTAAACTCTACATTCCTAGCCCTAATCCCCAAAGAAGCGGAAGCCAGAACTCCAGAAAATTTTCGCCCCATAGCTCTGTGCAACGTGATTTATAAAATTATTTCTAAGGTCATTGCTAACAGGCTTAAACCAATCCTCCCTGACATCATCTCAGAGGAGCAATCAGGCTTCGTGGAAGGCAGACAAATTCTGGATAATATCCTCTTGGCTCAGGAGATGATACATACTTTACAATCCAGAAAAATCCCTGGTATGATGATTCAACTCGACCTTTCAAAAGCTTTCGACAAAGTAAATTGGAAATTCCTGGAGGCCAACTTAAGTGCTTTTGGATTCGACATTCGGTGGATCAATTGGATCCTCGCCCTTGTCAAGTCAACAAATTCCTCTATTCTGGTTAATGGTTCCCCTTCGGCCCCCTTCTCTCCTACCCGTGGCATAAGGCAAGGAGACCCCCTGTCCCCCTTCCTTTTTGTGATAGTCATGGAAGGGCTCAGCAGATATATACACAAAGCCAAAGCGGAAGGAAAAATCAATGGTTTGCACCCTTTCCCCTCTACCCCTGCAACCACCCATCAGCAGTTTGCTGATGATACCATGCTGCATGGCTCTCCAACGATCAAAGATGCCAAGGCTTTCAAATCCATCTTATCTAAATTCAGCAGGGCTTCAGGTATGGACATAAACCACTCCAAATCGACTATTTTTTTCTTTAATACTCATGTTTCAATTCAGAACCATCTTACTAGCATCCTAGGCTTTCAAAAAGGTTCTCTTCCCTCGAAGTATTTGGGAGCTCCGCTCACCACTAAGCCTTGGCAAAAGCTTCACTGGGAAAGGCTCATAGCAAACATGGAAAAAAGATGCAAGCATTGGACTCACAGGGCACTAAATTTTGCGGGACGCCTAGTTTTAACAAAAGCTATTCTACAGGCCATACCTCAATATATGCTTTCTATCCTCCCGGTGCCAAAAGCAATTTTGCAGAAGATCTGATCCATTCAAAGATCCTTCCTATGGAGTGGCAACGCAGAGAAAAGGAAATGGGCTCTCGTGGCCTGGGACAAGGTCTGTAAATCAAAACTAGCTGGAGGTTTAAACCTAATCGACCCCGACACTAGCAACAATACTGGTGGAGCGAAGCTGTGGTGGTGCTGGCTGAAGGAGACTAGCCTCCCCTGGGCCAGACATTGGAAAGAGAAATACACTCCCAACTGCAAAGAACAGGACCTCATAAGACTTCAGGCTTTGCCAGAAGGTTCCCCAATTTGGAATTTGGCAAAAAAGAATAAAAATCTAATCCAAGAACACAGTTTTTGGGAGATCCGGAATGGGAATTTTGCCCTCTTTTGGGAAGACTCCTGGCAGCAGCACCCAAAGCTTGAAAGCCCAGATCTTGCAGAGTACAAAATTAACTGTCAGAACAATGGAAAGCACTCCGTCCATCAATACTGGAACCCTAATAGTCAAGATCAGGAATGGAGAGAATGGGCCCTCCCAGCCGCAGAAAACCCTAATGAAGAAAATATTAACCTTCAAAACCTGCTTCTAATCCTAAACAAAAGAAAAATCAGAATAACCGCAGATGAGGACAAATTGAGATGGGGGCTGAAGGGCAATGGCAACTTCAATCTCAAAGATGCCCGAAGGCAGATGGAATTCACAGAGCAGAGGGAGGACGTATCTTGGTACAACAAGGTTTGGGACCCCCTCTTCTGGCCAAAAATCCAAAATTTTCTTTGGCTTCTCATGCGGCGAAAGACCCTAACTTGGGAAAACCTGCAGAAAAAGGGTTTTGAAGGCCCTTCCTTTTGCCCTATGTGCAACAAAGCCGCTGAAACCATGAACCACTTATTCAATACATGTGAGTGGGCAAACCTCATTTGGCAAGAGATAGAAGCAATTATGCAACAAAACAGCAGAGATTTAGACTCCATACACAACACTATTAACAATTGGCCAAGCAATTTTTCAGAAAATTCTCAAATCAACAATATCTGGAAAGCTCTACCAGGTTTTATTACTTGGACTTTGTGGAAAGAAAGAAACAGAAGGATCTTTCAAAGCGAACACAGGAATATGGAACATTTGAGAATTACCTTATTCCAGAACATCCGCTAATTAATTCTGGTAAAAAGTAAAGCCGACCCTGCCAGACGAATCTCTCCTGAGGAACAACGAATCCTAAACGCTTTCAATATTTGCACTGGCCAAAGTCTCGTCCCCCAGGCCAAACAGAAGAACATTAACAGCACGCTAAAAGGATGGACTCGGCCCCCTGCAGGTTTTCTGAAGTTAAATTTCGACGGAGCCTCGAAAGGAAACCCGGGCCCAGTTGGTATAGGAGGCATAATCCGAAACCATTCAGGCGAAATACTCCATATTTATAGCACAGCTCTGGGTGAGGGCACCAACAACGAAATGGAATTTGCAGCATTGGAAAAGGGGTTAAAAATCCTTCACAGAAATCACACAGAAAACGCAGTAATTGAGGGCGACTCTGAGATAGCCATAGCAGTGGCCAAGAAAATTTACAGGGGCACTCCAATAAGCAAAGTAACGAAGCACTGGCGCTTATCCATGGTCACAGAAAATATTGGGAATTTGCTTGGAAGAATGAAAGGCCTCGTCTTCCAAGCGGTAAGGAGAAAGGAAAATTCGGTCGCCGACCACTTGGCTAACCACGGGATCGAATACCCAGCTGAAATGGTGGATAGCTGTTGGCAAATGGTGGAAAATCATCATTTAAAAGACCGATGCTCTCAACTCACTCGCTTAGATTTAGTGGCTGTGGAAAGGGCAGGTCAGCATTCCGTTTAATAATCTTACACAGGTACATGGATAGGCCGATGGGACTAGGGCCATCAACTCCTAACAACTACCGCAGGACAAGCCGGTTAAGGGCATTCATGAATATAGCAGGTTACAAGGATTTGTATAGAAACATGATCCAGGATGACATAGCCCGACGCAGAAGCGCTGGACGGAGGGAAACGTGGCACACTCAAGATCGTGCAGGAGGCGGCGAAGGCAAACATTCCCAATCAATGGAAAACCCCTCCAATTTTTTGCACAATAACATTTATGGTGATCGGACAGGCAAGGATCACACCGCGATCCACTCCCCAGCCCGAAACCTCCCCGCCAATTTCTATATATTTGCTCCTGCTCTCCATTGGAGCATCATGTTTCATGCGCTCAGAAGGCAGAGTCTCAACTTTCCCATTTGCATCCAGGAGGGTATCAGGCATGAAAGGTTTCTCATGGCGGGCAATAGCAGCCGAAATCAATCGGCAATCAAAGACCTGCAGACGGCCCGAGAATTGTTTGAGCGGAGAACTTCTCAGAGGAATAAGAGAAAAATTATAGACTTGGAGGCCTCTGCTCAAGAAGAGGAAGCAAAGCTCTCGGATCACCAGCTCAGCTAGGAAGTGGATTGGTTGCAGGACCCTGGTACACCCAGCACCAGAGCAACTCAATTTGTCCGCACTCAAGCCGAAGCATGGCGGATAAAGACCATTTTAGCAAAAGCCATGGATGTTTAGGGGGAGCAGGCGGAGCAACTTCGCACCCTCCAACAGTTCGCAGCCCATATGACAAAGGAACACAGAGCTGTGGTCGAAAGCAGCGAATTCAAACTCTGCGCTCTGCATCAGGAGATGGATTCCATCAGCAAAAAGCTCTCGGTTCTGATCAAGCTCCTCCAGAAATCCATTGAGAAGGATAGCAAGCCCGCTGACTCGCCGAAGGGAGTTCCGTCGTGCATCCACCAGGCCCAGGCCCCCAGGCACAGAGAGGCGCATGCAACCCCTCCCAACAACCATGATTAGTCTTCCCTGTCCCTTTGCGGGACTCTGCTATATTTTCTGTTACTGTGTTTTTCAGATATGTGACAATCAGTTTTTTTGGCATCAAGTCACCCTGCGTGGTGTTATTCTAGGCAGCTCTAGTTCTCTCTATGTCTTCTATAGCTCTCTCTTCCCTTTTCAATCTGTTGCTACTGAGTAAGGCTTGCCATGCAGCCAGCAATCTGCCTCGGTAGAAGTTTTGTACTATATGTTTTACTTGTTAATACAAAAGCTTATTTACAAAAAAAAAAAAAAAAAAAAAAAAAAAACACTTGGAAACACAATGGATCACCTCAACTTCCCCATTTATCCCAGTTATTAATATAGTATTTCCTATTTCGTTTCTTGGATAAACACAATTATAAAGCTTACCATATCACAATTGTTTTTGTATAGGAGAAGGATAGTATATATCCGTGAGTTTAAGATGATTATAGTTTTAGTTCCATCTTTGGTGTTGCTCCACCGTCACTAGGCCTGTTTAGTACCTTGACAAAGTCACTACAAGAACACAAGCATTTCTTTGCTACTAGTGAGCTTATTCAGTACCCCGTTGAAGTTGTTTGCTTCACCTCTTTGTGGAGGAAGCCTTTCTCTTCTTTCACCCTTTGTTTTATTTTCAATATGCTCATTAAAATTTTTTTGGTGTTTCAGGGTGGAAGAGGTATCCTGACTTATTGAGAGAAAGATATTTTATTCTTTTAGAGACTGTTATATACCTCTGAAATTAATATCCTTGCTCTTAGTTTTATCCTTTCCCTTATCTACTCGATTGTATTAGCAAGTAAAACAACATTCAATTACCATACTTAGTCAAGGAATGAAGATCCTTAAATAAATATGAACATCGTGGTTTTTCTTATATTTTTCTTTGTGAATGCACCATATTTTCCATTCAGACATCATTAACCTTAAAGATATCAAACCCAAGCAAAGAAGACAGACAAAAAGTTAACCAAGTGTTAATGTGTGTCACAATTCCCTTTCAAAGCTTCACCACATTGTCCTTTTGAGCTAAACAAGGGCAGTCTTCATGCACATTCTTATTGGATAAAACATGAAAGGAGGACATGATACAACAAGAAAAACCACAATAGAAAAAGAAAACAAATGTAAGATGAAATGAAAATCATCATGTGAGACAAAAAATAGGAAAACAAATCAAATGAAAAGACTAGATGCAAGGTCAATGCAATGCAAAAGAGGCTAAAGTGCAGCCATACCTAATCCTAACCTAACCGACTAGAAGGTCAAGGCTAAGTGAAGTGTAATTTCCAATGCAACCATAGAATTTGTTCCTGACCTGTGAGTAGAAAGATACGGGCAATTAGTAATGGTATAAAGAAATGTGAAAAAATAAAGACATGATCATGAATAACTTGTATAAGAAATAGAATATCTTGCCTACTGACATAAATATATGCCATAATAGCTAACTTTAACCAGTCTGTAGCCTTAACTTTTCGATTAAAACCACAATCATGCAAACCTTAAAAGATCTCATGAATATGCCTTCATCCGTGTTCTCATGCTTAGAAAACATCAAGAAATATCAAAACTTATTATTTACGATTGAGCTTGCTAAGTAAGATGTTTCTAGCCAATCATAGATTCAATCATGGAACTCGAAACAATCATTTTTAAAAACCCTAAATTTCTTGGGAGAATGAACTTTAAATTAGTGCATTTGAATAATGGGGAGACTATTCTAAAGAAAAGATAACCTGACCTCGTTCAAAAACCTTTTCAAGATAGTGAGCACCTAACATAACCATCATCAAAGGCTGAAGTGCCTCGACTACTTGAAAAGTACATGAATAGTCAAATGATAAATCATAGAGATCAATGGGTTCAAAAAGATCAATCGATGTAAAATAACTATCATTAGATATACTAGTGGGAAAATTATTATTTGAATAAAATTCGTTAGACCCAATGTTATGATCAGATTGGTGGCTTGACATACAAGATTCTTGATTCTTGATTAGTTCCCTTTGTGTCCAATTCGATACCAGACCAGTAATATAAAATATTAGGAAATTAAAGACAATTGTTGGTCTTGTAAATTTGGGAAACCAATTAGAATAACATGCTGACAAAGGTTAGAAATATATGTCAAATTAAATCTAGTATCATATCAGCATGGGGGTTTTGATCCACTAAATGATTCAAGCATTGAATGTTAAAAGGACTGATTGGTCTAGAAAAGCAATTAGCTTCATAACAATCACAATAAATATTAGGAGTTGATTGTTCACAAAAGCACTTAATAAATATAAATTCTTCGCCCAAAGATGACCTTTATCTTGATAATAAGAATGATATGCTTCATAGATCTGTGCATCCATGAAAGATATACATTCCAATCCTAGGTTCAACGTAAGAGGTTTACATGAAGATGAATTAACTAAAAAGAAATCCCCTGTCTGATAAGAAACCCAATCTTGAAAATTAGAAAAAAATGTCTCGGAAAACCCCAAATTATTTCAAAAACGAGTTTGCATTGAGTGAAACAACACAAAGAAGAGAATCATGCGAGAGAGTCTAGATTTGACCTAGTTCAGGGACCCCATTAGGATTACGAAAAACTGACATAACCATCAATGGGAGTTGAAGTGCCTCGACTCCCTAACAAGTCCTGAAAATTTGAGATGTTGAATAATTATATTTTGATAGCTAAGTCAGATCGCTAATTTCATGTGGACGACTATTATCGGTTATTTCAACTAGATTAATATTATCCAAATGGAAGTTATATACATCACTGGATTGATCATATTTTTCCACCTTAAGAAATAGATTACTCAAGTTATAAGGTTCTTCTGATTGCCTATCGAAGGATGTATAGATCAGAGTAGTTTCATGAGCAAACTAAAATAAAGAATTATTCTCATGCAAGAATGGAAATTACAAGAGATGGAATGAATTCTTAATGATTTCATTGTTTTCTTCTTCATCATGGATGAACTCACTGCCTTGTGTCAATTCAAAATTCAACCCATTGGATTGTAGATTCGAAAAGCATGGCACATTGTCATCACAAGTTAATTCATTACAAGCAGTAGGACATAAGGGTAGTAATTTGAAAAATAAGATCTTGAAAAATCAAAATATTGGTTGCTATACTTGGGAATTCATCAATGGGATCATGTCATTAAAATGATTTTTATCCAGGTCTTTCTCCTAGTTAAGAGTTTTGATTTCATTTGACTGATTGTCGAGATCACAAGATTCTAGGTCAGCCAAGAATGAAGGAACGACATCTTGACATAGAGGACTTTGAATTGGGGAAGAGAGATCTAAAGTATCTTGATCCTTCTACTCCTCTGCTTGTGAAATATGACCACCTTGTACTTGATCAGAAATTGGACCAACAAATTGAGAATTGAGAGTATCTAAAGGACTTGTTGGCAGATCAAATTGACCAAGTGAATCAAGGTACAAATGTTTATGAGATGCAGATAATAGTGGATGACAAGTATCTCTTGAAGAAACAACACTTTTAATGGTATCAGATTCAAGATTGCAATGATATTTAGGAATAAATGGATCAATATCCACCTTAGGCTCTATGGATTTATTAGAACATTGAAAGTTTTCTTGGATAAGATATTGACCATGGGGAGGAAATGAAGGTGGAAGAGGATGATCAACAATTTGATTTTGCAGATTTCCCAACTTCAACAATAACACCATAGACTACCTTGTTAGGCAATGAAAAGGGAGGGAAGGGAAAAAATGGACAGTAGGTTCCTCCTCTAAGATTAGAGGTGTCTCATGGTTAATAGAAGTTAGGAGAGCACAATTAACCAAGGATTCAGATTCACAATGTTTCAAAGAGATTTGAACCAAACCTGAAACTTTTCCTTGAAGAAAACCCAATCCACATCTTCTTCAGGAAAATCATAGCATAGGTGAAGAAATCTATTGGAAAAACCCTCTATTAATTCATTAGGATTCATTATAAGTTGATTAATCCTTTTATAAACATCTTGGTAATCATACCTATTAAAGGCTTGATGAAGCTCCTTGAAAAGTTGTTCAAATGAATGAATGGAAGCAGCTAGTAAGGTATGACACCACAACTTAACTTGTCCTTGAAGTGTCAGGGTGAATAATTTACAAGCAACATCTTCACAATTCACTTCATTAAAATCACAAAGCTTAAGAAATTGAGATGTATGCTGAACTATATATATTCCACCCTCACCATCAAACTTTAGTTGAGACAAGTTGCAAATAAGTTCCGCAATGAGGGAAAGATTTGTTCTATTAGAAAAACATCCTGAGATTATGATTTGGGAAGAACCCATTTAAGATAATAGATTCAAAACAGACTTCATGCACTCTGCTTGTCATCTGGCCCTCCTTCTAGCACCACTTGTTTATGGTGCTAAAAATCTGCCAATAAAGTGGGTCTCCTTAATATGAAGTCCCAACTAGACCTCACATCATTTGGAGTAGGAGCCCCAACTAGAAAATAAGGCCAATTGCCATAATTCATAGGGATTTTCCTTAGATCAATTTATCAACATAAGAGATTATGCACACAATCTTTGAAACAAGCAAGTAAGTTGACACTTTGAGACATGAAATTGCAATGTATATAAGGTGTTTTCACAGAAAGGAAAAATAGAGTGAGCCTCTAGAATAAAAGTAATAGTACTATCGTAAAAGAGACACACAAGTGCATGGAAAGAACCGTTAGTTAACCTACAAATTAGTTCACAATATAACAACGATCATAAAAGCAAGTAACAATGCATATTCAACAAGATACATACTAATGTAAATGAAATAGTTCATTTTCATTAGTATGTGTAAACATAAACATACACTGCAAACAATGAAAGAATAGTCTTACAATCATTCCTGACATATACATGAAAGTGTGATGGCTCTAATAGTTTCATATATTAAGTGAAAATCCTAAGATACATGATTACAACGATGCGACTCTCGCCCCAATAGTGGAACATTGAGTCACAACTTGCTTCTGCTAGGAAAGATTGTCTCTCCTATGCCAAGCTAGAGAAGCCAAGGTGAAAAGTCCAAAGTCCCATATCTTGATCTATGAGGGTGTATTTATAACAAATGAGGTGACTCTTTACCTCCCATAGGACTCTTAACATCCTTCATGAGTCTTGAGCTTCTACTATGACTTTTTGAATTCCTATGTGACCTTTGAGCTCTTACTTGACTCTAGAAATTTCTAATGACTTTTCACATTCCATGTGGGACCCTTGGGCTTCCACAAATTTTAAATTTTCTCATTTTGGAAATTACATAATTGCATTCCACATGTGATGTGGCAAAATACATTGACACGTATGACTTTTGTGGTGACACTTTGAGAGCCATGACTTGGCGACTGTAACATAAGACTTTGTTTCATCAATGCCAAGCTCTTCTTGTTGTTATGAATTTGAATTCTTCATGATGGATCTTTTCTTGTACTTCATATTCACCCTCCAAAGAGTCTAAATAAGTGTTAGAACCGTCCAAGTCAACATGAGTTTCCATTTCTTTGTCTTGGTCCAAGATTCCTTCATGTCCTTCATGATGTTTCTTCCTTTTTCTCCTTCTTCACAAGTTCTCTCTTATCGCCTCTCCTTGATGACTTCCTTGAACATCGCCTTGCCATATTGAAATGATGACACCTTTAGATGAATTTTACTCATGAAAATATAACATCAATCTGGAAATCATCTATTCTACCTTTGCCTACTCATGGGAAGTGTTGGTTGTGATGGGAAAATGGGCAAGGGTTTTGAAAAAGAGAGACTAGGAATTGCACAATTGAACTTAGTAGTGACCAAGGGGTGACCATATTTTCCACTAGAACTATGCAATGAAAAATAGGGGGAGGCTCCTTTTGGATTCTGCATAGTGGGCAAGTCCAGGAGATAAGAATGATGAGCTTGTTGACTGAGGATGCGCAATGTGCAGTGATCAAGAGAGAGGAGGTAGGGATTGTGCAGTTGAGATTCAAAAATATTGAGGGATGACCCCACTCTCCACTAGAACTGCTCAATGTGCAGTAGGAGGTAATATAGGACAAGGTACTACGCAGTGAGGGGTTTTAGTTAGCAGGAGAGATAGGACTAGCCACTGTATCTGTGTAGTGCGTAGTGATTGAGGACTAGGCTCTAAGGATTGAACAGTTGAGGTTTGCAGTGACCAAGAGGTGGACCTATTTTCCACTAGAACTATGTAATGCATAGAAAGAGGCTCACTTGGTGAAAGGATTGCGCAATTGGTTGAGGTAAACAACAAAAAATTAGGTCACTTTGCCTTGAGGATGCTTACTTCATCATAAAGAGGAGAGATCCTTTGTACTACACATTCTGCCTTTGGAAGGATCTCCAAATGACTCATTTCCCACTGGAAATATGCCATGTGTAATGGAGACAAGCATGAGTCAATCTTGCGCACATTTTTTAAGGGTAAGCAAAAAGACACTGAAGAACTGTAGCTCAAGATTATGCAATGTGTTTGTGAAAGAGGTTGTCCTTAGGATAGCACAGTGCATAGTTGTAAGAGGTAAGGGATGCATCTTTTTTGGCTAAGAATGCACAATGCGCTCATCTAGTAACTAGGAGTTTAGGTATGCAAAGTGTGAAGACAAGGGAAAGCCCAAAAATGGCTAAGTGTTGGATCAATGGAACAAGAGAGAACACATGATAAAAACAAGTTTCAAAACATATTCACACACATGTATGCCATAAAAAACTAGCCAAGACAATGCACATTACTCAAGATCCACATGGATACCTTGAAATGAAAACAAAGCGGCACTTATTTCTAAGTGCAACAGTTGAAACATAAATTTGCAACACTTCAAAATACAAGTTACAACACAAGTTTTGACTACAACCAGAAAGTGTGCTAAGCTATGGGAAAGTGTCTAGTGCATATTCTTATGATAGATGGGATCATTTAATGCAAAAGAGTTCACTATATTTTCCTCAATTGGTTCTCCAAAGTGTAACACATGCGAGAGTGAAAACAATAAAAAACGACACTCATGACAATGACAATAGGTGAAAATGACACTTGCAAAAGCTAAAAAAAGTGAAAGCGACACATGTGAAAGTTAAAGAAAGAAAAAATGACACCTATGAAAGTGAGAAAGAAAAAATGACAGTTGCGACAATGAAAGAAACACTTACGAGAAAAAAAGCACGCAAAAATGACAATTGAGAAACTCACCGAGATGATGGTACATTTGCAACTAAGAGTGAGGACAACTGTCAACTGGAATGGTCCATTGACTGTCCACATGGGTTGCGCAGCCACTGTTCCTATCAATTGCGAAAGAAATTTCATCAGGGACTGCACAATCACTCAGATTTGTGCAATGTATGCCACTAAAGACTATGCAATCACTATTACCAAGGTTGTGCAAGCACTATCTTCCAAGACTGCACAATGCTTGTCTTCAAAGGATAGACATGGACTGTTAGGCTTGCTAGAAAAGTGTGCACTTATGGATGCATAAAAAGCTAAGCATGTGTAAGAAAGTGACTTCAACAGTTAGGATCTTAGAAAAAAGTTAAGGATGTGGAAAGGCATCACCTGATCATGAAATGAACCTCCGCAAGTTGAGATGACAGATCATAGGATCACAAGGAGGCTCCAAAATTCAAGTGCAGGAAAAATTTTGGAGGGTGCTTATCGCATCGACAACACTTACTTACATTACTACTACACATCTCTGCTATATATATATATATATATATATATATATATATATATATATATTCTCGACATTTAAAAAATGTTTACATGCTTACTTACATTACATCACATTACTTACATTATGCCTAGACATCTCCCTTATACATTTATATTTTTCTTGACAGTTAAAAAATGTTGGCATACTTATGTTACATTATTTACTTACATTATCTATCTATCTATCTATCTATCTATATATATATATATATATCTATAAATTTTTCTCGACGTTTAAAAAATGTTTATATGCTTACTTACATTACATCACATTACTTACATTATGCCTAGACATCTCCCTTATATATTTATATTTTTCTTGACATTTAAAAAATGTTGACATACTTATGTTACGTTATTTAATTACATTATATCTATATATATATATATATATATATATTGACAAACTTACATTACATTACTTATTCACATTACGTACATCTCCCCTATATTGGGTTGTAGAGCACCTCTCGTCGCAACTAGTGAGCATGGGGCTAACACAATTCCAAATCCTTTTCTGGCATTATTGTGGCTTTCCATGGTGTGAAGGTCTCATATTTAGTTTGATCTTGTTATGCAACCAACTCACAAAATATAAGAAAAGATAAATCAACGATTTAGAAATTAGCCTCTTCGAGGGGGCAATTTTTTTTTTCCAACGGAAAAATCAAACTTTTATTAAGAAAATAAAAAGTTACGCAAGTAGATGCATTTAAGAATTCCTGAAAAACTGTGAATCCACAATGACGCAAAAAGAGAAAGCACTCTGAGAAAAAAATGAAGAAACCAACACTTGCTCAGAGCAAATAAACACAGTGTCTAAAATCCATAAATTAGGCCTCTCCATGAACAAAGAAAATGACCTGTCCAATACAAAAAATAACCAATTTATAGAAAGAAGTCATAAATAACCATATTCATAAGCCATATGAACAAAAAACAAAAAAATTTATGATGATCATGAGAAGCCACGAAAGTAAAAGGTTGTAGTAGCATAAACAAAATAGTATATTATCCATGGTATGGTGGTTGATCCGACAAATGAATCTGCCCCACCACTCATTCAATTATATGTCAGTTACCTAGAACCTGTTGCAAACCCTTTTTAGAAAGGAGAGCCGCTTCGGTATTCTGCTCCCTGTAGATGTGACAAACATTAATATCAACAAAACGAGATTTTAAGCAAGAAATTTCTTCTAATATATGAACCAAAATAAGATTTTGGCATCGATGCGCATTTTTTGTGCAGTTTATAACATTCAAAGAGTCACCAGATATCTGAACTGAATCTATCCTCAACTGTCTCAACCAACACAGAAGAAGTTTCAGAGTTTGAAGTTTTGCATAATTGTTTGATCCTATCCCAATACACAATGAAGCTTTTAGGAATATGTTTTCATTAACATGAATTATCAGGCCTGTCCCACATCTCTCCTGAGCATCTAAGGCTCCATCGAAGTAGGCCCATGGAATGTGGGGTCTTATCTGCTCTTCTCTAATGATCTTGGGAGTCATAGTGGGGGAGATTGAAGGAATAATTGCATATATGGCTGCACATTCAACTGCAATAGGGTACAGAGCTATGACAGAGTTTTGGAAGACTCCTTTATTCCTAGCCAACAAGATGCCCCAAGAGATGATCGGGGGAATGTTCCTTAAATTTTCATCATTGGTAGAGGACCACCAATTTTTCCAGGCTTCCACTAAATTTGTGCCATTCCAATTTAGTCTAATACCCAAATGGTTCAAAAAATCCTCCCAGGTTTTAATGGTGAAAGGGCAACTTAAGAACACGTGATATGTAGATTATTCAGAGTTTTTGCACAAAGTACACCAGTCCGGCCTTTGTTTGTTCCTTTTTTGCAAGTTATCCCACATAGGCACTTTGTTCTTTAGGATGCACCAGAAGAAAAATCTAGATTTTGCTGAAATTTTAATTTCAATAGTGGCTTACGCCACCATGAAACTTCCCCTCTTGCCCATCTGACCATTTGGAGATTGTAACCAAATTTTGGAAAATAATGGCCACAGGGAGCATGGACCCACCAAAGTTTATCGCCCCTCTCCCTAATCCTAACATTTGATCTCTGTAAATGTCTGATAAAAACTTGCCAAAATTCTCCCCAATGAGGCTCAAGTTTAAGGTCCTCAATATATTTCCAACCTTGATTCCATATCGATGTAAGATCCTCATTTACAATTTGGTTGAGGAAGTAAATACCCTGTGCACTGAGATGCTCCAAAAGATCCCTTGGAAGAAAGAAAACCTCGTTGCATCCCACCCATGGATCCACACCCACTCTGAGCCTTCTTCCATCCTCAACTTGCCATGAAAGGCCTTCTGCAATAAGATCAAAAGAGTCTAAAGTAGCCTTCCAAATGATAGAGGAATTTTTGAATTTTTTATTAGGAGTTCACAGCTAGTCATCCATAGAAATGGGATCTATATATTTCCTTTTTATCACTCATGTCCAAAGATTATCCATGGTGGTATAAGCTCCACCCTAATTTTTTCACCAAAGAGTTTGCGAAAGATGGGAGATCCTTTATTCCCCACCCTCCCCAATCCTTTGGGTGAGCAATTTTCTCCCATGAAACCAATGGAAGAACATCATCCACCTTCGATCTAGCCCACAAGAAGTGCCCACATAATTTTATGATATGGGCCAGAATACCTTTCGGAACCTAGGTAAAAGCAATCTAGTAAACTGGGATTGAAATTAAGATTGATTTGATAAGAACTAGCCTCCCAACTCTCAACAGTCACTTAAATCTCCATTGTTTGATTCACTTTTCGATTTTTCTACTAGTCATTTCCAATCAATTTTCTTGTAGGAATCTGGCTTGAGATAAAAGCCCATGTATTTAAAACTCTCTGTCATTGGTTTTACTTCAAAGGGGGGAAATAATAGGATTCTATTTACCTCCACACCAGAAAGATCATTATGAACAATAGTATATTTTTTATCAATGGTTCTCATCCCTATAGATTTTAGAAATAAATCCAGTACTAATTTCATCTAATGTACATCACCCCTTGATCCATCCCAGAACAAAATAATATCATCAACAAAAAGGAGGTGAGTAATAAAAAAATGTATTGCTACTTCAATTCCTTTGAACTCTCCCCTTCCGTTGGCTACAAGAATCAGTTAGCTTAGCCCCTGTATTACAAGGAGGAAAAGTAAGGGAGACAGAGGACATCCCTGTCTTAGTCCTCGTTAACTACTAAAAAAGTGGGAGGCAACTTCGTTGAAGAGAACAACAAAGCTTGCATTTTTTATACATCCCATAACCCAATTTATGAATCTAATGCCAAGCCCTAATTGAGTCAACAATAGATGCAGATACATCCAGCTAATCCTATCATAGGCCTTTGATAGATCAATTTTGACGATCATTCCCTTTTTTCTTAGCCTTTTTATGTCATGCAGAGATTCCTGTGTCATCCCAATGGCCTCATGGATCTGCCTGTCATCAAGGAAGCCAAACCGTTCCTTAGAAATATTTCTAGAGAGGATTGGTTTGAGGTGATTTTCTATGATTTTGGAGATGAATTTATAAGTGTAGTTACAAAATGAGATAGGTTTGAAGTCATCAAAACTTTAAGGATCATCAATTTTTGGAATTAAATCCAAAAAATTAGAATTGAGGGGCTCGTGAAAAAATCCTCTGAGACGATATTCCTCCACCACCCTAGTCAGGTCATTGCCTAAAAGGTAAAAAAAGTGTTGAAAAAATTTCGCCGACCATCCATCGAGCCCAAGACTCTTATCTTTCTGCATAGATTTTATTACCCCTTCTGCTTCCCCTTTTTTGATGGGAGCCATAAGTAGATCATTTTCTTCCTCCTCTGCATATCTAGGGAAAAATTGGGCCACTCGGATCACTTCATCTATTGAGGCTTCTATCGGGGCGTTGAACAAGGATTTGAAATGTGATATTCTTAGGGATGCTAGATGATCAAAGGATTTTTCGACACCACAATATTCCTGTTTAATTTCCCATATAACATTTACATTATTCCTACCCTTAGCATATTTTTGGAAGAATTTTGAGTTTTTGTCCCCAACCTCAAGCCAGGTTGTCATACTCTTGAGCCTCCACTGTTCTTCAATGTCTTTTAGGATCCTTCCTCTTTCCACATCCATTTTTTTTTTATCCTTTCCTTTCTCTCCTTTGTCTCATAATTGTCCCCCCTCCAGGCTTTCCAAATCTTCCAATTCTACCTCTACATTTTTTAAGACAACTTCATCCACGAGATTTTTTTCCTTTGCCCATAAAATCATTACATGTTTCAATCTTTTAAAGTTTTCCATAAAGGACTGTGCAAGGGAGGATCCTTGGTTTCTGACACGAGGCCTCCATCACTAACCTATTAAAAGTCAGATCTTTGAGCCAAGAGAAGTTAAATTTAAAAGGGGAGCCAGGCTTCCTACTGGCCCCTTTTAGCTCTAATAAAATAGGGAAATGATCAAAGTCCCCACCAGTACCAATCTACTACCTAAAGAAAGGAATTTGGGGAGCAATATCCTCCTTTAGTAGGAACCGGTCCAATCTCTTAGCCACCCTAGCCTCTCTAACTCGCCTATTCCTTTAGATGGGCTTGACTTTTATCAAATCAATGCCAATGAACCTTACCATCCATATTTTGTTTAAGAAAAAATCAGCTAATGGGTCAGCCTGGGCCAACGGTCCCCAAGACTCTAACAAACCTAAAGAGAAATTGAAATCCCCACCCACAACAACCTTTGAATTATACAATAGTGATTTTGAGAACAAATTGTTCCAAAAAAGGGCCCTTTCCTGACATGACCCATAAATATTGATGAGGGTGAGATTTGAACAAAGATCTAAGGAGTATACTTCAGCCCCTAAAACCAAATATGAGCCCCAAGAATTTGGAAGTTTAATAATTTTGTCCCTTAGGCCCATCACTAACCCCCTAGATCTTCCCGTTGCATCAATAGACACAAAGGACCAACCTGACAACATATTAATCAAAGATTTTATCATGGTTTCTCCAACACCAAGGGTTTCTTAAAGCATGATTACATCACAACATACAGACTTAAATAAGTTTTTTAATGCCAACTTATTCCAAGTGGTGGCAATACGTCTACAATTGAAAGATATAATGATCATTTGGTAACCACCACAGGGGCTTGCGTTGCTCTAAGCGCATCTTTTAGGGAGAGTTGTTTTCCATCAACTATATCTAGTTTAGCTTTTATTTGAGCTTTTGAGATATTTGATTTCCTACCTCGGGTTTTGGGGGGGAAAGGACTCGTGGATGATCCCAAGACCACCCACAAGTTTAGATGGGAAATATTTTTTGTCCCAAGGACGAAGGTTGTAGTGGGGTTTCTCAAAGGGTTTCACAAAGGGTAAAGGGCACTCAAGGCTCAAAGAGGGGAAACTGGCAATATTTAGTCTTGGGATAGAAGTAATTATACTATCTAAAGCAAGAGAGACATTACTACAAAGGGGATTTTCTTCTAATTTTGGCCTGGAGGGACCAGGCCTGTGTAAAACATCCAATAACGATTTCATCAAAACAGATTGAGAGGATAGAGGATGAGAACATGTACCCATGGAAGGAGGTGTTGGTCCAATCAACTCCACCTCATCCTGCACTTCCCGCATATGATCGATCTCAAGGTTGTTCTAAATCCGAGGCCTCCCTATTTAATAATATTATACGTCCATCAGCACCAGAATCTATGCCTGCTAATCCCCTCCCTCCTCTAAATGCGCGATCCCCTCCTCATCATATGGTGCCTAACCCACTTGATCAAGCTCACCCCTTTGTCTTCTCCACCTTCTAAACCCCAGAGGACAATCTCTTGCTAAATGTCCATGTTTGTGACATTGGTGACATCTAAATGGTAACTGTTCATAATCTATTAATTGGGAAAAAGAACATCCATGAGCCTGTATTTGCATGTTATCAGCCAAGCTTTCCATCAGATCCAACCTGACCAGTACATGAGCTATCTTCCTTTCCTTTGTCGCAAGGAAAGACATGTCCGCTTCGAAAAAAGTACCCAATTTTTTTCCATTGGATTTGAATAAATCTGTTGACCAAATCTGAGGTGCTAATGTTAAAAGACGAACCCACACAAGGATTTCTTCAAGACTCTCTCTTTGGGCATCAAAAAGAGGGGTCCAATTTTTGAAAAAAATTGGAGCTTTCCCAAAATCCCAATTACACTCTAGTACCCAGTCCACTTCTTCTCCATTTGAAAATCTAACCATAAACCATCCTCATGCCAAATTAATTATTTCAACCCTTGAATCTGGTCCCTCGCTCCAAGCCTTTTCTAACCATTCCGGGATATATTTTGTTGAGTAATGCCTGCCCTTTTCTCTCCCAACTAGAATTAACTCTGAGGCTTCCATGGCCTCATCCATATGAATGTCTACCCCAAGAATCAGATTGGGTCTTTCCGATTTTTTCCAAATCACTTTCCCCTTCTTCCTCTTCGAGTCAGAGGACTGACCATTCTCAGAGGGTAGATGATTCGGATGCCCTTCACTTTCATGGTTCTCAACCTCAAGGTTTGGACCTAGCAACTCCTCTGGCACTCAATTCCTTTGGATGGAAACCCTGAGATCTATTGGTTGCCCTTCTTCTTCAAAAATGAGGTTCTAAATCCTCACCCCTGACCCTAGGGGGGCAGATCCCAGAGACCCCACATAATCAAAACCCTGTGATAAGGAGGAAAAAACCCTTGCCCCTTCCTTTCCCAGGTCATCCTGATTCTGGTCTGCAACTTCCTTTAAAGCTGGAAATGATTTGAACAAAAGCCCCCTAGGAACCTCTTCCTTCTTTGTTGATGGAAGAGACTCAGAGAACTCGAGAGCCCTTAGGGTTATAGGGATTTTGCGAGCCTGAGTTCTATTCAATCTCTGGCCTGAAATTAGGTATTTTGCCCCCGGTTCCTTGAAGAGAAAGGTTTTAAGGCCCTCATTTATACCAATACCACTTCTCTTTATGATGTTTTCTAAGCCACCCGTTAAGAATACATAAATAGGAACAACAAGAGGTGTTTTTGGACTTACTAGTAGTTCCACCGACGAACCTACTACTTGACCCATCAAGATCGTTGCATTCACCTATTTGTCCAGTGACCTGGTGTCAAATAACTAACACATCTCCTTTGAGGACAATGGTTTTGCCTCTTCCAGTGACCCTAAACTACCTCTAGAGTTCCATTCTAGCCCCAAAACTCCTCTTTTTCCAGGTGGAGACCAAGGTGGAAATTTTACCTTCTCTAAATTCTGATGAGTGGGCTCCAAGCCTCAAACTAACAGAATATCTTTTGGTTCCGGCTCTAAATCAACATAGTCTTTTAGGTTAACCATTTTTATTGTCTGTTACTGAGAAAAAAACGAGGTTGTAACTTATCCTACTGCAAAACCCAGGTAAGGGCACATGCAACAAAGAGTAAGTAGTGAAAACTGAAATGTAACCTCGATTGTTGAAACAAGAAAACCCAATGTTTTTGTCGTCGCGGGTAAAAAACCTTGAAAATCCTACTCCTGTTCCCAAGAAAAGTTATAACTTTGCCTGGGTTAGTCTAAGTGTTGTCTGGTCTCTGCACATAAAGACGATATGTGTTACAGTTCCTGTTGCCGCTCATCCTTCCCGATGCCATGGGACTGAAAACCTAATCTCCCCATTGAGAGGTCCTTCTTGGTTGGACTTGAAGTGGGGAAACCTCCTTTACATTACATAAATTAACAATTCTTGGATGATACAAATGGTAAGACCTCCTTGGTCTATATAGGAGTCTAAGGGGTCACAATATAATCAGAGCCTACATAACAATAATAAGTTAAGGGCACAACAATAACAACACGGGGGATACATGGGCACAACAATAACAATAGGGGGCTACACTAACAATAACAATAAGGGAATACACTAGTATTATAGTGACCTAACATGCCCCTCTCCTTCAAAAAAGTGTTTTCCTCAATGCTTGAGTAGTCCAAATGCTTCTATATAAAATTCTCGTCCTCCCATGTGGAATCTTCAACATGTAAGTTCTTCCACTTAATGAGATACTCTGCAATTAATAAATTTTGTAGTTGTCGGATTCTTTTTTTTGTGACTGCTTCAGGCTCAAATATGATTTTTCCTTCTTCTTCAAGTTCTTTCAACATTATTTGAACTGGGATCTTGTCACCGATAACCTTCTTTAAGCATGAAACATGGAAAACTAGGTGTACTCAGGAAGATGAAGGTAACTCCAATTTGTATGCCATAGTACCAATCTTTTCCAACACCTTGTAAGGACCATTGTACTTGGGTGATAATTTAGCGGCTACAACCACCCACCAAAATTTTTCTTTAGCCTCATTTTCGAGCCTCCCTTCCAACCTTCACAGCAGCTTGCCTTGCTTTGTCAAGTTCATAAGCTTCAGTGTCTTTATTGCACAAAGGTAGCCCATCGGTCACAGCTTGATCCATTCCCCTCATAGGCTGCTCACCTGGACTTGGTCCAGTTGCAGGATGAGTAGCTTCCCCTTGAAAATTGTGCATTTTTGGAGGGAAACTAGCCTTCCCTTCGGGAATTGCGCAATCCTCTTTGATAGCCTGTTGGGCCCCAGGATTGCGCAATTCTACCAGCCAACCCTCCCAGCAAGATTTCCGCAATCCCAGCAGCAGGCTGTTCAGCCCAGGATTTGCGCAAAATTGGGTAGTAGTTAGCCCCTCTTCCCAAAAATTGTGGAAATCTCCTAGGAAGCAGCCCATCTCCCAACCAGAAATGCACGTTTTTCTCCAGCAGTCGAGCAGTCACTTGCATGTGTAGCTGAGTTAACTAGTTCCCTCTGGGACTGAGCAAAATAGACTTGCATACATGGGCTACTTCTCCTAAGGCGGCATGCAAAGGCATCCCTTATTTCAGGGATCTATGTTTAGCAGTTGGAGGTTACATGAAAGGAGCAATTCAAAAACCTCCAACTAAGTGTCACTTACCCTAGATTCGTGGCATGCGCGTCACAACCTCGATGTTATTAAAACTAATCAACTGAGCACTACAGAGCTCATTCCTCACATAAAATTTGTAGCTCTAACATCCCACATCACATCTAGGAGCATTCGACACATTCAGCTCAGCTTTTTTGGGGTAAGCCCGCTTCCCATGCCTCGTGTTGCATTTCTGTCACTCTTTGTGTGTTTGCTTGTGGGAGTACTATTTGCTTGATTTCTATGAGTGCTTACTATCGTTTACATATATATACTATCTTTTCCTAGCTCTGTGTCAGTTTTCGTTGCTATCTCACTATTGCCGAATGCAAGAAACTATTTTGCACGGATGTTTGCCCAACTAGTGAACTGCCTCACCCACATGCATGTTGATCTCTTTGTTGAATATTTCATTCAAGTTTTGCATGCACTATTAATCACTTCTACTATCACTTAGTGTCGCCATGCATTCACTGACGTACTTGCTTTCAGTTGCCCGTCGGCGAGTCGGGTTGGCCTTGTCGTGGGCTCTACCTTCACCAAGGCTGCATTTCGCAATTTGGGAAAGGAAGTCTCACCTTCCTCCCCAAATTTGTGCATTCCTACCCAGAACTGGCCTCCAAGGCTGTTTTGCACATTTTTGGAGGATAGTGGCTGCTTGGCCCAAGAAATTGTGCAAATCTGTCCCTATGCTAGCAGTCCTTCCCAGCTGGAATTGTGCATTGCACAATCCCAACAGTCAATAGCCAGACTGGACTATGCATTGCACAGTTCTAATAGTCAGTCAGTCTCCCAATAGCCCAAACTATGCCTTGTGCAGTCTTGGCAGTCGGTCTCCCGACCTCCCGGTTGAAATTGTGCAACCTTCATGATCATTCACCCAGGTATGTTGCAAGTTAGTTCTCATGTTCATTTTGGTTTTCGACTGACAGATTGCTTGCCATGAGTTTTGCCATGTCTCTAGGTATCGCAGGTGTTCATCTCCCTCTCAGCAGTACAGGTACAATGGTTTCTAGGAGAGTAGAGATGAAGACATCGTTCAAAGCACACTTGGGGATGCAGTCGATCAAGTGTCTATAGACTTGCCTACCCATGAAGACATCAAGTTCTTCGTAGACAAGGACATCAAGATATGATAGTAGCAGCATCACAGTAAGTAACATCATGAACAGTAGCTAAATACAACATACCAAATGCAACAAATGCAAGAGGAGGGTTGTTCAGAACACGTTGGTGGAACAAGGTTGCAAGCTCAAGCAGTTCCATTGATGATGAAAGCAACTTTGGTGATTCTGGATATGAAGCAACGATGCGACATGAAGATCGCACGAAGGCAGAAGATGGAACAAAGAAGGAGCTGCATGTGTTGAAGCAGCAACTCGAGAAGAACATCAAGTTGTACAAACAAATGAATGAGTTGCAACAGGAACAGGAACATCAATGGGTGCCACATACACTCATGGATGAAACTACGTCGGTACAAGTTAAGGATCCATCCTAGTAGCTCACATAGAGAGGACATGGTGAGCAGTGTTGTTGATCGCATGCAAGGGATTCAGCAGCATGCATGTCATTGAGCACACGCATGCAATCCAACTGATTCAACACACTCACCAAGATGAAGACAAGAAGCAAGTCCAACTGGGGCTAAACATGTACTTTGACAAGTTGATGTGCATGACCACCAGCACATATTTGAAGGTTAGCATGGACACTATGCATCATTGTGTTGTTGGTTCAGCTGTACCCAAGAAGACCATGCGCATGCTAGTAAATGAGTTGGATGAAGGGGCCGAGCTAATGCACCGGTTGCAATGGAGGCAAGAGTTCACTTCATAAAGATCTCACCATGAGGTGCATGCACACCATCACGGCCGACCAAGCTTGGCGTCAGCTCACCACCTTCACCATCACAAGCATGTCAAAGAGTTTGTCTCATCATAGCGGACCGAGTGTCAGTGATGTCTTGTAAGGCTTGCTTAAGCCATGTTGTCTCACATGAGTACATGTGCATTGTAATGTTGAGTCATGTCAAGTGTAAGTCAAGTGTCAATAGTTGGATGTAACAGTCATAGAGTAGGTGAAGAGTCATGAGGGTAATTAAACTATCACAAAGGGGAATGTCAAGGGTCACCCCACCCTTTGCTATTAATAGTCCCTCATAACTCATTGTAGATGCTTTTGGTTAGCCAAGCTTCTACTAAGACTATTTTGAAGAAGGCTTGGACAGTATTGTAACGCGCCTTGGCTTCTCCATTGCACGGAGCTAGTACATATATTTGGAGGATCAGGTGGATGTGGCTGTATCGTTCCATTATTAGGGCTAGTAGGTTTACATGGATGTATTGTATGATTGTGACTTACACTTCTTTATATAATAAGAGCCAACACATTTTCATGCATATGTTTTTATTGTAGTTGGATTGCTCCGATTGCTTTAATGATATGTGTTGTTTAACTTATGTACTTGTGTATGAACTGATTCACATGCAATTATATGAATATTGTTTTTAATGTGTTGCATATGTTGTTAATGTTGTCACCATCCGTGTCGACTTCTCTGTCAGACATCAGACAAACCTTTCACTCGAACCTTGCTATAACAACCATCGCACTCGTCTCGGACTAATCTGTGAGTGTTGTACATGTTATCTTACCTTGTATGATGTGACTGATGCATTCGAGTGGACTGCTTCGCTGGAAGCTATACATGTCCTTTTTTTTGTGTGTTCCTAGCCGAATTGGGACTAATCCCTTTCAACCTAGAACTCACCTTCACCTCCTTCCCCTTTCGAAGTGTTGGAACCTCTCATACCCCTTCCTTGACTCACTGCATTAGTCACACCCTTGCTACTGACAAAGTTATCTTACTTGCCTCTGTGTGACATCACAGTCAAGGCATTACCTTATGACCCACTACTGGGACTCCTACATGAAACGGTCTGAGGTCTAATTGGGACTTCTTACCGGGGAGATCCCCTTGACATGTTGGCGGGTCCAGCACCGTCAACATTTCTGGCGCTAGAAGGAGGGCCTGATGACAAGCAGTGTCCTCTCATCCAATTTTGAACATTTGCATATCTTTCATGGAGATTTACATTCTTCTTCCCTTGAGCTGTTTTTTGAATTGTGAAGATGTCTCCATATCAGGGAAGTTTTTGAATATCTTGTCCACTCACACATATTATGGTGAAGGCAAAGTGGCCTAGCCTGAGCACATACATAACTTTCTTTCCATGATTCATGAGGAAGATGAGTTTTCTGACGAACAGGTTGGTTTGCTACTTGCATTCACACTTTGCGAATCTCCATTTCGTTGGGTGCTCAGCCTACCGATTGACACCATGCACTCATTTGAACACTTCTGTGATCTTATTGAAGACACATTCTATCATTTTGATCCAAACCATCTTGACCGGAAATGTTACAGCAATGGGGGGCTCCACACATTGAATCCATTATTAATTTTTGGCAGCGCTTCCATGACTTGCAGTTTCAATCTCTGAGTAGCCAGATGAATTTCGCTTATCTTTGGGACTGATTCGAGTACTGCCTTAAGAAATATGCCTGTCCCAAGAGAAATTTTGAGATCAAGCCTCACTCAATATTCTTCGTTGATGGAGTTGTACAATCTCATGTGGAAGCGGGCACTGTCTCAACTGACTATACACCTTCCTCTTATTCAACAGCTCCATCACTGCCCAGTGATGTTGAGGATCATGCTCACACACCTGTTCATCCTTCACACCCTCCCAACATAACTTCACTCAATTTTCGCGCAGATTTGGTTGTGAGTCCTTCAAGTCCTCATATGCATTATTTTCTACGACCTCTGTCTTCACACCCGGGTGTTCCTCTGGATGATGTTGTCTTGTGTTCATCCATTTTGGACTCTTCACTTGTTGTGAACGAGGAACAACCCACTAATGAAGTTGGTGTTGCACAACCAACATATGCTTTCATTCATGAAGAGTATGAGTGGGAGCTTGGGCATCAACACTCGGCGAAGGATGACTCCCTTCAATCCGAGCCCCCTTCTTTCTTTCCTAACATCGTTGGTGAACCTTCCATCCATGATTTCTCATGTGTGTCTTCATCCACGGATGCACCCATTGTTGATCTTTCACAGGACACATCGTATGTTAGCCCATTATCCAACAACGGAGAGGACAAATCATTCTTTGGAAATCCACTTGATCTTTCATCTACTTTTTCCGGAAATGCGGAGGGTGAACATCCTTCCTCCTTAGCTACCCCTCTGTGTGATTCATCAAACCATGAGGATGCCAACCAACATCTTGAATTTTCTGATCTTGGTTGTCGTGATATATTCACCTCATCATCCGATCACAATGTTGATTTACTCTTTGTTAATCCATCTAAGCCACTGGTCTATGAAGATCCATCTGTCAACGAAGTCAAAACCCCATAGACCATTGAGGCACTTCAGCCTGAGCTGATGGTTATGTCAGGCCCTTGCTGTCCTGAGGTTGATTTTGCTTCCGAACAGGAAATTGTTCAAACACTCAATGCTCCTCATCACTCATCTGTATGCACTCAAGATCAATCTAATGCTCAGATTTTACTTCCTCCACTTGAACTACATGATCCCATTACTCATGCATTGGAGGAGTCTTACATTGCAAGCACTTATGTGCGACGCAAGTTATCTTTGTTTCTTTCGTTTGCTTGCATGTCATAGTCAAGAGTGTGCTTATGCTTCACAGTTGCACGTAGTGTCACATAATACCATGATAAGTCTATGGACTACCCGTCATGCACATGCACTCACTTATGTCTTATGGGCACTTTGAATCACGAAGTGTGGTTGTATTCATTTTTATATCTTTCTTGCTTGTTGGTTCGCACAACTGGGTTGCTCGCAGACCAAACCTTCACCAACATGGGTCTACCAATGTGCCGGTGGCTACATTGGACATAATACTTCGCGTGATCAGGCCCATGTACCGTTAGTGTAGGAGTAGGAGTAGTGTTTGCTTTCAGTTGTTTTCTCGCAAGATTTTTTGCTTAATTGCGTTGTTTGCTTATTTGTTTACTTCCTTCGCTTTCATTTTTTCTTACACTCTTGATTTTATTTGTTGATTGTTAGTTCTTTCTCTTGTTTCATTCATAGGTTAGTTTTGCATGAAGCCATGTATGACTCTTGAAGCGAGCTGGGTAAAGTACAAGAGGGCTTGTACAGCTATCACTACTTGGTTATCTGTCATCTTGCCTCTGTATGATGAGCTTGTTACTTTTAGCCCATGATACGTGGAAGGAAAATACATATTGTTCAAAGTGAACCTTGGTGTAAACACAACGCTTGCGTGCTAACTAGTGTCACCTTCTCTAGTCAATTGTTTTTGGGTTAACCCTTGTCAGTTGAGTCAAGTAGAGTAAGGTAAGGGGGGAAACCTTAACAAGCATGTAAGAGATACAATAAACTACTGCTCTGTTGGAACAACCTCTTTTGCTTTCAATAATTCGGGATCCCTCTTCCACCTCTGAAATGAATAAGTGCTATGCACAGTGAAAAATGAAAAAATAAAGAGTCAAAAATGAAAAATGAAAAATGAATAAGGTGAAAGAATAGAAAGGCTTCCTGCGTAGGGAGGTGATACAAGTAACTCCATCAGGGTACTAACGAGGCTCGTTGGCAACAGAGCCATGCTTGTGTTCCTATGTGACTCCACCGGGGTACTGTCTAGGCCTGCTGGTGGTGGAGCAACACTAGAGATGAAATTAAGACTCTGACAACTATACTGCTTGTGCACCTATATACCCCTCAACCCCAATTGAAACAACTGTGTTGCCTTGGCTTGGAATGTGTGTCAATCAAACAAGGGTTTCACAGATGCTGCATCTTACAATAAAGTTAGTGCGAAACCAAGATGAGATGAAAATTGAACAATACTTCCGAAGGAGTTAGACTTGTTTTTCATGAACAAGGTCTATTCAGAGCGCTAGAGTTCTACCAGTGTGTTGCCAAGTGTTGTAGTGGCTACAACCACCCTCCGAAATTTTTCCTTAGCCTTTGGAGCCTCCCTTACAACCTTCACAACAGCTTGCCTTGATTTGTCATGTTCACAAGCTTCAGTGTCTTTCTTGCACAAAGGCAGCCTGTCGGTCATAGCTTGATCCATTCCCCTCACAGGCTGCTCATTCGGACTTGGTCTAGCTATAGGTTGAGTAGCTTCCCCTTGAAAATTGTGCATCTCTGGAGGGCAACTAACCTTCCCTCCAAGAATTGCACAATCCTCTCTAACAGCCTGCTGGGCCCCAGGATTGCACAATCCTACCAGCCAACCCTCCCAGCAGGATTTGCGCAAATTTTCCCAGTAGTAGGCTGTTCAACCTAGGATTTTCACAAATCTGGGTAGCAGTCAGCTGCTCTGCCCAAAAATTTCGCAAATATCCTTGGTAGCTAGACAAGATCCCAGTCAGAAATGCGCATTTTTCTCCAGCAGTCGAGCAGTCTCTTGCATGTGCAGCTAAGTTGACCGGTTCCCTCTGTGACTGAGAAAAACATACTTGCATGTGTGGGTTGCTTCTCCTAAGGCAACATGAAAATGCATCCCTTGTTTCAGGGTTCTAGGTTTAGCAGTTGAAGGTTACATGCAAGGAGCAATTCTGAAGCCTCCCACCAAGTGTCGCTTCCCCTAGATTCGTGGCATGCGCGTCACAACCTCGATGTTATCAAAACTCATCAACCGGACACTACAGAGCTCATTTCTCACATTAACCTTGTAGCTCTAGCATCCCACATCACATCTAGGAGCATTCGACACATTCAGCTCAGTTGTTTTGGGGTAAGCCCGCTTCCCATGCCTTGTGCTGCATTTCTGTCGCTTTTTGTGTGTTCGCTTGTGGGAGTATTGTTTGCTTGATTTCTTTGAGTGCTTGCTATTGTTTACATATATACTAGCTTGTCCTAGCTCTGTTTCAGTTTTCGTTGCTATCTCACTGCTATCGCATGCATGAAATTGTTTTGCATAGACGTTCGCCCAACCGGCGAACTGCCTCACCCACATGCATGTTTATTTGTTTGTTGAATCTTTCATTCATGTTTTGCATGCATTGTTAATCATTTCTACTGTCACTTAGTGTCACCATGCATTCACTGACTTACTTGCTTTCAGTTGCCCATCGGCAAGTCAGGCTGACCTTGGCCCGAGCTCTACTTTCACCAAGTTTGCATTGCACAATCTGAGAAAGGAAGTCTCACCTTCCTCTCCATATTTGTGCAATCCTGCCCAGCACTAGCCTCCAAGACTATTTTGCATATTTTTGCAGGACATTGGCTTCTTGGCTGAAGAAATTAAGCAAATTTGTCCCTAGGCCAATAGTCCTTCCCAGTTGGAATTGCGCATTGCGCAATCCCAATAGTCAACAACCCAACTAGACTATGCATTGTGCAGTTCCAGTAATCAGCCAGTCTCCCAGCAGCCCAGACTATGCCTTGTGCAGTGTCAGCAGTCGGTCTCTCAACCTCCTGACTGAAATTGTGCAACCTTCATGATCATTCACCCAGGTATGTTGCAAGTCATTTCTCATGTTCATTTTGGTTTTTGACTGACAGATTGCTTGCCATGAGTGTTGCCATGTCTCCAGGTATCGCAGGTGTTAATCTGCCTCTTAGCAGTATAGGTACAATGGTTTCCACGAGAGGAGAGATGAAGACATTGTTCAAAGCACAATTGGGGATGCAGTCGATCAAGTGTTTATAGACTTGCCGACCCATGCAGACATCAAGTTGTTCGTAGATAAGGACATCAAGATATGACAACAGTAGCATCATAGTGAGCAACATCATGAATAGCAGTTGAAGACAATATACCAAATGCAATGAATGCAAGAGGAGGGTTGTTGACAACACGAAGGCGGAACATGGTTGCAAGTTGAAGTAGGTCCATTGATGATGAAAGCAACTTTGGAGACTCCAGCTATGAAGTGATGGCGCGATAAGAAGATCACATGAAGGTAGAAGATGGAACAAAGAAGGAGTTGCATGTGTTGAAGCAGCAACTCAGGAAGAACATGAAGTTGCACAAACAGACGAATGAGTTGCAACAGGAACAAAAACAATAGTGGGCGCCACATGCACTCACGGATGAAACTTCACCCATACAAGTTAAGGATCCATCCCAGCAGCTGACATAGAGCAGACATGGTGAGCAGTGTTGTTGATCACATATAAGGGATTCAGAAGCATGCATGTCGTTGAGCGCACACATGCAATCCAACCCATTCAACACACTCACCAAGGTGAAGACAAGAAGCAAGTCCAACTGGGGCTCAACATGTACTTCGGCAAGTTGATGTGCATGATCACCAGCACACATTTGAAGGTCAACACTGACACTATGCATTTGTGTGTTTCCGGTTCAACCGTACCCAAGAAGACCACACGCATGTTAGCAGATGAGTTGGATGAAGGGGCCAAACCAATGCACCATTTGCAACGGAGGCAAGAGTTCGCTTTAGCAAGATGTCACCATGAGGTGCATGCACACCATCACGGACGACCAAGCTTGGCATCAACTCACCACCTTCACCATCACAAGCATGTCAAAGAGTTGGTCTCATCACATCAGACCGAGTGCTAGTGATTTCTTGCAAGGCTTGCTCAAGCCATGTTGTCTCACATGAGTACATGTGCATTGTAATGCTGATTCATGTCAAGTGTAAGTCAAGTGTCAATAGTTGGATGTAACAGTCATAGAGTAGGTGAAGAGTCATGAGGGTAGTTGAACTGTCACAAAGGGGAATGTCAAGGGTCACCCCACCCTTTGCTATAAATAGTCCCTCATAACTCATTGTAGAGGCTTTTGGTCAGCCTTGGCTTCTCCATTGCATGGAGCCAATACATCTCTTTGGAGGAGCAGGTGGATGTGGCTGTAACGTTCCACTGTTGGGGCTAACAGGTTTACATGGATGTATTGTATGATTGTGACTTACACTTCTTTATATAATAAGAGCCAACACAGTTTTATGCATATGTTGTTATTGTAGTTGGACTACTCCTATTGCTTTAATGATATGTGTTGTTTAACTTATGTACTTGTGTATGAAATGATTCACATGAAATTATATGAATCTTGTTGTTAATGTGTTGAATATGTTGTTAATGTTGTCACCGTTCGTGTTGACTGCTCTGTTGGACATCAGACAAACCTTTCACTCGAACCGTGCTATAACAACTGTCGCACTCGTCTCAGACTGATCCATGAGTGTTATACGTGTTACCTTACCTTGTATGATGTGACTGCCGCATCCGAGTGGATTGCTCCACCAGAAGCTGTGCATGTCCTTTTTGTTGTGTGTTCCTAGCCGAGTTGGGACTGATCCCTTTCAACCTGGAACTCACCTTCACCTCCTTCCCCTTTTGAAGTGTTGGAACCTCTCATACCCCTTCCTTGACTCACTGCATCAGTCACACCCTTGCTCCTGACAAAGTTATCTTCCTTGCCTCTGTGCGACATTGCGGTCAAGGCATTACCTTACGACCCACTGTTGGGACTCCTACACAAAATGGTCTGAGGTCTAATTGGGACTTCTTACCGGGGAGATCCCCTTGACATGTTGACAGGTCCAGCACCGTCAACACCTTCTTAGCTTGCTTGAGGGACATTTGTTTGTATGCTTGTAGCTATAAAAATACCCAGTCTCCTACATCAAAACTTCTTTCACTATGATGTTGATCTACCTGTTTTTTCATTTGATTCATTGCCAGAGTGAGCTTGTCCTTTAAGAGTTGGAGAACTTGATGTTGATGCTCGATGTGATCTTCCACTGCTTGAACCTTATAATTTTTTCTTAAAGATGATGTGATGGATGGTGGATGATATCCATAAAGTTCCATAAATGGGCTCATTTTTGTTGTAGTATGGAAGGAAGTATTATACCACCATTCCCCTAGAGGTAACCACTTGACCCATTGTGTTTGTTTATCATATACAAAGAAATGGAGATATCCTTCCAAACATTTGTTCACAGTCTCAGTTTTCCTGTCAGATTCAGGATGATAATATGAGCTATGAGCTAATTGAGTACCAAGGCAAGAAAATAGTTTTGTCCAAAAATTTCCAGTGAAAATGGGATCTATATCACTTACAATAATCTTTGGGTTTCCATGTAGCTTTTGAATTGTTTCCATAAATGCAGTAGCAACATTACCGGCTTTAAAAGTATGAGATAATACACAAAAGTGTGCATACTTGGTAACTCTATCAACAACCACCGTGATGCCACTCTTTCCTTCAGCCTTGAGTAACCCTGTGATAAAATCCATTGTGGCCACCTCCGAATGCTGACTTGGAATGGCTAAAGGTTGTAACAGGCCTGGGTTCTTAATTGTCTCAACTTTATTTTGTTGGCAAACTAAGCATTCTTCCATAAACTTATGACTATCATATTTAAGGCCATCCCAAAAAAATTCCTTCTTGACCCTGTCGCAATTTTTAAAAAATATTGAGTGCCCTCCTAAGGGGAAGGTGTGCAATTCCAAAATAATATTTTGTTTGATTTGGTAATTCTTACAAATATATAAACGATCTTTGTACCATAATGAATCATTTTTCCAGCTAAATGTATTA
Source organism: Pinus tabuliformis (assembly GCA_031772625.1). Lineage (NCBI taxonomy): Eukaryota > Viridiplantae > Streptophyta > Pinopsida > Pinales > Pinaceae > Pinus > Pinus tabuliformis. The sequence goes on from CM062814.1 coordinate 820,017,830, forward strand.
GATGTACTGGGATCTTGCTGCAACTTTTGAATGAGTGCCTATACCTCTTCCTCATTCTTCCATTCATCCCTTGCTTCAATTATCCAATCAGGTTGGATAATATAAATGACACAAAACAATGCTTCCACATCCTCATCCTTTCTTGAGAGTGCATCCGCAACAACATTTTTCTTCCCTTTTTTGTAGATGATTTCAAAGTCATAACCCAACATCTTTGTGACCCATTTTTTTTGCTCTTCTGAAGATAATTTTTGTTCCAAAAAGTATTTAAGACTATCATGATCTGTTTTTGCCTTGAAGTTTCTTCCCATTAGGTAAGGTCTCCATTTATTTAGTGCATGTAGTATTGCAAACATTTCCTTCTCATAAATAGGTTTGTGTAAATACTTTCCTTTGATTGGATGACTTTCAAAAGCAATGGGTCTTCCTTCTTGCATTAAAACAACACAAATTCCATTTCTTGAGGCATCACATTCCACAATAAAGGTTTTTATGAAGTCTGGCATAGCTAAGTCAAGTGCTTGGCACATTGCCTCTTTAAGATGTTCAAAGGCCTTAGTTGTTTCTGGAGTCCAAGCAAATGCATCTTTCTTCAGTAATGTTGTTAGAGGTGCTGCAATTCTCCCATAATTATTAATAAACTTGCAATAATACTCTATCACCCTGAGAAATCCTCGAAGCTAATTTATGGTTGTGGGAATTTTCCATTCCTTAATGGCTTTAATTTTGTTAGGATCTACATTAACACCCTCATGGGATACAATATGACCCAAATATTCCACTTCTTTTACTCTAAAGAAACATTTGGAGGCTTTTGCATATGATTTTTTCTCCTCCATTAGTTTGTGCACCTTGTCAATATGTTGAACATGATTCTTCCAAGACTTTTTGTAGATTGGTATATCATCAAAAAATACTAACACAAATTTTCTAAGGGTGGGTTTGAAAATGGAATTCATCAAACCATGAAATGTGGAAGGTGCATTAGTAAGGCCAAAAGGCATGACCAAAAATTCATAATTACCCTCATGAGTTATGAATGTTGTTTTAAGAATGTCTTGAGCTTTATTCTAATTTTATGATAAGATCCAACTCAGTGAGATAAATTGCTCCACGTAATTCATCCAAAAATTTATCAATGACAGGAATGGGAAATTTATATTTAATAGTGATCTTTTTTATCTCCCTATAATATAGACACATACATCATGATCCATCCTTATTTTGCACCAATACTACTGGAGCAATGAAATAACTTTGACTAGGTTGAAATATACCATCCTCTAGCATTTCTACAACCATGCATTCAATTTCATTCTTTTGGGCATAGGGATATCTGTCTGGTTTGATGTTTGGACGAACACTTCCTGGAATCAAATAAATAGCATGATCATGATCAAAAATAGGTGGGAGGCCTTTGGGAGTCTAAAATGTCTTGGAATGATTGTCCAAGACTTTTAGATATCTGGAGAAATAGATGATTTTGATGTTTGAACCACTACTGAGCATAATTGTGCAATTACGCCCCATTGTTCTTTCTTCAAAAGCTTTGTCATGCCATTAGATTTTATTATCTTTCCCGATTTCCCTGTAATACCCCTTAATTCAACTTCCTTTCCTTCCCAAAAAAATATAAAGAAATTTTCTTGAAAATTAAAAGCTATTGTCCCCAAAGATTGTAACCATTGGACTCGTAATACAACATTGACACCACCCATTGGAATGGAAAGAGTTGGACTATTCAATACATATTCCCCCATGGTTAGATTGATAATATGGCACTTTCCAGAGAAATTTATAGTTCCTCCACTTGCAACCATGACTTGACACTTTGGTGTTGGATATATGAATCAATTCAATTCCTTGGCTATCTTAATTATAGGTACTACTCGAATCAATCAACACTATTACCTTTTTCTTCTTGATATATCCTTATATCTTGAGAATTTGAGTGGTAATTCTTGCCAATGCATTACAAGATATGGTCAGATTCATTTCTTCTTTCTCTGGGGTTGGTTCCTGGTGTACATCCTCCTCTTTTGATGTTTCTTGTTCCTTTTCTTCCTCCTCTTCACAATCTATGTAGAATAATTTATTCTCCAGACACTTATGAACTTTAGTGTATTTTCTATCACAACTGTAACAAATACCTTTTGCTATTTTTTCCTCCAATTGTTGTGGTGTTGTTATAGACATTTTTGTGCCTTATAGCTCTAGGCATGAAATGTCCATAAACCAAGGGATCCTAAGTCCCTAAAAGTGTTGTTCCGACCCCTAAAGGAACAAGGTCAACAAACTACAGCTTCTCCCAGAAGTTCTCCACCAGAAACTGCTCAGAATCAGTCAAATCAGGATCATTTCAGCTGCTCCACTGGCTAGCTGCGTTGCATAGCACCCAAATACACTAGCTAGGTGCATTGCAATGCACCTAAATGCACTACCAGGGTGCGTTGAGCGGGAAATGACAAATGGCAGTGCCATTCCGCGAGGTGGAAAGACAATGGAAGCTTCCAGAATCTTCTCCAATGACACTTGCCTCACTGAGTTCGACCAAGGATGAGTAAGAGGCTCTCAGTCTCCAAGTGGAAGCAAGAACTGACAGAGAGAAGCCACTAGTCAAATCATAAGCTGACTCATCCTCTTTGCATACATCTATATATGGATCCCTCATCCAAGAGATCCAGAGGCTGGAATTTTGTACATTGCAGAGAATTGTTGTTGGTTTTGAGATAGATATCAGAGTATTGGGTGATTTATGCTTTGTTGGAGGTGAAGAGGGGACTCCTTTGCTGGGAGGTTGATGCTGGATCTGGAATCATCGGTTGTAACTCCTCCTGGATCTTCTTGTTATATCAATAAAACTATTTGAGTTTCTCCTACATGCTTGTGTATCATTGATGTTTGTTACATTTGTATGTTTAGCTTAAATCTGATCCTAAGCTATTTATGAATATAAATCCATGTCTTTGTGTAGATTTCTTCTTCTGTGATCTTATAGGAACTTGGTGAAGCTGGGCAAGTAAGGGAGCAGGTAGCTGGAAGCTGTCAAAGAGGAGAGAGATTGGATCAAAGGACTAGCGCAAGACACACGTTGGTTCATCCTATTCCTCTTCGTTTGTAGTTCATAAAGAAGAATACGAAAGTAGTTTTCTCTGTTTGTTTCTAAGGTCACTGTCACACCTTAGTGGGATAGGGTCGTTCTGAGTAGACACTTTTCCCGTTAACAAAATGGCGACTCCGCTGGGGACGATTGTCTAGTTAGTTTGTTTGTGTTTCTCTTGTTGTTTGTTTCATAAACTTAGAAGTAGCAATCGAATTGCATTTTCCATTAACAAATGCAAAGTAGACATCTGCTGCTTCAATCCATTCACTAGATCTAATTATGATTTGAACAGCTGATTCACAAATGAGCTGATTGCCCTTTGTGATATCTCTTAGACCTCCTTTAAATCTACCCTCTGCTTGTGCATTACTGATTGCTTTTACTCGGCCAAAAACCATAGATTAAACTGCAAACCGTGACCCAGAACCCGGATAGAATTCTCGTTTCTGCCCCAGCGCAGGCTCTGTGAAGAGGTTCTGCATTTCAACGCACTTCCCGAGAGGGTACCTGCGCTGAAATGCAGTTTCTCTGTGTAACAGGTGCGCTGATCAGCCTAGCCTTGTGCAGCTGAGGTTCTTTGCTTCATTTTTTCAGTTTTGTCTCTGCTTTTTGCAGCCTATGATCAGTGTATGTGTCTGTTTAAAAACCCCTTATCTTTGCCGTAATTCTGCCTCCTTTGTACAAAAAGACTGTAGATGTTTTTGTGTGTTTGTGGCGTCATTTACAGTTTTCCATTGCAAAAGTAGAATAGTCATACTGTCATCCTTTGGTTTAGATCTGTCACAAGTGTCAATTTTGATCTTAGGAGAAAGTTTATTTGCTGTTGACAGTCTATTATGCTTTCACTTTTGCCTTTGGTTTGAATTTGTGACTTTCTAGTGTCGAAACGAGTATTTATTTCAAAATCATAAAGTGTCGTAATCATCTCTACCTTTTGATTTCGAAAAGAAGCTTGTTTGTGTTGGTCACTTGAAAGCAAATTCAGATTTGTACATCAACTTTCTTTTTAGGCATCAATATTAAGAAAGTGAAAAACAAATACATGCACATGTGCATTTGCATATTGACAGTCTATTTGGCTTGATTTAGGAAAGTGCATTTACAGTGTGCTCTTTGCTCTTTGTGAAAAGATTGTGTCTTTCTTTTCCCCTTGTAGCTAGGATTTTCATTGCTTAAAAGAGATAAAAGTTTGCTTATCATCTTTAGATTGCATTTTAGGAATTACATCTACATCTCGTGGTGATCCCAAAAGGCAAACTTCATAAGAAAGATCAACTTAAAATAAATTGAATGAATCTAACAACGCTTTGGAACTTAACGCACAACATTTAGAGGTCTAGGCTAGAGACGTATTCTGGCGTCGTAAAGCCTGGTAACTGTTGTTCTCACCGATGGTTGGGTGATTCCTCCACTTTGAGACGATAAGTGCCAATACGGACTTGTGCTCCCACGTACCATCGAGTATATATTGGGAGACCCCTATAGGCTTAAAACCTTTTATCCATAGGAAGCCGTGTCGACCGCCCTACTGATCGCAATGCACCGAACAAAGCATTCGGGAAGATTGACTGTCGTACCATAAAAAGTATTCTACAGTTTTGCGATTGGTTTGGTACTCCCTCTACCTAGATCTCCAGAGCAGTCCCTTTCGTTCCTTTTCAGACTCCTTAACGGAAAAGGTCCATCTGAGCACTTGTCACTTCAGGCTCATTAAAAATCGAAGGAGACTAGAGTCATCTTTTGTTTTTTCTCGACTCTTAAAAACTGAAAAAACAAGTTGTGTCAAAGCGTCTAAAATTTATTTTAAACGGAATAATCATAACCTTTCCCTCGTTGGTCTTCGAAGTTAGTCTCCCTTCATCGCAAGTTCTTGTAGAATCGCTAGAAAATATTTTGAATAGACTAGATATGTCTGAACAACCGTCGACATCTAGGACTGTGTCGTCCGACACAGCAGTGGCACAGCCTCCTACTGCTACTCCAACGATGTTCAATGGTATACCATCTGTCCCGGCAAGTTATCAACAACAAGCCGGAGTCCAATCAAGGACTGTTTCGACGACATGGTCAGTTCCTATTTCTTCATCCGGATTATCATCTGGTATTTCTTATGTTGAAACTCAACAAATTGATCCAATGTGTCTTCAAAGGCCAATCTACCCTTTAAGTACTGGATTTCCACCATATGGAGGGCAGTATGCCTTTTCATTGTTCCCTCCCATAGAACAACTGTATGCGAGTTTACAACAAACTTCAGGTCAAACTGGAATTACATCCAGCGGTTGGGTACCAATACTGCCTCAGCAACCAAGGGTTGTATATTCAATGCAAGCAGTCCACCCTGTGTCGAATATTCCCAATATACCTGCTATGGTGACTGCGTCGCAAGTACAAGCGCTACCTGTTGTATGTCAACCCCAATTTTCTCAGGTTGCAATACAACAGCCTCTTGTCTCAACGACTCAATCACAACCTTAGGTTAGTGCCTCCTTATCTGGAGCGACTCAGGCTCAAACAAGTACTGTGACTCCTCATCTTGGTCAATCACCCAGTATTGGACAACAGCAAATGGTCCAACAACCAGGACTGGTTCAATCTCAACAACCGCAATTCCAGCAATCATACCAAGGACCTAAGCAACAAGTCTTTGTAAGTAATGGGCAACTGCATTTCCAAAGCGGTTATCAACAACCATATTATAATGGTTATGCCCATCAACCTTGTCAAAGTTGCCAGCATCAAATACATTATGCTGGTATGCAAAGACCCACTGCTCAGGCGATTCCATCTTATCCTGGGTATGCTTCGCCTAACCTGAATCAACAGTTTCCCTTTGTAGCAACTCTAGAATTACCAGATCTAAACCGGTTGACGAATGATCCAATTGCTTATGCCCCTTGGTGGCCAGCGATTCCGCATAAACTTCCATCAGATATTCCTAAATTTAATGGAAATCCAGGTGAAGATCCGTCGAATCATGTGATGACCTTTCATCTATGGTGTTCATCAAACACCCTAAACGATCATTCGATTAGGCTTCACCTTTTTCAGAGGACGTTAACTGGTCCAGCAGCAAAATGGTATATCGAATTGCCTAGAGCTTCATTTGACAACTTCAGTACCCTAGCCACGACCTTTTTAACCCATTTTCAATTACCGATAAGGTACGAAACGGGAATAGAACTCCTTACCAACTTCAAACAGACAACGGCCACTCACATATCTGATCATATACATGAGTGGCGACGTCGTCGTAGAATGGTAAAAACGTATGTTCCCGATCAGCTTTTAGTTGAATGGTTTATTAAGTCATTACTGCCTTCCATCACGGAAGATGTGGCAAAGGGGGAGTCGTAACAGAAGAGCAAGTTATCGCTCGTGCACAATATCTGGACCTGATTTACACTCAGTCCGGCACGCTCTACGACAAAATACCTGATGCCCCTAGACCAGAATTCTCAATTCCTCCTCCTCCTAAATCAAACAATGACTCTCATGCCGGTGATGGCGTGATTGGCGCAACAGACATGAAATCGACAAAGGCTACATCTAAAAAGGCCTGTAAGATTTTCGGTCAAAATGCAAATGAGGAACTTCTTGCCTTTGAAGTAAATGCCATGTCAACCGACAAGGGCAAACAACTAAAGCAACCAGGGGGCAAGAAGAAAAAGAAAGGGAGAAAAAAGAAGCACGATAAAGCTTCTACAAACCCTTCTGGGCAAAGGAAACCCCCTGCGGGGTGTCATATATGCGATGAGGATCATTGGACGAGAGATTGTCCACATAAAGCTGAAGTTAAAAAACTCTTTAAGAGTTCAAAAACCTTAGCAGTATTGACTGATCCGTTTCCAAACCCGGGAACCAAACTGGTTGCTAATCAAAATGCTTCTCGATCCCAAGTGATTATGTTGTCTATCTCAAAGCAGCAAAATGATGCTTTGACAAGGAATAAAGATTACGAGAATCCACAGCTGTCGAATAACAAGGCTAATGAAAAACCTAGTAGTTCGACAACAACTTTGACCAAAGTTGTGCCACCCATCATTCCTGAACCAATGATAAAGTCGCCAAAGGGAGTAGTACACAAATCGACATTTAATCCTCGTGCAAAAGTAGCACAGAATTATAATATAGTAGAGGACCTGGCCCAATTGCCGTCCGCTATGTCGACAATTGAGGTACCACAAAATTGCACCTCCCAAAAGCAAGCTTTATTATCAGCAATAAGTAGGATTGACCCAATGGATTCCAATCTTGTGACCTTTGATCATAAAGGATATGACCCTCAGTTACCAGCTCAACTAGCTTTCCTTATTCAAGTGAAAGCCCTCAACAAAACTATTCATCGAACAATTATTGATGAGGGGGCATCTACATGTATTATGTCGATGAGTTGCTAGAAAAATTTAGGCTCACCACCTTTGTCGAGATCGTCAACGACGTTAAAAGCATTTGATGGACGATCATACACTCCATACGGGATTTTAAGTAACTTGCAGGTTGAACTGGGGGTAAAACAGTAGAAATTGATGTTGAAGTAATCGACGGAAACCTTGATTACAACATCCTACTGGGTAGGCCATGGATATATGCCATGGCCGCAATTGTGTCGACCTACTTCAGGAAGATTGCATTTCCCTTCCAAGGAAAAATTACAATAGTCGACCAACAAACATTTCTCCCCAACAGTTCACAAGTTACGGGAAGCATTCCAATGATCCATGGAAACAATCATTCGCTTCAAAATATCGGAGTAGGTCTCCTAAAAGACCCTGCCTTAATGGGTACTTTTGCCCTACCGCCTCCAAGTAATCTAGCGGAAGTGGCCACGGTGGAAACCTGCAATATGAAATCTTCTATATCTAATGGATTCAGAAGATTCCTGAACATTTTGTCAGCATGGATCATCACCCTAATAGAAATATTGTAGCAATCAATTTTCTTGGCTTGGGGGGCAAACCCAAATCAACGCTCATCGAGTGTTTGGATAGATAGGTCTAAGGAATATGGCACCTCTTCAGATCCTTGGTCGCATGTACATTCTACAGACAAAGGAATCATTCAATCAATGATGATAGGAGAGGCACCAAGGGAAGATTACCACCATCGCTCCCATCTTCCGGATTACCACGAAGATTATTCCAGCAAGCTTAATCATCCATCAGTTTTTTATTTTCTATCAAATACTGTAAATACGGTGGACGTTGAGGATGGTTCTTTTACTGTGTCAACCTCATTAAAAAATGAAACAAATCCCCTTTCCAAATCTCAAAGGTAAACCTTCATTCCAATCACCGAGTTGAATGCAATAAAGCTTGGGGGGCATGCACCTCGATTTGCATTATTATGCTGGGGGCATGCAAACTTATCACGAGCAGTTTTACTGTAGGGTTCAAGCTCGTTAAAAAATAAACCCACCTCGAGCAGTGTTACCGCAAGGTTCAAGCTCATTAAAAAATAAACCCACACCGAGCAAATGTTTCCACCTGCGTTTAAGCTCGTTAAAAAATGAACTATTCCCCGGTAAATAACCACCGTGAATGTAGTACTTCAGCCATTAAAGCCTTGGTCGTGTTTGCACCGTCACCTCCACTTTTACATTGGCCGATCAGTCACCTCCATTTGATTGTTTACCCACTTTGAGGAACAGCTGCGAAGAGTGATTTCACTAGCCATCCTTGTGACACTGCCGTGATTGGAAAATTCCAAACCTTACCTAGAATCAGCTGCTACCCATTTTATCACTCGTTCCTCAAAAGACGAGTCTCCTTTAAGCTCTTTTCAATTGACTCGTAAAATATGAAAAGATTGTCGAGTCCTTGGCCTTCCAGCTCGTTAAAGGGACAGGAAGTGCTATCCCTCCTCTAGATTTTAATCTTTTTGGACCTGCGGGATTATTTCACAAAAAGATCAAGCGCTTGTTTTCTTCGGCTCGTTAAAACTATCGAAAATTCATCCCTTCTGTATTGTTTTATACTTTTTCGGACTTAAGGGATTAGATGAAGAAAAAGGAATTTTGGAGTTACCTTTACGTACCTTTTCAGACTCTCTAAAAATGAAAAGGACCGAGTTATCTTTGTCGTTAAACTCGTTAAAAAGATTAATAGCGACAAACTTGTCTTTAGACGAGAACGAGTTTCACTATCGCTAGGCTCGTTAAAACATAGCGATGGGTTTGCCCGAAGGGAAAATTATAGAACAAGCATATGTTATCCTCCTCAATCTTGACAAAAATAAAGAGGTACTGGTCAGCAATGACTGGGGAAAAATTGGGAAGAAAACTCAAAGAATCTTTATTGGTAGCAAGTCGCTCTTGAACATGACACTTCCACTCCGTGTCCGAGTCGGGTTGGGTTGTTTCATTCGCCGGTCACATCACCATGGTCATGCCATACCATCCACATTTGGGGTTAATGCTACCAATCCATCACATAAGTGTCGCCGACATGTTCAAGAGAAGTCACCTGTGTCCCATCCACTACCATACATTATACTCCATTCTTTCATGACCGCCATCCTGAACCGTATATCATCAGATTGTTTTCACCTCCATCAAAATCATTTGCTCTGTTCCGTGTCATTGATGTGGGATTCATTAAGGCCCTCCTTTGACGGATCGCTTCTTGTCAACATCAGCTCATTATCCAAGAAGTTGATCTAGGAACACCCCATTCAGTACTTTGAAGCTTGCATACCTCAATGGCAAGTTTCTCACTTCTGGGGACAGGTATACATCAATGACCTTCGACCGAAAGATTTTGCGTGGTGTTCAACGCCAAGTCCTTTATTCACACCACGTGAATTGTACTGCAGTACCTTGAGGGTCATCATCATTATCGGTGATTCCTCTCGCGCTTGTTAACAGTTTACATCATTGACTGGTAATCAAGCGATGTCTTTCCATGTTCGACTTCAGAACATTTCTCACATGGATCGACTTGTACTTCGAGTGAAGATTGGACGAGATTGAAGACCCCGGATCTAGTTTCATCCATCCGGGCTGCGATATATATTCAGGAAAATAAAGACATTGAAATGTACAGCATTGCAGCACAGATAATCATCCTACCAAAAGGATGATGGCTCTATCAGAATCATCAGTCTACCATCAGACGATTGTCTGTCCTATGTACATGAAAATGAATTTATAAAGCTGAGCATGGGAATGCCCACCTCAGCTAGATCATGAAAATAGTATGAAGATAATGTATTGTATTGTATCTTATTACATGTCTCCTCCCAGCATTGAAATAACTTTGGATCCTCCTAATAAAGCATTTCACCCGATAAACGGCCTCATAGTTTAGGGGGCAACTGTTATAGAAATTTTTGTGCCTTACAGCTCTAAGCATGTAATGTCCATAAACCAAGGGATCCTAAGTCCCTAAAAGTGATGTTCCGACCCCTAAAGGAACAAGGTCAACAAATTACAGCTTCTCCCAGAAGTTCTCCACCAGAAACTGCTCAGAATCAGTCAAATCAGGATCATTTCAGCTGCTCCACTGGCTAGCTGCGTTGCATAGCACCCAAATACACTAGCTAGGTGCGTTACAACGCACCTAAATGCACTACCAGGGTGCGTTGAGCGGGAAATGACAAATGGAAGTGCCATTCCGCGAGGTGGAAAGACAATGGAAGCTTCCAGAATCTTCTCCAATTACACTTGCCTCACTGAGTTCGACCAAGGATGAGTAAGAGGCTCTCAGTCTCCAAGTGGAAGCAAGAACTGACAGAGAGAAGCCACTAGTCAAATCATAAGCTGACTCATCCTCTTTGCATACATCTATATATGGATCCCTCATCCCAGAGATCCAGAGGCTGGAATTTTGTACATTGCAGAGAATTGTTGTTGGTTTTGAGATAGATATCAGAGTATTGGGTGATTTATGCTTTGTTGGAGGTGAAGAGGGGACTCCTTTGCTGGGAGGTTGATGCTGGATTAGGAATCATCGGTTGTAACTCCTCCTGGATCTTCTTGTTATATCAATAAAACTATTTGAGTTTCTCCTACATGCTTGTGTATCATTGATGTTTGTTACATTTGTATGTTTAGCTTAAATCTGATCCTAAGCTATTTATGAATATAAATCCATGTCTTTGTGTAGTTTTCTTCTTTTGTGATCTTACAGGAACTTGGTGAAGCTGGGCAAGTAAGGGAGCAGGTAGCTAGAAGCTGTCAAAGAGGAGAGAGATTGGATCAAAGGACTAGCGCAAGACACAGGTTGGTTCATCCTATTCCTCTTCGTTTATAGTTCATAAAGAAAAATACGAAAGTAGTTTTCTCTGTTTGTTTCTAAGGTCACTGTCACACCTTAGTGGGATAGGGTCATTCTGAGTAGACACTTTTCCCGTTAACAGGTGTCAACCTTGTAGGTTTTGGAAGGCCAGGAGCAACAACATTACCATCTTTATAGTTGTGGGTGGTAGACTTCCTTTTTGCCATAATTTTTCTTTCAACTTTTCTTGCCATCCTGAATGCATTCTCCAATGAATTAGGTTCCCAAAGACGAACCTCATGTTGGATGTTATCCTTTAAAGTCCCTATGAAGACATCATTCCTATGCTCCTTCGGAATATCAATTACCACGATATTCAATTTTTTGAAGTCCTCAATGTGCTCCACCATTGAACCCTTTTATTTGAGATTTATCAATTGGCTTAAGAAGGTGTTTCTATTTGTATCTTCATAATGTGATATCATTTTCTCAGTCAAAATTGACCAAGTGACAAGTGGTTTATGAGAACAAATCCATAAATACCATACAAACTGATTGGGTTCTAAATATAAAGATGCAATGTGTACCTTTTGTGTGTGTTTCACATCATGGAGATCAAAATATTGCTCCATCTATAGTATCCATTTTACCAGATCCTTTCCATCAAACTTCCTCATAGCGATCTTTGGAATGTGGTGATTATTAAACCCAACATTGGAGTCTCTAAAATCATAATTCATATTCCTTTGTCCTCGTCATGAATTTCATGGATTACCTTGTCACCACTGGGAAACCTTTCTTCTAGCAATTTTGCCAAACCTTCCTTCAACCTTTCTATCTTGACATTCATCATTGCTTCCATGTATGGTTTTAAACCATCATTCAAAACTCCAATGTTCCTTTTTATACCATATATCTTAACATCATCATGGCTTCCAATTCATTTTTTATTACCTTTTGCAAGAGATAAATTTGTTGCACTTGGTCTCATAATTTTGATATATCATGCTACATTTCTTCCTCTTCTTCATGCGTCGTGGAAGATCTTTCTGGTTTCTTACTAGGTGTGTCCATTTTTTTTTTTCAAGGCATTTTTGAATCAAACAATGATATCTATGTTTCACTATGCCCTTTGAATCACTTCAAACTATTTTTTCAAACAAAAGTTATGCAAAATTCAAAAAGAATACACACCTTGTTTATTTATTTTTAGGAGCTCTATATTGAAACAATTGTACCTTTGTAATTTCATATCTCCAAGGTGTGAAATTCCATCCTATGGTAGCACTCTAAGTCTTCTTTCCAACCCCACAAGTCAGACCAAGATTTGATTTTTCAAGAAAGATTTATGCCCAATATCCCATGATGACCTGATTATAGACTAGTTCAGTAGAGCGAACTTGTATGGAGTGCCACGTGTCATTGTTTTGACCTTTGGCCCTGAAAATGATACACAAAAAAATTGTTTAAGATGGAATTATAGAGCCTGCAAAAACCCGAACTTCCTTGAATCATATCTCCTAAAATATAGCGAACCAAGATATGGAACATGTACACAAAGTTCAGTAATATCTCTTCTCCTCGTGGTTACAATTTCAGCTTCTAAAGCCTCGTAGAAAAAAGTTATAGTGAAAATTCCAAGGTAACTTGTTTTAAGAAGTGAAACCCTAGAATCCAAAGCTCTGACACCAAATGTTATGCAACCAACTCACAAAATAGAATAAAATATAGATCAATGACTTAGAAATTAGCCCCTTCGAGGGGAAACCTCCTTTACATTACATAAATGAACAATTTTTGGATGATACAAATGATAAGACCTCCGTGGTATATATAGGAGTATAAGGGGTCATAATATAATCAGAGCCTACATAATAATAATAATGTAAGGGAACAACAATAAGAATAGTGGGCTTTTATGGGGCACAACAATAACAACATGGGGGATACATAGGCAAAATAATAGCAATAGGGGGCTACACTAACAATAACAATAAGGGGACTACACTAGTATTATAGGGACCTAAAAAATATTGAGCAAAATTGATATTATTTTTTTAGTCAAAACTTGTGAACATGATGAGTTTAAGGTCCTTCATATAGATGGATTCATTTTGTGTTCACCATGGAACAAGAAATCCTTTTATAGAGGGATTGGAGGAATAGCATGCTATATATAAAATAATGTTTCTCCTCACAATCATCTTCATAAGATAGACTCTCTCAATCAATACATTTGAACTGAAATATCTAATATTAATGCTAAGAGGATTTATATCACCCCTATGAACTTTACCTTTTATAAGAAAAATAGTCTAGATAAAAATTCCCCTTATAATACCCTAAAACAAGATTTTCACACTTTGAGGAATGAAGGTAACATCCTCTTGTTAGGAAAATTTAATGATAGAACCACAACTAACCAAGGAATTATTCTAAGTAATGATTCCAACCCTAATCGTCTTTGGCAAGATGAGGACCTTTGTTTAGCTAGTACAGTCAAAAGAAACTCTAAATACCTGGCTAGCAATTTATTTGGTATTTATTTGGTATAATTTCCAATGGCATAATTAAGAGGCCAAACTCCAGCCAAATGACTTGTATTCATGGGCTCAATAATAATTTCATGGACTGTGTGATATCCAATATCCTTATTTCGAACCAAATTGTAAAGTTTGACCTTTTAAATGACCATGAGCATGACTCTAATTATAGACCTTAATTAACCTTAAATCTAAACTTTTCCATGCACAAAAGCCACATCCATGAGAATTGTAAGAATCAAAGGCCCCTGTTTTTTGACAAAATAAAATTGATCTCTTCTTAAACGATTAAATAAGGATATATACCTATAAGGATAACATCAAAAACCTCTATCATAGTTTCACTATAACCCTCTTCGCTTCCATTAGCAAGTTCTCTATTGTGGTGTTATATAAAAAGAATAATAGAACTACCAACCCTTGGTATGATAATGATTGTAAAATTGTTAGAAAAGCAACCATGGGTGGTATGATAATGATTGTAAAATTGTTAGAAAAGCAACCATGGGTGCTCCTAACAAATCTTTAAAGCTTGATGCGATAAATACATACAAAATGCTTATTAAAAGGAAGAAAAGATACTATATAAATAGAAAGCAAGAGAAATTGTTGCACCCATCTAAATCTGATCCTAGAAAGTTTTAGAGGAACATTTTAATTCGTAAAACTAAAGAAAATAATTTGACACTCTTGAAAAATTAGAATTCCTACCTTAAGAACTTTTATAATTCCCTAACACCATGGACAATATTTTGAATGACCTTATAGAGGATGGTATCTTTTCTTTGGAATACATTGAGTTTGGGGTTAAGTGGCTTGATAGTGGGAAAGGTAAGGATATTGAAGGCTCCCAAATTGGAATTTTTAAAATGAGAGGGCATGTCCTCAACCTCTAGATACATAAGATTTTCAATTAATAGTGAACCAAGGCTTTTATCAGCCTTGGACATAGAGCCTCATCATGCCTAGCTTTAAAAGTGGGCATTATGGCTAGTAACATTTTGGTTAGTCACATTTTAGCCAAGCTTTACATAATTATTTTGGAAGAATATTATCCTATGGCTAGAAATCCATGATAAATGAGCTAAATTCCAAAACGGCTTTAGGAGATATCACCATCTTCTTACTCTCATGATCATTTCAGAGGAATGCCAAAATAATGAAATTGTTCTCTTACATTGTTTTGTTGACTTTAGAAAAGCTTTTAACATTGTTCCTAGGACAACGCTGTGGAAGAGGATGGAAGAGATAATGGTGTAACACCTCCTCCCACATTTACTTGCTTTTACAAGCGGTCCCGGGTAACCATGATATGAGTGTTACTATGACATGACCCTACCTCCAAGTTACAGTTATGTATGTGGGGCCTACAAATCGGAACACATACTACTACCCCTTAAGGACACTAGATCACTTAGCAACTTGACAACCACCCTTGGTGATAAATCCCTTAGTTGGAACTCATTTTCACAAACTTGACACCCCAACCGCACCCATAACACACCGTTCATTTGGTTAGAAGGCTACAACCACACCCATAAGACTTCCTGCATGTGGTTATGACCAAGATCTCCCTATTCTATTCCTGCAATTGTGAGATCTATGCCACTTTTTCAGGGATGGCCTACAGGCCACTGACCATATATTCTCAGAACTCTCTAAAATAAGGTATAATGTGCTAACAAGTCTAAACAACCAATAGTCAAGCAAGATCATGACCAAGACATGCTTAATACACGATACAAATTTTGTCAAATAGATAATAAACATAGAAGCTACTAGTCATGAATGCATATCTAATAATAAACTTTTAAACTTCATCAAAGAATTATCAAGAAGGTCCAATTCCCTCTCAAGGTAGTTGCAACAAGACTTGTTAGCCTATACATTCATCAACCATTCAATAACTTATCAATCATGAACAAGATCCATAGCAAGTGTACATCATATAACCATGCATATAACCTACTTATAACCATAATAAAATCCATGACAAACCAGCCATAAGATGAACATAATAACCAATACAATGCTCATCAATCATAATAAGAAAATAAATTATGTTAACATATGAAAAGGCCAACCAAGTCAGGGACTTCCACATACCACCCGATCATAGATTTGGGTGAACCAAATCTATCTTTCAACCAATCACCCTCGTGCCATATTCCAAGCATGAATTTGGGATCATAGGGTTAAACTAAAATAAAACGAACTAGGGCTTCCAAAGGCCAAATCACCTCAACCCCCAACTACATTGGTTTCACCTAAACCCGTCTATAAATCACTAGCATCAAAACAACCTTGGATGCCTCTGACTTCCTTCACCATCTCCAAAGGACTTTTCCTATCTCCACCCATCCATCAAGAGTTCTAGGAGAAATCCCATCTCCACCCTTTACCCTTGGGAATTTTTTCGAGACCACCTTAACCAGGATTCAAGTCTACCAACCATCCAAATCTAAATCAAATAGAGAACCCACTACATCATGGCCAACTAGGAAATGGAAAGATAATTCTAATGTAACATCCCTCGTAAAAAATCCATGTAATAAATTTAATAAAATCGAAATAATAACCAAGGTCATGGGACATGTATTCCAAGTTGAATGCTAGAAAAAACATAGTGATGGGGGTCACTTTTGAAAAATAAATGGCTATGGAAATCAGCAAAGGCAGTGGCAAAGGTTTGGAAAGGCATGAGGCATTTATTGACATTTTATTTATGAAAATAATGGAAAATATGAGAAAAGGAAGGTAAAAGGTCACAAGTTGCATGTGAGGAGGAAAATAAAGGAAAATATTGGAAAATTGTAGAAAATAGAGGCCTTAATGATAAAAAGGCTTATGAGGATCAGTTCACAACTTTTGTCAGTGTTAGCTTTTGTTAGTTCAGTTTTGGGAGCTCTCTCTCTATTCTCTCTCTCTCATACTCTTGCACACTTAGAGTTTTCTTGGAGCACTCTTGGAGGACTGTGGCATACTTGGGATTTGGAGCAAGAAGGAAAAATAAGAGTAGGAAAGTGCAAGAAGACATCGGGGTTAGCAACGACAACGGGTTTTGCTTGCAGGTATTGAGTTGCATATATGATTTCCATGATATTTTTGGAATGCATGGCACGTGCATGTGGTTTTTTGGTCATGATATGTCGTTGGCATGGAGTTTGGCTTGGATTGACAATGGTTTTGCCTAGCCTTTCCATTTCCAGGATAGCCATGGTGTTGTGTGTTTATTTCCTTTTGTTTTCTAGTTGGTTCTTATGTTCCTTATGGCTATGGGTTGAGTTACTAGTTCTTGGAGCCTTGGTTGGACAAATGTTATGGAAGCCATGTAACAACTTGGGTTGAGTTACTAGTCCTAGAATCCTTGGTTGGAAAAACACTCTAGAGCCCTTGGTAGGTTGAGTTACTAGTCATGTAAGCCCTAATTGGACAAACGCTTTGGATCCTAGCAACAATTGTGGGTTGAGTTACTGGTCCTAGGAGCCTTGGTTGGAACAAATGCTTTGGAGCCTTGGACAAATTGGGTAGAGACCGATCTAGTGATGGTTAATGATGTCTGACCGTGAGATGGAGTCATTGGTTGAGGGTTGAGGTGGTTTGGCCTCTGGAATCCCTGGTTTGGTTTTGTTTGATTTGTTTCATGAGATCCCACATTCATGCTTGGAATATGGTGCGAGGGTGATTGACTGAAAGAGAGATTGGATTCATCCCAATCTATGGTCGGGCAGTATGTGGAAGTCCCTAACTATGTTAGATTTGCATATGTTAATAAGAGCTCCTTTTCCTTTGGTATTTTCATGAATAAATTTGCATATCATTATGTTTCTTTAATAGTTGTTTCATCATTGATATATCTATGGCTATTTGTTGGTTATGAGCATGTTTTATGATCATCTTGATATATGTATCTCATCATGTATTGGTTAGTATACGAAATGTTAGTGAATGAATGAACTAATAGATAACAATGCAACTATTGGGAGGAGACATCAATCCTCCTTGATGATTCTCAAATAAGTATGAGATCCCTGTGTTTAGATATGTTGTTATGACCAGTAGATTACATGTTCATGATGTGTTTGATGGAATTCCTATCATGTTTGGTATGGGTATGGGCAAGTCCTTGTTCAAGTGTTTGTATTAGTAATCTTATTTCATTGTGATGTATCATTTTTGGAAGTTTCATGAAGTTCCAGGTAGAGGCCCGATTCCTAGCCTTGAAAAAATGGCTCAACATATGGGATAGTTGGCACAAAATTGCTTGAAAAGGGCCATAATCGCTTGGATGCCTTGATGTGGGAGAGACTAGAGGGTCTCAGTCGCATGCATGCCCTGTTGTGGGAGTGACTAGGGGTCTATTTCAACAAAACATCAAGTTCTCTTAGGGGTTGGACACCTAAAGGGGTTGGCTGGCTTCTAAAGGTTATGTAGCTATGGAGGAAGGTCATACTGGTCTTGTCTTATCGGTTCCACTTCCTTAACTATACATGGGGATTTGAATCATATCATAATAAATCTTCATCACATGCTTACCCCAGTTGGTCGGTTAGCTTGGGTAAGTGTGGGAGAAGGGTGTTACAAACTAGTATCAGAGCATGGTTTTGTTCTCCTTGGGTGATGTTTGGTTTTGCTTTATTTTTGGATGAATGTGTTGTCATACGTACATCCCAGTTGCATATATGTTCATAATGCTTGTGGTATATGCGTTTGTTATGTATGCATCTATTGGTCATTGTTTTCGTTGTAATGTCATGTAGAAGAGGGTGATGTTGTTGTTAAGATGATGTTGTCATGAATGTACGTCAACTGTGTATGTATTATTATGCATGTGTGCCTTCCATATTTTTTTTATGCATAGTATCTATTCAGTGTTATAATTGTGGCATTATTCATGGTAACTAGATGACGATTAAGATTATTTTTGTATACTATGATGATTATGATTATACATGTATTGTGCTATTCTGGTAGATCTTGGAGATGAGATACCCTCCCCTGAACTCCACTAAGGTATGTTGGTTTGTTTATAATTTGGTTTAGCTTACATGATATACCTTGCAGGAAGATAATATCAAATTTGACCAGTAAGATGGTAGACTACAACTCACTAGATTCTCCTTATAGATCAGAAGAGAAACATGGTGAGGGATATTCTCCTGACATAGAAGACATTTTGAGAAATTTGAAGGCATAAATAAGGAGTTGCAAAGAAGATAATGATTAAATCATTCAATCACGAGAGAGACTTTCTAGGGAAAAAGAGAAACAAGTAGAGGTAAATGTGGTGATTCTTCAGAGCTTGTCAGACTTGCAAAGACAAGGACCACTTAAAATCAGTCATGGGTAGAAGGATAGGACTAATGGAACATAAGGTAGTTGGTCACATGGTAGGCACATGTTGGATAGAGATGACATGGTTAGAGATGGAAGATTCTTGGATACACTTGATAGATGAGGCAGTGGATATGGGCTTTACTCTAGTTCTGGTTTAGACAAGTATCATGGTCATCATTGATATCATCCTTATAGGAGGATTGATAGGGGATATTTGTTGGATGAGTTCAATAAATCAAAGCCACCTACATTTGATGGGGAAATGAAGAAGTCACAAGATGCAAAAGTGTGGTTGCTTGGGATGAATAAGTTCTTTAGATTGCACAATTATTGAGAGAACATAAAGGCCAAAATAAATACATTCAGTCTTAAAGGTAAAGCATAAATTTGGTGGGAAGATGTAAATAATGTCAAAAGTATTCATGAAGAGGATTTGACTTGGAGTGAGTTTGAGAGACTTTTTAGGAATAAGTATCTATCGGATAGTTACTATGATGATAGGGAAAAGGAGTTCTATGAGTTCAATATGGAATCTATGACCGATGAGGAGTACACTAGAAGATTATTGGAGTTATTGAGGTATGTCCCTTACCTTAAGGAGGAGAAGGCCAAGATTCAAAGATTCATCAGTGAGTTGCCAGTAGAATTCAAGGACAATATTGAGGTTGATGAGACTAGATCATTGAAGGAAGCCATTAGGAAGTAAAATCATTGTTATGGGCAATCAAAGCGCATATCTGAGACTAAGTAGGTTTGGAAAGGTAATGAGAAGAATAAAGGAAAATGGGATAAAAAGTGAACAAGACCTCAGGACACATGTAACAAAGAGAGTGCAACACCGCCTAAGAAATTCAATGTATCTAACAGAGGATAGGGATTTTGGTTTGAGGAGCAGAACAAGAGTGATAGAAGGAAGCCTTTGTAGTGTCAAAATGATGGAGGAGAGCATCAAATAAGAGATTATCCACAACAATAGGGTGGAAAACTATAGATCTATAATGCTCAAGAGGCGCAAATAGTGGGGGATGTTGGACAGAATATTCCTTGGATCTATGCAGCACTAGATAATAGGTAGGCAAATCACCAGGTGTCATTTATTGAAATGAACGATAGGATTTGTGATAAAGCTGTTTTTATTTTGATTGACCTTGGATCTAATTATAGTTATGTTAATCCTGACCTGGTGGATAAGAGTGGTTTGAATAAAGAAGTCCATGCAGAGTCTTGGTTAGTGTAGTTGGCTACAAGTACTAAGAAGAGAGTTCATCATTGGGTAAGAGCTTATGCATTTAAGTTGAACGGTATGTCTACATCACCACATTTGAATGTGCTCCTGTTGGTATCATATAATATGTTGTTGCATATGGACTAGTTGCATCTTCATAGGACCAAGGTGGATTGTTATGACACATCTATTGAGTGCTTGGATGATAATGGAGAACTAAGAATCTTGCAGGGTAAGAAGAAGGAAACATCAATTAGAATGGTGACAACTATGCAAGCCAAGCGCAGTCATAGAAAAGGATGTGTGTTTCTTGCAGTACATATTTCCAGTGGTAAAGGTAAGGATGTTGAGGATGTGGAGGTACTAAGGAGGTAATCGGTTTTACAACAGTTTTAGGATGTGTTCCCGACAGAGATTTCAAAGTTGCTGCCTCACAAGGAAGTGGAATTTTCTATTGAGTTAGTACTATGGGCAGCACCAACATCAAAGGCACCATACAAGATGAGCACACCAAATTTAGTAGATTTGAAGTTGCAGTTGAAGGAAATGCTTGACAAGGGATACATTAGGCCAAGTGTATCACCTTGGGGTGCACCAGTGTTGTTTGTGAAGAAGAAGGATGCTACTCTCAGGTTATGCATTGATTGCAGGCAGTTTAACAACGTGACCATCAAGAACATGTATTTGTTGTCGAGGATTGATGATTTATTTGACCAGTTGAAGGGAGACATATTGTTCTCAAAGATTGATCTGAGATCAAGATACCATCAGGTACACATTAAGGAAGAATACACCTACAAGACTGCTTTCCGGATGAGGTATGGGCATTATGAGTTTGTTGTAGTTCCGTCTGGTTTGACTAATGCTCCAACTACTTTTATGTGCTTGATGAATAGTTTGTTGCGTCCTTATCTGGACAGGTGTGTTTTTGTATTCATTGATGATATATTGGTATATTATAAGAATGCTGAAGAGAATTCCCAACACTTAGTAGCAATGTTGAGATTGCTGAGGGAGAATTAGTTGTATGTTAATCTCAATAAATTTAGTTTCTTCAAGACAAAGGTAAATTATTTGGGACATGTGGTTTCCAAGGAAGGCATAACATGTTAGATTTTTAGATTGTTCAATGTTGTATCAGTGACTTTAGCCCAATTTATCCTTTTATTAACAGTGCATCCAATTATTGGCAGTATAATCAATCATAAATGTAACTGAAGAATGAACAATTGGAACAATGATAGATAAGAAAATAGCACACAACCATAAGAGACAACAGAATTGTCCAAGACTAGGGAAAAACCCCACAATGAGGAGACCCTTTCAAATCTTCTTCTTCTTTAGTAAATCGTCATAAAAAGTTACAACAGTGAGTACAATGAGCCCAATACATATAATTAGCAGTAGGTAACAATAAACCAGATCTACCGATCTATAACAGAGAAAACCAGATCCACAGATCACTGATGCCGAGATGTTAAAACCCCAGATCTGAACTGGGTCGCTATCATCAACATTGTTTGTGTGCAAAGAAAAAATTCAGGGTTGCACTCATGAAGACAATATGCGGGCGACTGTAACATCAAAGTTTCTACCAGGAGGTCTCTGTGTCTATGACTATGAATTGAACAACAAATATCCAAATTCGCTCCCTTGTCAGGCTGTCTGAGTGAGTGATCAAGGAAAAGTCGCACTTATGCAATGTTATCTGAGAGATTGACAAAGAAAAGTCACTCCCTAAGCTACTTGAAGCCAGCGACCAGAGACCAGAACCTTCTGAAGGCAAAGTTGCTCCCTCTGAACTACCTCCTAGTGACTAGAGAGCCAAATTCGCTCTCTTCCCACTCTATGCGAGAGACTATGGACGAAAAACTTCAGATATGTGCCAACGACCGAGATCCAGAATACCCTAACTCAAAGCGAACCTTTCGCCCGTGATCTCGGACCTAATGAGGACTTCCATCGATGAACTTATGCGAGCCAAGAAAAAGTAGAAGAAAAAAAAACATAACTTGAGTGTTTGTGTCCAAATGAGCATGAGGTTGATTCCTTTTATAGGATTCTCGAGGGTTTAGTTGGGGTTAAGAATGACCCAAGCAATTACCCAAGTGGTTATGGCCAACCCATTCCACAATGAATGAATTAATAAAATAATTTAAAACTTAACTTCCACTAGACCAAATCAATTGATCTTTAGGTCCATTTTGATCCTCTCAAAAAGAGGAATTTAATGCAAGCATAATCTTGGTCATCTGATATATCCAATCTAGAACTTTACCATAGTTGGAAAAATTAACACTCCCTCTCAACTAGGGGGAATTCTACTTGTCCTTATATTTATATCATCTTGTCAATTTTTTGTAATGCTTGACTATTTGCTAAACTCTAATTGGTGAAACTTTCTCTGATCTACAAGAAGAATAATTTTTTACCAGAGGGGAGCTTAGTCTACCATCCTTTATCCATCAGGTTGTTGTCTGGAATCTCTGCTATCGAGCTGCCACCCATAGTATCATCATCAATTGTCATCAGAGAGTAAATCATTAGGGAGCACATCTCAACCTAGAACCATGTTGGGGAGCAATAAATTCCACCCATATTGAGCAATAGGATAACTCTCCTCATAGGGGAGTACACCCTCAACCCTAAAATCTCATCAGGGAGCTTACTCTCAACCCGAAATCATATCAGGTTATCTCAACCCATCCTATTGCCTACTGATCTTCCCATCAATGGTAGAACACCTGCATCATAATCGACTTAGGTTGTACACCCCAAGTACACTCTCAACTCATTGGCCAAAATGAGTGGTATTCCCATCAAGCTGGCATGCTTGAGGGTATGATGCCAACTAGGGTATACTCTGCAAAGACAAAGAGGGTAGCATCATTCTATGACCCTATAAAGATAGGGGAGCAACATTCTTTAGCCCTGGGTAACAGATAGGGTACCACCTTATTGTCCAAAAATCCCTCAACCATAGGAACCTTGTATCTCAATTCCTCACCCTAGGAGCTCAAGCAGGGTGGGAAGAGCATGCTCAGTGTCCTCGATCATCGCCACCCCTTATCCAGAGGGGCTACATCCATCAATCCAAGCTATTCTCTGAAGAACGAGAACTTTCTCTTCGGTAATTCCTTGGTGAGAATATTTGAAATCTAATCATCTGTTGATATGTGTTGGAGCTTGATGACTCCTATTTGCACCATATCTCGAATGAAGTGATATTGAATTTCAATATGTTTTGACTTGTCATGGAACACAGGATTTTCTGCCAAACGGATCCCACTCTTGTTACCACAATATATTATTGTGGTGTCTAGGACTTGCTCAAACATCTCTCCAAAGAGCTTTCTTAACCATATTTCCTCGCAACTATCCATGCTAGTGGAAATACATTCTGCTTTGGCTATGCTAAATGCTACAAACTTTTGTTTCTTTTTCATCCAGGATATCATGGTAGATCCGAGGCTAAAACAACATCCATATGTACTTTTCCTGTCGAAAGTTTTTCCGGCCCAATCAGCATTAGTATATCCATGAAGTTGAACATTTCCTGCAGAATATCTCAGGCCAAGTGTAATTGACCCATGAAAATATCTCAATATTTGTCTGGAAGCTATCCAATGTTAGTGGTGGGGCTTGGTAATAAACTAACTTCGAGTGTTTACTACATAGCATATATTTGGACGGGTGTTCACAAGGAACATCAGAGCCCCAATTAGTTGTATATACTGAGATGGTTTCTAAGTCTGTTCCTGCAGCATCTCCACATAATTTCTTGAAAATTATTTCCATAGGAGTGACCACGGATTTACATTCAACCATTCCAAATCTTTCCAGTAACTTTACAATGTATTTCTCTTGCGAGATAAAAGTTTCACTAGACTTTTGCCACACTTCAAGGCCCAAAATGTAGTGCATAAGACCAAGGTCTTTCATTTCAAACTCAAAGGCTAACTTCCTCTTACATTCGATCATCATAGGCTCACTACCTATCAAAAATAGATCGTCAACATACAAAACCAAAATCAATGGCATACCTTGGATTACCTTGAAGTAGAGGTTGGGATCAACATTACTTCTTGTGAATCCCAACTTTACTAAGTAGTTGTCAATACGCGCATACCAAGCTCAGGGAGCTTGCTTCAAACCATACAATGCCTTCTTCAACCTGCACACATGTGTTTTCCAGTCTTCCACTTCAAATCCTTGTGGTTGTTCAACATATACCTCTTCCTATAACATGCCATGGAGGAAGGCAGTCTTTACATCCATCTGATGAAGAGTCCATCCCTGACTTGCAACAAGGGAAACTATAGAGTGAATGGTTGTATATCGATCTACAGGAGAAAATATGTCATCATAATCTTCTTCCTCTTTCTGAGAGAAGCCACGAGCTACGAACCTTGCTTTATATTTCTCGATGCTACCATCACTTCCATGCTTGATTTTAAACAACCATTTGAAGTCACAACAGACTTTCCTTTCGGTCTAGGTACAATATCCCAGACATCAGTTTTCATAATTCATTCATATTCTTCAGCCATAACACCCTTCCAAAATTGTTCTTTTGTTGCTTCTTCAAATGAGGATGGATCAACATGAATCATAGTACTCATTGTAGCAACATATCCTTCATACCTGCATGGTTTTTTCCTTTCTATGAATGATCTTAGGATGGGGACATTCCTTTTAGTATCCTATAAAGTGTCATGGAGCCATGGTGATCTCTTATTAGAGGGAGGATCACTTGAAGGAGGATCTAACAGATCCATAGGCTCTATGGGATCATCAACCATATCAGGTTCAGGTGCAGTCGAACCATCCAAAATATCCTAGTCATCATTCTCTTCCTTGGGAGGAGGAAGTGGAGGAAGATCTCTTACTTTTCCAAGAGTTGCATCTTCATCAAATGTTACATCCCTACTAATTTTGACCTTTCTCTGACTAGGAATATAAATTCTATAAGCTTTATAATTATCACAATAACCCACAAACGTACCTTTTCTGCTAGTAGCCTCTAGTTTGTTTCTTTTGTCTTTCAGCACATGAAAATATATTGGGCATCCAAATATACGAAAATGGTTGATATTAGGTTTGATCCCTATGAATATTTATTTAGGAGTCTTGTTTTCTAACGCTTGATGAGGCACCATGTTCTGAACATATACCGTAGTAGATGTATCTTCGGCCCAAAGGAATTTTGGCATCTTTTGATCATGGAGCATAGCACGGGAAACTTCTAATATAGATCTGTACTTTCTTTTGACGAGACCATTTTGTTCATGAGTATATGGAACAATCGTTTCCTTTTTTATTCCATCTTTCTTGCAGAATGCTATGAATTCTTTTGAAATGTATTCTCCTCCATTGTCAAACTTGAAGACTTTGATTCTCTTACCTAATTGATTTTCGATCAATGCTTTGAATTCCTTGAAAGTTTTGAAGGCTTCATCCTTGTGCTTAAGATAGTATATCCATGTCTTTCTTAAGAATTTTCCAATGAAGGTAATGTAGTAGAGATGACCACCAACAGAATGCACAGGCATCAGACTGCATATATCAGAATGAATGAGATGAAGAATGTCATAAGTTTTGTTCTTACTAGAGGGAAATGGTCCCCTTGTTTTCTTTCCACTTGCACAACCTGGGCAAACCCCATCATGTTGCTCCTGAACATCGAGAATACTAGAGACCAATTTCTTCAATTTTAGAAGTGCATCATAGTGAAGATGAGCCAGTCTGCAGTGCCATAATTCACTCAAGTAATTTGTATTATGAGCCAATGCAAAGAGAGGTCTTCATGTGACCCTATAGAGTCCTTCAAATATCAATCCTAGTGTAAAGCCATCTTGCATATATGAATCAACAGGTGAATATAAAACTTTACCTTTGATGAAGTAAACCCTCACCCCTCTGTCTTCCAATACAGATACAGATACCAAATTATTCATTAATCCTAGTACATGCATGACATCATGCAACGGAATAGATTCCCCGAAATTTAGCTGAAACTTAACAGACCCAAAATCTTTCACGGGATGAGTAGAATTGTCTCCAAGAATTATTCTTAACTTAGTCTCCCTCTCTACCAGATCAGAGAGGACTTATTTATAACCAAATAAATGATGAGTGGCCCCACTATCAACTAGCCAGCTATCCCACGAATCCAGTGGAGAAGAACTAGTAAGAGCAGAAATGAGAATGTATTCAGATTTATTTGCAGTGTTACTTTCATACCTGGGTGCCCTTTGTTTCTTTTGAGGAGGATAATGTTCTTCACGGTCACTTGAGGAGTCTCTTCTTCTTCTCTCATCTCTTCTGTCATGGTTCTTTCTTTGATAGTATTTTCTTCCTTTGTTATTGTAGTTGTAGCGTGATCTCTTTCCTTTCTTAGGACAATCTCGTGCATAATGACCTTTCTTGTGACAATTGAAGCATTCAATATGAGATGCCAATCTGTCATTCTTCCATTTTGAGTTTTGAAAGAAGGGATTCCTTGAAGAACTTCCACTTTTCTTCTTCCTTTTGCCATGAGTGATGTATGTTGCGGGTTCTCCTTCTTCATGCTTTTGAATTCTTCCTCTTGCTATCAATCTGGATTCTTCTTGAGTAATTTTTTCCACAATTGCATCATATGTCGAAAGAAAATTTCTATTGTTGATGGTAGTAATGAAGGTTTCCCAAATAGAGGGGAGACCTCTAAGGGTCACTATTACGAGTTCCCTATCTGGTATATTTTATCCAACTCTCTGCAATTGATCTATAAGATGAGAGATCCTCATAATGTAAGATTGAACAGTTTCTCCTTTGTTCATCTTGACTTCCTTGAGTTGATATTTCAAGGTAATGATCTCATTTAGGTTATTGAATTCATACATGCCAGTTATCTTGTCATACATATCTTTGGACTTTCTTAAATTCCCAACATAAGCAAGTAAATGATCCTGTAAACCATCAGCTATAATTTTCTTTTCTTTAGACTCACCTTTCTTGTACATGTTCTTGAGTGTAGTGGAAGAATCTTCTAAAGGCTTGGGTATACTTCCTTGAATATATTCCAGCACATCATGGTTGTCGACTATGATCTCCAATCTGACTTTCCATGCAACAAAGTTTGATGCATCACTTAGCTTTTCAAGCTCCTTGAAGGTAGAGGACAACATCTTGACTTTGAATCAGGTGATCTGCTTTCTGAAGAAGAGGGCTTCAATACTTGTCTTCTCTTGGGCTTCACTTTCACCATAGCTCTCATACCATGTTAAATTTTTAGATTGTTCAATGTTGTATCAATTACTTTAGCCCAATTTATCCTTTTATTAAAATTGCATCAAATTAGTAGCAGTATAATCAATCATAAACGTAACTGAAGAATGAATAATAGGAACAGCGATAGAGAAGACAATAGCGCACAACCATAAGAGACAATAGATTTGTCCAAGACTAGGGAAAAACCCCACAAGGGGGAAACCCTTTCAAATCTTCTTCTTCTTTAGTAAATCGTCATAAAAAGTTACAGTAGTGAGTACAATGAGCCCAACACATATAATCAACAGCAAGTAACAATAAGCCAGATCTATAGATCCGTTATAACAGCAGAGATACTCAGATCTACCGATCTACAGTAGAGAAACCTGGATCCACAGATCACTGATGTTGAGATGTCAAAACCCTAGATTTGAAATGGGTCATTATCATCAACATTGTCTGTGTGTGATGGAAAACTTCAGGGTCGCACTCACGAAGATAGTATGCGGGCGACTGTAACAACAATGTCACTCCCAGGAGGTCTCTGTTCCTGTGACTATGAATCTGAACAACAAATATTTAAATTCAGTCCCTTGACAAGCTGTCCAAGCAACTGATCAAGGAAAAATCACACTCATGCAGTGCTATCCGAGCAACCGAAAAGGAAATTCACTCCCTGAGCTACCTGAAGCTAGCTACGAGAGACCAAAACCTTCTAAAAGAAAAGTTGCTCCCTCTGAACTGCCTCCCAGTGACCAGAGAATCAAAGTCACTCTCTTACCCACTCTGTGTCAACGATTATGGATGAAAAAACTTCAGATCTGTGTCAGCGATGGAGATCCAGAGTACCCTAACTCGGAGTGAACCTTTCACTTGTGATCTCAGACCCAATGAGGACTTCCCCTGATGAACCTATGTGAGTCAAGACAAAGTAGAAGAAATAAAAACATAACTTGAGTGTGTGTCCAAATGATCTTGAGGTCACTTCCTTTTATAGGCTTCTTGAGGGTTTACTTGGGGTTAATAATGACCCAAGCAGTTACCCAAGTAGTTAGGGCCGACCCATTCCATAATGAATGAATTAATAAAATAATTTAAAACTTAAATTCTGCTTGACTAAAACAAGTGATATTTAGGTCCATTTTGATTCCCTTGACTAAAGGAGGAATTTAATGCAAGAATCATCTTGGTCATCTGAGCTGTCCAATGTGGAATTTTACCGTAATTTCAAAAATTAACATAACAGTGGATCTGGAAAAGATAAGAGCTATCATGGAATGGGAAACTCCTAGAAATGTGGATGAGGTAAGATCATTCATGGGGTTAGCATGTTATTATAGGAGGTTCACCAGGAACTTCTCTTAGATTTCCTATCCCATTACATCATTGCAGAGGAAATGTAAGAAATTTGAATGGACAAAGGAATGTGCAACCAGTTTTGAGCAATGAAGCAGTTATTGACAAATGAAGCAGTCCTGATGCAGGAAGGAAATGTAGTATTCCATGAATCAAGGAAACTGAATGAGAACAAGAAAAAGTATGTTACACATGACCTTGAGTGCTACCTTCTTAGTAGGAGGTTTGTATTGATCATGCATTGAAGATGTGGTGGTGCTACCTTCTTAGTAGGAGGTTTGTATTAATGATCGATCATAGTGGATTGAGATATATATTTGACCAACTAAATATGAATGTCAGACAAGCCAGATGGTTGGCCATGATCAATGAATTTGACTTTGAGGTCAGGTATATTAAAGGTAAAGAGAATAGGGTTGTAGATCCTCTTAGCAGGAGAGTACATGTAAATCACATAGTAGCCATGAGCTCCTATGGGATAGATTTATAAGATCGGATCTTGCAGGAAGGACAACAAGATGACAGGTATAGAGAGCTTATGCATAGGTTACAACAGGGTACAGGTGATTAGGATGTGGACTGCCATCTCACAACAGATGATTTTGGTATTTTAGGGACATGATATATGTGCCAAACAACAATGAGCTCAAGAATCTTATCTTGCGGGAATTTCATGCTAAGCCATATTCAGGTTACCCAGGATATCAGAAGACATTGACAACAGTGAAGAAATTCTATTATTGGCCAAATTTGAAGAAGGAAGTGGCAGAGTTTGTGGCTAGATGCTTGGATTTTCAACAGGTAAAGGTAGAATGTAAGTACTCAGGTGGATTACTACAATCGATTCTGATTCTAGAATGGAAATGGGAGATAATTTTCATGGATTTAATTACAAGTTTGCCAAGGACATCTAGACAACATGATTCCATCATGGTTGTGGTTGACAGGTTGACAAAGGTAGCTCACTTCATTCTAGTGAAGTATACTTATTCAAATAATGATGTAGCATAAGTCTTCATCAGAGATATAGTGAGGTTGCATGGTGTTCTGAAGAAGCTGTTGGGCACCAAATTTGCCTATCTTTTCCTTACATTTCCACCTATCCTTTCATCCTTTTTGCACCAATAATATGCATTAATTGTGATAAACTTACAAGGTAAACCTCCCTTCTAACGTCTCTTGGAATATTTAATTGACGAAGTAAGGTCATGGGGTTTTGCCTATGTGAACTACTAAACTTTTCTATTTTCACAGATTTTGGTGAACAGGTATCTCATTCATACCTCGTAGCAGAAGTCATGTGTTTACAACAATTGCTTGGCAATGCTGCAACAACATAACCAACTCTCAGCTGCTTCGAGGATTATTTTGGATCTTTATTGTTCTCTCTTTCTTGGTGATTAGTTATTGTTCTAACAGTTGTATATTTCTGGGCATTAGTTGCCAAATTTGGGGAATATATCTTTCCCATGTATTTGTATAAAAGGGGTTTTATTCCTATGCAAAGGGGTTAGCTGTGCAGAGACAAATAGTGTAATAGTTCTTCATATATTAATTGAATGCGAGCAAGTTTGATGTTCATGTCTTAGTTGTAAGTTAACGCAGCCCTGATCAGAGAGCTGGGCCCACTCTCCTGATCAGGTGCTACGTATTTTCTTTATGTGTGTTGTTTCTTCTGTTGTGTGTTAATTTCTTATTGTTGTTACAACTCTTTAATTAATTGTTGTGGATGCCTTTTTAAGTTCTGCAATTTATTTCTAATTACTGTTACAGCGATGCTTTGATTCCTTAGCTGTGAGTCCTTGGTTTATGTTAGATTTTAACCTTACGCCTGCATATACCTTGCGCGTTACCTTGAAAATGTACGCACCCTAAATGATAAATTCATGTGGAAAAGGGTGGAATAGTTTATTCACACTCAGACACCAACATTTTGGCATCATTATTAGGGAAGGCTAACAAGGTGCAAGACATGATTTGCATTAACCAAAGGATCAATCTATCATCTTGGGGAGGGAAGTTCTACCCTGATCTAAGTCTTGAGCTTAGTATTTTGATTTATGTTGCTTTTTAGCATTTTTTGGTTGAGTCGTTTTGTTTTGGTTAATTGCTCTGAATTTTCTTGAGTTGTTAAAACCGAATCTATTGTCCTAGGGAGGGAATGGTCCTTTGACACCATACTCTAGGTCCTGAGCCTTAGATTTCCTTTCATGCATTTTCTTTTTTGTCCGATCTCTCGTCCTGAGGGGGGAATGGTATTTTGACACCCTGCTCCAAGTCTTGAGCCTTAGATTTCCTTTCAGTCGTTTCTTTTCTCATCTGCTAAAACCCAACCTCTTGTCCTGGGGAGGGAATGGTCCTTTGACACCCTTCTCTAGGTCCTGAGCATAGTGATTTAATTTAGATATTTCCCTCTTACCAATTTGCATGAACAAAGATTTGAATAAAAGGGGCAGAGGAAAAGCCCCAAAGAAAGGAGCACAAGATTTGGAAGGAACACTTACATCCAACAAATCATCGCAAAAGCTGAATCAAAGTCATATTCTCGTGTTGTTGTGAGGGAAAGGACTCAAAAAAAATTAGAGGGACAATCTGTTGAAAAGCCAATGCTATCTACAGCACCTCCTGTTGATTTAACACAGCAAAACCTTCCAGCAGTAGAAGAATTATGTAGCAGTGTACCTGATGAAGGAGTATCACTACTGGTCACAGAAGAAGAAGAAGTTGCAAGCAGAAGATCTTAGAAACCAACCCATTCCAGTAGGGAAGAAGAAGTTGCAAGAAAGTGGTCTGAGGAATTAAGCCATTGTGGCAGGGAGGAAGGAGCTGAAGGGGTATTCATATCACCAAAGGATAGGGGGAGTGTTGTTAAGGCAACTCAAACTTCGTGATAAGAACCCCTCCATCATTCCCTGCAGAACCTACTGAAATTTCTAGTGACTATTGGAGAATATTTATGGCACCCACAACCTCTACTATTGACTTCCCAATTGGGGATCTTGAGATTGGTGCACCAACGAAGCCCATTCCTTTGACAACTTTACCTAGCTTTCATGGGCTGACTTTTGAAGACCCCGACACATTCCTTTTTGAATTTGATAATGTGTGTCGGGGATATGACTACATAACCGATGAACAAAAATTGAATATCTTCCCTGCTACATTAAAAGGGACAGCCTAGCGATGTTTAATTGGTCTAGGAGGAAAGGCTATCTCCACATGGGATGGGATGAAAACCGCCTTTCTAGAGAAGTATCAAGATTACTGCAAATCTCGATATATTAAGGAAGAACTTTTTAAGTTCATGCAGAAGGTTTACGAGAATTTGTAGGATTGTGTGGAATGTTTTAAGTACACACTACAGAGGTCAGGTCATTCTAACCTGGATAAGGACATTTTGAAAATTATCCTTCTCCGGGCTTTTCGAGAAGACTCTCTGGAACTGTTAAACATAGTAGGAAAGGGAGATATATCAAAAGAGGACTTCGATACCATCTGTGAGTTGTGCATCTAGTGCTCGAGGGGAGCTACAAGGAATAAAAAAGGAATTCGGTCAACAAAAGTATCTGGTGGAGGTGTCATGAAAGCGAAAATTGGAAACCTGCTGGATAACTTAAGGACTGATATCTTGAGTACCCTGTCTGCACACATGGACACCCTATGAGTAAAACAGAAACGAATAGAATTGGAAAAGACTATGGCTATATTTTTCCCGAAGTGCAGAAAGAAACATCCACCTAGAGAATGTCCATTGAACTCCGTGGAAGAATGTGCAATTTTCGAGCTGAGTCATGCAACAAGTTCATGCCCCTCCTTGCCAGGATTGAAGGTGGTCTTTCAAGGGACAGGCGAAGAGGTGGATCAACTATACTTCATGGGATCCAAAAAGCCATGGAAACCTCGACCACCAACCATAAATCAAGGTATGTTTCAGGATCCATCTCAGTATTTTAACAATTTTAATATGGGTCCTTAGTCCATGCCTTATTCACCTATGTGGCCTCAATATCAGTTTCCACCCTAGCAACAGTGGGCTCCTCAAACTAGTTTGAATTCTTCATGGGCCCCGAACTGGCATGGACCCTCTCCTCCTAGACAATTTCCTCAATCAATACCACAACAACAACTTTAGTTTCCCTCTAACATACCTCCTGGTAATCCGCCTGTTCGCCCTCAACTTCCTATCCAACCCAATCTGAATCCTAACAATAAAGGGGCTCAGCAAGCTGACACCCTCAACCTACCTTCCTACAATATCTCTATCGCAGAACTTTATGAAATGAACTTGAGATCCGGGCGGGTAGTAGATGCTCAGCCCTCACCTATTATTATTGAACAAGTTAACAGTGAGGTTAAAGAACCAGAAATAGTTGAAGAGAAATCAAACCAAGCTAGCAACAATCAAACACCTCCTCAACTGCTAATTACTCAAGAACACCGAGTTGACCTGCCCTATCCTGAAAGGTTGGCCTTGAGTAAACAGATCCCTCAAGCTGAGTTTGACTTGTTAGGGGAGTTACAAAATATGTTTGTTAAGATTCCCCTGTTACAAGCTATGAGGGATGTACCTATATATGCAAAAACTCTTAGGGAATATTGTGCTAAAAATCCTAAAAAGAAATCAAGGGACCCACTCACTATTCATGTGATGGGAAAGTTATCATATTTTATGTTGGGAAAGGCTATGCCTGTGAAATATGGGGATCCGGGGAACCCAATTCTAACTGTACAAATTAATGGAGTGGAAATTCCAAATGTACTGGTAGATTTGGGTGCTGCTATAAATGTCATCACTGTTGAGGCCATGCATACATTGGGTCTTCGAAACCTCAAACATACACCTACTGTGTTAGAATTAGCAGATAGATCTACAGTCAAACCGGTAGGAAAGTTAGAAGACATTACAATCTCAGTTGATTCATGGCATTATCCTGTGGATTTCCTAGTGTTGCAAACACAGTCCCCAACTGGTGGCCACCCCTTGATTCTGGGAAGACCATGGTTGCAACTGCAGATGCTTATATTGGGTGTCGTTCTAGAAATATGGTTATCTCAAATGGGCAGGTTACTAAAAACCTTGTGTTATACCCTCCTACAAAACCTAGCCCGTCAGTGAAACCATCTTGTCATAAGAAACCTCTACCAAAGGAAGAGTCTGAGTCTGAAGATGAAGAATTAAGACCAATTCTTACTATTGGGCAGACACTGTTATGAAACCAGCTCAAGAAAAGATAGAAAAGATAGATCAATGCCTTAGAATTCAGCCTCTTCGAGGGGGCAACCTCCTTTACATTACATAAATGAACAATTCTTGGATGATTCAAATGAAAAAACCTCCTTTCTATATATAGGAGTCTAAGGAGTCACAATATAACCCAGCCGACCTAACAATAATAATATAAAGCCACAAAAATAACAATAGAGGGATTCTATGGGGCACAGTAATAACAATATGGGGGCAATAGGGGCACAACAATATTAATAAGGGGTATAACTACAATAGTAATGGGGTAATCACTAGTATTATAGGGACCCAACATGCCCCTCTCCTTCAAAAAAGTGTTGTCCTCAACACTTGAGTAATTCTGGATACTTCTGTATAAAATTCTCATCCTCCCATGTGGAATCTTCAGCGGATAAGTTCTTCCACTTGATAAGATACTCCGAAATTGATCGATTTCGTAGCTGTCGAGTTCTTGTTTTTGTGACTGCTTCCGGTTCCAATATAATTTTTCCTTCCTCGTCAAGTTCTGGCAATATTGTTTGAACTATGAGCTTGTCGCCTATAACCTTCTTTAAACATGAAACATGGTGTTAGACTCCATCTTGTTGCCCGCTGCAGTCAAATTCTCCAAAGTTCATTCCTTGTTATGCGCAGTCACTGATGTTACTGTGGTCCAGAAAAGAGTCATTTTAATTCTTGAGTCCAGAGTTTTGTCTGCAGACTAGAGGAAGGTTTAGTAAGTTTTGCAGGGATGTCATCGTCAATAATGTGAGATTGATTTTTCTTCAAAACCCTGGGAATGGAGGATGCAATTATTCTCGTCAATTCATTCTGAGTCAACACCGCAGAGTCCGAATGAAAAAGATACTGTCAAAAGCTTCAAGGGTCAAACCTGTTCTTCTCCAACTAAGGGTGATTGCATTAACATGGATTCTTCTAACTGTATGGCCGCGTTTTCAATATAGGGAGAAATTCACCAAAATCAGACTCCAGTACCTCAACACAAAAGCGGTTCCCAATTGATTTGTCACGGAAGTAACCTTTACAATCTGATGTTCCCAATTGATTTGTCACGGAAGTAACAATTACAATCTGATGGGAACGAAATGTTCTCTGAACCTGATGGCTTTGGACATAACATGTGAAAACAAAGCAGCAGGTAGAAATGATGGATGCGTGCATCATTTAGAGAAATTTATGGCTTGTGATGACTTTATTTGAAATAAATTTGTACCAGAACAAACAAACCAGGTCCTACCCAGGGCAACCTTCCTCGTTGAAATCTGTTAAGAGAACAAACTCTAATTTCATCTATGCGATTCAATTCTCATTGGCAGGGGATACAAGATGGTGAGCAATGCTGAAGATAAGCCACGCGGCCCATATCTATCCGCTGCTTTCCATGATCATTGCAAGATGGAGCAGAAAGAACGTTAGGGATAGTTTCACGATCCCTTATCGTTTTGCCGCATAACCTTGACAGGTTCTTCATCTTATGAAAAACCCAATACCAGAGATTTATGTGCATCAGTCAACGATCTATGTAGAGGATGCTTTGGAGGTTAGTCAGCTGACATTTCTGATGTGAGAGTAGGGGCTTCGGATACTCCCTTCAAAATTCTCCTGGAAATTCATGTTTAGGATGTATTTGTGGAGCCATTGTCACCAATTTTGAGAGGCTATGAAATCAAGTCGAATTGATTTTCACAGTTGTTCGTTGGTTAATTTCCTGTTCAGTTGTATGCTTAGAGGCTGGAACTTGGTGCTGAGTAGAGCTTTGGCTTTCCGAAAAAAGCAGATTATAATTTATGCCTTCCAACAAGGGTGGTCTGGTACAAACACAAATGGTTGTTGCTGTTCTAGATGGGTGCCTTAACAGCCAATATCATGGTTTCAAGGACATGGACCGAAAGCAGACAGGGGGGAGGCGTGTATTCGTTCAAACAGACACAGGCAGTGCGTTGAGCATTGCACTGGACAGAGAAGACAATGCACGCACTTTAAAAGTAGATGCAGATGGACTTGAATGTACCCACTGAAGAAATTTCACTCACATTTGGAGGCGTGCGCTACCCATACAAGGTGTGCGCTACTCACTCAGGTGGGTGCTACGCACTGGGCCTCACTAGCCAGTGTAAAAATACATAGGCGCTACGCACTCAGGTGTGCGCTACGCATTGGGTAGGCACGCTACCCATACAATCTCAGAGCCAAAATTTTTGCCCTTGCGTCCAGTTTCATGCAAAACGCCTCAATCGGCTTGCAAGTATTGGATGGATGGAAGGAAGTCGTGGGCTTTTATCTGAGAAATTAAGCAGTGCAACAGATTTTGGTGGTGAAACGATTTGCAACAGGGAAAACGTGAAGGGAATCTAGTCTTTGTCCAATATCTCCATTATTATATGCCATCCACCTACAAACAGTTTGAAGAATACACAAACAGTTGTTTAAATTTTGTTTTCACTGTCTGAGTAGTAAAATTCAATAAAGAGTTTCCCTTTCTCTTGCGACGAATACAGGAATTGGGACCGGAAGCAAAGAGCCATCAATTGGTACCAAAGGTCGAGTGATACTTTTGTTGGATGAGAATACCAATAAAGTTGAAGTCCGCTTTGATAAACCAGTTTATGGTGTAAATAACATGGTGAATTTTTGTGACGATGGCTATGGGTATTTTTGCAATTCTACCAACGAAATCTTTCATACAATGTTGGAGTTTCGAGCATTCCGTTGGTGAGGATGGGAATAAGACAATTCTTGATGCCCTTACTGATGTTTTAAGTAGTGAAGCATCGAAGGAGCCTTTGGTCCTTTTCATAAAGGATGTTCAAAGATCGATAATAGGCAACCTGGAACACTACAAGAAATTCCACCCCTTCGGGCACAGTTGTCATCATTTTAGTTTAAAAACTATTTTTATCAAAATTAGTTTTTATTCAAATAGCATTTTGTTAATAAGTTAGAAAATAAAGGAAAAAGAAGTGGCAGTCAAAGGCGGAAAGTTTAAATTTAAATGGAGATATCTGCCACAACAAAGTGTACTGTCTATTTTGGTCTTCGGTTACACATTTAAAGGGTCTTCAGCTACGGTTTTCCGCCCTTTCATTGGTCATCAACAAACAAATACAACGCTATTCTTTTTAGAGCAGAGTTTTCCTATTTTCATGATTATCGATGTAACAATGCCCTATTTTCATCGATCAGTTATCTCCTTTCTGAGTTTTTATTTAATGTATTAAAAATCACTTGTAAAAGGGAGAGAGTTCTGAAAGCTGGTGTAGGAGAAAAACAAAGTTCCTATTGTACAGTTGAGAGAGATTTAATTGAAATTTTGCAGCCTTGTTTCATAAGATCCCTGTGGTAACAACTTAGCATTATGTTTTTCTCTGTTTTCATGTGTTTCTTGTGATGTTTATTGTTTCATTCATAATCATTTCTTGTTGAATACTATTAAGTGTGAAGGGCAGAATTCAGCTTGTTGCTCTGCCTTGGGAAGGTATTCAAGTTCTATGTTTTCCTCCATCTGAAAAGGATTCATGAATCCATGCCCTTTTCAGCATTCTCAAACATTCTTCACATTCCATATAAATTCAAATTGAATGTTTAAGCTTTTGCCTATCTTGCCTTATGTAATAATCTGCATCTTTCATTTAATTTCCCTGCTCACGTTGTTCTTGATCCCATACAGTCCAGAAAACCCCATCATTTATCAAAAAACCCCTTTCTATCAATTTACTAGCCTAAAATCAGTTCCCATTTTAAGTCATCTCGCACCCTATTGTTCATTTTATCGAGATTGAATGGAGAGAGCCCTCTCCTGTCCTCGTAGGGCTAGCTACGAGGCTGAGCTTGGTTTGATGTTGCCTTGAGTTTTGCCTTCCTCAGCCTGAGGCAGATTCGAGTGCTAACATGTTAGAGCCTAGATTTGTCTCAGGCTGAAAAGACAAGGTTCTAGGTCCACATCAAACCACGCTCAGCCTCGTAGCTAGCCCTACGAGGATAGGAGAGGGCTCTCTCCGGGTCAATCTTAGCAAAAGGTGATCAATGAGGCTTGAGATGACTAAATTGGAAATTGATCTTAGGCTAGGTATGAATTACAAGGAGTTTGAGGTTGATTTTTAAGGTTTTTGTTGAATCAAAGGAAAAGGCAATTTTGGGTGCGGGGATGAGACACATTTTTTGCAGAGGTCTACTTGGGGCGAGGTAGGCGATTGTCTTGATGCTTTAAAGATAATGAATGGATAGATCTGACTGGTGAGAAGCTAAGGATATCAAGAAGCTTTCAAGGATTCTCCTTAAACAGACGAAAACATGGAAAATCAAACAAACTTAAAGGCAGAGCATAACAATCTATGGATTCTACCTTAACACTTCATTTGTTCAAATGCAGAAGATGAAAGAAGGAAAATGATACACATTAACAACTTACAATTACAGAAAGAAGCACACCATCAACACACAAAGCCACAAGGATCCCAAACAGTGCTGCAAAACCCTGGTCTTTCCTTTGCCAAAAATGCCGAAGTGAATGTACAATAGAGTGTTAAGCTTTTCC
The DNA here is from genome assembly GCA_031772625.1 of Pinus tabuliformis. Taxonomy (NCBI): domain Eukaryota; kingdom Viridiplantae; phylum Streptophyta; class Pinopsida; order Pinales; family Pinaceae; genus Pinus; species Pinus tabuliformis. The sequence goes on from CM062814.1 coordinate 820,056,640, forward strand.
CAAGAGTCCAACCCTTGCTACTGACTGAAAATTTACATAATATAGACCAAGCTAACCCATTCCCTAACCTCTAGGGGTCGAGCTCCTCCTTCTAGGAGCAGTTTCAACCAATTCTAAACAAGGAACTGAAATCTAGGTAGTCAAACAACTAACCCCTATATGCTAGGAAATTGATTCATTACATTAAATTTTTGCTATTTTGTGAATGAATCATCTAGAATAGGTAAAAAAGTATCAAATTTACATCATGTACATTAAATTACATCAATCTGGGTCAAAAATCACAACAAGAGGTGAAACTGGTCATGACTGGCCGAAATTCTGTGCTGGAAAGTGAAAAATTGACCAAAAACCTCTATGCGTAGTGCCCTGATCTCTATGTGTAGCGCACTTTTCAGCCTGTTTTTGGGGCACTTTCTGACATCCAAATTGAGCTCATGATAGCTCGTTGGAAAGCCCTAGATGTCTAATTTCCAACCCAAGTGGAATTTTTCAATTTGGAGCTCATTTGCCCCTCCAAAACTGCATTCTCCCATAAGTACTTCCTGCTGTTGCAAAAGGTGGCAGCAAGGTGGTTTTCATGGTGTTTTTAGGCCTTTTGATCATCCAGAACTTGATGAAATGCCTCGACAATAATTGAGCATGTATAAATTATCATGAAAAACCCAAAAATATAAAGTTTTTCTCCAGCAAGTGTCCCAATCAAAAGCGAGCGCACCGACGTGCTACCCATAGAGCGGAAAAAATGTTTTTGAGACCAAAAATTTCAAAATGACAAAAATTTCTCCGAATTTGCTCAAATTCGGAGCGAATACCCTCCATCATGTGTCATGCTTAGCCAGAGAAGCCTTGGCCAAAACTCGAAGTGGATCTAGCCTCTTTCGCCGTTTTAATGCTCTGCTCAACCTCCTTTTCAAAATCTTCATTTTCGCTTTGCCGACATGCATGCGAGCCCAATAGTGCTGTTTCATGTGACAGAGCATGTCTTTGTCTCTATTGGCCTTCGCTAGCAACTTCTCTAAGTGGATGTTGACCCTCTCAAGCCAAAACTCTCGGTTAGCCTCTACCTCCTGCTTATAAACTGAATCTATGTCTGACATGGCTTTGAAAACAAGATGTCTACAATATGTATGTTGATATAGGTGTAGTGAAATCAAAAGTTCAATGTATGCTCAAAACCTAAACATGTTACATGTGTACCAAAGCATCATAGGAAACAAGCCATAGTGGTAATAGCTCTGTTTAAGTAGATTGGCATAAAATAGTCACTGCTTTGATCACAAGGGAATTTAACAAATGAGCAAAAAGTGTAATGTGCACCCTTTGCAATGTTGGCTAAACTTTGACAAATGAGTATGGGACTGTATTTCACCAATGGAGAATGAGAAAATCTTCACAAAGCCACCCACATGTCTTTTTAAAAGCCCTAATGAATGATTTTGGTATGAGCATAGGGTTTCATTTTTCTACACCCAATACATCAAATTTCCCACCTCAAGCATACTACAAACAATTTAAAATTGACTGGGCAGCGATGAAACACCTACTTGCAAGTTTTGGAGTCGATTTGGCAAGATCTGGTCGCATTAACAAAAAAAAAATTTGGGGCTGTGACTGAGTACGTAGCGCCCAGGCCCAACGCGTAGCGCACACCTGTATGCGTAGCGCCTTTGTTTTTTTACACTGGCCAGTGAGGCCCAGTGCGTAGCGCACACCTGTATGCGTAGCGCAGAGACCCAACGCGTAGCGCATTTTTTAAGAGGTGTTTGGAGACCTTCTCAGTGTCAAAATTGGGTGCAGGATAGCTCATTGGAAAGGTCTCTGAGCCTACTTTGCATTACAACTAGAATTTTTCAATTTGGAGTTCATTTTCCTTGTCAAAAATTAAATCTCCCAAGACTGGTCAAAATGTGCCCAATGAGGCTGCCTCAAGGCAGAGTGTTGTTGCAGTCAACTTTTGAATGTCTTCCTGAATTTTAAATTGAGCTCATGATAGCTCATTGGAAAGAGATTTTTGTCTAGTTATCCTTTGACTTATCAAGAAAGTTATTTGGCCAACCAAGCTAGGAGAAAATTGATTTTCCCAAGGTCACTTTAGAGGTGCATCAATTCTCCCGAGGCGATTGTATTTTTGACATTTATCCAAAACCATTATACCTGTGTAAAAAGTGAATGAGGTTTTTCTACCCTGGCCTGTTGTGGACAAAAACCTCTCTCATTTTTCCCAAATTCATCTTTGATTGCTCAGAAACATCATTTGAGAAAAACCTATCCCGATGTGTGAAACAAGGGATTTTGTCGAAATGAAGCGAAATGAAGGGGATAAGGGGCTTCTAAATTCTTGGGGAAATTTTTGGAAGTAGGGAGGGATGTTAGGAAGTAGGGAAAGTGGAATATCAGAGATCGAGTGAGGGGAAGGGGTCCAAAAGGGAAAAACACAGGCCTAGCCTAGAAAATTGCCAAGTTGTGGCAAGAAACTAGGGTTTGTGCGAAAATGAGGAATTTGGGGGATCTCAGTGATGGGAAGTGTTTAATAAGGTAAATTAAGGATAAAGGAAGGTGTATGAACATCAGGATACAAGTTTTGTTGATGATTTGGCCATCCAAGAGAAATTGCCTTCAAAACCCTAGGAGAGGGAAATGAACCTTGCCTAGGCGCAACTGAAGCATGAATAAGCTGTAAAATGACCCAATGGAACCTGACATGATGATAACAACCATATGAATGATGATAGAATCAGCTGAATAGTGACATAGACTGACATTTGGGCAACTTTGAAAAGAGCGAAAGCAAACCCTAGACCTAATGCCTAGTGACCAAATTTTGCTTGAAGACTCTTTGAAATGACAAAATTGACCTTGACACCTTAAAATCACTTTGTAAGAGCATGTTTGATCACTGGAGGAAGGCTACAAAGGCTGACACTAACATTGGCTCCAATGGGGATGGTAGCTCCTTGGAGGTGCCAAGAACGGCAAATCTTTGGGAGAGCAGACCAGTGCCTTCATCCATTGGGCAATGGAGTCAAAAACTCAAGCTGAAATGCATGACTAAAAACCGAGACAAACTAACTTAACAAAAAGTCTGAAAATTGATTCACAAATGACTCATGACTCAACTAAAAACTGACGCGATACTTAAACACAACCGACAAACTGAAAATGATGCTCAAAGGGGAGCTTATTCATCAAAACCTACTCTAACAGTTTCATTCATCACCTGATCAAGTGAAATGAAACAACCAATGTAACCAAGTAAGTATCCCATCTGCTGTTCGAATTCTTCGCAAGTGCTCACTTATGAACAACAAGAGAGAACGACTAAAAGGAAACTCCCATGACAACTTAGAAACAGATCCGTTAAATGATATGGATTCTCTATCCGCCTCCAAAAACACTGCATAAGGATCTTGAAATTCAAGCACACTGGAACTTAGCTCATCCAATGGATTACTTCTCTTTTCCTCATACCATGAATGCAAACTTTCATCTGAGCCTTGTGACGAGACCTCTGCTGAAAATGACAAAGAAAGCGGCTACCGGATCAAGTTTGTATCAATACACGTTTCAAGCTCACATATAGTCAATGGAGAGAGACTTTGACTGCAAACCTCATCCAAAACATCAGCTATTTGATCATGAAAAACTTGAAAAGACTGTTGCAACCCATTTTCTATTGGTTCCAATGTGATTACATGATTGCCTACATGCTGCTCATTCTTTACTGAAGATTTACTTTGCAATTTTCCCTTCAAAAGCTGAAATGATTCAAAACAGAAAGGTAGGGAACCTTCTTGTATCATTTGATCATATGTGTCAGCTTCCATGCCTTCATCTGCAACTTGACAATCAAAGGCATTCAGGGGCTGCAATTCTGGATATGACAAGTCTTGAACAAGGTTTTCATTGCTCTCAAGATGGTCCAAATCAAAACTTGTTGACAGCTGATTTCTGATTGCATGGAAGTTGTCTCTGATGAAATGACATGAATCAAAACAAAAAGGCAAAGATCCTTCACTTACTTCAAAATTTGCTGCACTTTCCTCGTCACTGTCATAGCTGATATGTGATGGCTGAACATTATATTCAAGCTGCTGAAAATGAACTTCTTCCTCCCACAAACTAGCTGCTTGTTCGTTTGCAATAGTAGCTTCTGTTTGGAGAACATAATCATCATCATACTGATCAAACTGAGGCAAATCATCGGTATAAAACATATCATCAAGCATGCAGGTCATATCAACAGTTCTTTCTTCGCCAAGGTGATCTACAAAACAATCACTATGACAACTGGGATAAGAAACAAAATGTTTTGGATCAGCAACTTGTTCTTCTTCAATCAGCGAGCCATGAGCTTGAACATCATAATCATTCCTTGCGTTGATCTTGTCCATCATCTTTTCCACTGCACTTACCAAAATGTCAAGCTTCACCTTTAGAGATGTTGATTCAGCTGGATCTATGTTTTTCATCTCTTCTTCTTTCAACCTTGCCTGTCGGATTAGCAGATGCGCCTCTACATTTACTGCACTGTTTTGCATCTCGTGAAGTGTTGCAATATCCCTTTCTCTCAGCTGAAACTCCATCTCCGGATCAAAGGCACCCGGATAGTGCAAGAGAGCAGATCTAGGAGTAGGCCTTATCTCAACTGGCATTGAATAATAAACTTGGTTAAGTCTGGCTGAAAATTGTTGTACTGTCTCCCCTGGTAGTCTTCTCAGCTGGTTATACTCTTCTACAATCAACAAAATGTTCTGCCCGATCATCCACCTGTCGAGAAAAAATTTGACGAACTGCCGGAAATCTGAGATGCTCGCATCAGCCAGGGTTTTGCACAAACTCTTGACTTTAGCTTGCAAAGAAAGAGCAAAAAGCCTTATACTGACATCTTCTTCATCAACTTCAAAAGATCTAGAAAAGACTCAAAATTCTGCACATGTTGCTCAGCGTTGACATTCTTACTTTCACCATCAAACCTCGGCAAGTATAGATCATAGTTTTTGGGGAAAGCATGGAGAAAAGAAGGTAAAACAAGAGGTTTATACTGATCTGGAATTTTACAAGGTTTAGAGGTATGTACAGCAGGTATAGAAGCAGTCTTGGTCTCTTGAGGTTCATCAATTTGAAGATGGTCATCACAAAATTCGGAAAAAAGATCCTGATCAAGCTCAAAGGCATGAAAATCTTTGGTATTCACAATCTTCAAAGGGAAAGAATCAACTGCAGGCCGAGGATCTCTTCTCAAATACAATATACTTTGCAAAGCCTTCTTGACATTCTTGGGAAAAGAGAAGAAATAATTTATGACAAAGAAAAAAATGTCTTGGATGAAATTCCAACTTGAATACCTGATCTGTCCATGTTGTCCTTTCATGTTTTTGCTGGGCGGGATCATCCTCCAGTGGAGTCTTTGGATCTGATCTCGAAAATGATTTAGAGTCGCCAGGTGAATGATTTTAGCCTTGCCAGTGTCTGATCGTTGTCCACCATCAACAATCAGATCTGAATTTGATACATGAACTTGGGTAATTAACAAGTTAAATGTCATGTTTACAAGCTAGACCAGAGATTGACTGAAGCAGCGTTTATCTACTTCTGCTAATGCAAAGCAAAAGCGTTTCAAAGGCTACCTGGCATACCTTCAGGCTCCATCTGTAGCTATAAAACAAATGACATCAACAAGCAAACCACTTTCTTTCCCCAGTATGGTCGCCACTATGTTAGAGCCTAGATTTGTCTCAGGCTGAAAAGACAAGGTTCTAAGTCCACATCAAACCACGCTCAGCCTCGTAGCTAGCCCTACGAGGACAGCAGAGGGCTCTCTCTGGGTCAATCTCAGCAAAAGGTGATCAATGAGGCTCGAGATGACTAAATTGGACATTGATCTTAGGCTAGGTATGAAGTACAAGGAGTTTGAGGTTGAATTTTAAGGTTTTTGTTGAATCAAAGGAAAAGGCAATTTTGGGTGCGGGGATGAGACACAGTTTTTGCAGAGGTCCACTTGGGGCGAGGTAGGTGATTGTCTTGATGCTTTAAATATAATGAATGGCTAGATCTGACTGGTGAGAAGTTAAGGAGAGCAAGAAACTTTCAAGGATTCTCCTTAAATAGACGAAAACATGGAAAATCAAACAAACTTAAAGGCAGGGCATAACAATCTATGGATTCTACCTTAACACTTCATTTGTTCAAATGTAGAAGATGAAAGAAGGAAAATGATACACATTAACAACTTACAATTACAGAAAGAAGCACACCATCCACACACAAATCCACAAGGATCCCAAACAGTGCTGCAAAACCCTGGTCAAGCTCCTCCTTCTAGGAGCAGTTTCAACCAATTCTAAACAAGGAACTGAAATCTAGGTAGTCAAACAACTAACCCCTATATGTTAGGAAACTGATTCATTACATTAAATTTTTGCTATTTTGTGAATGAATCATCTAGAATAGGTAAATAAGTACCAAATTTACATCATGTACATTAAATTACATCAATCTGGGTCAAAAATCACATCAAGAGGTGAAACTGGTCATGACTGGCCGAACTTCTGAGCTGGAAAGTGAAAAATTGACCAAAAACCTCTATGCGTAGCGCCCTGATCTCTATGCGTAGCACAACTTTCAGCCTGTTTTTGGGGCACTTCCTGACATCCAAATTGAGCTCATGATAGCTCGTTGGAAAGCCCTGGATGTCTACTTTCAAACTCAAGTGGAATTTTTCAATTTGGAGCTCATTTGCCCCTTCAAAACTGCATTCTCCCAGAAGTACTTCCTGCTATTGCAAAAGGTGGCAGCAAGGTGGTTTTCATGGTGTTTTTAGGCCTTTTGATCATCCAGAACTTGATGAAATGCCTCGGCAATAACTGAGCATGTATAACTTATCATGATAAACCCAAAAATATAAATTTTTCTTCCAGCAAGTGTCCCAATCAAAAGCGAGCGCGCCGACGCGCTACCCATAGAGCGGAAAAAATGTTTTTGAGACCAAAAATTTCAAAATGAAAAAAATTTCTCTGAATTTGCTCAAATTCGGAGCAAAGACCCTCCATCATGTGTCATGCTCAGCCACAGAAGCCTCAGCCAAAACTCCATGTGGATCTAGCCTCTTTCTCCGTTTTAATGCTCTGCTCAACCTCCTTTTCAAAATCTTCTTTTTTGCTTTGCCGACATGCATGCGAGCCCAATAGTGATGTTTCATGTGACAGAGCATGTCTTTGTCTCTATTGGCCTTCGCCAGCAACTTCTCTAAGTGGATCTTGACCCTCTCAAGCTAAAACTCTCGGTTAGCCTCTACCTACTGCTTATAAACTGAATCTGTGTCTGACATGGCTTTGAAAACAAGATGTCTGCAATATGTATGTTGATATAGGTGTAGTGAAATCAAAAGTTCAATGTATGCTCAAAACCTAAACATGTTACATGTGTACCAAAGCATCATAGGAAACAAGCCATAGTGGTAATAGCTCTGTTTAAGTAGATTGGCATAAAATAGTCATTGCTTTGATCACAAGGGAATTTAACAAATGAGCAAAAAGTGTAATGTGCACCCTTTGCAATGTTGGCTAAACTTTGACAAATGAGTATGGGACTGTATTTCACCAATGGAGAATGAGAAAATCTTCACAAAGCCACCCACATGTATTTTTAAAAACCCTAAGGAATGATTTTGGTATGAGCATAGGGTTTCATTTTTCTACACCCAATACATCAAATTTCCCACCTCAAGCATACTACAAACAATTTAAAATTGACTGGGCAACCATGGAACACCTACTTGCAAGTTTTGGAGTCGATTTGGCAAGATCTGGTCGCATTAACAAAAAACAATTTTGGGGCTGTGACTGAGTGCGTAGCGCCCGGGCCCAACGCGTAGTGCACACCTGTATGCGTAGCGCCTTTGTTTTTTTACACTGGCCAGTGAGGCCCAGTGCGTAGCGCACACCTGTATGCGTAGCGCACAGACCCAACGCATAGCACATTTTGTAAGAGGCGTTTGGAGGCCTTCTCGGTGTCGAAAAATGGCGCAGGATAGCTCGTTGGAAAGGTCTCTGAGTCTAATTTTCATTAAAATTAGAATATTTCAATTTGGAGTTCATTTTCCTTGTCAAAAATCAAATCTCCCAAGACTGGTCAAAATGTGCCCAATGAGGCTGCCTCAAGGCAGAGTGCTGTTGCAGTCAACTTTTGAATGCCTTCCTCAATTTTAAATTGAGCTCATGATAGCTCATTGGAAAGATCTTTTTGTCTAGTTATCCTTTGACTTATCAAGAAAGTTATTTGGCCAACCAAGCTAGGAGAAAATTGATTTTCCCAAGGTCACTTCAAAGGTGCATCAATTCTCCCGAGGCGATTGTATTTTTGACATTTATCCAAAACCATTATACCTGTGTAAAAAGTGAATGAGGTTTTTCTTCCTGTTGTGGTCACCAACAACCCCCTCTTTTCTTGGTATTGGCAATAACATCAAGCAAAGGGGGACCCTTACCAAAAAATCCCAAAAATATTTTTATCAAAATTTTCGCATTTAACTCCCTAAAAGCTATATCGCATCGCAAAGAGAGAGTGAAGCGTTTTCCTATGCGCATAAATAAGCTGCAAAGAAGCGATGCGAAATTCATCGCATCGCATATTTTGAAAGCACCCTTAAAAGAAAACCTAAGGAATCGCTGATGGCCGATATGCGACGTCGCATATCGCAACGTCGCATAAGCAGCGCACAGTGATCAAATGAAAAATGCGATCTTGCGATTTGTGATCTGCGATCTCACAAAATGCGATCTTGCGATTTGCGATCTGCGATGAATGAGACTATCAATTGCTGCGATGACACTTCTCGACATCGCAATCCTCGATGCTGTGATGCGAATCACAGAAACCACTCATCGCAAAGTTTCCTCGGCATGATCTGTAAACCCAAAATTGAGCGCGCACCTTAAGGGAAATTAATGATTGCACGCCTGAGTATCCAAAGATGATCGTGTTGCGTTTTTCGAAGAGTCAAGTCATTATGAGTGTCATGATTATGCATTCATTAGAACTTAAAGCTTTCATGTCAATCTTTTCGTCATTTCTCTTTTCCTTTGCGTAAACTGTAAGGCAGCAACTAATATAAATCTATATGCAGGAAACATCCAAGGAAAAGGGGAAAGCGCCAATACTTGAAGAACAGAGAGGAGATGCCTTCGCAAATGGATGCCGCATGCAGCAGGGCCGCGGATTCCAGAGTATCACTCAACAGACACTGATTAAAATAGACTATCCAAGACTCAGAGTCAAAGGCGCACAAAAGCATCATGTTTGCAAAAGATCCTGAAGCTCAGACTGGGTAAAGCAAAAAGAAAAACGCTAAAGAGGGAAGTCGCTCCAGAAAAGCCTGGAACAAAGAACGGAAGCAATTTTTAATACGGAAGATTGTTCAGGCAACGAAATCCCTAACTCATTGAGTCATTCGCACGATCGGAAACCGAAATAGCAACAGCACAATCAGTTTGAAAGAAATCTGGGTTATACTAAGTATACACACAGCAAATACACCCAGCCAGAGGAAGATTTTCGAAAATATCTTCTAGTTTGCCAGAAAGAGGTGCCAGCTTTTGTTATTTCTACTTTTATCGCTCGAGCAAAAGAAAAAGACAATCAGCCGACTCTTTCCAGGCGAACCTTGCATTGCTTACAGCACTAAGGAGCAGATACAGAAACGGTTAGAAATTAGATTCAATTTTTAGAAATAAATTTGTTTTAGTAAAAGGGCGGTCATTTGAAGCCGTTTCCTAAATTTGTGTAATTAAGATTAGTTAGTTAGTAGTATTTAACCCTTCTCATGGCATTTGGAGAAGGGTCCGGAAATTTGTCAAAAAAACTTGTCCTCAGAACATGCACTTTTGCACCCTCGGAGGGGGTTTTTGATGAATGGATGGATCGAGATTTATTTATGTTTGCATTTTAATGTCTGCTACTGATGTTGCACTTCTGTACTCTTAGTAGATGTTAGAAGTAAGTAGAGATAAATCGTTATTGCTTGAAGTTTGTGAGTGAAATCAGTCATAAATGGTACTTTTATCTCTTGATTAATTTTTGCTCATATTCTTAGAGTGATATACAGCTGAGTTGTTTATATGTTAATGTATGAATGTGTGGGTTACCATTTGGCACTTTTGTACGGTGGAGTCATTTGTTTGTGCTTGACATATGAATAACTGATTATGCGATATGTTGTTCATAACTGTTTTGCCTAACTTCTTATGCAGAATGGTTTATCTTAATTGATTTATATTCTTATGATAGCTGAATGATCTTTATTACCAGTTATTGTATGAAATCTTTTTAGATCGCATGATGAAAGAGTTCTACCCCAGGTTAGTATAGATTAGATGTGTTTTTTTTGTTAGATTACAGTAGAATAGAGTCAGTTTAGAGTTTAGAATTAAATTAGCTTAAAATTACCTCTAGATTAGCATCATCAAAATCTACACACACACACACACATCCTTTAGATTGGGAAGCTGGTCCCATTATCCCCAGTCGGACCCGCTACACCAAACGGGCAAGGAGCCGCCAACTAGGTTCCGGACCGGGTGGGTATCCCCCTTGTTGTTGACCCGATTTTAGGGCCCTCAACATATTTGGCGCTAGAAGGAGGGCACGAACTATGAATGGCAACTAAGTCAAAATCTAAATACCATTCTGAGAGTAAATCACCCTCATCAACTCCCCCGACTTCTCCAATACGGTTAAACCCGGAGTTAGAAGTCGCTCGAGTATCCACCGCTGCTACCTACCCTAATATATCAGACCAACTCATCATTGAACCCCCTGAAATTCAAACTTTGATTCGTAAACTCCAGGGATTCTCTATTTTTTCTCAGAGGTCTGATAAATCTCACAGCAGTGTGACTTCGCAGTACAATCCTGCTCATCCCTGACCAGATTGAAGAGTGAAAAATTTGGTATTCAACCAAGTGAACTCCCTCTCCCTACTAGGAAAAGAGCAAGGAAAACATCACTAGAGTCTGACAGTGAGACTCTTTCATCTACTTCGTCCATTTCAACCCCCTCACCGCGAAGTCAACCACCCACATCCCCATCCCAAATCACTCATCCATCTTCCACAACCCTTCCTCTTCAATCATCGAAGATCATAATATCTTCATCTTCTCAACATCAGGGACCGTCTTCTGCACTTTCATTAACTAGCGGCTCAACGATGGCCCAGTCTCCATGGAACAATCCTGGGGCGGTTTTAATGCCTCCACCCCTGAGTCCAATACCAGCCCATCCTGAGAAATGGCTACCTAAATTCAATCCAGAAACAGGCATGCTAGCTGAAGAGCATATCAATAATTTCATGCTTTCTGTTAATCTCAATGGAGTTACCAACGAGGATGCTGTCGTCCGGCTTTTTCCTTATACAATGCAAGGAACAGCCGAGTCATGGTACTTTTCGTTACCTTCCGGGTCCATCACAAGTTGGGACATTTTTCAAAGTCAATTTCTCACCAAGTTTGGCGATGACAGATCAACAGCGACATTGATCAATGACCTATCTAATCTTAAAGCTGAGGCTAGAGAACCCATTAAAGATTTCAATTTACGGTTCAATAAGATCCTCAACAAAATTCCCGCTGCTTCTCAACCCAGCGAGGAAGTAAGATGTGAATGGTACATCACGGCCTTACCATCAAACTTGGCTATCTTCATAGATAGGGCAAACAAGACGACCTTAGTTGAAAACTTGACTAAGGCGTTAGCAGTAGAAAAGCGCGTAGTTGCCCTAGAAAAGAGATCTGCAATAGAAGAACGCAAATCTAAGAAAATCTCTTTCAAAGAAGACACCAAGAAGAAGCAACCGAAAGATCCTTTCGATATGGAAGGATTACAAAAAGTGTTAAAGGCCATGTCCAATGAGATGATTGATATAAGAAAACAAGTAGCAGAAACTTCTTCAAAAAAGCCCTTCAGATCTTTTAAAAGAAATCCTCCCATGGAGGTGAAACCACCCAATGCTGTCTCAAACGTCGAATCTGAAGAAGAAGAAGAAGAAGAGAATACCACTGAAGGGCAGACCGATGATAAAGAAGTTGTGGAACTACAAGGAATGTGGGATTTCATCCTCCCACAAGAAGAAGATCAAGAAGCATTTCCGGTTATCACACGAAGCAAAAATCAACTTGATCCTCCCCAAACTACCCCTAAACAGAAGGGCGCAAGCCCTGCAACAAAAGATAAGGTCGCAACAAAGAAAACAACTGCTAGAGCGACCCAATTTAGCCCAGTCCAATCAGATCAAGCACCTCCATCAAGAACATTGATAGTGTCAGATGAAATGGAGTATAACATTATCGATGACATGAAAAAGACTAGGGCTAATATCACTCTCTACGAATTGAGCAAATTGAAACATCAACAGAAAATAATGATGAAAGAATTACATGCCGTGCCTACTACATCTTTACCTACAGCTGTAGCTTCCCACAACATGGGAAGACCTCCAACCAACATGATCAATAAGATTGATCCAAATGACATTGCCTTGATTGGAGGAAGATCAAGATCCCATACTCCTCCTTTTCTTCTCACTTATGAAATTTTCAATAAAAACGTGCACAATTGCTTGGTTGATTCTGGTGCTTCAACGAATATTTTACCCAGATCAATATGTGCCAAATTGAATGTTCAGCCACAAAAATCCGCAGTGCGCATAGTTCAACTTGATCGATCTCAAGTCGAAGTGATTGGTGAACTTAACCAGGTGACCATAAGATTGTCGTCTAACCCGAAAGTATGCCAGGTTATCGACATTCTAGTAGCTGATATCCCTGAATTCTATGGTTTAATTCTTAGCAGGGATTGGTCCGAAAAACTCCACGGATATTTCTCAACCGACTGGTCGAACATGTGGTTACCCTACAACGGTAAACCCAATCAAATAAAGGTTGAACGAGAGTTGCACCAAAAGTACATAGTGACTGAATTGGAAGGAGAGAATGAAGCAATAGCATACAACAGCAGTATCATAGGCAATTACTCGGTAGATTCTTTCCTCGGCAATTTCAATGCTCACACCTCACCTTACTTAGAAAATTCAGTTTTGTCCCAAGTTGAAATTTTTTCCCAAACTGATGATTCAAAGTGTTTTAATTTTTTAGATAACTCTGTAAATACATCTTTATTTTGGAAATTATATTTTGATGGCTCTAAATCTAATGAGGGAGCAGGAGCAGGATGCGTTCTGATTAGCCCAGACGGAAACAAGATCATGCTTACATGCAGACTTGAGTTCGATTGCACAAACAATACAGCGGAGTACGAAGCCTTGGTGCAAGGCCTATACAAAGCAATCGGGTTGAATGTTAAGTATCTTCAAGTCTTTGGAGATTCTGAAATTGTCGTCAAACAGGTACGTAACACCATACATTGCCTGTCAAGTCATTTAAAGCACTATCAATCTTTAGTACAAGATCTGACTTCACATTTCATAGCATTCAATATTTCGTCAATCCCAAGACTCCAAAATGCGAGCGCAGACCTGTTAGCTAACGTAGCCTCTAGACTTATTCCCTCTGAAGATTTTAGTCCAGATAGGTTTTCAATAGAATTAATCTTTAGACCATCCATCCCTGACAACATCACCAACTGGAGAGTATTCAACGACGATCCTGACATCGTAAATTTCCTCACTTCTGAAGGATCCTACTCAAATCAAATAATTGACGAAGACCATCATGATCACCAAATTCAACAAAATAGCACTGATAATGCTATACCTAAATCGGTGGTTAAGTTAGAAGATTTATATGATTTGAAAAGTCGATTTAAAAGGTCTGCCAATTCTAAACTCTACAGTTCAACTCTGAATTATGAATTAGTGAACCTAGGAACCGATCAGAAGCCGCAAAACGTTAATCTGGGCCACGGCCTAGCCCCTGAAGAAAAATCAGCATATATCCATCTTCTGAGACAATACAAAAACGTTTTTGCATGGAATTACGATGAGCTGAAGACATATAACACTTCTATCATTCAGCACACTATCCTTATGATTGACAATGAAAAACCTGTCCAGCAGAAGCTCAGAAAAATCCACCCCAACCTAGAAAATCATATTAAGACTGAGCTAAATAAGTTGTTGAGAGCCAGAATAATTTTCCCCGTCAGACATTCCAAATGGGTATCCAATATGGTGCCCATTAGAAAGAAAAACGGAGATATTAGGATCTGTATTGATTTCCGGAACCTCAAAAAAGCCTGTCAGAAAGACAATTTTCCCCTCCCACCTATGGAGCAAATACTACAGGCAGTAGCGGGCTCAGAATTAATGTCTTTCCTGGATGGATTTTCAGGATACAACCAAGTGCTGGTACATCCTGATGATCAGTTGAAAACCACATTCCGAACCAAATGGGGCAGATACGCATATCGGAAGATGCCATTTGGTTTGATCGATGCCGACGCTACCTTTCAGAGAGCCATGGACATCGCGTTTAAAGGTTTAGTCAATAAATCGGTAGTGATTTACCTGGATGATATAACAGTGTACTCCAAGAAGCGAAGCAACCATCTCAAAGACTTGAAACAAATCTTTCAAAGATGTTTAAGGTATGGGATTTCACTTAACCCAAAGAAATCTTTTTTCGCATTAAGTGAAGGGAAATTGCTAGGATTCATAGTGTCGAAATCTGGTATTCACATTGAACCTGACAGAATCAAAGAAATTTCCGAAATATCCATGCCCCATAACAAAAAGGCCATGCAATCCTTCCTTGGACAAATCAATTTTGTGAAAAGGTTTGTCCCGGATTTTTCACGTATTATTTCTCCTTTACAAAATATGATAAAAAAGAATTCAAATTTTAAATGGGGTCAAGATGAGCACGAAGCGTTCAACTTGATCAAACAAGCTATCATCAACGCTCCATCTTTAGCTACCCCAAATTTTTCAGAATCTTTTATCTTATACACTTTTGCCTCAGAGAAATCTTATGCCGCGATTTTAACTCAAGTAAATCAAGAGAAAGCGGAAGCTCCAATCGCATTCTTTAGCTCGAATTTACAAGGTGCTGAGCTCAATTATTCAGACGTGGAGAAACAGGCATATGCTGTTTTCAACGCGATCAAATATTTCAGACCTTTCTTACTTAAAGCCCATACCAAAGTCGTAGTACCGTTTCCAGCGGTAAGAAACCTGTTGGTACAGAAGGATGTGGGCGAAAAGAGAGCAAATTGGATTACCGCTTTACAAGAATACGATCTTGAGATCAAGCCAGCAAACATCGTAAGAGGTCAAGGCTTCTGCAAGATGTTAGCTGGAGCATCGCAAATTCCTGAGAACTCATCTGAAGAGGTACATACGTATGAGGTAAGCCTAAACGACGCAGAATCATTATATGCGGACACCATTTATTATCTTAAGAACGGGTATGCTCCATCACACCTGGATCACACCAAGAAAAGAGCTCTGAGATTGAAAGCTAAACAATACCAGCTCATAAATGATGTTCTGTTTAAAAGGAATTACGATTCTGTACTTCTTAGGTGTCTTGAGAAAACTGAAGCCGAAAAGGTTTTGCAGGAACTCCACGATGGACCAGCAGGTGGACACTATGCTGGAGAAGCTACTGCGCATAAGATCTTACGTGCAGGATATTATTGGCCCACGCTGTTCAAAGACTCATACAATTACATAAGGAAATGCCAAATCTACCAGACTGCTGCGGGGAAACAAAAGAAATCGTCCATGCCGCTACAGCCGGTTAACATAGAGCAACCATTCAGCCAATGGGGCTTGGACATAATAGGTGAGATCGTTCCTCACTCTTCTAAGCAGCATAGGTATATCCTCACGGCAACAGATTATTTTACTAAATGGGTAGAAGCAGTTCCTCTCAAGACAGTTAATTCTGAAAACATTATTGAATTCATAGATCAATTTATCATCACTAGGTTTGGATTGCCAACGGCCTTAATGTTTGATAATGCATCTTACTTTTCTGGAAATGCAATGACTGAGTTTGCACTTAAAAGAGGGTTCAAACTGAAATATTCTGCCAATTACTATCTGCAAGGTAATGGGTTGGCTGAATCAACAAACAAAAACCTAATCAGGATTATTAAAAGAACAGTCGACCAAAACCAAAATAATTGGCACGAAGCGCTGGTAAATGCTTTATGGGCAGATAGAATTATGAAGAAAGCTTCAATCGGCACTTCTCCCTTTAATTTAGTTTATGGGAAAGAAGTGGTTCTTCCAACTCACTTAGTCATTCCCTCTTTGTCTTTAGTACAACACATCGATGAAGTATCTACTTCCTCCTTACAATTGAGACAAATGGAGATAATCAAACTAGAAGAACGACGAGAACAAGCTAAGAAAACCCATGCTCACCACCAAGCGCTAATAAAATCCTCTTTTGACTCAAGCATAATGACCAGAAAAAGCTTTCAGATGGGAGATTTAGTTTTGAAATGGGATAAGGCTCATGAAGAAAAGGGCAAATATACGAAATTTCAGAAGCTGTGGCTTGGCCCTTTTCAGATTGTAGAAGTCATAGGCCCATCGACGTTTGTGTTGCAGGATTTGGCAGGTAGAAGAGATTCTTTGCCCGTGAATGGACAGATTCTTAAAATGTATTTTCCATAGAAGATCATTCTTCTTTTTTTGTAGGATAGTTTTAGTTTTTTTTTTATTATTTTGTTTTTCTCTTTCTTATAAATAAAACCGGTTGTAAATGATCATTGAAAAGGATTCATGAAAGAGCATACCAACTCTCTATCGGATTTTGATTTCACTTGTACAAATAGCAAAACTTTTCGAAAAACCTGATTTTTATTATTGACAGATAGAGTTAACTTTACCCTGAATATGATATTTGTTTCAACCTCTCAAAAAACTTTGATGAAAGCAACCTTTGGTAAAAAATTGTTTTATGTCAGCACAATGAAAGATATCATCAATAATAAAATAAATATTCTTTGTAAAGCTGTTGTTTTTAAACTCTATTATTGTCGTCCAGAGCTTTCTTAAGGAAAAACAATGACTTCCTCCCTGGAAAAGGAAGCCGCAGCATTCAGAGAAACAATCCGAGAGAACACTATATCTCAAAGAATAAGAGGTCTCATCACGAGCCGGCTTATCATGATCACAGATATTATAACTTGCTGACTTTGCCAATACTGTCTATCAAAACAGGACAACGACTCAAGATTGTTGCAATCAAAAGACAAGGGGTCTCATCACGAGCCAGCTTGTTCAGCAAAAGTGTAAATCAAGTGAATGACTGTGTCATAATTTGGCCACCAAACCAAGACATTGTTCTTTAGAGAATAAAAAAAGAAAAAGTGTCAAAAAGGATTTTTCTCTGAAATGTTGTAAATAACCTCAAGCAGGAAAAATGATCATTGTTGGATAACATGGTAACCCTGTCGAGGCTATGGACGCTTGCGGGCAGCAGAGGCTCTACCTATGACAAATGAGAATATTTTAAAGCCAGTACGCAGAGAAGACCTTATTTTATCTTTAAAAAGGACCGAGTAATGTCTGGTATGAATGCAAGAACTAAGCCTAAGGAAGCAGACAATTGGAATAAAAGAAAGGTTGAGACAAAGTATCATTGACAGGATAAGGGGTAACCTACTCTATCTATCCATAACAAAATTTAGACATATGAAAATTTTCCTGTTTCGGAAGTGGAAATGTCAATAGAAAAGCAGAGATAACTGGTTCTTCACAGTGAATCGCCATTGTTGTGGTCACCAACAACCCCCCTCTTTGCTTGGTATTAGCAATAACATCAAGCAAAGGGGGACCCTTAACAAAAAATCCCAAAAATATTTTTATCAAAATTTTCGTATTTAACTCCCTAAAAGCTATATCGCATCGCAAAGAGAGATTGAAGCGTTTTCCTATGCGCATAAATAAGCTGCAAAGAAGCGATGCGAAATTCATCGCATCGCATATTTTTAAAGCGCCCTTAAAAGAAAACCTAATGAATAGCCGATGGCCGATATGCGACGTCGCATATCGCAACGTCGCATAAGCAGCGCACAGTGATCAAATGAAAAATGCGATCTTGCGATTTGCGATCTGCGATCTCACAAAATGTGATCTTGCGATTTGCGATCTGCGATGAATGAGACTATCAATTGCTGCGATGACACTTCTCGACATCACAATCCTCGATGCTGCGATGCGAATCGCAGAAACCACTCATCGCAAAGTTTCCTCGGCATGATCTGTAAACCCAAAATTGAGCGCGCACCTTAAGGGAAATTAATGATTGCACGCCTGAGTATCCAAAGATGATCGTGTTGCGTTTTTCGAAGAGTCAAGTCATTATGAGTGTCATGATTATGCATTCATTAGAACTTAAAGCTTTCATGTCAATCTTTTCGTCATTTCTCTTTTCCTTTGCGTAAATTGTAAGGCAGCAACTAATATAAATCTATATGCAGGAAACATCCAAGGAAAAGGGGAAAGCGCCAATACTTGAAGAACAGAGAGGAGATGCCTTCGCAAATGGATGCCGCATGCATCAGGGCCGCGGATTCCAGAGTATCACTCAACAGACACTGATGAAAATAGACTATCCAAGACTCAGAGTCAAAGGCGCACAAAAGCAGCATGTTTGCAAAAGATCCTGAAGCTCAGACTGGGTAAAGCAAAAAGAAAAACGCTAAAGAGGGAAGTCGCTCCAGAAAAGCCTGGAACGAAGAACGGAAGAAATTTTCAATACGGAAGATTGTTCAGGCAACGAAATCCCTAACTCATTGAGTCATTCACACGGCCGGAAACCAAAATAGCAACAGCACAATCAGTTTGAAAGAAATCTGGGTTATACTAAGTATACACACAGCAAATACACCCAGCCAGAGGAAGATTTTCGAAAATATCTTCTAGTTTGTCAGAAAGAGGTGCCAGCTTTTGTTATTTCTACTTTTATCGCTCGAGCAAAAGAAAAAGACAATCAGCCGACTCTTTCCAGGCGAACCTTGCATTGCTTACAGCACTAAGGAGCAGATACAGAAACGGTTAGAAATTAGATTCAATTTTTAGAAATAAATTTGTTTTAGTAAAAGGGCGGTCATTTGAAGTCGTTTCCTAAATTTGTGTAATTAAGATTAGTTAGTTAGTAGTATTTAACCCTTCTCATGGCATTTGGAGAAGGGTCCGGAAATTTGTCAAAAAAACTTGTCCTCAGAACATGCACTTTTGCACCCTCGAGGGGGTTTTTGATGAATGGATGGATCGAGATTTATTTATGTTTGCATTTTAATGTCTGCTACTGATGTTGCACTTCTGTACTCTTAGTAGATGTTAGAAGTAAGTAGAGATAAATCGTTATTGCTTGAAGTTTGTGAGTGAAATCAGTCATAAATGGTACTTTTATCTCTTGATTAATTTCTGCTCATATTCTTAGAGTGATATACAGCTGAGTTGTTTATATGTTAATGTATGAATGTGTGGGTTACCATTTGGCACTTTTGTACGGTGGAGTCATTTGTTTGTGCTTGACATATGAATAACTGATTATGCGATATGTTGTTCATAATTGTTTTGCCTAACTTCTTATGCAGAATGGTTTATCTTAATTGATTTATATTCTTATGATAGTTGAATGATCTTTATTACCAGTTATTGTATGAAATCTTTTTAGATCGCATGATGAAAGAGTTCTACCCCGGGTTAGTATAGATTAGATGTGCTGTTTTTGTTAGATTACAGTAGAATAGAGTCAGTTTAGAGTTTAGAATTAAATTAGCTTAAAATTACCTCTAGATTAGCATCATCAAAATCTACACACACACACACATCCTTTAGATTGGGAAGCTGGTCCCATTATCCCCAGTCGGACCCGCTACACCAAACGGGCAAGGAGCCGCCAACCAGGTTCCGGACCGGGTGGGCATCCCCCTTGTTGTTGACCCGATTTTAGGGCCCTCAACACTTCCTTGGCCTATTTTGGACAAAAACCTCTCTCATTTTTCCCAAATTCATCTTTGATTGCTCAGAAACATCATTTGAGTAAAACTTATCCCGATGTGTGAAACAAGGGATTTTTTCGAAATGAAGCGAAATGAAGGGGATAAGGGGCTTCTAAATTTTTGGGGAAATTTTTGGAAGTAGGGAGGGATGTTAGGAAGCAGGGGAAAGTGGAATCTCAGAGATCGAGTGAGGGGAAGGGGTCCAAAAGGGCAAAACACAGGCCTAGCCTAGAAAATTGCCAAGTTGTGGCAAGAAACTAGAGTTTGTGCGAAAATGAGGAATTTGGGGGATCTTAGTGATGGGAAGTGTTTAATAAGGTAAATTAAGGATAGGGGAAGGTGTATGAACATCAGGTTACAAGTTTTGTTGATGATTTGGCCATCCAAGAGAAATTGCCTTCAAAACCCTAGGAGAGGGAAATGAACCTTGCCTAGGCGCAACTGAAGCATGAATAAGCTGTAAAATGACCCAATGGAACTTGACATGATGATAACAACCATATGAATGATGATAGACTCAGCTGAATAGTGACATAGACTGACATTTGGGCAACTTTGAAAAGAGTGAAAGCAAACCCTAGACCTAATGCCTAATGACCAAATTTTGCTTGAAGACTCTTTGAAATGACAAAATTGACCTTGACACCTTAAAATCACTTTGTAAGAGCATGTTTGATCACTGGAGGAAGGCTACAAAGGCTGACACTAACATTGGCTCCAATGGGGATGGTAGCTCCTTGGAGGTGCCAAGAACGGCAGATCTTTGGGAGAGCAGACCAGTGCCTTCATCCATTGGGCAATGGAGTCAAAAACTCAAGCTGAAATGCATGACTGAAAACCGAGACAAACTAACTTAACAACAAGACTGAAAATTGATTCACAAATGACTCATGACTCAACTAAAAACTGACGCGATACTTAAACACAACCGACAAACTGAAAATGATGCTCAAAGGGGAGCTTATTCATCAAAACCTACTCTAACAATTTCATTCATCACCTGATCAAGTGAAATGAAACAACCAATGTAACCAAGTAAGTATCCCATTTGTTGTTCGAATTCTCCGCAAGTGCTCACTTATGAACAACAAGAGAGAACGACTAAAAGGCAACTCCCATGACAACTTAGAAACAGATCCGTTGAATGATATGGATTCTCTATCCGCCTCCAAAAACACTGCATAAGGATCTTGAAATTCAAGCACACTGGAACTTAGCTCATCCAAGGGATTACTTCTCTTTTCCTCATACCATGAATGAAAACTTTGATCTGAGCCTTGTGACGAGACCTCTGTTGAAAATGAAAAAGAAAGCGGCTACCGGATCAAGTTTGTATCAATACACGTTTCAAGCTCACATATAGTCAATGGAGAGAGACTTTGACTGCAAACCTCATCCAAAACATCAGCTATTGGATCATGAAAAACTTGAAAAGACTGCTGCAACCCATTTTCTATTGGTTCCAATATGATTACATGATTGCCTACATGTTGCTCATTCTTTACTGAAGATTTACTTTGCAATTTTCTCTTCATAAGCTGAAATGATTCAAAACAGAAAGGTAGGGAACCTTCTTGTATCATTTGATCATATGTGTCAGCTTCCATGCCTTCATCTGCAACTTGACAATCAAAGGCATTCGGGGGCTGCAATTCTCGATATGACAAGTCTTGAACAAGGTTTTCATTGCTCTCAAGATGGTCCAAATCAAAACTTGTTGACAGTTGATTTCTGATTGCATGGAAGTTGTCTCTGATGAACTGACATGAATCAAAACAAAAAGGCAAAGATCCTTCACTTACTTCAAAATTTGATGCACTTTCCTCGTCACTGTCATAGCTGATATGTGATGGTTGAACATTATATTCAAGCTGCTGAAAATGAACTTCTTCCTCCCACAAACTAGCTGCTTGTTCGTTTGCAATAGTAGCTTCTGTTTGGAGAACATAATCATCATCATATTGATCCAATTGAGGCAAATCATCGGTATAAAACATATCATCAAGCATGCAGGTCATATCAACAGTTCTTTCTTCGCCAAGGTGATCTACAAAACAATCACTATGACAACTGGGATAAGAAACAAAATGTTTTGGATCAACAACTTGTTCTTCTTCAATCAGCGAGCCATGAGCTTGAACATCATAATCATTCCTTGCGTTGATCTTGTCCATCATCTTTTCCACTGCACTTACCAAAATGTCAAGCTTCACCTTTAGAGATGTTGATTCAGCCGGATCTATGTTTTTCATCTCTTCTTCTTTCAACCTTGCCCGTCGGATCAGCAGATTGCCTCTACATTTACTGCACTGTTTTGCATCTCGTGAAGTGTTGCAATATCCCTTTCTCTCAGCTAAAACTCCATCTCTGGATCAAGGGCACCCGGATAGTGCAAGAGAGCAGATCTAGGAGTAGGCCTGTTATAGACATTTTTGTGCCTTACAGCTCTAAGCATGAAATGTCCATAAACCAAGGGATCCTAAGTCCCTAAAAGTGTTGTTCTGGCCCCTAAAGGAACAAGGTCAACAAATTACAGCTTCTCCCAGAAGTTCTCCACCAGAAACTGCTCAGAATCAGTCAAATCAGGATCATTTCAGCTGCTCCACTAGCTAGCTGCGTTGCATAGCACCCAAGTACACTAGCTAGGTGCGTTGCAACGCACCTAAATGCACTACCAGGGTGCGTTGAGCGGGAAATGACAAATGGCAGTATCATTCCGTGAGGTGGACAGATAATGGAAGCTTCCAGAATCTTCCCCAATGACACTTGCCTCACTGAGTTCGACCAAGGATGAGTAAGAGGCTCTCAGTCTCCAAGTGGAAGCAAGAACTAACAGAGAGAGGCCACTAGTCAAATCATAAGCTGACTCATCCTCTTTGCATACATCTATATATGGATCCCTCATCCCAGAGATCCAGGGGGCTGGAATTTTGTACATTGCAGAGAATTGCTATTGGTTTAGAGATAGAATCAAAGTATTGGGTGATTTATGCTTTTTTGGAGGTGAAGAGGGGACTTCTATGCTGGGAGGTTGATGCTGGATCAGGAATCATCGGTTGTAACTCCTCCTGGACCTTCTTATTATATCAATAAAACTATTTGAGTTTCTCCTATATGCTTGTGTATCATTGATGTTTGTTACATTTGTATGTTTAGCTTAAATCTGATCCTAAGCTATTTATGAATATAAATCCATGTCTTTGTGTAGTTTTCTTCTTCTGTGATCTTACAGGAACTTACTGAAGCTGGGAAAGTAAGGGAGCAGGTAGCTGGAAGCTGTCAAAGAGGAGAGAGATTGGATCAAAGGACTAGCGCAAGACACAGGTTGGTTCATCCTATTCCTCTTCGTTTATAGTTCATAAAGAAGAATACGAAAGTAGTTTTCTCTGTTTGTTTCTAAGGTCACTGTCACACCTTAGTGGGATAGGGTCGTTCTGAATAGACACTTTTCCCGTTAACAAGGCCTTATCTCAACTCGCATTGAATAATAAACTTGGTTAAGTCTGGCTGAAAACTGTTGTACTATCTCCCCTAGTAGTCTTTTCAGCTGGTTATACTCTTCTACAATCAATAAAAGGTTCTGCCCGATCATCCACCTGTCGAGAAAAACTTTGACGAACTGCCGGAAATCTGAGATGCTCGCATCAGCCAGGGTTTTGTACCAACTCTTGACTTTAGCTTGCAAAGAAAGAGCAAAAAGCCTTATACTGACATCTTCTTCATCAACTTCAAAAAGATCTAGAAAAGACTCAAAATTTTGCACATGTTGCTCAGCGTTGACATTCTTACTTTCACCATCAAACCTCGGCAAGTATAGATCATAGTTTTTGGGGAAAGCATGGAGAAAAGAAGGTAAAACAAGAGGTTTATACCGATCTGGAATTTTACAAGGCTTAGGGGTATGTACAACAGGTATAGAATCAGTCTTGGTCTCTTGAGGTTCATCAATTTGAATATGGTGATCACAAAATTCGGAAAAAGGATCCTGATCAAGCTCAAAGGCATGCAAATCTTTGGTATTCACAATCTTCAAAGGGAAAGAATCAACTGCAGGCCGAGGATCTCTTCTCAAATACAATATACTTTGCAAAGCCTTCTTGACATTCTTGGGAAAAGAGAAGAAATAATTTATGACAAAGAACAAAATGTCTTGGATGAAATTCCAACTTGAATACCTGATCTGTCCATGTTGTCCTTTCATGTTTTTGTTGGTCGGGATCATCCTCCAGTGGAGTCTTTGGATCTGATCTCGAAAATGATTTAGAGTCGCCAGGTGAATGATTTCAGCCTTGCCAGTGTCTGATCGTTGTCCACCATCAACAATCAGATCTGAACTTGATACATGAACTTGGGTAATTAACAAATTAAATGTCACGTTTACAAGCTAGACCAGAGATTGACTGAAGCATCGTTTATCTACTTCCGCTGATGCAAAGCAAAAGCGTTTCGAAGGCTACCTGGCATACCTTCAGGCTCCATCTGTAGCTATAAAACAAATGACATCAACAAGCAAACCATTTTCTTTCCCCAGTATGGTCGCCACTATGTTAGAGCCTAGATTTGTCTCAGGCTGAAAAGACAAGGTTCTAGGTCCACATCAAACCACGCTCAGCCTCGTAGCTAGCCCTACGAGGACAGCAGAGGGCTCTCTCCGGGTCAATCTCGGCAAAAGGTGATCAATGAGGCTCGAGATGACTAAATTGGCAATTGATCTTAGGCTAGGTATGAAGTACAAGGAGTTTGAGGTTGATTTTTAAGGTTTTTGTTGAATCAAAGGAAAAGGCAATTTTGGGTGCGGGGATGAGACACAGTTTTTCCAGAGGTCTACTTGGGGCGAGGTAGGCGATTGTCTTGATGCTTTAAAGATAATGAATGGCTAGATCTGACTGGTGAGAAGCTAAGGAGAGCAAGAAACTTTCAAGGATTCTCCTTAAACAGACAAAAACATGGAAAATCAAACAAACTTAAAGGCAGAGCATAACAATCTATGGATTCTACCTTAACACTTCATTTGTTCAATTGCAGAAGATGAAAGAAGGAAAATGATACACATTAACAACTTACAATTACAGAAAGAAGCACACCATCAACACACAAAGCCACAAGGATCCCAAACAGTGCTGCAAAACCCTGGTCTTTCCTTTGCCAAAAATGTAGAAGTGAATGTACAATAGAGTGTTAAGCTTTTCCCAAGAGTCCAACCCTTGCTACTGACTGAAAATTTACATAATATAGACCAAGCTAACCCATTCCCTAACCTCTAGGGGTCGAGCTCCTCCTTCTAGGAGCAGTTTCAACCAATTCTAAACAAGGAACTGAAATCTAGGTAGTCAAACAACTAACCCCTATATGCTAGGAAACTGATTCATTACATTAAATTTTTGCTATTTTGTGAATGAATCATCTAGAATAGGTAAAAAAGTATCAAATTTACATCATGTACATTAAATTACATCAATCTGGGTCAAAAATCACATCAAGAGGTGAAACTGGTCATGACTGGCCGAACTTCTGAGCTAGAAAGTGAAAAATTGACCAAAAACCTCTATGCATAGCGCCCTGATCTCTATGCGTAGCGCACTTTTCATCCTGTTTTTGGGGCACTTCCTGACATCCAAATTGAGCTCATGATAGCTCGTTGGAAAGCCCTAGATGTCTACTTTCCAACCCAAGTGGAATTTGTCAATTTGGAGCTCATTTTCCCCTCCAAAACTGCATTCTCCGAGAAGTACTTCCTGCTGTTGCAAAAGGTGGCAGCAAGGCGGTTTTCATGGTGTTTTTAGGCCTTTTGATCATCCAGAACTTGATGAAATGCCTCGGAAATAATTGAGCATGTATAACTTATCATGAAAAACCCAAAAATATAAAGTTTTCCTCCAGCAAGTGTCCCAATCAAAAGCGAGCGCGCCGGTGCGCTACCCATAGAGTGGAAAAAATGTTTTTGAGACCAAAAATTTCAAAATGACAAAAATTTCTCTGAATTTGCTCAAATTCAGAGCGAAGACCCTCCATCATGTGTCATGCTCAGCCAGAGAAGCCTCGGCCAAAACTCGAAGTGGATCTAGCCTCTTTCGCCGTTTTAATGCTCTGCTCAACCTCCTTTTCAAAATCTTCATTTTTGCTTTGCCGACATGCATGCGAGCCCAATAGTGATGTTTCATGTGACAGAGCATGTCTTTGTCTCTATTGGCCTTCGCCAGCAACTTCTCTAAGTGGATGTTGACCCTCTCAAGCCAAAACTCTCGGTTAGCCTCTACCTCCTGCTTATAAACTGAATCTGTGTCTGACATGGCTTTGAAAACAAGATGTCTGCAATATGTATGTTGATATAGGTGTAGTGAAATCAAAAGTTCAATGTATGCTCAAAACCTAAACATGTTACATGTGTACCAAAGCATCATAGGAAACAAGCCATAGTGGTAATAGCTCTGTTTAAGTAGATTGGCATAAAATAGTCACTGCTTTGATCACAAGGGAATTTAACAAATGAGCAAAAAGTGTAATGTGCACCCTTTGCAATGTTGGCTAAACTTTGACAAATGAGTATGGGACTGTATTTCACCAATGGAGAATGAGAAAATATTCACAAAGCCACCCACATGTCTTTTTAAAAACCCTAAGGAATGATTTTGGTATGAGCATAGGGTTTCATTTTTCTACACCCAATACATCAAATTTCCCACCTCAAGCATACTACAAACAATTTAAAATTGGTTGGGTAGCCATGAAACGCCTACTTGCAAGTTTTGGAGTCGATTTGGCAAGAGCTGGTAGCATTAACAAAAAAAAAATTTGGGGCTGTGACTAAGTGCGTAGCGCCCAGGCCCAACGCGTAGCGCACACCTGTATGCTTAGCGCCTTTGTTTTTTTACACTGGCCAGTGAGGCCCAGTGCGTAGCGCACACCTGTATGCGTAGCGCACAGACCCAACGCGTAGCGCATTTTGTAAGAGGCGTTTGGAGGCCTTCTCTGTGTCAAAATTGGGTGCAGGATAGCTCGTTGGAAAGGTCTTTGAGTCTACTTTTCATTACAACTTGAATTTTTCAATTTGGAGTTTATTTACCTTGTCAAAAATCAAATCTCCCAAGACTGGTCAAAATGTGCCCAATGAGGCTGCCTCAAGGCAGAGTGCTGTTGCAGTCAACTTTTGAATGCTTACCTAAATTTTAAATTGAGCTAATGATAGCTCATTGGAAAGATATTTTTGTCTAGTTATCCTTTGACTTATCAAGAAATTTATTTGGCCAACTAAGCTAGGATAAAAATTGATTTTCCCAAGGTCACTTCAGAGGTGCATCAATTCTCCCGAGGCGATTGTATTTTTGACATTTATCCAAAACCATTATACCTGTGTAAAAAGTGAAGGAGGTTTGTCTTCCTTGGCGTTTTGTGGACAAAAACCTCTCTCAGTTTTCCCAAATTCATCTTTGATTGCTTAGAAACATCATTTGAGTAAAACCTATCCCGATGTGTGAAACAAGGGATTTTGTCGAAATGAAGCGAAATGAAGGGGATAAGTGGCTTCTAAATTCTTGGGGAAATTTTTAGAAGTAGGGAGGGATGTTAGGAAGTAGGGGAAAGTGGAATCTCAGAGATCGAGTGAGGGGAAGGGGTCCAAAAGGGAAAAACACAGGCCTAGCCTAGAAAATTGCCAAGTTGTGGCAAGAAACTAGGGTTTGTGCGAAAATGAGGAATTTGGGGTATCTCAGTGATGGGAAGTGTTTAATAAGGTAAATTAAGGATAGGGGAAGGTGTATGAACATCAGGATACAAGTTTTGTTGATGATTTGGCCATCCAAGAGAAATTGCCTTCAAAACCCTAGGAGAGGGAAATGAACCTTGCCTAGGCGCAACTGAAGCATGAATAAGCTGTAAAATGACCTAATGGAACTTGACATGATGATAAAAACCATATGAATGATGA
Source organism: Pinus tabuliformis (assembly GCA_031772625.1). Lineage (NCBI taxonomy): Eukaryota > Viridiplantae > Streptophyta > Pinopsida > Pinales > Pinaceae > Pinus > Pinus tabuliformis. The sequence goes on from CM062814.1 coordinate 820,084,544, forward strand.
TAGACTCAGCTGAATAGTGACATAGACTGACATTTGGGCAACTTTGAAAAGAGTGAAACCAAACCCTAGACCTAATGCCTAGTGACCAAATTTTGCTTGAAGACTCTTTGAAATGACAAAATTGACCTTGACACCTTAAAATCACTTTGTAAGAGCATGTTTGATCACTGGAGGAAGGCTACAAAGGCTGGCACTAACATTGGCTCCAATGGGGATGGTAGCTCCTTGGAGGTGCCAAGAACGGCAAATCTTTGGGAGAGCAGACCAGTGCCTTCATCCATTGGGCAATGGAGTCAAAAACTCAAGCTGAAATGCATGACTGAAAACCGAGACAAACTAACTTAACAACAAGACTGAAAATTGATTCACAAATGACTCATGACTCAACTAAAAACTGACGCGATACTTAAACACAACCGACAAACTGAAAATGATGCTCAAAGGGGAGCTTATTCATCAAAACCTACTCTAACAGTTTCATTCATCACCTGATCAAGTGAAATGAAACAACCAATGTAACCAAGTAAGTATCCCATCTGCTGTTCGAATTCTCCGCAAGTGCTCACTTATGAACAACAAGACAGAATGACTAAAAGGCAACTCCCATGACAACTTAGAAACAGATCCGTTGAATGATATGGATTCTCTATCCGCCTCCAAAAACACTGCATAAGGATCTTGAAATTCAAGCACACTGGAACTTAGCTCATCCAATGGATTACTTCTCTTTTCCTCATACCATGAATGCAAACTTTGATCTGAGCCTTGTGACGAGACCTCTGCTGAAAATGACAAAGAAAGCGGCTACCAGATCAAGTTTGTATCAATACACGTTTCAAGCTCACATATAGTCAATGGAGAGAGACTTTGACTGCAAACCTCATCCAAAACATCAGCTATTGGATCATGAAAAACTTGAAAAGACTGCTACAACCCATTTTCTATTGGTTCCAATGTGATTACATGATTGCCTACATGCTGCTCATTCTTTACTGAAGATTTACTTTGCAATTTTCCCTTCAAAAGCTGAAATGATTCAAAACAGAAAGGTAGGGAACCTTCTTGTATCATTTGATCATATGTGTCAGCTTCCATGCCTTCATCTGCAACTTGACAATCGAAAGCATTCGGGGGTTGCAATTCTCGAAATGACAAGTCTTGAACAAGGTTTTCATTGCTCTCAAGATGGTCCAAATCAAAACTTGTTGACAGCTGATTTCTGATTGCATGGAAGTTGTCTCTGATGAACTAACATGAATCAAAACAAAAAGGCAAAGATCCTTCACTTACTTCAAAATTTGCTGCACTTTCCTCGTCACTGTCATAGTTGATATGTGATGGCTAAACATTGTATTCAAGCTGCTGAAAATGAACTTCTTCCTCCCACAAACTAGCTGCTTGTTCGTCTGCAATAGTAGCTTCTGTTTGGAGAACATAATCATCATCATACTGATCAAACTGAGGCAAATCATCGGTATAAAACATATCATCAAGCATGCAGGTCATATCAACAGTTCTTTCTTCGCCAAGGTGATCTACAAAACAATCACTATGACAACTGGGATAAGAAACAAAATGTTTTGAATCAGCAACTTGTTCTTCTTCAATCAGCGAGCCATGAGCTTGAACATCATAATCATTCCTTGCGTTGATCTTGTCCATCATCTTTTCCACTGCACTTACCAAAATGTCAAGCTTCACCTTTAGAGATGTTGATTCGGCCGGATTTTTCATCTCTTCTTCTTTCAACCTTGCCCGTCGGATCAGCAGATGCGCCTCTACATTTACTGCACTGATTTGCATCTCGTGAAGTGTTGCAATATCCCTTTCTCTCAGCTGAAACTCCATCTCCGGATCAAAGGCACCCAGATAGTGCAAGAGAGCAGATCTAGGAGTAGGCCTTATCTCAACTGGCATTGAATAATAAACTTGGTTAAATCTGGCTTAAAACTGTTGTACTGTCTCCCCTGGTAGTCTTTTGACCTGGTTATACTCTTCGACAATCAATAAAAGGTTCTGCCCGATCATCCACCTGTCGAGAAAAAATTTGACGAACTGCCGGAAATCTGAGATGCTCGCATCAGCCAGGGTTTTGTACCAACTCTTGACTTTAGCTTGCAAAGAAAGAGAAAAAAGCCTTATACTGACATCTTCTTCATCAACTTCAAAAAGATCTAGAAAAGACTCAAAATTCTGCACATGTTGCTCAGCGTTGACATTCTTACTTTCACCATCAAACCTCTGCAAATATAGATCATAGTTTTTGGGGAAAGCATGGAGAAAAGAAGGTAAAACAAAAGGTTTATACTGATCTGGAATTTTACAAGGTGTAGGGGTATGTACAGTAGGTATAGAATCAGTCTTGGTCTCTTGAGGTTCATCAATTTGAAGATGGTCATCACAAAATTCGGAAAAAGGATCTTGATCAAGCTCAAAGGCATGCAAATCTTTGGTATTCACAATCTTCAAAGGGAAAGAATCAACTGCAGGCCGAGGATCTCTTCTCAAATACAATATACTTTGCAAAGCCTTCTTGACATTCTTGGGAAAAGAGAAGAAATAATTTATGACAAAGAACAAAATGTCTTGGATGAAATTCCAACTTGAATACCTGATCTGTCCATGTTGTCCTTTCATGTTTTTGCTGGTCGGGATCATCCTCCAGTGGAGTCTTTGGATCTGATCTCGAAAATGATTTAGAGTCGCCAGGTGAATGATTTCAGCCTTGCCAGTGTCTGATCGTTGTCCACCATCAACAATCAGATCTGAACTTGATACATGTACTGGGGTAATTAACAAGTTAAATGTCACGTTTACAAGCTAGACTAGAGATTGACTGAAGCAGCATTTATCTACTTCCGCTCATGCAAAGCAAAAGCATTTCGAAGGCTACCTGGCATACCTTCAGGCTCTGTCTGTAGCTATAAAACAAATGACATCAACAAGCAAACCATTTTCTTTCCCCAGTATGGTCGCCACTATGTTAGAGCCTAGATTTGTCTCAGGCTGAAAAGACAAGGTTCTAGGTCCACATCAAACCACGCTCAGCCTCGTAGCTAGCCCTACGAGGACAGCAGAGGGCTCTCTCCGAGTCAATCTCGGCAAAAGGTGATCAATGAGGCTCGAGATGACTAAATTGGCAATTGATCTTAGGCTAGGAATGAAGTACAAGGAGTTTGAGGTTGATTTTTAAGGTTTTTGTTGAATCAAAGGAAAAGGCAATTTTGGGTGCGGGGATGAGACACAGTTTTTCCAGAGGTCTACTTGGGGCGAGGTAGGCGATTGTCTTGATGCTTTAAAGATAATGAATGGCTAGATCTGACTGGTGAGAAGCTAAGGAGAGCAAGAAACTTTCAAGGATTCTCCTTAAACAGACGAAAACATGGAAAATCAAACAAACTTAAAGGCAGAGCATAACAATCTATGGATTCTACCTTAACACTTCATTTGTTCAATTGCAGAAGATGAAAGAAGGAAAATGATACACATTAACAACTTACAATTACAGAAAGAAGCACACCATCAACACACAAAGCCACAAGGATCCCAAACAGTGCTGCAAAACCCTGGTCTTTCCTTTGCCAAAAATGCAGAAGTGAATGTACAATAGAGTGTTAAGCTTTTCCCAAGAGTCCAACCCTTGCTACTAACTGAAAATTTACATAATATAGACCAAGCTAACCCATTCCCTAACCTCTAGGGGTCGAGCTCCTCCTTCTAGGAGCAGTTTCAACCAATTCTAAACAAGGAACTGAAATCTAGGTAGTCAAACAATTAACCCCTATATGCTAGGAAATTGATTCATTACATTAAATTTTTGCTATTTTGTGAATGAATCATCTAGAATAGGTAAATAAGTACCAAATTTACATAATGTACATTAAATTACATCAATCTGGGTCAAAAATCACATCAAGAGGTGAAACTGGTCATGACTGGCCGAAATTCTGAGCTGGAAAGTGAAAAATTGACCAAAAACCTCTATGCGTAGCGCCCTGATCTCTATGCGTAGCGAACCTTTCAGCCTGTTTTTGGGGAACTTCCCGAAATCCAAATTGAGCTCATGATAGCTCGTTGGAAAGCCCTGGATGGCTACTTTCCAACTCAAGTGGAATTTTTCAATTTGGAGCTCATTTGCCCCTCCAAAAGTTCATTCTCCCAAAAGTACTTCCTGTTGTTGCAAAAGGTGGCAGCAAGGTGGTTTTCATGGTGTTTTTAGCCCTTTTGATCATCCAGAACTTGATGAAATGCATCGGCAATAACTGAGCATGTATAACTTACCATGACAAACCCAAAAATATAAAGTTTTTCTCCAGCAAGTGTCCCAATCAAAAGCGAGTGCGCCGACGCACTACACATAGAGCGGAAAAAACTGTTTTTGAGACCAAAAATTTTCAATTTGACTCAAATTTGCGAAGACCCTCCATCATGTGTCATGCTCAGCCAGAGAAGTCTCAGCCAAAACTCGAAGTGGATCTAGCCTCTTTCGCCGTTTTAATGCTTTGCTCAACCTCCTTTTCAAAATCTTCATTTTTGCTTTGCCGACATGCATGCGAGCCCAATAGTGATGTTTCATGTGACAGAGCATGTCTTTGTCTTTATTGGCCTTCGCCAGCAACTTCTCTAAGTGGATGTTGACCCTCTCAAGCCAAAACTCTCGGTTAGCCTCTACCTCTTGCTTATAAACTGAATCTGTGTCTGACATGGCTTTGAAAATAAGATGTCTGCAATATGTATGTTGATATAGGTGTAGTGAAATCAAAAGTTCAATGTATGCTCAAAACCTAAACATGTTACATGTGTACCAAAGCATCATAGGAAACAAGCCATAGTGGTAATAGCTTTGTTTAAGTAGATTGGCATAAAATAGTCACTGCTTTGATCACAAGGGAATTTAACAAATGAGCAAAAAGTGTAATGTGCACCCTTTGCAATGTTGGCTAAACTTTGACAAATGAGTATGGGACCGTATTTCACCAATGGAGAATGAGAAAATCTTCACAAAGCCACCCACATGTCTTTTTAAAAACCCTAAGGAATGATTTTCGTATGAGCATAGGGTTTCATTTTTCTACACCCAATACATCAAATTTCCCACCTCAAGCATACTACAAACAATTTAAAATTGACTGAGCAACCATGAAACACCTAGTTGCAAGTTTTGGAGTCGATTTGGCAAGATCTGGTCGCATTAACAAAAAAAAAAAATTGGGGCTGTGATTGAGTGCATAGCGCCCGGGCCCAATGCGTTGCGCACACCTGTATGCGTAGCGCCTTTGTTTTTTTACACTGGCCAGTGAGGCCCAGTGCGTAGCGCACACCTGTATGCGTAGCGCACAGACCCAACGCATAGTGCATTTTGTAAGAGGTGTTTGGAGGCCTTCCCGGTGTCAAAATTGGGCACAGGATATCTTGTTGGAAAGATATCTGAGTCTACTTTTCATTACAACTAGAATTTTTCAATTTGGAGTTCATTTTCCTTGTCAAAAATCAAATCTCCCAAGACTGGTCAAAATGTGCCCAATGAGGCTGCCTCAAGGCAGAGTGCTGTTGCAGTCAACTTTTGAATGCTTTCCTCAATTCCAAATTAAGCTAATGATAGCTCATTGGAAAGAAATTTTTGTCTAGTTATCCTTTGACTTATCAAGAAATTTATTTGGCCAACCAAGCTAGGAGAAAAATTGATTTTCCCAAGGTCACTTCAGAGGTGCATCAATTCTCCCGAGGCGATTGTATTTTTGACATTTATCCAAAACCATTATACCTGTGTAAAAAGTGAAGGAGGTTTTTCTTCCTTGGCCTGTTGTGGAAAAAACATTCTCTCAGTTTTCCCAAATTCATCTTTGATTGCTCAGAAACATCATTTGAGTAAAACCTATCCCGATGTGTGAAACAAGGGATTTTGTCGAAATGAAGCGAAATGAAGGGGATAAGGGGCTTCTAAATTCTTGGGGAAATTTTTGGAAGTAGGGAGTGATGTTAGGAAGCAGGGAAAAGTGGAATCTTAGAGATCGAGTGAGGGGAAGGGGTCCAAAAGGGCAAAACACAGACCTAGCCTAGAAAATTGCCAAGTTGTGGCAAGAAACTAGGGTTTGTGCGAAAATGAGGAATTTGGGGGATCTCAGTGATGGGAAGTGTTTAATAAGGTAAATTAAGGATAGGGGAAGGTGTATGAACATCAGGATACAAGTTTTGCTGATGATTTGGCCATCCAAGAGAAATTGCCTTCAAAACCCTAGGAGAGGGAAATGAACCTTGCCTAGGCGCAACTGAATCATGAATAAGTTGTAAAATGACCCAATGGAACTTGACATGATGATAAAAACCATATGAATGATGATAGACTCAGCTGAATAGTGACATAGATTGACATTTGGGCAACTTTGAAAAGAGTGAAAGCAAACCCTAGACCTAATGCCTAATGACCAAATTTTGCTTGAAGACTCTTTGAAATGACAAAATTGACCTTGAAACCTTAAAATCACTTTGTAAGAGCATGTTTGATCACTGGAGGAAGGCTACAAAGGCTGACACTAACACATGGAAAATTGGGTGCAATCGAGAAGCTACAGGAAGCTCCAATTTGTATGCCATAGTACCAATCTTTTGCAACACTTTGTACGGACCATAATAATTTGGTGATAATTTATTATCCTTCTTAGCTTGCTTGAGGGACATTTGCTTATATGGTTGTATCCGTAGGAATACCCAATCACCTACATCAAAACTTCTTTCACTGCGATGTTGATCTGCCTGTTGTTTCATTCTATTTTGTGCCAACACAAGGTTATCCTTTAAGAGTTGGAGGACTTGTTGTTGATGTTCGATGTGATGTTCCACTACCTGAACCTTAGAATTTTCTCTTAAATATAATGTGATGGATGGTGGTTGATACCCATAAATTGCCATAAATGGGGTCATTTTTTTTGTTGTATGTAAGGAAGTGTTATTCCACCATTGAGCCAGAGGCAACCATTTGACCCATTGTGTCTGTTTATCAGCTACAAAGCAACGAAGATATCCTTCCAAACATTTGTTTACTATCTCAGTTTGCCCATCAGATTAAGGATGATAAGATGAGCTATGAGCTAACTGAGTACCCAGACAAGAAAATAATTCTGTCCAAAAATTTCCAGTGAAAATGGGATCTCTGTCACTTACAATAATCTTTGGGTTTCCATGTAGATTTTGAATTGTTTCCATAAATGCAGTAGAAACTGTACTGGCCTTAAATGGATGTGATAATGCACAAAAGTGTGCATACTTGGTAAGTCTATCAACTACCACCATGATGACACTCTTTCCCTCAAACTTGGGTAAACCTGTGATAAAATCCATTGAAACCTCCTCCCAACGTTGGCTTGGAATGGATAAAGGTTGTAATAGACTCGGTGTCTTAATTGTTTCAACTTTATTTTGTTGGCAAACCAAACATTCCGCCACAAACTTTTGAATATCTGATTTAAGGCCATCCCAAAAAAAATCCATCTTAACCCTGTGGTAAGTTTTTAAAAATCCTGAGTGCCCTCCTAAGGGAGAAGTGTGCAATTCCATAAGAATCTTTTGTTTTAGCTGGGAATTCTTACAGAGGTATAAGCGATCTTTGTACCATAACGAGTCATTTTGCCAGCTAAATGTATCAGACGTACTGGAATCTTTTTGTAACTTTCGAATAATTCCCCACACTTCTTCGTCATTCTTCCATTCCTCCCTTGCTTCGTTTATCCAATCTGGTTGGATAATAGAAATGGCGCACAACAATGCTTCCACATCCTCATCCTTTCTTGAGAGTGCATCTGCCACCACATTTTGCTTCCCTTTTTTGTAGATGATTTCAAAGTCATAACCCAACATCTTTGTGACCCACTTTTGTTGCTCTTCAGAGGATAATCTTTGTTCTAAAAAGTATTTAAGGCTATCATGATCCGTTTTTACCTTGAAGTGTCTTCCCATTAGGTAGGGTCGCCATTTCTTAAGTGCATGGAGTATTGCCAACATTTCCTTCTCATAAATAGCTTTGCTTAAAACTTTCCCTTGATTGGATGACTTTCAAAAGCAATGGGTCTTTCATCTTGCATTAGAACAACACCAATTCCATTTCCTGAAGCATCACATTCCACAATAAAGGTTTTTGTGAAGTCCGGTGTAGCTAAGATCGGTGCTTGGTACATTGCCTCTTTAAGATGTTAAAAGGCCTTTGTTGCTTCCGGAGTCCATGAAAATGCATCTTTCTTCAATAATGTTGTTAGAGGTGCTGCTATTCTCCCATAATTCTTAACAAACTTGCGATAATACCCTGTCAACCCAAGAAATCCTCGCAGATGCTTTATGGGTGTGGGGATTTTCCATTCCTTAATGGCTTTAATTCTTCTAGGGTCTACCTTAACTCCTTCATGAGATACAATATGACCCAGATATTCCACCTCCTGGACTCCAGAGAAACATTTGGATCTTTTTGCATATAATTGTTTCTCCTCTCATAATTGTAGCACCTTGTCAACATGTTCAACATGATCCTTCCAAGACTTGCTGTAGATTAGTATATCATCAAAAAATACTAACACAAATTTTCTAAGGAATGGTTTGAAAATTGAATTCATCAAACCTTGAAATGTTGAAGGTGCATTGGTAAGGCCAAAAGGCATGACCAAAAATTCATAATGACCCTCATGAGTTCTAAATGTTGTTTTCGGAATGTCTTCAGTCTTCATTCTAATTTGATGATATCCTGAACGAAGATCCAACTTGGTGAAGTAAATTGATCCATGCAATTCATCCAGTAATTCATCAATGACAGGAATGGGGAACTTATCTTTAATAGTGAGCTTGTTGAGCTCCCTATAATCCGGACACATGCACCATGATCCATCCTTCTTGTGCACCAATACTACTGGAGCAGAGAAAGAACTTTGACTCGGTTGAATTATACCAGCCTCTAGCATTTCTGCAACCATACGTTCAATTTCACTCTTTTGGACATAGGGATATATATACAGCCTGATGTTTGGAGGAACACTTCCTGGAATCAGATGAATAGCATGATCATGATCACGCATAGGTGGGAGACCTTTGGGAGTCTCAAATACCTTGGAATGATTGTCCAGGACATTTTGGAGATCTGGAGAAATAGATGATTCCGATGTGGAAACATCTAGCGAACATAATTGTGCAATTACACCTCTTTGTTCCTTTTTTAGAAGCTTTGTCATACCATTAGAGCTGATTATCTTTCCTCGTTTCCCTGCAATACCCCTTAATTCAACTTCCTTTCCTTAAGTTCTTGAAAATTAAAAGCAATTGTACCCAAGGATTGTAGCCATTGGACTCCTAGTACACATCAACACCTCCCATTGGAATGGAAAGCATTGGGCTAGTCAATACATATTCTCCCATGGATAGCTTGATATTATGGCACTTTCCAGAGCAATTTATTGTTCCTCCATTTGCAATCATCACTTGACACTCTGGTGCTGGATATAGGAAGCAATTCAATTCTTTTGCTACCTTACAATGAATAAAATTGTGGGTGCTTCCTGAATCAATCAACACTATTACCTTTTTCTTCTTGATTTTTCCTTCTATCTTGATGGTTTGAGGAGTGGTAATTCCCACCAATGCATTACAAGATATGGTCGGATTTATTTGTTCTTCATCTAGGCTTTGTTCCTGGAGTATATCCTCTTCATTTGACCTTTCTTGCTCCTTTTCTTCTTCCTCTTCACAATCTATGTAGAATAATTTCTTCTCAGCACACTTATGACCTTTAGTGTATTTGCTATCACAACTGTAACAAAGCCCTTTTGCTCTTTTTTCTTCCAATTTTTGTGGTTTCAACCTTATAGGTTGTGGAAGACTAGGGGCAACAACACTTCCGTCTTTATAGTTGTGAGTGGTATGCTTCCTGGTTGCCATAATTTTGCTTTCCATTTTTCTTGCTAACCTGAATGCCTTCTCTAGTGAATCAGGTTCCCAAAGGCGAACATCATGTTGGATATTATCCTTTAAAGACCCTATGAACACATCAATCCTATGCTCCTCTGGAATATATTTTACCCTTATGTTCAATTTTTGGAACTCCTCAATGTGCTCCATTATTGAACCCTTTTGTTTGAGACTTATCAATTGGCTAAAAAAAGTGTTGCTTTTTGTATCCTCATATTGTGCTATCAATTCTTCCGTAAAAATTGCCCAAGTGATAAATTGTTTACGAGAGCAAAGCCATTGATACCATACAAACTGATTTGGTTCCAAATATAAAGTTGACATACGCACCTTTTGTGTGTTTTGCACATTATTGAGATCAAAGAATTGCTCCATCTGTAATATCCATGTGGCGGGATCCTTGCCATCAAACTTCCTCATATCGATTTTTGGAATATGGTGAGTCTTCGATCCAACATTAGAGTCTATGGAATCATGATTAACATTTCTTTTGTTCTCATCATGAGTTTCCTTTAGTACCCTTTCACCATTAGTGACCATTTCTTGTAGCAACTTATTCATATTTATCTTCAATTCTTCCATCTTATCATCCATGCCATCAATTTTAGCATCCATGCCATTCACCTTAGCTTCCATGCCATCCATCTTAGCTTCTACGCCTTTCTTTAAACAATCCATCTTAGCTTCTACACCTTTCTTTAAACCATCCATCTTAGCTTCTACATCTTTCCTTAAACCATCCATCTTAGATTCTGTTGCTTTTTGTGCAAGTGACACTTGTTGCACTTGTTCTTGTAATTTTGATATATCATACAACATTTCTTCTTCTTCATGAGTCATGCTAGAGCTTTCAGGTTCCTTACGAGGTGTTTGCATTTTCTTTCCTCGGGGCATCAGTTGCCGATAATAATGCTCTACTAGCCCTTTGAATTCCTTCAAAATAAATTTTCAAACCACTCTTAAGCAAAAATTTAAAAGAATCTACACACCTTTTTTTCACTTTGTAGGAGCTTGATATTGCTTCTGATGTATCTCTGTACTTTCAGATCAACCAGTTCTAAAATTACAACCTGCGGTAGCCCTCTGTGTCCTCTTTCCAATGCCACCAGTCTGATCCAATTTGGATTCTCCAAGGAAGAGTTATCCGAAATCTCCCACAGTGACCTGATTATAGACTAGTTCAGTAGAGCGAACTTGTACGACGTGCCATGAGTCACTGTTTCGTCCTTTAGCTCTAAAAAATATATACAAGAAACTACAGTCTGTCCTCTTTCTGCACCTTCTTACGAAATTTCAATCCAATGCTCAGGGAAAAAGTTATGATGATTTTCCCCAGGTCACCTGTTTGGAATGTAATTCAGGAGTCTGTAAGAAGACCAAATTCCTCAAATTATATCTCTGCAAATATAGCGCAAAAAGCTCTAAAATTCGGACCCAAGGTTCAGCGCGGTGTCTTCTCAAATGGGTTTTTTTTTTTAGCTTCTAAAACGTCGCAGAAAAAAAAGTTATAGCGAAAATGCCATGATGACCTGTTTGGAGCAGCGAAACCCTAGAATCCAAAGCTCTGATCCCAAATGTTATGAAACTAGCTCAAGAAAAGATAGAAAAGATAGATCAACGCCTTAGAATTCAGCCTCTTCGAGGGGGCAACCTCCTTTACATTACATAAATGAACAATTCTTGGATGATTCAAATGATAAAACCTCCTTTCTATATATAGGAGTCTAAGGAGTCACAATATAACCCAGTCAACCGAACAATAATAATATAAAGCCACAAAAATAACAATAGAGGGATTCTATGGGGCACAATAATAACAATATGGGGGCAATAGGGGCACAACAATATTAATAAGGGGTATAACTACAATAGTAATGGGGTAATCACTAGTATTATAGGGACCCAACAGACACTTTAGCAGAAAATAGAAACTGAGGATGATACAATTACTACCTTCATTAGCGACCCCTACTCTGTTTCGGATTCAAACTAGAGAATTCTAGAATTTGTCTTAAGCTATGAAACATGGGAGGGTATTGAAACAACAGATGGATTTGAAGAACTGCCTACAATTGTGTCCCATGACAGCATTTCTGTAGAGATAGAGCCAGGAAAGACCCTGAATATTAACCCAAATCTGTCAGAATCCTAGACAAAACAACTTCTAGATGTTCTCTGAAATCACAAAGAAGCCTTCGCCTGGGACTATACATACATGAAGGGGATTCCTGCCAATCTATGTACCCATCATATATACATCAAAGAGGATTGTCGTCCTGTGAGACAACCCCAGAGGAGAATGAACCCCGCTTTGAAAAACATTGTCAAGGAAGAACTTCAAAAGCTGTTGGATGTAGGATTTATTTACCCCATCTCGGACAGCCAATGGGTTTCCCCGTTGGTGATTGTTCCCAAGAAAAATGGTAAATGGCAGATATGTGTAGATTATAGAGAATTAAACAAGGCAACACAAAAAGACCATTTCCCTTTACCGTTCATTGACCAAGTCTTGGATACTTTGGCTGGGAAGAAGTTCTTCTCCTTCCTGGATGGGTTTAGTGGGTACAACCAAATCTAGATAGCTCCCAAGGATCAGGATAAAACCACTTTCACATGCCCTTGGGGAACTTTCACATACCGAGTCCTTCCATTTGGTCTTTGTAATGTGCCTGCAACATTCCAAAGGGAAATTTTAGGGATTTTCTCTGATCTGGTAGATGACAGTGTTGAAATCTATATGGACGATTTTACTCCATACAGGAACTCATTTGAAGAAGGGCTGGCAAATCTGGAAAAATTTATTGAAATATGTAAACAGGCGCATGTCTCTTTAAGTACAGTGAAGTACCACAAAATGATGGAGGAAGGAATAGTTCTAGGAAATTTGCTTTCAACTGCTGGAATTCGGATGAATCCAGCTAAGGTAGAGGTAATATTGCACTTTCCAATACCCAAAACACCCACACATGTATGTAGCTTTATCAGTTGCGCTGGTTATTATAGGTGCTTTACAAAAAATTTTGCTAAGATAGCACATCCACTTTTCAATTGCTGACAAAAGATACCGCTTTTGTGTGGGCAGGTGACTGTGATGCAACCTTTGTGAAGATCAAGGAACTTGTCTATAGAGCTCCGATCCTTCGAGGGTCGGATTGGACATTACCATTTCATATCCATGATGATGCCTCTCAGGCAGCAGTTGGGGAAGTTTTGGGACAACATGTAGACAAGGTGCCATATGCAGTTTATTATGTTAGTAAGAACTTGGGTCTTGCCAAGTTAAACTACACAGTGACTGAAAAATAATTCCATGCTATCATCTACGCCATCAACAAGTTTGGGCATTATATTACCGGGTATCCTACCTTTGTACACACTGATCATGCAGCAATCAGGTATCTGATGAATAAACCCATCACTCCTAGTCATACTATAATATGGTTGTTGTAACTTCAAGAATTTGACATCACCATAGTAGATAAACCAGGAAAGGATAACATGGTTGATGATTTTCTATCTAGACTAGATAATAATGTTGAAAGTACACCCATAGAAGATGGTTTTCCAGATGAACATATTTTTTTAATTTATGCTAACACTTCGTGGTATGCGGATATTTCTAACTATCTTGCTACAGGGAAGGTACCTCGTCACTTGTCATACAGGGAACAACGGAGAATTATTCATCGTAGTACCTGATATTCATGGATGGTAGGATACCTTTTACACACAGGGGTTGATCAGCAGATCTGGCACTGCGTATCCGAGGATGACATTTATGAGATATTGAAGGTTGGCATTTTACATATAAAAGAAGAGGCCACAAGGTATTACAAATGGGATATTATTGGCCTTCTATTTTTCGGGATGCTCGAGATTATGTCCAAGGATGCGACAGTTGTCAACGCATGGGGCAGCCTAGAAAGTCTGATGAAATGCCATTGCAGCCCCAGGTAGTCCTCGAGCCTTTTGAGAAGTGGGAAATTGACTTCGTTGGACCTTTTAACCCACCTTCTCATCAAAAGGTTCACATTCTGGTCTGCACTGATTATGTGACTAAGTGGGTGGAAGCCAGAGCTGTTGCAAAAGCAACGGAACAGGTGGTTTTAGATTTTCTTTTTGAAGAGATTTTTGCTCGGTATGGTACTCCAAGGGAGATTGTTTCAGATGGAGGGGCACAGTTCACATCCCACATGATAGCAAAGCTTATGTAGAAATATGGAGTCAAACACAAGGTGATGTCTCCATACCACCCCCAGGTGAATGGACAGGTAGAAAGTACAAACAAGGTATTGGAAAATATCTTGACAAAGACTGTAGCAAGCCATCGTCGGGATTGGTCTCAGAAACTTCCTGAAGCTCTTTGGGCATACAGGACAACATGGCAGAACACAACTGGGTTTTCACCATTTGAGTTAGTCTATGGGAAATCCCCCTTATTTTCGATAGAATTTGAGATCAGCACGCTCATAATAGCTTTGGAAGTAGGATTGGACTTATCAGAGGCCCAGAAACATTGGCTGGAACAAATAAATGAGTTAGATGAAATCCGTTCAATGGTTGTCCAGAAAACTACTGCTATCCAACAACAGAGAATGAAATGGCACGATAAATTTATCAAGAATAAGGTGTTTCATAAAGGAGATTGGGCACTACTCTATGACTCCCGCTTTAAATATTTTAAAGGGAAGCTTCGCACTCGCTGGATGGGACCCTATGAAGTGGACATTGTGTTTGAAAATGGAACAGTCAGATTGGTTACAATAGATGATACTCGTGCTTCCTTCTTAGTGAACAAACACCGTCTGAAATTATACCACTGTCCAACTTCTAGGGATGCCTTCATCAAACATCTCTCTGATAAATCTGGTTTGATGGTTGTTGGTGCAGAGAATGCTTCCTCTGCATTATCTATATATATATATATATATATATATATATATATATATATATATGATGTTACTACTTACTTGTTTGTCTTTTTGTTGGAAATACTATTGAAATAAAATGATGTGGAGTAGACAAATTTTTCAAGTAATAGCCGTTGTTGTTACTCCTGGAAATTTTCTAAGTGTCGGATGTTGTTACTCCTTGGGTGTTGTTACTCCGCCACTGCTGTTACTCCTGGAAAATTTTCTAAGTGTCGGATGTTGTTACTCCTTGGGTGTTGTTACTACGTTGTTGTTGTTACTTCGCCAGTGTTGTTACTCCGCTACTGTTGTTACTTGTGGAAAATTTTCAAAGTGTCGGATGTTGTTACTCCTTGGGTGTTGTTACTCCGCCACTGTTGTTACTTCGTTGGTGTTGTTACTCTGCCGATGTTGTTACTCTTAGAAAATTTTCTAAGTGTTGGATGTTGTTACTCCTTGGGTGTTGTTACTTTGCCACTTCTATTACTCCTAGAAAATTTTCTAAGTGTCAGATGTTGTTACACCATTGTTGTTGTTACTTTGCCGCTGTTGTTACTCCACTGCTGTTGTTACTCCGTTGATTACTATGTCATTACTCCACCACCAGGTAGGTCGCCAAGTGTGTCTTTGTTGACTTTTATGGATTCAATTAAAATATTCCATCGACGATACATTTATGTGCCCTGGACAACTACATTTAAGTTGGGGGATGCCATCATAAGTGAACGACGACGTATTTAAAAACCACATTAATGACATATCACATATCATTATTAAACCTTGTGTGAATGGTACACTCATAAATCCCATCATTTAGTATAATCATTTTGATGCATTGGAAATTGAATTATGTACATTCAATAACCAATTAGTCTTTGCCAATTCATGCGAATTAATTAACATAATGATTCGCCATAATCCTTTGCATTTTTCAAAAAATCACCGGCCACTTTCACCGCCTTTTACCCCGCATTCCACCATGCTATTACCATTACTATTGAATTGGTTGTTGTTACTCTCTCCCCAATAGTCGACTGCGTCCAAGTGTTGTTACTGTTTCTACAGCAATGGGTGGGTTGGTTGTGCATCACGAGCCAGAGGATACCACCCTGGTCTGTAACAATAGAGAGGTGTGGCAATTTTTATCAATGCAGGCTGGGACATCTACTTTAACAGATTGCAGGGATTCGACGAGGGGATTACAGTGGAATTCGCACTCAATTTGAATGAGAACTACTCTCAGGTCAGAGGGATAGAAATCCCTGTCATGGAGGAAGTTATTGCAGAAGTCAGTGGATTACCTCAACAAGGACAGAGTTGGTTTTCATGGAGAGCTCCCCTCCCGGAGTTCCCAGAATTATTTTTGCAGGCTGGCGAGAGCGTCGTTCAAAAAGGTCAGGGGTATGACCGGAATTCTTTGTCACATCTGTGGGGTGATGTAGCAGGTTTTGTTATGAAATACATAACTTGCGAAGGATGGTTCACCACTGTGTTCAAGTATCATTTCAGGGTGTTAGCTCGTCTTCGATTTCCACAGGTAGAAGTCTTTTCTCTGAACATGCCCTTCTTTTTGTTGAAAAGCCTCCAATTGATGGTGCAGTCCACTCAGCATTCACGATAGATTTTAGCAGTCATCACCAATCATGGGTTGGTTCGATTACTGGTCATGCATGCATTGACCCGATTTCAAATTCCTTGGGCGATATTTCAGGAATCAACAGAAGAGGAAGTAGCAGTTGCTATAGCTGCTAGAGAAGAAGAGCCAAAGAGAATGGAGGAGGAACCAACAGAGGAAGAATATATAGACCAAGAAGAGCCTAAAGAGATGGAAATTGAAAAGGAAGAACCAGAGCAAGAAAAGGAGCTTGAAGCGAAAGAAATAGTCAATGTTACAGTCGAGGTTGTTACACAAGAACTAGCCTCGAATGTGGAACCAATGGAAGAGGAAGAACGGGAGCAAGAAAAGGAGCTTGAAATAGAAGAGACAGTTAGTGCTACAGCTGAGGCTATTACACAAGAACTAACCTAGACTGTGGAACCAGTGGAGGAGGAAATCATGGACACGATGGATGGAATTGATATGGTGATACAAGAATCCACTTTCATTAATGGAGTGCAAATGGAAACAAGGACCACACAAGAACATTGGATATGTGTGGTGGTGCCACAAAAGAACCACCACTAACCCATCCGTCCCGAAGAATTTGGAAAGAATGAGCCCTGAGGTTGACATTGCCCCACAAGAACCAGTGTCAACCACGAGACAGGAGTTAACACAAGAAGGAACCTCGAGCCAGAGCAGAATCGTGGTTGATGAAGGGAAGGAACTCGAGGTAGAAGACAGGGTCGGTATAGAACAGGAAGAGAACATCTTTCATTCTCCTTTTTGTGCCACCATACCAAGAGGAGCAAGAGTGTCTCGTTCTCCCCGATGCTCAAAAAAGGAGGTTGTTGTCTCTCCCATTTTGAAGTTTGATGGTTCGATAAAGGGTTCAGTCGTTGCTAGTTTGTTGGTTGTTGATTCTCAACAAGGCCATTCCGAAGAACAGATTGAGGAAGAAAACCTTGCAAGAGAACAGGAACAACGAATGGATGAAGAAGGTGCTATTCAGGAAATAGATGTCCCAGAGTCCAGAAGGGAGGAAGAAAACCTTGTAGGAGAACGGGAACAATGAATGGATGAAGAAGGTGTTGTTCAGGCAACAGATGTCCCAAAGTCCAGAAGGGAGGAAGAAGCGAATGCTTCCGAGAAAGGGGAACCAGGTAAGGAAAGCCCGGTAGATGGACTGGTGGATACTCCTCCAAGTAATCCACCACCTTCTGGACCAGCTGCAGGGCCAGATGAATTGATTGTTAAGCAGGAATGGATAGAACTGTGCGAGCAAAGGAGGTCGCCCCTTAAAAAGAGATATTAGCTACAGTTTAGAGACACGATGCAGTTGAAAACAGATGTTCGAAGGCTAAGAAGACAGGTGCATCGACTTAAGTAGCAGGTAAGAAAGTATAAACTGTGGGCTAAGGAGCATAAGGTTACGGTGGACAATGCAGCAACACAGATATATCATGTGCCTATAACCTCTGCTGCCACCCAAACGGATTCTATCGAACACATGTTCGACGGTCGTGAATTCTCTTTAATAGTCAAGATTCAAACTTGGAAATCTGTCGTGGCCCATTACGAGAATGAGGTGAAAATGGTCCAAGAACAATTGTCCTTGGCTATCTTTGAGTATATAGAACAAGTGGACATATTACAGCTGAGGTATGCAAAGCAGCAGCTCAAAGTAGAAAGGTTGGAAGGACAATTTTTGGAATTGAAGAGAGACAAAGAAAAGATGTTCAGCTTGGCACAACAGGTAATGGCATGTCACCCTCCTGCTTCTAGTTATGCCTTGTTCCTTCATGAGCAATTTCTTTTCTTTTGTTTGGAAAGTATTAAGAAGGAGGTTAGTCATGAGATTGAGGATTCTATATAGTTCCTCTGTATACTAAGAATCCATGACTTGATAAACCAACATCTAATGTGTGAGCTTTATCTGCATGGATACTTCCTGGGCATGGAAAAAGAGTTTAACCTAGTCCCATATGTGGGGGACATTCATTTAAGGGCTCTTACCTCCTATACTATCAACCAGATAAACTGGCAGAAGGCTTCTAATACGTTTGAATTGAATCAAAGCACGAAGTCTCTTATGATAAGAGGGGAGCACGAACAGTCCGTGACTATGTATAATAAGCATGCCACCTTTTTAGAAATTGAGGGAAATAAAGAATGGATGTTGAGGACACAGAAGTGGTGTATTGACCTCTATGTCAAACAAATAGTCATGTTTCAAGATGAGGCCCTTGATAGTTGTCAGAAGAGGTAGATTATGTCACCTACAGCTTTCCGAAACAGGGAACCTTTTGGGGCTCCAAATTTTGCACGAGCACTAAGTCAGGTGTTGAGATATGTGGCATGCATCCAAACATGCGAGTTCTAGTGGATGGGACTCCGGTTCAGGTTCCCCATCATTTGGTTACCAGCAGAGCACTACACCCCAACATACAATGTACCAAATGATTGGTGGAAGGATGTTCTTCTCATAGAGGGATACAAGCCCCCAGGAACAGACATGGTAGATGAGTATGATCTCACCGAGCTCCACTCCGACTATAACCATTCTAACCCAGACCTACAGAAGCGGTGAGCTACATGGGGGAATGTAGAAGACTAGTTCGGAGGAGATGTTAGGCACCAAATCTGCCTATCTTTTCCTTACATTTTCACCTATCCTTTCATCCTTTTTGCACCAATAATATGCATTAATTATGATAAACTTACAAGGTAAACCTCCCTTCTAACGTCTCTTGGAATATTTAATTGACGAAGTAAGGTCACGAGGTTTTGCCTATGTGAACTACTAAACTTTTCTATTTTCACAGATTTTGGTGAACAAGTATCTCATTCGTAGCTTGTAGTAGGAGTCCCGTGTTTATAGCAGTTATTTGACAACGTTGCAACAGCATAACCAACTCTCAGTTGCTCCAAGGATTATTTTGGATCTTTATTGTTCTCTCTTTCTCGGCAATTAGTTGTTGTTCTAACAGTTGTATATTTTTGGGCATTAGTTGCCAGATTTGGGGAAATAAATCTTTCCCATGTATTTGTATAAAAGGGGTTTTATTCCCCTGCAGAGGGGTTAGTTGTGCATAGACAAACATTGTAACAGTTCTTCATATATTAATTGAATGCAAGCAAGTTTGTTGTTCTTCTCTTAGTTGTGAATTAACACAGCCCTGATCAGAGATTTGGGCCCGCTCTCCTAATCAGGTGCTGCATATTTTCTTTATGTGTGTTGTTTCTTCTGTTGTGTGTTAATTTCTTATTGTTGTTACAACTCTTTAATTAATTGTTGTGGATGCCTTTTTAAGTTCTACAATTTATTTCTAATTACTGTTACAGCAATGCTTTGATTCTTTAGCTATGAATCCTTGGTTTATGTTAGATTGTAACCTTGCCCCTGCATATATCTTGTGTGTTACCTTGAAAATGTACACACCAAGATTGATATATTAATGTGGAAAAGGGTGGAATAGTTTGTTCACACTCGGGCACCAACATAAGCTTGTATCAGATAGGGATGCCATGTTCACTTCTAGGTTATGGAAAGAGTTATTTGTAGGTTTGGGTATAGAGTTGGCCTTTAGTACAACTTATCATCTGCAGACAGATGGACAAACAAAGAGGGTCAATAGGATTTTGGACGACATGTTGAGAATGTATGTCATGCATTAGCAGTGAAATTGGGAAGAGTATCTTCCACTGGTAGAGTTTTATTACAACAATGGGTATCAGAAGTCACTGAAGATGAGTTAATTTGAGATATTCTATGGGTAGAGTTGTAACACTCCCATCAGTTGGAGTGATCCAGTGAACAGGGTGTTCATAGGATTGAACATGTTGGCAAAGATGGAAAAAGAAATGCAGGTAATCAATAAAAATCTAAAGGTAACACATGATAGACAGAAGATTTATGTGGATCAAAGAAAGATGTTTAAGGAGTTTCAAGTTGGGGAACATGAGTATTTGCACATCAAACCCAAGAAGAGCTCCTTGAGGATTGGATCATGTTCCAAGTTGGCACCTCAGTTTTGTGGGCCTTTTAAGATTCTGGAGAGGATTGGACCAGTAGCCTATCGACTTGCACTGCCTCCAACAGTGAAATTCCATGATGTTTTCCATGTGTCATTGCTTAAGAAGTATGTTAAATATGTTGATCATGTGATTGACTAGTTTGTATTGAAAGTGGAGCCAGAAGGAGAATTCCAACTAGAACCTCAGTGCATTTTTTAGAGAAAGATGCTCATGCTTTAGAACCAAGTAATTGAGCAAGTTAAAGTGATGTTGATGGTGCTAGACCTGCCAACATGTCAAGGGGATCTTCTCGGTAACAATTCCCAATTAGACCTTAGACCGTTTGGCGTAGGATTCCTAGTAGTGGGCCGTATGGTAATGCCTTGACCGTAATTTCGCACAGAAGCAAGTAAGATAACTCTGTTGGTTGTAAGGGTGTGACTGCTGCAGTGAGTCAAGGAAGGTGCATGAGAGGTTATAACACATGTGGGTTGAGATGAGTGCGCCCCTTGGAAAACCTGTAACAATACTGGGATGGGAAGGGTACACACGAGCGAAAAACTCATCACAAGCTGGAAATCAATGTGGGTCATACGGATTATAGATTCGGAGGTCAAATGGGTACTTCTTCATCAATTCTGCTTTGACATCTGCTTAATACTCTGGATCTCATATAACCCAATCCACAACGGAAGATCGGGCTAAGGTGCATTCTTCTTTCGATGCAGTCTAGTTGTCAATCTCGCCAAGATGTGATATGCTACTTCCTGCATCACAAGTTCGTCCAAGGAAAACTTCGGAAGAACATGTGGAAGCTTCTCCACACTGAACATCCAGATGAAAGTGTCAGATGGTGAGGCATACCAATCTGAAATGCCTATCAATTCCTCCATTGCTTCCTTTGACATGCAGGTTGGATCCTGTTTGAATATCATCTTGTACATTGGGGTGACAAAATGATCGAACAACCGTGTGATTACTCCTTTGAAGTTTCATTCGGACAACAACTTGAAATACGTGTTCACAGCAGTCTCCGTCGGTAACGATGCCCACTCCAAGCCCAAGAAATCCTGTTGGGCACAAACTGCATCTAAGATGTAGGCAAACATGTAAATATCTGCATGCATACCTCCGGGTGATTGTCAAGCCTTCATTACTTGTTCCTTCAACTGATGAGCCAATATGCCAGACTAGTTACATGGTTTTCCTTCTCTGGCCAGTTGGTTCAATGCAACCACCCAACTCTGTGGGAAGGTTTATGTGCTTGCTTGGCCATACAATCAACATGAAAATATGACCAAGTATTGGTATGCCTTCCTCAATATCTTTGTCTTGTAGATCTGGTTGGGTGTCAACTTGAATCGAGTTGGCTCCTTTACCCATTCTTCATAATGTCTCTGGAGTTAGCACTGTTGTTGGGGTAAGATGAATGGAGTCTTCATGATAGTCACGGGCTCTGACATCTGGTACATTTCATCATAATCTCATTCCCAGAAGGTCGTAATTCATCCCACTAACACTTCTCAAGGTCATCGTCTCGGGATCAGTGTGAGAGACGATCCAGTGTATCATGTACGCACATGGGAATGTGGGATATCTGCATGCAATCCAGTACAAGCTAGACTTCTGAATGTTCACGTACACCTAACGGTCTTCGAGGTCTTCCTCAAAAGTGCCTACAAATGTTTCATTGACCTCTTGCCACTTCAGTTTGATATCCTTGTCTAGATACAACTTTGTATCTTCATAGATCAGCAGACTAGAGGACACTTGCTCAACTGCTGCTCCAGCTGCAATTCCATCAGTGTCCTACGATCCTATTCTCTTGGAAGCCATTGAGATGGATTAACACCTGAAAGATCTGGATACAAGCAACATGCATGGTGAGAAATCTATTAGTGAAAATCAAAGCAAATTTTGGGAATGACATAGCACATACCTAGTAACTGATCGGCAAGATTACGCAATTTCTTTTGGGAGGCTGGGTCGGCTGCCAGAACTGCGCAAAAGGCAGTCTTGGCTATGTGTGAGGAAATATTGGTTGTTGGACTTGCGCAATGCGTAACCCAGACTGGCTGCTGGCTAATGGGATTGCGCAATGCGTAATTCCAGCTAAGAGTGACTGCAGGCTCAAAGACTGCACTGCGCAATTTCTTGGGCCAACAGTCACTGTCCCTCAGAAATGCACAAAACAGTCCTAGAGGATAGAGCTAGGCAGAAATGTGCATTTCTGGAGAGGAAGGGAGAGCCTTTCTTCCCCAGATTGCGCAATGTTGTCTCAATGAAGGCAGAGTCCAGGTCGAGGCTGGCCCAACTCGCCGTTGGGAAACTAAAAGCAAATATGAAAATGAATGCATGGTGACACTAAGTGAAAGCAGAAGTTATAGATAGCGCATGCAAACATGAATGAAATATTTAGCGAACATATCAACATGCATGTGGGTGAAGCAATTTGCCGAATCGGTGAACGTTCATGCAAAACAGTTTCATACATGCGACTGTAATGAGATAGCAACAAAAATTGAAACAGAGCTAGGATAAACTAGTATAAATTTAAATGACCTCAAGCGTTCAAAGAAATCAAGAAAACAACACTCACACAAGAAAATACACAAAAAGCGACAGAAATGTTGAAAAACAAAAGTTGAGACCACTTACCTGCGAATAGTTGGGCCGGATGTGTCAAAGAGTCTTGGATGTGTTGTGGGATGCCAGAGCTCCAAGATCGATGTGAAAAAATGAGCTCTGATGCGTTGAATAAATAAGTTTGGGCTCATGACGCGCATGCCACAAATCAAGGAAAAAGCGACACATGGAGGAAAGTTTCTAAAACAACTTTTCATGTAAGCTCAAGCTTCTAAAAATAGCTCCATGAATCATGGGATGTCTTTTCCATGTTGCCTTTTTCTATTCTGGGAAAAATAAGCTATGCATGCATTTCTGGCTGAGAGTTGGGCTAGCTGCCCAGCAGATTTGTGCAATTTCGGGGTAGAGCAGTTGACTGCTACCCAGATTTGTGCAAATTCTGGACTGAGCAGCCCTGCTGGTGAAAATTGCGCAATTTTCACTGGGAGTGCTGACTCGAAGAATTGCGCAATTCTGGAGCTGAGCAGGCTGCTAGAGAAGATTGCACAATTTTTGGAGGGAAGGTTGGTTTCCCTCCATAAATGCGTAATTTCTTGGGGGAGCTGCTCAGCCTACAGTTGGATCAAATCTAGGTCATCAGCCTGTGAAGGGAATGCATCAAGCTATGATCGACAGGTTGTCTTTGTGCAAGAAAAACACTGAAGCTTGTGTACTTGATGAAGCAAGACAAGGTGATGTGAAAGGTTGGTAGGGAGGCTCCAAAATGAGGCTAAGGCAAAATTTTGGAGGATGGTTGTAGTCACTTCAACACTTGGAAACACACTAGTAGAACTCCAGCTCTCTGAATGGACCTTGTTCATGAAAAGAAATTCTAACACCTAAAGTATTGTTCAGCTCTCAACTCATCTTGGTTTCACACTAGCTTGATTGTAAGATGTAGCATCTGCGAAACTCTTGGTTTATTGACACACATTCCAAGCCAAGGCAACACAGTTGTTTCGATTGGGGTTGAGGGATATATTGGTGCACAAGCGGTATAGTCGTCAGAGTCTTAGTTTCATCTCTAGTGTTGCTCGCTACCAGCAGTCCTGGACAGTACCCCGACGGAGTCACATAGGAACACAAGCATGGCTCCGCTACTAGTGAGCCTGGTTAGTACCCTGATGGAGTTACTTGGATCACATCCCTGCATAGAAAGCCTTTCTCTTCTTTTGCCTTATTCATTTTTCATTTTGAATTTTTGACTTTTAATTTTTTCATTTTTCATTTTTAAAACTATGTGTAAGATCCCTATCCTAGGGTCTTCTAACAGATCTATTTCTGATGAATTTAAATGCAATAAAAGGCAATAATTTACTTTCTTACAAGACTTTTAAATAAATAAAGTTTTACCATTTACATTCTAATCCTTATAACTTATGGTGAACATTTCATTTTGATAAATTTACATGAGTAATCTATAGAGGAATACCTGTACCGATGGCTGGTGGAGATGCCTTTGAGCTGCTGCTCCTGCTGAACACTCCTCTTGACTGACCCAACTAGATTTACCTCCCAGCCAACTAGGAAATAATTCCTAGCCCAGGAAACCTCCACAGGTTTCCTAGCCCTCCGAGCCCAAGTCCAACCAGATGTAGTGTGTGTGTCCAAGATGAATGATCCAGACCAAGATGAACAATATTTCCCTCCTCTCAACAACCCAAGAAACCTCCACGGGTTCCTAAGGTCTCCAAAAATCACAGCCAATCCCAAAATCAAGCAAGGCCCCCACATCCCCTTTTCTCCCTTCCCCCTTCCCTTTTATACCCTCCCTCTCTTCTCCATCTCAACCACCTCTCATTAATGTCATTAACTTCTCATCCATCCTTACATTTGACTTCTCCTCTCCCAAGTAAATCTGGGAGTACATTTGGAAATGTGATATGAATATAAAATTGGGAAATTAATGGGAGAGGATCATGTCTTCTCCCAAGTAAATTTGAAAGTACATTTGGGAATATGAGATGAATATATATATATATATATATATATATATATATATATATATATATATATTGATAATTAAATGGAGAGGACTATGTCTTCTCACAAGTAAATGTGAGAGTACATTTGGGAATGAGATGTAATTAAATGGAGAGGACCATGTCTTCTCTCAAGTAAATGCGAGAGTACATTTGGAAATGTGAGATGTAATTAAATGGAGAGGACCATGTCTTCTTCCAAGTAAATGTGAGATGTAATTAAATGGAGAGGACCATGTGTTCTCCCTAGTAAATGTGAGGGTACATTGGGGAATGTGATATGAATGTATATATTGATAATTAGTTGGAGAGGACCATGTCTTCTCCCAAGTAAATGTGAGATTACATTTGGAAATGTGAGATGAATATATATATTATTTGAAATAATGGAAAGAGACCATATCCTACCTAAGATTCAATTTGAGAAGGAAAGTTGGGAATTTGAATAATAGAAATCATGAATTTTATATTAGACAATAAATTTATAGTTTCCCAATTGAAAGTATTCACCAATATTTCTCAATATTTTCAGCTAATGTAAACATTAATAAAATTTGCAGGATAAGATTTAAGTGGGGCATTACATACACCCCTCCTTCAGAAAACTTCGTCCCGAAGTTAGAATGAAAAGATACAAGGATTTCAAAAGCATAGCAAACCAAAGAGAGTTATAGCAGTAAAATTTGATAAGTCAGACAATGACATTGCTTCCCATAAAGAGTCTCCAACTGATCTATATCCTCCTATCCATCTTGACCTACTTCTGTTCCCACCCTATCTGTCCTTTGTTGCTTTATCAGTGGAAACGGCCATACTAACCACTGATAAAACTGACATGGTGGAAGCGTCGACTATATTGACCTAACTTCCCCAGCAGGCAACTGGCAATCATCATCACACATCTAGGGGAGCATGTCCACCACTGCCCTCCCACGATTCTAGGTTTCAGAGGATACACGGTGGGAAATGCCTCCACCCCTCCTTCAGAACTAGGGTCAACACCCTAATACGGACCACGCTACAGATCTGTTTGGACTTGTCATCGAATAATCCAGTCAGGTCGTCTTGTCACCTGTCATTTGCATTTTACTTGTGTCATAAGAGTGCATATCAAGTAGATACCAAATGTAGTAGAATAATGTACATTATACCTTCCTCATGAGATGTCTCGACCTTCCCTCAATGGAAGAGTAGATCTCAGCTATCATATAGTTCTTTTCCCCCTGCGGGTTAGCTCTCATTCATGCATTTATATAACAACAAGACATATAATCATCATATTATTAAGTCTAGTATCCATGTGTCAATCTGGGAATTCTCACTGGAAGTAAATCATAAATTCACTAATTCATTCATTTAAATAAATCATATCCACTTGAGCTATATATGAACCAAAATAATTCAGATAGGTTACGCACTAGATAATCCATCACTAAGTGAGTCATACATGTAGGCCATACATCGACCATTTCTATAATCAATATCAAATCTATCAATTGATTCATATAAGTAGTTTTATGTGTCAAACCAAATGCATCAATATTACATAATGTTCATAAATAAATAACATGGAACTGCAAAATAGAACCTTAACATAGGTAGCTATCTAGTCAAAATGGGCATCACGGATGCTCAAAAAAGTGAGGGGTAGTCACGACGCATAGTCTCTGCATCCTCCCAGGTAGCAGATCTTGGGATATACTTGTCCCACTAGACCTTAACTTGGTCCACCGTGCGACGTCTGCACTGTCGAACCCTATGGTCCAATATGCGTAATGGTTTGACCACTACGGTTCCCATGTCTGAGACCTGCAATTCCCTCCAATCCAGTTTGTGAGATTCATCAGAAACATAATGTCATAAGATAGATACATGAAAAACATAATGATTTTTATGCAAATGGGGCGGCAGTACAAGACGATAGGCAACTAGTCCAATCTTCTCCTTGATCCTAAAAGGTCCTACGAATTGAGGTGACAATTTCGTCCCCTTCCCAAACCGAATGGTGCTTTTGTTGGGCCGGATACGAATAAAAAATTGGTCCCCTACTTCATAATTGTGATCAATCCTATGTGAATCTGCATAACTCTTCTGTCTATCCTGTACTTCCTTTAACCTTTACCGAACATGCTTTACCTGTTCCTCCATTTCTTGTACTAATTCAGGGCCAACCTTCACTCAGTCCTCCAACTTTTCCCAACTCAATGGTGTTCTACAAGGCCTTCCATATAGAGCTTGATAAGAAGGCATCCCGATTGAACTGTGATCATAGGCAAACTCTATCAATGGTAAGTACCTTTCCCACTGAGTCTGATTATCCATGACGTACATCCTAAGCATGTCCTCTAGAACCTGATTTACTCTTTCAGTCTGCCCATATGTTTTTGGATGATATGCAGTGCTCAGGTTCAACTGAGTCCCTAGTGTTGATTGCAAACTTGTCCAAAACCTAGATGTAAATCGGGAGTCTCTATAAAAAATGATCTTTGTGGGTAATCTGTGTAGTCGAATAACTTCATTGAAAAACACTCACGCCACATCTGTAACATCGTAAGTGACCCTTACTGGGATGAAATGGGCACTTTTGGTCAATTTATCAACTATAACCAATATAGCATTGTGTCTCTGCGAAGTGAGTGGCAAACCCACCACAAAATCCATGGAAATTACTTCCCATGCAGATGTAGGGATGTCATGAGGTTATAGGAGTCCTGCTGGATGGTGATGATCAGCCTTCACTCGCTAACATTCAAGACATTTGGCGACAAACTAGACTATGTCATGCTTCATGCCTGCCCAAAAGAAGAGCTTCTTTGTGTCTGCATACGTCTTCTTTACCCCAAGATGTGCACAATAGAGTGCTCTATGAGACTCTTCGAGGATGGTTTCTCTTATACCCCCTTCCTTAGGTACGTACATTCTCCCTTGGAATCTCAATAGCTCATCTGGTTCAAGGACATATCCCTCAAAATTTGGTTTTATCTGTTCCCCATTCTATATGGTTGAGATGACTTTTAGATACCAACTATCTTCAAAGAGTTTCTCCAATATCTACTCCCTTAAATTTACCTTTAAGGCTACTAGGGAGAAGGTTTGTCGTCTCCTGCTTAGTGGATCCACCACTACGTTCTCCTTTCCCTTGATGTATGAGATTTCAAAATCATAATCAGTCATGAATTTGCTCCACTTCCTTTGTCTGGCAGTCAAATCCCTTTGAGTGAAGATATGCTTCAGGCTTTGATGATCCCTTCTTAACTCAAATCTTCTCCCAATGAGGTAGTGTCTCCATAGCTTCAAGGCTAACATCACTGCTGCCAATTCTAAGTCATGGGTAGCATATAACTCTTTATGTTTCTTCAATTTTCTAGAAGCATAAGCCATTACTCCGCCTTCTTACATCAATACCGCAACCAATCCTTGCGCCGAAGTATCGGTGTAGACAGTGAAGTCTTTTCTCATGTCTGGTACTTGAAGGATCGATGCACTAGTTAGTAACCTCTTATGAATGCAGTGTCACATTCATTTTTCCATTCATACCTAACCCCCTTTCATTGTAATGTGGTGATGGGTTTTGCAATCCTTGAAAACCCTTCCACAAACCTGCAATAATACCCAGATAGCCCCATAAAACTACGTACCTCATGGGCATTTTTTGGTACTGGCCAATCCATTATGGCCTTCACCTTTTCCGAGTCAACTGAAATCCCTTCTCCTGAAATGATGTTCCCAAGGTAATGGACCTTCTTCTGGAAGAAGGAACATTTTGACAATTTTCCATACAATTGATTTTCCCTTAAGCAAGTCAATACCGCCCTTAGGTGCTTTTCATGCTCCTTTTCATTCTTGGAATACACAAGAATGTCATCAAGGAAGACTTGCACAAATTGGTCCAAGTACTTCCTGAACACACCATTCATGAGGCTCATGAATACTACTGGTGCATTGGTTAAACCAAATGGAACAACTACGAACTCATAGTGCCCAAACCAAGTTCGAAATGTTGTTTTTGATGTCCTCCTCTTTAATTCTCATTTGGTGGTACCCAGATCATAGATCGATCTTTGAGAAGATCGTTGCTCCCTTCATTTGATCAAATAAGTCATCTATTCGAGGTATAGGGTACCTATTCTTTATTGTGGATATATTTAAGTCTCTATAATCTATGCATAGCCACAAGGAACCATCCTTCTTCTTGACAAAAATCACTGGTGCACCCCAAGGTGAAATACTAGGTCTGATAAATTCCAAGTCTAAGAGCTCCTTTAACTGCATCTACAACTCACAAAGTTCTGGAGTTGTCATCCTATAGGGTGTCTTAGATATGGGTTATGCACCTGGTTTTAGGTCGGTTGTGAAATCAATCTCTCTTACAGGAGGCAATCCAGGAAATTCCTTTGGAAAAACATCCTTGAATTCTGACAAAACTGGATGTTGATCTAGGGAAGGTCCTTTCTGGTCACTTACAGCCTCGACCAAATATAGTTTGCAACCTTGTCTGAGACAGCGTTTTACCTTCATCATGGATATGAATCATAGGGACACTCCCCTCTTGATTCCAAAAATCTCAATTGACATTCCTTCATCATCTAAACAGATCACCTTTGTCTTGAAATAGTCTACCAAAGCTCGATGAGATTCTAGCCAGTCCATTCCAATAATTACATCATACGTCCTCAATGCTGTGACGTATGCCTTCAGCTTAGTCATAAACACCCTGAGGTTTACCTGACATTGCTCAACACTAGGCCCTACTTCTTGTTTTATTCCAGAAGCCATCTCAACTTGTTTAAAGTCATCATGCTCATAGTTTTCCAACCCACATTTTTCTAATGCAACTGTTGAATTGAAACTATTTGTAGCATTTGAGTTAAACAAAATTTTAACTTTTACTTTGTTTATCATACTTGAGGTTTCTACCACGGCAGACTAGTGTTCAACTTGCTGATTGTCAACTGCTGCATAGATTCGGTCGTGGCTACCTGCTCTCCCCATTGGTTCTTTTCGCTCTCTTTTGTTGTTACCGGTTTGAAACTCAGGGTAGTCCCACTGGTAATGAGGTCCTCTGCATCCCCAACAAGTGATGCGTGGTGGACCTTGAACCAAATGTTGTGGAGTTATTTGGAAATAGTTTCTTCCCCTAGAACCCCTACCCCCACTTGCTGCTCCTCGCATATGACTTTGATTTGTATGCGCTCTTGAAGCTGTGGGTGAATTTGCACTAGTGACCATTGAAATCCTTACTGTTGGTGTTCTAGGTATAATCATGTTACCATATGGTGGTGACCTCAGACTTCCTCCCCTTTGGAAGGTACAAGGGGCCTTCCCTATAAACCTTGTTTGATGTGGAAAGATGGCCCTACCTTCACCCTTTAAGTCTAAGTGTTCTTCGACATAACAAGCCTATTCTATAGCTTTTGAAACTGAGGATGGTTTCCACATCCACACCATTGCCCTAATATTAGGTCTCAATCCATACATAAAACGATCCGCTTGGCGCTCGTCAGTATCCATGTAGGAGACATACTTGACCAATTCCATAAATCAAATTTCATATTCTTCTACAGTGTAACCTCCCTGTATCAGGGCATGGAAGGCTCCTACCTGTTGTTCTTCATAATACGATGGCAAGTACTTCTTTCTAAACCTCTCCTCAAATAATTCCCAAGTAACTGTGTCTGGAGTGGGGTGCAGTTGATGCTTCAAGTTACCCCACCAATTCAGAGCACAATCTCTAAGTTGGAATTGCTAGGATTCCAAGAAACTCTCCTAGGTTGTAGCTCGAAGATGCCTGGTAACATATAAATTCAACTATTGTTGCAAGGTTTAATGGAAGGAATGATGGTTTGGTTCAAGCCAGATAACCACTTCTACTCTGTTTCACTCCAGACATGCATGAACACCCTCAAACTACAAGGCTTTAGACCACCAATGCTCACAGTTTAGATATTAGGTGAATATGGAGAATACTAACCACACCAGCAGATACACAAGACCATGTGATGGTCGGCTGCAACTAGCACAGAAACCTACAAATCTAATCTATTAATGCAAAGATAGGATGACAGCTCTCCTGCATTAGATAGAAAGAAACCTGAGTAACCTATTCTGTGATGCATTCAACATTCTAACACAAAGATAAGATGAAAGTTATCTAGTGTTAAACATTAAGAGATCAAAAACACAGCACATCGGGCACCAGCTTAGAACAGAGGAAAATGGACAGTGAGCAATTAACAGCAAAAGAAGCTTGTATTGTTGAAAACGAAGATGAGACTCTGCAAGCGAAAAAGTGTCTACAGTCTCCAGAAGTTGAACCTTACATCAAATTCCAACCTTGACTACATCTTTCTTCTGGATATTTATAAGTTTACATTACTATGGTACTTGGCCATTTAGGTATGGAGGGGTCTTAATTGACCACCAACTGCATTTAACTACATGATGGAGTCTTTGAACGAGGTGGCTTGCTTCACTGTGCAAATCTGATCTATACAACTGTTGTGTTGTCCTTTAGGTGGTTGGAATGCTCACAATAGTGAAGTCCATGACTGATAAATTCTGTTACAAAGCCGTGCTATGTCCTTTTCTCCCTTTGGCCATGCTTTTTGTTTAATGTGGTTGTTGGGG
Source organism: Pinus tabuliformis (assembly GCA_031772625.1). NCBI lineage: Eukaryota > Viridiplantae > Streptophyta > Pinopsida > Pinales > Pinaceae > Pinus > Pinus tabuliformis. The sequence goes on from CM062814.1 coordinate 820,116,247, forward strand.
TTCAACTGTTATCAGTCAAGCAGAGCTGGTCATCTCCTTCCTCGGGCAACAGAATGGACGTAGGACGTAGGGTGCATGGGTAGGTGGACAGTTGGGATGAGCAAGAGAGATGACCGTCGGATCGGGGAGATGAAAGGCGGAGATGGCTCAGTGAAGGCTATTGGCTGAAGTGGGAGTGGGGTGCGTCAAGGCTGTTGGATCTTCAGCGGACAGATCGGATGGTCATCGAGTGATGGAGTTGCGCGGGCGCTAACGGGTGAGGGTGGTTTACTTGGGCAGTAATGGTTTTCATCGCACCATTTTTGGGCACTAAGTGGTAATTGCTTGGGGCAGCGCGATTCCACACAATTAATGACACGTAGTAATGGATGAGAGAGAAAAACCACCCTCATCGCATGCTATCGTTTGATCTAGTTGCCGGTGCGATATGTGCGAAGGCCGTCAGATGTTGGTGGAGAGTGATCGAGTAGGTCGCCTTTAGCGGGAGCTATGTGAGCCGTTGGATTGGTGGGGGCTAATCAACGGTGGGGATACCGCGTGATGGGTTACAAGCGTGCAAGGCATATGGGTAAGGTTTTATGGTTAGTTTAGCTTTGTGGTTAGGGTTGAGGCCAAAGGGAGTTTTGTCGGATTTGGAAGGTTTGTTTAGGAAATGGGGAAGGTTAAAGGTAAGAGGGGTGAGGGAAGAAAGGGAAAAGTGACCAATGTAAGCCCATTTTGGGACACAACCAAACAGACCAGTCTTCTCTCTGACATTAGAAAGTCAACGCTGCATAGCAGAGCTAACACTGGCTCCTTCTGGGGATGAAATCCTCCCTGTGAGGTTTCAAGAACCGTAGACCACTGCCTTTCATATAGAAACAAGATCAGCAAGATTTCCTAGTATTCCATTGGGCATGGAGTCTAATTAAGCCTACACTAAAAAATGTAAAAGAACATATTTACAATGTTGGGGCCTAAAGGCCTTAAACAACATAAACCTTCAAAAACCGCCCATTAACTGGGCCATCAAAAACTGTTTCTCCTTCCATACTTTGCAGCATGAAAGTGTTGTTCCCCTGGACCTGAGCAATGACAAAAGGTCCAGTCCATAGAGCATCGAATTTTCCATGATTGCCTTTCTTTTCTTTCAACGCGTCCCATTTAAGAACCCAGTCTCCAATTTGAAAATTGTCCATCTTTTCCTTTCTGTCAAAAGCTTCCTTGATTCTTTTTTGATGTGCTGCAGACTTTTCAATCAATTGATCTTTGATTTGATGCACTTCAGCCAAGTCATTAATCCTCTTTGCCATGTCATTTTCCTCATTCTGCTCTTCTTTCAAGAACTTGGCCACGGGGAGGGTCAACTGGATTGGGAATACAGCCTCAGTGTCGTATACTAGCTTGAACGGAGAATTCCCTGTGGATTTCTTGGTGGTCACCCTGTCAGCCCACAATTCAAACTTCAATTTCGAATCCCAGTTCCTTTTGTTGTCTTCCAGTAGCTTTTTAATTATCCTTATCAGGCTCTTATTGGATGATTTTGCTAGACCATTGCCTTGAGGGTAATATGAGGTGGAATGCACTAGCTTAATTCCCATTGAGTCACACATGTCCACCAACTCTTTTGCCCTGAAGGCTGCTGCATTGTCTGTAACCAATTTGTGTGGACAGCCAAACCTGGTGAAAATGTTTTCTGTCAAGAACTTCATGACAACATGGTGATCAGATTTCTTAGTAGGGATGGCCTCAATCCATTTAGTGAAGTAATCAGTGGCTACTAAGATCCATCTGTGCTAGCCACTAGAATGTGGATTAATTTCCCCTATGAAATCCAAGCCCCACTGCTGGAAAGGGCCACTGGCATGTATTGGCTTCAAGGGTAAGGACTTCAACTGTTGTTTTCCTTCAAACCTCTAGCATTTGTCATAGGATCTTACAAATGAAAAGACATCAGAAAACAGAGTGGGCCAATAATACCCAGCTCTGAGGATCTTGTGGGTTGTGGTTTTCCAATAGTGATGTCCTCCACAGATGCTAGAATGAAACTGATGCATGACCTCCACAGATTATTCTTTGTCCAGACATCTTAAAAGGATTCCAGATGGATCCCTCCAATAAAGCAAGTTTTCATGAATATAGAACTTGGCTACTCTAAGCTTAATAATCCTAGCTTGGCTTGAACTAAGGCCTGGAGGGACTTCTAGCTTCAGAAAAAATTGAGCTATTCTATAATACCATTGACAAGAAGCTAGATTTTCAGCCAACAACTAGTCATGCCCTTGTCCTACTGTTGCTTCTTCTATCTATCCATCCTCTGAATTTGTACCCATGCAGTTTATGTCAAACATTTTGCAATTTTCTTCAGCCATCATCTGAGCAAGGCCCTGGTCGTTGACAATCTTGGTGGGCTTCAATTCTATGTTGAATTCAATAAGTTTTGCAATCCATTTAGCCCTTCTTCCATCAACATCTGGCTGCGTTAGGACATGCTTTACTGAAGCAAAAGGCACATATGCAATTACCTTGGAGTGCAGGATGTAGATTCGGAAAGCTTTTAAAGATTTGATAATAGCATCAGCTTGCTTTTCGATAGTATCATGCCTTAGTTCAGCATCCCTTAAGGTTTTGCTGAAAAATGCCACTGGATGCTCTGAATCCTCATCATCTTTTTGCAATAAGACTGCTGCAAGGGTGTCACAGGAAGAAAAGGAGAAGATATGGAACTCCTTGCTATAGTTTGGGCTGATTAAAGTGGGAGCTTCCATAATAGCTCTTTTGATGGCTTCAAAAGATCTTCTTGCTACATCAGTCCATTTGATCTCTGATCCCTTTTTCAGCATAGAGGTGATGTGTTTTACCAATTCTGCAAAATTAGGAATAAACCTCCTTACAAAATTTATTTTGCCCAAAAAGGATTGGATGTCCTTTTTTGATCTTGGAACAGATAAGGCCTGTATCGCTTTTAGTCTTTCTGGGTCAATCTTGACACTTGCAGCAAAAACAATGTGTCCAAGAAGCTTGCCTTCTTCTAAAGCAAACTATGACTTCTTAGGATTCACTGATATCCCAAACCTTCTGCACTTCAGAAACACTTTCTTCAAATGCTACAAATGATCTTGATGGTTGCTGGAGTATACTGTTATATCATCCAGGTAGACAAGGACAAACTTATCCTTCTCTCCTACAAACGTTATATCCATGGCTCTCTGAAAGGTGGCCCCAACATTCATCAGCCCAAAGGGCATCTTAGAGTACATAAAAGTGCCCCAAGGAGTGGTGAAAGCAGTCTTTTCTTGGTCATTTGGATGTACCGCAACTTGGTTATACCCTAAAAATCCATCCAGGAAAGATATAACTTTGGCCACTGAGACTTTTTGTAGTAAATATTCCATCTTTGGCAAGGGATAGTTGTCCTTTCTAGAACATTTGTTCAGGTTCCTGAAATCGAAACACAACTTGATTTCTCCACTTTTCTTCCTCACCACTACCAAGTTGACTACCCACTTTGAATATCTCAAAGTAACTATGATTTTGGCAGCCAACAACTTCTTGATTTCTTTTTCAATCAGAGGGAGGAGCAAAGGATTAATGGATCTCAGCTTCTGTTTGAAAGGAATGGTGTCTTTCTCCAATGGGATCTTATGCTGGATGATATTTTTGTCATAAGTTTTAAGATCACTATATTCCCAGGAAAAGACATCAGCAAATTGCTTCATTAAGGTGTAGTACTCAGAACTTTGGGTCGCAGACAAATGGGTGGACAGATTTATATACTTTGGATATTTGGACTCCCTATGTTATGCCTATGGACTGCAGACTAATTTTCTTTTTGGGCAATCTTATGAGGCACATCATTATGGTTAAACAGCGTCTCTAGAGGCGCTAGCCCTTTAGATATATGATTGCTAGGTAACTGTACAATGTTGTCTTGGCCAATTCTGTTCCTTAGCTAGGGCTGGGGACATTTCTCCAAGGTTTCATTCTCTTGATCAATTTGCATTTTAGAGAATTCATCAATGACTTGCAGAAACCTATTTACTTCATCATCATCCTCAAAAACTTTCCAGTGCTGAACATTATCAGGCAAGGATGGTCTATATTTTACCTGGACTTGATAAGCCAATCTAGGGGGCATGGGAGGGATGAACATGCTAGCAGACACAGCAAGGGAATTAGCAAGCTGATTTTTTACTCTAGGGATATATGAGATACAAAAGTTGTCAAAAGAGTCTTTGAGTCTCCATACCTCATCTTTGTACGCTTTCAACCTTGGGTGCCTAGCTTGGAATATTTTGTTCACTTGTTGAATGATGAGATTAGCATCTCCAAACACCTTGATGTCTCTGATTCCCATGTCTTTGGCAGCGTTTAAGCCCAATATTAGAGCCTCATATTCTGCTATATTTTTGGTGACCTGAAAAGTCATCTTAAAAGATAGATGTGTGATTTCTTGTTTTGGAGACACCAGCACCACTCCTGCTCCTACAGTTTCCTTTGAACAAGCTCCATCAAAGAACATATCCCAAGCCTATGTCCCTTCCTCTTCCATGGCCTGGCATACTGGTTTCTTGAGTTGCACTGAGGCCCTCTGGGATTCTTCAATTTGGAGAATACATGCTCCAAAATCAGTGTCCACAGCGTAGATGGGATGATTAGTGGGATTCTTCTCATCACTGATGATATAGGCCAGCTAGGCTTCCCTGTATAGTCTTTTGCTTTCTCCTCCAAAAACTGGTACAGTGGCATAAGACAAGTCATTTTCAATGTCCCACCCAACCTCTTAATCCACCCTCTGGAAAGTAGCATACCAAACTTAGGGGGGACATCTGCTACCACAATATTCATCATCATGCTCTTCATGGGCAACTGAGTTAGGGTGATAGCCAAGTCTTTGATTAACCCCAGGCATTTCACCTTCCTCGAATCAAAGGAGAACAAGTCATGATAAGGTCTGGTAATATCAAGGCCTAAATCTTCCATGACAACTTTGGGCATCAGATTATGGCTAGCCCCTATGTCCAGTAGACATTTGTAGAGGATTTTGTCATGAATGGTCAAGGAGACATAAAATGATGGGGAATTGTCATCAGCAGGTTCAGTCATTGGGCTAAGCACAACTGCAGGTTTATCATCTTCTAAATTCACATAGTAATTGGATGCTTGTGTGGCTTTCAACTCAAGGGCATCAAGGATGGGCGTCTTAAAGACCTAACTCTTTGCTAATTCTATCAGAGGCATAGATATTTTTAACTTCTGGACTTCTAATTCAAAACTTAAAGGGGAAGGAGACTTGTCAAGGCCTCTTACCTCTTGAGATGGTGCTTTCAGGATTGTGGGATCAGCTGTTGGTCGCTTCTGCTTGATTATCTGCTACTGTATGGGGACAACAGCTCTTTGGGCAGGATTCTCTTTTACATAACTCGTTCTTGACCTCAAGTTATATCTCTACTGGTCTTCAGTCTGCAGAACAGCTTCTCTATCCCACTCTTGACTGGTCTGGTCCTTGAGTAATGACTCCTCATAGGTAGCTAATGTCAAAAAGGCAGCACTGCCCTTGTCTTCCATGCAGTGAATCTCATCCTCTTCATTAAACTGCTCCTCCTCCATGACTACATTCTCGAAAGGAGTCTTAACTCTTTGTTCTTCACTGGCCTCTTTGCCCCTCTGAATGATCTGCAATTATTCATTTGCTCTTCTGTATGGATTTGGATTTCTAGGAGCAAATGTATTAGGAAGCCTTGCTTTCCCAAGACTCTGCTCAACCTTCAGCTTGGAGATTTCAGTAGCTAGTGACTCTATCATTTTAGTCATTTTGCCTATTTTGGGTTCTGAAGATGAAGAAGAAGAGGAAGACTCACCTCTCTGTTGCCTTCTATCAGCTTGTCCTTTGAGTTTCTCTGTAGCCATGATATTGGATCCCACCTCCAAGGCTGCATCTTACATTTCAACTAGAGAAGCACATCTTCTCTCTCTTAATAGCAGGCAGAAATCAGAATCAAAGGCATTGGCATAGGTGAGTTTGGTAGAGGTGGGGGTAGGCTTGACTTCAGTTAGTATCTTGCTATACATACGATTGAATCTTTTATTAAAATCAGACAATGACTCCCCATTTTCCCTTTCAGGTTGCCAAACTTAGTATGGTAGTATAGCAGGTCTTTCTTATCTCCCCAATGCTTTAAAAACACGTCATCTAATGCTTCAATGTCTGCTATAGACCTAGGGGTCAGCTCTCTGAACCACTTTCTAGCCTCTCCATCAAGCCTTTGGACAAATACTCTCATCCACACATCATCTTCATTGATATCTAGGTTATCAGCATAGATATAAAAAAACTCAAGGTGTTCTTCAACTGTTACTCTCTCTGTCCCAGTGAACTTAGGCATGTATTTCTGATATTCTCCTGCAAGCATGGCATTCAAAGGAATAGGTAGGACCAAGGGTCCTGTTGTGGCCAGCAACAACCCCCCTTCTTATTTAGTGTTATTCCTAATACTAAATAAGAAGGGACCCTTAGCAAAAAATTTAAAAAATCAAAGTAGTGTTTAATTTCCTTTTTTTTTAATAAAATTACCACCATAAACTTAGGAAGCCCCCTTGAAAAATCCAAAAATCTAAGTTTTATGATAAGGTAAGACACAAATCTTTCCTTAGGAATATCGCATCGCAAAAAGATAGCGGGATACCTCCTTATGTGCTGAATTTTAAACATTGCGAGATTGCGATGTGCGATAATGAAATATCGCATCGCATACAGCACAATTTACAACGAAACACTTTAATTTGCCGATATGCGATGACGCTGATCACAAAATTGCATTTCGCGGAAAACAGGTTAACAAATATTGTCATACATAATATTCCTGCGATCTGCGATATTGCGATCTCGCGATACAGCGACAAAGAAATAATGCGATATCACGAGCGACCAACTTTGCGATGTTCCGATTCTGCGATGTTGTGATCTGCGATATTGCGAAGCAAATTGCAAAATCGCTTCATCGCAGATCTTCGGGCACATTATTCAAGAAAAGTATTTTCCTTAAGCTGACACCTAGTTATGCACTTTAATGCTAATAAATAAGGTAGTTGCCAGTTATTAATGGAATATGGGTTCGTGCTTATCGAAAAATCATCTCACGTAAGGTGGTATACTTGATGTGTCTGCGGCATTTAAAAATTTCCCATCACCCTTCCTTGTCATTCATTTTCACTTCACTTGTGTATTGCAGGAACAGAGAACAGAGGACGATACAAAGCAATACACAGGTTAAAATGGGAAAGAAAAGCAAAGCCCCAAGCTCTGAAGAAAAGGAAATGGCGCCCTTGTATACAGACACGGTTTGTAACAGAGATGCAAGAATTTCTACGTGGGAAGGCATGTATAATCTGCTTGAAGAGGAGAATCCCAGAGTAATGGAAGTTGTTGCTACTGCGGGCTCAAATGGTTCTTCTGAAGCATCCCTCACAGAGCTAGCCTGCTCATTCTTACATCAGATAGTAGCAAGACAAAAAATTCTCCCATACACAGACATGGTGAAGTGGATACTGGACAGCGTTGATATCAGAAACACACAGTTTAAGACTCAAAGTCAAGAGTTCACGGAAGTATTATTTTTACAAATTTTGAACTTTATATCCACTGGAAGGAAAAAGCAGAAAAGGCAAAAAAACGCATCAAGGAAACCCGGATCAAGGAATGGAGGCAGTTTCCGATGCGCGATTAGCGCGCTGAGAAAAATTTCTCGAAAAGGAAAGCTGCTAATTGCCCAGTCACCTGCAAACTCCCAAAATTGCATAAAAGCAATGATACAGGCAGATTGGAACCAGAAAGCAAAAGAAAAGGCAGAAGCAATTCAAGGGTTAACCAGGTTGAACTAGGATTATTACTGGGCTTACTTGGTAAAGCCACATAGCCAGTGGATGACTCTTAAGTGTATCATCAATGCGGCCGAAAAGATGGTGCCAGCTCTTGTCGATTATGTTTTCTCAGCTCAGCTAAAATCGAAAGTCGGCCAGCCGACCCTTCTCAAACAGATGCTGCATGCATGCGATTTCAAGGACCAAATACAGAAGTAGTTTAATTTTAGATTCAATGTTAGTTTTAATTTTGTTTTATTTTCCTGAAAAGAGGACGATCATTTAAACCGCATCCTATATTTTGTAGTAATTTATTTTTATATTTAGTTAGTAGTATTTAAACCCATCTCATGCATTTAGAGAGGGGTCTTGAAATTTATCAAAAACTTATCCCCAAAACATGCACTTCTGTACCCTCTGAGGAGGTTTTGATGAATGAATGGAACAAGATTTATTGATGTTTTCATTTGATATCTGCTACTGATGTTGCACTTTTGTACTCTTAGTGGATATTTGATCAAAAAGAGATAAATCGTTATCGCTTGAGGCTCATGAGTAGGACTAGTTATAAATGGTATTTCTATCTCTTAACTATTTCTACCTTGTGTTAGAGTGATTTTCAGTTCAGTTATTTATATATTGATGTTTGAATGCCTGAGTTATCATTTGGCACTTTTGTACGGTGATAGCTATTTATTTATGCTTAGTGTATGAATAGCTTATTATGCGATAAGTTTTTCACAACTGTTTCGTCTAACTTCTTATACGAAGTGGTTCATCTTTATTGAATTCTTTTCTCATAGCAGCTGAATGATCTTTATTACCAGTTGTTGTTTGAAATCATTTTAGATCACATAAAGAAAAAATTACACCCCAGGTTAGTGTAGATTTACATATTTCTGCTTATTAGAAGATAATTTCCTTATTATTAGATTAGAAGTATTCCATTTAGAAACTGTTAGAAATAGAAATATCAATCTTTCTCACACACACACAAATTGGGAAACTGGTCCCATATCCCCAGTCGGACCCGCTATACCAAACAAAAAAAGGAGCTGCCGACCAAGGTCTGGACCGGGCAGGTATCCCCCTTGTTGTAGACCCGATTTTCGGGGCTTCAACAGGTCCATACCTAGCAGCTATGATTCTTTCCATTTTGGTGGGCGCTTGTGGACCTGCCATGACTGGGGTGGATGGAAAAGTGCTGGCAGTATGAAAGGTAGGGAGTTGAGAAATGACTGACAGGGCTAAAGGAATATGATGGACTGGAAGGGAGGTTTCCTTTGGGTTGAGATCTAAAGGAGGACCTAAAGAAATGGGAGCTTTATGATTCTTTGAAAATATTTCTTCACTGCTAGTAATAGAGGCTATATTTTCAACATGTAGATGCTCTGTTACAAGCCTTTCTGGCAGAGATACATAAGATTGTTTTGGCTTACCTGATCCTGATGCTCCCTTTTGTGATGTCTTTCTCTGCTTGAAAATATTCTCAAGGTCAGGTACTGGGTCAGCTGGTTATTTCTGAGGATTTCTCTGAGTATGCCTCACAACTGAGCCAAAAATGTGATGTGGAGTTCCCAAGAGGTTCGGCCTCTAGTAGAGTCGCCAGATAGATGATTACAACCAAAAATGTGTCCAGACTCTGTCTATCATCAAAGTTGGATCTGTGTCATTCTCCCAAGGAATCTGAGCTTCAATCTCCACTCCCCGGCAGCGGCGCCAATTATGTTAGGATTCCAAGAAACTCTCCTAGGTTGTAGCTTAGAGATGCCTGGTGACATATAAATTCAACTATTGTTGCAAGGTTTAATGGAAGGAATGATGGTTTGGTTCAAACCAGATAACCACTTCTACTTTGTTTCACTCCAAACATGCATGAACACCCTCAGACTATGAGGCTTTAGACCACCAATGCTCACAGTTTAGATATTAGGTGAATATGGAGAATACTAACCACACCAGCAGATACACAAGACCATGTGATGGTCGACTGCAACTAGTACAGAAACCTGCAAATCTAATCTATTAATGCAAAGACGAGATGATAGCTCTCTTGCATTAGATAGAAAGAAACCTGAGTAACCTATTCTGTGATGCATTCAACATTCTAACACAGAGATAAGATGACAGTTATCTAGTGTTAAACATTAAGAGATCAAGAACACAACACATCAGGCACAAGCTTAGAACAGAGGAAAATGGACAATGAGTAATTAACAGCAAAAGAAGCTTGTATTGTTGAAAATGAAGATGAGACGCTGCAAGCAACAAAGTGTCTACAGTCTCCAGAAGTTGTGTTAGCACTCAAATCTGCCTCAGGCTGAGGAAGGCAAAACTCAAGGCCACATCAAACCAAGCTTAGCCTCGTAGCTAGCCCTACGAGGACAGGAGAGGGCTCTCTCCAGTCTATCTCAGCAAAAAGTCTTCTAAAAGGGGCTGAGATGACTTTAAAAGGGAACTGATTTTAGGCTAGTAAATTGATATGGAAAGGGGTTTTTAATAAATGATTGGGTTTTCTGGGCTGTGTGGGGCAAAGACAGCAAGAGCAGAGATTTAATCAAAGGCACAGATTAATCCATAAGGCGAGGTAGGAGTGAAGTTTAACAATTAAATTGAAATTAAATGGCAATGTAAAGACTGTTTAAGAAAGCAGAAAAGGGCATTAAACAATGAGTCCTTTCCAACAGAAGAAAATTACACAAATACTGACGCTGCTTCAAGGCAGAGCAAATAAGTTGGATTCTGCCTATCTTACTGCAAAAGCATTCAGCTTGAACGATTATGAATGGACTGTGAACATAACAAGGAAACATATGAAAACAGAAGAAAATACAAATGCTAAATTTTCACACCACAAGAATCTTACAGATCAGATCTGCACCATTTAATTATTTCTCTGTCAAAAACTGTACAGTGAAAACTCTGTATTTCGCCAACCAGCTCTCAGAATTCTCTCTCTCCCTTTTACAAGTGATTTTTAATACATTAAATAAAACTCAGAAAGGAGATAACTGATCGATGAAAATAGGGCATTGTTACATCAATAATCATGAAAATAGGAAAACTATGCTCTAAAAGGAATAGCGTTGTATTTGTTTGTTGATGACCAATGAAAGGGCGGAAAACCGTAGCTGAAGACTCTTTAAATTTGCAACTGAAGACCAAAATGGGCAATCGAACCTATCTTTCTGCCACGGTGGATATCCTTTGTTTAAATTCTGGCTTTGACTTTACGTTGCCTTTGAATAAGAACTAATCTTTAATAAAAATAGCGCAATACCTTCTCCATTTATCCACCTGGCGATCAACAAATCCATCCACCTGGCGATCAACAAATCCAACGCATCGGATAACTGTTGTGTATGGTCAGGTGTGAAAATAATTTATGCATCTGGCGAACTTCATTGGCGATATGATTTCTGATGATTTCACCATGAACGCCACCAGAACCTCGCCTGTCTCCTTGTGTTATTGAAAATTGCAAAAGAAATAAAAGCAGTTTCGATACCAAGTTTTTGGAAATGTCGTTCTGTTCTTTGAATACTCGGATTTGTACATAGAAATTGCCATTCAAATTCCCAATCTGAACCCTTATTCTCACCTTTTTCAATATACTTCTATTTTCGTTCAATAATAGGTGAAGACTTTGGATCTGCAATCCTGTATTGCAGTGCATTACCTCTATTTAAAGATTCATTATGAACTTGCTCCATGAGAAGATCCATCTGATCTGCCATAATTGTGCCAGTAGGAGGTGGCTTCCGTCCATGAAGAGTCCCACTGAAGAGTTCTCCAGCTTGTGTACGGTCTGCAAGTGAGCCAATGTAAGGCAATTGGTCATTAACACTTTTACTTAAAGATTTTGGAATTCTGGTTCTGATATCTGTTTCCAAATCAAGCTCATTCTTCAAACTGGAAATTTCCTTTTGGTACTTCTTGATCAGTGAATTTTGATCAATGATCCTATTTGCAGCAGCACGAATTTCAACTCGTTGTTTGGCTCTTTGTGCAAATTTCAATGTGTTGTGTATCTCCTCCATGTTACTTGATGCTGGTGTGATTGTGCATATGAGCGATACATGTCCATGTCCACTCAGTGACAATTGCAAGTCGATGGAGCTGATTTGATAAGAAACTGGGCGCATTAACAAAAATTTCTTGGTGTTGTGACTGAGTGCATAGCGCCCGAACCCAACGCGTAGCGCACACCTCAGTGCATAGCGCCTGTGTATTTTTACACTGGCCAGTGAGGCCCAGTGCGTAGCACCCACCTGAGTGCGTAGCGCACACCTCCAACGCGTAGCGCACACCTCTTTTGGCAATTCTTGAACTATTGGCTGCAACCAAAGTGAATGTATACAACAAAGCAACTTGAAGAGAGGAGGCAACATCCATGATAAGCGATAAACCATAGGATGAGAAGAACCAACATCAAAAGTGAATGCAGAACCATTTTGAGAGGTGGAGACTGAAGCCTTTTTACTACCACTCCTTTTAAGGGCTCTCTCAAAAATGGCGACTCTGTGAAAAATATGCCACATTAGTTCATTCTCTGGTGTATTTGGACCTCTAATTAAAAGATTCACCAAACCCAAGATATCTTGCAACTCTTTTTTAATCCACTGTTCCTTTAAAGGTTCAAGTAACCAAGTTAAAACGCTTTGTTGTTGCTCACTCCCAGCAGCTGAAGCCATCACAAGAAATGTTTCTCCAACTCACTAATTCGTTCTTTCACTTGAATTTTCTGGATGCAAATGAATTGACAATTGTGGAGATATATTATGTATGATAGATTTTGATCTTCGATCTGGAACCCTCTTTGCAATATTTGAAACTTTGATGTTTCTTTTCAACTTTATTTTGCTTTGCCTCTGATTGCTGATGATGCTCTTTCTATTTGTGCTTTTGCAGGGATAGGAGCTGCAGAAGCTGCTGCCATTTGAAGAGCTGGAGAATTTTGAAACATTTTGACAAATTACATATTCTAAAATCACATTTAATGATTTCTTCTTCAAAACAGGGTTTTGAAGAAGAATCAATCTCACATTATTGACGATGACATTCCTGAAAAACTTACTGCATTATTTCACACTTCTGCAGACAAAACCCTGGACTCAAGACATAAAATGACTCTTCTGATAAAAAATGGCATTTAATGACTGCCAGTGACGGGAAATGAACCTTGGTGAATTTGACTGCAGGGGGCTGACAAGACGGAGTCTAACAAGTTGAACCTTACATCAAATGCCAACCTTAATTACATCTTTCTTCTGGATATTTATACGTTTACATTACTATGGCACCTGGCCATTTAGGTATGGAGGGGTCTTAATTGACCACCAACTTCATTTAACTGCATGATGGAGTCTCTGAAAGAGGTGGCTTGCTTCATTGTGCAAATATGATCTGTACAACTATTGTGTTGTCCTTTAGGCGGTTGGAATGCTCACAGCAGTGAATTCCATGACTGATAAATTCTGTTACAGAGCCGTGCTATGTCCTTTTCTCCCTTTGGCCATGCTTTCTACTTAATGTTGTTGTTGGGGTTCGACTGTTATCAGTCAAGCAGAGTTGGTCATCTCCTTCCTCGGGCAACAGAATGGACGTAGGACGTAGGGTGCATGGGTAGGTGGACAGTTGGGATGAGAAAGAGAGATGACCGTCAGATTGGGGAGATAAAAGGCGGAGATGGCTCAGTGAAGGCTATCGGCCGAAGTGGGAGTGGGGTGCGTCAGGGCCGCTGGATCTTCAGCGGACAGATTGGACCGTCATCGGGCGATGGAGTTGCGCGGGCGCTAACGAGTGAGGGTGGTTTACTTGGGCGGTAACGGTTTTCATCGCACCACTTTTGGGCGGTAAGTGGTAATTGCTCTAGGGAACGCGATTCCACACAATGAATGACACGTAGCAATGGATGAGAGAGAAAAACCGCCCTAATCGCGCGCTATCATTCGATCTAGTTGCCTGTGCGGTGGTTGAGCGGGTCGCCTTTATCGGGCGCTATGTGAGTCGGCTAATCAACGGTGGGGATGCGGTGCGATGGGTTACGAGCGTGCAAGGCATATGGGTAAGGTTTTATGGTTAGTTTAGTTTTGCGCTTAGGGTTGAGGCCAAAGGGAATTTTGTCGGATTTGGAAGGTTCGTTTAGGAAATGGGGAAGGTTAAAGGTAAGAGGGGTGAGGGAAGAAATTGAAAAGTGACCAATGTAAGCCCCTTTTGGGACACAACCAAACAGACCAGTCTTTTCTCTGACATTAGAAAGTCAGCGCTGCATAGCAGAGCTAATAGGAATATTGTTATTTTGGCTTTGGAATTGGAATTGTAATCCCTTAGTGCAAAACACCTTCTCATCCCTTCTAACCATGCTTCTGCACGCTCACTGGCACGACCTCCTGCAAACTCTGGGAGCTTAATCTTCTGGAGCTCCCTAGTAATTTCCTCAACTGGAGGTCCTCTACCATAGTCTCTAGATCCCTCGGGGTTCCCTAACCCTGATGGAGGGTGTTCCCCTTCCATTTCATTTGTTTGGCGCCCTCTTAAGGTCTCATTAATTGCTTCTAGGGAACGCGGGATGAGAGTCAATTCTGGTGAAGGTAATGGGCTATTTGAAGGAGGTCCTTGTCAAGACTCTCCGGGCCCTTGGTTCCTTTGCGTCCTCACCATTTTGATTTGTTCAAAATATGCACGATACCTTAGACTTATTAGCACAACTTAGGGCCCTCTTAGTTCTTACTTATCTCACACATAGTTTGCATAATGATAGATGCAAGTGTTTCCTTTGCTATGAAACATAGATGATATTTTGTATAATAGACTGTGGTAACTGATGTCCAAACTGGAGATGCAATTTTTTTTTTTTTTTATGAGAAATACATTTTAATAGGTATTGATCATATAGGTATTTGCATGTGTGTATTGATCAATTACTTAACAACAAGAAGCATAAGTGCCAACCATCGAGGATTGTAACTTCTATTTTCTTAGATTCCTCTAGTATTCAAATTGGCAATAAAATGGGCTCTAAGCCATGAAAGCAGGGGTGCTATTGCATGTAGTTTGGAAGAGACGTTTGGCCCAAGAGAAGCCTCCATACCACCTTGGATTTGGCCTGAGCTGGCATCCTTATTCTTGAGAATTATAGCTTGGAGAGTAAATTCTGCACGGGTTCTATGTGAACATGTGAGAAGTAGTTGAAGATATTTTTGAAAAGTAATTGTATTTTGCAATTCACTTCAGTAAAAGCATGAAACTTTTTATATTCAGCTATTAAGTCTAAAAAAAAGTGTATCTTATGCATGCATGACTTAGACTAAGAGTAAACTCAAAAATAGAATAAGGTTTTTCACACACACATGAACAATTGAGCACATTGACCAACAAAGAGAGGGTTTGGGGGCGCGAATTCAAGCAGAAGGAAATCTAGGTAGTTTTCAGCAGGCTACACCACAAATCTACATGTCATACAGTCAGTCGTACAGTGAGTTGTACTCTCTCAACAGATTGTTCTGCTTGCCCTCGAGGTGATTTTCAATAACCATGCAGTGTTGTCTTTTTAGTGGGCAGCTTGTAGAGGCTTCCTTGTAAGGTTTTCATAAAAATAAAAAGTTGTTTTGAAGGAGTAATTAACTGTGTATGTGTGAAATTGATTTTAAGCTTCCATTATTTACTTACTTCCCAATTATTGTGTGATTGATGCTATGGTCTGAAATTTATTTCTGCATTGTTTAAATTCAGCAACTACTTATTTAATGGAGATCATAAGGACTTTAGTCACCTAGTCTTAAAAATTTTCACAAATTCATTCTCAAGAAAATTTCAAACTTTGTGTTGAGGAATTTGAGAATTCAATTGTTGTTATCCACCCCTACTGTTAGTTTTTCTCCTGATGTTACTGCTATAGAATCAGCTAGCAAATCTACTGCCAAAAATTTGTTGAAGTTTCTGTTCCTGGCGTTGGATCTGCTATTGTTGGTTTTAAGAATTATTACAACTGTTTTTTTTGTTTCTGTTATTTACTGTTGTTAACACCCTATAAATTTTTATATTTTCAAATTTAACAAAACAAAAATCATATTCCAAGTTTTGGATTGTAACAACATTATCAATAGATATTATGCTTGAGATAATAACACTACAATAGAGAATGAGTTAAGGAAATAATTGAGATCGGAGTGCCAATTTTCAAATGAGAATTGTGCATACGAGAGGAATCAACTTCGAGACCTAGACTTCTTATAGTAGTATGAAGCAAGTACTTCCTTGCCTTGTCAGTTTGCTATACTCCAAAAGGATTATCAATTTTTTATTTTTTATTTTATTTACATTTTTAGTTGTATATTTTTCTTATTAAATTTCAACATTAAGACCTAAGCCCAGTTTGCTTCAAACCCGCAAACCACTGGATTATCACCATGAGAACAAAATTCGAGTGAATACGCATTCATCCACTCTACCCAGCAGTGCCTCCTTATCTAACAAAGAGGTGGGCTTGTTTACTTAAAAATTTGCTTCTCTATTAACAACATCTAGATTTTTGAGTTGGAATCACTATAATGTGGAACTATGGAAGCTTGCAAGATGATGGTGACAATAACTTCTCTTTGAAGAATTTGCAGCATGATATAGATAGATCACAAAATGACATCACCCAATAGATCCAAAGAGAGGTCTACCACTGGCGAGGCTATCACGAGAGCAAAATCATCATTCTCTTTCATGCTTATGGGGATTTTTTTTTCCAAGAACCTTATATTACTGAAAGGATGCAATTGGCATCCACTACATCCTAAATTCCTTCCGAGGCTTTTAGTACCCACATAGGAAACAGGGTAGGGATGATTAACAGAATCTGATACTACTTTGCAATACAAGGTTAGGTAAGAGAAGCGCTTAGCAGCGGGATCAATTCAGTTTTGGATATTTACATGTAAAATTTAAAATAATTCTCAATCGTATACTGCAGCAAAATTTTCCACTTGAGAATGAGACCATACCCAATTCCAGTAATATCTTCTAACATGATCGATTGGTGTGACTTGATAACTACCATTCCAGTTTGGGGTAAATTCACTAGTGGGCATTCATACATATTGCACATAACACCATTAGTTGTCCTATTATAACCATTTTCAAAATTCCAGAAAACAAGGAATTCATGGAGGGTTGGTAAGAAAAATAAATAAAATACTTACAAGCCTGGGAAAGCCTATGATGCATCTTGATGAGTTACAGACTTCTATCTTCCTTATGGACCAAAGTGCTTTCCAGCCCAAGTCCACGCTGATTTTATTCATAATGATGGACTTCATATTTGTTTAAACCATTCTATGGATGGGATGACGTGCTTTTTTTTTCACCAAATTTTGTATAGATTTATATGAAGTAGAATGCCCAGCTTACAACAATATTGGCATCGAGTGCAAGACAACCAACAACTATAGACACTTGCAACATAGGTCCTAAATTGATTTTATTAATTTCATTACAATATGATATGGTCTGAGTGGGCAATAAAAAAAATGGACAGTAAGTGACAAAAAAAGACTTTTGGGAATAGATCATCCTAAACTTTTACTAGCCATAGTATTCTAATACTACTCTCCAATTCATGAACAAAAAAGAGTTTCACTAAAAAATATGTTCATGTCACTTATGCCCACCCATTATCATGGAGAACGCATGCGTTCTCTCTCTACGTAGGTCCTAAACCCATATTTCGGTAGACAAAGCATTCATTCTCTCTGATGATGGGTATAGGTGATACCTAAAACAATCTGGAGACTCGAAAAACTATAACACAACTTTAATCAACCAATTCAAGATTCCTGACACAATTAGCTGTGAAAACCTTAAATTACTTTTTAACTGTTTTAAAATACTATATTTTGAATTAGTATAAAAAAAGCCATATATGAAACAATAGAAGAAACCATGATAGAGTGGCAAATCTCGAGCTGAAAAACACTGGAAGAAACCATGATAAGGGTGGAAAATCTCGCGATTAAAAACACTAGAAGAAACCATGATAAGAGTGGCAAATCTCGCGCTCAAAAACACTGGAAGAAACCGTGATAAGAGTGGCAATCTCGAGCTCCTATTGTCGTCAATAGATCAAGAGCTCCTGTTATCACATGAGCCATAGATTAAGGGTTAAATTTTATAATGCTTAGCGTATGCTCTTAATCATAGCTTTGATGTTTCTCTAGTATCATATGTGGGAATTATACCCTCGAATCTATATATTAAACTCAATATGCATTTGGGATTTGCGGCACTAATAATAGGAAGAATGCAGCTTTTGAAATAAGAACAATCTCTAAAAATAAATTCGCAGCATTCCTCGGAATCTTTTGCGTAGTGTATATCTCTGGCAATTAGATAATCCAAGAGTTGATCAGCCACGATGCTGTAACTGAAATGGAAGGATTATCAAAAGCTATAAAATTGATAATGTGATAATTGGCAACAAAAATTATTATACAAAGTTAAATATTCTTAGCAAACGCATTGGCCTTCGCATGGATGGACATGGTGCAGAGTGTCAGCATATTGCTTTTTATGGCGATAAAGAGGTTTTTTTTGTTTTTTTTTTTTTCATTCTAAAAAACAGTTTGTTTTATGAATATATTTTAGGATTACAAGTCCTTATGATGGTTAGAAGCCTTTATAGGGGAATTTGGGGTTTAGTGGGCTTTGGGTCCAGATTTTGAACCTGGCTCTGATACCAAGTGTAAAAGCCATATCCTAGGGTCTTCTAACATATCTATTTATGATGAATTTAAATGCAACAAGAGGCAATAATTTACTTTCTTACAAGACTTTTAAACAAATAAAATTTTACCATTTACATTCTAATCCTTATAACTTATGGTGAACATTTCATTTTAATAAATTTACATGAGTAATCTATAGAGGAATACTTGTACCGGTGGCTGGTGGAGATGTCTTTGAGCTGTTGCTCCTGCCGAACGCTCCTCTTGACTGACCCAATTGGATTTACCTCCCAGTCAACTAGGAAATAATTCCTAGCCCAAGAAACCTCCACAAGTTTCATAGCCCTCCAAGCCCAAGTCCAACCAGATGTAGTGTGTGTGTCCAAGATGAATGATCCAGACCAAGATGAAAAATATTTCCCTCCTCTCAGCAACCCAAGAAACCTCCACAGGTTCCTAAGGTCTCCAAAAATAACAGCAAATCCTAAAATCACAGCCAATCCCAAAATCAAGCAAGGCCCCCACATCCCCTTTTCTCCCTTCCCCCTTCCCTTTTATACCCTCCCTCTCTTCTCCATCTCAACCACCTCTCATTAATTTCATCAACTTCTCATCCATCCTTATAGTTGACTTCTCTTCTCCCAAGTAAATCTGGGAGTACATTTGGAAATGTGATATGAATATAAAATTGGGAAATTAATGGGAGAGGACCATGTCTTCTCCCAAGTAAATCTGAAAGTACATTTGGGAATGTGAGATGATATATATATATATATATATATATATATATATATCTCACATATATATATATAATATATATATATATATTTGGAGAAGACACATATATATATATATATATATATATATATATATATATATATATAATTAAATGGAGAGGATTGTGTCTTCTCCCAAGTAAATGTTAGAGTACATTTGGGAATGAGATGTAATTAAATGGAGAGGACCATGTCTTCTCTCAAGTAAATGTGAGAGTACATTTGAGAATGTGAGATGTAATTAAATGGAGAGGACCATGTATTCTCCCATGTAAATGTGAGAGTACATTTGGGAATGTGAGATGTAATTAAATGGAGAGGACCATGTCTTCTCCCTAGTAAATGTGAGGATACATTGGGGAATGTGAGATGAATATATATATATTGATAATTAGTTGGAGAGGACCATGTCTTCTCCCAAGTAAATGTGAAATTACATTGGGGAACGTTTGATGAATATATATATTATTTGAAATAATGGAAGGAGACCATATCCTACCTAAGATTCAATTTGAGAAGGCAAGTTGGAAATTTGAATAATAGAAATCATGAATTTTATATTAGACAATAAATTTATAGTTTCCCAAATGAAGGTATTCACCAATATTTCTCAATATTTTCAGGTAACGTAAACATTAATCAAATTTGCAGGATAAGATTTAAGTGGGGCATTACACTATGCATAGCACTTATTCATTACAGATGCGGAAGAGGGATCCCGAATTATTGAGAGCAGAGGAGGTTATTCTAGCAGAGAAGTAGCTTATTATACCTCTAACGTGCCGGTTAAGGATTTCCCCCTCACCTTACTCTACTTGACTGAGCTAATAAGGGTTAACCCAAAAACAACCGACTAGAGAAGGTGACATTAGTTAGCGCGCAAGCATTATGTTTTCACCAAGGTTCACTTCGAACAGTATGTATTTTCCTTCGACATATCATGGACTAAAAGTAAAAAGCTCTTCATACAGAGGCAAGATGAGAGATGACCAAGTAGTGATAGTTGTACAAGCCCTCTTATACTTCACCCAACTCATTTCAAGAGTCATACATGGTTTCATGCGAAACTAACCTACGAACGAAATGAGCGAACTAAACGAAACAAGTGAACTAACAAACAACAAAGCAATGCAAAAGCAGAAGTGAAAGTGAAAGCAAAGCAAGTAAGCAAACAAGCAAGCAAACAAACAAGCAAACAAAGCATGTAAGCAAACAACCAAAAGCAAACACTACTCCTACTCCTACACTAATGGTGCATGGGCTTGATCACATGAAGTGATATTTCCGATGCAGCCATCGATGCATTGGTCGACCCATGTTGGTGAAGGCTTGGTTCGCGAGCAACCTAGTTGTGCGAACCAGCAAGCAAGAAATATATAACAATGAAGACAACCACACTTTGTGTTTGTTGGGTGTGGAGCATGATTATCATCCTAATTTAAAGGTCTTTGTTTCAGCCGAACGTATACCCCAGGAAGATTGTACACCCCTCCATGCGGGGGGATGCGGGGGGACTTGTCCCCCCCGTGGGGGTTTAGGGGTAGCGCCCCCAAAGCTAAAAACAGATGTAAAATTGCCTTGCAAAGTATAGTAATTTCTAGTCAATCTGGGACGTTCATTAGGAAAATGATCTAACGGTATAATTTATGTTTAGTTTAGGGTTTTTTTCCCTAGAAGGCAACCCCTCTCTTTGTATGAGGGTATTGTATTGAGGCTGTGAAATAGATATGTGTATTCTTAGAGCAAGAAACGGAGAGGTGAGACTGTGAGAGAAAACAGAGGATATTACAGCGGATCTGCTGTAGGTTGTGTCTCTTCATTTTGCTGGATAATGGAAAGGAAGGACTGGCTATTTGGGGTGGACATAGCCCAAACTAGGTGAACCACGTATATCTGTGTCTCTCTGGTTTTATGTGTTTGTGTTTTGCTGTGTAGAAATTTTGAATAATATGACACTTATTCACAGAGATTCTCGATTATGCACTATTGCGGAATACATGCACAATACATAACCTCCTCTATGTTGATCATCAATTTAGCAGCATTAAAAACAATGAAACATCAATCGCATGCGCACATTAACACAGTATGTAATCCGGGGAAAGAATACAGCTGAAAACCCCACACTATCTGTATATTATAATGATTGAGAACATGTAACAATACATAGTACAATACTCCTCACAAGTACTCAGTACTATCTCCACCTGTTACACACAAACTAGCTCAAATCTGAATCAATCACAAGTTCAAATCTCCTCCGCTGCTTGCCTGCCTCCACTGCGCAATCCTGCATGAGAATAATGATGAATGGCTGAACCAAACTCGTATTTCCTTGGCTGAACCACGCAATCCTCATTGGCATTACTCAATCCCATTGATTGTGCAAGATCTCATGCACAACTATAGTCACAACTGATAGCAATCTCGACCTCTAACACCTGTCTCCACTGAACTGTCCATACACTGAGTTAACTGATGTATTCTTTAGTTGCTTTATGAGTTAATAATTAGTGAATTAATTAACAATTAATTCACATCACTCATCACTAGTGCATTTTGTAGTTAGACTAAATACAACTAGTTCAACCAAGTCAAACTGAACACAACTCCATCAACTCCTCAATCAACTCCACCAAACTCAATCACATGAGTTCTAACTGAAGTCCTGCATGCAATAGCTCAACTAACTCATAAGAAAAGCATATTTCCTTCTGACAGCTGCATGTACCACATTTGTAGCTCAAACTGAAGTGCTCCAAGAGGATAAGATAATGTTTATAGTCCAAATATTATTATGAGCTAATAAAATTCGACTGTTCTATTTTTAGCCTGGCAGTCTAAAAATAGAAACTGCCCATATGTCTAAAAACAGAAGTCCATCTATTTTTACCAACATGACCAATCATCCACAAATAGCACCCTGCAACTCATAGACCATGATCCATATGTCTAAAAATAGACTTTGCGCCAAAAATAGCCTGCGGGCCCACTTAGTGAAGGCGACTCCTTTCCACTAAGCTCCATCATCTTGTTGCATTTTCAACATTCCGCATATTATATGTCTTGCATTTCTCTATCATATATAATATTTTTCTAACAATTGGTATCAGAGTCGAAGGTCTATTTGGCTGATAAACTCGCAGGAAAGAAGGGTTTCTCGTTCGAGTGGGAGAAATGGCGGAAGATGGTAAGTTTAGGGTCCGGAAATTTAACGGCCAAAACTTCCTGCTATGGAAGATGCAAATGGAAGATTATATGTATCAGAAAGATCTGTACCTACCATTGAGCGGAAAAACAAAGAAGCCGACGACTATGACAGATGAAGAATGGAACATTCTCTATAGAAAGGCACTCAGAACAGTATGATTGTGCCTAGCAGCGTCGGTCGCCTTCAACATTTTGAAGGAAACAACGACGGGGGGTTTGATTTAGATGTTGGCGAAACTATATGAAAAACCCTCGGCCTCAAACAAGGTATTTCTTATGAAACGGTTATTTAATATGAAGATGTCGGAAGGTGTATCTGTTGCAGACCATTTAAATGATTTTAATACAGTTACAAGTCAGTTAAGTTCTGTAGGGGTAAACTTTGATGATGAAGTTAGAGCTCTGTTATTCTTGTGCTCATTGCCAGAAAGTTGGAATGGTTTAGTAATGGCCATTAGTAACTCTATTTCTAGATCTAGTACTTTAAAGTTTGATGATGTTGTCAATGCTATCCTTAGCGAGGAAATGCGACAAAAAAGCTCTGGTGAGACATCGGGTAATGCTTTGAGTGTAGAGTCTAGGGGAAGAAGAATGGAAAGAGGAAAGAGCTCAGGATATCACAGTAAATCAAGGAAAGGCATATCCAATTCCAGATTAGGGATAGCGTGCTAGAAATGCATAAAGAAAGGACACCTAAAGAAAGATTGTAGATCTCGGAAGGGAAAAGAAGGAGATGCACAGCAAGAAAACAATCATGAAGCAAATGCGATAGGTGAGGTGTTACAAGATGCTTTGATTCTTTCTTTCGAAAATATTACTAATTCTTGGGTGGTAGATTCAGGGGCCTCATTCCATGCCACACCTGATAAGAAATATTTTCATGACTATGTTCAAGGAGATTTTGGACAAGTCCGTTTGGGTGATGATAAACCTTGTAAAATTGTTGGAATGGGTAAGGTTCTTGTAAAATAGAAGAATGGAAACCAATGGATACTAAAAGAGGTAAGGCATGTTCCAGATCTGAAGAAAAATCTGATTTCAACAAGTCAGTTAGGCGGTGAAGGTTGTGTGACAAATTTCACAGATAAAGCTTGGAAGGTCACCAAAGGAGCCGTGGTAATAGTAAAAGGTGAAAAGGTTGGTACATTGTATTTATGCAATGGTATTTCTAACTCTGTTAATGTTTTAACTTCCAAAGGAGCAGATGCAGCATTATGGCATCATAGGCTCGGACACATGAGTGATAAGGGGATGAAGATTCTTCACTCAAGGAATTTGTTGCTAGGTTTGAAGAATGTTGATTTGGACTTCTGTGAGAATTGCATTTATGGAAAATAGAAGAGAGTCGGATTTCTCAGAGTTGGGAAAGAAAAGAAAAGCAAAAAATTAGAGCTTGTGCATACAGATGTATGGGGACCTGCTCAGGTATCATCTCTCGGTGGCTCTCGTTATTTTGTTACTTTTATTGATGATGCAACTAGAAAAAGTTGGATTTATTGTATTCAGAATAAATCTTATGTATTTGATACTTTCAAGAAATGGAAAGCTTTGGTTAAGATTAAGATAGGAAAGAAATTGAAGTGTCTCAAATCAAACAATGGAGGTAAATATTGCAGCAAAGAGTTTGATAAGTATTGTTCAGAGCATGGAATTCACAGAGAGAAGACAGTTCCAAGAACACCACAAGAAAATGGTGTGTCAAAAAGGATGAACAGAACAATCATGGAGCGTGCAAGGTGCATGAGATTTCATGTAGGATTGCCTTTACAACTTTGGGCAGATGTTGTAGATATTGTTGTTTATCTAATAAATAGAGGGCCTTCAAGTTCCTTGGATGGTGGTATTCTAGAGGAAGCATGGACAGGTAAAAAGGTAAACTACTTCTTTTTAAAGCGTTTTGGTTGTGAGGCCTTTGTCCATATTAATAAAGAAAATAGAACAAAACTTGAGGCAAAATCAAAGAAATGTACCTTTATTGGATATGGTGTTAATGATTTTGGTTATCGCTTATATGATTATGAAAATCACAAAATCATTAGGAGTAGAGATGTAATATTCAATGAAAAGGTCTTGTATAAGAATCAGTTGCAGGAAAAGAAACAGGAAAAATAAAACAAGGAATACACAGTTCTTGATGGGATTACTGAAAAAATAAAGGTGCTTGAAAATAATAATATTCAACAGCCACAACAACAACAACCACCACAACAGTAACAGGCACCCCAAACAGCTGAAAGTGGTGTTAGAAGATCTACCAGGATAAGTATACCCCCTGAACGATACTCTCCTTCATTATATTATTTATTGTTGACTAATTCTGGTGAACCCGAATGTTATGAAGAAGCAATGCAGGTTGAAAGTAGGAAGAAGTGGGAGTTGGCCATGGAAGAAGAGATGGACTCCTTAATGCATAAACAGACTTGGGACTTAGTCAGGTTGCCTGCAGGTAAAACTACATTACAGAATAAATGGGTTTACAGGCTGAAGGAAGAAGATGAAGGAAAACAGAGGTACAAAGCTAGACTGGTGGTGAAGGGGTTTGCACAGAAGAAAGGTATTGATTTTGAAGAAATATTTTCTCCTGTTGTTAAAATGACTTCAATCAGAACTATTTTAAGTCTAGTAGCAGTTGAAGATTTTCATCTTGAGTAGTTACATGTAAAGACAACCTTTCTCCATGGGGATTTGGAGGAAGAGAAATATGCAGCAGCCACAAGGATATGAGGTAAAAGGGAAGGAGAAACTAGTGTGCAGGTTGAAGAAGAGCTTGTATGGCTTAAAACAGGCTCCAAGGTAGTGGTATCTAAAATTTGACAAGTTTATGTCTGAACAAGGTTATACTAGATGTCACTCTGATCATTGCGTTTATCTGAAAAAGCAAAATGATGGCAGTTATATTATATTGTTATTGTATGTAGATGACATGCTTGTTGCAGGGTCTAACATGCAGGAAATAAATGTGCTCAAAAGAAAATTGGAAAATTCATTTGCAATGAAGGATTTGGGAGCTGCAAAACAAATCTTTGGTATGAGAATAACTAGAGACAGGAAAAATCGCAAATTAACATTGTCTCAGAATGAGTACATACAAAAGGTGTTGAAAAGATTTAATATGCACAATGCAAAACCAATTAGTACACCTTTTGCTAGCCATTTCAAACTGAGTAAGGAGATATGCCCAAAGACCCAAGAAAACATGGATTATATGTCTAAAGTTCCATATGCATCAGCAGTTGGAAGCTTAATGTATGCAATGGTCTGCACAAGGCCTGATATTGCACAAGCAGTGGGAGTTGTAAGCAGGTACATGAACAATCCAGGAAAAGAACATTGGATGGCAGTGAAATGGATTCTCAGATATTTGAAAGGTACCACAAATCAAGCATTATGCTTTGGTGGTTCAAACATCTCTCTACAGGGATATGTTGATGCAGATATGGCAGGTGACAGAGATAACAGGAGGAGCACTACAGGATATGTATTTACTGTAGGTGGAACAGTTGTCAGTTGGGTTTCAAAAATCCAAAGTGTTGTTGCAATTTCAACAACAGAAGCAAAGTATGTTGCTGCTACAGAGGCTAGTAAAGAAATGATTTGGTTACAAAGTTTTATGGATGAATTGGGTAAGAAGAATGATATGGGCATGTTATACAGTGATAGCCAAAGTGCCATTCATCTTAAAAAGAACTCAGCATTTCATTCCAAGACTAAACACATACAGCTCAAGTACCATTTCATACACATACAGCACAAGTACCATTTCATACGATCAGTGTTGGAAGATGGAGAGTTGAAGCTGGAAAAGATACACACTAGCCAGAACCCTGCAGATATGTTAACAAAAGTTGTAGCCAGGGAAAAACTGAGAATATGCTCAGTTTCAATTGGTCTTCAGGAATGACGATGAAGATGAGAAATAGCCAGGTCCAAAGAGGAGTCATTGTCCAGCAAATGAAGCATCGATGGAGTTGCTACAATCATTCTCCAAGTGGGAGATTGTTGGGTGTGGAGCATGATTATCATCCTAATTTAAAGGTCTTTGTTTCAGCCGGATGTATACCCCAGGAAGATTGTACACCCCTCCTAAAAACAAATGTAAAATTGCCTTGTAAAAGTATAGTAATTTCTAGTCAATCTGGGCCGTTCATTAGGTAGATGATCTGACGGTAGAATTTATGTTTAGTTTAGGGTTTTTTGCCCTAGAAGGCAGCCCCTCTCTTTGTATGAGGGTATTGTATTGAGGTTGTGAAATAGATATGTGTATTCTCAGAGCGAGAAATAGAGAGGTGAGACTGTGAGAGAAAACAGAGGATATTACAGCAGATCTGTTGTAGGTTGTGTCTCTTCATCTTGCTGGATAATAGAAAGGAAGGACTAGCTGTTCGGGGTGGACGTAGCCCAAACTAGGTGAACCACGTATATCTGTGTCTCTCTAGTTTTATATGTTTATGTTTTTCTACATATTATATGTCTTGCATTTCTTTGTCATATATAGTATTTTTCTAACAGTGCCCATAGGACATAAGTGAGTGCAAGTGCATGACGAGCAGTTCGTGGACTTATCATAGTGTTGTGTGACACTACATGCAACTTTGAAGCATAAGCACACTCTTGACTGTGACATGCAAGCAAATGAAAGAGACAAAGATAGCTTGCATCATGCATGAGTGCTTGCAATGTAAGGTTCCTCCAATGCATGAGCAATGGGATCGTGCAGCCCGAGTGGAGGAAGTATGATTTGTGTGTGAGATTGATCTTCAATGCATACAGATGAGTGATGAGGAGCTTGAGGTGATTTAATAGTTTCATGATTAGAAGTGAGACTAACCCCAAGAGAGCGAGGACCTTACATAACCATCAACTCGGGTTGAAGTGCCTCGACGGTCTCGGGTGTTTCAACTTCATCATCAAATAAATCATCATAAACTGGTGGCTTCAAAAGATAAACTGCGATAGAGTCATGATCGTGATCAAATATGGAAACAAATGGATCACGACTGCCACAATCAGAAAAATCAGTGAATTCATCGGCATCCTCATGATCAGATGAATCAAATAGAGGGGTAGATGAAAAGTGAACAAACTCATCCTCTTTGTTTGCAGAAAAGATAGATGAAAGACCAAGTGGATTTTAAACGAATAAGTCATCCACTCAGTTGTCGAATGATGGACCAACATCTAGTGAGTCCTGCGAGTGATCAACAATGGGTGCATCCGTGGATGAAGACACACATGCAAAATCATGGATGGCAAGTTCACCAAAGATGTTAGGAAAGAATGGAGGGGGCTCGAACAGAAGGGAGTCATCCTTCGCCGAGTGTTGATGCCCAAGCTCCCACTCATACTCTTCGTGAATGACAATTCATGTTGATTGCACAACACCAACCCCGTTAATGGCTTGTTCCTCATTCACAACAAGTGAAGAATCTGGAATGGACGAACACGAGATAGTATCATCTAGAGGAACACCCGAGTGTGAAGACGGAGGTCGTAGAACAAAATACATATGAGAACTCAAAGGACTCACAACCAAATCTGTGCGAAAATTGAGTGAAGTGATGTTGGGAGGATGTGAAAGCTGAAAAAGTGTGTGAGAATGATCCTCAACATCACTCGGAAGTGGTGGAGCTGTTGAATGAGGGGAAGGTGGATAGTCAGTCGAGACAGTGACCACATCCATATGAGATTTCGCAGCTCCCTCACTGAATAATGTTGAGCGAGTCTTGATCTCAATCTTCTTCTTGGGACGGGCAGATTTTTTAAGGCAATACTCAAACCTGTCCCAAAGATATGAAAACTTCATCTGGCTCCTCCGAGCTTGAAACTACAAGTCACGGGAGCATTGCCAAAAATCTATAACCGATTCATGCGGAGCCTTCCGTTGTTGTAATAGTTTTTGGTTAAGATGGTCTGGATCAAAATGATAGAAAGTATCTTCAATGAGATCACAGAAGTGCTCAAGTGAGTGCACGCTGTCAGCCAGTAGGC
The DNA here is from genome assembly GCA_031772625.1 of Pinus tabuliformis. NCBI lineage: Eukaryota > Viridiplantae > Streptophyta > Pinopsida > Pinales > Pinaceae > Pinus > Pinus tabuliformis. Next base: position 820,144,772 of record CM062814.1, read on the forward strand.
TGAGCAACCATTGACATGGAGATTCGTGAAGTGTGTGTGTGAGCAGCAAGCTGGCCTGCTCGTCATAATACCCATCTTCCTCATGAAGCATGGAAAGAAAGTCACGAAATTACTCAGGCCAGGTCACTTCGCCTTGACCATCATACGTGTAAGTGGACAAGAGATCGAAAAACTCCCCCGTGATGGAGACATCTTCACAATTTGAAAAACATCACGGAGGGCAAAGAGTGCAAGAATCCATGAAAGGTAAGCAAAGGTTCAAAATTGGATGAGAGTGCACAGTTTGTCATTAGGCCCTTCTTCTAGCACTAGAAATGTTGATGGTGCTAGACCCACTAACATGTCAAGGGGATCTCCCTGCTAATAAGTCCCAATTAGACTTCAAATCGTTTGGTGTAGGAGTCCCAGCAATGGGTTGTATGGTAATGCCTTAACCGCAATTTCGCATAGAGGCAAGTAAGATAACTTTGTTGGTAGCAAGGGTGTGACCACTATAGTGAGTCAAGGAAGGTGCATGAGAGGTTCTAACACATGTGGGTTGAGATGAGTGTGCCCCTTGGAAACCTGTAACAGTACTCGGATGGGAAGGGAACACATGAGAGAAAATGCATCACAAGCTGGAAAGCAAGTCAGTTGGCAATCCAAAGTGATGGTTAAACCAACAACACATCTACAACAAGATTCATACAATTGCATACAAAACAGTTCATACACAACTACGTAAGTTAAACAACATACATTGCTACAGCAACCAGAATAGTCCAACTACAATAACAACATATGCATGAAAACGTGGTGGTTCTTATTATATAAAGAAGTGTAAGTTCCAGTCATACTATACATGCATGTAAAACTGCTAGCCCCAATAGTGGAACGTTACAGTCACATCCGCCTGCTCCTCCAAAGAGATGCACTAGCTCCATGCAGTGGAGAAGCCAAGGCGCGTTACAATATTGTCCAAGCTCTCTCCAAGATAGTCTTATCGGAAGCTTAGCTAACCAAAAGCCTATACAATGAGTTATGAGGGACTATTTATAGCAAAGGGTAGGGTGGCCCTTGACATTTTCCTTTGTGACCATTCAACCACCCTCATGGCTCTTCACCTACTATATGACTATTACATCCACTATTGACACTTGAATTACACATGACATGACTTAACATTACAATGCACATGTACACATGTGAAAACAACTGGCTTGAGCAAGCCAAACTAGACATCACTCTAACTTAGACAACCATGGAAGTCCAACTCCTCAACATCCTCATGTTGATCGACAATAACATACTGATGCCAAGATCTATAGTCCTTAATGGTCTCCCTGTGTTCCGCAGTGGCATCTGTCTGAAACTTGACCCTTGCCTCCTAGCATCTGGGTACACTTCTTGGGATCCTCTGTCCAACTCATTTGAAAGCATGTGCATCATTGTCTTTAAGGTGGCCGAACCAACAACATACTTGTGCATGATGTCTACACTGATAGGCAAGTATGGGTTGGTGGCGATGCACATCAACTCATCAAAGTATGAGTCAAGCTCTAGTCAAACCTATTTCTTTGTCTTCACCTAGGTGAGAGTCCCAAGTGATGGGATCACATGTGTGCGCACCACAAAATCCATACTCTTGAATACTCGTGCATGGGAAGCCTATATGCTAGTGATGAACTACGGGAGCTCTTCATAATTTCGGATCTGACTCCAAATACATGCCTTCAGCTCAACCACATTGGCCCTCATCATCTTAGGCAAGTGAAGTGGGGCTCCCTTGTACTTCATCGTCCTTTTTTGCATGCCATCAACAATAACATGCAAGTTCATTAAGATACATGCTCTTTTATCACATCGATGCTGCCATCCGTTGAGATGGGCGATTACCTTGTGCACAGTACCAAACTTGGAGTACAAAGCTCGCATAACTGTGTCAAGGGACAATACTTCATCTAGTATTTCCTTCTTCAGTTCAGCTAGAGCAGACATTGTCACCAAGTCTCCTCCTTGCTTAGTCATTTATAGTTCCTTTGCCATTCGATCATTCTCATCTATTAGGAAGTGAACACTTGAGCTAGTGGCTTCTCATCCACTCTGGTTGCATTGGCCAAGGTAGCTGGATGATTGCGTACATCAGTCACAATTACTTGTTCCTCAACTTGCGCAGGAGAAGTATGATCCTTCGAAGTTGACACTTTGCGAGACTACACAACTCTATGTTGGGATTCATCAAACGAGATGTTGTGCATCTCTTCTTCTGGCTGATCACCAAGGATCTCAGTGCCTCCTTGGTCATTCGAGACTTGCTCATCATCTGGATGCATTGAAGCGGGTGAGTCGACCTCTTTGTTGTGAGGCATGAGTTTGGTGTCAACTCCTGCTGCTCCATGTCTCCATCCAACTATTGAAGTTCTTGTTCTATCTCATGAGCGAAGTCTTGCCCCTACGATGGTTCACCCTATTCACCTGATGCTAGCTATTCAGATGAATCAACTACTTGTACGAGCGTTGCTTCGTCTGTTTGCACATGTTGCACCCCTTGTTGTATCTGTTTTTGTTGTGCTTCCCTCTCCTGTTTGCATAGCTCTTGTTCCTTTCGGAGTTGCTCCCTTAGCTCATGCAACTCCTTCTCTGCTTCTTACATTCTCTTCTTATCCCTTTGCCTTCGCACGATTCGCTTGTCGTGTTGCTTCCTCTTTGCCTCTATAGCCATAGCTACTTTCTCTACCAGTGGATCTTCTTAAAACTTGCAGCTTTGCTCCTTCTCCATGCGATCGACAATCTTCATCTTACCTTTGTCGCGCACTAGTATGTTTGCCTCTACTGCCACTGCTGCTACTGCTATTGCGAGTGCTCTTCGTGATGATGCTTCATGTTGCTTCGATAATCATTCCAAAATGAAGTTGGCCAATTCATTATGTCTAGAAAAACTGTAGCAATATCTCCATGGGTCCTTCTCGACCAAATGACATGCCCTGTGGATCTAGTTGAGCTGAAATCTCACGTATTGATCTTTCACAATGCAATGTGGGTCATACAGATTGTAGCTTCAGAGGTCGAATGGGTACTTCTTCATCAATTCTACTTCGACATCCACTTGCTTGATACTTTGGATCTCATATAACCCAATCAACAATGGAAGAGCGGGCCAAGATGCCTTCTTCTTCTGATGCAGTCTAGCTATCTATCCTGTCGAGATGTGATATGCTACTTCTTGCATGACAATTACGTCCAAGGCAAAATTCAGAAGAACATTCGGAGGCTTCTTCCCACTGAACATTCGAATGAAAGCACCAAACAGTGAGGCATACCAATCTGCAATGCCTATCAATGCCTCCATTGCTTCCTTTGACATGCAGGGTGGATCCTTTTCGAATATCATCTTGTATACTAGGGTGAAAAATGATCGGATAGTTGTGTGATTACTCCTTAATATGCAATGCCTATCAATGCCTCCATTACTTCCTTTAACATGCAGGGTGAATCCTTTTTGAATATCATCTTGTATATTAGGGTGAAAAATGATCAGACAGTTGTGTGATTACTCCTTTGAAGTTGCATTCAGACAACAACTTGAAATACGTGTTCACAGCAATCCCCATCTGTGACCATGCCCACTCCAAGCTCGGGAACTCCTGTCAAGCATAGACTGCATCTAAGATGTAGGTAGACATGTAAATCTCTACATGCATACCTCCAGGTGACTGTCGAGCCTTCGTTACTTGTTCCTTCAGCTGATGAGCCAATATGCCGAACCAGTTACATGGTTTTCCTTCTCTAGCCAATTGGTCCAGTGCAACCACCCAACTCTGTGGGAAGGTTTTCGTGCTTGCTTGGCCATACATTCAACATGAAAATATGACCAAGTATTGGTACGCCTTCCTCAGTATCTTTGTCTTGTAGATCTGGTTGGGTGTCAACCTAAATCGAGCTGGCTCCTTTACCCAATTCTTCATAATGTCTCTGGAGTTAGCACTGCTGTTGGGTAAGCTGAATGGAGTCTTCATGACAGTCACAGGCTCTGACATCTGATACATCTCATCATAATCTCGTGCCCAGAAGGTCGCAAGCTTCGTCCCACTGACACTGCTCAAGGTCATCATCTCGGGATCAGTGTGAGAGACGATCCAGTGTATCATGTCCGTGCATGGGAACGCGGGATATCTCCATGCAATCTAGTACAAGTTGGACCTATGAATGTTCACGTTCACCTGAAGGTCTTCGAGGTCTTCTCCAAAACTGCCTGCAAATGTTTCATTGACCTCTTGCCTCTTCAGTTTGATGTTCTTGTCTAGATACAACTTTGTATCTTCATAGATCGGCATACTAGAGGACACTTGCTCAACCGTTGCTCCAGCTGCATTTCCATCAATGTCCTGTGATCCTATTCTCTTGGAAGCCATTGAGACATATGAACACCTAAAAGATCTGGAGACAAGAAACATGCATGGTGAGAAATCTGTTAGCGAAAACCAAAGCAAATTCGGGGAATGACACAACACATACTTGGTAACTGATGGGCAAGATTGTGTAATTTCTTTTGGGAGACTGGGTGACTGACTGCTAGAACTATGCAAAAGGTAGTCTGGGTTGTCTGGGAGGCAAGACTGGCTACTGGACTTGTGCAATGCGCAATCCAGACTGGCTTTTGGCTAATGGGATTGCGCATTGCGCAATTCCAGGTGGGAGTGACTGCAGGCTCACGGACTACATTGGGAAAGTTTCTGGGCCAGCAGTCACTGTCCCTCATAAATGTGCAAAACAGTCTTGGAGGACAATGCTGGGAAGAAATGTGCATTTCTGGAGAGGAAGGGAGAGCTTCCTTCCCCAGATTGTGCAATGTTGTCTCAATGAAGGCAGAGTCCGAGCTGAGGCTGGCCCGACTCGCCGACGGAAAATTGAAAGAAAATATGAAAATGAATGCATGGTGGCACTAAGTGAAAGTAGAAGTGATAGACAGTGCATGCAAACATGAATGAAAGATTCAATGAACAGATCAACATGCATGTGGGTGAAGCGATTCGCCGAATCAATGAACGTTCGTGCAAAACAGTTTCATGCATGCGACAAAAGTGAGATAGCAACGAAAATTGAAACAGAGCTAGGACAAGCTAGTATACATGTAAATGACAGCAAGCGTTCAGAGAAATCAAGCAAACAACACTCACACAAGCGAATACACAAAATCGATAGAAATGCTGAAAAAGAGAAGTTGAGGCCAGTTACCCGTGAATAGCTGAGCCATATGTGTCAAAGAGTCCTAGATGTGCTGTGGGATGTCAAAGCTCCAAGATCAATGTGAAAGAATGAGCTCTGATGCGTCAAATAAATAAGTTTGGGCTCATGACGCACATGCCACAAATCAAGGAAAAAGTGACACTTGGAGGAAAGTTTCTAAAACAACTTTGAATGTAACCACCAACTACTAAAAATATCTCCCTGAATCATGGGATGCCTTTTTGCATGTTGCCTTTTGCTATTCTAGGAAAAGCAAGCTATGCATGCAAGTCAAGTTTCCATGGTCCCGGGTGGAACTGGTCAACCAAAATGTTCATGCATGAAGCTGCTCAACTGCTTGAGAAAAATGTGCATTTTTGGTTGGGAGCTGAGCTGGCTGCCCAGGATATTTGTGCAATTTCAGGGTAGAGCAGCTAACTGCTGCCCAGATTTGCATAAATTCTGGGCTGAGCAGCGCTGCTGGGGAAAATTGTGCAATTTTCACTGGGAGTGCTGACTGGTAGAATTGCGCAATTCTGGAGCCCAGTAAGCTACTAGACAGGATTGCGCAATTTTTGGAGGGAAGGCTGCTATCCCTCCAGAAATATGCAATTTCTTAGGGGATTTGCTCAACCTGCAGCTGGACCAAGTCCGGGTGATCAACCTGTGAGGGGAATGCATCAAGTTGTGATCGACATGTTGTCTTTGTGCAAGCAAAACACTGAAGCTTGTGTACTTGACGAAGCAAGACAAGGTGTTGTGAAAGGTTGTTAGGGAGGCTCCAAAATGAGGCTAAGGAAAAATTTTGAAGGGTGGTTGTAGCTGCTACAACAAGTGAAATGGAAGCACTTTGGGCCCGATGAAGCTACATGGGAGATGGCTGATTAGATGCGGGTTATGTATCCTTCTCTATTCGCTGGATGAGTGGATGTCTTTTGGTATATGTTTTGGTGTGATGTTTTGGTATATGTATATATGTAAATGGATGTAAATACCTCCATGAGATGTGTTATAAAGATCTAATAAGCGATATGGTTGTCATGTTGCTATGATTGTCCTGTTGGTTATGTCGGTTTTCTTCTCAACATGTTGATCATTGTAAATACGGGAACGAGCTAAGTTATAAAGCTCCATGGTCAATATGTTTTTATTTTCAATAGTCCTGTTGGTTGTAGGTGTCATTGAACACCGAGGATGGTGTTCCCCAAAGGGGGAGGGTTCTGTAACAACCTTGGTAAAAAACCCATGTAATAAAGTTAATAAAGGAAACATAATAACCAAGGTCATGGGACAAGTATTCCAAGTTGAATGTTAGGCAAAACATAATGATTGGGATCACTTGTGATTAATGAATGGATATGGGAATTGGAAAAGGAAATGGAAAAGGTTTTGGAAAGGCATGAGGCATTTATTGGCATTTTATTTATGAAAATAATGGAAAATAGGAGAAAAGGAAGGTGAAAGGTCACAGGTTGCATGTGAGGATGAAAATGAAGGAAAATAATGGAAAATTGAAGAAAATAGAGGCCTCAATGGTAAAAAGGCTTTTGAGGATTAGTTCATAGCTTTTGTCAGAGTTAGTTTTTGTCAGTTCATTTTTGGGAGCTCTCTCTCTATTCTATCTCTCTCATACTCTTGCACACTTAGAGTTTTCTTGGAGCACTCTTGGAGGAGTGTGGAATACTTGGGATTTAGAGAAATAAGGCAAAATAAGAGCAGGAAAGTGCAAGAGGACATTGGGATCAACAACGACAATGAGCTTTTCTTGCAGTTATCGAGTTGCATGCATGATTTCCTTGCTAGTTTTGGCATGCATGACACATGCATTTGGTTTCTTGGTCATGATCTGTCATTGTCATGGAGGTTTGCATGGATTGACATTAGTTTTTCCTAGCCTTGCCATTTCCTAGATAACCATGGTGTTGTGGGTTTCTTTCCTTTTGTTTTATGGTTGGTTCACATGTTCCTTATGGTTGTGGGTTGAGTTACTAGTTCTTGGAGCCTTGGTTGGAAAAACAATCTGGAAGCCCTGTAACAACTTGGGTTGAGTTACTAATCGTGGAAGCCTTGGTTGGAAAAATGCTCTGGAGTCCTTGGTGGGTTGAGTTACTAGTCCTAGAAGCCCTGGTTGGACAAACACTCTGGAGCCCGACTTCAGTTGTGGGTTGAGTTACTAGTCCTGGAAGATTTGGTTGGAACAAACGCTCTGGAGCCTTGTACAACTTGGGTAAAAACTGATCTGGTGATGGTTACTGATGTCTAGCTATGAGGTGGAATCATTAGTTGAGGGTTGAGGTGGTCTGGCCTCTAAAAGCCCTATTTTGGTTTTCTTTGATTTGTTTCATGAGATCCCACATTCATGCTTGGAATGTGGTGCGGGGGTGATTGGATGAAAGGGAGATTCGGTTCAACCCAATCTATGGTCGGGTGGCACGTGGAAGTCCCTAACTTGGTTGGATTTTCATATGTTAATAAGAGCTCTATTTTCTTTGGTATTTTCATGAGTAAATGTGCTTGTCATTATGTGGCTTTAATAGTTGTTTCATCAGTGATATATCTCTGATTATTTGTTGGTTATGACCATGTTTTATGATAATTTTCATGCATGGATCTCATCATATCTTGGTTATTATATGAAATGTTAGTGAATGAATGACATAATATATAACAATGCAGCTATTGGGAGGAGACACCAGTCCTCCTTGACGATTCTCAAATAAGTATGAGATCCCTATGTTTAGATCTATTGTTATGACCAGTAGATTACATATTCATGATGTGTTTGACGGAATTCATGTCATGGCTAGTAGGGGTCTGGGTAAGTCCTTGTTGAAGTGTTTGCATTAGTAATCTTATTTCATTGTCATATATAATTTATGGAAGTTTCATGAAATTTTGGGTAGAGGCCTGAGTCCTAGCCCTAAAAAACTGGCTTAGAATCCGCAGTTGTTGGCACACAACTACCTGAAAAAGGCCATGGTCACATGGATGCCTTGCTGTGGGAACAATTAGAGGGTCTTAGTCTCATGCATGCCTTGTCATGGGAGAGATTGGTGGTCTAGTTCAGCAAAACATCAAGAGCTCTCAGGGGTTGTACAACTGAAGGAGTTGTTGGCTCTTGGAGGTTTTGTAGCTCCCAAGGAAGGTCAAATTGGTCTTGTCTTGTCGGTTCCACTTCCTTAACTATACACGGGGAGTTGAATCATATCATATTAACTCGTCGTCACATGTTTACCCTGGTTGGCCAATTAGCTTGGGTAAATGTGGGAGGAGGGTATTACAACTGAAACCACTATCAATCTAGGAAAATCCCATGCCAAAGAAAACAAAATAACCAAAGAACTACATGCATGTACCATGAATCCAAATCTCAACAAGGAAATTATACATGCAACCTGTTACTTGCAATGAAGTCCAGCTACAGCTACTGATCCAACCTTCTTTTCCACTATCCTCCAATTCCTTGCTTGTTCTTTGCTTACTTCTCTCCAAGTCCAAGTGAATGTTAGGATGCTCGAAGAATGCTTTAAGTGTGCAAGAGTGTAAGAGTATGGAAGAAGAAAGCCAAAATCTAAACTGACAAAAGTTGTGAACTATTTCTCTGATGCCTTTTTATCATTGATGTCTAGTCTCTTCCTTTCCTTTTTCCTTTTTCTTCATTTTCCTATAATTTATCTCTAATTTCCCTTGCATGCATATTTGTGTCTCTTCATCTCCCTTTTCTCCTATTTTTTCTTATTTCCTTAATTAAATTCCATTTATTGCTTCTTTTCCTTTTCCAATGCCTTTCCCAATTTCCATAGCCATTATTAAACCACAGATGATGCCACCTATAATGTTTTCCCACCATTCAACTTGGAATACATGTGCCATAACCTTGGTCTTATTTTGTTTACATGTAAAATCAACCAAGGGTTGTTACAAACCCCTCCCCCTTGGGGGAACACCATCCTCGGTGTTTAATGACACTTATGACAAGCAAAACATATTGCCCATGGAGCTTTATAACATAGCTCGATGTTGATAATCTAGGTTGTCATTAATGTTAATAGTTGATGTGAATCGTTGATATGGCAGTGACTGGGATGGCAAATATTCTTGAAGATGCCAGAGGATGACTACAACTCAACTCTTCTTTAAGTTGTTAAGACACAAATGAAGTGTCAATCATGTATCTTGATCATAATGAAAGACTATCATATCATTGTACTTGATGAAGGCCTAGAATAAATACACATGATGACATGTCCTACCTCTGATGATTTGATGACAAACCTCCAATGGCGTGAAACTTGATGTCCTTACCTCTGGTGATCCTATTAATGAAAACTACATAATGATGGTGACCATATGTTGAAGAAGGCAATCGAGGACATGATGATGGTGAATCTATGAAGAAGAAGGCAAGTACCTGATTATTAAGAAAATCAATGAAGAAGTCAAACCATGAAGAAGCCCAACACTCAAAGGCATTCTGCCCTGCCTCCATTTCTACACTAAATAACGACCAATCACATTAAAAATTATTTTTCACCTCCTTAGATGCAGAATCTCACCATGAGACCTACACCATCTTGAAGAGCATAATTTTTTCTTTCCAACGAGCTATTACTCAGCCCGAAACTCCAAGCGGTTTCAATGTTATTGATTTTACAAGTTAATGGTGTAATTTTGGTCAGTAAGTTGACCTGAGCTTCTCTCCCATGTCGGCCTGCCCTTAAGAGACGTGTCTATTCAGTTTGGTGAGAGAATATGTGTATAAATATGACGTTAAACACTTCATTCTTGCATCAATTTTTAGTGATCATTTCAGAGAAAAGATATAGAACAGTAAGGAGGCCAAGAGGACTTAGTAGTCTATTGTTTGGGCAAATTTGAGGAGGCTGAGGAGGAATATTGTTGTGATAAGCTAGTTGTGTAAAGGAACAATGGACATAAAATTACTTCAAACTTGTTCTCATTTACCTTACAACTCGGATTTGTTGTTTAGGACTGTGGATAGCTCATATCATGGTATCCAGACTCATGTAGAAGCTTGGAAGGCTGAACAATGTCCTATTGCAACTCTTACACCACAAAATTTCAGCCTTTTGGAGCTCAGATTTTTGGCACCAATTCATAGACCTGTCATCATTATGTAAGCTCATATTTGTGAGTTTTACAGTCTCTTAGGGAGTTCATATTGAAGGCTCAGAAGCTCGGTTCATCACTGTGAACAACATACAGTTCAGTCTTGTAGCTACCACCTGTGGATCATTTGTCTTTGCAACAAGTAAGACACCTATAGAACTACACCAAGCTCAGAACTATGATCTTCTACAACATTAAAGGATTCCTTAAGGACGTTGACAAGCAGTTAAAGGCCGCCTGTGGAGGGTCACTTAAGGATTTATGAACAATGGAATATCCAAACAACTGTCACCTATTCTTTGACCTGTGGAGACATGTACCTATTTGTTACACCCATTTGAAGAGGCTCAGTCTTAAGCCTAGATTAGACATTGTTTGGAGAAAACCATTGGATAGAGACGTAATTGGAGCAATCTATTGAACATCTCTTGAAGTTATTCTTGAAGAGCTTGTTGAGTTTGATTATTAGAGTGTTGAAGGACTAGAGTTGCCTTGGGGATATTCTTGAGCATACCTTGGAGAGTCATCTAGAATCACTATTGAACAACTTTTTGAAGCAACATATTGAAGATTCATGAAGGCATACTTGAGATAATGATGCATCGTTGATGTCACCATGAGGTGACCTTGGATATGTTGATTAGGTACCATGAAGAACAGTGATGACACCTTCTAAGTTAAGGTTGTCATTGATGATGTAGTGTGAAGACTACAGTGAAGCTGAAGATTGATAGGGCTCGGTGAAGAAGACCTTGGGAGTCGTGAAGTACAACCAAACATACCTTGACAAAGTGAAGTTATAGGGTTGGAGCCCTTGGGGTTGGTGCCTCAGAATTGACAAGGTTGGTGCCTTGGAAAGTCCAAGTTGGTGCTTGGCACATATAATATTGGTGTCCTTGGAGCTAGTGCTCCTAAACTCAAGGTTGGTGCCTTAGATAAGATAGGGTTGAAGCCCTAGAGGATCAGAGTCCTCAAGTAACCAGATCGGAGTTTGTACCAGAGAAGGGTTCATGCCCTAGGGGTTGGAGCCTCTAAACGCAAGGTCGATGCCTTGAGAAGATAGGGTAGGCGCCTTAGAGGTCAGAGCCTCACAAAAGTCCAATTTGGTGCTTGGAAACAGGTTGGATCCTGGGAGATTGAAGATTAGTGTCTTCATCTAGGGTTGGAGCCCTATATACATTGTACTTGATTTATTGTGAAAAAGAAATTAATAAAATCATTTATTCTTATTGTTCATTTTGTGTTCTAAATATAAGTGATCTAACTGGTAATAGTAACAATTGAAAAGGAACATTGATTCACCCCCACTCTCAGTATTTCTACCAATTGGTATCAAAGCCAGTACCTTCACTCAAAGCCTAACAACTTGAAGGTGGATCATTAGAACAAAAATGGCGAAGTCGAGGAAGAAAGTCTCCAATCCTCCTCAAGATGTGTCTCCCTCGACCATCAAAATTGAAGTCAATCAATTTGTGAAGGCTCCATTGTTCAATGGAAACTTTAATATATGGGAGGCAAGAATGAGGAATTTCTGAAAGAGTCAAGGCATTGAAGTCTGGAAATCAGTGATTGCTGATAGCATGATGGATGGAGAATCCAAGGAACATAATACAAGAGCAATGAAATCAATCTTGAATGGGCTACCTGATTCTATGAAGGCCAATTTTGAAAAATGTTTGTCAACAAAAGGCATATGGGATAAACTTCATGATCTTCACTCAAAAGGAGCGTTGAAAATGATCTCTAGTCAAGAAAATGACGGAAAACAAGAAGGAAATTTAGAGCCCATCAAGGAAGTTGAAGATAAGAGAGATAACATCAAGGCTAAAGAAGACCTAGAAGATGAAGAGAATGAAGAAGATTTTGAAGATCTCCTCACTAAACTTATGGTTGCCATAGAAGAGATTAACAATTTTAAAAATGAAAATGAGGAACTTAAGAAGAAAGAACAAGTTGGTGACCAGGACAAGACAAGAAAGGAAGTTGACCTTCTCAAACTTAGAGTGCAAGAAAGAGATGAGGAGATCACTAAGATTAAGGAAGAATTTCATCAAAACAAAAGAAAGCATCATGAAGAAGTCATATCCATGAAAAATCAATTGGATAAGGCAAAGAAAAGGGAAGAAACTTTGTCAAGCCACCTTGAACAAAGACTCAAGAGCTTGAACAAACTTGAAGTAGAGATTGGTTAATACAAGGAAGATGTCTCCTCCCTTAGATCTCAATTAGAAGAAGCAAGGAGACAAGCACAAGGAGTTGGGAAGGTGATGGAAGCTTTGGTATTCATAGAAGGATAAGTTGATGAAGCAGAAAAGGAGAGAAACACCATGATATGCCAACTAGAAGAAAAGGATGATGACATCACCAAGTTAAGATCAGAAATCACTTCTCTTAAGGCCCAATCATGTGAAGCAACCAAGATGAAGGAAGAAATGGAGATCATTCTATCAAAGAAGGATGAAGAATGCAAGAAAATGAAGGAAGAAATTTTGTTTCTTAAAAAGGAAGTTGACTTGCTGAATAAGAACTTGAAAATTTCTCAAACCCTAGATGACATCCTAGTTCATCAAAGGTCTCCCCTTGATAAATCAGGTCTTGGCTATGCAAGTGAATCCTCAAGCAAGAATGATGCCAACCCTAATTCTTCAAAAAGCAAGGATGTGAGGAAGCTTGGAAGAAATGTTGATGCTCCCAATTCCAACAAAGTAAAGGAGAAGAGTCAAGACAACTATGGAAGAAACCCTCCTCCAAGAAGAAATGTAGATGGTTTCAAGGATGCAAGAAGCAGTAGTTATCATCAAAGGGTCCCAAGGCAAAAATACTTCGTAATTGCATCAAGGAAGCCTTCTTCTCCTAAGTACCAAAGTATATTTCTTGGTTATTGCTATTCTTATACAAACTTTGGGCACATGGAAAAAGATTGTAGGGCATATCACAAAGATAATTATAATCGTCCCTGTCAATCTCCAAGAAGCAATTTTGTAAGAAAAAGTCATGAGTTTTTATACATGAACAATATAGAGTGCTTCAAGTGTCATAACATTGGACATATGGCATGTGATTGTGACTTGACTTGGGCCCCTACACAAGATAGAACCATACCAGAGAAAAAGGTTACACAAGTATGGAGAAGGAAGCAAACACAATTTGGAAGTCTCTTGAACTCACCAGCCAAAAACACATGTTGTTGACTTGATGATGACATCCTAGATATTCCAAGTATTTCAGGGGAGACTTTGCCAGAAAGAAGACCATGCATACAGTTAGGGGGAGCTTATGATGATTAAGCACTCTCACATAAGCTATCCGTGAATAGGACCTATGAAATCCTTGATGAGCCACTTGGACATTCATTCTTTAACAGATAATCTCTCGAGAACATTTCCATTGAAGAACATGATCCCTTATTCATCCATGAACTTCTATTGAAGATCTCTTCCACTTGATCACTAAGTAGGTAATCTTTCATGAGCTAGAGGAGGTCGCGTAGACAGGGGGAGTTGGTTCATCACATGAAGGAATTTAAGCACATCTATCATTAACAACATTGCTAGAAAGAAGAGCACCATGACAGGGGGAGTAACATACCTATGAAGAACTAGTCATGAAGAAAAGGAGCAACTTGACAGGGGGAGTTTTTGGGCACCCCATTTTCCATTGATGTCAAAGGTGGAGAGAATGTTTGAAAGGGCAAGAATATTGCCATCAATGACATAGGGGGAGATTGTTAATCTAGGTTGTCATTGATGTCAATCGTTGATATGGAAGTGACCGAGATGTCAAATATTCTTGAAGATGCCAGAGGATGACTACAACTCTTGTTTAAATTGTTAAGACAGAAATGAAGTGTCAATCATGTATCTTGATCATAGTGAAAGACTACCATATCACTATACTTGATGAAGGCCTAGAAGAAATACACATGATGACATGTCCTACCTCCAATGATTTGATGACAAACCTCCAATGATGTGAAGCTTGATGTCCTTGCCTTTGGTGATCCTAACAATGAAGACTACATAATAATGGTGACCATATGTTTAAGAAGACAAGGTGATGAATAAGGAAATCGAGGACATGATGATGGTGACTCTATGAATAATAAGGCAAGTACATGACTATGAAGACAATCAATGAAGAAGTCAAACCATGAAGAAGCCCAACACTCAAAAGCATTTTGCCCTGCCTCCATTTTTGCACTAAATAACGAGCAGTCACATTAAAAATTATTTTTCACCTCCTTAAAGGAAGAAGCTCACCATAAGACCTACACCATCTTAAAGAGCATAATTTTCTCTTTCCAACGAGCTGTTACTCAGCTCGAAAGTCCAAGCAGCTTGAAAGTTATTGATTTTGCTAGTTAATTGTGTAATTCTGGTCAATAAGCCAACCTGAGCTTCTCTCCCATGTCGGCCTGCCCTTAAGAGACATGTATATTTGATTTGGTGAGCAAATATGTGTATAAATATGACGTTAAACACTTCATTCTTGCATCAATTTTTCTGTGATCATTTCAGAGAAAAGATATAGAACAACAAGGAGGCTGAGAGGACTTAGTAGTCTACTGTTTGGGCAAATTTAAGGAGGCCAAGGAGGAATATTGTTGTGATAAGCTAGTTGTGTAAAGGAACAGTGGACAGAAAATTACTTCGAACCTGTTCTCATTTACCTTACAACTCGAAATTTTTTGTTTAGTACTGTGGACAACTTGTATCATGGTCTCCAGATTCCTGTAAAAGCTCGGAAGGCTGAACAATGTCCTATTGTAGCTCTTACACCACAAAATTTTAGTCTTTTGGAGCTCGGATTTTTGGCACCAAGTTACAGACCTGTCATCATTATGTGAGCTTGGATCTATGAGCTGTACAGTCTCTTAGGGAGTTTAGATTGAAGGCTCAAAATTTTGGTTCATCACTGTGAACAACATACAATTCAGTCTTGTAGCTACCACATGTGGACCATTTGTCTTTGTAGCAAGTAAGACACCTACATAACTACACCAATCTCAGAACTATGATCTTCTACATCATTGAAGGATTTCTTAAGGACATTGACAAGTAGTTAAAGGCCACCTATGGGAACTCGCTTAAGGATTTATGAACAGTGGACTATCCAAACAATTGTCACCTATTCTTTGACCTGTGGAGACTTGCACCTATTTGTTACAGTCATTTGAAGAGGCTTAGTCTTAAGCCTAGATTAGGCATTGTTTGGAGAAAAGCGTTGGATAGAGAAGTAATTGGAGTAGTCTAATGAAGCTATTCTTGAAGAGCTTGTTGAGTTTGATTATTGGAGTGTTGAAGAACTAGAGTTTCCTTGGGGATATTCTTGAGCATACCTTGGAGAGTCATCTAGAATCATTATTGAAGAACTTTGTGAAGCAACATATTGAAGATTCTTGAAGGCATCCTTGAGATAATGATGCATCGTTGATGTCATCATGATGTTACCTTGGAGATTTTGATTAGGTACCATGAATAATAGTGATGACACCTTCTAAGTTAAGGTTGTCATTAATGATGTAGCGTGAAGACTACAGTGAACCTGGATATTGACAGGGCTCGGTGAAGAAGGCCTTGGGAGCCGTGAAGTACAACTAAACATACCTTGACAAAGTGAAGCTATAGGGTTAGAGCCCTTGGGGTTGGTGCCTCATAATTGACAAGGTTGGTGCCTTGGAAAGTCCAAGTTGGTACTTGGCAAATATAAGATTGGTGTCCTAGGAGTTGGTGCTCCTAAACTCAAGGTTGGTCCCTTCGATAAGATAGGGTTGGATCCCTAGAGGATCAAAGTCCTCAAGAAACCAGATCAGAGTCTATAGCAGAGAAGGGTTGGTGCCCTAGGGGTTGGAGCCTCTAAATGCAAGGTTGGTCCCTTGAGAAGATAAGGTTGGTGCCCTAGAGGTCGGAGCCTCACAAAAGTCCAAGTTGGTGCTTGGAAACAGGTTGGAGTCTGGGAGATTAAAGATCGGTGTATTCATCTAGGGTTAGAGCCCTATATACATTGTACTTGATTTATCTGACTGTTAAAGTAATAATTGAAAGGAATACTGATTCACCCCCCTCTCAGTATTTCCAGCAAATGCAGTATTTACAATAAACAACTGTTGAAAACCATTACCAACATGACAAACATGAAAAACATACTGCTTATTGGAGCTTTATAACACAACTCGATGCGTTATTTACAATGGCACATGCACACACACACACACACACATACACACCAAAAACTCATATACCAGACACATCTGTTCAACCAACAAACAAGGAAGGATACACAACCCGCATCTGATTGACCCCATGTAGGTTTATTGGGACCAAAGTGCTTCCACTACACTTTAACCTACTCTATTGCTCAGTTCCAGAGCATGAGATATTTTTGCTGGAATATGCATTGTGGCTCTAGCTATAACTCTCCCTCTAGTTCCACCTACAATACAGGCCAATCAATCACATGATCAACATTCTGCATGTATCTCTTAAGTAATGAAACATGGACAATATCATGGAATTTGACTATTGGCAGCAGTGAAAATCCGTAAGGAACTGGTCCAATCCTCTCCAAGATCTCAAAAGGCCCACAATACCAAGGTTCCAACTTGGAACATGACCCAATCTTCAAGGATCTCCTCTTAGGCTTAATGTGAAAATACACATGTTCCCTAACCTGAAACTCCTTAAATGCTCTATGCTAATTGGCATAACACTTATGCTTTTCCTGTGCTACCTTCAAGTTCCTTCTAATAACTTGCATCTTCTGCTCCATCTCCACCAACCTATCTGATCTAATCAACACCCTATTCACTAGATCACTCGAATTGATAAGAGTATTACAACTCTACCCATAAAGAGCCTCAAATGGACTCATCTTCAAGGATTCCTAATACCAACTATCATAAGAAAACTCCACTAGTGGAATATGCTCCTCCCACTTCCTAAAGAATCCTGTCAACCCTCTTTGTCTATCCATCTGTCTACAGATGATGAGTTGTACTAAAGGCTAACTCTATCCCCAAGCCTGCAAACAACTCCTTCCAATAATTGGAAGTAAACTTGACATCTCTATTTGATATGATACTCTTGGGAACACCATGAAATTTAACTATCTCCTTGATGAAAATATGAACTACCTTACTAGCTGAATTAGTAGACTTCACTGCAATGAAGTGAGTTCCCTTGCTCAACCTGTCAACCACAACCATGATGGAATCATGTTGTCTCGATGTCCTCAGTAAACCTATAGTGAAGTCCATGGAAATCATAATAGGTTGCAATAAACTAGCTCGATGCCTATTGACAATCCAACTGACAATCCAAGCACCTTGTAACAAAATCAACCACCTCTTTCTTCAAATTTGGCCAATAGTAGAACTTCTTAGCAGATGTCAAAGTCTTCTAGTATCCAGGGTGGCCTGAATATGGCTTGACATGAAACTCTCATAAGGTAAGCTTCTCCAACTCACCACTATCAGGCTCATAAATCATGTTCTTAAATCTAACCAAGCCATCTACCTTGAGGTGATACTTTTCATCCATATCACCTTCACCCTGCTACTACAATCTCTGCTTCAGCTGCTGGTACTTCTCATCATGGTTCCCTGCATGCAGAATTTGTTCCTAAAAATCTATCCCATAATAGCTCATAACTGAAATATGGTTCACTTGTACTCTCTTATTGAGAGCATCAGCAACCTTGTTCTCCTTTCCATTAATGTACCTAATCTCAAAATCAAACTCATTGAGGGTATCCAACCATATCGCTTGCCTGAAATTCATATTAGGTTGGTCAAATAAGTACCTCAATCCACTATGATCACTCATTAAAACAAAACTCCTGCTAAGGAGATAATGTCTCCACATGTTCAATGCATGAATGATCACTGCCAACTCAAGATCATGAGATACATAGTTCTACTTGTGCTCATTAAGCTTCCTTGATTCATAGCCAACCACTTGTCCTTCCTGCATCATGACTCCATCAAGTCCTTCCTTGCAGGCATCTATACAAACCACAAACTTCTTATTAGGATCTTTAATCTTCAAGGCTGGAGCAGTTGTAAGAAAATGCTTCTACTACTCAAAACTAGCTACACACTCCTTAGTCCATTCGATCTTCTTCCCTATCCTTTGCAGGGATGTGATAGGATAGCCAGTCTTTGAGAAGTTCCTAATGAACCTCTTGTAATAACTTATTAGTCCCATGAATGATCTGACCTCATCCACATTCCTAGGAGTTGGTCATTCCATGATAACATTAATATTTTCTGGGTCCACTATTGTCCCTTCCTTGGAAACATGTCCCTAGTAATGAATTTGAGTCTAAAAGAAATTGCACTTGCTGAGATTAACATACAACTGACGCTCTCTCGACAACCTCAATACTACTATCAGGTGCTTTGCATGCTCCTTATCATTCTTTGAATATACCAATATGTCATCAACAAAATATATCACAAACTTATCCAGATAAGGGTGCAACACATTGTTCATCAAACACATGAAGGTAGCTAGAGCATTAGTAAGACCAAAAGGAACCGCCACAAACTCATAGTGCCCACACCTTGTACAAAAAATAGTCTTGTAGATGTCTTCTTCTTTAATGTGCACATGATGATATCCCGATTTCAGATCAATCTTCAAGAACGTTACAACACCCTTCAACTGATCAAAAACATCATCAATTCACAACAATGTATACTTATTCTTGATAGTCACTTTGTTCAACTGCCTATAATAAATTCACAATCTGAGAGTACCATCCTTCTTCCTTACAAAAAATACGGGTGCGCCCCAAGGTGACATACTTGGCCTTATGTATACTTTATCAAGCATTTATTTAAGCTTCAACTTCAGTTCCACCAACTCCAGAGTGCTCATTCTTTAAGTTTCCTTAGATGTTGGTGTTGCTCCCAACATCAAATCAATGGAAAAGTCCACCTCTCTATGAGGAGGAAACTCTAGAATCTCTGCAGAAAACACATCCTGGAAATGCTACAAAATAAGATACCTCTTTAAGGCTTCATCATCCTCATCCTCCTTCCGCTTGTCACTAGAAATATGAACTAAAAACAATACACATCCCTTCGTGAAACTGTGCTTTTCCTGCATAGTTATAACTATTTTCACTGATATAGGATTCTTCTTTCCCTACAAGATTCTCCTTTCCCCATCATCATCCAGACACTCAATGGCCTTGTCATAGCAATCTACCTTGGTCTTATGAATGAACAGACAATACATGCCCAAAAGCATTCTATATGATCCCAAAAGAAGTAGATTTATATGTGCTAATGTAGACATATTGTTAAGCTCAAATGCACAATATCTCACCCAGTGATGGACTCTTCTCTTGGTTCTTATAGCTAACTGCACCAACCAAGATTATGCATGCACTTCTTTACTCAAGAAACACTTAACCACTAGGTCAGTGTTGATATAACTATAATTATATCTAGGGCCAATCAAAATAGAAACAACTTGATCACAAAACTTACCTTCCATATCAATAATAGATGTCTGATGATCTGCTTGCTTATCATCCACCGCTGCATAAATCTGAGGAATACTCTAGCCTACATCTCCAACTGTCTATGCGTCCTGAGTACTGTATATCTTAGGCATGTCTCCTGTTGTGATGGAAAATATCTCCTGTGATGCTCTCCACAACAAGTCCAACACCTCAAAGGTTTCTTTCCATCACCTTTATTCTACTGCTCCTCAAGCTAAGACCCATGTCCTCTCTTAGTCACATTGAACTTATTATGAGGTCCCACATTCTTATTGGCACCTGCATCCTGAGATCTTCCTTGCTTCTTAAGCCATTTTCCTTTATCTTCTCATTACCTTTCCATTCACACTTGAACTCATGCTTGTGCTTAGAGTGCTCATAACAATGCTTTAACTTCTTGATGGCTTCCTCCAATGACCAAGGCTCATCATACTTGATCCAATCTTTAAATGCTAAAGAAAATACATTGACAAACCTTTGGACCTTCGTCTTCTCATCCTTGAGGTAGGGCACATACCTCAACAACTCCAGAAACTTGGTCGTGTACCCTTCATCTGTCATGGAACCCATATTAAGCTCATATAATTCCTTGTCCTCCCCGTCATAATATCTCTTGGACAAGTAATTCTTCCTGAAGAGTCCTTTAAACTCATGCCAACTCAACTCCTCTTCCCTGATTCCTTTGACACACTTAACATCTTCCTGTTGATTTTTGTGTAGCTCGGGAGGTACTCCAAGCCCTAGTGTTTGGAGGGAAAAGTGCCACAAGTAGGCTTGGAACCCAAGCATGGGGTTTTGCACCCATCGAGATTTGGGCTAAAACCATGATGAATTTGAGCACAGGAAAATTTGAGGCGATAGAGCTTGGCATGTCAATTCCAAAAATTCAAAGATCCCTCAAATCAAAGCTCTACAACTTGAGATACAAATTTTTGAAGTTGACAATTAATTATGGATAGTCAAGTCATGTAGGCTGGGTCCAAGAGACATGTCTCTTCAACAAATTCATGGAGCTCTTCTAAAGTGTATAAATAGAAGGTGTTGTGATTCGTTTTTACTCATCCAAGTGCATTCATCTCTTGTGTAAACACATCTAAGGTAGCGTAGAAGAGGAGGACAAGATGTGGAGGAGAAAAGGGTTGGGTTTTGACATGATTTTTCTTCCATTGTAGGTCCGAGTTACCTAAGGAGAAGCTACAGGGAAAAGTCAAGTGTTGAAAGGTTATTTGTGACAGTTTTTGTATGAGTTGTCTCTCCAAAAGAGGCCACAACTCTAGATGTGCCTTATAGGAAGGCCGCAGGCCTAAAAACACATGTACATGAAGCCTTAACACTACTATAAGGATTACAGGGAGGTCACAGGTGTACAGGGGTGTTTAAAGGACTGTTTGGGAGTTGGTTTTAACCCAGAATTATAGCCTTGCATTGGGAGACCTCTATGAAAGGAAGCCACATTATTTGAGGACTGTTTCAGTGGATTTAATTGGGTTGTTGCAGCGTGCAAGGTTCCCTAACCAAGAACATTCAAGAACAACAATATACAACAACACTTTATGATATGAAATATGAATGATTGATGTGTTTTGTGTAGGATTGAATTCTGGAGCATCGATCCTAGTGTAAGACAATTCTGGGCTGGTTTATGTGCAATTTTTTGGTGTGGGTTTGTCTCGGAATTGTAGGCAGCGAACCCCTATATGGTTGTAAAGAGGGAAGAAGTTGTAGTGGTTGTTGGAGGAGCCAAAACAACCTCAGACTTGTCCCAAGGTGGCAACAAAGGGAGCATCTTACATTGAGAAGAAAACCACAACTAGAGGTAAGGATATAGGGCTGATATGGACTGATATTAACCCTAGCTAGATTGCATTCTTAGCAACAGTAACACATCAGCTCATGAGATATATTTCCTAGGTGAGGACATGATTGGTGCCAAGATTTGTGCAATAGCTCCTCTATTGCAAAGCAAAGGGAAGATTGGTGGAGTCTGTGGGCAGACATGTGTAAGGGTATCCTAGGTGTGGGGATGCCCTAACTAGGTGCAGATGCTACAGCATGGACTTGGTATCTCGTGGACTGTTGGAGGGCAGTGTGAGAGAAGACAAAGTGTGTATTTGATTGGGCACTTATGGTATGTTGGAGGACATCGTGATAGTGTCCAAGTTGGAGCCCGGTGAGCAACACCTTGATGGACAAAGGTGGCTACAAGAAGAGGCAGTTTATGAGCTCAAGGGTCTGATCAACCAGGATCATTTTGTGGAGCCCGAGACTTGTGTGTGAAGAAGAACGTCTACAACAGAATATGGGCAGTCCTCCTAGCCCTTTTTCATTGTAGGAGATGGACATCTTGCAGTGATAGGTGGTAGCCCTCCATGCCCTATGTTGGTCTTCATCGGAGCAGCGTAGGAAGGCCATAGTGGGCGGAAGTCCTTGAGTAGCTAAGGAGCAACAATGGGAAGATTGAGAGTTGTTCACAAGTGGAGCTATGAAAAAATCGACAGGAATCACGATGTGTTGTGGCCTTGATGGAAAAAGGCACGAATAGAGAATATATTGGATAGTCGAGATTCAGTGGCCAAATGGACTTGGAGCATTGATAGAGGCATGAGTTGCAGATTGGGAGCCACAGGACTGGGTAGGTACAGGGTACAATCGAGAGGAGCTAAGAGAGCATGCGACAACCAAATGGTTAGAGTCTCTTGTTGAGGGCATATTGGTGGTCAATATACTGACACTAAGCCCCAGTTTGTATTCTTGTACTAGTGGATGTATGAGGGCCATTATCCTTGGTACAAGAGCCCTAGACTATTGTATAATATCAGTTGGATTAATATATCGAAGTTGGGTTATTATACAAAATTATAAAAAGTTATCTATATTTTGTGCATATGTGATTTACTATTGTTTATATTTCAATATGCGAAGTAGTATCATTGAGATTCTTGGTTTGGTAGCGTCATAGATTTTAAGATTCTATCCTAGACCCAAGGTCGTGGAAATTCAACATGGTATCAAAGTGTATCTGAGCTACTTTGAGGGACAATGAATCAGAGTGTGCACAACAATGCAAATCAAAGGGAGTTGTGGGTGTCTGGATCATGGAGCAGAGGATTTAGCTGAAGACATGGAGATATGGTCTCGATAGACTACATGAGGAGATGGGCTAGGAGTTCTGGTGGATCGATGGTGAACCTGGTGCACTTCAATACGTTGTGTGGCGATTTGTAGATCATGGACTTCCTATGTATTGTCATGGATGGTTGGGACAACTCGAGGGTTTCTTTGGCATGGAAGAGATCAGGTTGATTGAGATGACTTCGTGTCATGGACTTCAGGTTAGCAGGCTAGAGTCTTCATCATATCGTGATGTTGCATATCAGAGATTGGTGGGATTTGCACGAGTGGTATTTAATCAAGGAGGATAAGTGTTTGTAGGACTAAGAAAATGGAGATCATGTAGGCTCAGAGGGAGCAGCCCTATGGAGGTCTGGGATCTTCAAGTTCAAATGTGATGAGGTAGAGGCACTACTGAGATTGTCAGATTCATTCTACAGGGGATGCTATAATGATGGATGCCAGATGGGCTAGTGTCGTCGGATGATAATGGTTACTTCCTAGTCTTGGAAGTACCTCCCTCACTAAGAGAGAGTGCTTATTTTTGTGTAGCTTGGGAGGTACTCCAAGCCCTAATGTTCGAGGTTTGGAGGGAAAAGTGCCACAAGTAGGCTTGTGGGCCTGTAACCCAAGCATGAGGTTTTGCACCCATCAGGATTTGGGCCAAAACCATGTTGAATTTGAGCATGGGAAAATTTGAGGTGATAGAGCTTGGCGTGTCGATTCCAATGCTTCGAAGATCACTCAAATTGAAGCTCTAGAAACTTGATATACAAATTTTTGAAGTTGAAAACGAATTATCGATAGTCAAGTCATGTATCCTTGGTCCAAGAGACATGTCTCTTCAACAAATTCGTGGAGCGCTTCTGAAGTGTATAAATAAAATGTGTTGTGATTCGTTTTTACTCATCCAAGTGCATTCATCTCTTATGTAAACACATTTGAGGCAACGTAGAAGAGGAGGACAAGACGTGGAGGAGAAAAGGGCTAGGTTTTGGCATGATTCTTCTTCCACTGTAAGTCCGAGTTACCTCAGGAGAAGCCATAGGGAAAAGACAAGTGCTGGAAGGTTATTTGTGATGAATTTTATATGAGTTGTCTCTCCAAAGGAGGTTTCAGCTCTCGCTGTGCCTTATAGGAAAGCCACAGGCCTAAAAACACATGTACATGAAGCCTTAATGATGTTTTAGGGGTTATAGGGAAGTCGCAAGTGTACAGGGGTGTTTAAAGGACTGTTTGGGGGTTGGTTCTAGCCCAAACCTATAGCCTTGCTTTGGTAGACCTCTATGAAAGGAAGCCACAATATTTGAGGACTGTTTGGGTGCATTTAATTGGGCTATTGCAGCGTGCAAGGTGCCTTAACCAGGAACATTCAAGAACAACAGTCTACAACAACACTTTATGATATGAAATATGAATGATTGATGTGTTTTGTGTAGGATTGAATGTTAGAGGATCGGTCCTAGTGTAGGACAATTCTGGGCTGGTATGTGTGCAAGTTTTTTTGTGTGGATTTATCTCAAAATTGTAGGGAGAAGACCCTGGTATGATTGCAGAGAGGGAAAAATTTGTAGTGGTTGTTGGAGGAGCCAAAACCACCTCAAACTTGTCCCAAGGTGGCAACAAAGGGAGCATCTTTCAGTCAGAAGAAAACCACAGCTAGAGGTAAGGATCTAGGGCTGATGTGGACTGATATTAGCCCTAGCCAGATTACAGACTTAGCGGCAGTAACACATTAGCTCATGAGATAGATGTCCTAGGTGAGGACATGATTGGTGCCCAGATTTGTGCAATAACTCCTCTATTACAGAGCAAAGGGCAGATTGGTGGAGTCTGTGGGCAAACATGTGTAAGGGTCTCCTAGGTGTGGGGATGCCCTAACTAGGTGCAGATGCTACAACATGGACTTGGTCTCTCGTGGACTATTGGAGGGCAGTGTGAGAGAAGACAAAGTGTGGATGTGATTGGGCAATTACGGTCTTCTGGAGGACAACGTGATAGTGTCCAAGTTGGAGCCCAGTGAGCAACACCTTGATGGACAAAGGTGGCTACAAGAAGAGGCAGTTGATGAGCTCAGGGGTTTGATCAACCAGGATCAGTTTGTGGAGCTCGAGACTTGTGTGTGAAGAAGGACATCTATAACAGAAGATGGGCAATCCTCCTAACCCTTTTTCATTGTAGGAGATGGACATGTTGTAGTGATAGCTGGTAGCCCTTCGTGCCCTATATTGTTCTTCATCAGAGAAACATAGGAAGACCATAATGGGCAGAAGTCCCTGAGTAGTTGAGGAGTAGCAGTGGGAAGATTGAGAGTTGTTCACAAGTGGAGCTGTGAACAAATCAATAGGAGTCTCAATGTGTTGTGGCCTTGATGGACAAAGGCACAACTAGAGAGTAGATTGGATAGTCAAGATTCAGTGGCTAGATGGACTTGGAGCATTGATAGAGGCAGGAGCTACAAATCGAGAGCCGTAGGACTAGGTAGGTATAGGGTATGACCAAGAGGAGCTGAGAGAGCATATGACAACTAAATGGTCAGAGTATCTTGTTGAGGGCAGATAGGTGGTCGATGTACTGACACCAAGCCCCAGTTTGTATTCTTGTACTAGTGGATGTATGAGGGACATTATCCCTGGTATGGGAGCCCTAGACTGTTGTATTATATTAGTTGGATTAATATAATGAAGTTGGGTTATTGTACAAAATTGTAAAAAATTGTCTATTTTTTGTGCATATGTGATTTATTGCTATTTATATTCCATTGTGCAAAGTAGTATCATTGAGATTTTTGGTTTGGTAGCGTCAGAGATTTTAAGATTCTTGTTGGGTTGTGTTATATTCTTTCCACGACTAGCCCCAATAGTTAAATAGGGTGGGGGGGGAAGTCCCCCCTTCGTTGCGCTGATGCGCAGCAGGGGGTTTGAGGGGGGTGGTAGCCCCCTCTAGGGGGTCCGGGGCAGCGCCTAGGGGATTTTTTTTTTGGACCCTATATTAGGTGGGGCGAACCTACCTATGGTTTTGTGCATGGTTTTGGGTGCGATGGTTTTCGGTCCATGGTATTTTGTAGATCTGGTCAAGGGAATTATGGTTATGTTCTAATCCAAGGTTAATGGATTGGGGTTATGGATGCTTCGACATGTATATATATATGTATTGTAACATTGAAAGAAACATAATGAAAAATCAATTTGGTAGTCCTGGTTTTGGGATCCAAGGGAAAATCTCTGTGTATATTTGTTTTATTTGTTATGATCTCACTATTGTTTATTTTATGTGTTTTAGAATTCGTATGCATGTAATTTCTGTACGGGGTTAAAACCTACAATTCTATCCTAGACCCAAGGTCGTGGAAATTCAACACTTCCCACTAGATATCCACTTTTCCCTTGAGATTGAATATAGGTATCTTGACTTTCATGTTCTTTGAATAATCATGCAGTATGAAGAACTTCTTGTTGAAAATAGCAACAAGAAATGCTAAAAATAGCACTACTATAAATAGCAGTTCAGTCAGTGTTGATCTTAGTAACAATGGATGGAAAAATGGAAGTGCTAAAACTATCATTCTATAAATAGCATTTCGGGATACCTTCCTATTTTAGTTTGTCCCTAAACTAAAATAGTGAACGAAAATTCGAATTTGATCTTAGCAGCTGTTTGTAAAATAATTAATTAATTCAACTTGAGTTAATTAGTTAAGGAAAATCAAACATGAAGTCTATGTGGGGACATGCAACAGTTTCTCCATTAATTGAGGAATTTATCCATCAGTTAAAGAGATAAGGATGAGTTGTAATTAGTTGGCTCAGTTAACTGAGTCAAGTCTAGTTAGATTAATTCAAACAGTTTGTTGAATTAATGTAAGTTTAGTTAGTTAATGCTTGCATGCATATAACTATTGCACTTCAAATAACTGAGTATTCTCTCATAAATAACTCATGCATGTCAGTTTAGACAGAGACCCATTTGAGATTAGATGGAGGGGCAGTGTACTATCAGTTGCTAGAATATTCCATTGTGAATATTCCTTGCATGCAGAAGGAATTATTTCCTTGAGGATTGTGAAGTTACTTCTTTAGGTTAGTGAGTGTGATGAGGCCAATTCACACATGTGGCTTCACTGGACCCCAAGAAAAAATGCGCAAGGAAATAGGAGGCTTGGAGGGTTTGAGGAGCACATATACTATGTCTATTCAGTCTGTGAGCCATATTGTTTGATTGCAAAGAGAGGAAGATAGCTTGAGAGCTTATTATTTTGTAACTTGAACAAGATTTCCACTTGTATGATAATACAGAGATTAGGCTTTTAGGTTGAGGCTTTCCTCGGGTTATTTCTTCTGTGTTATGTGTGATAGATTTCTTATTCTTAATTATATGTGTTCTCTTGATCTTGCTCAATTCGATTAAGCTTCCGCAAAGTGTTGTAGAAGTAGATCTTGTATTGTGTTTTAGTATATTGCATAATCTGTTGATCTACAGTGGGAATTTCTACATGGTATTGGAGAAAAGGTGATCAAGGCTAAGAACAGTATACAGGAAGGAGAAGTTCAAAGTTTGTGGTTCCTAAATATAGAAATCGAGTTCTTATCACATCTCAATTTCACCTATGGCGTTTAGTGGTTTAAGACTCGAGTATGCCCTTGATGGCAGCTCGAGTTATATAGCCTGGAAGGATCACATGGAGGCAGTATTAGAGGATAACGGTCTAAAGGACTTCATTGATCAAGAAGTCCCCAACCCGACTGATGCTACTCAACTTGTAGAATGGAAGAAATGTGTGGCTAGAGCAAGGAGAATCCTCCTGGAGGGAGTTCAAGACCACATTGTCTCGAGCCTCCATGGGAAGGAGACACCATTTTTGATGTGGAAAACATTGAAAGATTTATATCAGAAGAACAACAATCAGAGGAGGCTGGCGCTAAAAGACAAGCTTCGTAAGATCAAGTGTGAAAAGGGCGACACAATCTCTACATATATGAACAAGCTCACCACCTGCAGGGATGAGCTTGGAAGTGTAGGGATCATGACCGTTGATGATGACATGGTGAGTCTTGCACTCCTCGGTCTTCCTAAGAGCTGGCATAACTACCAAGACTCGGTTAATGGAAGAGAAAAATTGCTAGATTGGGAACAAATTTGGTTGGATCTGATGCAGGAGGAAATAAGAAGAAGCACCATAGATGGATCCTCATCGAAGTAAGATGATGAGGAAAATCTAGCCTTAGCGAGTAAGGCAAGGAAAGGGAAAGCGAAGGTGTCCCATTCCAAATCCGGTTCTTCCCATGGTGGGAAGAAGATTGACAAATCGAAAGTGCGATGCTTTCGTTGTCATGAAGTGGGCCATTATGCTACGAATTGTCCACAGAAGAAATCCAAGAAGGGTTCCTTGAAGGTATCTAATGGTGAGGCATTGGCCTCACAGTTTGAGCTGGATTTCTCGCTTATCGCATGCGTGGTTTCATCCATGGTGGGATGTGTGTGGTACCTGGATAGTGGAGCTTCATTCCACATGTCAGGTGACAAGAATCTTTTCAGTACCTTGGAGGAGAAGGATCTCCAGATGTGAATTGAGATGGGCGATGATGGAAAGTACCGTGTTTCAAGTGAAGGTACGGTTGTGTTTTAGAGGGAGCATGGAGCTCCCCTCACCCTGACTGATGTAAAGTATGTACTAAGTCTGAAGAAGAATCTTGTGTTTGTCGCTATGCTAGAAGATAAAGGCTATGATGTAGTCTTTAGTCAAGGAAAGGTATTCCTGAGGCATATCGATACTGGACAAACAAAGCGAATAGGGGTTCGAGTCAAGAATCTCTACAAGCTAGAGGTAGACGACTATGCTGCTTTGAGTTCCAAAGCTGAGATGGTGCAGAGCCAAGATATTGGCGAGCTATGGCATAGAAGACTGGGCCACTTGCACCATGGAGCCCTGAAGATCATGCAGTAGATTTCTACCGGATTGCCCAAGGGAAAACTTGAGCAGACGACTACATGCAAAGGTTGTACTTTGGGTAAGTATGCTAAATATTCATTTCTAGATTGGAATAGTAGAGCTGGAGCAATCCTGGAGTGAGTTCACTCAGATGTTTGTGGACCATTCTCTACATCCTCCACCGCTAAACAAAGGTACTATGTTATTTTTATTGATGATTTTTCTCGTAGATGCTGGAACTACTTTATGCAAAAGAAGGATTAGACCTTATTGAGGTTTTGTGAGTTTAAAGCCTTGGTAGAGAAAGAATCTGGAAAGAAAATAAAAGCCTTGCATAGCGACAATGGTGGAGAGTATGTCTCCCAACAGTTTAAAGAATTCTGCGCTGCAGAAGGTATTAAACAGGAATTGACAGCACCCCATAACCCACAGCAGAATGGGGTGGCCGAAAGGAAGAACAGATCAATTGTGGGAGTAGCTCAAGCGATGTTGCATGACCAAAGCCTACCACTACATTTATGGGCTGAGGCATGCAATATAGCAGTATACTTGCAGAACAGAAGCCCGCACCGTATACTGGGAATGAAGACACCTATGGAGGCCTATTCTGGGAAGCGACCTGATGTAAGTCACTTCCAAATCTTTGGATCATCAGTTTACTGTCATGTGACCAAAGATGCCAGGAAGAAGCTAGACCCAACAGTTGAGTTGGGAATACTTGTGGGGTACACGGATACACCCCACAACTATCAGGTGTACCTGCCTTCCACTCAGAGGACTGTGGTATGCAGGGATCTGAAGTTCAACGAGCAGAAAGCCATGCGCTTATCACCTGAGAGGGAGCTTGAGTTGCATGCAGATGAGGAAACTTCAGTTCCTAAGGAGGAGGAGCCTCAGATTGATGTGGAGCATCAGCATGCAGAGGATCTGGGAGTGGATACATCCACTCATGTTGAGGCTTCCAGAGATGGGTGGAAAAGGTCAAGGGAAGCTGACAGGTTGATGCTGGATGCACGGGAGAATGTGGGACAACCATCTTCTCAACACAAACAGAGGAGGTCACCCGAGCGATACACTGGGTACATGACCCTGGTTGGGGAGTGTGTAGATACTGAACCTTCTTCATTCGAGGAGGCAGTGCAACAACTAGTCTGGGTTGATGCAATGGTAGAGGAGTACGACTCTATCATTTAGAACAGTGTGTGGGATGTTGTCCCAAGGCCTCAGGGCAAGTCAGTGGTGAGTTCCAAATGGCTTTACAAGGTAAAGCAGACAGCTGATGGTAGTGTTGAGAAATATAAGGCAAGGTTTGTTGCCTGGGATTTCGCATAGGTTGAGGGGATCGACTACGATGAGACTTTTGCTCCCGTAGCAAGGTACTCATCAATTAGATTGATATTGGCACTATCATCTTAGATGGGGTGGAAGATCCACCAAATGGATGTGAAGACAACATTCCTCAATGGGAAGATTGAGGAGGAGGTGTACATTGAGCAACCAAAAGGTTTCGAAACCTTCGATTGTGAGTCACATGTGTGCAGACTCAAGAGGGCTCTTTATGGGCTGAAGCAAGCACCCCGTGCTTGGTACACCAGGATCGACAACTATTTCACCGATTTGGGCTTCACCAAGAGTGAAGCAAATGCGAACTTTTACCACGTCATGGTAGAAGGTAAACCATTGATCATTGTTCTTTATGTCGATGATCTGATTTTGATAGGTGATGATCGGCTGATATAGTCTTGCAAGGAGGACCTTGCAAGAGAGTTCAAGATGAAGGACATGGGCCTTATGCACTACTTTCTAAGCATGGAGGTGTGGCAGAAAGATGGGGAAGTATTTGTGTCTCAAGGCAAGTACGCCAATGAGATACTTAGGTGCTTTCACATGGAGAAGTGCAAGCCCATGTAGGCTCCTCTCGCTGGGAATTGGAGGAAGGAGGATGCTACTTCAGGTGAGGTAGTAGTTGCTATTGCTTATCGGCAGCTGGTGGGTTCACTTATGTATCTAGTGAACACACGACCCGACTTATGCTTTGTGGTGAACCAGCTGAGTCAAGCTATGGTTTAGCCTACCAAGCTGTTTTGGAAGGCAACGAAGCATGTGCTGAGATACCTCAGAGGCACATCTCAGTTCGGATTGTGGTACAAACGGACAGAGGGAGTGAAGCTTCAGGGCTTCACAGATGTGGATTGGGCAGGGAGTCCATCAGACCGGAAGAGCACTTCTGGAGGAATCTTCAACCTTGGTTCAACTGCAGTTTCCTAGTACAGCAGGAAATAGAGATCAGTTGCACTTAGTTTAGTAGAGGTTGAATACATGGCTGCTAGTCAGGCTACATGTGAGGCCATTTGGATGCGAGAGATTCTAGTGGGATTGTTTGGTCAGATGATGGATCCTACAGTTATCTACTGCGATTACCAGAGTTGTATCAAACTCTCGGAGAATCTAGTTTCAGTATTCACTTTAAAGACACATTTATGTGTAGTGTGTAAATAGAGTTTCAGAAGGATTTAGTAGGCATACCTTTATAAACAATAACCTGCAACATCATTGAATTTATTTTGTTTGCAACAATCACAGTTGAAATGCATCAACATGATGGCACGAGTCAGCGAGAGAGTCAGAATCCATCTTTCCCTTCTCTTATTCATTCTCTTATTTTTGTTTTTCTTCACGTTTTCTTTCTCAAGGTTTTAATTCACCATTTGTTTGCACTCTCAGGGTTTTTAGATGTATCCATGATATGAACATGGAGCAATTTCCAGCAAAGCAATATGGCAGCCACTAAAAAGAAAATTGTCATATCCTCAGACTATTGTAAATATTTTATTTACCATAGTTAAGAAAAAAAAAATATTATTTGTTGTATAAACTTATATATATATATATATATATATATATATATATATATATATATATAATTTAATTTAATTTTTAATTTTTATTATTTTTTCAGTAAATGGAAATAAAAAGAAAAAAAAATGATTTCCTAGTAACAGGGATATCATGTAACTTCTGAGGAGAGAAGTTAAGACATGGATAAAAAAAAAAAATAGTTGCAAACCCTAACCGCCCTTTCCCCCAACCGTGGAATGGTTTCCAGGAAAAGGAGGGGGAAGAGGGAGAAAAAGGACTGTGCTGTAGAGGACAGGCAGTAGGAAAAAGGGGAGGGGTCTTACCACGTCTGGTGAGGATCAGATGGTAAGGGCACAGAGCGCGTGCAACTAGCAAAGACGGTAGTCTTTGAGTAAGCTAGGGGGGAGACTGGTCTCGAAAGACAGTCTCAAGGTTAGGTGGATGACTAGCTGCAGAGAGCAGTGGTGACCTTATCTAGGAACAGAAAAAGGAAGTGCACTTACAGAAGGCGACACAGGTATGCGGCCCTAACTTGAACCAAAAGAAAAAGAATGTTTACTTTCCGTAGCTTGCAATTCTTTAGAGTAGTGTGAAAGGGTAAAAAAAAGAAAAGAAAATAGGGAGGTCGGGTAGTTCTCTATATAAAATGTTATCCGGGTAGTAGTGGCAGTACGTTTTCAAGAAGAGGGTCAAACCCAGAACTTCACAGTTAACTGTCTCTGTTTAGACAAATTTCTTCTCTTAGATTGAAACTAAAACATGCTGGTAATTTGGGCGTTGACAATATTTGGTAAGGGCTATCAAAATGAATTTGTCGTGAAGAATTATACCTCATATAATAACCAGTTTTCAAGAAGCACATTGATATCTGGTATCACCATCTGATTGTGTGGTCAAGAGGATCATGTTGTTGCTATATGTTTCGACCGAGGAACAGGAAGCAAATTTTTTGACTAAGGCATTGTCAAAATGAAAGTTCGAGTTCCACAGAGACAAGATTGGGGTTACTAATAATCCCTTTCTTGTTGAGAGGGAGTGTTGAAAATAGCAACAAGAAATGCTAAAAATAGAATTGCTAAAAATAGCATTGCTATAAATAGTAGTTCAGCCAGTGTTGATCTTAGCAACAATGGATGGAAAAATGGACGTGCTAAAAATAACATTCTATAAATAGCATTTCGGGATACCTTCCTATTTTAGTCAGTCCCTAAACTAAAATAGTGAAGTAAAATTTGAATTTGATCTTAGCAGTTGTTTGTAAAATAATTAATTAATTCATCTTGAGTTAATTAGCTAAGGAAAATCAAACATGAAGTCTATGTGTGGACATGCAACAGTTTCTCCATTAATTGAGGAATTTATCCATCAGTTAAAGAGATAAGGATGAGTTGTAATTAGATGGCTCAGTTAACTGAGTCAAGTCCAATTAGATTAATTCAAATAGTTTGTTGAATTAATGTAAGTTTAGTTAGTTAATGCTTGCATGCATGTAACTACTGCACTTCAGATAACTGAGTATTCTCTCATAAATAACTCATGCATGTCAATTCAGACAAAGACCCAGTTGAGATCAGATGGAGGGGTAGTGTACTATCAGTTGCTCGAATATTCCATTATGAATATTCCTTGCATGTAGAAGGAATTCTTTCCTTGAGGATTGCGCAGTTACTTCTTCAGGTTTAGTGAGTGTGATGAGGCCATTTCACACATGTGGCTTCACTGGACCCCAAGAAAAACTGTGCAAGGAAATAGGAGGCTTGGAGGGCTTGAGGAGGACATATACTATGTCTATTCAGTCTATGAGCTGTATTGTTTGATTACAGAGAGAGTAGGATAGCTTGAGAGCTGATTCTTTTTGTAACTTGAAAAAGATTTCCACTTGTATGATAATACAGAGATTGGGGTTTTAGGCTGAGGCTTTCCCCAGGTTATTTCTTCTGTGTTATGTGTGATTGATTTCTTATTCTGAGTTATATGTGTTCTCTTGATCTTTCTCAATTCGATTAAGCTTCCACAAAGTGTTGTAGAAGTAGATCTTGTATTGTGTTTTAGTATATTGCATAATCTGTTGATCTACAATGGGAATTTCTACACTTCTTCATTCCAGACAACCATGTTGAGGGATCTTCTAATTTATTCACTTCCCCATCAAAAGTAGGAGGCCTGACTTTCCTGAACTCATATGGAAATTACCCCCTCTCACTCCTCTTATAAGGATGTCGATGATAATGATGATGATGTCTCTCAGAACTGAGCTGGAATAAAATCCATGAGTGCTAGCCCACCTATCAAGTGCATCCAAAGATCTGCCACCTCTGACTGTATCATCTCTATCCACCATGTGTCTTCTTTGAGACTTGCTACCATATACCCCATTGGTATTCTCCTCCTGCCTATCTCCATGATTGTTCCCCAACTGTACCTACTTTTGCGAATATGTAAGGCTCTGAAAAATCACTGCATTAACTTCTACTTGTTTTTCCTAAGCTCTAACAAGTCTTTCTTGTGCCTTAATCAACATGTTATTATATGCTTCGCAACTTCTGATTTATGCCCTTAGACTCCTCAATGTATCTGCTAGATCAAGAGAATACTCTTCTCCTTGCTGTTCAATTGACCTTTCCCATTCCACTAATTTCACATCAGGTCTATAAGGGGAGTCATGTGAATTGCAATCCACTACTCTACTCTTCATCTCTGATCTTCTATTTCCCGCAAACATACCATGTTAGATAAACCAAATATAAGACAATCAAAATCATACCTTAGTGTATCTCAAAGGAGGCTATCACATCTGCACAACACAGTCCATATTAGCATGACACACACACACACATAACAACACATATCAATATCATGATGCATACGTAATAATAATACAAACTACAACAATAACTACACAGATGATAACCATAACCATCTACACGTACCTTGAGGTCCAGTGCTACAACCTCGTTCTAATACCACTCTGTAACACCTCCTCCCACATTTAACCACTTTTATGATCTCTCTAGGGTAAACATGAGCTGAGTGCTACTATGACATGACACAACCTCCAAGTTCTAGTTATGGAAGTGGGGCCTACAAATCAGAACAAATACTACCACCCCTTAGGGACACTAGATCACTTAGTAGCATGACAACAACCCCTGGTGATCAATCCCTGAGCTTGAACTCATTTTCAAAAACTTGAAACCCCAACCACACCAATAACACATTGTGCATGTAGTTATGACCAAGATCTCCCTATTTTGTGCATGTGGTTGCGAGGTCTGTGCCACTTTTTCAAAGATGACCTATAGGCCATTGCCCAGAAATGTCCAGAACTCTCCAGAATTGGGTCTAAGGTGCTAACAAGTCTAAAAAACCAATACTCAAGCAAGATCTTGACCAAGACATGTCTAATGCATGATACACATTTCATCAAATGGATAGTAAACATAGAAGCTACAAGTCATGAATGCATACTAATAATAAACTTTTAAACTTCATCAAAGAATTATCAAGAAGGTCCAATGCCCTCTCAAGATAGCTACACCAACACATGTTAGCCTACACATTCATCAACCATTCAATAACTTATCAATCATGAACAAGATCCATAACATGAGTACATCATATAACCGTGCATATAACCAACTTGTAACCAACATAGAATCCATGACAGACCAACCATAAGATCAACATAATAACTAGTACAAGTGCTCATCAATCATAATAAGAAAATGGCTTATATTAACATATGCAAAGGCCAACCAAGTCAAGGACTTCCACATACAACCCGACCATAGATTGGCTGAACCAAATCTCTCTTTCAACCAATCAACCTTGTGCCATTTTCCAAGCATGATGTGGGATCATATGGGTTAAACCAAAATAGAACCAACCAGGGCTTCCAGAGGCCAAACCACCTCAATCCTCAACCAGAGTGATTTCACCTAAACCAATCCAGAAATCACTAACATCAAAACAAGTTTAGATGCCTTCGACTTCCTTCACCAGCTCCACATGAATTTTCCTATCTCCACCCATTCGTCAAGAGTTCCAGAGAAAGCCCATCAACGCACTTGACCCTTGGGAATTTTCCCGAGACCTCCTCAATAGGATCTAAGTCTACTGGCCATCCAAAGCTAAATCAAATAAAGGACCTGCTACATCATGTCCAACTAGGAAATGGCAAGGTAAGGTTGAAATCACTGTTAATCTAGACAAATCCCATGCCAATGAAAACAAAATAACCAAAGAACTACATGCATGTACCATGCATCCAAATCTCAACAAGGAAATTACACATGCAACCTATTACCTGCAATGAAATCCAACTGCAGCTGTCGATCCAACCTTCTTTTCCGTTGTCCTCCAATTCCTTGTTCTTGTTCTTTGCTTGCTTCTCTCTAAGTCCAAGTGAATGTTATGATGCTCCAAGAATGCTTTAAGTGTGCAAGAGTGTAAGAGTATGGAAGAAGAGAGCCAAGTGCTAAACTGACAAAATTTGTGACTCTGTTTCTCTGATACCTTTTTATCATTGATGTCTAGTCTCTTCCTTTCCTTTTTCCTTTTTTCTTTATTGTCCTCTAATGTCTCTCTAATTTCACTTGCATGCATATTTGTGTCTCTTCATCTCCCTTTTCTCCTATTTTAATTTATTTGCTTAATTAAATGCCATTTATTGCCTTTTTGCCTTTGCTAATGCCATTGCCAATTTCCATAGCCATTATTAAACCACAAGTGATGCCCACTATAATGTTTTCCCACCATTTAGCTTGGAATACATGTTCCATGATCTTGGTCTTATTTTATTTACATGGAAAATCAACCAGGGGCTGTTACAAATGGTTCCTCTTAAGTTGAGGGTTGTTGTGACAAGACTATATGAGAATGTTATTGCCAAGTTTAGGACCATTCAAGGGTTCGTTGGAATAAATTAAAAGCAATGTTGGAGTTAACCAAGGCTGTCCCTTATCCCCTACCCTTTTTAGCATATACAATGATAAACTGGAAGAGTGTTTGGAAGATGTAGGTTGTGTTGGCCCCATGTTCACTGGCCCTAGTCATAACTCTTCTCCTTTATGCTAACAATATTGTTCTTTTGGTGAGGATCCATTATAATCTTTGCAAGTGACTAAGAATCCTCCAATATTTCTGCTCCAAGATGGGTATGACTAATAATATTAACAAAACTAAAGTCATGATAATTAAATTAAGAAAGATCACATATGATGCTTTCAAATATGACAACAACTACTTGGAGGAAGTTCCTTCATACAAATATCATGGGATCGATATCCATCACAAGTTCAATTGGAATTATAACATTGAGAAAAGGATAAATGGAGGAACATGGAAAGAAAACTCTCTTAAACCCCTACACCTTTCCCACTTGATGTATTCTAGTCCCTATCGCTACTTGTGGTCTACTGATTTTGGTCATTGTTCCTTTTTTCTTTTTCTTTTAAATATTAATTGCAAAAATAAAATGCTTTTAGTATCAAGAGGGTTAAACTAGGATATTGCAATAATATCAACATACAAGCTTGTAGCTCTGTAATTTATTATATCAACCTACATCCCTGTAGGATTCGATTCTATATTTTTTTCTTTATGTTTAAAAAAGGGCTTATAGA
This sequence comes from Pinus tabuliformis, assembly GCA_031772625.1. Classification (NCBI taxonomy): domain Eukaryota; kingdom Viridiplantae; phylum Streptophyta; class Pinopsida; order Pinales; family Pinaceae; genus Pinus; species Pinus tabuliformis. The sequence continues at coordinate 820,182,140 of CM062814.1, forward strand.
AACAAATTTTATAGGGATGTAGGTTGACATAATAAATTACATATTCATTCCCTCTGATAAGATAAATAGGCCCATATAATTGATTCTATAAGCCTATAGAATCAATTCTATAGGCTTATAGAATCAATTATATGGGCCTATTTATCTTATCAGAGGGAATGAATATGTAATTTATTATGTCAACCTACATCCCTATAAAATTTGTTTCTATAAGCCCTTTTTTTAACATAAAAAAAATCCCTTAGAAGTTTGGACCTACTGTGTCATAAGTTGAGCTTGAATTACCTATTCACATTAACTACATGTAATGTAATATATGTGCCCTTTGTAGGCTTGGACCTTCACTTAGATGTTATGGTATGTTAGTTAATAATACAATGTAAAGGATGCATAACATAATCACTGGTTAGTTTAATGTGATAACGTTAAGTTTAATATTGATCATATAAATTTTATCCTAATATTGTTACGCACATAAAAATTACAATATTGTATGCAATATGTTTGATAGCTTAATTTATAACTTAAATGTTAAATACTAAACTACCCTATATCACTTATTTCAACAACTCTTCTATGATACACTTATGTTTTTTCTACTTAATATTTTTTTTTTTTGAATATATCACTCAAGAACTTGGTACAACAGCTTAATTTATAACTGAAATGTTAAATACTAAACTACCCTATATCACTTATTTCAACAACTCTTCTATGATACACTTATGTTTTTTCTACTTAATATATATTTTTTTGAATATATCACTCAAGAACTTGGTACAACATTTGATAGAGTTGTTTTGTTTCAATTTCAATATCATCACATAGTTTATATACCTTTTCCTCTCATTATTATTAGATTATTTCTCTATGCCCTAATTCATTTGATTAGCTTCATAGACATAGTTACATTAAAACCAAATTTTATATAATTTTGTCTCTCATTATTACTCAGATTATTTCTCCTTCCCCTACTTCATTACCTTCATAGACATAGTTACGTTAAAAGCAAACCTTCATAGACATAGTTACATTAAAAGCAAAATGCATAATTTTTTTTTGAATAATCACGCACATTTTTTATTTGAAAATTATTTTTGTCATCTCCATTAGATTGATAACTTTGATTCCCTGATTTAACTACCTTGCAAATTTAATCAATTTTGATATTACAGAGTTAAAATCAATCGATAACTTGCAACAAGTTGCAAACAATACTATGTGACTTTCCTTAAATTTCCTGTAGTTGATAATACACTTCCCTCTCTCTCTCACCCTGCAGTGGTCAATACCTATCAGAATTCACTAACCACAGCTTAACCATACCTATTGGCATTCACCGACTTACGCAACATAGTAACTAAACCGTCATATCCCCTGTATCTCTTCACAATCACCATTGAATCTGGACATTGAATTCTTCTTTTCTTCCATAACAGTCAACGGGATCAAACCCACAACGCTGAATGACTGAAAAGCTTGCTCTCCAAAATTGTTAACCTGCAATGATGCGAGTGCCTAAAGGTCTAATCAGAAATGAGAGGGAGTTCCGAGAAATATAGAGATTCGTAGGGTGCCATGGCTTCCACTCATCGCCACCTCCAGATCTATGACACTGGCCGCCCTGTTTCGACAATGTCTTCCACGGAAGGCCAAGGATCGAATCTCACAATAACAACTGCTGAGGGTGAATTGATTCCAGGCCTGCCCAACGACATTGCTATCCGCTGCCTGGCAAAGCTCAGCACCGGCAGCCGCGCCATTGCCTCTGCCGTTTCCAGCGTATGGAGATCGGCCCTGGACCCTCGCCTCGCCTTCACGTCGGAGGCTCGAGTCGCGCTGGGCGCCTTTGGTGACAACTACCTCTTCCTCGCTTTCCTCCAGCAAAAGGACAATCGCATTATTCTCCAGCGCTACCTGGTTGATCTGGTGCAGATGAAAGGGAAAACCATAGAAGACCCACTCTTGTTACCCCATGTGACCGAGGGCTTGTCGAAGTCAGCGAGGGACATGGTCTCCGGGGGTTTATTAGCAGAGCAGCTCGACGGCTACGCTAAGTTGATCCTCCACCTGGAGCAGTCCTCCTTCAAGAGCTTCAGCTATTACCCCCCGGTGGCCGCCATTAACGGTAAGCTCTTCTTCCTGCTTGAGTACGCAGAGTTTGCTTACGATGTAACTCTAATGCTTAGCTATGTCCCATACTGTAAAAACAACAATGACTGTTGGGCTGTTTTGCCGTCTATGAACTTGAGGAAACGGAGATGTTTTGTCTGTGGGAGCATTGGGAAATATATTTATGTTGCGGGGGGGCTGACGAACGAGAGGCTCGAGGGCCCTTTTGTGGGTTTGGGAAAAAGGAGCGCCGAGAGATTTGATACCGAGACCAACGAATGGGAAATTTTACCCAGTTTGAACAGAGAGAGGGTCAATGCCATAGGGTTTGTGTTGAATGGGAGGTTTTGTGTGATGGGAGGAGTTGGGAAGGGGTCGAGGACGTCTAGTGAGTTTTATGATCCGGAGGCGAGGAAGTGGGTTTTGGTGCCCAAAATGTGGCCGAAGCCGACTTACTTGTCCTATTTTATGCGGGATGTTGTGGTTGTGGAGAATAGGGCTTATGCAAAGAGGTTAAATTCTGAGCAGACCGTGTTTTCTTTGAGTGTGTGGGAGTATTGCCAGGAGCGTAACCGATGGTCAGATTTGGGTGTTGTGATTCGGCATATTTCGAAGCTGGTTCTATGTGATTACAGGTTGGTGTCTGTTGGTGACGAGCTTTGGATCGTGGGGATGAAACCGGATGCAGAACCAGGGTTCAATGTGTTGGTGTGTAGGCCCGGCACGCGGTCGGAGAGGGAAGAGGGGCTTAAATGGAGAAAATTGGAATTGGGATGGGATAAACACTTTATTCTCTTGCTCTCTTGCTTTTCTTTCTAGTAGGAAATATGAAATTTCTGTTCATGCTGCCCATTTGATCTATTAAAATGCCATTCGGGTATATATCTAATCCGTCGACAGATCATTGGAAAACAGCATCACATTCATTATAAAGACAGTGAGCTTTGTTTATACTTTATGATGATAATCTTCTAATTGGTGCTGTATCAAAATTGATAATAAGCTGTTTGTATTTGGAATGTTTTATGGTGATCTGCATTTTCCATCTTGTGGCATAGAAGATAAATTCTCAATTGCCCCAACTGGGTGTATGAACTACTTTTGTATGTCTGTTAATAATATGACACGCACATCAGGGTTATCCTACCTTAACGGGATTCATAGTCGTTTTTTATCTTTCTCCTCTCTGCTGAAATTTTCAAGATAAAACTATTGAGTATGAACACAGAAATAGCTGAAATGTCATGTTTTGGAACATCTACTTTTTAATGAGTAAATGACTTGTTAGCTTCTTTTTTATAATGTTTGGTATTAACTCCGAAACTTGTGTTTCCTTGACACAATAAAAACAAATCGCCACAGCAACAGAATAAAGTCGCAACTTACAAGCCATTGTTGTTAAAGATCATCATCATTGTAAGATTCAGAAACAACAAATTGAAAAACTACTAGGAGAAAAATGAGATTGCAACTGAAATAATCTTTATCTATCTGTCTGCTATGTCTACATTTCAATATGTACATGGCTGCTTCTTAGCTTCTTATTCATATTGTTTCCTATAAACATCAAATTGTCACAGCAACAGAGGAAAGTCACAAGCCATAGTAGTCATCGTCTGTGTCAGATCAGACCATGGCAAGTAAGTTCTGCACTCAGGAGTTTAACCTTAATTTTAGATAGCTTAAAACAGAAAACACTAATCAAAATAACAGCTATAGAATGCGTAAACCTACAAGCACATGCTGCTGATAATATGAACAGCAAACACACAGATTTGAATCCTCAAAACAGCATCTGTATTCTACTAACTCTAAAAGAATAAAATCACAATGCAAAAGCTCAAAGCTCTTGCTAACCAATCCACTGGTGTGCCCCTCATCTATTTTCTAGAATAAAAGACAGAAGATACATTATAACTAGGTCCATGCATGAAGTGCCCCCACTGACAGAGTTAAATTCTACCCCTAATCAATACAGCCAGTGCACCCTCCTGGATGAATAACAGTGCCAGAGTTAGTGCACCCCAACCGGAGGGTGACTGTGCCATGTATGCATGCACGAACATGCACACTCCTCAGGATTTGTGCTCTCACTATCTCCTCATGCAAGTGCTCTAACTACCCTGGCATCTACACCCTTGAATAAATCATATATGTGTCTAACTAAACTGAACTGAAATAGAAATCGAACTGAACTGGAACTTTTAAATCTGAAACAGTAAGGAAACAAGTTTAATTGAAGGTGGCAAAACTGAAAATAAACTAAGATCAGTGCATACATGTGAGGGTATGCATGTGCCCTCTACTCTACATAACTATGCCTTCCTGACACTTTGCTGCACACAAGGACCTTGGCAAACTGTTGCCAGAGCTGCTGCTGTAAAAGCCTTCCTTAAATGTGTACTTCCTGCTGCTGCTGTACGGATCTGCTTCTGTACCTGCTGACTGTATGCGCTGGTGCAGTGAAGAATAACTGAGCTAAACTGGTGAAAATCTATCATTGTGCAAGGTTCAGAAGCTCGAAACAGATTGATAAACCACTAGGAGAAAGTGAAGTTGCAAAATAAGCAAATCACCTCAGCAATAAAGGAAGGTTACAAGCTGTAGTAGTCAAACATCATCATCCGTGTAATATTCAGAAACTTAAAATAGACTGACAAAAACAACTACGAGAAAATGAGAGTTGCAACTGAAGAAATCCTTATTTAGTGTCTATTATTCCTTCTGATATTGTTTAAGGTGGTGCCAACATGCAAGAGGTTCCAAAATGAACGAAGTTCACCGGATTAACACAAACAATAGGTTTCGCTTTTCTTGTACCCTCTGAAACATTTGGGAGAATAATGGCAACATTGCAGGTTTGTAGGGGAGTAAATCCATTGTCTGCTTTCAGAATTTGAAAGTATATAATTTTTTTTTTTGGGTGTCTCCAGTTGGTTTGACGGGGGATTTGAACTTTGAATTTCATGGTGTACACAATACTTCATAAAACGACGATTGCCAATAGAGCTTCCCATGTGAGTAAGAAAGTGTACAACCTTTATCAGTAAAGCTGTAATGCTTTTTGGTGATATTGGCTACCATTAAATTCTAAACTGTGGTTCTTGACAACCAAATCACCATAGCAATAAATAATGTTACAAGTTGTAGTAGTCAAACATCATTATTCATGCAAGTTTTAGTAACTTAAATAGACTCACAAAAGCTACTGGGAGAAAATGAGATTTGCAACAGAAGAAATCTTTTTTTAGTGTCTATTATTTCTGCTGATATATGTTTAAGGCGGTGCCAACATGCAAGAGGCTCCAAAATTAATAAAGTTCACTGGATTAATACAGACAATAACTTTCTCTTTTCTTGTACCATCTGAAACATTTGGGAGAATAACGGCTGCATGGCAGGTTTGTGGGGGATTAAATCCATTGTCTGCTTCTGGAATCAGAATGTGGACAACCTTTAGGGGTAAAGCAAATAATACCAGAAAAAGACCATAAATCAAATGGAGAAGTCATGATTAAGACTAAATACGGTCATTAGTCAATACCAATAGTCAATATCAGAAAGTGCTAAAAGTTAGACAATTTCTCTCGTAAACTGCTTTTTCATTAACTGCTTTTATTCACAATTCTCTGTCTAAAAGAGCAGATCTCAGCTATTTAATATTTGAATAGAGATAATTTGACCTTAGTTCTCGTATTAATGTTGGGAAAAACACTGAGAGGGGGGGAGGGGGTGAATCAGTGTTTTAAACCCAAACTTTCAGTTTTATATTCTGAGAAATATACACTACTGTTATTAAGGCAGCCTGCGTATATATGCTACTTTAGAGAAGGAAACCTGTGTATATCTAGTTTACTGATTTTTTATCTATTTTATCAAATGATTATTTTTAATCAATGCATCAATAAATTAATTACTTTTCAGTATGCAGTAAAGAACATAAATAAATCACACCAAACACACATAGAACACCAAGATTTTAAAGTAGAAACCCAGTGTGGGGGAAAACCACTGCTGTCGCTGTCTCTATCTTCTTTTTTATGATATAAATAAAAGTATTACATTTGTACTGATGCAGTGTCTTGTTAGTACACAGACACCCACTTACAGAAAGTGACAATCTTCTCTTCTTTTCCAGCACCCACACGAAGGGAGCTCCAACCACCTGATCTCGTTTATCGGCTCCTACTGGAAGGGAGCTTCTACCCCCTTTCTGAAGGCTGCAACCCTCAGCGCCTTACGGACTGCTTTTAAGAATATTTCAGATTGGATCCACTTGTCAAACAATCATCACACAATCTGTAGGCTACCTTTCATCAAATTTTCAAACTGCACTCATATCAATCATAAACCTAAACAAACTAAAGCATTGAATTTGAAACATTGTCACACTGCAAATCAATTGAAATTCTGAAGTATTAAATCACTGAATGTAGAACCCAACCTGAAATAACAAAGATCAAACTCTGTATGCCACTGTACTGAATAAGAGTTGCGTATATACGCATTTCCTCTGTATAAGACCCATGTACAGATCTTAGAACACTGAATATTGAATTATCAATAACTGAATCATATATAGATCATTTATCAGTCACAGAGCACTTGAACCAATCATAGATTAGTGAATCAAACACAGATCACCATACTGTAGCAATCATCACTAATCAATATTCATAGCCAACTCAACCCAACTCATCCCAACCAACACTGTCAAACACAAATTATCATGATAGAGACATCATTGGCAAACAACAACAAACATAACATAAATTATCAAATATCATCAACAAGTCATACTACAAAACCTTGGAATGTATACTCGACTTCCCTGTAGCTGATCTGCGTATGTACGCACTTATAATTCACAACACCCGCGTACAAATCTGCACAAATTGAAAAATTATTTCGTAGAAAATATACGCGACCCTACAGAGACAGATCCGCGTATGTACGCAACTATTCCCAAACACACCTATGTTTCGATTTGTAAAACTTTCGTTGCAAGCACAATTTTACTTTCCACAACTTTTATTGTGAATACTACAAACTTCACAATTTTACTTTCCACAACCTTTACTGTGAATACTACAAACTTCTGAATAAAACATTCAGATCACAATATCACAGTTTCATCAATATAAGCTACTTAGACATTTGCAACAAGTAAATCAACCAAGCATATATGTCAACATATTTCAGAGATTTCAAATCTGAGACTTCTTTTTGCTCGCTGGTGCACACTTGTTCCAGATCAAATCATTCATAGACAACCTAATACTTGCACACACAACACCTTGATCTCCATTTCTTTATATTATATTTGCCTTAGCCAATACCTTAGGTAAATATCTTGGTTATGTTGTAAGTATTCTTGGACATGATCAAATATCCGTTATCGTTCCAAATAATATGGGCCAATACCATGGTAATGACGTTTGGTATCCAAAATACCATGGTGCGGATTACAAGACCCGCGTATGTATGCAACCTTTCTTCTTAGGATTTGTGTATACTTTTTCAAAACTTTGATTTTATCATCCATCTATCTCTGAATTGTTATTCCTTTGTCCCATAACCTCCAAACTGCATAATCACCTTGTTATTATAATGTTGACATCGTTATCAAATAGGTTGCCATCAAGGACAATACATTAGCCATAATGCCAACAATCTTCCCCTTTGGACTTGATGGGAACTACTTTGGTGTTTGGTCCTCACCTGCGAATACCTGCAAACACATTTGCAAATACCAAGACTTCTCACCAAACATTTTGCTACAAACAAGAAGTTTATCTCCCCCTTTGACATCAAGGGAAAAGGGTTGACCAATGTTGAATGAAGACTTCTCTCCCCCTGTGTAAAGAGGATCATTGTAGATCTGATTCGCTGAATTTTCTGACTATGCTTCCCCTTAGCATATGCAAAACCTTATGAAGATATTCAAAACTTTATGATTTGACCAAACATGACTTTTCCTATCACCATTGACTCATGATTACATCAATCACCCAACACATATTTGACCCATATTCATTGATTTCCCAAAATAATGGGATTACATACAAGGCATTACTTGATCCCAACATTACAACAATGTCTAAAAAGTACAAAGCACGACTCAAGAGACGATACATCACTGAATATTACAATGATTACATCATGAGTATTTACAAGACCTTTACATAAATAACCAAAACTAGGACCTCAACAATGAGGTTGTAGGATCATGATAGTCACTAGTGACCACCATATACCATATAAGAACTTGCGACATGAATATCTGATAACAACAATATAGAAGCAACATGAACATCCTCATCAAAAAGTAAGATAAGGCAATGAAGCATTAATCTCTTCAACATCATTAAATCATAGCAGGCACATCCTCCTCATCAAGCACGACAATAGATAAACTTTATCAGCTGGAGTCCATGCATCATTGATAACAAGTGAGAAAACAACATATAGATCTCCAATGGTAACAATAGAAATATCTAGTCATTAGCAAATGTATGCAACAAGACATGCTTACGAAACCATAATCCCAACAAGGGATAATAGTTGCTCCCCATAAACCAACAGACTACAACAAACCAATGTCAGAAACAAAAGAAACGATGAATGCATATAGGAGGCTCTCCATGAATCTGTCATTTTTACCTATCACTGAGATGTATACACGTCTGTCTAACTCAGAAACCATGTACATACACGCCTGTCCTTCACATCATCCGCATACAGAAAGTAAAGTGTAGTAATTTATAGTCTCAACTCCCCCTGAACATGAAATACCTATTAGAATAATTAGCAGAGTGATGAAGCATGAATCATTCTTAATTTATGTCTGAGATATTCAAAGGAATCACATGGAAGTGGCTTTGTAAATATATTTGCAACTTGTTCATTTAAAGAAACATATTCCAGTATGACCTTTTGTTCAAGCACTTGTTCTCTTAGAAAATGATATTTGATTGGAATGTGCTTGGTTTTTGAATGCGTGACAATTTTTTTAGAGATACTTATGGCACTAGTATTGTCACAGAGAATATGAACATGTTGATGACAAGTGATTTGAATGTCTTGCAATGTTTGGATCGTCCATAGAAGTTGAGTATAACAAGATGCAACAACAACATATTCTGCGTCAATAGTAGATAAAGTGATGGAACTTTGTTTCTTGCTGAACCATGACACCAAGCGGGGTCCCAAATAAAATGCTCCTCCACTAGTACTCTTGCGTTTGTGTAAGCATGAAGTACAAAGTTGGTAATTTTTGGATACCATAGACCGAAATTTTGAGTTCTTTGTAGATACTTGAATATTCTGTTATCTGCTTGGAGATGAGTTTATTTAAGATTTGCTTGAAATTGTCCAACAATCCCAATTGCATGCATAATATATGGTCTCGTTCCTGTAAGGTAGAGCAAGCTTTTGATCATAGATCTGTATTTTGGTTGATTAACTGAAGGAGAATCATCATTTTGACTTAGATTGCATCCTGTTCCCATTGACGTGCATACATGCCTGCAGTCTTCCATTCCATATTTCTTCAAAATCTACTTGAGGTACTTGGGTTGAGAAAGAAAGATACCATTCTTAGTTTGTTGAATTTGAAGACCAAGAAAGTATGTTAGTTCACCAAGTAGAGGCATTTCAAATTCTTGCTGCATAATTGAAGCAAATCCGTGACTCATAGATTCGACATTGCTTCCAAATATGATGTCATCTATGTAAACAACAACTATCAAAAGTTTGTCTATATCAAATTTTATATATAAGTTGCTATCTGCCGACCCTTTTGTGAAGCCTTGTTATTGAAGATCCCTGTCAAGACAATGATACCATGCACAAGGAGCTTGCTTTAACCCATACAACGGCTTCTTAAGTTTGCAAACAAGTTTTTTATCATTGCCAATAATGAAGTCTTCAAGTTGTTCAATATAAACTTTTTCTTCTAGATCCCCATTTAAAAATGCAGATTTAACATCCATTTGATATACTTTAAAGTTATGAAATCTTGAAAATGTTAGAAACATTCTCATGGCTTCAAGTCTAGCTACATGAGCAAATGTTTTTTCAAAGTCTATCCCTTCCCGTTGAGCATAACCTTTGCGTACGAGTCTTGCTTTGTTTCCAATTACTTCTCCATTTTCATTCAGTTTGTTCTTGAACATCCATTTTGTCCAATAACATTTTTATTATGAAGCCTTGATACTAATTCCCATGTATGGTTTTTTTCTATTTGATCAATTTCTTCATTTATTGTCTTAAGCGAACATTAATCTTGGCTTGCTTGATTCACATTTTGAGGTTTAATTGTGGATAGTAAGGCTAAGTAACTAGAAGTTCCAACAAGAATTCTTTTAGTTTGCACTCCTGCTTCCTTTTCACCTAGAATTTGAGATTCAGGATGATTTTTCTGAACATACCTTGAAGGAGTCTTTTCTGATGTGTCTGTATCTCCATTTCCTTCTTCAGATGCTTCACTAATTCCTTCTCCTACAACCTTTTGACTTGTAGTAGGAACATGTTCATCATCTGCTGGTGCTTCCTTTTTGGTACCTGTGGATGCTTCATCAATCACATCAATGCATTCAACAATATTTTGAAGCATTTTATTATAGCATTTATATTCTTTGCTTCTAGAAGAGTATCCAAGGAGGATTCCTTCATCAACTCTAGATTCAAACTTTCCAAGCTTATCATCATTTTTCTCTATGTAACATTTGCTTCCAAAAATTCTAAAATGTTTGACCGCTGAGGCTTACCAAACCGTAGTCCATAAGAAGTTTTATCACTGTTTACTCGAACATGAGCTTTGTTAAGTATATTCACCACTCTATGTGCTGCTTCCCCCCAAAAGGTATGAGGTGTTCCAGACTCATCAAGCATGGCACATGCCATTTGTTGGATTGGTCTGTTCATTCTTTCTGCCACTCCATTTTGTTGAGGAGTCTAGCTATAGAAAACAGTCTTTTGATGCCATGCTATTCACAGAAATTAAAAAACACATCTGATATAAGCTCTCCTCATCTATCAGATCTAAGACATTTGATTTTCAAATACTCATTTCTACTAGAGCCTTGAGTACTTCAAATTTATCAAATGCTTCAGCTCTATGTTTAAGTAAGCCAATCCAACACATTTTTATAAAATCATCAATGAATAATATGAAATATTGTTCATCCCGAGGAGACTTCTTTCTCATAGGACCACACAAATCAATATGAATAAGTTCAAGTGGCTTACTTGAAGTACCTTCTTTAGCATTAAAATGAACTCTAGTTTGTTTACCAAATTGGCATGATACGTAGATGCTATTTTCTGGTGGAGAGAAGTTGGGCAAGTCATGAATTGCTTCCATTTTGCTTGATTTGTATAATTGAGAAAAGCTAAAGTGTCCCAATCTTTTGTGCCAAAGCCAACTTTCTTCAGATTTGCTTAAGTAACAATGTTCTTGGCCGCCTTCCAAGACATAGACATCACCTGGAGTTCTTGTTCCTTTTATGATGATCTTACTTGTGTCCAGATTCCTTACCAAACAACTCTTTGATTTGAAAACAACTTCATGCCTTTGGTCACACATTTGAATAATACTCAACAAGTTATGTCTTAATCCATCAACAAATAAAACATTTCCAACTTTGACATTTTTCTTTAATAACACAGTTTGTTTCCCTTTGATAATAATAGGTGAATTATTTCCAAAAGTTACATTTTTTCTTTTTTTATTTCATTAAAAGACATAAAATTATCTTTGTCCCCTGTCATATGCTTTGAACATCTGCTATCAATGTACCACAAATTTTCTTGATCTCTTGCATATAAAGCTAGACCACAATTTTCAGAGTCTATGGTTTTATTTTTCCATACCTTGGGTGTTATTGTCTTCTGTTCATGTTGATAGGATGGTCCTATTATGCTTCTGCATTCAGTTTCTTTATGACCAAAGTTATTGCAAACAAAACATTCAATTTCATCTTGAAGAGGTGAGAAGACATTGTAAGAAGATTTCTTTGCCCCAATCTCATTCTTTTGTTTTCTTGCTTCTCTAGTCATAATAGTTTTATAAGCGACACACTAAACAACTTTATGACCAAAATTATGACAAGTGAAGCATTGACCATTGAAGTAGGAATACTTGGGAGTATAATACCTTCTTGAGTAGCTTCCCCTTTGGTTGTGGTAAGGTTGTTTTACTTGAAAGATATTTGATCCTTCATTCCTTTGTTGAGAGCTGAAATTCTGATGGCTGCTTCCTTTTACTATATTGAGATAGCTTCCTGTACCTGTTTCAAAAGATTTTATAGTTTTTGATGATTCACCATTATATCCAAGACTTACCTTAATTAGAGGAGTGTTGTACTTTGATGATTTCATCTAGAGTCTCAGATCCTTTAGCAAATCTAAAATTTATAGCCTTTATTTTTTCAAGTTCCTTTCTTAGATCCACTATTTCAAGTTTGCAACTTTCATTGTGCCTTTCCTTTTCTAGAATTTGTTTCTTCAATACTTCTTCAGCGAATTTAGCTTATTTCAGACGAATTTTTCGCTGAGTTATTTTTTCAATAAAAATATCTTTTTCTTCTAGAGCATCCATAAAAATATCATCAGATTCATCTACACATTTTTCTTCAAATGCCATTAAGAAATTGATATTCTTGATTAGATTCAACATCCTCATTATTGGAAGAATATTCAATATCTTTGCGTGTATAAAAACTTTTCTTGTTATCAAACCTTCCTCTAGCATTCCCTTTTGAAGAATTTTTCCCTTTCTCATGATTTTCTTTATAAGGACATTTAATAGTGTAGTGACCAACTCTTCCACAGACAAAACATTTGAAAATAAGTTTACCTCTAAACTTTCCAGTTCTTACTTGGAGTTTCTTTATGAAATTCGCTTCTTCTTCGTTTGATATGTAACTTGTTTCCTTAATCTCTTCTTTTTCCTTTCCTTTATATGTAGCTTTGAATGCTGCTTCTCTGATATTTGATGGACCCCCTTTTCTCATTTCATAAGCTGTTAAGATTGCATGACGCTGTTCAATAGTGAGGTTCTTCAAATCCTACATTTCTTCAATGGCAGAGACTTTTGAATCGAACTTTGGGGTTAGAGATCTTGAGATTTTCTCAACAACCATTGAATCTTTTACTTCATCACCAAGATTTCTCATTTGAGTTAACGGTTTTATCTACCTTAAGGAAAAAAACTTGCAATACTTTAATCATTATGCATTATGAGAGTCTTATATTGAATTTTAAATGTTTGAAGTTTAGCGCTCTTTACTTTAGTGTCACCTTCATAGCTCTGGATAATCTTGTCCCATATAACTTTTGCGGTATTCAGCGGCATAATATTTACAAATTCTGATTCTGCCAAGCTTCCTAAGAGAAAGTTGACTGCCTTTGCATTGGTCTCATATTGTTTCTTCCCTGCATCATCCAAGGGGATGTAGGATGGATATTGATAGCCTCCTTCAAGGATTGCCCAAACATCAGCTCCAAGCGACTGCAAATATGCTCTCATTCTGACTTTCTAGAAAACCAAGTTAGCTCCATTAAACAAGAGTGACTGGATAGAAGATACTCCCTCTTGATGGATCTCCCTTTAAGCCATCAAGCTTCTTCAAAGGGACCCACTTTGATACCAATTGTTGGGAAAAAAATTGAAAGGGGGTTGGGAGTGAGTTGGGTGAATCAGTGCTTTAAACTCAAACTTCCAATTTTATATTATGAGAAATATATGCTACTGTTATTAAGGCAACCTACGTACGTACACAACCTTAGAGAAGGAAACCTGCGTATATCCAGTTCATTGATTTTTTATGTACGTACTCAACTTTAGAACAAATGATTATTCTTAATCAGTGCATTAGTAGATTAATTATTTTTTAGTATGCAGTAAAGAACATAAAGAAATCACACCAAACACACATAGAACACCAAGGATTTTAGGTGGAAACCCAATGTGGGGGAAAACCATTGCTGCTGCTGTTTGTCTTCTTTCTTATGATATAAATAAAAGTATTACATTTGTATTGATGCAGTGTCTTGTTAGTATACAAACACCCACTTGCAGAAAGCTACAATCTTCTCTCGTTCTCTAGCGCCCATTGGAAGGGAGCTTCAACCTCGTGATATCGTTCACTCGCTCCTACTGGAAGAGAGCTTCTACCCCCTTTTTGAACGCTGCAACCGTCAGCTCCTTATGGGCCACTTTTAAGAATATTTCAGAATGGATTTCAGAATAAGTCTATTTCAGAAATATTCTTAAAAGTAGGGAGGGGAGATGAGTTTCCGGTATGGTTACAGTGCACCCCAAAATTTTCTAGGGGACAACAAGTTGGGGATGACAACAATATATATATATATATATTCCACCCATCTTCACCTCCATTATCCAACCATATTAATGAGGGAGGTAACCTTGAGAAATAGATTCCAACATCTCACTAACAACGTTCTCTCCATCTAAAATTCCATGCTTTTGGGGAAGACAAATATCTTCATTAACAACATTTTCTCCACCCCAAAATTCATGCTGTTGGTGAAGATGAAGATCTTCATGTTTATTTCGAGGCTATTTCCACCTATCATGATAGTTGGATTTGTCATGGTTTTGATAATAGAAGCTGGATCATATACTTATGACAAGGTAACTGGAGTTCGTGGTGGAGGTGAAGATGACTATGAAGAAAAACTAGCATTCATGTCTATATATGTATGTTTTACTTTTGCTTCTGTTGAAAATTGGCAGAAGGGAGAAATTCCCTCCTTGGAGAAGCCCAACAAGCCCTATGGAAACCCCACTAGCCCTTGGAAAAATTAAATTTGCATTTGGAAAAATATGAATTTTTTTTGTTGCTGGACCAAGTCAACTCAAAAAGTACAAGTCGGCCTAGAGGAGAAATTCAACCCCCAAGACCACATATAATTACACCTTACTTGGCATCTGAATTCATCATTTGGTTCATACATCTTCGAAATACCTCAGGTTGACTTCACATGTGCGAAAGGAGGAGGACAAATTTTGTTGACCAGCAATGATTTTCTATTTTGGGATTGCTTGACTTGCATTGACTTAAGGAGAACTTGACTTTGTTTTGGGAGCCCGATTTGACTGGGACTTTTACTGAACATTTTTGGGCACCTAGATGTCTGTTGATCACAGATATGAGGTACGTTTGATTGCAGATTGACTTGATGGTTGACCAAATTTGCAGGAAGATTCTTGGACTGTTTTGACTAGGTTTGACCAAGCAAGGAAGGTTGAATTTGTTGTTGCCTTGATTGAATTTTTTTGGGCACTTTCGAGCATTGAATTTGATTGGTTAGGGCCTACGTTGACTACTATTGACTTTGACTTTGACTTTGATAGGGATGAAAAGTTGCAAAATTGATATTTGACCAAATTTGACTTATGTCTCATCTTTGATTGGATATTGGATTGGTTGACTTGAAAAGTCAAGGCTTTGACCTTTGACTAATTATTGGATGTACTTGGACTATGTATCTCTGTTGAACATTTGATGAACATCTAATAGAAGAAGAATCTAGTTGGGTTTTCCCCCTTGTGGGGTTTTCCCCTGGTCTTTGACCTAAATTTATGTCTCATTGATTGTCGGTTTTAACCTTGTACATAAATTACCTGCATACGAATTCTAAAAACATAAAATAAACAACGGCGAGAACACAAAACATAAAACATATATACACAGAGATTTTCCCCTGGATCCAAAGACCAAGACTACTAGAATGATTTTTCATTATTTTCCTTTCAATGTTACAATACATATATATACATGTCGAAGCATTCATAAACCCCAATCCATTAACCTTGGATTAGAACATCGCTGTAGTTCCCTTGAGCAGATCTACAAAATACCATGGGCAGAAAACCATCATGCCGAAAATCATGTGCAAAACCCATGCACAAAACCATAGGTAGGTTTGCCCACCTAATATAGGGTCCACCCTGAACCCCGTGCAGGGGGACTTCCCCCTCCTTGAAACCCCCCAACAGGGGGGCTGCGCCCCCCCTGTGAACCCCCTTCTGCGCCCCGTGCAACAAATAGGGGGGTCCCTCGCACCCCCTGAGAGATGCCACTGCAAGAGGAACCTTCAGGGAAAGCAAGAAGCCATGCCGATATCAGGGATATGTTGTGCTATGAGCAACATTATACATGCTGAACCATGCACTTTTGAAGAACCAATGAAAGAACAAGTATGGGAGGATGCTATGGTTGAAGAATATGAGTCCATCATGAAGAATGATGTGTGGGAAGTGTTTCTGAGACCCAAAGGGAAATCTGTTGTGACATCAAAGTGGATCTACAAAATTAAGCATGGTGCTGATGGAAGTGTTGAAAAGTACAAGGTGAGGTTCGTGGCTAGAGGATTCTCCCAAAAAGAGGGAGAGGACTATGATGACATTTTTGCACTGGTTTCTTGATATACTACCATCCGATTTATCGTTGTTCTTGCTACTAGCCAGGGATGGAAACTTCACCAGATGGATGTGAAGACCGCATTTCTACATGACATTCTCAAGGAAGAAGTATACTTGGAGCAACCACAGGGCTTTGAAGAACATGACAAGAAGACTCATGTGTGCAGGTTTAAGAAAGCCCTCTTTGGGTTGAAAACAACTCCTAGGGCTTGGTATGCCCGCATTGATAACTACCTGATGAAGCTTGGATTTACGAGAAGAAATGCTGATCCAATTCTCTACTTCAAAGTCGTCCAAGGTATGCCCTTGTTTTTGGTATTATATGTTGATGATTTATTCTTGACAGGTGGAGAGTCTTATTCTCCAGTGTAAGAGGGAGCTAGCCTTTGAGGTTGAAATGAAATACCTTGGTTTAATGCACTACTTTCTGGGCTTCGAGGTGTGGCAGAGACCTGGTGAGATTTTTCCTTCTCAAGGGAAATATGTTGTCACGCTGTTGGAAAGATTTGGAATGGTGGAATGCAAGTCCGTGGCCGCATCGGTGGAGATAAATTTTAAGAAGTTATGTGGTGAAGATGCTTGACCTGATCTGAAAAATCCTTCCGAGTACTGACCATTGATTGGGGCACTGATGTTCTTAGTGAACACTAGACTTGACATATGTTTTATTGTCAACACTCTTGAGTAAATTTATGGTAGAGCCTCCACATGCACACTGGGTTGCTTCTAAGCATGTGTCGGGATACCTGCATGAGACTATCAATCTTGGTTTAAGATATACTACCAATGATGTGAGACTTATTGAATACAATGAATTTGATTGGGATGGAAGTGTTGTTGATAGAAATAACACATTAGGGTGTTGTTTTAGCCTAGGATCTACCATGATATATTGGATGAGCAGGACGCAAAAGTTTGTTGCCCTTAGTATGACTAGAGTTAAGTACATTGTTGCTAGCATGGCTAACTGAGAGGTGGTATGGTTGAGGAAGCTCTTTGGAGAGCTATTTGAGCAGGCACTAGATACGACTGTAATATATTGCGACAACAACAATGAGATCCAACTTTTAGAGAATACCGTGTTCCATGATAGGTCCAAGCATATTGAGATCAGATATCACTATATCTAGGATATGGTGCAGAGAGGAGCTGTAAGACTCCATCACATTTCGACTGATGAGTAGATAGCCAACATACTTACCAATACTTTTTCGAAAGGGAAGTTCTTGGTCTTCAGAGAGCAACATGGACTGGTGGATGTGACCCTTCCGAGAAGTCATGTCTAATTGAGAACATTGAGCAATGCTCTTCCCCCCATGCGTTTGGATCTTTGAGGGAGGGGAATGGAGCCAAAGAGCTCATGGGGTTGAGGGTGCTAGGGTTTGTCTGATCCTTGTCACTTATGGCAAGTTGCATCTATTCCCTACTCCTCTGTCATCATTGGAGGGATGTCTGATCCTTTCCACTTGTGGCAAGTGGTATCTGTTGCCTACTGTCAAATCAGAGACTTGACCGAGTATACTCTAGTATGCATCCTACCCACAAGCTAGGCTTGTTGAAATTTCCACCCATCTAGCTAATGGGTGAGGAGATTTGAGATGTGTCTAATCCTTATAATTTATGACAAATGGTATCTGCCGTCTGGATGCAGGTGTTCTACCACTTGATTCTTGAGGATCAAGGTGGGAATATGAACGAACAATAGGATGTGTGTGATCCTTACCTCTCATGGTAAGTGGTATCTCACCTATTGTCATTAGGTATAGGGTGTAAAATTAATCTCCCCTATGATGGTTCTTATTCTTTAGATCAAGACATCATTGTTCAACAGATGAGTAGAGATGAGATGAGATGTGATATGATGCAATGATGATGAAATAGGTACATTTGAGACGAGGTTTTTGATGCAGTCGAAAATTCCTCCCTAACTAAGAGGGAGTGTTGAAAATTGGTAGCTAAGGGAGTAATTTCCTTCTTGGAGAAGCTCAACAAGCCCCAAGGAAACCCCACTTGCCCTTGGAAAAATTAAATTTTCATTTGGAAAAATATAATTTCTTTTTGTTGTTGGACCAAGTCAACTCAAAAAGTATAAGTCGGCCTAGAGGAGAAATTCGACCCCCTAGACCACATATAAATACACCTTACTTGGCATCACTAGGAGATATCACATCACACATCTCTCTTCTTCATTTGGTTCATACAACTTTGAAATACCTCAGTTTGACTTCACACGTGTGAAAGGAGGACGAATTATGTTGACCAATGTTGATTTTAAGTTTTGGGACTATTTGACCTGCATTGACTTGACGAGAATTTGACTTCGTTTCATTGATTTTAGATATGTTGTTGGAGGCTGATTTGACTGGGAATTTGACTGAACTTTTCTTGGCACCTTGACCTCTGTTGACTGCAGATCTGAGGCAGGTTTGGTTGGATGTTGACTTGGTGTGTTCACTGAATTTAGAAGAAGATTCTTGGACTATTCTGACTGGGTTTGACCAAGCACGAAAGACCAAATTTATCGCTGCCTTGACCAAAATTTTCTGGGCACTTTGGAGCATCGACTTTGACTTTGATAGGGCTAGAAAGTTTCATAATTGATATTTGACTAGATTTGACTTTTGTCTCATCTTTGATTGGGTATTGGATTGGTTGAATTGAAAAGTCAAGGCTTTGACCTCTGAATAATAATTTTTTCGATGTACTTGGACTACGTATCTATGTTGAAATTTTTATAAACATCTAATAGAAGAAGAATCTGGTTGGGTTTTCCCCCTTGTGGGGGTTTTCCCTGGTATTTGACCTAAATCTCTGTGTCTCATTGATCTTGACTGTCTTCTATTGTGCATATTATTTGCTGTTCTATCTACAATTTCTTACTGTCACTAGGTGATTGAAATTAATTGGAAAAAGTGATTTCCACTGAAAGAAGAAATTGTTAAAATTGATTGTTACAACATAGAGCATTGAAAAATTCACAGTTGCAACATCCTTTATTTGTGGAAGTGGCATTGAAATGCCAACTCCAAATATTGTTCCTTTGAGAAGTGTATCACTTCCTCCCATCTTAATAGTAATGAGATATCTCGCAGGAAATGATCCATCGAGTATTCCATGGATAGTTTGTCCAATCAGAGAATTGATACCTAGGCCAAACAATGAATTGCCCCCATTTACATTACTTGGATTTTGTGATTTATTATCAAAGGAGGGAGGAACATACCGTTTTTTCCTCGGGGATAGCGAAACAGTACCCGAAAAGTCCCCAAAATCTGTCAGGGATGGATTGGGAACAGTTTGGATTTCGCCAAGTCCCTAATGACATTCCCAACCCTTGTAAAAGTCCCCGGTACACCGAAACATAGAGTATGAGGGAATTTTTGGCGGGGATGGGTCCCTGTTCAACATAGAAAATATATCTATAAGGCTTTTGGCTGCTTTAAAATGATCTAAATCATACAAAATTAAAAAAAATAAAATAAAATAAGCCAAAACTTTACCTTACCAATAAGAATATATTAACAACAAAATTTTAATTTTTTCACATATAAATTTACTCCATAACTTTTATAAATTACATTACATGAAATGCAAATACATTATATCAATGATTGCTGTCAACTGTGTTATTTCATTTGCCTTGCCAAAATCCATGATTTTACATTTGTAGATTGTATCTAAATACAGTGGGATCCAATGTGGATCCAATCTGGATTATCTCCTATTTAGAATTGGAAAACAATATGCATCATGTGATGAGTCAATTATTGGCTTAATGTCTTTCCATCACGTTTGTTGAATATCACATTATTTCTATTCAATACACATGATGGAAAGGGAAATAAACCAATCATTGGGTTATTGCATGGTGCTTATTGATACATTGCATTTTATTGCATTTAACCAAAACTCTAGAAAATTACATATTGAAAAAGTTAATTTAAAGATTAAGAAGATAAAAGAAAAATGGAACTCCAAAATTGAAATGACAAGGGTAAAACCTTTAGAGGTCTTAGAGTCCCATGAAGCTCTCTCAGATATTGTATAAGTGAACAAGAAAAATAAAATATAAATTTGAAGAGAAATAATTAGAAGCATTGTTTCTTAAGTCACTATTTGTTGAGCCCATATCAACTGAACTATTTGATATTTTTGAAGACGCAATTGAATCAAGTTCAAGGTTAAAAGGAGCCTCAATTTTGTTGAAAAGTTTCAAAAAAATACATTGCAACAACATTAATAAGAGGATTTCTTTAATCCTCAAAGATTGGGAACTCACTATTAATTCCAATTGTGTTTTTCAAAAATTCTAGCTCTCAAAAATTATTTCCAAAAAGATTTAGGAAAAGATGAATGTTTCTTCAAAGAATTTGTCAGTGTTCTCAGTGCAAGGGTTATAAACATGAATGATGTCCTCATAAGGGAATATGATTTTCCATAAAACAAATTCAGACTTGTTGGTCGAGAAAAATCAAATGTTTAAGAGAAACGATTAAAGAATGTGACATTATTAATTCAAAAAAAGTGGTTTATTTTGTAAGCTTGTTGATATAACTAAAGAATTGGAGGGATCCCATTTAGTAATCAATATTATGTTTTTCATTAAAGACCAAATGAAACAATAATTAGATGCTCTCAAGATCTCATGGGATAATTAACTTAATGACATAATTGATTTTTCTTAAGAAGTTGAAAAGTGGTTAATCCACTTTGTCAACAAAAATGAAGATCAAGTGGATATAATCCATCAATTAAGCTTTGAATTGAAAGATATGGATGATGAGTTGTTCGAAGTCAAAATCATGCACAAGTGAACATTGCACCATTTCGATTTTACATCGAACCATGGTTAAAGAAGGCTTTGGTCAAAGTATGTGAACTAGAGTCTCAAGAAGCAATTCAATAGTTCGACCACCTTTAATAAAACAACATAATATAAAGAAAACTTCAACCAACAAATGAAAAGAGAGTTCCATTATATTACATAGTGATTATTTTAATAAGGTTTAATCTTTTCCATTTCTTCTCAGTAGAACTTAAAAGCCATTCAATCTTCCTTTTCAAAGTCTAATATCAAAGGTTGATTCCTAATTGTGTTTCCTCTTTTTTTTATAGATTTTTTTGGTCGATATATAGTCCATAGGAGCCCCTCCACATTCCCTAAGGTTGAACACATTTCTGATTTGGATGTTATATACCTTTATTTGAAACATTTATATATTTTAAGAAAAGAGACTTCCAAATAATTATTTGGGGCACATGGTTAGTGTTATCTTAAGACTTTGAGATTAAAACATGAGATTTCAAGTGTGGATCTCTTCAATTCCTTTATTATTTAATTGAAATATCATTAAATTTTCTATTTATAGGGTTCTTTTACTTTCATCTTGCACGATGATATGTTTTAATTTACCTCATGCTATGTTAGAAATGCAGTGTTGTGAGATTCCTCATTATGTTGTTTTGAGTCTTATATAATAGGAATCTCAATGAATGTTATTGTGAACATTTATTTTGAGTAGTGCCGATCCTCTCTTAGGCATTTATTTCTTTATTTATTTATTGTATTATATTAAAGATAAGTACCATCTCTAAAATAACAAAAGGAACATTCATTTTAATTTTATCTCCAATGCTTTGGATAGTCCTAGAGATCAACTAAGAGGTAAGTCTAATGGGGTTTAGGAGGCATTTATGTGAGATTTCTCATTCTATTATTTTGAATTTTGCATAATTGTAATATTTTTTAATCATATTGTGAATATTTATTTTAAACAACATTAATATTATCTTAGGTATTTATTTCTATGTATTTATTGTATCATATTAAAGAGGAGTACCACATCTCTAAAAGCAAAAAAAGATTATTCCTTGCAATGTTATCTATAAGGATTTGAACAATCCTAGAGTTCAACAAAAACTTGAGTCCAATGGTGGTTATTGGAATTTCTATGAGATTCCTAATTCTATTCTTTTGAACCTTCTATGGTAATAACCTATGCCTATGTGAATTTTATTGTAAATATTTATTTTGAGTAGCTTTGGTTCTATTTTAGGTATGTTTTTCTTTGTGTATTTATTGTATCATATTAAAGAGGAGTACCACTTCAAATGAGGAAGGATTACTCCTTGTGATGTTATCTCCAAGGCTTTGAACAATCCTAGAGATCAACAAAGAGTTGAATCCAATTGTGGTAAATGAACATTTCTCTTAGGTGTGGCGTGTACATTTTACTTAAGCCAAGCAAACATTGTTTTAGTGTTGAACATGTATTTTCCTAATTCCAGTGGACATTTTGTTGAGGGTTGGGCATGCATTTTGTGCCTTGGTTGTGATTTTTTGTGCCTTGGATGTGCTCTTTTGTGCCTATAGATATGCATTGGTGGAAGTCTTATGGCATGGATTTAGTATACTAGGGGTGCATGTTGTAAGCACGATAATCCTAGTAGGTGTTTAATTAGGGGTTGGGCATGCATTTTGTGTCTTGGGTGTGCATTTTTGTGCCTATGGGTGTGCATGGGTGGAAACCTTGTGGCATGTGTTACTATGCTAGGCATGCATATTGTGGGCATGGTGATTCTAGTAGACATTTTCCTAAGGGCCAAGCATGCATTTTCAACATTCCTGTTGTGTGCATTTTATGCTATGGGCATACATTCCTGTGCTTATGGGCATGCATATTGTAGCCATGTTAATCTCGGTGGGCATTTTTTGAAGGAGTTGTCTATAATGCGACTTTTTGGAGATTCTGGTGAGGGAATCCGGCGGAAAAAATTGAGGTTAAATTTTGATTTGTATTATTTAAAATGCTTTTTTAACTGCGTATTTGGATTCAGCACCCTGAAAAACCCCTGGGACGCTTTGATTGTGCAGAAACTAGCTATCAAACTTGCGATTCCAATAAATTGCTGCCGGATTTTGACCGGAAAATCCCACCGAAAAAACTTCCAAAAAGTACAAAACTGCTTTTTTGAAGGGTTTAGTGTGAGTTTTCAGCATGCCACTACTACATAATGTACTAAAAGCCAATGGCCTTGTGTCGGATGTTCGAAAAAATTGTGTGTCACTCCGACGGGCCTTGTTTCCCCGGCCCGTCAGTGCAACTCAGTCAAATAATAGACAAGACAAATGATAGTCAGATATCCGACAGCAACCTCTAATCAGAAAAATGACAGACGAGATGAAAATTTATCGACTATTCGATGCCAAAGTTGTTGGATCCAGCCAAAGAGTCGACAAATTTTACGATAACGATTCAACAATGTGGTTTCAGATAGTCAATGGGAAATTCAACGACGGACTGATGGCCAATATGCACATCCAACTAGGTGTTCAAAGATAACAATCCGTTGACGGGGCGTCTGATAGTCGACGAGAAATCCGACGGCGAATCAATGACTAAGCTACACATCCAACCACGGGCTTTCGACGTTTTGGTATCGAAAATATGACAGGGAAATATGACGCTATCATTGTGCATCCGACGACCCCGCTGTACATCCAACGACCCCTTCCGATCTTATGGTGTCGAAAATCCGATAGTAGACAAGGGTGTATCGGATGGCCCCTCTTTGTATCCAATGGTAGTTGCGTCGAAAATCCAATGGTATACAGGGGGTGAATCCGACGACCCCTCTGTGTATTCAACGGACAGGGCATCGGAATTCCAACACATAATGGAATATTTAAAAAAAATTGATATTCACAAAAGCAAGTTAATGAAACTTTAAAAAAGATCTGCCACAAGAGACTTTACATTCCGCTGGTTTTGAGATCAAGAGCATGAATATGGTGGAATACACTTTTCACTTAATATTCCCAATAGAAATATATCAAAACTATAGATTTGACTTTCAGATGTTAATCTTCCATTTCTCAAGTACACTGGACAATGAAATCCAAATTTACGCTGTAACCTTTCCTAGTTTCTACAGTTCCTCAACAAGCCAAAACATAAAAGCCTTAGGTTGACCTCTTAGTCAATAGAGCTCCATAAGAACTAGTTCTTATGGTCATGATGGACAATCTTTCTTTGGCTACTACAATATTTTGATGCCTCTACCAAGTGAAGAGAAATTCATCCTATCAACTACACAAATATTTGAATTTGTTTGCAACAAACTTCAAATCTATATTCAATAGTTGACCACCAAAAAAACCCATTCCAAAGGGCCATTTTTGTGGATTTTTCATTTCGCAGACATAACACTCTTCATGGAAAATAATATGTGATATAAAGGCCCACAAAATATTATAGGCAAATACACAAATTAATAATATGTTTCAACTTTTATATTTGGCATTTAGTCTATTTGCAAAACTATAATCATCAAAAATATCCTTAGAACTTCTTGACCAATCTAGGCACATGAAGCATGTGGATGTGCAGCCAAAGTGACAACAAAATCTGTGCAAAATGGAAAAAGCTGTCACTGATAAGAGTGATGCCTTCTCCATAAAGGAAACCTATATTGTTATATCACTAGAGAAACTTAATGTTCTTGACAATAAAGTCATTGAATATATATGCATTCACTTAACTCCATAATTGTGGTTATATTCATGAAATCTTTCTTTGTCTGAAGTTTTCTTACATGTATGTCATCTTGGATGTCCTTAAAAGATAAAAACTATTACCATATTCTGAAATATGCTTTGAGCATCTAAAATTTGATAATGGCAACTACGATAACACGTCCAACACAACACAAAGTATTTGGACCTCTTGCAAACCAACCTAGAATGTCATAACTCTGAGCCATTAGCACAACATCAACAATAAAAGGTTAAAATAGTCCCATGTTCTCTTGAAGGTATTGTGGAAAATAATCATAATAACTTTTAAGGAACATGCTTGATGACTTGAATAATATCTGAAGTAAATGACCGATTTGCAGAAGGTGCAACTCTAGGTGTTTGATAGTGATAAACTGACAATTCTCTTCTGAACCCTATATCAGTTTGATGCACATAGAGAGATAATAAAGAGGCTTGTGGTAGTCTAATGAAATGGTTGACCATATAAAATCGCCATAGAGACTTATTATATTGATTGATACAATTCTACTATTGCTTGAGGACCTACATTAGTCAATGAAAATGTTTTCATATATTTTATACATGTTCTATATTGTTCTAGGGGCATATTAATGCTAATATATAAGTATTAGTTTTGTGTTTAAAAATTCCAATTGGATGTGTCAATAAGCTCGTAAATATTGATCATGATATGATAATATTTGATAATATTTTATTTGATCTAAAAATAATATTCTTCTTTTAGATTCCTTAGTTGGTGATTAGTGACACTTGGTAATAAAATATTGGTTGCTATTTATTATATATCTAAATGCCAACTAATTGAAATTGTGAAGATGAGATAGAACATTTCAGCTTGTGATTCAAACTAGAATTGCCTGTGTAGGTGAGCATATCTTTGCTTCTTTCATTTGATATGATGTGATAGACAATCTGAGATAGAGTTAAAGGGAGGGGGGATGGGTGAGGGTGGTGGAGGAGGGAATTGACTAGTGTATAGGAATTGTATAATTTCTAATGAATCACTAAGGAAAACATCTCCAAGCTAATTTAAAAGCAATGTAAAAACAATAAAGAAAAAAATGTAATATACTTTTGATGGTTATCACTACTGTAAAATCCATTGTAATATATTTAAGCCTTAAGTATGTCATTTGGTATATAATCTCTCTCTCTCTCTCTCACTCTCTCTCTCAAATAGATACAATCCATGTTATACTTGTTTCTTGCCTCTACAAAGTTCAAAAGAGAAGTATTGTTATCTGTCCCTTGTTGAAGTTTTGTTGGCCTTGCAACATTCTATTTGTTTAAATTGGACAATGGTGAAAACTTGAAAAGAGGGTCAAATGAAGATATTGGAAGTAATTATTAGTCTAGGAAATCAGAAAAAATCATCATGGTATTTGAGCAAGGTTTAAGAGTAGCCTTTTAAGAAGATTTGTGGATCAATCTGAGAAGGAACAAAGACCTATTGAAGCCTCAAAATTTCAGGCCTGTCACAAGTCTGAGGTCAGTCTCAGCCCTCTCGAGGCCTCTTCTGTGGTTGTTTCAAAAGTTGAATTTCAACCTCTTTTTAAAGCCATTTTTCAATGATCCCCTTGAGCTTACATTCCTAAGCCAAAATCTGAAGGAGATCTCAACATTGTTTGTCATCTTCGTAGAATTTTGAAGGTATATCAGTCCTGTATAAAGTTGACCTTGAAATAGATCCTTAAGTCCACTTGTTGAGACGAAATGGACATTGAATGAACATGTTAGAGGTATATTAAGGATTTGAAGCAATTTTTTAATTTATTTATCACAATGTAAAGAGGCTGAGTTCCTCATCAAGTTTGGGGACCAAATCTCCCTTGTAAAGTCCAATTCATTTGCAGATCTAGTGTTGTCCTATCACTACTATAACATGCCAAGGATATTCATAAAGGAGCTCATTTACTGTAGGAAGACGTTGGATAAAGGGTTTTTGAAACAAGGCACATTAGAACTTGAAATGATATTTATTGCTTAATCAATGGTTTCTGCTAATCATATTGTCGTAATTATCAACAATGATAGTAAGATAAATCTTTGATGTTCCTATGTACTGCTGAAGTATGTTTTGATCATTTCAAGTTGGTAATTTTATTGAACAATGATGCAAGTCACTACACAAAAATTACATGACCATATAAAGGCATCTATTGAGACCTGACAAATATGCCTTGAGTAAGAATTTATACATATTATTGTTTAAAGGCATGATACGACATGCAATAGGGATGAACCAAGTGTAGGTTCCATACACTTGTACCCAAAAATGATTAGCATATTGAAGACATTGGATTGAAGTTTTGAACGAACATGTGTAGATATGAATTCAATAACAAAAGTGCTGTTGGAGAGATTTAAGCCTTTATGACTAAGGCTAGAGGGAGCTGAGAAGAAAGGCTTATTACCTTGACAATACAAACAATGATGCCTCAAAATTGGAATTTTTTTTCAAATATTTAACCTTTGAGAAGCTTCAAAACAATGCTAAATTTGAGGCAGAACCTTGTTGAGACATAATACACTTGCCTTAAGTGTTATGGTAGGGAATTTTTAAGATTTGAAATTGAAAGGAAAAAAATTCATGTTTGATATGCCATTCACAATCCCTGAAGTCAATTTTGTTGAAATTTTAAATTAAAAGGGAATTCATAAGTTTTTCTCATCAATTTCAGGACTAGAGTTGTCCTTGTAAAGATAAATTATTGCTGCTACAGTGATTTTGAGGAGGCCAAGTTACTTAATTTGGGAGGATCGAGGGTATTCATCCGAGATCTATCAAATAGTTTATCCTAGTATGAGGACATAATTTGTTGATGACACTTCTATAAAGGATGTTTGGACTCTTTGAAGGTTGTTACTTGCCCAGAGTTGGTTGATGGTTCATGTTCTTTTGTAAAATGCTATAGAGGACATTGGAATGACTTACCTTCGTTGGAAATTTGTATTTATGTCTCGACCTTCTATATTTGTCCTTGATGATAGTCGAAGGCCATTGTTTCCTTATAGTACAAAAGTAGAATATAAGCATTACAAAGGCTATCATTGACCCTATTCAATTTTCTTGGACTGATATTGGTAGCGCGACTAAAATGTAAGAGTCTTGATTGATTGATATCATAATAAAACAGTCTTAGAAAAAGGCTGAATAATAGGACCAAGATGAGGGCTCATACTCAAACCTTGTTGTGTAGCTTCAAATAATGAAGTTGAAGTTTGAGACAAAATAAAAATTGTTGCCTTGCATTATAATGTTATGACTATGATTGTATTGGTTGAGATATGTTGATGATGCCATTACTCTCAATGCTATAACTAGAACAAATTGAGCCAAAGAAATGGTTTCTTCATCTATAAAGTATCAAATTCTAGATTCTTAGGTGGTCTATGATTTTAATGGGTTCAAAATGATATGATGGCATCCTATATTAAGGAACAATGGTTGGTTCCATGACTATTAAAGGATGATTTTCACATGAAAAGTTTTTTTTGGTGTAAATAAAAATTTGGAAATCCCAGGATTTGTAAACACTAGAAGACTTGAAGTCTTGAAATCCCTAGGGTTTGTGGATAAAACCCTAGAGCTGTACCTAGATAAAAATGTTTTTGTTGGAAGAAGAAACCCTAGATCATTCAAGGAAGGAAAGTAATTGATGATGAAGTCAAAGGTGAAGAGGTTTTGCAGATGGATGACTTCTACAAGATGGAAAGAATCGAGAGGGAGCTGGAAAATTCCCCTCAATCCTCAATAGATAAGTACCTCATATCTCTCTTCCTTGATTATTATTGTTATTGTTTTTACTATTAGTTAGCCTCTTGTCTTTGTTTCTTTTGCTGGCTTGTAATTGTTCTTCCATGACTACCTAGTAAGGATTGCAAATACTTTGTGAAGGTTGCTTAGGCTCTGGTAGCAGAGGGAAGTATTGGAAGAATGAAGCCAAGTGTGTGACAAGAGGATTGTCCCTAAAATGGTTCATGTTCAAGAAGAAGAAATTGTATTGATATCTAGAATCAACCCAAAATGGCTCCTAATTTAGAGGGAGCAAGCATGCAAACAAGTTTAAAGGATGTCATTATGTCGAGTTATGTGGATTTACAAGATCAAGCATTTGATGGCATCATATAGTGAGGATTATTCTAGGAAGAGGAAGAGGACTAAAATCTAGTTGACAGACTAAAGAAATATTTGTACGGACCTCAAACATGACGTTCTCAAAGTAATGGATATCTGATGAGTCTTGGTTGATCTTGTTAGCATATGATTTTTTTTTTTTGATGAGAGTAAAAGGACTCATGTTTCAGAGAAAGAAATAGTGGAAGGAAGATTTTCTTCTAGGGACAGCCATGACAAAGGGAGTTTATCTCTAAGTTCAAGATGAAGGATCTTGGTTGGGACTAGAAGTGTAGCAAAAGACATATGAGATATTCCTTGGTAGAAATGATGGTATATTGTTATGATCCTTTAAAGATTTGGGATGATAGGAAACAAGTCCATGACCATTTCCATAGTATCCAATCTGATGAAGTTGAGTGGCAGAGGGAGCAACCTGGATTCTCTCAATAGGATTTGTTTCGGCATTAGAATGACTAGAAAGTAACTGTGGTGATGGATTCAATCTAGTTAGCTTATGGTCGAACCAAGACATGTGCCACAACATTTGTTGAGGTAACAATATTGTACTATTGGTTGAGATATTGTTCATATGATAAAGTACAACTGCTGGGATATACAAATTCAGATTCGTCAGAATGTGTTGTAGTTTATTTTGCAAATTGTGAAGCAGGGTAGTTGTGGGATTATTTGATCAAGTGCAGGAGACAACTGTGATGACAACTCATAACACGTGGTACAAATGGAGCAGTGAGACTCCTGTATATTTCTACAATTGAGATGGTTGCTAACATGTCCCTGGATGAAGTTGGTGTACTTCTAGGACCGACTTAGAGTGATTGAGAATGCTTCCCTTGATTGAAGGGTGTGTTGATGATATAACATCTTTGGGCCAGAATCTCTCTTAGGTCATTGGGTTTGAAATTCATTCTCTCCATTTGAGCATCCAATTTAGATCATCCAAGGCAAAAATTTGAATCACTTCTATTCACATGTGAGATACAAGAGAAGGATGAAGCCGAGGAAGAAAAGAAGGATAAAATTTGAGGCGTACCTAATTCTCTAAGGAAGGCCAAATTTCTAAGGCACGAAAAACCGAAATTTGACTAGGTTTGACCTAGGTTTGGTTACTAGTTCATTTGAGTCGTTTATACTAGAAAATTTGGATTGTATTCTATATTCAAATGGACAAATTTCTCTAAGAAAAGGTTGTTGGGTTTTCCCCTAGTTTGGA
Organism: Pinus tabuliformis; assembly: GCA_031772625.1. Lineage (NCBI taxonomy): Eukaryota > Viridiplantae > Streptophyta > Pinopsida > Pinales > Pinaceae > Pinus > Pinus tabuliformis. The sequence continues at coordinate 820,212,618 of CM062814.1, forward strand.
GTTTTCCTAGGATAAATTCTGTGTCTCTTTTGTTTGGCTGTCTCTTTATGATCCTATTGGTTTTATTATTTATAGTTGATGATTTTCTATGCATAATTACTTAATAATGAATGTGACGCAAGACAAATTAATGATGGAGATATTGGAAGTAATTAGTATTAGTTTAGGAAATCATTAAAACTTGAAAACTTGAAAAGAGGGTGAAATGAAGTTTGGTTTTTTAGGAGAAGATTTTCGGGTAGATGAGAAAAAAGTCCACTTTTATACAATTGGCGATGTTTCACCTAACAACAAAGAAAATAAACAAAATATTCTGCAAAACCCTTTATCTTTAGCAATATCTTCAGATCTGCAAAAATGTTAGAAACCCTGCAAAAGCACCTGCAAATACTGAAAAACATACACTAAAAACAAAGATAATGAATCCAATGGAAAGAACTTAATATTCTTATTATTATTGAAGAAAACAATCTTGGTGGAGTAGAACATAGACACAAGTCTGTAATGTCCTCCTCCGTGCGATGGGTCCTTTTGATTCCATACGCTTCTTGTGGTTGCTTCATCTCTCTCTTCCTGGTCACAATGGGCAAGACATAGAATTATGGTAGAACTCAATGTGAAGAGCTCGTGAGTGATGAGAACAAAATGACGACGACGATTATGATAATGATAATGCATAGAGAGCGAGGGAAAAACCTCTCTATTTATAATAAAATGCAAAGATGGATCTAGATCTAGTTAGATAATAAAATATTATTAGACCAAATCAAGATCTAACCATTAGGAGTATTTTATTGTATTTTAGAGAGGAAAATATTAATTAAATGGTAAAAAATATTTATTTAGTGAACTAACTCAAAAAAATTATTAATTGAGTTAATTAAGAAAAATGGCTAACTAATTAATAAACAAAACTGATTTATTAAGTACTTTAAGGAGATATGGTCAAGGTGAGTTAGAAATAATTACTAAATAATGATTTAATAATTATTTCATGGGAGGAATGTGTGATGATTAAGGAATAATGATTTAATTAATTATTTGTGGGTAATGTGGTTAGAAATAATTAAGAAACATTAGAGGAAATTTCAGCCTAAAAGTGGCCTCATAAGGAAAAATAATAAAATAATAGTTAAAATAATAAAATAAGAGTTATGAATTTTGGAGGGAAAAGAAGAAAACTATTTTTTTAATTGTATTTTTTACTTATATCCTTATAGGTTTACTCAAATTTCAAGTGTATACACTTGTTGGATGCATAATTAAATTCCACATCCAACGAGTACCCATTATGCATACTTTTGAGAAGACTTACATTGATAAAAATTGAAGATACATTAAAAAAGCGTGTTGAACACACTTTTTTTAATGTATCTTCAATTTTTATCAATGTGGGCCTTCTCAAAAGTATGTATAATGGGTGCTCATTGGATGTGGAATTTAATTCTGCATCCAATTAGTGTCTACAATTGTAATTTGAGTAAACACATAAGGAGATATACCAAAAATACAATTAAAAAAATTGTTTTTCTTCTTTTCCCTCCAAAATATTTACATGTACCTCTTTTTAAATTTAATCAATTTTGATTGGTTTACTTATTATGACGTGGAAATTACTTGAAATTTTCATGGGCACTTTTAAGATGAAATTTCCTCTAATGTAGTGATTTAATAATTATTTCAATGGAATAATAAATAAAGAGTGATTTATTTAATTATTCTTATGGGTTTTTAGGTTATTTTTAGAAATAATTAGGAAAATGGTTCTATAAATTATTTCCTAAGGTGAAAGTGGGTTTTAATGTGTAAAAACCCATATTACATGGTGTATCTTGACCATCCTAGTGGCAAATGGCTAGGTGATCACTTTTTAGGTGATAATGATTGCCCCTCAATGTTTGAGTGTTAGGAGCACATTGTATGACTGAAATACATTGTAGGTTCAATTTCACGATACACAGCAGGGGGAGTCATAATGGGGAGAGAGAGAGAGAGAGAGAGCGAGCCTATGCAACATAGGGAAGGACTGTAACTGGAGGAAGCGAGACATACTTGTTATAGAGAAGTCCCCTTTATGGCATATACATGACCTCAATGAGGTGGGGGAGGCATACCCATACCCGCCGAGATAACTCAATACAAAGAATAATGGTGCACCAAACAATGTGGGTCTAAGTAAAATAATGCATGATACATGGTGTGCTGGCATCAATGGGCTAGATAAAAATACAATGATACAAAAGAGTCTCATATACATATGTGCTTGGAAGACAAAGGTGAGGACTAATATAATGAATATTGCTGTACTGAGTACATAGGAATGAATGCCCCGAAGCTGATGTGAGGGGTAGACCACAACCAAAGAAGCCCCGCTGAATAGGAAAGGGCTATGAAGATATGAATGAGCCAACTGAAGGAGGGGCTCATGTGGTGGGCTTTGCGATTGACTGAAACCGAGCTAGTCAAATTTACTGAATTGTATCTGAGGCTGGATCAGGAACCATTGAGGATCAGGTATGTGGGTGGCTAATTGAAGGGATAACTCCTCATAAGGACTAGAAAATCTCACACACACTCGGTAAATGTTAGGACAATCTCCTTATGCATTGGACCATCAAGTGTACAAGTCTCGATCGTGCGATAATGAGCTAGAGTTGAGCACACAAGAAACAACCAAGTCAAAGGGAAATAACGGTTCCCTTTGCTTGACTTGGGGCACCCAATAAAGAAATAGCTCGATCCAAGGTACACCTCCCTCTATACCGCTCTCCTACAATAAATGTGTTGAAGTCAACATGGGACGACCTGCTAGAGCTGAGGTAATAATGAGTCCTCAATAAGGGCATGAGGAACATAGCAATGTGATTGATAGATAATGACATCAGGGAGGATAATAGAGAATGGGGGAATGTTGGGCTTACGACTTCCCTTTTTAGAGCATAATATGCAAGGTTAACCTGGTAACGACTGACATGATTTCAGAGGAGATGCTCAATTACTCATACAAAGGCTTTTCAACATGATATATGGAGGTCAAATATGGGAAATACAGGATGAATGCGACACACATAGAGGATGCTATACTATAACAAGACTCAATGGGTTATGAATAGAATCCATGGGATAGAAGGGTGACTCATCTTTGATGCTATGAACAAGGGTGACTCAATGATGCTGCCACAAGGGAGGGGCCCAAAGGTGACCAAAAAAACTTGAGTAAATAGTGGGTACTCACAATGAAACTTGACACATAAGTCGAAAGATGAAAAGATAAAGTGGTTCCATAGTACAAGCTACAAATATGAAGAGATTCAATTTTAATAGGCGGTAAAGTGAGACCTCATGGAAAAATTGGCTTTCAAGTGAAGTTTCAAATAACCAAAAAAGAAGAGAGACCCATTGTAGAGCTCAGTGAGAGCTTTCCAGTGGTGCATATGGTTCCTTAAATCAAGCTACAATGAACTTGTAATGGCCAAGGGAAAAAAATAGGGTTTTCCTACAAAAGGGCTTCTTGCCTCAATTCAAATTCATTTGTGCATTGTGTTGTTGGTGAATTTGGAGAGGAGGAAAGAGCCCTAAAACTTGGTGAGCTTGTAGGAGACAAAGTGACTAGTGGATTGTGGATTTGTGATGTTCATGTTGGTGGCCTTACTTGTCTAGAAATGGCCTTGATGCTTCTTGGAAGGATGGTTCTTGGTGAAGAATCAAGGTAAGAATACAAGAATGAACTACTAGAGAAGGTCTAGGATAATCCCTACCCACACAGTCAAACATGGGGAACCGGGTGGTAAATGTGGCATCACATAGAGTAGAATGTTTGAAGATATGGTATCAATTAGCTATGATATGAAATGTGTAGATGGTTCGTGAGAGAGACTGGTAGGAAAAACTCTCCAAGGAATGAAAGGATAATCGAACATACCTAGATCGTTGGGGTCTAGGCCGAGATTGATGTTAATTAAGTATTAAGATGGCCAGGGGGCCATCATAAAATGGCTAGGGGGCCATCATGCCCCCTAGCATATGATAATGTGGGGGATTTGATCAAGTGTGCAAAGGTGGGAATGATGCCCCCAAATGGATGTGGATGTAGCATGTTATGAACATGCTAGATGTATTTAGAATAATGGATTTCAAACACTTGTATGGATGTACATAATATGATTATGCACTTTGGTGTGTCATCACCATTTATTATTGTGATTTTCTTCTTATGGGAACAATGGGTGGATGCAATAGGAGAAAACCAATGGTGGAATTCTAATCTCATTGGACACTACATATATGAGTCAAATGGATTGGATTTCTAGGTTCACATACATGGTGTCACTAAACCAAAGAGTGGCTTCAAATATAATGAACTAATGCTCACCTAGACGATACTGAGGTTGAACGACAACAATGTCTATGGGACCGAGTTGTTGAGGTAAGATGTATGAATGATTAAGTGGATCATCCCCAAGGCAATCTAAAGTGTTATGGGACTCTAGAATTTCTTCGAGGTGGGGAAGAATACTGGTAATAATGTTGACACTACTAGATGCACTATGAGGGTTGGGGATAATTGCTTCTCTTGGACTCTCGAAAATGGATGCTCCTTTAACCAAACATTGTGTGGTAATGAGATGACCAAAAGGTGGATGTGGTTCCAATTCCTGGGTTCGAAGTAAGGGGTTATTGAACCAATCGTCATCATGGGAGACATGGTTCACATACAAAACATCTTCTATAGGAGACAAATGACTAGTGGATTCAAGGTCCACTGATGTTGAGAACAAAGCAACTTTAAAAGGTGAACCTAAAGATGCACGCTTAGACACTTCTAAGGAGTCTAAATATGTTGATACCATGGATTATGACATGTAAAGAATGGGAACTGAGTTGTCTGTCATTTATACATCAAGAGGCGGAATCATGATAATGGGTTGAGTTTCTCCCTGCGCTGGTGAGGAATTAGTACTAGGATCTGTAGATAAAGAAGGAGAATGCTAACTACAAGTGACATCCATCTCACAAAGAATTGTGAGGGCATAAAAAAGTAGTAGAGATGAGGACAATTATGAGAATAATGTCCATACATATCACACCTAGTGCAAGGGTGATTTGTGCATAAAGACTTGCTATTCTTGGATGATTAAGGTAAAGTGACTTGCACCTCAGGGACATCTCGGTCTAGCTGAATTTCATCTATAGAAATCACGCTCTTTATATGGGGAAGATTAGGAAAATTGTTAGTGGCATGGCCATGAACATTGCACAAAGCACATGGAGGAGTAGGCTTAGGTGTGGAAAGTTGAGTGACCTTCACTTGAATTGCCTTATCCTTTCCCCCTTTTTTGCGGCCTTTACCCACCACACTAGGTGCTTTTGCAACATGAGTGGATTCCTGTTGAGGTTGCGATGGAATTGAAGTAGTGGTAGGGGTAGTGGGAACTAGTTGTATCAATGTCAAATCCACATAAGGTTTGAGCTAGTTAGGAAGAGCGTTTGCAAAAGGATCAATATACCAAACTAGAATCCCCAAAGTAAAGTCATGTAAACTCAACATAGCCATCATAGGGGTGGAGACTATTCCAGGTGGTGGGAACAAGAAAGGAATTTGGCCAAATGGATGATGTTCAGGAGAAACTCCTCCTAAGGCACCAACTGAGTTTGAAGCAGCTAGTTGTTATTGAGCTAGATGCTGGGAAGACATACCATATTGCTTTTTGGCAGCCTGTGATGCTTGGAGCATGCAAATACTAAAGAGATAGGCTTAGTTGGAACCAGGCAGTGGGCCATAATAAGCCCCAAGTAACAAGGAATCTTATAGACGCCTGGGATAATTTCGGTCTAGGAAGGCATGGAATTGTTGCTTTCCATCGAAGAGATGACATACTGAGGCAATGTTTGAGATTGAGGATCATCACAAGTCAATTGATCGATGCTGAATATCTTCTCGTTATGAGGGAATCTCATGGTATGAAAGGTAAAATATGCAACCACTTTCATAGCATACATGAAACTACGACCAAGCAAGAGGTTATAATCGAGAGGTGCATTAATGAATTCAACTTCAATCATGACCTTCTTCCTAGAAATGGCGATAAGACAATTTTGATATAAACTGATGGGTTCTGAGGGGTGACCATCATATGCATGAATGGTCATAGTTGATGGTGAAATTTTAGGGGAACCAAGTTTCTTCCAGACATTAGCAGACATAACACAAGTGGATTCACCTTCGATGATGATACACCGTTGGACACCAACATTATTAATGGAGACAAGTATTTGAAATGAAGTATAGGGAGGAAAAAGAGGATGATCTGATTTTTCAACATCGAAGATGATCATGTGATCATATGAAGGCTCCACAACACCTAAAGAATATAGTAGAGTTTTTTGTTGATATGGGCACATCTAGAGAACTTCTAATGTTGACATGGTGACAAGAGACTACACTTAATCATCTACTATGCTATAGGTGTGGGAATCTCGGGAATTTGCAACGTTTAGACATAACAAACCTTTGGCGATCCTAGATGGAGCCTCAACCTTAGGTGGAGGGATCTGTAAGGTATCGTTGGGTGACGAAAGAGGCTCTATGGAGATGTTATATTGTGCATTGGTGGCTGAGATCATGTTTGGAGATTGACTTCTATAGAATTCATCATCAGAATTTGGTAAGACCCATTCCCTAGTTGATGAGAGGGGGGAAGTGAAGGATTTTGGCCATCTTTGGCATCCACCGATCCTTAGTGAGGGAAGGGGTTCATAAGAACTGCCACTGCATAGAAGGAAGAGAAGATGGAGCCATAAGTTCTTTCCCTCTAGAAGCAACTTCTTGATCTTCCCATGCTTTGCGTGTTCAAGGGAGAAGGGGAAAATCATGAGTATAATGTCCATATGTACCACAAAAAGTACAAAGTTTGTTGGTTTGAAGGGCCTTTTTCTACTTGGGATATTCGCTCTGTTGCTATATTGCAGTATTAGACTGGTCACCCTTACTGGGATGAGGTTGACAACCTTGGTTGCCTTGGTTTACTTGAGATGGCTAGTTTTGATTACCTTTCCCATTATTATTCCTCTTGGGGTTAGGGGGAGGGGAAAAATTCTGCTGAGCATATACCTATCCCTGAGGAGGCATGGCTTGTTGCGACATAGGGGGTTGAGGCATGGGAGGTTGGGGTTCTGGTGCCATTAGGGATGGAGCACTAGGTGATGCATATGGATAATATGGATTCGCGGAAACATTTTGATAACTAGGTTAAGTAAAAACTATCCCTGACATCATCTGATGTGGATTGGAAAATGCATAAGATGTACTTGTGTCGTGGTAGGAGTTATTAACTCACAAAGGATCGGGAGGGGGGTAAGCGTAGGTGGAACTGTGCCTCCCCGAGGTTGGCCATAAACCATGGATCCTTGCAGATATGGGGAAGGTTGAGGGTAAGATACTGACCTAATAACACCGTCAGCGACATGAGATTCCCCCAGTGCATACGAAGCACCCAACCTAGGAATGTCAGGGAGGATGGTATAGGAATAACTCGATTGAGCATAAATCATATCAAACTTTAAAGCCATATGAATGGATTCTTCCTTAGTTTGTGGGAAATGGGATGTGACATATTTATCCATAGGAGTGAGAAGGGATCACAAGAACCAATCCATTTGAACATGGTCTTCGAATTCTGAAGCTTTGCATAAGCTCCACCTTCTATGCGATTCCTAAACATGGTAGGAAAGGAGGGTGGAAAATTTTAAGAGAATGAGGTCAACAATTTGGTATCAACATCATAATGGATAGGTAGATGGAAGTAAGATAAGCCATTGGCAAGGTTCAGAAATGTCGAATGAGATGCATGAGGCTGGTCTACATACCATTTCACGACAACTCCTATGAGGGTGCATTGAAAAAGGCATACAAAGATGGAATCCTCTGTGATAGAGTTAGAGGAACACCACATGTGAAACAAGCAAAATTGGTTAGTGGGATCCTCTCTATAGTTCCCTTCAAATTTTGGTATATTAGATGGGATCTTGGTTGGCATAGGTGGCCAATTCAGATCATGGTGAAGAGAATCATTAATGGGTTGGTTCAAATCAGGGAGACTTAAACTAGCCATATAAGGGAGAAATGGTTAGGTAGAGGCCATTCCTTGTGAAGTTCCAATGTTACCTCTAGGAGGGGGACCTTGAGTATTACCAGCGTTGTTGCTAGCATTACCTCCGCTATTGGTTCCCGCGTCGGGACCGAAATTACCTCCAATGTTGACACCTAACATGGTAGCAGCTTAGGGCTGAGAGAGCTCATAATAAAAGGATGAACTAAATGAATAAGAAATACTAGAGTTTAAAGGTGGAATAGGGATATGGAACCTAACTTTTTGAGTAGGTGTTAATGGATGTCCTAACATGAAATAAGTGTGAAGACCGTGGAGTCTCTGTGATAAACTCCTAGGAGGCACAATGATCTCAGGGAAAAGGAAATGTGATAGGCTAAAGGAAAAGGTGGAAGAAATAGAACAATAAAGAGAAAGAAAACACTAAGTGCAGTGGTGAAAAGTGAAATCTAACTATTCAGGCAAGCTCATCCTATAAAGAGAAAAATTACTCCTAGCCTAAATGTCAACTATTCCTTAAATAAGTCATAGTACTATGTTTCTGATGGCCTTCCAAAAAACTTCTTAGTTGTGGGATCTGATATACACAAGTAGAGCCGTCTAGTTAAAGGTAGGGTAAGGGATGGTTTTTGCTCATAACCACCACCTATAAGGTGTTTATCTTAAGGATGGCCACTAAATTACTTCTTTTCAATAGAGGAAAGTGAGTCTTGAGCTTCTAGGTAGTCAGTCGTAGACCCAGATTCCCTACCAAGAGGTGGGTAGCTTATAAGGGAAACCACTAGTATCCTTGGCCTAAGCTTAAGCCCCTCTTAAACAGGTTTCTACTCGACTTAGGTTTTATTTTTTGGATGGTGGAGGATTTTAAGCTCCCTAATTAGTCAACCTCTATGTCTTAATGTAAGTGATTGGTGGGCATTATTGGGATGCTTACCCCACCAACCCTACCCTAGCTAAAATATTGTTTTACCTAGGTGCCCAAGTGGGCTTAAATCTATGTGTGTTGAGATAAAATGGTTGATTTTAAAAGACATGGCTTGGAGGTGTTAACCAAGCACTCGTTTGCTTAGGGTGTGTTATGTGTGTGAAAATGTGTGATGTGTCACTCGTTTTCATGTAACATGAATTATGCCGCTGAAAAGTAGATTGCTGAATGAAAACTGAATTGAAATGAAGAGAAAAGTAAACAAATTCAAGCACATTCTACTTCCCACCCAATGAGGCCTAAGAACAACACAAAAAGAGAAAAAGAAGGAAACTAAAATGGAGATCACAAGATCAAGTGCCAAAGGAACTGGGATTTGTGATTGAAAGGACCTACTTTACATAGAAAAAACAACAAAAAAGGACTGAATTCTAGACTGAAAAATGCAACAAACTACTAACTAATGAAAATACACCTAAAGAGGACTTTGAGGAAAGACCAAAAAGGGGCTAAATTGTCACTTCAAATTCTTACAAAATGGTGAGAACATAAGGTCTACTCTATTGAACAATAATGGTGAAGAACTATGAAACAATAGACTACCAACTCAGCTAAATCCAAGAAAAAGAGGAAGAGGAGTATCAGAAGCCCTAGGGGACATTTTTCTTGCCTCTAGAAACTAGATAAGCTTTGACCTGTTCCTGCATTATAACATAGGTTGTAGCTTATTTCCAGTGTTGGCCACTGCAGGTTTTTCCCCAAAGAGTGCATTGGATGATCTAGAGCTTCCACTTCTAAGGTTTGTCAGATCTTGTCATCTCTTGCTCAGCTAGAATTGGTGATCTATGAAACATAGACATAAATGAAAACATGAAAGTTTTTTCCAAAAATAACCACTAATAGAAAAAAATAGAAATAAAAGTGAAAGAGAGAAAACACACAAAATCCAAAAACACAGTCACCATGGATCTAAATATCTAACTAGTGGAGTCGCCATTTTTTAGGACAATATTTTCGGGCTTATAAGCAAAAAATCCACTTTTATAAATTTGGTGATGATCCGCCTAACAACAAAGAAAACAAAGAAAAATATCCTACAAAACCCTTTATCTTTAGCAATGTCTTGAGATTTGCAAAAATAATGTTAGAAACCTTGCAAAAACACCTACAAATATTGAAAAATATACACCAAAAACAAATACAATGAACCCAATGGAAATAACTTAATATTTTTATTGTTACTGAAGAAAATGCCTGATGGAGTAGAACATAGACACATGTCTGTAATGTCAGCCTTCATGGGACGGGTCCTTTTGATTCTGTATGCTTCTTGTGGCTGCTTCTTCTCTCTCTTCTTGGTTGCAATGGGCAAGATGGAGAATTATGGTAGAACTCAATGTGGAGAGCTCGTGAGTGATGAGAACATAATGTCAATGATGATTATGGTCAGGTATAGAGAGCGGGGGAAACCTCTCTATTTATAATAAAAGGCTAGGATAGAACTAGATCTGGTTAGATAATAAAATATTATTAGACCAAATCAAGATCTAATCGTTAGGAGTATTTTATTATATTTAAGAGATGAAAAAATTAATGAAATGGTCAAAAATATTTATTTACTGAACTAACTAAAAAAAATGATTTGAGTTAATTAAGAAAAATGGTTAAAGTAATGAATAAATAAAAATGATTTATTAATTATTTTAAGGAGATATGGTCAAGGTGAGTTAGAAATAATTACTAAATAATGATTTAATAATTATTTCATGAGAGGAATGTGTGATGATTAAGGAATAATAAATAAATAATGATTTACTCTTATTCCTTGTTAATGTGGTTAGAATTTTTATTTATTTTTATATCTAGTGGAATCGGCAACGGCGGTGGTATCGTACTTGCGTTACATGAGGTCGAATCCCACCAACTTCCACTATAACCGGTAGGAGGAACTGCCCAACGTGCAAGAACGGCCCTCAGGTTAAGACGAGACTTGAACCCGTGACCTGCACAGCGGCACGAACGACTTAGCAGACCGTCCACTGGCCACGAGACCAAACCCCTGTGGGCTTAGACATAATTAATAAGTAGTGATTTAATAATTATTTCAAGGATATAATAAATAAATAGTGATTTATTTTATTATTCCTATGGGTTTTTGGGTTATTTTCAGAGATAATTTAGGAAAATGGTTCTATAAATTATTTCGTGAGGTGAAAGTGCGTTTTAATGTGTAAAACCCATGCTACATGGTGTATCTCGACCATCACATCAACAAATGGGCAAGTGATCACTTTTTAGGTGATAACAAGGTCCATTCATAGCTGCAATATGAGAGTAGAAGAAGAGAATTTACCCTTGAAGGAAAAAATGGAAAATTCTTTTGGCACAAATTAGAAACCCCTTCACATATTTAAATTTCTTGACACTTTATTGTTTCTTTCAAAGTAAAAGTCTGTATAGTAAATACTAAATAGAAACATTTTGTGATTGATGTACCTTCTATTCGTAATTAGAGTAGTTATGGTTGAACCTAGAATACGCATTCAAGAAGAAGTCCTAGATCCAAAAAATCAGTCTGTCATGTCTGGAATAAGCACACCAAGATTCAAGAAAAGAAGAGCTTATCTCAATGTGAGTTTGTCTCCTAAATGTAAGTTTACAAGGAACATGACTAGAAATATCAATGTAGAAAAAAGTACTAGCTACATCAAACAAGAGAAGGTAATAAAGGTAGAAGACTCATATGAACAAGTTAGATGACAAAACAATAAATTTATGAATTGATTTGTGTAGCATACCTAAAATGTATTCGTAAATCTCAATATCAGTTGATTTGATGTCAAACTTGGGATGCCAATAGATAAATTGAGAATAAAAGTACTTCCAATTCACATAAATTGAATTAAAGGTAGATAAACAATCATCAAATAATAAAATAAATTAATAAACATTTTTATGACTAAATATTAATTAAAAAGACTCGAGTTCATGAATAATTGAGTGATATCCTCTTAGTTTCGAGAATAATATATCTGAGTAGTCTAATCTTGGAGCAAACATCCCTCAATTTGATAGAGCAACAATGGAATCAACTTTGACTTTGTTGGATTGAGGGAGGTTTTCTCCAAGATGATATAAATCCTAACTTATTCTCTACTGAACAGGGCTAACCATGTGAAGTTGGAAGCTCTTTTGGCTACTCCCCCCCTCACATCACTCTCAATTCCTTAGTACCCAATCGATCTACTAGAACATAGTTGAAATCAACAAATTATGGTTCATGCATAGACACTATCACAACATAAGATTCATAAAGAAACACATGTGGTTTTGTACATAAAGAAGCATATAGAAATCATTCATTAACCTATAAAATTCATTCATTCATTCATTAATCATAGACACAAAACACTTATCTCAATATATTTTATAGTAAAAATTATGTTTTCATAACATGGTAGGTGATGTTTCTAATTGTATAAATAGTAAATAAATTTTTTGCTTCACTTTTGAATAGAATTCAAAAATGACTTCATCAATTGCTTCTTCCCCTTTGGTTCTTATGGCCTCTGTAGCTCTCATTGATGACCTGGTCATGTACTCATGACATCATCAAGGTTGCTGCAATAGGGGCAGATCACCTGTTGCAACAAGAAACACATGTTAAATTGATATTTTTTGCTATTATTATTAGAAGTGTTTCATTAATAGAAAGGGCATTAGAGTGTTCTTTACCTTATCAAGTAGCAGGGGGCAGGTAGAGTAGTTTCCGATGTGGCCATATGTTCCTCTTCTTGTGTAGCTGCATCCTATATATGCTCCAGAGTTGAAACAAAAAATGTTATAATTAATACACCATTTGCAATTAAATATTTTTAATTGTAATACATCAAGATATTAGTTATTTATTTTGTAGATTATGTCTTTGGTTGAATATCAATCAAAGAAGTGAGCTTATTGTTTTATTTTCTTAGAAGATTCCTTATTGTTTGCACAAGGTCTTTGAAGCAAGAGACTCTTGAACCATAACCTCTTCCTCAGGATGATAGGTGGACTCCCCTAATGCTAGTTCCTTCCCCTTATCACCCTAGGAAAATGGTGTTGCTAACAATGCAATTTCATATTATTGTTCATAAACATTTTTTTACATGAATATATTATAACAAGTTCATAAACACATTTTTTATATGATTGCATTATAGCAAGTTACAAAAACAACTAGGAACATAAAAACAAGGACATGTTGGACTACCTATAAACATAAATCATAAGAATCATTAATGCGAGGTTATGTACCATCCCCATAATAGAAATGTTTGCATCTATTTAATTCAAGATGAATTGATAAAAAAATATTCTTCTACAGGTATTGATTTTATTGTGCATACAAATACACGGTTTCCTCCATGTCCCTCAAATATGAAATTGGGTTTCTTATTTGTTGTGTCGGGTTGTGTACTATTTATAAACCCTGTAATATTCTTTGATTCCTTTTGCCTTTCATTAATATATATAGACACTCCTTTATTTTTATGATTGTCTCTTAGCTATATATAATTTGCAAGTAATCCGTATCTCTGCATACCTCATGTATATCGGACCAGCTACATCCGATCTTTGTAATTGTAACAGGGTCCAACATACTCCATCAATTAAGTTAGTATATTGTAACAAACCTTATTCCATCCATGGAAAATAACCCCAAATCATGTAGTGATGATGAAGCAATGTGACATATCCTCTTGTTGAGACAAAAAAAAGTGCTTACTTGAGGAAGGTCCTTGGGTACCCATCGTTTCACTAGATGCTTGTACCTCAAGGGCACCTAGATGTCAGCTATGCTCTCAACATCATAAGAGCATGACCTCCCTTCAACAAGAAAAAATTCCTTGCATCTACGAAATGTTCTTATGATCTTCTCCCCTCTAGTTGATGATCTCTATTTGTTAGACATATTAGATCTCTAACTTTCCTCCACTCTACCTAAACTTCCCTCGCTCGATGAAGACAAATTTTGTATGTACATGTATGGTTGTACCTACAGTCCATCAAATTTGAGAAGCAGTTAGCGGATTGATGGCTTGTAACAATCAATTAAGAAGAGTTGAATAATTTAATAAAAATCAAGTAATCCTTTAAGACAATAATTGGCTATGGAAATGGGAATTTTCTGTTGAAAGATTCAGGCATAGTTGAGCCCATGGTTAGGTCTTTTAGCAACCTATTTCCTTTTAGGGTTTCACGAGGGTGATTTGAGTAGGGTTCTTTGTGAGGTCATCTAAGAATCATCATTCATCACTTCCTTTCATCCTCTTTTACTTAGTGTCCCTCCTTGCATTGGCATTTATTTGAGTCAATTTCCATAGTCTCTTTGCTTAAGGATTATTAGGTCATTATCTATGTTACCAGATCCATGGGGTCCTGATGCTAGATTCACGAATCTGTGTTTTATATATGAATACAAATACAAATATAACCAGATGCACATAGGATCCACCATGTAAATGGATCCTTCAAACTCAGAAATAGATCCATGGTATTGAAATGAATCCTGCGCCAACTAGCTCTCACACACTGAATCCCAAGCAAATACCAAACCCTAAAAGAGAAATTACTAATATTCACTATTACTACATCAAAAAAATTATTGAATATTTATCAGTTGATCTATAATACTATCCTATATAGAATCAAACTATAAACATTCTAGCCAAGCCCTTGGGTCATGCCAAGTATGTAAAATTTCAAGATAAGTTTGGTGTAGTTTCTATTTATATATATATGCACGAAAATGTCAAATGAAGATGTTAGTTTAGTTTATGTTTTAGAAATTACTAATATTCATTATTACTACATCAAAAAATTTATACAAGGTTGATCAGTTCAACTATAATACTATCATACAGAGAATCAAACTGTAAACTTTCTAAGCAAGCCCTTGTGTCATGCCGTATGCAAAATTTCAAGATAAGTTGGTTTAGTTTCTATATTTAGCATTTGGGGAGGGTATTAGAGAAATACTGGTCAATTAGACTTTACATATAGGCATGAAGAGGTCACATGATGATGTCAATTTAGCTTATGCTTTAGTTCACTTATATGGGGAACATGCTTTCTGTCTAGTTAAATATAAAGTATCTCTTAAGTATTTATCCTCTTGAAGTTCTATCTCATGTTCCTAGTTTGTTTGTGTCCAATTTTGTTATTTCAAAGGATTGTATAAAGAGTAGAAGAGGGTGAACATAGTTGAAATTATGATCCCATTGACATTAACGTCTCAACTATTGAGATCTTTTGGGTAATTAATTAATGATGAATGAGAATATAACAAGGATTAAATCATTATAAGTAATTATCATATTATAATACCTTGAAAATTCAATGCTCATCACATATCAAACATTGCATTGAAATAGGATAACAAATAGTTGAAGATAAATTACTAATATTCATTATTACTACATCAAAAAACTTATAGAATATTGATCATTTGAGATATAATACTATCCTACAGAGAATGAAACTATAAAAATTCTAACCAAGCCCTTGGGTCATGCGAAGTATGTAAAATTTTATGATAAGCTTAGTGTAGTTTGTATATTTAGCATTTGGGGAGGGTGTTCGAGTAATGCTAGTCAATTATAGAGTTTATTTATAGGCATGAAAAGGTCACATGATGATGTTATTTTAGTTTATGCTTTAGAAATTACTAATATTCATTCTACTACATCAAAAAAATTATGGAAGATTGATCAGTTGAGCTATACTGCTATCATACAAAGAATCAAATTATAAACATTCTAACCAAGCGGTTGGGTCATGCCAAATATGTAAAATTTCAAGATAAGCTTGGTGTATTTTCTATAAGCTTGGTGTAGTTTCTATAAGCTTAAGTAATTATCAGATTAGAAGACCTTGAAAATTCAACGCTCATCACATATCAAACATTGCATTGAAATAGGATACCAAATACTTGAAGAGAAATTACTAATATTCATTACTACTACATCAAAAAACTTATAGAATATTGATTAGTTGAGCTCTAATACTATCCTACAGAGAATGAAACTATAAACATTCTTACCAAGCCCTTGGGTCATGCCAAGTATGTAAACTTCAAGATAAGCTTAGTGTAGTTTCTATATTTAGCATTTGGGGAGGGTGTTCAAGTAATGCTAGTCAATTAGAGTTTATTTATAGGCATGAAAAGGTCACATGATGATGTTAGTTTAGTTTATGCTTTAGAAATTAATAATGTTCATTATTACTACATCAAAAAAACTTATGGAAGATTGATCAGTTGAGCTATAATTCTATCATATAGAGAATCAAACCATAAACATTCTAACCAAGCTGTTGGGTCATGCCAAATATGTTAAATTTCAAGATAAGCTTGGTGTAGTTTATATATTTAGTATTTGGGGATGGTATTAGAGTAATGCTGGTTAATTAGAGTTTATATATAGGCATGAAAAGGTCAGATGGTGATGTTAGTTTAGTTTATGCTTTAGTTCACTTATATGGGGAGCAAGCTTTCTGTGTAGTTAAATTGATTGAAGTATCTCTTAAGTATATCTCTTCTTTAATTTCTATCTCATGTTCCTGGTTTCTTTGTGTCCAACTTTTTTATTTCAAAGGATTGTATAAAGAGTAGAAGAGGGTGAACATAGTTAAAATTATGATCCTACCAACATTAATGTTTCTACTGTTGAGATCTTCTGTGTAATTGCTTAATGATGAATGAGAATATATGAAGGATTAAATCATTAAAAGTATTTATCGGATTAAAAAACCTTGAAAAATAAACACCCATCACATATCAAATGTTGTATTGAAATAGGATAACAAATCTTGAAAAAGAAAGGCCTCTAGATTTTTTTTAGCAAAAAATGAAATTATTTCATGGAAAACTTACATGTCTATAAAAAATATTTTCTTGCAACACAACAGATGAGTAAAAGTCATTTCACACATCCTAAATACATGCATGAAGCAACTTTTGATCACATTCATCTTAAAATTAAAGAACTTTTTTAAATAAGGAAAATATCTATGACATAACATACCACTCTGCCAGAGCCAAACAATTTACCTACCTTGTGTTTTCGTCCAATTTCTTGCCGCATTTATTTAAAACGTCAAAAATTTTGTCCACAGGCATCTTTCCGTTAGATCTAGTGGTTGGTGTTGTTGCTACGTAAATAATGTTGCTCTGAAGTGGTAAGTAATGTTGCATAGATTGTTGTGTTGTAGTATTACCGCCCCCTTCACTCTATGTTGGTGGGTGTCCATATGACCGTGGACCCTAATTTTTGTTCGTCTTTTCCAACTTGAGTGACAAGTGGTCCAAATATTCAAATGTGGGTGTGAGTTTTGGGTATTTGAAAGGTGGAATTTCCCTTGCTATGGTGGAAATCAACTCATTGGAAAGGAAACAAATAATATTGTTATGGGTATCTACTGATTCTTACATTATGACAGACCAACAAAGTGTCGTAGAATATACGACAAAGATTGGTTTGTTGTGTCACCTTTTATTCCTATTGATGTTTCATTCCTTGAAATATTTGTTGTGATATATTCACATATATAAGTATTTCTTTAAGTAATCTCTAAAATTTTTATAGTAACATGAGGGAGTGGTTTTCTAAAGTTTTCGCCATATATCGATATAGTGATTTTCCATCAATATTTTCCAAATTTAATTCATACATGCAAAATATTAAAAATTGTTATGGTTTTAAGATCACTATGTCAAAATGACGGGAAATCAGGGAATGGAACTTGTCCAGCTAGTAGGCCACGTGGAAAAGCAAGAAAAGAAATGGGAATGGTCATGCTTTTCGCCATCTCTTTGTTACCGAAGATATGAAGACCTCTGTGCCACTACCTGCGACCACCTGTGAGTGCTCTTTGCATGCTCAATGCTCCACCATCTACGAGTTCTCTCTATGTGCTCAATTCCTCACCACCTGTGAGTGCTCTCCGTGAACCCGTTCTCAAATGATCGAATGTTCCACACAATTCCCTTCTCGAAGGATCAAATGCTATAGACAATGCCCACGACATACCATATATATATATATATATTTGATGAGGATATAATATGGTTAGTGACTAGGTGATATTGTTATAGGATAGTGGTTTGGTTTATAGGGGTTGTGGGGTTATAATTGTTAATAGTAACATAAATTAGAGCTTATATTTGGTAAGGCTCACAATGTTTAAAGGTTCAAGGATTGGGATAATCACACCATGGATTTGGTGCTATAATTAATGGTCAAGAGTTTTGGGGTTATAATGGTTAATATGTTACTAAGGTAGTGGATTTAGGTTAAAATAAACCAAATATTAAAAGATTGATGGGTTATAAGGGTTTATATATAAGGATTATGTTCATTAGGGCTTAGGGAATAGTGGTGATAAGGCTATGTGTTAGTTGTATTATGGTTAGGGGTGATAATGATAAAGGATCGATACTGATTTTTTTTATTAGGAGTTCAAATGGTTAAGGTTTGGGGTTTAGGATTTAGGGACAATAAAAGTGTTAAGTGTTAATGTTTAGGGGTTACCTATATTATTGTTTATAAGGTTACTTTTTAATGGTTTTTGTTGATCAATTCATAAGGGTTGGAAGTTGTAGGGATTTAAGCTTATCAAGGTATTATTAAGATGTTGTAAGGTTTAGAGGTTGTATTAGGTAGTGGAAAAAGACACTTAGAGAATATAGGACTTGGGAGTTAAATGAGAGGGAGATTAAGAGTAACAATGGTTAATTTATATATTAGTTAACATATATGGGGTTAGGATTTATATGGGTTAGTGGATGGTTGATAAATGTTAATTTAATGGTTATATCTTATATAAATTATTGGTTGAGAATTAGAGCTTGTAAGTATTTGGAATTATAATGGTTATAGGTAACATAGGTGATAGGTTATATGTTCTAGTGGTTATGTTAAAATAATCAAGGATTATGTGTTGGTGGTAGGTGATTAAGGTTTAGGGGTTGAGAGTGTGGAGAGAATTGAACCCGTGACCTATTAATAACAAATTAAGGTGTTTTAACGATGGGTACTCAACTAATTGAGCTAACCCTTGGGGATAATTACATACCATGATAACGACACTAAAAAATAATACATAATTTCATCTCCTTGACATTTATGTTATAATTTTATGGAATTATATGTGCGAGTCACATTTAAGTCTCAGAAACCTCCCATACCATAAACATATGCATCTACTATAACCAAGTCAAATTTCAGTGCTCACGAACACAAACTAAAAAAATTTCAACATTGTCCCCATTCACAATCCCCTCTGCATGAGGTCAATTAATTAAAGAACAATTTCCACTAATTGCTAAATGGTCAGTGAATTACACATTTACCTAACCTCGAGAGTGTTGATAGAATTGAACCCATGACCTTTCAATAGAAAATTAAGGTTCTTTGATGAAGAGTATTTGACACATTGGAGTTGATGATATAACCCTGAACGATCTTCTCTTGGTTTTAAAAATAATATATTCTCTATCGAACAAGGCCAACCACGTGAAGGTGGAAACTCATATGGATTCTCCCCCTCTCCCTCCCTCATATCACTCTCAATTCCCCAATACCCAAGTTATCTACTATAAAACAATTGAAAGCAACATAGTAAGAATAAAGCATAGCTACAAACTAAGAAAACAAAATTTTAAGGTAAATGAAAGAGGATGAATCAACTAAAAACATATAAACACATACCTCCATGTACATTTCAATATTTCCATGTCATTAATATTATTCTTCATCCAAGGCAAAATTTGTATCATCTGGTTCAGAATTGATGTTGAAAGGATTGGCCATATCAACATCATCATCAACGTCATAATTTCCAATCATATCATTGTCTATATCATCATGAGGAACATTGTCTCGTATGTTTGGTTTGACTTCTTCAAGTTTTTCATCTGACAGTGTATTGTCGATATCATCTTCATCCAAAACACCGTCTCGATTAACATCTTAGTTAACTTACTCGGCATCTTCATTTGACACATTAACTAACTGCTCCTCCACATCACATTCTTCTGCTACATTATACTTTATTTTTCTTCCTCTTGGATCATATATAACAACATATGACCAACCACCTCTACCTAGAACCTTCGAGTAAAATTCTTGTTCACATTGGCTTGGAAGAACATAGGGTTCCAATCCTAGCTCAATATTACTTGTATTAACCATGCTAAATCCATAGGCATGCTCAATAATAGTTTTATTAGGATCACATTCATTCATTTGTAGCCTGTACCATTTAACGTCCAACATAATTGTTTTAAAGGACTTAAAGTCACACTCAAGTATATCTTCCAAATACCCATAATATCAATTTTCAGAGACCATTGGATGTCTGTCACTTATATGTGAAATATTAGTAACCTGAAATACTGTAGTGATCCCACTATCAGAAGTTTTCATCTTTTCATCTAACTTTTTGATGCGAAATTTGTGGCCATTGCACCACATAGCCTTGTAGTGTTTCAACTGCAATATGTTAGGCATGTAAAAAATGCATTGTTAATTGATAAACATATTTATACTTGGAAATTATGCAAATCAAGAAAACAAACATGCCATATACATCAATATAATATTGAAAAAAAGTAAATAGTATGGGTGGATATGCTTGCTTGTTTATCTTTTAAACCATTTGCTAAATCAATTTCCCTCTTTGTAAGATTGGTATCTCTTTCACTGCATCATTCAACTTTTTTGACCAATGTAGCCACACCACCCCATGATAAGTTACCATCATTATATTTTTTACATCGTTCAATCCATACCTTCATCCAATCAAGATTGTTTGCAATATATAAATGTATTGCATCCCACTCTCATCCAATTGTATTAAAATAAAACAATTCACATATAATTAGTTTCCATGATATACCTTCATAATAATGGATTATACAGGAAGAATAAAAATTAAATAAGTATTATGTACATAAAAACAAAAAATCAAATGTGTTATAAATCTCCACCAACTACTTGCATGTCACTTTCCTCATTCTACCTTTCGCTAATAGGTGTTTCCATTGAAATTTGTTGATGGATTTGACATCCCAAATGTGATCCACATTACTACCCATAACGAATTTATGAATCTATTGAGTAATATAAACCATGGTTTGATATACCATATATCCCTCTACCATAGAACCCTAAGGACGCGCTCTTTGTCTAACGAAATACTTCAATGATTTCAAGTGCATCTAAACCATCCACATTGACCTTGTGTGTATAGGTCCACACATTTCAATCTCCTCAATTAGGTGTATGAGGAAGTTTTCTTGTGCATTGAAAAATGTCGGAGGTAGATACTTTTTCATTTCACACATTAGACGAGGAATTTGTCTCCTCCAATACTTTATTTCTTCTTTATTGATTTCTTTAGATGACAACCATCTATAATTGATGCAAGAAAATCACATGTTTCAACAAAAATGTATATATAAGTACATTACAAGTAAAACACATGCAATCAAATATAAGTTGCACAACAAATTGAACAAATTAAATTACACTTTGCATATAAATCACCACTTACCTCATGTATTTTCCAAGCTGATATATAACTTGTTTGACATTGTTGTCAAAGTTGTCTGGGAGAGATAGAGGTAGAACATATTGTAACAAAAAAAAATGAATATTCATTATTTATTTCTATATTAGTAGAAAAAAACACTAACATATGTTTTACCAATATACCAATATATACACCAAAATAGTTACCTTAATCAAGGTATGCCAATCATGAGTTTTTACCCCACCTAATTCACCTTTCTTTGTTAGGATAATCTCTATGTTTGAAGAAAATCCAGTGAGAAATTCAATTTTTTCAATGACCTCTTTTACATCATTGCTTTGCTGTTGTGTCAATAACCATGGAAGGGTACTTATATTTTTCTCTCCATCACAATTTGAATGAATCATAATTTGCATTGCATGATTGGCCTCCTTAATTTCATTACAAATATTGACAATTTTTTCTTTGTCACTCCTTCCATCTTAGATTCACCATAATTTTTCTATTACATTCTTCCCAATGTGCATTGTATCAAACAAATGAACAGTTTCTAGGGGGAGCCTACTGAATTGTACATAATAAATTTTCATTCCTCATGGAAGCGCCCCATTATTACTGCCTTCATGATCACAACCTTCAAGGTGAAGCATAATTAAAGATATTACAACAATGCTTGTCAATTAGTATAATGAACAAATGCAATAAAAATATAAAATATTCCAAACATTTCATGTATGATACATAGACGATTTGTTGATCCATACCTTGATGATTAATTCTATTATATTGCAATTTCCATAGACAAGGTGTCATTCTTCGTGGTTTTAATCCAATCTCTTCTTTCCCATTGAAAATATGTTTTTTGGTACTTCAATACCTATGGTTCTTAGAGAGGAAGTGCCTATACTCATCAAACACCTCCTTTCCTAAACTTCTAGAATGATGAGATTTCATCTTAGGACCACAAACTGGACATGAAAATTTACCCTTTGTTTGAAGACCTGCAAGAGATGGATTAAATTATATACTAATTACTTGAAGTATGTTATTAAAAAATGATGCATGGCATGAAATTCATAAAATGAAACACTATTAAAGTGTAGTGTAACATTATAATGTACTATAGAAATGTGTTAGCCCTCGGGCGTTGTGAATTGTCCATACAAGCATTGCATGGAATTGAAATTCCCTTTGTGCACCTACTGGTCTAGACATATCATACATAGTGATTTCATTCCATAACTCTAGTAACTCGTTGATAAGAGGCTCGATATATACATTCATATCTTTGACTTGGTACTTACCTAATCAATTGAATATAAAGTACATAATTACTACATATATCGGTAAATAAAAAAATATCAAACATATAAGACATACTTAAGAAACAAAGAAGACAAATGAGATATTATCATGTTGAAAAAAATATATTCTAAAAATTAAATACCTGGAACAATCATTTCCAACATTATGTGCTCCCTCTTTATTGACATCAATGGAAGAATGTTATTGTTGATAATAAAAACATGCCACACTGAGTAAGTAGATCTAAGGCCGCCAAATGAATTAACATCGTCAACTACTAATGAAAGCCTAAGATAGGACATATTTCCTATATCTTCTTAAATGCATATCTATTTGTAGGCATTAAAAGAACACCATCATTACTTCTGTTCTTTGCATGGTAGTCCATAAATTGTGCTATGCTTCTTCACCTAAACAACCGCCGCAAACATGGAATTATGGGGAATATAACAAAGAACCTTGCGAGACACTTTTTTTTTATTTGATCAGTTTGATATCTACTAATTTGAAATTTTTGGCATTCTTCTTTCAATGCATGTTCTCCACAATACAAAATATGATCATTAAGACATTCATGAATAACTTGATACTCCATTCCAATATCTTTCATAATGGCATGTAAATATCAGTATGTGTGAGGTAAAACATTTGACGATGGTAACAAAAATTCACCTAACAATATACAACATAATTAAAAAATAAGTATTGCTTAATATAAAAAATATTAATCACACATATTGCATCCAAATTTGATAGATGATCAACTAAAAATAAAATAGAGGAAAACAAAAAATGTTTAGCATCATGTACTAAATGTAAAAAAATATATTACATACCTTAGGAGCTGTGTGACATAAGTGTTTGACAAACCATTCATAAACTTTAAGTTCACCAATAACAATATAGTAGAGAGAAGACTTGTTTTGTAGCCTTCATAAAGAGGTTATGTTGCCTTCTCAATTAGAGGTCTATAAAAAACACCATCTAGTTGGTCATCATCATCATCCATTCCAACATTATTAAATGTCTCATGGATCAATATATTTGTCCCCACTTCTTCAACTATGTTATTAGCATCATCATATTTTTTCGTAGGATCATTAACTTGATCTTAAATATTCACTCCATGTTCCTGAACTAGTGCTTGTATAAAGATCATGTTATCATGATCTATGGCTAGTTCCCTAGGGCATTGTTTCTTTATAATTACAAACAATAAAGTAATATTAGTGTATATAACAAATCTTTAAATGATACAAACTTTAAAAAATATAATATAGGAAAATAAATACAACAAAGACAACGAGAAAGATAACTTAGCTGAGAGTGAGAAACAAAGACAACAAATCAATGATGAAGCTTGTGCAATTTATCAATATGTTTATGAATATGTTGAAAAAATATAGGAAAATTGTTAGTTTTCTTGACATTTAGAAAGAGAGACACTTTGTGAGATATATACTCACAACCAGCAAAAACAACCTATTCTTATTTCTCCTTCATCATTATGTCATATTCTTTCTTGATTTCACTTGGAGATTGCAAGTTTGGTGTCGATGGAAACTTTCCCTAACCTAACTAATTGGAAATCATAGTTGATTCCATAAGGGGTTCAAAGTTAAGGGATTAGGGGTTAACAACACATTAGGGGTTAAGAGGTTATTGACATCTAAGTGTTAGGGGTACTTCAGAGTTATTAGTCTAGATGTAGAAATTAACTTAGGTGAGAGTGAGAAATAAAGACAACAAATCAATGATGAAGCTTGTGTAAATTTATGGAATATGTTGAAATTTTTTAGGAAAAATGTTACTTTTCTTGACATGTAGAAAGAGAGACATTTTGTGAGATAGATAGTCACATGAACAAAAATAACCTATTCTTATTTCGCCTTCATCATCATGCAATATTCTTCCTTGATTTCACTTGGTGACCATGTGGGCTTTTAAGTCGATGGAAAATCTCCCTCTAATCCCTATCCATTAACCCACTCCTAACCTCTAAACCATAAACTATCCCTAGCCCTTTAATTTTGCCTAACCCCTAACTGCTTAGACCTTATACCCCTAATCCTTAACACCTTAACCCCATTCCCTCCTAATTAAGCCCTCAAACCCCTAGTCCCTAAGCCCTTAACCCTTAACACCTAAACCAGTCAACCCTAAACCATTAAAAAATAACCCCTTACCTCATAAGCCCCATCAACCTCTAAATCCCCTAGGCCCTAAACCCCATAAACCTAACTTAAACCCTAACCTATTAACCCATAACTGCTTAACCTATTAATCGTTAACCCTAAATTATAATTTGAAGTAAAATTGCTAAAGTTTGAATATTTTAATATTTAAAAAAATATAATTTTATGATACATTTTAGGTAATTTTTTGGTTGATATTGTTCCAAATTTAATATTTATTAACAAAATGTTATAAAACAAAACATTATAATTTTTAATTATATATATATATATATATATATATATATATATATATATATATATATATAAAAGCCCCAAGGGTTAGCTCAACTGGTCGAGTCCCCATTGTTAAGTGCCTTGCCGATCGGGAGGTCACAGGGTCAATTCTCCTCGACGCCCTTGGGGTTAGGCCCTGCTAGTCTGGCTGACGGGCTTTAAAAGATTCCCTTTGGGGTTGATCTGCCTAGATTTTTCCAAGGGGTATATATATATATATATAGATATATATATATATATATATATATATATAATTTGAAGTGGAAGTTAAAAAATTATTTTATTATTTTTTAAGAAAATGTGTACTATAATGTGACTTCTATTAAATAGATTTATTAAATTTTAAAAATTAAAAATTCAGGCATTAGGGGTACTTAGGAGTTGGTCGTCTAATGGAGCAATCAGTTTAGGTGAAAGTGAGAAACAAAAGTAACAAATCAATGATGAATCTTGTGCAATATATATATCTATATATATCTCTCTCTATATATAGATAGATATATAGATAGATATAAACACACACACACCAATAATCCACCCCTAAATTAAAAATCCAACCATTAGGGGTACTTAGGATTTGGTAGTCTAGATGGAGGAATTAGTTTAGGGGGGAGCGAGGAACAGAAGCAACAAATCAATGATGAAGCTTGTGATATATATATATATATATAATACACACACACACACACACACACACATATATATATAGAAGACACACACACACACACACACACACACACACACACACATATATAACCAACCCCTAGGTAACCTCTAAACTATTCATCCCTAACCCTTAAGCCCTAACCCTTAAACCCTTAACCAATAATCCCTTACTGACTAATCCCCTAAACTATTAACCCCTAAGACGACCTAACCCCTTAATCCCTAACCCTAAACCCCTAATTTACAAAAAAAATCCGCAATATAAAGACATAATGAATAACTTAGCAAGGGGCAATATTCATGCCTACCTTTAAGGTGTCCAAATTGTCTACAATGTTGTTTAAATGTTCTTATTAAAAGCCTCCTATTGTAGCCCTTGCATTGGGTACAAGGGCAATAATTTTTTTTTTTTCCGTCACCCATTTTTTCTTACCAAACTTTCAATATTGATTATCTTCAAAAATCAATCACAACTTAACTATTTGTGATGTAATTTATAATGCCCTTATATATAATTTTTTTTTTGTTGGATTTCCTCCATCCAAATATTATGGAGAGAAGTTGTATAATGGTGAAAAAAGACGTCCTCCACTGTTAGTATTCTGACATTGCTATGTTTGACTTAGTCTGAAGTCGAAAATGTGAAGCAAGTAGCATAGACGTTGGATATCCAACGTGTATGAATATGCGTCAGAACTTTGGCAAGTGCACCAGATAGCCAACACATTTATACATAGCGTTGAATGTTTGACACTTTTTGGGGCTTTAAAAAAAATAAAAATTCCAAAGAAAATCTGATAGTATGACTAATTTCATTAATACTGTCAAAGTAATGTGCCAAAATTTTTCATCCATATGTAGTAGTGTTCCTTTGACGTGCATTTTGTGCCTTGGGCATACATTTTTGTACCTATGGGTGTGCATTGATGGAAGCCTTGTGGCATACATTTAGTATGCCAAGTGTGCATATTGTGGGCATGGTACTTCGAGTGAGAATTTTCTTAAGGGTTGGATTTGGATTTTGTGCCTTAGGGAAACATTTTTGTGTCTATGGGTGTGAATTGGTGGAAGCCTTGTGGCATGCATTTAATATTCTAGGCATGCATTATGTGGGAATAGTCACAAAAGGTTGAGAGGGTTCTAGAAGGGAAAAATTTTGTACTTGTAAATCATAAGTGAACAAAATTTATACCGTTGGAAATATTTTGAAGAGATTAGTCTAAGGGTGGTTTTAATTTTGGATATTGAAATGAAGTGTGAAAGCAAAAAATTTTGCTACCCCCCACATTTTCCTTAAGGGAATCTAGGGAACTAGGGTGGGGTCATTACACTATGTCCAATGTATCATTAGGTACACTATGTATCACTATGTATCACTATGTACCACTATGTACACTACGTCCTGAAGGGAATCATTAGCTCATTGAAATGCCAATGGATTGACTATTGTCAAATGCAAAATTTATACTAAATCTATGTTGGAAATGCCCCTAGCGTGTTGCTACTCTGATATCCACCTCTGACATACTTTGCCCGAATCCAGTGACCACTTTGATGGATAATGCAGGATAGTGCATTGCAAAATGGGATATGATCTCCATTTTTTACCTCGAAGTATGCCACCATATGTGTTGGGTGTGTGATGAATTCAAACCTCTATATAAATGCCACATGGCAGTCATGAGCATCGAACATACAACCATTATTAACAACTATGATGCACACTTTCAATGATTGTTTGGGGGATTAAATCTCCTCTAATTCCCACTTGGCAGTGTTCACTTGTCGAACATATGGAACTATTTTGAAACTATGATGAACTATTATGATGAAAGTTTAATGGAGTAATCCTACCCACATTTGCCACATGACTAAAAAAATCTATGTAAATGCCACATGGTAGTTTTTGTTCATTGAATGTACAACGCTGTGTCACAATTTCAATTTACTAAGCTTGATGGATCCCGATTGGGATTTGAAACATTGATAAAAGAAATGGTTAATACTGTGGGTTCTCCAGCTTCTAAATCAAAAGATATAAACCATAGAGGTCTTAAATCCAGACTCATAGTATGACCACTATGGACCTGCACAACACAAAGGGAGTCCTTCATTGATCTAACCATTCCTTGGTCCTTCCATTTTCTTAGCACCTTACATGCTAAAATAATACCATCTATTCAAGAAATTCTTTTGTCCTTTAGCTCAGGCTAAAGGCTTTCACATTGTTTTCCCTCTCCAATTTACTCCACATAGTATGCTATGATTTAGATGGTTCTCTATCACCCTTGATAAAAGTAACACTTTTAGACCCACATGTGGTTTAATTTTCTTCTCACTAGTTCCACTGGTTCAGTGGCACACACTTCTTTGTCTTTCTCTCTCACACAACCCCTTTTTACAACTTGTTATTATCCTTTTCTCAACTAGACACACACTCCCAACATGAGAATTTGGGGTCCCTCCTTGGGTTGTGTGGTTAATTAAAAGTTTCCAAAATTAGTACATAGGCTATACTACTTGAACATTTCAGTATCACTCCCACTTCTTCCCATAATTACTCATTGTTGGGCTATTCAACTACCATATTAGAAATCATAACATTTAATTAAGGTAAGATAGGAAACTTTCCAAATATCCCTTACAACTTCCCTTCTAGCATTGGGATCCATGTTGGATGCTATCTTGTTCAAATTTAGCAATATATTAAATTAAAATGAATATTTACATTAAATTAAATCTATCAAAATATCCATGTTGGCCATTCAAGCATTATCAGTGTCAATTACAGATTATAAAATCTGGGGTTGAAAAGGGGGTGTTATTGTGATGAATTGTTGCAACGTAAGTTTGACAAAGTAAATATGTTTTTTCTCTCTATACTATCAGGCTCTCTAAATATGTTGCCTCGGTTGCTAGCACATGCTGCTGCTCCCTTTTTTTTATTTTGATTCATAGCTTTCACGCTGCTGTTATATCCGACGCATCTCCATATGCGCCCATTCAGAGCCTTATATCCATATTTTCCAAGACTGCGGTCTCAAATGTAATCACGATCCATATATTACACAATATATATTATGCAGATTTTTTCCTACTGAACAAAAAGTTTGACAAAGTAAGTCTCCCCAAATTTTCCATGTAGAGAATTCAACCTCTATAAAAATTTAATGTATTTGTCATAAGCGTTGAATATACGACCTTCAATCACATCTGTGACATAGTTTTAATGAAAATTCGATGGATTATGTCTCTCTAGCTACCGTGTGGTGGTCATTGTTCATTAAACATACAACCATATGTCGCAACAATGATGAAAAGTTTCAACAAATATCCAATGGAATAAGTATACCCACATCTACCATGTATGTTGAACACATGATGAGTGGATTTGTGTTTCTTAGGTTCTACAAAACTATCTTGACAATCTGGGCTAATCCATTTTTTTCAGACTTCCATTGTGCATTCATGTAAATGACATTAGTAAAGCCTCCGAAATCATGCCAAATGTTCTACCACGTCATTATTTTGATGATTTTCTTTGCATTAATACATGAGAGCATCTAATGATCTTGCTTCCACGTATGTCATCCTTCATGTTGATTGCCCCCCCTAAAAAAAGGCTTATGTTTGATATTTTAGAGTTGAAATCAAAATATATATTGTTATGTTATTACTATACTTTTTGAGCAATAAAATACTTTACATCTAAAAAGACCCTCATAGAGAGAGAGTTAGTATATTCTTCTTGGGTCATTTAAGGCCTGTTTTTGTGCATTAGAGCACCAAAATATGTACTTAAAAAATTTCATTTTAAAACCTTAAGAGAAAAACCTCATTTAAAAAAAATATAGATCGATAGAATGATCCTTAGTAAAGAGAAATAACAATTTCTAGATGGAGTTCTACATTCTTAAACCCTTGCTTGGAAAGAGTTCCTTCCTATAAGGATAAATCTTCTTTGGATAACCTGTTGGCTTTAGAACTGAGTTTTTTATATTTAACAAAACATATAGGTGTTAAACAACATTTTATCCTTTAAGAATAAAAGCACAACAAGATATATTGGATCTAAAAACAATCAGAATGTAAACCTTGCAAGTACTTAAGATAGAAGGGAATGCTCAAATTCCATAATGTAGAGAATAAATTACAATTTATATTCAATATAATTGATATTTCATTATTTAAACATAATAGTAAAATACTTGTAATCCTTCGCTCTTAGAGGTCTAAACATTGATTTAAATGGTGCTCTAGAATCCAATGATCTAGTCATCAACAAAAGAAGTAAATCAAACCCAATGATCAATTTTCAAACTCAACTAATGAAACTAATGTCATGGGGGTTTTTCATTGACCAAAGCTCTACCTCAAGGGGGTCAAGAAGTTTAAATAGGCACATGAACATTGCCTAGAAGCAATCTTAGTTTCCTAAATAATTATCTAGATCAAACTCCTAGTTGATCAACTTCAATGTGGTGGAGATGCTCCTCAATCAAAACACTCCTAAAATTCTTGAATATATGGGGTGTATGGGTTTTACCACTACCCTTAACACTAGTGATTGTAACCACACTTGGTAGTGACACCCTTTTGCAAGGATTTTACTACTACTCTCACCTCTAGTGCACACACTCACACTCAACAATGGTATCTTAAGGGCTCAAAAAGAATAATACAAGTAACCCAGTACAATTTGAGCCTAATTTCCCCATTAATAGGTTGTATACTTGCATCTTCTTACTCCACTTAGATCAAGTTAGTGAAACCAATAATTTTCTCTATTGAGTATAGAATTCATATAGCAGGTTCTAACACAATCATGGGAAAATATCAAAACATTTCTTCATGAATTAGTGAATCCCTCTTTAGGGTAGGGAATTTTTTGGTAATCACTCGAAATGCAACATCCTTTCAATATTTGGTTCTTAGCCTTTCCTCTCCCAAGCAAGGTTGAAATTGAGCTAGAGTGTAAAATTACAAGTGTCAAGAATAAAATAAAAGTAATTTACGACTTTGTTTCCTTTTTCCCATTTAATCCAATTAATTTTAGAGGTTAATTTTTCATGTTTTCTCCTTTCCCAAGGCTTCCTAAGATATAGGATATGGCAGTTATCCCCATTGAGTCACGAGTTCTTCCCTTGAGTGCATTTTCTTGTATTTAGATAATGACAATTTCCATTATTGTTGACAAGCTCTATTAAAGGTAGGTATCCTTCCCAACTTATTTGTTGATTCATCACATACATATTGAGCGTATATTATAGACCTTTGTCTAACCATATGAATATAAAAATGGAAAGTAATATCGAAACATAGTTTTATTTATAGCCCATGAAATGAACTTTGCCAAAACTTGGCAAACTTTAAAGCACAATTTCTCACAATTAGTCTTGGTACACCATGTAATGTTACTATTTCTTAGATGATGATGTTGGATGTATCACATGCTCAATGAGTAGTGTTTATTGGAATGAAGCATGCTATCTTTGTCAGTTAATCAACTACTACAAATATGGAGTCATTACCTTTGGAGGTGCTTAGTTACTAACATTGTGATGAAATCCATGCAAATTTCCTCCCACTTCCATGTTGTTATATTTAAAGGATTCAATCCCTCACCTATCCAACTCACCTGCAGTTCCTTATAACTATGAAACATACTTATGGAATGTATATAATAAAAAATGAAGGGACCAAGTACAAACTCCCATGATTTTCTTGCTAGATGTCGATGTTCCACTTTTATTTACTGACATTCCAAACATTAAGTTGCATAAGTGGTAGCAGCTTATTTCAAATAAAGCGAATGGTAAAATT
This sequence comes from Pinus tabuliformis, assembly GCA_031772625.1. Taxonomy (NCBI): domain Eukaryota; kingdom Viridiplantae; phylum Streptophyta; class Pinopsida; order Pinales; family Pinaceae; genus Pinus; species Pinus tabuliformis. The sequence continues at coordinate 820,244,492 of CM062814.1, forward strand.
GCTTCATACTTGGATATGTTCATTAGTAGTTTGGGTGTTTGGAATACAAAGAATTTCTCACTTTAGGAAATACTAGTCTTCTCAATTCCATGTGATTAGTTACATAAATTTAGTTCCTACAAAACAACACTCATATTTAGCTAGATGATAATAATCATACTAAATTCATTTTTGTCCAATAATTCCTCAATAATGCTTGGCATACTTCTTGATACTATTTATTCTCCTTCGATCACATCTTGATCATTTCCCTTAATTTTTACTAAGCTTGTGATATAGAACCTATATGTCATTTAAAGGCCCAGGGAATTGACCATTGTGCTCCCTTTTCCTTCTATATGTAGTGAGTCATAGTCATAATTATTCATAAATTCCACCTGAAACTATTGCTTCACATTCAATTGCAATTATATTTGTGAGTACCTCATGGTTTGATGATATGAAGGGTCATCTAGAGGAAATTAAGTCCTTTACCTTGCAAATTTGATAACTGGCCCACAATCTTCGAGAAAAATTTAAAAAGCTTGAATCCCAATTTTTTTTTTACCACGGTTGCATTATTTGATGTTAGCAAACTAGATATTGCTCCTATTTTCTTGACGTCCACCTTTAATCCTTCTTCAAATATTATGTACCCTAGATACTAGATTTTCTTTTTGATGAATTCTTACTTACTCAAATTAATATATAATTGGGGCTTAAACAACTTTCACAACATTGATCAAAGGTTCTCTTAATTCTCTTCCTCGTTCATAGAATTGATCATGATTTCATCAATAAATACCAACACATAATTTTCAAGATACTTTTAAAATGCATCATTCATCAACCTCATGAGCATTGCAGGGGAATTTTCCAATCCAAAAGGAAACAAAAAAACCTATAATGCCTATGTATTGTGTTATGAAGGTAATATTTGGAATGTCATCTTTGTCAACTTTGATTTGGTCATAACTTGATCTTCAATCCAACTTGGATGTAACAACCTTGTTGAAAATTCCATGTAAAACTATATAAGGCCGCGGTGATGGGACATGTATTCCAAGCTGAATGGTGGGGGAACATCCTAGTGGGTGTTGATTCAGTTTATTATGGCTAAGGAAATTGGAAAAGGCAATGGCTAAAGCTTTGGAAATGCATGTTGCATTAATTCACATTTTATTTATGAAAATAATGAGAATTAGGAGAAAAAGGAGGTGAAAGGTCACAAGTTGCATGTGAGGAGGAAAGTGAAGGAAAATAATGGAAAATGAAGAAAATAGAGGCCTCATTAATAAAAAAGCTTCTAAGGATCAGTGGCCAAGACTTGGTCAGTTCAGTTTTGCAGCTCTTTCATTATTCTCTCTCTCTCTCATATTCTTGGATACTTAGAGTTTTCTTGGATCACTCTTGGAGGGTGTGGAATACTTGGATTTTTGGAGCAAGAAGGCAAAGGAAGAGCAGGAAAGAACAAGAGGGCATTGGGATCAACAACTACATCAAATTTGCTTGCAGGTATCGAGTTGCATGTATGATTTCTCCACTAGTTTTGGCATGCATGACACATGCATGTGGTTTCTTGGTCATAATATGCCACTGGCATGGAGGATTTCCTGGATTGATAGTGGATTTGCCGAGCCTTTCCATTTTCTGGATAGCCATGGTGTTGTGGGTTATTTGCTTTGTTTTCCAGTTGGTTCAAATGTTTCCTTAGCTTGGGTTGAGCTATTAGTTTTTGGAAGCCTTGGTTGGACAAATGCGCTGGAGCCTTGTAATGACTTGGGTTGAGTTACTAGTCTCGTAGTCTTGGTTGGAAAAATTATCTAGAGCCCTGTAACAACCTGGGTTGAGTTACTAGTCTCGTAGCCTTGGTTGGACAAATTCTCTAGAGCCAGGTAAAAGCCATGGGTTGAGTTACTAGTCCCATAGCCTTAGTTGGAAAAATGCTCTGGAGCCCGGTAAAAGCTATGGGTTGAATTACTAGTCCTGGGAGCCAGGTTGGAAAAAACGTTCTAGAGCCCTGGATAGCTGGGATGGAGGCCGATCTAATGATGGTTTTGTGATGTTCGACTGTGAAGTGGAATCACTATTTGATGGGTTGAGGTGGATGGCCTCTAGAAGCCCTGGATGAGTTTTGATTGATGTGTTCTATGACATCCCACATTCATGCTTGGAATATGACACGGGGGTGAATGGATGAAGAGAGATTTGGCTCAACCATTCTATGGTTGGGTGGAACATGGAAGTACCATCCCGGGTTTGGATTTTGCATCATTAATGAAAGGGTATTTCTCCTTGTATCCCTATGAGAATTATGATGGATTATATGTGGTTTATATGGCTGTGATTTCATTGGTATTTCTGTCCCTATTATGCTGGTTATGTATGTATTTTATGACAATAGTTATGTATGTCTCACATCATGTTCTTAATTTTTATTGAATGATCAATGTATCTATGAAATAATGGATTAAATGGCAACTAATGTGATAAAGAGACAATGCTTCATAGAAAATCTCAGATAATTATGAGACCCCTATGCTCATATATATTATTTACACATGTTGGTTGCATATTTACTAAGTGTTTGACAAAATGTCTATCATGGTTAGGCTTGTTTAGGTCAAGCCCTTGATCAAGTTTTGTGTTAGAGGATTTTCCTTGTTATTATTTAATGTCTTGGAGAGTCTCATCAAGTTCTAGGCATTGGTTTGGAGACTAGCCTTGAAAAAGTGGCTTAAATCTCGCAGTCTCTGGCACATAACTAGCTAATAGAGGTTGTACTCTCTCCCTTGCAGGCACTGTGGGAGTGACTATAGGTTTATAGTCGCATGCATGCCTTGTCTTGGAAGCGACTTTGGGTTTAATTCAGGTAAATTCTAGGCTAACTCAGGGGTTGGACACCTATAGTGGTGGATTAGATCCTGGGGGTTCTGAAGCACCTAAGGGAGGTCTATGTGTTGTGTTTCCATTGATTCCATTTCCTTAAGGTTACCTAGGAGGTTTAATCATATCATAGTAGCCTATCGTCGCATGTTTACCCCGGTTGGCCGGTTGCTTGGGTAGATGTGGGAGGAGGGTGTTACATTGGAGAATACTTTTTCTCCCTTGAGCTAATCAAATAGATCATCAACTATGGGTAAAATATGTTTTTATTTTTTATATTTACCTTATTCAACATTCTATAATCAATGGACATTTTTAATTTTCATCCTTATTCTTAACAACAATTCTTGTAGTTGCATCTTAAGTATGTCTAGCCCATTGATTCCCAATCTATAAGGTGCCTTCAATATAAGGGTTTCTTTGCGAATTAGATCTATATTATAATAACATATTTGATTGGAATCAACCATAAAAATTCTTATGGGAATACATCCATTTTTTTTAGAACTTTTCCTTGCTTCTATGCTTGTTTCCTTTATAAATTTAGTGTTATGAATGAGGTATCCCTTACATCCCGTGTGCACATTGCATTTTCCCTTCATGGATGAGATTTTTCATTATAGTATTGTAGTATTTTCTCTTACAAAGCTTCTAATTACTTCATTTTCATCCACACACTCAATTTTATTCTCATAACAATATACCTTAGCCTTATGGATTTCCAACTAGTTTTGTCTTATTATTTTACGATAAGTGAGTCCCAAGGCCAACTTGTGGAAATATATTCCATTGATCCATCCTCCCAAGTCTACCACGAATCCATCAATTTCTTTCCAAATCCATTTCTTAGCACCATTTTCCAATTGTATCTTCTAAGGATATTGATATTTTTAGTACTTAACCTTATATTTGGTCAATGTTTCAGGAGAATGGCATTATGGATATACTAGCATTGTGTTGATCAAGAAAGTGAAAATTTGGTTGAAAATAAAATCTTTGGCCTAGATGAGGGAAGCCCAAAAATCTACCTATCTATCATTTAATGTTACATAAATATTTCCTTACATTGCATTTCCCATAGTGTCCTAAAGCTCTAGGTGGTTTATGAATCCTTTGATTGGGTTCTCACTTTTCCAACATTTGTGCGATTTGTGTCCATATTCTCCACACCAAAAAAAAAATTAACTCTTGAATGCACTAATATTTTATTTCCATGAGCTTTGTCTATTTTCTTGGACTCAAGTCACGGTGGGCTTGGATTGAAGCTCCACTAATCATCTTTCTCCTTCAAATCGTTTGGCCATTGATCCTTTTATTCAACTTTCCACTTAACTCCTTTTTATATTGGGGCATAGCTCCACATACTCTGCTTCTTTGCATAATGTTTGACAAGGTCTTCAAAATGAATGTTATGAATTTAATTTTGACATGGTCCTTGAGTCTAGAATAAATATCCCAAATCAAAACTTTTTTTAAGACCAAAGACATATTTGTCTAGCTATAAAAACTTGTGTTCATACTATTCCTCTATTATACCACCTTATTTGAGAGACTAATGGTCATTTTATTTCCAATATTATATATTGCCAAGGTAATTATCCCCCAAGTGAGCTTCATTTAATCCCAATTTAGATGCTCTTCATACATTTTTTCCTTTTGTTTGAGATGGTCCCACCATAGTTTTACATCATTGGTCAACTGGTTGCTAGAAAACTTGCTTTTTTTGAAAGGGTTGAAATCATATAGTATCATGTGTCCTTGAGTCCTAGAATAAATATCACAACTCAAAACTCTTCACTAAGACCAAATGCATATTTTTCTAGCTCTACAAACTTATGTTCATACTATTCCTCTATCATACTACCTTGTTTGAGTTATTAATACTCATTTTATTTTTAATATTATATCTCGCCAAGGTACTTTGCCTCAAAGTGAGCCTCATCCAATCCCAATTTAGATGCTATTCATCCACTTTTTATTTTTATTTGATATGGTCCCACCATATTTTTACATCATTGGTTAACTAGTAGCTAGCAAACTTACTCTTTTAAAAAGGGTTGAAATCATATAATATCATGTGTCCTTGAAGCCTAAAATAAATATTCCAACTCAAAAATCTTCAGTAAGGACAAAGACATATTTGTATAGCTCTACAAATTTGTGTTCATAGTATACTATTCCTCTATCATACTACCTTGTTTGAGTGGCTAATACTCATTTTCTTTCCAATAGTATATCTCACCAAGGTACTTTTTCTCAAAGTGCGCCTCATCTAATTCCAATTTAGATGCTCTTCATCCACTTTTCCCTTTTGTTTGAGATGGGCCCGCCATTTTTTTACATCATCAATCAACTAGTAGCTAGCAAACTTGCTTTTTTCCAAAGGGTTGAAACCATATAATATCATGTGTCTTTCATTGTTCACTAACCATGATATGACTTGTTCTAATGATCCCATTGAAAGTGGGAACATTCTATGTCCTTAGTCCATAACCCATGATATGACACACAAGGGATTCCTTTTATTTGGGTTAGTCTTCCTTTGATGGTTTCTTACCCTGTTTCTCTATCTTGGGTCCCAAATACACCATCATAACTTTGATTTCTCTAAGATAGGAGAACTACTCATTAATTTTTCTCTTAAAGTATCATGTATATGTCTATGATTCTTGAAATATATAGTGTATACATGTATATACACATATACACCATATGCACCATATATTTCACATATTGTGTATACCTTCCCTAACCTAAGGGTTAAATGCATAGGCTCACATGGACCCACCCTCCACATAGACATATAAATTTGTATGTATGTGTCTATGTAGAAGGGTTAGAGAAAAGCTTCTATAAAAAAATAATATCACCAAGAATAAAACAACATTTTTGTCCCTTTATAACAAATAACAAAACATGTGCTTTTGCATATGCTCACCATTTTGATTCACCATGTTACATGGATGATGGTCATTGGGTTCCAATGATTTGATTGATGACAAGTGGAATATTTTAGGGCTTAGATAATGCACATGGGGACTTTTGACATGCAAGTAATGGGAAGGTTTTCATGGTCAAGGTTAGGTTTCTTAGCATGAACATGGATCAACATCTATAAAGTAGGATCCATGTATGTCATTTTAACTTAGTTCTAGAGGAGGTTGAGTGTTCAAGATGGGTTTAGGCATCAAATAGAAAGGAAAAAACCCACCCCTCTTGTTCGTAGTATTTAAGTTTCTCTCTACATGATCTAAGGCTTATTCTTGCTACTTTAGTGATTACTATGGCTTCACATAGGTTGGATATGCTTGCTTTCTTCTTGGGGATTACACCATTTCTATGGCTATTTGAGTGGAGGTGGGGTCAAGGTATTTTGGTTGAGCTAGGATCAACAAAGTGTAGGACTTTAAGCTATGCCTTTGATGACAAGTTTATACACCTTTATTTATTTGTAACAATTCTTAATAGGTCTTCAAGAATTGGAATTTGCAACCAAAACTAGCATTTTTTTCTTCTTCTTGAAAATACAGAATGCAAACCAATGCAATATTATTACTTGTTGTAATGGATTTCAAATGTAAAGTACTTCTTTGAGAATGGATAAAAGAGATATGAATGCACACATTCTAATTTATATTTAAATGTTGCTTGAAAGGGGTTAGGGTTTTAATTTTTTAATATAAGGGTTCTATAAAAACTTTTGTTTGTTTGATTGTAATGATGTTCATACTTCAAAAGAATTTGTTTTGAATATCTCTTGCTTGACACAGGTTATGATACTAGTTGTTAGTGTTATTATTGTTAAGAAGGATATGATCTTTTCAATACACCATAGGGCCTAGGGACATATGCTCTATTGATTATTTGTTTCAACTATTAATTTTTATGCAAGATTAAAATGAACTTAAATCAATGCAAAATTGAATGATGAAATATTAGGTTATAATTCAAAACAATGTAAGGCTATGAATAACTTTAATAAACCATATAATAGTTACTTAATAGATCTTTAATAAGGCAATTTCAAAAATAAACCAAATATGTAATTGCTAACTCTACTTCTAAGCTAACTAACTAATAATAACAATAACAAGAACAACTAGAAATTAAAGGTAATCTAAGAAATGAAACATAATTAACATGGAACAATTAATTAATACTATCCTATTCAATTAGTAAAAACTATATCATGTCAAAGGATCTTAGCTCAAGTGGTTTGGTTAACAATTAATTTCCCCAACTGTGTGGGTTCAAGTGTCTAGAGACATGTTGTAACTACCCCATTCGTGGCATTTATGAAATAGTTGTACCTGGTGTAATACTGGTATTCGATATTTTGAAGTTACCGATTCTCCACAAATTCTCATTTTGGTTAAAAGTGTATATATATATATATATATATATATATATATATATATATAACCTTCACTACTTAGTTGCTTAGTATCTTAGGTTCCTATGTCATTCACAACAAATAATGAGTTCATGATTCTTTAATCTTATAAGAAAAAAACCATGAACTCATTACCACTTTGTAACATCTTATGGCTTTGTTACTGTTAGTTTTTGATAGCATCAGATAGGTGTTCTAGTCTCAATTTCTATCAGAGAGGCTAAAGAAAACGAGATCTCCGAAACCCAGAAAAAGTTTTGGAAGAAAACACCTAGAGACTAAATTAAATTAGTTGATAGATAATTAAAAATTCCTAAGTCTAACTTCGGGAAATCAATTAATTAAAGGAAATCAACTGAGAAAGATCGAGAAAGCTCTAGATACTCACACAGATCGAGTATGAGATGATCTTAGCCATTGATAAATATTTAATCAAGGTCGTTGGTGATCCAACGAGAGATTATAGGAGTAGGTTGATGGGTTGAGGAGAGACACATCGAAATAGATCAAGCAAGAGGGATAACGAGTATCCTTGGAATATTGAGCTATCAAGTGTAGTGATTCAACAAGGAAGTGAGCTCAAGCTAGAGCATCAGTGATTGAAGGAGAAAAGGAGACATTTCTAGAAGAGATTCCCAACAACGGAGCAACAGTAGTAGGGAGACCAAAATATTTCTACAGAGAGGCCGAATAGCCAGTGCGAGCAACCAAAAACCAGTGCGAGTTGCCGAAAGAGGGTTTGCAAAGTTTCCATAGGTCAGATCAAGTTCCAAGAGGAAAAGATAATTTCTTCCAGTGTTAGAGGGAGGCATGACCTAGAGTCAACCAACAATTTGTACGATTTTCCCAGGCCAGGTAGTGCAAATTCCTGGAGGCTAAGTTTTTTCAGTGGGGTTTGAGCAGGTTAGAGAGAGGTTGAGTTGTTGTAGAAGGGAGATAATTTATCCATATTATTTTTGCCAGATTATTCTCTGGATGATTTCCAATTGGGCATCCAATTTGTTGTACTCAAATTTTACTGTTGCATAATAATAAAATAAACCCTCATATGTTGAACTGGTTTTCCCTTCGGGGTTTTTCCGGTGACTAGTAAACTAAACGTTTTGGTGTCATTTTTATTTTGTGTGTGCATCTATTTTCTCAGTTCCAACATTTTATTTAGCTTCCACAAAATTTATTCGTAAATAATTACAATGTGATTTATTCAGTATTAATAAAAAAATTAATAAATTGCTAACTGGTTAGAAGAGTAAATTTTAGTTGCTGCAATTTAAGGAAATTTCACATGGTATTAGAGAATTATTGATAAGATTTGAGGCTCAAAAGAGAAATATCAGTAGATTTTGTAGTTTCAGAGGGATATTTGAAGCATAGGATTCAGATCTGTGTAGGCCAAGCTAGTGGTGCGAAATACTCGGTAGGAAAATCAATTTCCAGAGGCAGAGTGCAGGAAACGATTGATTTTCCCAAAGAAGAATTCTAGTAGGAAATTTGGTTACCAAGAGGCATTTCAGTGAGAAGATCAATTGAATTATTGAATAGATCTGGGCACAGAAGAGTTGCAGCTAGAGTTACAGTTGCAGATCAATGATGGGTGGAAGAGAAAAGCACACCAAGGAGGAGACTTGTAGTTTTCTCATATGGTTTCTAGATCCATTTTTTCAGCAGGAGATCCTAGATTTCTAGTTGCAGTAGACCATGTGAGTTTTCCATATTGGCTAATTCAAGTTGCTGAGATTACAGATAGTTTTCCAGCTACTGGAGAAGGACATCTAAAACATTGAGCGAGTAGTCTCAGTGAGAAGTTGAAAGAAGTACATTAGCCAGAGAAGGACATCCAAAGGAAAGGAGTAGTAGATCTACACATTTGCTGAGGAAGTGTGAGTAGAAAAATTAGGGCCACAGGAAAGAGAGGAGATTTAAGTTTATTTCCCAATTTTTGCAGCTTTCCAGAGATGGTCATACGATATTTCTAGAAGAGGTCATGAGGTTTATCCATAACACATATATGGAAACAAATCGACTTCAAATTGTCGAAGATAAATGCTAGAGGGAGTACAAGTTATCTAGTGTGAGTTGCAAAGTGGAGTAGTTTCCTAGTTAGGAACAAGGATCGGAAGGAGATATTGGGGTATCAAATCTTGGGGGAGGATCTTGATACTCTAGCATGCTAGATATGCAGGGTCCAGTGCAGAAGAAAGAAGGAGATCAGTTAGATCAACTCTAATTGTTGTAGCAGGATATCACCTTTGATATGGGGGGTCCAAAATATTATAGTAGTTGTCGCACGGAATGTGTCGATCTTGCGGACAAGATAGACCTTCCTAGAATCTAAAGAAGACCTAACGACAAGCAAACCAACCAGACACTATCTTTCTCTAAATATGCTTTAATAAACAATAGCAAACAAGTGTTTTTAGGGCCTACCTCTGGTCCAACGCAAGCTTGTGAATGCCCTCGCTCCTTTGATCCAAATGAGCTCCTTTTCGCGAATCTGCAAACAAAAACAAGGCAAACAAATTAAATAGCACCTGAAAAGCCAATTGCATAAAACATATTTAACATGAAAGTCAAGGAGTCCATGAAACAAATAACATAAGATACTTGTTGAGAAAAATGAGTTTGATTGTATTAATTCAAAAGAAGAAGAACCTTACAACCTTTGCCTTGACGCTGTACAAGCTCCTCCCAGGGTCCAACAAGATGTCTTCTCTACTTTGACAAGTTTCACTCACTCTCCAATAGAACCAAGAGGTATGTGATCTCTCCTCTCAAGCTCAACCAAAGAGTCTTAATTTCACCAGCATTTACCCTCAAAATGTTCAGCTTCTAACCTCCCTAGTCCTCACCCCAATGCCTGTATTTATAGTGCAATGGAGGGAAGTTACTAGGTCCTCCTTCAAAGGGATAAAACCCTCTTTCAAAGGGATAGCTCCTTTAGTCAAGGGATTAGCTCCTTTTCTTTTGGGATGCATGAACCACCTCAGAGCGAACAATCCACGTCAAAATTCCTTCTAGAAAACTCTAGAATTAACCCAAAGTGAGTTTTTTAAGATAAAACTTGCGCCTTTTGACTTTCACAGGGGTCCGCACCTACACCGTTAGGAACAGAGCGGGTAGGTACGCAACTTTTGTACACAGAAGGTGCTGGACCACAGGTGACCATGAGTGAAAGTGCGGAACTAGAGTTACATTGATATTTAATGTCTTTCTCCCACTTCTAAAGCTTGATTTAAAGAGCTGAGGTCTTAGACTTGCTTAGGAGGACAGTACAAGTGATGATAGACCCATACTGACTGCAAATAATCATGGTGACGATATTTTTGTGTAACAGATTGCCCCCTAAAGTGCGAAGTCTGTAGTAGATGAGGATTTCATTTATCATATAGGAAGAGTGAAGTACTTTATCATTTCGAGGATCATCTTGTGGAGAGCCTGGTTGGAACCTGTAAAAACATTCAATGCAAGATATATATATGAGATCATACCATCACTGAGGTAGGCATTCCCATACTCAGATCAAAACTAACTAGAAAACTATCTACTGCTCTGATATAGGAATGATCTTGTAAAACATCATAAGTATAGACTCGTGTGAACACAGTATGGATGCAGCCATCTGTTTATGAATAGTCCACAACATAATGAATACAAAATTCCTCGCAGCCTGGATGGTGGAAACTAGATCCAGGGTCTTCATTTCTATATCCAGAAATAGTACGATTCTATCCATGCGAATAAATGTGTTGATGTCGAACATGGTAGAAACCACTTGATTACCAGTCAATGATGTAAACTGTTAGCAAGTGTGAGAGAAACCACCAGTGATGTCAATGGCTCTTAAAGTACCCAGTACAATCCATGAGATGTGAGTAAATGTGTTGATGTCAAACACATCACGGAATCCTTCGATCGAAAGTCAATGATGTAAACTGTCGTCAAAGGCGAGAAACCTGCCATTGAGGCATGCAGATCTCAAGGTACTGACGATTTCTAGATCATCTTTCTAGATAATGAGCTGATGTCGATAGAAAGAGATCCGTCGTAGGCAAGCCCAAAACACGAAATCATAGATCAAGTTGAAGAAATTTAGTTGCAAGGACTGACTCAGGGATGGTCAAGATGGATGACAGATATTTTGTAGATGAATGGCTTATTGGCAGTGACCTCTTGAACATATAACGACACGACAGATGGCTTGGTGACAATTGACCCAAAGTTAATACCCAGAAACCGGCTGAAGACTTTCAATGTGGTTTGATCAACTGTTAGGCAAAGGATTTCCCAACCCAGGTGAATAAAAGTGTCGTGTTCAAGAGTGGTTACAAGGTATGACAAACAGATTCATTTTCCTCTATTTTCCCCCACCATTTCTGGCAAGTACCTCTTTATTTTTGACAAGCTTGAGGAGGATAACATTTGCTTGATTATAAGCTCATCCTTCGGATGAGTCCAACTTAGTTTAAATTCGAACCCTAAGAAGGAGTGGTTCGTTCTTGTTTGTAATTGAACAGGTCCTTTATTGTGAAATTTTAACGAGTCCAGTATAGGAGAAACTCGGCGTTTTTCAATTTTAGAGAGTCTGAAAAAACTTAAGAAGACTCCAGGGTTGACCTTTTTCATAAATTTGTGTCTCCCAAGCCCGAAAAAGTATAAAATAATACTTGAGAGAACCGCTTGATCTTTTACGACCAAGGAGTACTTTTTCGTTATTAGTGTCATTGATCCGAAAAAGTAAAAAAGCGATCAACGACACGTCGTTTTATAACCAATATCGAATTCGAAACGACAAAAATCCGGCAATCTTTCCATGTTTTTACGGTCGGAAAAGCGCTGTAAGTGGACTGTCTTTTAATTCCGTTTTAACGAGTGTAAAAGAAACGCTCGGCAATCTTTTCATGTTTTAGGAGTCAGAAAAGGGCTTAAAGATGACTCTACTTGTTTTTTCGTTGAAAATGATAGATTTCGCCTGAATAATCCTTTATTCTGTACAAAAACACAAACATTACTCATACCTGTTTGAAATGGATAAAAGTGTTGCAAAATACCTTTTCAAAGTGAAACATAAACAAATTTGCGATTTATTTACTCAAAAAACTTATAAAAAGGGCCTTTGTCAATTCATTTTTACCGTTTGAGTTTGGGTGAGAAAATAGTGCTTTTGCTTAGAAAACTTCCCGTGAAGATTGTGGAAAATCCAACCGTCGGAATCGAGCGCCGTCTTCTCCAGGTAATCCACATCATCCTACTCTTCATTTTCAACCGTTTAATTTTTTGATTTAGTCCCTCATTTCATTTTTTGGGAGGGTTTTTAGGCGCAAAACCCGCGCGCAGGGGTCCGCAGGTTTACCATTGCGGACCCGCGGACCCCGACTTTTTCTCCATTGGGAAAAAGCTCAGGGTCCGCACCTTCCATGTAGAAAAAGTGCGTACCCACGCACTGTGTCTAACTCGGAGGGTGCGTACCCCGCCGCAAGGGTTTTGAACTCAAAATTTCTCAAAAATGGACCAATCAAAATGTTTTCTAGCAATCTAATTAATCTTTATACTTGATGCAGAGAGTATATCATGCTAGATTGGCGTGAACGGGAGCATGAGGACGTGGATACTGCCACATGGAATCATCAGCCTTCACTTGATGCTTTGAGGGCATGCGGACTGTACAAATTCTGGACCATTCCTGGCATGAGGGCTCAGGTGGATTTCTTACAGTGGCTGGTTGATAGATGGAGCATACAGGACCAGTGTTTCTTCATTGGCGGGCACCGGCTCGAAATCGAGCCGGAGGACATTTATTTCTTGACTGGTTTTCCTAAGAGAGGCGAAGACTTGACTCTATTCGGGACTAGGCCAGGTGGCTAGTTTGTCGATAGCCTCCGTTAGAGTACTGCAACAGCCAGGCTAAAGACAAAGGGATAGACATAAAGACCATATCCCGTCCTGAGCTCATGGTGATTGCGTTTACCATCACCAGACTTTGCGGAGCTGCCGCATTACATGTTGCCACTGGATCCCAGATGCGTATGGTGGTTGATTGCTTTCGAGGCACCATCTTCAACTGGTGTAATGCTGTGTTGGCCAATGTGAAAGGCCAACTGACTAGGGCCAAGAGCGGACGACTAAAGACCTTTGGTTATGGGGCTTTGGTTGTGAGTTTTGGCCTAGAGAGGGTTCCTATGCTGATCCCACAGCACCTTACTGGTTGGAGCTGGGCTTCCTCGAGAGCCCAAACTGATGCGATGGGTCGCAGTCATGGCCCGTCACCCAGACGAGAGGACAGAAGTTGCTCGGTTCAAACCTGAGTATTTACAATGGTTGGAAAACCAGGTCTTTTCCATTCAGGATTTCCCTTACGCTGGTATAGATTTCCGTGGTGACCCAGACATGGCTCTTCCACCAGGAGAGCAGTGGGATGAGTCAGGTAAAATCCTTTTCAACTTTTCCTATTTTAATTTCTTTTTTATATTTTTCATCGTCTCAAAACTGATAGTAAAAATTTCAAATGCAGATGTGGGTCCACAACGACTAGCCGCTCTCCGGCCTTTTGAGAGGAGGCAACCAGTTGCACCCACGCCAGCCCCACAGGACGAATCAGCAGAGGTTTTGGCCGAGTTGGAGGGTCATCTTGAGCGCTTGACAGGGGATATTCCTGAGACCACTATAGATGACATTCCTTGTCGACTTCAGCGCTATGTGATTGGAGTCCCGAGACCTTTTAGGAGGTTCCTTTGCAAGGTGGCCCGGGCAGTGGTTTCTTATAGAGATCATCACTAGTGATAGGATGATCGCCTTTTGTGGGCACATGTGACATTTTTGTTTTTTGTACTTATCATTTTTGCCGATCATAAGGTGTTTTTCAACCTATGATCGAAGACGATGTATTTTTTGACACACTCCTATATATATATATATCACTATTACCGGCTTATCTTGTAAATCATGTTATGGAATGGTTTTAAATTTACATGTATGATTATTGCAAATGTCTATTTAACATTCAAGAAGAAATTGCATCTGCTAATGTATTTAAAGACCTTGGAATATGCTGATATTCAATGTAATCAAACTCACGTTCCAAGAGACGCACTCTCAAAAATAATCTTAATAACACTGGATTTCTAATGGCATACACTCTATTAAGCTGTAATACAACGAGTTCAGAATCCAACCTCACTATCAAACTCCGAATCCCAAATGAAATAGATTCAGATAATAACTCAATCACTGCACTATACTCTGCAATGTTGTTTGTTGTTTGACCGAGGCTTACCCCATGCATAGAAACTAACTCGTCAGAGGGCGAATAGATAACCCAAGCTGCAGAAGAGATGTTCTGTGTATTACGATAAGCACCATCAGCAAATCCAATGTATGTTTGGAGAGGCATCGACATCTGCAATATCAAGAGTAAAACCAAGATAAGCAGGAATAATGACGAAAAAACACTCTCTAAACTAAGCACACTTTGTAAACTAAAACACACCAGCTAGAAAGAAAAACTATCCGAACTAAAAATCTCCATACCCCATTCTTTTAAGCATAGTACCTCTTCAAGTAAAGGCCATTTCTGGGTTTACCCAAAGAGTCCCCATCAAAGTCTACCAATTCATAGGCCCCTTTTGCTAGCTTTCGCTTAACAATATAGGGACCATGCCACATAGGAACGAATTTCCCAGCGCCTAATTTATCATTAGCTTGATCATACAATAACACTAGGTCTCCTTTCGAAAAATTTTGAGGGGTCACATTCCGATCATACTGAGCTTTCATACGTTTTGCGTGAGTCTCGATCGCCAATGCAGCATCACGTCGATTCTCATCTAATTGAGCTAAGTATAACAAACGCTTTTCCTCTTCAGAAGTAGCTGGAAGTAACTCGATGGTCATTTGCAGTGACGGGATTTCGCACTCAATGGGTAACACAGCTTCTAAACCATAGACTAGTTGGAAAGGAGTGAACCCTGTTGATGTTTTTACTGAAGTTCGGTATGCCCAAAGTGCTGAAAATAGCATGTTGTGCCAATTCGACCGATGAATCCCAATGATTCATCGGATCATGATAACTAAAACTTTGTTGATGGATTCAACCAGACCATTCGCTTGTGGATAATAAGGAGTTGAACTATCGTGACGTAAACCAAGCTGGCCTGTAAGTTCGGTCATCATAACGTTTCGAAAATGACGCCCATGATCAGTGATTATTGCTTATGGGACACCAAACCTAGCAATTATATGATTGAACACGAAAATTGCAGCTGTCTTGCCTACTGCCTCGAATGTAGGCATCGCCTCGGCCCACTTAGTAAAATAATCTACCGCAAGGATGATATACGCATGCCCCCCGGCCGAGTGAGGGTTACATGTAATAAAATCGATACCCCATTTGGCAAAAGGACCAACGGCAATTATAGGGTGGAGAGGAGCAGGTGGAGCGTGCATCTTACGATAAAAAATCTGGCAGTTGTGGCATTTTCGGACCGCCGTAATACAATCTTTAAACAAGGACGGCCAGAAATAGCCAGCGCACAATATCTTTTGGGCTTTGGCATACCCAGACATATGACCGCCACATGCTCCAGAGTGACAGTAATTTAGAACCCTTTCAGCTTCTTCGTGAGTTAAGCAACGTCGAAAAATAGAGTCCGCCCCACGGCGATAAAGAGTATCTCCAATAATTTTGAATTGTTGGGACTGGAAGCGAATTTTCCGAC
The DNA here is from genome assembly GCA_031772625.1 of Pinus tabuliformis. Classification (NCBI taxonomy): domain Eukaryota; kingdom Viridiplantae; phylum Streptophyta; class Pinopsida; order Pinales; family Pinaceae; genus Pinus; species Pinus tabuliformis. The sequence goes on from CM062814.1 coordinate 820,260,461, forward strand.
GTTCCGACCTTGAAATTTCTGGCCGAAAGGATTGGGTCTGGAGATAGACAATGATATCCCCATACCACGGATCTAAAGTGCTGATTAGAAACAAGGATTCGTCCGCAATGGGCTCCTCTGCCACAGTTTCCGTGTCAGCACGCGAGAAGTCACACATTAACTCTGCAAAAACTAAAGATTTCTTAGACTTAGATTTCTCAAACTCCAAGTTGAACTCCTGCAGGATAACGATCCATTTAGAGTACTTGCGCCCTAGCAATTGTTTGGTCAAAATGTAGATCATTGGGTTGCAATCCAAAATTACCGTAGTTTTACGTAGTAAAATGTAGTGACGAAAACGTTGGACAACTTGAACGGCTGCCAATGACAATTGCTCCATATGTGAGTATTTTAGCTCAGTTGGATTTAACATGCGACTAAGGTAATATATCACATGTTCCGTTCCGAATTCATCTTCTTGAACTAAGACCATTCCAATAGTGGAATGGGAGGCGGCGAGATACAAAAAGTAATCCTGGAGGATGCAACAACGGTGCATGGGTCAACGCGTGTTTGAGTGCATCAAATAATTTCTGAGCTATCTCATCCCAAGAAAATTGAGTGTTCTGTTTCAACAACCGTGTAAAACCCTTTGTAACCTCGGCGTAGTTAGGAATGAATCGTCGTAAAAAGTTTGCTTTTCCCTGCAAACTTTGGAGTTGGCGAAGACTCGAAGGAGGAGGCAAATTGATGATAGCTTCGACCTTCGAGGGATCAACGCGAATGCCAGCTTTCGAAACTACAAATCCCAGCAATCGACCCGTTTCTATACAGAAGACACATTTGTGTGGGTTCAACCGAATACGATAATGCCTACACCTCATAAAGATTGCTCGTAAATGGACGAGGTGATCAACTCGATGTAATGAATGAGCAGGCAAGTCATCGAGATAGGGTTGCACAATGTGCTTGATGTCATGAAACGCATAAGACATCGCCCTCTGAAAAGTTGCTCCGGCATTCTTAAGCCCAAAAGGTAATTTGCAATAAGCAAATGTCCCCCATGGACAAATGAAAGCCGTTTTTGGTTGATCGGCAGGTAGAATGTTGATTTGATTGTATCCGGAAAAATCATCCATAAAGGAAAATATTTCGCTGCCGGCACAATCATCAATGATTTGATTGATATAGGGAGTTGGATAATTGTCCTTTGGATAGGCTCGATTAATGTCCTTATAATCGATGCATATTCTTATTGTCCCCTGTTTTTTGTTAACCGAAACAATATTCGATACCCAATCCGTTAACGGGATCGGATAAATGAAACCTGCTTTCAACAATTTTTCAACTTCTACTTTAATTGCAACAGCTTTTCGTGGGTGAATCTGACGCAAAATTTGCAGGACGGGTTTAGCGTCCGGGTAAGTCTTGATCTCATGAACAACAATCGCGGGATCAATTCCTGGCATTTCCTCATAGGACCAGGCAAACACGTCGCAGAATTCTTGAAATAGGGCCTTATATAATTGAATTTCGTCATCTGTACACGAGGCACCTATATGAATGTTCTCAACAATTCCGAGATTAACTTAAATGTCAATGGGAATAGTTCAAGAGATGTTTCCCAAATTTAACTCTGAATCGGGATGTTTCATTGGATTCTGAGGTTCCTTGACATATTCAGTCGTGAAGATTGATGAGAAATCATTTTCAAAACGATCATCCTCAGGTAAAAACGAAGATCTGTGATGGAGATCTTCCCATGGTAAATCATCTACACATAGGATTTCACGAATTTGCTCATCAGAGTGAACAAGTTCAGAAAACACAGTTAAATCTGAGGTTGATGTGAAAAGTGATTCCTCACATACCACATTCATTAAGTCATTTACGGTTGAACACGGGTCGGCGAAAGACTGCACGGCTTTATAGGCAATTTCATATGGACTCAAAGGCATGGAATTACCAAATGAGTCTATTTCAGATTCAGAAGGAACGATCCAAGGATCATCATAAAAAATAGTGTCTGATGTAATCATATGAATAGTTGCAAATGAAGACGATGCGTTGATTGGAGGAAAAGGAAAAGTTCCCAGTAAACCAGCATCTTTAACTAATCCTACTCCAACATCCTTATATGGGATAGTCGTTTTACCGACATGCTGAATACTCTCCGAAGAGGCTGGGTCGGATGAAAAGTAAGCCATCTGGTCTATTGTTACGATCTTTCCATTATGTGGGAACTTTATTACTCTAAAGACCGATGAAACGACCGCTGTCATAGCGTAAGACCAACTTCGACCCAAGAGAAGGTTGTAGTCTAGAGGGGCATCAACCACCTCCACATCTAGACTAACGGTTTTTCCTTCAACCCCTATAGGCAAATCCTGTAGAATGCCAAAAGGATGAAACCCACGGCCATCAAAGGCCTTAAGAATTGTCGGGGATTGATTTAAAGAAGGAGAACCAAGCGATCTCCAACACTGTATCAACATAATACACGTTGAGGCTCCCTCATCAATTACAGTCCGATGAATAGGCCTGTTTTTGACTATCACTGGGATCTGGAAAGCCATTTGATGAGGCAAACGCGGTGTACTATTTTCTAGATCAAAGATTATTAGGTTCGGGTCCTGAACATCAACAGCTCCTATAGCCGACAAAAGTAATTTACGCTGTGCTGGGCATGATTGCAGCACTTCCAAAGCCGACATTGCTGAGGGTGAAACAGCTAAATCCTCAACAATGTTATAATTCTGAGCCGCTCTCGCATGTGGATTGAAAGCTGACTTTCGAAGTATACCCTTGGCGGGCGGTTTGATTACTAAGTCTGGATTAGGTTTCTCGATCTGAAGTGGATCGGAACCGGGAGCTGAGGTTGATGGATTAGAATGAGAAGATTCTGCTTCTTTTCCATCAACAGGACTTTTACTACCATAATCTTGCGATCGAGTCGCAATCCTTACATGGGACATCATCAATATGGGTTCTTCATTGGCACTCGAGGAAGAACCTATCATCTTACTGTCTTGACTTGGAAATGGATCCTTCAAGACAGCAGGAGTTTGGGAACCTTTGACGATCTTCGCAACCTCTGCTCGATGAGGGCAGTCTCTTGTAAAATGTTCTTCGTCACAAATGAGACATGGATAACGAGGTTTGCGCTTTTCATCATTGGATTCTGCCTTTTTAGGTTTCTCCTTTGAACTTTTGTCCGTTTTATTCTTCTTCTTTCCTTTCTTCTTCCCACCGGATTTTGATTTAGCCGTAGATGACTCTACAACGTGGATATCGGCGGAAACCTCTGCAGAAGAATCTCCTGTCGGGGAATCAGCCAAGGTTATGATAGGAGAAGAATTCTTGGAAGACTTCTTCTTACTTTTAGTGTTAACCGTACCAATCATACCGTCAGCGGCATGAGATCTCGAAGGAACTGCAGTGATTTGATTTGACTTGGGAAGATCGGGGATCTTTTCGTGTAACGTACCTGACTGAGTATAGACCAAGTCAAGGTACTGTGCTTGAGCAATCACTTGCTCCTCAGTAACAACTCTGGCTTTAGCAACATCTTCAGTGATCCTTGGCAACAAAGATTTTACAAACCACTCAGCCAAGATTTGATCCGGAATAAATACCTTCACTAAACGTCGTCGACGTCTCCACTCATGAATATGATCTGAAATATACGTGGATGTTGATTGTTTTAGCGAAGTTAACAATTCCGTGCCATTGTCATATCGGACTAGCAACTGGAAATGAGTTAAAAATGAGGTAGCTAACTGACTAAAATTATAAAAAGTGCCTCGCGGTAACTCAATGTACCACTTGGCCGCGAGACCAATTAGAGTGCGCTAGAAAAGTCTAAGACGGATCGAATCATCTGTGATGGAGTTAGACGCACACCAGAGGTGGTAAGTCATCACATGGTTCGACGGGTCCTCACCAGATTTACCTTCGAACTTGGGAATGTCACTGGGCAACTTATTCGGCATTGGCGGCCAAAACGGAAGATAATTAATCGGATCGTTCGTTACGCGCGACAAGTCTGGTAAGTCCAAAGTTGCGATAAACGGTAACTGCCGATTAGGATCCCTAAAACTCTGGGTCATGAGACCAGCCCCAGGAGGAGGATATCCAGGATAACTAGGAATAGGAATCGCGTTCGAGATATTGTATCCTCCCGAAAAACCAGGATTAACCGGACCGTACTGGGGTTGTTGAGGTTGTTGATAAGTGTACCCAGGATACGGTTGATACTGATAAACTGGCTGCTGGATAGCAGAACCGAATTGGTACTGTCCCTGGTACGGTTGATAGGTGAATTGTGGTTGACTTGTGACAACCGTACTTAAACCAGGTTGTCTTACAGGCATCTGAACCGTAGTTTGAATCGTGGATCCAGACGGTGGTAAAGATGTCTGAGGAGTAGATACGGGAACAGTAGAAACCGGAGCTGTCGATACTCTAGAAGTAGGTGGGGTAGATTGAACAGATGTTGCGGTAGTTACAGCAGTCGTTTGAGATGGAGTACGAGGCGCAGTAGGCCCAAACTGTGAAACTACCGAAGGTACAGAAGTTTGAATGTTAGACTGGACTGGTTGCTGGAGTGAACCAGAAACTAAGGGTTGTCCAGTTTGAGATGACAACTGTACACTTGGCTGCAACACCTGTTGAGTTTGCGATGGATCCCACACTATGTTCATTTCGGGGTACTGACCCATAACAGGTTGAGAATATTGAGGACCATAACCAGGTTGAGGGTAGGATTGATAATTGAAAGGTACATTTCCCATTCCTTGAACATAATATTGACCTTGGGGTGGTTGGAAACCTTGGTTCGAGTACTGACCTTGGGGTAGATACCCCTGAGGCACGTACTGATACTGGGGATGACCTTGAGGTATAAATTGATACTGGGGTTGACCTTGGGGTACATATTGAGTTTGGGGTTGACCTTGAGGAACGTATTGTACCGTAGGTACGTACTGTCCTTGAGGTTGCCCCCCAGATGCAAATTGTGTACCTTGAGGTTGCCCCCCAGGCGTTAATTGAGGCTGCCCCCCAGGCGGTAACTGGCCACCTTGAGGTTGAGAATTGGGAATAGAACCTGACATCATAAGAATGTCTTCTACGCTCAATGGCTTTGCACCATTACTTCTAGTGAATAACCCTTGTTCAATGGGTTGAGGAGATGCTCCCGAAAAAGTACCAGAAAGTGACTGATACCCAGAGGGAACAGAAGGACCGCCGTACAAAAAAGATTCAGGCGATTGAGTAAACATGGATGACTGACCTGACATATTTATGGGAGTATAAAAACCTCTAGGATGATAAGAAGCACGAGGTGGTGAAAAACTTAACACTGGGTTTTCCAAATAATTAGTCAAAGAAACATACCAAGTAGTACTTCTAGGTGGACTGTAAAAAATTGATTCATGCTCCCTTAGATCAATAACAGGTTGATTTTCAGGGATAGGGATGCCTACTTCTTCTTCCGGAGCAAGTTCTTCAATAGCTATCAAACCAGAAGGAAGATTTTCGGTGATTACTCTTTCTACCCTAGGTGAATTAGGACCACTAGAAGTTGGAGAGACAAACCCCGATGTTGGAGTAACAGGTTCAGATATCTCAGGTTCTTCACCTATATCACTAGTAGATGAAAAGCTACCAGCAAGTTCGGAAACCGAAATAGATTCAGGATTATAACCTGTTTCTAGAGTTTGGTAATCAGGATGTACAACCAACGAAGACTCTCCTTCTTCAGGTGACCCAACTTTACTGCCACTAGGAGTTACGAGGACTTTCAAGCCTTCAAGATGGCTCGGGACTTCTTCAGGAGGTTGGCCCCGAAGTCTACGGGACTTCCTCAATAAATCAGCCATGGTTACAAACTCAGGAGACTGGCCCCAAAGTCTACGGGACTGTCTTGGTAATTCAGCCACAGTTAAAAACTTTTAACTACTTCACACGCAAACAAAGTAAAATCTCAATGAAAACCACCTAAAGCCTCTAAAGAACCAAACAAATTTGAATCACACGCCTAAAGAATCTAGAGATCAAACACACACAAACAGTAACTTTCTGGGCCGAAAACACTAGTTGGTGATGAAATCCAACGTCGCAGAATTCAGTACAGAAATGGCGGTTGGAACAGTTACCCTGGCAACCTGCTTAATGAATAGACTGGACCAAGTTCCTCCACTTAACCGTCTCGAGTGAAGTGAAACCCCCAGAAAATCCAAGTGAGTCTAGCCGACGTCTGCTCCAGGTACAGTGGGATCTTCCCACCACTGTCACCTTAGGAAGAATCCTAAAGAATATGGTCACTAAGGCTACCAACTGAGACAAATACACCTGGGGGAACAGTCTACGATCCGATACGCACGCAAGGGCAGAGTAGCAAGCTCAATCCCTTTGAAGGCTCCTTGACATAATCCAAGGTTTACCAACAAGTGACCCCAGGCTCCTCGACAATGGTTAATCCGAGGTTTACCGTTTTTAATACATGAATATCTAGCGTCGTTCCCAATGAGGAAGGATTGATTCCCACACTGGTTCGGACACGATCCCGTGCTTCTTCTTTAAGAGGAGATTTCCCAGAGCATAAATGCAACAATTGGATTTCTTCCTACCACAAGATACAGCTACTTGTTTGTTTTTACTGTCTTGGAGAGTTAATTACTCTCCTACTCCAAGACACTAGCCTAAGCTGAGTTGGTGTATCAGAGCCCTAGAAATAAAATGTTACTAGGTGAATTTTACTTTAAGCGTTAATTTTAGTGGTTGTTGTTTAAGTCAAGAGGTGGCGGAGATGAAACTCGTGGTGTAAAGACTCGACTCGAAATCACTAAAAAGATGCACCTAAGATGATTTAAACAATCTTTTCTCTTCGATGAACTTCTCAACTAAGAAAGAGTTTGAGAATGCAAATACTTTGTAAACACAAATCTTTCTCAATTAAACAAATTTAAAGAAGAGCTTTTCCTTTCCAAAGCACTCAAAACGAGACAACTAGCTATTTCACACAATTTCCCTTTTCTTTTCAAAGCACTCAATCACTACAAAAAACAAACTTTTCAAAAGAGATTTCTTTTTATATTTTGTAAATAAAACACTCAAAACTAATGAAAACGACTAACTTTGAGAGCTACAAACTATATAAAAAGCTACTTGAAGTCAAAGCTTACTAAGAGTCTTTTTGAGGATGTTTTACTTAGCTAAATGTGAGCTAAGGACTAATTTATGCAGAATCACAATTAGTCAAAAAACAACCAATCTTTCGTTTTCTTTTAAAAAAAAAAATGAAAATTCCAAACTTTCAACTACAAGCTTTTCGAAATTTTGAAATGAGAAAACTCAAAGCGAATTCCTCAACAAGGGGAGATTTCATCAATGGTCAGACTCATAAGAAGACTGGTAGACACCAAGGTAATCTGAGGTCCCTACGGCTTCTAAGCTCAGAGCCACTACACAACCAAAAACGAAAAACAAACCCAACAAGCAAAATTCCTAGGAATTCCACCTAAAACCCTAATGCTAATGAAATTAAACCAAGGAAAGTTTTTGACAGGGAACAAGCAGGTCTGGGCAATGGCTAAAACCTATAAACAAATTCTAAACTGATAAAAAAGAGAAAAATTTAAAAATTTTCAAAATTTTGACAGGGTACGCAGGCAACCTGTTTACACAAGTGCGTCTACGCTCTGTGCACAAAGAAAAAGTGCGTAAAAGTACGCACTGTGCTTAACTCAGAGGGTGCGTACCTCTCCCAAAACTATGAAAAATGAAAACTAACTCAAAATTAACTAAATTCACCCAATCCCACAATCATCAAGTCAAAAACAAAAACAGAAAATACAGTTTCTCAGGTCAAAGTATAGACAAAGAAAACAATCAAGTCCCCAACGGAGTCGCCATTTTGTCGCACGGAATGTGTCGATCTTGCGGACAAGATAGACCTTCCTAGAATCTAAAGAAGACCTAACGACAAGCAAACCAACTAGACACTATCTTTCTCTAAATATGCTTTAATAAACAATAGCAAACAAGTGTTTTTAGGGCCTACCTCTGGTCCAACGCAAGCTTGTGAATGCCCTCGCTCCTTTGATCCAAATGAGCTCCTTTTCGCGAATCTGCAAACAAAAACAAGGCAAACAAATTAAATAGCACCTGAAAAGCCAATTGCATAAAACATATTTAACATGAAAGTCAAGGAGTCCATGAAACAAATAACATAAGATACTTGTTGAGAAAAATGAGTTTGATTGTATTAATTCAAAAGAAGAAGAACCTTACAACCTTTGCCTTGACGCTGTACAAGCTCCTCCCAGGGTCCAACAAGATGTCTTCTCTACTTTGACAAGTTTCACTCACTCTCCAATAGAACCAAGAGGTATGTGATCTCTCCTCTCAAGCTCAACCAAAGAGTCTTAATTTCACCAGCATTTACCCTCAAAATGTTCAGCTTCTAACCTCCCTAGTCCTCACCCCAATGCCTGTATTTATAGTGCAATGGAGGGAAGTTACTAGGTCCTCCTTCAAAGGGATAAAACCCTCCTTCAAAGGGATAGCTCCTTTAGTCAAGGGATTAGCTCCTTCTCTTTTGGGATGCATGAACCACCTCAGAGCGAACAATCCACGTCAAAATTCCTTCTAGAAAACTCTAGAATTAACCCAAAGTGAGTTTTTTAAGATAAAACTTGCGCCTTTTGACTTTCACAGGGGTCCGCACCTACACCATTAGGAACATAGCGGGTAGGTACGCAGCTTTTGTACACAGAAGGTGCGGGACAGCAGGTGACCATGAGAGAAAGTGCGGAACCAGAGTTACATTGATATTTAATGTCTTTCTCCCACTTCTAAAGCTTGATTTAAAGAGCTGAGGTCTTAGACTTGCTTAGGAGGATAGTACAAGTGATGATAGACCCATACTGACTGCAAATAATCATGGTGACGATATTTTTGTGTAACAGTAGTAGGAGAACAATCATTTAGAGTTAGTAGGCATTATCAGTCATCTGGATGAAAACAACATAGCTAGTTGTAGTCAGTCTTTGATAGACAATTGCAGAACTAGTTGTAGTGACATAGATAGTATGAATTGACCAATTGCGGAAATCAAGGCGTAGTTCCAGGCATAGAGGTTTCTAGTTTTCCAGGGGAGGAAAGGAGGTCAAGCTAATTCCAGTAGATGAAGCCAAGGGAGGTAGTGTGAATTTTATAGTTGGTGAGAGCAAGGCATAATTCTAGCCAGAGACAATTAACTAGTCCGTATTGTAGAGGCTATAGATTGTGTACTAGTGCCAAGAGGTGATTTGATGGAAGAGTGAGTAGATTTAGTGAAAAACAAGAGGCAAAGTTACTACCATAAAGGGTTTTCAGAGATAAGATTGATTTTTTCCTGTAGCAAAACTATACATTCCAATTTTACATCTAGAAAGGAGTGTGAGTTGTAGAGGAGAGGCTTTGCTAGAAGGAAATAATATTTCCCTGTTCTCATTCAGAGGGAGATAACGAGAGATCAATACATAGTTGCAATGTCACCAGTAACACAGATGCAGGTTAGTTCATCTATAGGGTTAGTAGATGAATCAAAGTATACGTATTGGTTAATGGACAATGAGAGCTAGTTGTATCATAGTTGTCAGAAATCAGTAGTGTGAGGTGATCCATCTACATACTTTAGGATATTCATCAGGTTGATGGATATAGTAGTGGAGTATAGATAACACCTTCGCTAAGAAGGAGTGTTATTTTTTGGTAGCATTAGAAAGGTGTTCTAGTCTCGACTTGTGTTAAAGAGGCTAAAGAACACGAAATCTCCAAAACCCATAAAAAAATTTGGGAGAAAATAACTAGAGACCACTCAATTAAATTAATTGATCGATAATTAAAAAATGTCCAAGTCTAACTTAGGGAAATTGATTAATTAAAGGGAATTAATTCAGAATTATTGAGAAAGCTCTAGAGACTCTCATAGATCGAGTCTGAGATGATCTTAGCCATTGATAATGATGTAATCATGGCCATTAGTTATCCAATGAGAGATTATAAGAGCAGGTCAATGAGTTGAGGAGAGACACATCAAAATATATTGAGCAAGAGGGAGAGTGAGTATCCTTGGAAGATCGAGCTATCCAGTGCAGTGATAGAGCAAGGAAGTGAGCTTGAGCTAGAGCATCAGTGATTTAAGGAGAAACAAAGACATTTATAGAAGAGATTCCTAGTAGTAGAGCAACATTATCAAGGGGGCTGAAATATTTCTTTAGAGAGGCTGAATAGCCATTGTGAGCATCTAGAAACCCAGTGTGAGTTGCTAGAAGAGGGTTTGTAGAGTTTCCAGAGGTTAGATCGAGTTCTAGGAGGCAAAGATAATTTCTTATAGTTACAGAGGGAGGTAGGATGAATCATATAGACCTAGCTAGTAGGTCATACAATTTTCCTAGGCTAGACAATGAGAATTCGTAGAGGCCGAGTTTTCTCAGTGGGGTTTGAATAGGCCAGAGGGAGGCCAAATTGTTGTAGAAGGGAGATATTTTCTCCATATTATTTTTTTCCAGATTATTCTTCAGAGTATTGCACTACAACAAAACAGGCAATTTGCGCCAGATTTAGCACCAGATTCTAGTGCATTTTTTTCTCAATTGGGATGAGCAACCTGGCGCTAAATCTGGCTCTATTGTACAATTTTTAAAGCGTCATTTTTTGCACCAAATTTTGCATCTTTTTTACGCCAAATTTTCCATCATTTTCTGCATCATATTTTGCACCAAGATTTTCATTTGGTTTTACAACAGGTTTTGCTTCTAGTTTTGTGCCTTTTTTTGCATCTATTTTTGCATCATTTTTTGCTTCCTCTTTTGTGGAATTCTTTGCTTCTATTTTTGTGTCATAATTTGCATCGATTTTTACACCATCTTTGACTTCTTATTTAGCACCTTTTTTTACATCCAATTTGTGCCAATTTTTGCATCTAGTCTTATGCCATCTTTTGCTTCTAATTTTGGACTTATTTTTACATCTATTTTTGTGCCAATTTTTCTGCCTTTTTTTACACCATCTTTTCCATCCAATTTTGCACCATATGTTGAATCTGATTTAGTGCCAAATTTCGCATACATTTTTGCACCATTTTTTGCATCCACTTTTGCATTTTATTTATCTCCCTTTTTTGCATCCTATTTTGCACCATATTTTGCATTTAATTTTGCATCATTTGTTGCATCCAATTTAGCATCATTTTTAACACCATTTCTTGCATCCAATTTTTCATCCTTTTGAGCATCTAAATTTGCATCCTATGTTGAACCATATATTGCATCCACCTTTGCATCCCATTTTGTGTCTATTGTTACGTTCACTTTTGAGCCATTTTTTCGTCTACTTTTGCATTTGTTTTTGCACCAAGTTTTGAATGATTTGTTGCATCATTTTACATCCAATGTTGCATCTCAATTTGCATCCAAAATTGAGCCATTTTTATGCCCATTTTTGCACCATTTTTTCTTCTTTTGTGTCCAATTTTGCACCATTTTTTATGTCCAAATTTGCATCCTTTTTGGTATCTAGTTTTTCATCCTTTTTGGCTTCCAAATTTGCATCCTTTTTTCTGCCACATTTTGTGTCCACATTTGCATCTCATTTTGCACCTAGATTTTAGTTGGAATTTTCATCTAGTTATGCATCATCTTTGACATCCTTGGTTTCACCATTTTTTAGTCCCATTTTGCATCTTGTTTTGTGTCTTTTCTTACATCCTTTTTGCATCCTAATTTTACACCATTCTTTGCATCCTCATTTTGGTGTCCATTTTTGCATCCTTGTTTGCACCCAATTCGGTATCCTTTCATATGCCCTATTTTGTTCCCTTCTTTGTGTCTAGTGTTGCACCCTTTTTTAATTTTACTTTAAAAACCTTTTTGTGTCATTGTTTGCATATTGTTTTGATGGCTAGTTTAACATCCAATTCTACTCCCAATTTTTCATCCATGGTTAAATCCACTTTTGGCTTCTTGTTTAGAGTTTTACTTTTATTTCCATTTATGACCACCTCTATGGGTTCATTTTACTAAGTTCATTTACATAGTGAAATATATTAAATTTTCTAAATATCATTTTGCTGTAGGATTTAATGCATGGTTAGATGAAAACAAAACCCTCTCAGTTTATCTCAGAAACCTAGGACAAACCAATTAAGAGAAAGGTTGTTCTAAGGCTTAGGATTCTTAGTAGATCAAGATGTAGAGTATAGATTAAAAAAGAGAATGAATTCTTGTGAGTCCTCGCATGCAGGTCTTCTTGGAGTTTTTCGTATAGCCAAGAAGCGCTCCTAGCTAGCTCCAAAGCTTGGTCCTACACATAAGAGAGAGAATAAAGCAACCTTCACAACATAATATCTTAATAATCAAAACTATAAAAAACATATAAATATTATTGAATAAATAAATATAAACCAAAAACCCATGCATACATTAATTAAATAGAAGAAGTAAAGAATGAATAGAAACATATGGAAGGAAGAACAACTGATCTATATGAATAAAGGAGTTGGAGGAAAGTTACAACAATCAGATATAGTTGCAACATCACCTCCCCCAACTCATAGCTCCAAAACTCTCCCTCTCAAGACAGATCTCAAGAGCGTGACAATACAAAATTCCCATCATTTTTTCAATGGCCAAGCCTCTAATATATAGGAAAGTGGAGGCTATGAAGATTTCCAAAATTCCTCATTAGTTCAATTTGGGAAAAATCTTTTGGGTGAATAATGTTTCCTCATATAAAAAAGGAATTTTCCACTTTTTAGATGCTTTTGTGCTTAGGAAAAAGCTTCCCCATGCTTTATGGCTCTTTCCCACTTTTGTATGCTTTTAGTTTTTAGGAAAAAGCTAAAGATGAGGATAAAGAGATTACATTCCACCATATGTTTCCGAAAGTGACCAAGAATGTCAAATTCAAATTCTAGTTTGCTTATGTTTTAGTTTTTTTTTAAATATATATTTAGTTTTAGTATTTTTTTTTTCTAGAAAAATATATTTAGTTTTTGGTATATTTTTCTATAAGAAAAATTATATTTTGTTTTTATAAAAATGGATTTTAAACATTCCATTCATGCTAAATTTGTGATTTTATGATAGGAGTTTAAATTATATATAGTAAAGTAACTTAATGTCATGTGTCGTGTTGCTGAGATGGGTGTTATACATCTCTTTCTTGCTAAGTTATAGAATGTGCTTGGGTTTTCTTAATGCAATAAAACTAATTATGTTCTTCATGATATCTTGAAATGTTCATCTTGAACCAAGCTAATAAAACAATAAAGTTAAAATAGGTTTTCCTTTGTCCTTTATAGATCTTTGTCCCCATTAATCTTGGTCTTAATAGATTAATTGTCTTGTGGTGGCCTTGAGTGGTCACTTCCATTAGTTGCATGCTTTGTAGTTTTCAGTTAGTGACATTTTTTAAGCTTGATAATATGTTATTTAATTTATCAAAATGTGTTATTGTCCATATTATTGTTAAATATTAATATTAAATATGCTGATTTTTAAGCATGTTTTAGCAAAACTTTCCCAAAATGTTTATAGATTGTATTTTATAATGCAATGATTCTTTGCTTGATGAAATTGTTTTGGATATTTTTTTTAATGATTCATTGATTGATGAAATTGTTATGGATATTTTTTTTAGTATATTAAATTGTATGTGATAAAGTCAAAAATCACCTCTTTTTTAGATTTTCATTGATCAATTTCCCTTAAGGCCATCAAGTTCGCCATTTGGTCCCAGGTTAAGGAAATATAGGAGTCATGAAGTGGAATTGTCCAAGCACTTAAATCTTGAGACATGTTTCTTTTTAGTCACTTTATACTTTCTTTCTATGTAAATTTTTGATGAAAATAGTCTTGGAACATGAGGGGCGTCAATAGTAAGCGAAAACAAACTCCTAAAAGAAAAATGGTATGCAAAGCACCCATAAATAATGTTGATATAAGAAGCAAAAATATTAAGTGAGGTTCAACCTCATATAATTAGAAAATGGGGGAGGAATTTCCAAGTAGTAGTGATTGATGCTTAGAGATACTTGGGTGGAATGGTTATTATTTGAAATGATTAAGACATCAAGGTTACCAATATGTTTACCTCTTTTCGCATTATGACAATACAATTTTAGTTAATTGACATTGAGGACTATTACCATGTATCCAATGTCTATGACTCCAATATCGCAAATGGAAAACCTCTATTTCTCAATTCTATTTCTAGCACAAGTAATTTATACTCCCCATCTCCATGGATTGTTGGGAGTGACTTCAATATTATAAGTGTCTCGAGGAAAAGAAAGAATGAATCGAAATGTTTAACAAGATATTTTGTAAGCTATACCATTAAAGCCACAAAGTAGTCTCCATTAAAGTTGTCAAGAAATGAGTCTCCAACCCACACATGTGGATCAATGAGATGTAATACATGTGTGTGTGGTTACGAACTCAATACACCTCTATAATAACTCCACAAACTTATGTATTTCACTCTGTCACATAAATTGACAGTAGTGTGACATAAGTAAACCAAGAGTAGACATGAAAGCCTTAGGAAACAAACATTCCTTAGATCCTCAATTAGGTGCTTAAATGATGAAGTGAAAATGCAAGGAGAAAAGAAGAATTCATGATTTAACCATCACATACATGTGATCAAGTGTGACTAGGAGTGTATATATTCATATATTTTCCAAAGAGAGAGTGAATACATGAGTTACCATTTATTGGCCCTTATTTTTCTTTCTTTTTCATTTTCTTATATATAGGACTTAGGGAATAAGGTTTTCATAAGTTTGGCACAACTCATAGATATAAGATTTACATGAATTTTCACTTCAACCTTAGAGTTTAGACTTAGATAAATCAATATAGTGTATGTTTAATGATTTTGGCTTTCACTTTTTTATTGTATTTCATCACAAATACAAAAGGGGAAATATTTTGCCACAAATCTATGAATGCTTAATCATAAAGTCGTCATGTGATGACAACAAATTAATGATGTTATTCTCTACGAAAATGATGGGTATTCTTGATAAAATCTTATGCTTGTGGATGTTTCCTCCCTGGTTGAGAGGGAGTGAGGGTAGACACCATGTTATCCATGTGTCATGTACTATGGCTAGGATTAACAATCGTAAGCCTAGTAAAGGCACTAGTAGGGATAATGGTGGATTGGATTAACATCTGGGACCAATATTCTTTGAGAATTTGGACATTGACTAGGACTAATCGCCATAAGTCAAGTACATTAATCCAAGATAAGAATAGTCATGAGGATTGACATTTTCTGGTGTCAAATATTATGATAGTGGATTAGGAAATGATCATGTGAGGACATACCTGGTAAACATCTTGGTGGGGTAAGTGCCTTGAAAGGCAGTTGTGTCCAAATTTATGCCTCCCAACATTGTGCTCTGATCTAATGGAGAGATAAACTTGTTAGTCAAGGCCTTACTATTTTGAAAATTTTGGCTATGATGATGTAAATCATCATTGATGCTTATCAATCTAGATCCCTTCTTATATGAATATTTCAACTTGAGAGTACTTTTTTGTCTCATTATGAGTACCTCGCTAGTTTAGAGGGAGGGTCATCATCTTCATTATTGTCATCATCACCACCATCAATGTGATCATTATTGTCATCATTTCATTATCATCATAATCACCATTCATGTCTTCTTCATGATCATCATCATCATCATGATTTTGTATATTGTCGTCAATTGTTCATAATTATAGGTATCATAAGAAATATCACCAACCTTAGGACACATGATATATGAAAGAAAAATAACCACTTTATTTTTTAGAAATGATTGATGATCATCAACATCACCACCATTATCATCGTCATTATAATTGTCATCATCCCCATCATCATAACTAATATAAGTTTTATCATAATTTTTGTCATCTTCATCATGAACATCATAATCATCATTCATGCCATTATTGTTCTTGATTATGACCAAGATGAAAATAATGATAATGATGATCAGATGATGATGACTTGGAAGATGACGCCAAAGATAATTATTATGATTTTTACCATGATAACATTTAAAAATTGGGAGGAATGGCCAAGGTCATTAGCATCATCATCATTGTCATTGTAACTCCCATCGTCTTTATCATCATTGTCATTATCATAACAATCGCAATTCATGTCATCTTCATCATCTTCATTATCATCATCGTTATAATTATTGACATTGTCATTAGTTGTTCATAATTTTCAATGTCATAAGAAATATAATCAATGCAAAAGATATGATGTGTGTTGGAAAATGGATGCAAAAGTAAACAAAAAAATGGGGGTAAAAATAGACGTAAATTTGGATGAAGAGTGGACACAACATAAGTAGATGCAGAACAAGACAGAAAAATTGAACAAAAGTGGATGAAAAAGTAGATGCAATAGTTCATACAAACTTGAACACAAAATAGGACTGAAACATGGATGAAAAAGTGGAAGAAAACATGGGCACAATAGTAGGCATAAAACTTAGCATGAATTGTGGTGAAACAAATGTGGATACTCCAATGAATGTGAAAAAAAAGGGACACAAACTTGAATGCAAAAAGGAGGAAAACTTGGATGAAAAAAGGGATGTAAACATGGGCCAAACATGGGTGCAATAGTGAACACAAAATTAGTTGCAAAACTAGACAAATCAAAAGTGGATGTAAAAGTAAATTCGAAATGGGATGCAAAAAACATAAACAATATTTGATGCAAACTTGGACACAAAAGAGGATGCAAATATGGATGCAATAGTGGAAGAAAATGTGGGTTGCAATGATAGGCATAAGATATGGCACAAATAATAGCACAAAAAAGGTGGATGTAATAATAGACACAAAAAAATATGCAAACTTAGATGCAAGACAAGATGCTATAAGGGATGTAAAAGTGGATGCAAACACGGGTGCAACATGAGAAACAAAATTGGATGCAAAATATGGATGAAATGGAAGTACATGCAAAAGAAGATACAAAATGAGATGCAAAACCCAACACAAAAGTGGATGCAAAAATAGATGAAATATTTTATGCAAAAGAGGATGTGAAGATGGATGCAAAATTGGAAGAAAACGTGGGTACAACAGTATGTGCAAAACATGGAACAAATTTTGTCACAACAAAAGTAGATGTAATGATAGATGCAAAAAAAGAAGCAAATGAAGATGAAAAATAGGATGCAAAAAGGGATGTAAAAGTGGGTGTAAACATGGGTGCAACAATGGATGTAAAATAGCTTTTGCAACTTATTTGAAAGAGCAATTTTGTCCCAACAATTAGACTTGTAGCATAAAGAACATGGTTAATACATATGATTCAACCAAAAACTAGTTACTACCAAAATTCAACCAAAAAAAATATTACTGCATAAAAATAGAATTAAAAACAAAAAAAATAAAAACAAAAATTTCCCAAATTAAAAATAAATAAATGATAAACTTTTTTTTACCAAAATTTAGTGATTTTTTTAGTGCTAATACTAACATCACCATTACAACAAGATATTTTTTTAGTGCTAATACTGCCATTACAACAAGATATAAGAGGGATATAATGCAAAAAGTTTAATAATAATATGTATGTAGAAGATGGTCTTCAGACTGGTGAATTCATGATAATCAATGGGACTACAGTCAAAATAATTGGATGTTATTTACTTTTTTACATAGATTGTCAAAATAATTGCATAAATTGATTTTTTTTAACCAAAATTTAACAAAAACTTTGCTAGTGCTAACATTAGAACCACCATTACAACAAGATATCTTTCTAGTGTTGACAACACCATTATAGTAAGATACCTCAAGAGAGACAGAAAATTTAAAAAGTATGATAGTAATATGTATCCAGAAGATGGTAGTGAAACTAGTAATTGTTCATTCTCATTATCATAATCATTGTCATCATCATCACCATCATCCTTGTCATCGTTATTGCCATCATTACATTATCATCATAATCACCATTCATGCCATCATCATCAGCTCCATCATCATCATCATTATGGACATTGTTTGCAATTGTTTATAATTATAGACGTTGTAAGAAATATCATCAACCCAAAAAATGTGATCAGTGCTAGAAAAGGGTTGTTTAGGACACATTGATATACGTAAGAGAAATAACAACTCTATTTTTGAGAGATGATCGATGATCATCATCATCACCACCATTATCATTGTCATTGTCATTTTTATCATCCCCATCATCATCATTAATGTAATTTCTATCAACATTGTTGTAATCATCATCATCATTCATGCCATTATTGTTTTTGATGATGACCTAGATGAAAATGATGATGATGACACCAAAGATAATGCTTATGATTATGACAATGACAACATCTAAAATTGGGAAGATTCGCCAAGGTCATTAGCGTCGTCATCATCATAATCATTGCCATCATCATCATTAATGTCATTGTAACCACTATCGTCTTTATCATCATAATCACAATTCATGTCATCGCCATCATCTTCATTTTCATCATTGTCAATATTATTGACATTGTCATCAATTGTTCATAATTGTCAATTCCATAAGGAATATCATCAATGCAAAAAATATGATGAGTGTTGGAAAAGGGATGCAAAAGCGAACATAGAAATGGGGGCAACAATAGAAGTAAAATTGGATGAAAAGTGGATACAACATAAGTAGATGCACAACAACATGAAAAACCTAACACAAAAGTGGATGCAAAAGTAGATGCAGTTGTCAATGCAAACTTGGATGCAAACATGAAGGCAAAAGTGGAAGCAAACATGGGTCCAATGGTAGGTGTAAAACTTGGCACAAACTGTGGTGAAACAAATGTGGATGCAACAACGGACACAAAAGTAGATGCAAAAATGGATGAAACAAAAGTGGATACAATAGGGGATGCAAAAACATACAAAATATCTGATGCAAACTTGAACACAAAAGAGGATGCAAATGTGGATGCAAACGTGGAAGCAAATGTGGTTGCAATGGTAGGTGCAAGATATGGTGCAACAAAAGTGGATGTAACAATAGACAAAAAATATGCAAAATAAGATGCAAAAATGGATGTAAAAGTGGAAGCAAACATTGATGCAACATGAAAAACAAAATTGGATGAAAAAAATGGATACAATGGAAGTAGATGCAAAAGTAGATACAAAACGAGATGCAAAACCCAATGCATAAACCTGACACAAAAGTGGATGCAAAAATAGATGCAATATTTGATGCAAAAGAGGATGTGAACATGGATGCAAAATTGGAAGCAAACGTGGATACAATAGTGAGTGCAAAACATGGTGGAAATTATGGCATAACAAAAGTGGATGTAATGATAGATGAAAAAAAAGAATCAAAGTATGATGCAAATGAAGATGTAAAAAGGGATGCAAAAAGTGAAATTTAAAATGGGTGTAACAGTGGATGCAAAATTGTATGCAAAAGTGGATGCAATAGAAGTCGATGCAAAAGTAGATGCAAAACGAGACACAAAACCCGATGCAAATCCTGGTCCAAAATTGGATACAAAAAGGGATGCAAAAATAGATGTAGTAGTTGATGAAAACCTAGATGCAAATGAGGATGCAAACGTGGATGCAAAATTATAATCAAAAGTGGGTGCAAAAGGAGGTGCCAAACTAGGCGCCAATTGTGGCACAAAAATATTAGATGCAATAGTGGGTACAATAATAGATGCAAAAGAGGATGTAAATATGGATGCCAAACAAGATGGAAAAGTGGATGCAACAAAAGTAGATGCAAAATTATATGCAAAACTAGACACAAAACTCGATGTAAAACGTGGCGCAAAAGTGATGCACAAATGGATGAAAAAATGGATGCAAAAAATGATTTAAAAAAGGATGCAAAAGTCGATGCAAAAGTTGATGCAAGTGTAGGTGCAAAAAGTGGATGCAAATGAGGATGCAAAAGTATGTCAAACAAAAATAGATGCCAAAATTGATGCAAAACCTAGAACAAAACCTGGTGCAAAGGATGACACAAAACTTGGCATAAAATTTGGTGCAAAACGTGGTGCAAAACCTATTGCAATACCTGGTGCTAAACTTGGTGTAAGATTTGGTGCAAAACTTGATGCAAATTTTGTGTCAAGTTTTGCACCATATTTGATAAATGGATGCAAATAGCACCAAAAATGGGCTCTAGATGCAAAAAAAGAAGTAAAAAGGGACGCTAATCGCTGGTTTTGTTGTAGTGTTGATAGTTGGGAATCTAATTTGTTGTAATGATATTTTACTGCTACATAATAATAAGATAAACCCTCATCTACTGCACCAGTTTTCCCTGAAGGGTTTTCCGAGGATTTTGAACCCAAAAATATTGGTGTCATTTTTATTTTGTGTGTGCATCTATTTTATCAATTATAGCATTTTATTTAGCTTTTGTAGAATTTATTTGTGAAGAATTGTAGTGTGATTTATTTGGTATTAATCAAAAAAATTAATAAACTGCTAACTAGTTAGAAGCGTAAATTCCAATTACTGCAATTTAAGGAAATTTCAAAGTTTCCACTTTGTAATATCTCATATTGATGTTACTAAACAACATTATTTTTCCTTAATATTAAAACCAAAATAAGATAAACCTATATAAAACAATAAGAGGATAAACCAACAAACACATAAGATAGAAGGGAATGCTTAAATTCCATAATGTAGATAATCACTTCACAATTTAATCAATATAACTAGCATTTCATAATTTAAACATAAGGGAGAAATACCTATAATACTTAGCTTGATTTCCAAGCACTAATCCAAACAATACTCCAAAATTCCACAATCCATTCATCGATCAAAGGGAGATATCACACCCAAGGGCCAATTTTATATCTTACCAATACAACTACCTTCACAGGTTTTTCCATTCAAGAAGGAAACACGCTCAATGAGGTGTGGAATTTTAGGGCACAAATAAAATATCTACTTGAAGTAATTCTCAATTTCCAAAAAAATATCATATACCAGAATTCCCACTAATCAACCTTAGTTTGGTGGTGTGGTGGAGATCCTCATGTACTACAACACTCCCAAAACCCTTCAAGATATGGCGTACATGGGTCTCACTACCATCGTTTTCATAGGTGATTGAAACCATACTCAATAATGGCACCTCACTACAAGGATCTTCCTACCACTTTCTCCCTTGGTTCATGTAGTCACACTCGATAATGGTGTCTCAAAGACCTAAAAAGATCAATGTAAGTTGCTAGGCACAATTTAAGCCTTAATACCTTATCAATATGTAATAAGTGCTCCTAGTATCTTAGTATACTTATATTAGGTTAGAGCAGCTGAAATTCTACTTTACCAAGTATAGAATTCAAATAACAGGTTCTCGCATAGTGATGGTAATGTCTCAAAAAAGTTTCTCATGAGCCAATGTATCCCTTTGCAACGTAGGAAGGTTCTTTGTAATCCTTCTTGAGTATACCATCCTTTCCGATATTTGACTCTTGGCCTTCCCCCTTCTCATGCAATGAAAAAATTGGCTTAGAGGGTGAAATTACAAGTGTCTATGATAAGGTTGAAGTAAGTGACAACACTTTCACTTTTCCCCTTTTACACTAGTTAACTTAAAATTTCAATTTATTGAGATTTTGCCTTTCCCAAGGCTTCCTAAGCTCTAGGATATGGTGGTCATCCTCATTGAATCACAAGCCATTACCTTGAGTGCATTTCATCATCTTTCCATCAGTTCTTTGACTTACAATAGATTAATCATTCCAAAATACCGATGTAAATGTACAATCATTATCATAAATCAAGAGCGCCATATCATGAATTACATAAATACATTAGCTATTCAACAAGTGTATTTAATATCAACAACATCATTACAAGGAATGAACATGTGAAATCATCATTGAGGATCACTAGTTTCAGTTAGCTAATAATAAGAACATTAGTGTAATACAAATCATCACAAGGACAGATCAATGCTCATCATAATATAAACCATCATATATATGTCTAGGTCTAACATAATGAACCATAAATAGAAGAAAATAGGAAGGGGATGATGAGTCCATAACACCATTTCCTATTAATCAACTAAAATCTTCAAACATAACACCAAGAGTGCTACATTGTAAATATTAATGACTAAGATATCGAAGAATTTATTCTTTCCTTCAAGAAATTTATTCATAACTTGAGTTAGAACAAATTCTCAATTTGACACTTGCCATTTTCCTAGTCCATAGGGAGGCTTGAATCTCCAAAAAACTATAGCTTGTTAATTGCTATTTCAACACCTTTCATTATTAACCATATAGTACATAAGTCAATGCTATCATTTGATCCCTAACCTACTACATATTTCATAGAAATGGTTATTTCCACATAAGAATAACAAACCTCTTGTACTACACATCCCTAATCTTCCTTAACAAGCCCATAAAAAACCCCCATGCTTATGAATAATCATTTTTATGATTTTTTTGATTCTTTGTGGCTTTGTCTTTTTAAGCTTGCGTGATCCACCACAAGAGAACCATTAGTTGGTGAGAAATTTGCATAGGATATCTCTATGTTACTTGAAATATCATTGTGTTTCTTGAAATCAACAAACATGAAATAACAAACACATGAAGAGATTTATGTGTTTCTTTGGATTTGTCATAAAACCAACTTCCTAAACACTAATAAAGTGTCTTTTTCCCACCTATTTTTCTATTGGTTAATTATACGTCTTCACTCTAAATATCTTTGTACAATGGGTGTTTTTTTTTTCAACCCAAATTGAAAATATATTTATATTTCATAAAATATGTGTCAGGGTGCATAACTGTACAACATTTATAGATATTTCCTATTGGTCTAGATTTATCAACACCGTGTTAAGCAACAAAATTATAAACCATGGAGTAGGAATAGGGGTGTTACAATGTTCTAAAGATGCTATCTTGTAACCTCTAGAAAGTACCAACTAAAAAATAACACTTACAAAACATTGAAAATGCATTTTATTTAACCCCTGCATAGGGGGAGACATGCCCTTCATTAGGGAGACTTCCTTTACATCTATTTCACTAAGAAAACTAGGATAAAATGCACAAGTAGGATTAATTTTGGATTCTTCCTAGTTGAATTTGAGAGTGAGCTCCTATAACATCGATATTATGTAGGTGATTTCATCATCCATCTTGTTGACTTTTGATTGTAGATCTAAAATTGCTTCCATTTTTATACTAGTAGTGTTGAAACCAAGATTTTGGTTGTGAAATAGCTTCTTGAAAGAGGTGTTATATAGAGTTTACAGCCTCTTCTATTATTTGCAGGTTTTTTCCTTTGAACATTGCTTGAGAGAGGTATAAAGCACCAATAGAAACTATGTTTCATGTTTAGATTCCAGTGAACACCACACGATGTAATTGTTTGATTGCATTCCACCCAGACCAAGGACCATATGACCTTCGTGTCATCCAATTGAGTGAACACACTCCTTAACCATGTAGGGTTGATAAACAAAGAGAAAAACTTCCAATTCCAGCAACAAAATGGGACGAGGCCTTGTGAGGAGCATAGCCCCCAAGAACTCCAATACAACCCAAAACATAGGATGGATGCCCGGTGTGAGAGCCTAGATGTGCATGAACCAAAGGATTAATTGGCTAATAATTGATAGAGTTAAATAAAATCACCCAAAAGGAAGGGGACTTATAGAAGAAACTCATATTCATGTGATCAAGGGAGAGAAAAGGAACACAATATATAAAGTCATGAGCATCCGAACTAAAGAGTCTTTCCCTATAGTTCATTTTTGAATTGACATTGGACAATGACACAAGTATCTCCAAATAGGAATTGTAAAAAAAACTCACATGTGCAAGATCAACATTCACCCAATAAACTTAATACACTAGATTGCGGATTGAAAGGGAGAACATGAATATATGTGACACTAAGGAGCATCCCAAATAAAGGGATTGTCCCTATTGCTCTTTCTAAAACTGGAATTGAACAAAGCCGCAAATATTTCCAACTTAAATCTCAGATGACATGGTAAGAAAAAGAGCTAGAGTATAGGTAAAGAGGGATAGAACAAAGGAGCATAAAGGTCATGTTTACCTTAGTCCCATCACCTCCATGCTTCCACAATCACCACTACCCTTTCTATTCCATTTCTACTTCTTCCATCTTGAAGCCATAACCCAATTTGATAGTGTATGCCCTTGAGCCTTTAGTTTTAAACCAATTAGTTTTATATTTATTCTCATTAATATTTAATGCACTATGCTTTAATTGTGATTTAAATTGGGACCATTCCACATCTAGATCATTTTTCAGGTTTAAAACCCACGCAAATTTACATCTTCATTTCCAATCCTCTATCTTAGAATGAGAGGAAGAATCCTTTAAGCTAAATGTATTCAAATCATGGAAAATTGCCATAAGAGGACTTGAAAGTTTTTGATTACTCAAACACCCTATCCAAGGATTTTCTCCAATTCTAACCTCATTTTCCACTTCCTACTTTCCAAGATAACCATTTGTCGATTAGTAGAAAGAGTTTGACTAGAGTTTTCCATATTATGGATGCTCTATTCGATGTTTTCCTTTCTTTCCTAAATTACTCCTCCATACTACCTTCTCCAATATATTTCTTTTTAGTCAGTTACCGCACAAAATTTCACCATTTATCGATATCCACATACTTTTTTTTGGTAGTGATTGATTAAAAATATAGATATTCTTTACACCCCACTCTCCTACCTTCTTAAGATTAGCCATATTGTACCTATTTACTAGAGGAATCCCCTCTTTTTTTCACTTACCTATCCAAAAAATGATGAAATTTTTTGTTCTAATTTATTTTGAAATTCCTTTTGAGATGTGTGCTAGAGTTGTCTAATAAACTTGGATAATTTCCAAAACAGATTTTACTAGCACCAATATTACACCATAGAGACAACCACCTGAAACACCAATTTGAAACTTTATTTATTTATTTTTATTTATTTATTTATGCAGCCACATCCAATCTAAGAATTTGTAGTCATTTGGTTTTATCTAAAAAATAAAATATTTAATTCCTTAATCTAAGGGACCAATGTCAAAGGGACAATTCTAAGAAATTTCCATTTTTATTGCTTCTTCCAAACCATTAAAAATAATATATATATTTTTTAATATTTGGGCCCCATGCAATTCCTTTAAAATAAATTTATGAAATAATTTAAAAACTTTTGTCTCTTGAATAGATCCCAACCTGAATAACATGATGTTGTCTACAAACAAGAAGTGAGTAAAAATGATAATCTCATTATCCTAATGCCCTTGATCAAACCCCTATTTTTTACTCTAATATTGATTTTCTCAAACTCCTAGTTATTAAAAGAAATAGGAAGGGGGATGATGGGTGACAACGGGCATCCTTTCCTAAGTCCCCTTGAACACTAAAATTCGTCAAATAGGAACCCGTTAGTAAGAACAACAAAGGAAACTAAAGAGAAGCAACTCATTATCCAATTTGCAATTTAATCCTAGTACATGGAAATTGAAACCAATACAAATCTTAAATACATTGAATTTACCTTGTCATAAGTGTTTACTATGTCAATTTTTATCACCACTACTAGAATTTTCCTGTCATTTATTTTATCCCCACTACATCATGTATTTACCTATTGATTAAGAAATTTTGAGCATACTATTAATAAAATAAGTTTCAATATATTGGATATAACATTTTAAATAATTTGTAAATTAGATTTCAATAGTGATATAGGCTTATAATATTCAAAGTTTCTTGTGACAATATTTTTAGGGATTATGACTATAAAAGTGGAATTTAGAGCCCCTAAAATCATTCCATAAGCCATGGATTCTTCTATGAGACACATAAATTCTTCCTCAATCATGCAAAACATAAATAAAATTTCACTATCCAACTGTATGGCCTTGGACTCTATTCCTTCTTAAATGAATTCAACACTACTTTTGGCTCTTATTTTTTTCTTCCAATTCCTCATTCATTTGATCCTTAATAAGACTTGTGATCAAGGTGCATATTGGTAGCCACCCGCCTATTCCACCCATACCTCCATTCAGTTTCACCAGTTTCCTTGTTTATAGAAGCATTTACTATTTTTAGCATTTTTTAGGGTCCTAAACTTCCTGAGCAGTTTTGACCCCCTAAACAACGTTTTTTGAGGTCTGCAGCAGGGCTGTGGCCATATGTGGGGGATTAAAACAAATATTTTAGTACTCGAAGATATATTTCCAACCAAGTATTGTATGCGCCAAACAAAGATAATATGACCAATTTATGACCCCGGGAAGTTAGCTTCCCAACTAACCCCAATGGGGCCCACAAACTCTTGGTGTTCCATCTCCTGGGGTTAGGGTTTGCTATTGTTGTTCAATAATAAAAGGTCCTTGAGCCTCATTGTAACATAGTGTAGAGGCATGTAGCCACCACATCTCTTCTTAGAGATAAGCTACCATCGCCTGAGCTAGTTTATGTCCATTCTATTTGTAAACATATTTCAGTTCTTTGATATTAATGAAATGAAGTGTTATTTTTGTTGCATCTCTATATTTATAGTTATATTTGTATTTTATTGTGTTCCTATTTAAGTTCAGATCAGTGGTATCAGAGCAGTCTTCTCTTTCTCTATTTTTCTTTGCATGTCCCCAACGAGGTCGGGGTATACAAAGTTAGGGCTCAAACTAGTTGAACCCTTGCAAGGCCAACATCGCAAACCATGACGACCTCCCATGGTGGAAGAAAAGAAATACAAGGGAGTAGGAGATCCTTTCAAAATATTTCTTGAAGCAGCCCTTGAGTGACAGAGGAACGCGATGATGGAAAACTTTGCCCAAATCCTTCGACGGATACCCAAAAATGACACATCTTCTTCCGACAACCACTCTACGAGCGTCACTCCCTTTAAGGTACAAGTTAACTTTGACATCCCCATATTTGAAGGTCAAATTGATGCATATGCCATAGATAAATTGTTAAAATTTCTAGAAGGATATTTCTTGGTTCATGACTTTTCCAATCGAGAAAATATTACTTTGGCACTCCTAAAAGTTCCCCCCCCCAACCCCCCCACCCCCACACATTAAGGAATGGTGGGAAACCTACTACAAGAAGAGGGAAGAGAGTGAACCCTCACTATTACCATTCGTACACACTTGGAATTATTTATGAGACGCCATGTATTACCCTATCAGGAGCTATGAAGATAAATACATAAAGTGGACCATGCTGCGGCAGGGAAGGGACCAAGATGTGCAAGAGTTCACAAATATTTTTCATACCCTTCGCACAAAGTTGGGTATCAAGGATTCTGAGCCGCATTTGGTACTCAAGTTTCATGGATATCTACACAAGTACATCCAGGATGAGATGGAATTCCTGGACATCTCCTCGATCGATGCTACCTATCAATACATTGTCAAGATCGAGAAGAAATTTAAATAGAATAAGTGAGACTTTGGATATGTGAATCCACAGCAAGGGAAACACACCCCCAAGACACAAAACAAAGGACAAAGACAAGGCAAGGAAACCTAGGAAAACCCATCGAAGCCGCAAGAAAATAACAACAACATGAAGACAAAGAAGGACACAGGGAAATTGTGTGAGTCCCATAAGATCCCCACTCATAACACAAGTGAGTGTCAGGCCAAGCAGTCAATGGTGGTTGAGATGAAGCCTTATGAATTAGATGCATGTTCCCAACCTGAGTTAGAACTCGAAAAGGGGAATGAAAAAGGGAAGAAGATTATGGAAGTGGAGCTCAGTGCCAGCATTGTCACTGCCAAGATCCAGAAGAATGAGCCTGAAGATCCAGAGGAGGGGGAGCGCCTATTCCACTCCTAGATGTGGGTGAAAGTTTCTCCGCTACAGTTCATTGTTAATAACGGGAGCCAACAAAATCTCATTTTAGTAGAGGTCATGAAGAAGCTAGGCCTACCAACCACAACACACATGCAACCATAGACCACCGGGTGGCTTCACCAAGGGTGGGATCTTCGCGTCAGCCAACAGTGCCGCCTTCCCTACAACATCAAGCCCTTCACAGATGAGGTATTGTGTGATGATTCTCCTGTTGAATTTTGTGATGTATTATTATGAAAACCATACTTGTGGAAGCGAAATGTTGTGTATGAGTCTAAGCCTTACACTGCTATTATTATGGGAAATAAGTTGTACAGGATGCCGGAGGTAGTGCCTCCTACCACCATCTCTTTGATCACTGCGAAGAAATGTAGTAAGATCATTTCGTAGACTAGGAAAATTATTTTCCTTATGATTCACACTTATGGAAAGAAGAAGATTGTGGCCATGACCTCTAGAAAAATCTCCTCCACAACAAATGGACAAGGTCATGGAGGAGTACAAGGACATCTTCACCTCAACCACATGGGTACCTCTACACTGTCAGGTCATGCACTCCATTGATTTGACCCCAAGTGCGCCGCTGCCCAATGGACCGATCTATCGATGCTCTGTTCTGGAGAACGATGAAATCAAGAGGCAAATTCAAGAGTTGTTGCAGAAAGGACACATTAGGCTAATTTTATCACCTTGTGGGATCCCGATTGTGTTGGTACAGAAGGAGGATGGGACTTGGAGACTCTGTATTGACTATTGGCTGCTGAACAAGATCACTGTACACAATAGGTATTCAATCCCATAGATTAATGACCTTCTGGACCAACTCAAGGGGCCCAAATATTTTAGCAAGATTGAATTAAAGTCTGGGTATCACTAGGTACCAATCAAACCCTCCAATGTGGGGAAGACTGCCTTCAAATCCAAGGAGGGCCTTTTCAAATGGTTGATCATGACTTTTGGGTTAACGAATTCCCCCACAACCTTCATGAGGCTGATGGATGGCATCTTGTGACCCTTCACCAACTCATTCATGGTGGTGTATTTGGATTCCATCCTGATATTCAGGCAGAGTTGGGTAGAGCACCTCCACCATATTTGACAGGTCCTCCAAACTCTGTGACAACACAAGTTGTGTGCCAATTTGGAGAAATGCACTTTTGGTATGACCTAGGTTTAATATCTAGGGTACATCATTGATGAGCGAGGTTTGCATGTGGACCTAACCAAGATACACGTCATTTGGGATTGGCGAGCCCCAACTACTCTAATGGAGCTTCACAACTTTCTCGGTCTTGCCAATTTCTACCGTAGGTTTGTGTTGGGGTTCTCTCACATCACTTGGACTTTGAGTTAAGTCACCAAAGGTAGAGCGAAATAAAAATTCTTTTGATCCGAATCCAAACATAAGGAATTTTCTGAGTTGAAGCATTGCTTCTTCTCTGCACCAGTGCTCACATTACCAAACCTACAACAACCATTTGAGATTGAGACAAATGCCTTTGACTACGCTATTGGTGCAATTCTTACTCAATAGGGGCATCTGGGGGCATATCATAGTGAGACACTTTCAGACACAGATTGAAAGTATCCCACCTGTAAAAAATAGATGTATTCAATTGTGTAGGCCTGTTGAAAATAGAAGCATTACATTATGGGGAAGGAAACAATCATCCACACAAACCACCAACCCCTACAGTTCATACAAACATAAGGGAAGCTGTAGAATGATCGCCATAAAAAATGGTCGACATACCTGCAATAGTTCCATTTTAACATTAAGTACGAGAAGGGCAACACTAATAATGTTGCAGACTACCTCAGCCAACTTCCTGTCATGGCACTGACCACTGTGATCGACTCTTGTGGGCACGAGACTTCGGGGTGGCTGCATCTGTACAAGAGCAATCCAGAATTTAGCAACACATCCCAGATGCTCATGGAAGGCAAGCAAGTTCCAAATTTTCACCTTCAGGATACACTATTATGTCACCTGGGACACTTCTGTGTTCCTTCAAGTGAATGCCAAGATGATTTGGGAGGCGCAATACAGTGGGGTTGTTGGACACTTCGAAGTAGAGAAAATAGTGGCAGTGGTGTAGAAGTATTTTTATTGGCCAAAGCTTCGACAAGATGTTGGGAAGTACATCAAATCTTACATCGCTTGCGCCATTTCCAAACTGACCATTAAGAAGTAGGGCCTATATACTCTACCTACTCCCAGTCGAACTTTGGAATCCACCTACATGGATTACACGTCGATCCTCCCTTCTACTAAGAATGACAATGACTGTGTTTTCATGGTCGTCGACAGATTCTCTAAGATGGCCATTTTGGCAGACTGCAAGAAGGGTATCACAACAGAAGCCACTACTAAGCTCTTCTTTGAATGAGTGTGGGTACACTTTGGGATCCCATAGTCCATTATCTCAGATTGGGAAAACATGTTTTGAAGTACATTTTGGTCAAGTCTATGGTCGATGCTGGATACCAAGCTCACTAAGTCCACAACTTTCCACCCCCAAACTGATGGCCAAACAAAGGTTGACAACAAGATGATTGTACACATTTTGTGCATGTACAACTCGAAGAATCCTTGCATATGGGATGAAAGCATCCCCTATGTCCAACATAGCTACAACATAACTCTCCATAACTCAACTAGCCACAACCCCTTTCAGGTGGGGTTGGGATTCTAGCCATAGTGTCCCATTGATGTGGCCATACCATTTGCATCTACTCAGGAGGCTTCAACCCATGTCTAGTCCAAAGCTAACAGGGCTAATAGCTCCATTGAGTGCATCTAACACATCTTCTAGTAGGTCCATGGCATATTGGATAAAGGCAATGCTAAGTACAAATAATGACATGATCAACATCGGGTGCCACACAAGTTCCAGGTGGGTGACAAAGTTTGGCTACATTTTCAAAGGTAGTGCCTCGCTGAGCCCCACGGTAAGCTTAGGCCGCTTTGATATGGGTCGTACACCATCAATAAGGATGTATGGGACAATGATTTCAAGCTCAAAATTCCATTGTTTCTTGGCTTACACCCAATGTTCAATGTGGGCCGCCTTCAACCATACTTTCCACCATTACTAGACACATTCGACATTGCGGAACAACTCACACCAATAAAGTTAAACCCAAACTGCATAGAACACGCCACAACTGATAGGATCATGGACACATAAATCAAGAAAACTCGCCAAAAGATGATCCAACTATATTGAGTTGTCAAAGTAGGCCAACTCCTTCACCAAGGAAAATGGTTCACCAGGGACCAGGTTCAATAGAAATTTCCTCACCTCATGGAGGCTCTACACAAAATGGGGACCATTATTTCCTAAGGATGGAGGAATGATCCATGTGGATATTGGTGGCCACCCACATATTCCACCCATACCTCCAGTTAGTTTCATCAATTTCCTTGCTTATAGCAACATATACTATTTTTAGCAATTTTTTGGGTCCTAAACTTCCGGAGCAGTTTTGACCCCCTAAAGACATTTTTTTGAGGTCCACAACAGGCCCATAGCCATAGGAAAGGGTGGGCATGTGGAAAATCCTATATTTCTTGGAGATATATTTACAACAAGGTATTGTACGTGCCAAACATAGATAATATGACCAAGTTACAACGTCGGGAAGTTGGCTGCCCAATGTGGCCCACAAACTCTTGGCATTCCATCTCTCGGGGTTAGGGTTTTGGTTGTTTAGGGTTTTCCCTTATTGTTTAATAATAAAAATTCCCTTGAGCCTCATTGTAACATAGTGCAAATGCATGTATCCGCCACATCTCTTCTCAGAGATAAGCTACCATCACTTGAGCTAGTTTATTTCCATTTTATTTGTAAGCATATTTCAGTTCTTTGATATTAATGAAATGAAGTGTTATTTAAGCTGCATATCTGTATTTATGGTTATATCTATATTTTGTTGCATTCCTGTTAAGGTCAGATCAGATTTGTAATGACCTTGTTACCTTCAATATATCGCCAATATTATCCCTCTTAGAATATTAAAAAAATGCTTTGAAATGTCTTTTGCTTCAACTATTTTTGGGAAATAATTTACCCTAGTACCATCTCGTAGCTTAATTTCCCATTTAGTATCAACATTCTTCTATTGTTTTGTATAATTTTGGAAAAACCTGGTTATTTCTAGAAAATCTTGTTATTATTAACCCCTTTAGTTAGCTATATGGATTTATTCTTATGTCTCCATTTTATCTTTTCCATTACTAAGAGATATTTCTTTTTGTCTTTAGTAAATCTCAACCTTTTGAAATTTCTATTTGCAAAAACACCTTCAATATTATTTTCAAACATCCTCTCAATTTCATACCCAATTTATTTGTACACTTTCTAGTATATTTGGATTTTATCCTAGCCCAATCCACTCTTATTTTTTATTTTTTCAACTTTTCATGTTACGTGCAAACAATTGGAGAATATTTGGAACTACTATAGAACTTTTTCCAAATCCACATCACTAGATTTTTAAATTCTTCATGAAAAATGCAAGTAAGATTAAATTTATAATTCTTTTTTACAAATTTTCATTATTAATACCTCTTCCACAATTTTTTTTTCTACCAAATATCTATCTAAATTTTTGGAATTTTCAACTTTTCCTTTTTTATAATTTCTCTAGGTAGGAATCCGATATTTTGGCTCAACAATATTAGTCTCAAAGTTTCCAAAATATGATTGAAGTAATTTGTTGATGGATTTGACTTGGCAAGTTATCCCCATGTCTCCTTGACTTCCATAGTTAACTTAAGATCCTCCCTATTATTGCATTTTCAACTTATAGGTAACCTTGGCCTATTAACATTTTCATAATGGCTTCATATCCCCATATTTCCCATACATGTTTATTATCTTAAACTCCTTTCCTATCCCCTTAGACTTGCATTCCACTTGAATTCCTTTATCCAAGAGAGAAGTGGAAAAGGGGTCAACATTTGAAACTCTAGTTTGTAATGAGACCCTTAGAGAAACCATAAGCATCTAGAGAATTTAAGGTCCAATATTTCAAGAAAAGGATACAACATCTATTTCTTAACTTCTCGTACATATCGTTTCTTAGAGTAACAATATATTTGGTTTATAAATAGAAAATAATATCTTCATGTATAGTTTTTTATGGGTCCTTGACCCCTCTAACATTCAAAGAAAACATGGTCATTTTGTTACCTTCTCTTAGGTATTTTATACTTTAAGGACCCCCATTATTTTCCCTCCGATGTCAAGTTATATGCTTTTTTTAGAATTGACATTAAATACTTTGTTCCAATAGAGGAAACCAGCCTATGTCTAGTGTTATATCTCCTCATATTTATCCTCCCTCTTCCATTCATGAGGATATTTTTCTTTTTTTGGGGTCTTGGGAAATATTTATACCTAAGAATATGTTTTCGATCGTTTCTACCCTTCTCCTTCAATGGAATTTCAATTGAGTGTTCTCTAGCTTATTGATTACCTTGGGAAACATGTGTATGTTTATAATTTTCAAAATAATAATATAACCCAAACTTTGAAAAATAGAATTGGGAATATTTTCATTTGTAATAGAGATAGAGCTAATTTCAAGAACATGTGAGAGAATAGCTTGATTTTAAGCAACTTGTAAAGTGTATATATGAGTGGTTTCTATGTCCTTTGGTACATTGTGATTTGGATTATCTAAAGGTTGGTGAGATTCAATCTCCTTTTTTAGGGTCCTCGGATTCTTCCTTGCAAACCACAATACCTCCAAAAATGTGACATATTGAGTTACCTTCTACCCCAAAATCCTCTACTTTTTTGAAGCCATTCTACAATGTGGAGTCTCATGCTTCTTTTTTCATTCATACTATCCTCCCCCCAAGGCTGTTCCTTCATTTTTTTCTTACATTATTTCCATAAGTGCCCAACCTCATGGAAAATTTCATAAAGGAAGTGCAACTTATAATAATCTATCTTTTGCAGATATTTCCAAGAACTCCTTTCAATTTCAAGATCTGCAAGAAGCTCTTCTCACATATCAACCTTCACTCAAATCTTGATGGTCCTCTTATCTTCAATACTCAATTTCTTTTCCCAAGGCTATGAACCTAACTAGTGAATTCCCTACTTTCTCTAATATTTCCTTAATTCATAGTTTAGTTGGGAGTATTAGTAGTGGTGCCCACCCTTGGAAAATACATATGGGTTCACTTATGGATTAAATCTCAACCTCTATCACTTTAAGCACAATCCCAATGCCCCCCAAAATTAGTGTTGATTGATAATTTCCCTCACGTGTTTTGAATTCCTTAATTTAAAAGAGATCCAATCTCGAAGGAGAATATAAAGTTTTGGAGAATACCCTATCATCATTTTCACGTTTTATTCCACTAGTATCTCAAGCAATTACCCTTCACCTCCTTTCCCATAAAATTCCTAATTACCACTTTCTTCATCAACCCTTTTACTTATTCCATGCCAATACCACCACTTAAAGGCATTTTTTTGTTCTTATTCCCAAGTGTAATAGTTTTTTGTTTTCAATTCTTATTGTTTGTATATTTTTTCTTTGAATTTTCTTTCCGCACAAAAAAATTGTCTCTACTGCATATCTCCTAGTCTTCCCCTATTTCTGTGGATATTTTAATAATGCTTGGGACATTAACAGAGGAGACAAAATTCTAGAATAAGGATTGTTTGCAACAAGGAAATTGATCCTCGATGTTGCTTCTTTAAAATTCCTTTGCATCTACCTCAAGAGTTCTATAATTTTTGGAGTTAATCTCCTATCTGAGCTCCTTTAGTGGGACATATGATATAGTTTTTTGACTTAAATGTGCTTTGAAAAAAATATCTATTGTCATCTCTAAAATCTTCACTTCCTTGAAATAGAAAGCCTCTACCACTAGATTACCTTGTGTCACATCATGTACCCTTGACATATTAAAGCCCTAGCCTAGGACCAAACTCTTCATCATAGGCTTTAGCACTTTACCATATTTCCAAAAGTTAGATTCTCTAGAATATAAGATTGAGTTAGGGATATAGGTTCCCCCTCTCCATAGTCAAATGACAAAAGGTATGAATCCATCAGATTGAGCCTTCTTAGTGTTTAAACTTTAAACCTTCACTTTGGCATGTCTGTGAATCCCTATACTTCACCATCAATTACAAAACTTTTCTTCTTCATCCATATTTTGGAAGTTGTTTTAATGGAAATACACTCCAAGGGTAATATTATATGAAATTTTGTATCTTTTGCTTAATTTTGGCCCTTTGAGGGTGTTTATTCCACCAATATTCACTTGGAATTTGCACCTAATATTATCCTTTTAATATAACAAGACAAATATGAGTGTCACATCTATAGAATAATAGATCCTTTATGTATTGTGTATTTTATCTAGATTGGATCCTTATATTGCTTGTCATCCATCTTGATGCATTAAGAGTGGAAAAAGTGGAGGAATCAACTCACAAGACCATTTTTACCAGCAAGACCTAGTTTTTAAATAATGAATCCATACAGGTGAGACCTATTTTGGCAAAACGGGGTCCGAAACCTTCCGATAACGTTTTGAAGCATCAAACGATGTTTTTTGGGGGTAACAAAGATATTTCCAATGGTGCAAGAAGTGCGTCAATCAGTGTCCATATGGAAAAGCTATGCCACTCAGAAGTTGACCTTCCTGTTTTAACACCTATAGTTTGGGAGGATGCTGCGTCAGCCCCCATTATTCATGGAAAAGGGGCTAGGTACATGTTTGTTATGTAAAAGGCCTTAGAATAGTCTATATTGTAACTCTAGTTAAGAGTTGATGTAGTCAAACTTGACCACTAGTAGGCTATCGGGTTGTGTTATAACCGATCCACGAGGAGGAAGAGGCATTCATTCTTTCAAGCGAATTTTGTTCTATAGATGAGCAAAGATAGCTAGGAGAGATAGGGAGTAGAGCACACAGAGAGGATCTCTACACTATAGTAGCCCATGGGCCACATACATTATTTCTTTGTACCTGCAACCATATTTTCTAGACATAGAAAGAGAGCAAAGCGACCTCACCTTCCAACTGGATTTTCTTTCGAAAGAGTTTCCCAGAGCATACTTTGTGTCTTATGTGTGTGTGAGAGCTTATTTTGTTATTCTCTAATTTTCTGCATAATTTCCATTCACATGCATGCACTAATTATATTAAAATCTATAGATCTAGAAATTAAATAAAACTTTAATAGTGTAGAACTTCAGATTTTAATATAATATTGTTAGATCTATTGTGACGAACTGTCCAGTGGAATGTCCATGGTAGTTTATGGATCAATATTCCTCCCTCAAACTCACTAATGAACCACATCTCCATTAGTATATATATTATTTTGAAAGATGAATCAACATAGAATAAATTAAGTGAGGGGGGAGAGAGAGATAGTGAAATAAAGGAAAGGGTAGAGAGAGAGAGAGAGAAGGAAAAAAGATGAAGATAGGGAGGGAAACAAGAGCTATAGAGGGAAGAGAGAGGGAGAAAACCAATGTGGGGGAGGAGAAGGTCAGAGAGAGAGGGAAGAAGAGAGAGAGAAAGAGAGAGAGGATAGGGGGATGGAGATAGAGACAAAGAGGGAAGAAGAGATAAAGAGGCATAGAAAAATATGTCTATGGAATTAGAGAAATATATAGTGTGGGGAGAGAAAGAGTGAGAGGGAAGGAGACATAGAGGGATAAGATAGTGAAGGAGGAGGGATATTGAGATTTGAGCTAGAGGGAGAGAGAGTGGAAGAAGAGAGAGATACAAAGGGGAGAATAGATAGAGAGGTGGAGATAGGGAATGAGAGAGGAGAGAAGGAAGATGGAGAGAGTGGAGGGAGAAGAGAGAGGAATATTTAGAGATAGGAATAGGAAGAGAGAGAGAAAGAGAGGAGGTGAGATAGAGATGAGAGAGAGATAGGTAATAAGAGAGAGAGATAGGTGGAGATAGAGAGAGGGAGAGTGGGGCCATGAGACAAAGTGATAGATAAAAAGATAAGGAGGGATATATAGATAAATCTAGAGGACAAAGAGTGGAGGAAGAGAGAGATATAAAGGGAAGAATGGATAGAGAGGTGGAGATAGGGAGTAAGAGAGGAGAGAGGGAAGGATGGAGAGAGTGGAGGGAGAAGAGAGAGGAATATCGAGAGAGAGGAGGGGCAATAGAGAGAGAAAGAGATGAGAGAGAGATGGGGAGAGAGAGAGAGAGAGAGAGAGAGAGAGAGAGAGAGAGAGCCTAGTGAGGTAAAAAGAGAGAAGGAGAGAGGGATGAATATAGAGAGAAAGAGAGAAGAAGAGATAGAGAGACACAAACAATATGTAAATGGAAATAAATAGATAGAGATTTGGGAGAAAGAGAGAGAGAGAGAGAGAGAGAGAGAGAGGGAGGTGGAGATAAAGAGACAGAGAGAAGGAGAGAGGGGGGGGGGGATGAAGTGAGTGGACAAATACATGGGGGGCATAAAGAGGGAAGAATATATATACAAATAGAAATAATGATAGGTAGAGTGAGAGAGGGAGTGATGCGGGATGGAGGTATAGAGATAGTGAGGGAGTCAGGGAGAGAAGGAGAGAGGGAGGGGGATAAAGAAATAGAGGGAAGAAGAGATATATAGATATAAATTATGTAAATGAAAATATAGAGATGGATAATAGGGGGAGAGAGAGAGAGAGAGAGAGAGAGAGAGAGAAGGGAGGAAATAGAGAAGGAGGGTAGGGAGATGATAGAGGAGAGAGAGAGGGAGATGTTAGAAAATGTAAAGTGGAAGATTTTTATACTTATTTTCTTTAACCTTGATATTTTCTTATGAATATTAGTTATCTTATTTATGTTCTTCAGTTAGATCTTATCATCAAACAATATCAAGAAACAACAACAACAACAAAAAAGACACAGATATAGGCTCTCATCCAGGGCAAAACCCCTCCAAGGGGAAAACATGTAAACTATTCTCTTCTTAGAATCTGCTACAAATGAGATACAAAGACCCAATCCCTAGACCAAGTCCTTTTCCCAATACCATGTTATCCCTTCCTCAAGTCCTTCTTGAATCTACACTAGAGTACTACACACTGCAACTCGATCTGCCATCTATAGAACTGCTACTTGACTGACAACTTCAACCTGCAACATCGGCCCTATAGCTCCTGAATAAACCCTAATTTGACCTCCTTCTGAGACTTTCCAAGAGAAGGACAACTCTTCCTAAGGTAAACGAGGTATAGACATAGTTCCCTTCCTTCCAACTATTAGTTTCTACACTTCGTCCTACTACAACTCAGCGTTGCAACTTCGACTTCTTCCTGCAACCCAAAAACCGTATAACTTTACGCGTGTGAGAGAAATAGAGGCCAAAAAAGAGAAATTTCATCCTTCTTCCTTGCCATTTGCCTTCACTCTCCTTTTACGACTTCCCAACTATAGATCAAACTCTTTCTTGAGATATCAAACTTGTGAGTGAGTGTGTCTCCAAATGAAGTCAAACTGCTCTTTATATAGCCTTCTCAAGGGGTCAAATTCCCTCCTTTAGGCTGACTTGAGGATCCCAACACTGACTTGTACTCTTGGATATTTTAGGACTTTCTATAGTAAAAATAATTCTTTTTACAATTAAAAATTTCCTGAAAGGGTCTTCTAAACATGATATTGACTCCTTTAACTCATGATAATAAATCCTATGACCTAACAAGCTCTAGAATCATGAAGAACATGCTTTTACCTAGAATACCATCAATAATGAGCATGAAACCCATGCTTTAATAATAATAAACTTTCTTTTCTTTTTCTTGTTTGTTACATAGGATACATATGAAATGAGTACAATAATTATGAAGACCAAAACTAGTTACATTTCTCAACACTCCCTCTTAACTAGGGAGGCATTCAAAATTATATAACCAGTACAATATCACATTTCAAACTAAAGAGTTCTCAAGAAGAGTTTTATTGATAAGCCATACTATAAGCATCATCATTATAACCAACATTGTCCTTGAGGCCTAACTTGGACAAGCTCTTCTTTAATTCAAGAACATTATGCTAGGAGGATTTATGTGTGATACCGCACTACCTCTCTAAGGTTCATACCCCATCAGTATGTCCATAAGATATGTCCTTTTAGGGATATTCTTATCTTGGATCTCCATACCTGAGTCCTCAAATAATATCGGTCCTCTTCAACCAATCTTCTCTTGGATTCCTGTCCTATCATTAAGGAGTGTCGGTCCTCAGGACTACTACCTCTCTTGGATTTAAATCCTCAAGGAGTACCAGTCCCCTTTCCTTTCTTTGATGGTTTATCCTCAAGGAAACCACATATGCTTATCCAATCCTCCATCATTGTCTCTTCATCACTTGAAGAGAAGAATGCACATGTGATATCAAATATCACTCCCTCTCAAACCGAGAGGACATACCTATTCTCCTTAATCTTGAGAATAGAACCTTTCTCCTATATAAGGAGACTCCTTTTGCTCCCTCTCAAAACCAAAGGAGGTTCCATACTTCCTTTCTAATGGAGAATCCAATGCCACAAGTATTTCAACTTGTCTTCATTAGAGTATCGGCTACCAATTTTCCATAGCCACATGGCTCCCTCTTTCCTTCACATCTCTTATACTGAGCCTCCTTATTTTCAAGGTATCATGGAACCATCTCCACTCTTCATTCTTGTGACAGGATCTAGGTCATCTTTCTTGCTCATCACATTCCATATTTGAGATGAAGGCATTGTATTGAGCCTTCCCAATCTTCTATCTGATCGTGACTTCGTTATGAAAGTGACCTTCCTTGACCTTCAAGTTATCTTCTTGCACTACTACCTTCCATTATGAACATATTCTAACTTCATAGTTGCTAGGTGCCAAATATTGAGCTTCCCTCAATACTTTCGTCCATACATTTGACCTTGCCTCCACCATTATCATGTATCCTTGCAACATTCTACTAGGTAGCAAAATAATACGTTAACCAGATAACCAAACCAAAATGAAATAGAGTTACCTCACCACAATGACCTTCTCATTCCATCAACATCCTCATCTACCATCTCTAATTGATATTTCCTTGCATCAGAGTGTCCAAGGATCTAACTTGATTACGAAGTTATAACTTTTCTTTTGGAGATTATTCTATATGTTAATCAATATCAAATACATATTCTAGAGAAAGTCCTAATCTTTTATACATTCTTAACTAAGGCAAGTTCTATTATTTTCCAACATCATAAATACTTAAGCATATCTTTCTAACCAACTTCATTCCATAAAATTCTTATACATGAATATTATCCAAAGTTTTATTTACAACATGAATTCCCATGCTTTCATCCAATCATCTAGCTATTCATATATTTTACAAAAAGTTTGTATCCTAACCTATTTCAATCCTTCATCCCTTTTTAACAACATGTTTCCACATTACATATAATACATACTATTCCTGTCATGATGCTCTTCCCAAGGACTTTCCAATATGAAGGTCCTTCTTGAATCATAAGAAAGATGACAACCTCTAACATGATGTTAGATAATATCTAGGTATTATTATGCAAAATGGTCTACCATTTTATCCTATATGATCTCTGCTAAGCGACTTAATCATATGAATTCCAACCATGCTTACTATCATATGCTTCTATCCTATGAATCTTATGAAAAACATATCATCAAAAAGAAAAACATTCATAAAGAACCTAGAAGTTAGTGAACCTTCTTAAATAATAAAGATCCATCACTTCTTACTTCTTTGCCTTCTTCTCAGGTTCTCCCATGGATTTTGCCACATTATCTTCACTCTTGTCCTTTTTCTTATTGTTCTATTGATTTGGAAAGTCCCTTTTATAATTTCCAAATTATTGACACTTGAAGCATTGAACCTTGGATATATCTTTCTTCTTGGACTTGCCAAAATTTCCCTTCTTCATCTTCTTGACTAGGGCTAGAAATTCTTGAGACTGCTCATCAGATATAATGTCATCGATGACCTTGATCCTTGAATCTTCCATTATGCATTGTTCCCACAACTCATCAAAGGGAGTTGAGTTCTTCTTGGAGTAGAAACTTGTTGCAAAGTTTCTCCATTCTGGTGGAAATGAATTTAAAACACATAGAATCACCTCAAAATCAATGATTGGTTCCTCGAGTCCTTGCAAATGGTCCTTAGCTAAGAGACTCTCATGAGGAAGGATGCCATATCCTCATCGTTCGATTTATTCATTGTATATAGTTTGTTTTGTAATGACATATTTTGACCTGTTGTACTTATAGAGTACAATTCATTAACTTGTCATACATGGCCTTTGAAGTCTTCAAATTTGCTACAAAAGGAAAAAGATAATCCTTAATTTATTCCACTATGATCCTTTGAGGTATCACTTACTTTTTATTTTACCTTGCTAGTTCTCATGTTTTGTCTTTCCCATGTTCAATCATTTCTCTGGTAACATATCCCATTACATCTTTCTCTGTGAGTATAAAGTCAATCCTATTCTTCCATGCTATATAGTTTACTACCCCAATGAGCTTGTTGATCTCCTTTAAAAAATAACTTACATGACTTGAAGATTCAACCATTATAAGATAGTACAATACATACTTGAATAGAGTCTCCAACCTTCTTGATGTATTCAATACCTTCAGAAAATTCTTAATAATGCCCTTGAAATATGTTCCCTAGGATTCTTCCATTAACAACTTCCAAGATTGATGCCTTCCAAGTAGAATTCCTTTTGCGAGATTAACACCCTTCCTGCGAGATTGATGTAGTTTTAATATTCTTCAATGTAGAAACCCTAGATTAGAAGGGTATTCTACCAATGAGCCTTTAACTATATCCCATCAAGAGACAATTCTCTTCTTTTAGGCCCTGAGAGCTTCATATCCCTTTATTATTGGCCATTTTGTCACATCTTGTTAACAATCCTTCAACTGGATCAATCAAAATCCTTTGACGTCCTTTTCATCATACTTGCATAAGTCCCTAAGCATGACTCATTCTAATCCCATATTTTCTACCTGAGAACACCTTGTTTCAGTCATTTTAAGGATCAACGCTCTCTGGCCTCCTACTAGACAATGTTTACTACCAGTTTGATCCACTGTGGCTTGCATTGATCACCTATAAGTTGCTCCACTGTGGCCTGCGTTGATCACCTACAAGTTTCTCCACTATGCACCTGTGTTGGTTCTATAAATTAGGGAAAAAGAGAGAGAATATCGAAGCCTCTTCTTCCAGAAGCTTCCAGGATTTGTTTTAACCATTTACCTCAGATAAAAATCTTGAATCCTATCCTATCCTACCTTGGAGTTTTCATACCTTATCCCTTGAGCTTATCCTCCCACCAAGATTGGATCTCAAGCCCATATTGGTAAAAGGATAAGAATTCATGAACCACCTCCTTCACCTATATATTTACTGCCATCCATAGGCAAGGGGTATTTTGGAGAGTGATTCTACCCTTTTACTGTTGTTGTGAGAGTTATCTTTCCATGCATTAGGGTGATTAGAGGTGTACTTTGTGACAAGGAAAGGAGAAGTTAACTTGGAGGAGCTCTTTTACATGATCAACACCTATTTTTGGTTGTAACTCACTCCATTTCTATTAATGCAAAGAGTTCTTTGTTTTCCTATATATGATGTTATGGTTTCATATATTTCAATACCATGTTGATCTATTGAATAAAGTGATTAGATAATGCTACATAGATTCTGTGGATCATTGGCTTGTGTTATTTGACTATTCAAGTTCTAATAATAGCTATTGTAGGATTCAAGTCAAAGAAAGAGTGAAGCATAAGACAGATTCCAGGTAGGCTTCATCTTGTTATCTATTTACTTTAAGGAAAACATTAGTTCCTTTGTATTTATGTTTTTATAGGTTAGTCCACCTGGCCTAGGGAGGATACTTCTATCCACAGTTGTAGATTCTACATAAAAAAATTGCGACCATACTGGGGAATGGTGTATTCCCTTGGTTTCTTTTCCCATTGTTCTTGTCTTACCTTTTTTTCGGACCTTTACTGTCTTATCCAGTCAAGAATAGACCTAGGAATACCTTTCATTGAGTCTCAATTGCAATACTTGTGCCAAACATTTGCATCCCTAGACCAACACACCCTATGGTCCACTAAAAGAGCATTGCACCTCATATGAGCCTTCTCTGTGTCCGCGTTACATAGCACTGGTACCTCCTTTGCACTTGCGTTGGTCCCTACTCATGAACAAGTTTATCTTTGCCATTATTTTCTCTCTAATCCAACCTTGATTTTTTTGGGTTGTGTTATATTCTTTCCACGACTACCCCATGCGCCACGCGCTGCTGGGGTGGCGGTAGCCCCCCTGCATGGGGTTTGGGGCAACACCCTGGGAATTTTTTTTGGACCCTATATTAGGTGGGAAGACCCACCTATGGTTTTGTGCATGGATTTCACCCATGGTTTTGGGCTCGATGGTTTTCTGTTCATGGTATTTTGTAGATCGGTCAAGGGAACTACGATTATGTTCTAATCCAGGGTTAATGGATGGGGTTTATGGATAATTCAACATGCATATATATATATATATATATATATATAGATATATATATATATATATATATATATATTGTAAAATTAAAAGCAATATAATGAAAAATAAATCTGGTATTCCCGGTTTTGGGATCCAGGGCAAAATCTCTGTGTATATCTGTTTTATGCTTTATTCTCTTGCCATTGTTTATTTTCTATTTTTCAAATTCGTGTGTAGGTAATTTCTGTACAGGTTTAAAACCTACATATGGTATCGTAGTTTTTTTGGCTTCAAGGGGACGCCTTTGCTGCTGAGGAGTTTTTATCGGGCCTGTGGTAGACCCTGTTCAGTGGGAGATCTGCAAGATCGATTCTTGTGGTGAAAGAAGATGGCGATCAGTGGAAAGATAGAGATTGAGAAATTTAATGGTAAGAGTTTTGATTTGTGGAAACTCAAGATGGAGAATCTGCTGGTGGATAAAGATCAGTGGATCACAGTAGATCTAGGTACTAAACCAACAACAATGTTAGCTGAAGACTAGGTGAAGTTGGGTTGGAAGGAAAGTAGCACAATATGATTTTGTGTCTCAGATTCAATATTGTTGAATGTATCAGGGGAAGCTTCGTCGAAGGCTTTGTGGGACATGTTAGGGACTTTGTACTAATTTAAGTCTCTGGTGAATAAACCGTTCCTACGAAAAAAGGTAGATAACCTGAGGATGAAAGATGGAGACTCGGGGACAGAGCATCTGAACGCATTTAATTTTGTGGTAAGCCATTTATTATCTATTGATATTAAAATTTCGGATGAAGATAAATGCATCAGTTTTTTGTGTTCCCTACCAGATTCATGGGATAGTTTGGTTGTTGAAATAGGTAGTAATGTAACTACCTTGCAGTTTGATGAAATAGTCTCATCCTTGCTATAGGAGG
Organism: Pinus tabuliformis; assembly: GCA_031772625.1. Classification (NCBI taxonomy): domain Eukaryota; kingdom Viridiplantae; phylum Streptophyta; class Pinopsida; order Pinales; family Pinaceae; genus Pinus; species Pinus tabuliformis. The sequence goes on from CM062814.1 coordinate 820,304,822, forward strand.
AGATGAGATGGAAAAATATGGAGGGCCAAAATGGTGATGCCATGTTTGTATGAGGACGGTCGCAGAATAGAAACAAAAATCAGTCCTCGAGTGGGAGATCTAAATCTAGAGGGAGATCTAAATCTCCAGGAAAACCTATAAAGGTGTGCTGGAAATACAGAAAGGAAAGGGATCTGATGATGCTCCTTTTGCAGAGGCAAAAACCACCTCAGATGAAGGTGGGGATGTGTACTTGGCTTCTTCTTCAACCACACATGTATATCATGAGGCATGGTTGATTGGCTCAGGTGCATCCATTCACTTCACTCCCCATAGAGAGTGGTTCTGCGAGTATGAGAAATATGATGGTGGTGATGTCTTCTTAGGGGATGATAGGAAGGCTAGAATAGTTGGTCATGAAAAGGTCAAGTTGAATTTACAAGGTGGAAGGATTATAACACTTTTCGGTGTTCTGCATATTCCTGCATTGGCCAAAAATCTGATTTCTATAAGAAAGATGGATGATGTAGGTGTAAAAACAATGTTCGATAAAGATACTTGCAAGATGATTCAGGGAGCACTGGTATTGATGCAGGGAATTCAGATTGGAACTTTGTAGAAGCTTCAAGGTAGCACTATTATTGATGGGTGCAACAGTTCTGTGGTTCCTGAAAGTGGAGCAGAAAATCTAGTGGTCTCTAGAGAAAAAACAATGCTATGGCATAAAAGGCTGGGACATATTAGAGCAAAGGGCCTTCAAATACTTCATCATAATGGTATGATAGAAGGTATGTATAATTTCTATCTGGATTTTGATTTCTGTGAAAATTGTGTATATGGGATGCAAAATCAGATGAGTTTCCCCTCTGGTGCTAAGAGGGCGAAACATATATTAGAGCTTGTGCATAGTGACGTGTTTAGACCTCTGTCATTTCCATCACTAAGTAAGTCTATGTACTATGTATCATTTATAGATGACTTCTCAAGGAATACATGGATATATTTCCTTAAGAAGAAATCTGAAGTCTTTGACAGGTTCAAAGAATTTAAGGCTCTGTTGGAAAACCAGATAGAGAAGAAGATAAAGGTGTTGAGGAAAGATAACGGTGGAGAGTTTTGCAAGAAGGAATTTGAAGAGTTCTGTAAGAAGTGTGGTATAGGATGGCAAGAGACTACTCCATACACATCTCAACAAAATGGAGTTGTATAAATAATGAACAAGATGTTGATGGAAAGGGCAAGAAGCATGCTCAGTGGTGTCGTGTTAGGATAGGAATTCTGGGCAGAGGCAGTGGAGACTGTATGTTACCTGGTCAATAGATCACCTTCATTAGAGTTGGAGGATAAGACTCCATAAGAGGTATGGACAGGTAAGAAACCTTCTCTTTCACACCTGAGGGTATTTGGATGTGATGCATATGTACATGTTCCAAAAGAGAAAACAACAACGTTGGAAAGTAAATCTGAAAATTGCATCTTCATTGGGTATAAGGATGGTTTAAAAGGTTATAAGCTTTGGAACCTAGAAACAAGGGAAGGTTGTGTACAACCAAGATGTGGTGTTTAAAGAGGTGAAGATGCTATTAAACATGAAGTCCTACCAAAGGAACCTGTGAAGATAGAGTTTGAGCTAAAGGAGGAATCAAACTCTACAGTAGAAGAGGAATCGGAAGATGAAGAGCCACAAACTCTGGTTGTGAGAATATTAGTTTGAGAAATAAGGTAGCCAAAAAGGTATAGTCCATATGCTTTCTATTCAAAAGTTTCTTTATCTATTACTGATGATGATCCCAAAACTGTGAGGGAAGCAGTAGATTCAGAGGATGGAAAACTTTGGAAGGAGGCCATGGTTGATGAAATGGCATCTTTGCATAAAATGAGGCTTGGGATCTGGTGGAGTTGTTGAATGGAACAAAACCCATTGGCAGAAAATTGGTGTTTAAGAAGAAGATGAATGCAGAAGGAAAGGTGGAGAAATACAAAGCTCGATTGGTAGCAAAAGGTTATTCCCAGGTGCCGGGAATTGATTTTGGTGATTTTTTTCTCCTATTTCCAAGGTAGCTTCTATTAGAATACTTTTATATGTTGCTGCTACTTTTTATTTTGAGGTAGAATAGATGGATGTGAAGACAACATTTCTTCACAGGGATCTAGAAGAAGAGATCTACATGAAGCAGCCTAAAGGCTTTGCGGTGAAGGGTAAGAAAGAACTGGTATACAAGTTAAAAAAGTCTTTGTATGGGTTAAAACAATCACCAAGTATGTGGTATCAGAAATTTGATACATTTGTTGGCTTATGAGGGCCTGACCCAGGTTCAGAGTTATTTAGCCAAACAAATCCCTACACTACTGGCCCTTTCGGCATCAGCCCGTAGAGCGCAGACTGAAGTCTCACCGGAAGTAGTATGGGGGGACGCTGGAACCAAATTTCTGCACCCTTGCGATGGATGTGATGTCAGTTTATTCCAACTAGACCTGCCTTCATGCAAGTCACTTCATGCTTTGTTCTAACCTTCAGTACCTTCGTGATCTGTTACAATCAGCCTTCACGTAGCCCTAACCAGGGGCTGAGATGCTTTCGTGCTACTATGGTAGCGAATTGCACTATTTCCCAAACTACGCCGAGTATCTTACTTATCTTATTATCAGATCTTAGTTATTTTTGCGTAATAGATATTCTTACTTGCGTTCACTTAACCAATACAATTATATACATTTGCACATCATATAAGCATTAGAAGTGAAATTCATACCCAATATAACAGATGCATAAAACAGGAAATAAAGTCACAGAATTGATAGAAACTTCTCTTTATTAATACTTCCAACTGATTACAGACTTGACTCACCCTGCAGACTTAGCTGCAGCGGTCCACGCACTCAGTTGCGAACTACTAGGCCTCTGCGCACTCAGCTGCAGAGCCTCTTCCTACACTATGACCCAAAACTAGACTTTACACTTTAGATCTATCTTGCATATATCATCATTCCTTAGACATTCTGTGATGCCTTAACTACTTAGAGCTTCACTCTATTTATACAATCCCATGGTCCACGGACCATGGGTAGATCTTCTACAGCTGACATTACATTATCAAAATAAGGGTGGAAAACCCTATGACTCTTTTACAACTATGCGCTCCGTGCCCACAAAATGCGGAGTCTTTACATTGGAATTACAAACTTGGACAAAAATCTGGGCTTTAAGCCCCAAAACTACCCTTGCAGGATCCGGTGCCCAATAGGCCCCCAACACAAACATCGTGACTCTCCCTCGAGTCACTCTATAGGTGCAGATATCTTTGCACGAAGACCTCCCAACTCTGATTTGATCGCTTTAAGTTCCGAAGCGCACTGAGTGACTACCTGCTGAACTTCCTCTACACACGGTTTGGTGACTGCAGTTGTTGAATTGGTGCCCTGAATCCTTTTCTGAGTTTCTTATAGCTGCGCAAGCTTTGATTCAATGGATGCTGTAATGATATACACCTCATCGATCCATGGCTGTAGGTGTGCTTTCAAAACTGCCTCTTTATGCTGTGCGACATCCACCTGCTCCTTAAGCGCCTTTGCCTGCTACATCCTTGCAAGCTTTTGTGTAAGGGAAACCATCTATGTGGTCCCTTTTACCTCATCATATCTCTGTTGTAGCTCGCATGCCTCTCTCTCTAGGCACTCTATGTTCGGGTCCTCTTGCAAGGTGGTGAGGACCTCGAATGATTGTTCGAACACCTTCATGCAGTTTGTCACTGCACTGTCAACCGCCGCCATTGCTGTTGTGATCGCAGTGGCATGCTATTCCTTAACCTTCGGTGGAGTTGAGGGTTGTGCCTTCAACTGTAATTCTGCTATTTGAAGGTTCAGCTCTAGTTGAACCCTGGCCATTTTAGCTCTGGCATTGCGCACCCCCGTTGCTAACTTTCGGACACGCGCCTCCATCGGTTCCTCTACTGGGATGGCCAACTCCGGGACCATCTGGAAGGCATCCTCCACAATCTACACTATCTGTTTGTTCTACCCCATAGCCTTGTTGTGCTACGGAATCAACTACTCAATGTTGATGCACTGCTCGCTCATTACCTGTATAGCGTGGATCTCCCTGGCTTGAAGTTCTGCCGTGACTCCATCCTGAAAAATATAGAGCATCCCCTGAGGGAGCGCAGCCATGTTTAACTGACCCTTTCAAGCTGCTGAACATAGGTCTGTCGGCCTCATTATTTGCAATGAGTGCTCCATCTAGCAATGTTATTTTGTTGGTCATCTTGGTGCATAACATTTCCTCGACCATGGAAGTTCCGACTATGAGGCTGGTTGACATTGTGCCAGCCTGTGGAGTGCACATCTGCAACTCCTGTATTTGTGTCCAGAGAGCCCCCAATACCAGCTGGTGTTAATCCTCGAACTGCTAGAGGGCTTCTGCGGTGACATCCCTCATCGTTTTTTCGATATCATGTAGATCCCCCTCAGTGAGGGTGATTGGGTCAAATGAAGTCTTTGAGGCCTTTGTCTTCTTTCGTGGCCCCACTTGCTCTCTTGGGTGTGGACGTTTTAGCTAGGTGGAAATTGTCTACGGGTTCGTGCCACCTTATTCTGTGTCGGACTTCGGTTCGGGTGAGGGTGACTTCTTTCCTTCGTGCTCCTCTTCTGCTATTTTCTGCTGCTCCGCCAACTTCGCAGCGTCGTGCGTCTCCTGGGCCTTAGCCGCTACTTCTTCTTTCCTGTGCTTTTCTGCCAGCTATGCCATTCGCAGTTTTGTCTCTTCCTTCTTCTACTGCGCGGTGGAATTTTTTGCTTCCACCGTGGAGTCAGCAACCTTATCAACCGTCGTGTCGTCTGAGTAGTCTTTGATCTTCATGAATTTGGGTTCTGCCTTCGTACCAATGTTTACCTGCTTTGTGTTCACCGACGCGGTTATATTAGGGTTCTCAAGCTGTGGTCTGTGAACCTTGTGGTGGCCTTCTGTTTCTAGAATGTTAATATTCCATGGATCCTCATCCTCCTCTTTAGCAGTTACATTATAACATTCTAGCACGCGACTCAGCTGAGTAGCCCATTTAGGCTGAATCAAGTCTACTGGATCCTGTGGTATCCTAAAGATGGCTACTTTTACCTCTTGTAGCGCTTCATCAATACTGTCCCCCCCATCCTCAAAACTGACTGTCATCACAAACCATTTGTGCAAGATATCCCATTCACCTGTCCCATGGTGGAGTTTTGTTTCTATATACTAGTTCATTGGTATAACATCTAAGGCATGACAGAACAAGTGCACCCACTTAGGCTGTCGCTTTTCTCCATAGGCTTGCGTCCACTTGGCTAGATGCATGTGCGGATTATCTTGCCCATCATACTTGTCTATCAGTCGCACCTTAGGCTTCCCAAATCATACTTGCATCATTCTCTTACATTCGCGCCAATCATCAAAGCTTCGTTTGTGCATACTCCACCATCTCGCGGGCATAGCCTGTAGTACCCAGTCCAAGGCTTGGAAGCGTTTTTTTTCCGGCACCTCGCTTTAAAATGCATCCAAGAAGGTATTTACCTCATTTAGACCATCATAAGTAGGCAGATCTCTTACTTCTGTCGACACGCAGTGCAGCGACCTTGTCATCATATTGCATTTTAGCATAGTTACTCTGTGTAACCGATTTTTCCATCATTCTACTTCTTCATCGGAATCTGAAGTGCAGGAACTCTCGCGCTCCATGTAATCTATCCATCCGTGGTGGGATTCACCTAGTCTTGGTCTCGCATTATTATCTTGTAGATGCAGTCCAGATCATCATCACTTTCATAGTTGTGGACCGGCTCCATATAGCGTCATCCTTCAGCAGGGTCCAGGGGTATAATTACGCGCAGTGACTTCTTTTCAAAGATCATTTTTCGCTTCTTCAGATTAATTACCCCGTTCATATCAATGGCCTAGTCAATTCCCAAGAGTGTGGGGTAGGGATTTCTATCATCAACAATCTCTATCACTTCGAAATCTGCTAGCGCTCTTTCTCCCTCAATATCCACAGTTATTCCACGAAGTCGCCCCATGGGTATTATCTTCTGCTAGTTTTCCATCCTTAGCTGAATCAGAGACCATTGTAGCGCAGGTCTCCCCATTTGTTCCCATGTCTGTTTCGGTAAAAAATTCGCGTCTGATCCCAAATCAAGAATGACTTGGTCCATCTCTTATTCTCCGATCTACATGGTTAGTCTCATTTCTCGTCCCGTTCTTGTCTTATGCTTTCCGATCTTGCGGACTATGCGTGGTTCTCCTGGCATGGTCCCAGCGCATCTATTAATGAGCTCCTGTAACCCTTTCACAACCTTACTGTCACGCAGTAACTTCATACAGGTTTCCAAGAAAGTTGTGAGCATGGAGGGATCCATTTCCGACTTAGGCTGATCTTTGCTCCCTGATGTGGAGGCCTCAGCGAAGCTCTTCTTAGCTTCCATGAAGGTTTCCCAAGTGCGCTTCAAATCAAACTCAACTTATTTCGTTGGGGCTTTGCGAGCCCAGGTAATGTCTTCTAGTTGTTTCCCTTTGTCATTTCCCATCGCGATTCCACTTCGGAGCACAATATTTACATTCAGATCTTCCTCGCGTAGCTCATACCTCATCATCTACAGGTTTTGACTCGGGGGAGGGGGTAATGCTCCTTTGTCACGTATCCTAGCTATTAGGGTAGGACAATATTCTATCTCATGATCAAACAACTTGTAATACTTGCATGATGGGTGCATTGGATTAGTGCAATCATGGGAATAGTGTCCTGGCCCTATGCAATTGTATCAATTCAGCTGTTTGCGACCTCTACTAGGTCCTCCTCCACCTCGGCCTCTTCCGTGCCCCTAAAATCTTGTACGTGCTATTCTTGCATTCTAGTCAAGGGGCCACGTTTCGGCCTGAACTCTATAGGTGGGCGTTCTATCCATCATCAACTCATAGCTTCTGCAAGTTTGCTGTTCATGTCCCACCGACCTACAAAAGTTACAAAACAACTGTTGTGAAGTTTGCGTATACTTCTGTAACAAGTGAAAATTGTCCGTGACATGTTTTCTAGCTATTTGGCTGATCACAAACCACAAAGAAGGCATCGCACTAGGTCTTGCTTGAGCTTACGACCTTAAAGGCATTGGTCCTCCTCCTGTGACGTAATTTTTAAAAACCAGGCAGTGGTCTTTGTCATGACCCTGGCTCTTGCTTTTTATGCACCGCACATATTCACACACTTTTGGTTGAACTGTCCTATCCTGTTTCAAACTCTGCATCTCAAGGCACAAATTCTTCAGCTGTGCATGAATCTGCTGAACTCCCAGATTAGGATCTTGCATCGAGGTCTCATGTAGCCTCATAGTGATTTCTAAGGCCTCCGCCTGAGTTGTTATCTTCTACTGTGATAGCACACTCCTTAAATGTGGTAGTAGCAAAGCTACAAACCACTTGCGATGCTGTCCATCTGTCAGATTCATATTGGCTTTGCAAATCGTACATTTCAACCTCTGATCTAGTTCCCAAGGAGTCTCACTTGGTAGCATCGTGATCTCTTTGAATCCCACGATCGACTGCACTTCAGACTTAGGCCTGTTAAATTCTCTATTTAGCGTTTTTTGGATATCCGCGACTCTCGCATTCAGGATATCATTGGAGTACTTAATATACTAGGTCAGCGCGCGATCCTGCAGGGCACTAACTAGCATTGCTTTATTTATATGGTCATATGTAACACCTTGCGCTTCCCATAAAACCCTTACAACGAACCAGAATTGGTCCAGATATTCATTTCCTAAACCTTTGAACACATGCAACTTCACTGTGCTCGCCATACTGAATCGTGGTGATGGTGGAGATGGTACAGGTGAAGATGGAGGTGATGGAGGTGAAGCCGGTGGTGGTGTGGGTGGAGGTGGTATTCGCAGAATTATTTGTCTCATCAGATGAATAGAACTTCATGGAGAGAGCTTCACGAGCTCTTCCTCATCCCCTCACGGAGGTGAAATCAAGGGGCTATTTTTTGGACCCTTATTTCGTTCGTTCTTATAAAATTTTCCACTTCACATAGCCTTGAACATCAAGGTAACTGCATAACATGCTTTTCATATAGAAACATTTTAATCCAAGTATTCAAATATTTTAAGTACTTACCTCGCGGTCCTTTGAGAAAGCGTCGCTCTGCCTCGCTATAGCTAGCTGAGGTGTCAATTGTGAATTCAGTAACAAATCGTCCTATAATATGATCAAGCCAATGATCGATGGCTCACGCAATCTTATCCTCCAATGCTTCCAATCTTCGCACTAGCTTTGGGGTCCACACAATAGGACCGTCAAGTTTCCACCTTCCTTGGCTATCTACTAGCTTAGCGAACCACTCGTATAACTCTGTAGGGAAGGACGTGAAAAAGATTTCATGGCTCTTTGTATACAGGTAGCCATCTAGCCACTCTTCTTTTGACAATCACGGGTTTCTGTTCTCCTGTGCCACGAACTTGTGAATTCTTCTGTCCAACCAGTCTTCAATTTCTTTCTTAGTTGGATTCCAGTGATATGACATCACACATCTCTCATGCAGATTCTGGTCCCCGCAACGGAAGCATTTGTTGGCTTATGGGAGCCTAACCCAGGTTCAGAGTTATTTATCCAAACAAATCCCTACACTACTGGCCCTTTCAGCATCAGCCCGTGGAGCATGGACTAAAGTCTCACCCAAAGCAGTATGTGGGGATGCTGGAACCAAGTTTTCGCACCCTTGAGATGGATGTGATGTCGGTTTATTCCAACTAGACCTACCTTCGTGCAGGTTGCTTCACGCTCTGTTCTAACCTTCAATACCTCCACGATCTGTTACAATCGTGCAGCCCTAAGTAGGGGCTAAGATGCTTTCGCACTGTTATGGTAGCGAACTGTGCTATTTCCCAAACTATGCCGAGTATCTTACTTATCTTATTATCAAATCTTAGTTATTTTTGCATAAAAGATATTCTTACTTGTGTTCTCTTAACCAATACAATTATATACAATCATGCATCACATAAGCATTAGAAGTGAAATTCATACCCAATATAACAGATGCAAAAAATAAGAAATAAAGTCGCAGAATTGATAGAAACTTCTCTTTATTAATACTTCCAACTGATTACAGACTCAACTCGCCTTGTGCACTCAGCTGCAAGGATCCGCGCACTTAGCTGCGGACTACTAGGCCTCTGCGCACTTAGCTGCAAAGCCTCTTCCTACGCTATGACCCAAAACTAGACTTTACACTTCATATCTATCTCGCATACATCATCATTCCTTAGACATTCTGTGATGCCTTAACTACTTAGAGCTTCGCTCTATTTATACAATCCCATGGTCCATGGACCATGGGTAGATCTTCTACAGCCGACATTACATTATCAAAATAAGGGCGGACAACCCTATGACTCTTTTACAACTATGCACTCTGCGCCCACAAAATGTGGAGTCTTTACATTGGAATTACAAACTTGGACCAAAATCTGAGCTCTAAGCCCCAAAACTGCCCTTGTGGGATCCTGCCCCCAACACATTTATACGAGGACTTGGGTTCACCGGAAGACAAGCATATCATTGTGTGTATTTTAAATTAATTGGTGACCGTGTTATTTATCTGGTCTTGTATGTGGATGATGTGTTGCTAATTGGAAATGACAAAGAAATTATCCAGGATTTGAAGACCCAATTGTCCTCCAAATTAGACATGAAAGATCTTGGTGCTGCAAACTGTATTTTGGGCATGGAAATTAAATGAGATCCGGAAAAGAGAAAGATCCGATTAAACCTGAGGAAGTATGTCGAGACAATACTACAAAAATTTAATATACATGATAGTAAACCAATGAAGGTTCCTATTCTTGTAGGTGTAAAGTTATCTACTGAGCAGTGTCCCAGGACATAAGAATAGGAAGAGGACATGTCTCGTGTTCCATATGCAAGTACAGTTGGTAGCTTGATGTATGCAATGGTTTGTACTAGACCAGACATTGCACATGCAATGGGAGTATTGAGAAGGTTTATGTAAAAAAGAGGGAAGGAGCATTGGACAACAGTAAAGTGGGTTTTCAGGTATTTGCGCGGCACTAGTGATTATGGTTTGTGCTACCAAGGAAGACTAGGATTGGACAAAGTTTTGGACATTCGTGGATTTGTTGGTGCAGACTGAGTTGGAGATCTGGATCAAATAAGATCTACAAGTGGGTATGTGTTTAACCTATTTGGAGGTGCAGTAAGTTGGATGAGTAAGAGACAGTTTGTAGTGGAACTTTCAACTATAGAGGCAGAATACATGGTAGCCACTCATGCAAGCAAGGAAGCAGTTTGGTTGCAGAGGTTGTGTTCAAGCATGGGGTTAGTACAGTGAGATATAAGGATAGACTGTGACAACCAAAGTGCAATTTTCTTGGAAAACAACCCTGCTTATCATTCAAAGACAAAGAACATTGATGTTCAATATCTCTTTGTGAGGGATATGGTTGAAAACAAAACAATGTTGCTGGTAAAGGTGGACACTGTGAAGAATAGTGTTGATGCATTGAAAAAGTATGTGAGCACTGTGAAGTTCTCTTGGTGTAGATAAACAATGGGCATTGCAGGGATGGATCAACGACTAAGCTCTCCCTTGGAAAGAAAAAAACAGTGGGAGAATGTTGAGTTGTGTTATATTGTTTCCATGACTACCCCACACTCCGGGTGCTGCTCGGGGGTCACAGGGGGGGCAGATGCCCCCCCTTTTGGTGGGTATGCAGGGGGGCGGTAGCCCCCTTGCATGGGGTTCGGGGTAGCGCCTCAAGAATTTTTTTTGGACCCTATATTAGGTGGGTAGACCTACCTATGGTTTTGTGCATGTATTTTTCACAGGGTTTTGGGAACAATGGTTTTCTGTCCATGGTATTTTGTAGATCCGGTCAAGGGAACTGTTAGCCTTGATGGAAAATGGCCCAAAAATGGATCTAAATATGCTCTTTAACACTCCTAAAGTCTTCAAAATTTTCCTAAGGGTCATCCAAAGATCGAAATAATCACATGCCAAGAACCCTTAGCATGGCAGAAATGCACTATCGAGAGGCTAAAACACTAAAAAACCAGAGAAAAAAGCAAAAAACCATGTATCAGAGGCATAAACAGTATAAAGCACAACAACCATCCAATCTAGCCAATCAACGGTCCAGATCTGATCGGCGGATTTGATCGACGGTTGCAATTGGTGGATCTGATCGGCGGTCGTAATCGGCACAGGCAGACAGTCACAATCAGCACAGATCATGTGGGCATTGCGATGGCGATCGATGATTCAACGTGGATCATCGATCAAGCGCGCAGATCAACGGCCCATGTTAAATCGGGGTTTCGCTATCAGAGTTTCACAAAGGTGCGATTAATCGGACCCGACGGTTATATATATATGATATTTCATAACATTTCAGGTTTGCAGGAAAGGCCATTTTTAATGTATTTTGTGTATTATCGTTATATAACGAAATACAAAGGAAACCAAGGAGTGGTGTAGATGCGATAAGGCCCGGAATCGAAAGGGTCCAGAAATGAAATATAAAATATTTCAGGTTTGCCAAAGCAAATTTTTAATGTATTTCTAGTGTTTTTGACATATTTCCAAATACAAAGGGAAGCAAGGGACCAGGCCACTTGCGATTTGCGATAGCGACCCTAAGGGCGGACCCGATAGATGAATAGGCCATGTTTAAGGAATTTTTAAGTCCAAAACAAATAGAGATGGGCAGGATTTTACATTGTTGCAGTGTTTTTCTATGTTTAACAGAAAAACAATCATTGTTCACATTTTAAAGGGATTACAAAGGCATGAAGACCCATTCCACCACATAGTAGAGTCCAGGAGACAGATCGCTGGGAAACAGAGACTGGAAAGGGGAAAACAAGGGCCGCAGCATGGCACAACACATCCAAAACTGACAATGATCATGGAGCAGATAATGCAGCTCATCCAAAACAACAGAAGTGATTGTGGGCCATCTCTGGCACGAGAGAGCTCCCAGACAGCGCAACAAAATAATTGAATGCAGTTACTTTGCTGTCAAAGAATAAACCTCTGAGCCCATGCTTGCCTAGTCAGGGCATCAAACAGTTAAAGGGACAGAGAGGATAGATTAAGACTCCGAGCCTTTGAGAGATCAGGAGCATTGTAAAGGGCCTATAAATGGCTGAAAGTTAAATGTAACAAGGGTTCAACTTCTGGAGACTATAGAGAATTTGCTACTCAAGCATCTCATCTTCATTTTAGCAAATATAAGCTTCTTTTGATGTTATATGTTCAATATCCATTTCTCTTCTGTTCTAAGCTTGCATTTGGATAGTCTATTCATGATTTCTTCTGTGTCTAATGCCAGATAACTGTCATCTTATCTCTACATTGATAAATTGGATTTTCTATTGAATAGGTTGTTCGTGTTTCTTCTGTGTCTAATGTCAGATAACTATCATCTTATCTCTGTTCTGATAAATTAGATTTGAGAGCTTCTTTTACTTCCTGTAGCTGGCCATTCATATGTGTTTATATATGCATTTGCTGGTATAGTCGGTATTCTCCATCTATTCGTTGAATCTACAAACTATTGAACATTAGTGGTCTAAAGCCTTGTAAATCCAAGGGTGTTCATGCATGTCTTGAGTAAAAATAGAGTTGAAATGGTTATATGGCTTGATCCAAACCATCATTCATTCCAATAGTTCAGAGAAAAATATTGAAGATTATATGTTACTAGGCATCTCCAAGCTGCAACCTAGGAGAGTTTCCTGAAGTGATAACAAGAACTATGATTATGTTCTAATCCAGGGTTTATGGATTGAGTTTTATGGATGCTTCAACATGTACATATATGTATTGTAACATTGAAAGGAATATATGAAAAATCAATCTAGTAGTCCCAGTTTTGGGGTCTAGGGGAAAATCTCTGTGTATATCTGTTTTATGTTTTATGCTCTCGCCATTGTTTATTTTCTAATTTTAGAATTTGTATGCAGGTAATTTCTGTACAGGGTTAAAACCTACAGTATCCAACTACTCTTCCTTGAGTTTCTGAGTGTCTTTTGGTCCCTTTGAATCCTTCATTTGGTTTGATTTTGTTTTGATACCTTTGGTAAGGATTTCTTTAAATATTTTCCTTTGTTCTTATCATTAGGTTGTTTGCAAACTAATTTTGTTTGATCATTGAGTGCTTAAAAGAATTGGTGTTCTAGTCATCATTTTGAAAGCTTGTTTGAATCAATGATTAGACTTTGCATATTAATTTTCTTCACTTTTGAAAATTAAGTGGCTTGAAAAGAAAAATCTTTGCATTGGCATTTGAAGTTTTTTTGTCTGCATTGAAATTGGAACAGTTGCATTGAAAAGGCAATTGCATTTTGTACATTGTTTTCTGCATATTATTTGTCTCTTCCCTTAAATAGATTTTCATTGAATGAGAAAGATTCCATTTCCTCATGCTAGTTTTCATTTTAGGATATTCAGGTGACATTCATAGTGAGCCCCAAAACTGAAACTTAATTGAAGATAAAAAACAAAATATATCGAATCAACCTAAGGATCATTTGTAACATTAACACAAACATTTAGAGGTCTAGGCTAGAGACGTGTTCTAACGTTGCTAAACATAGGAGCTGTCATTGTTTTCCAACATTGTACCCCGGGGGTGAAATCCCATTCCACATACATGAGAGTATAAGATCATTCTCCATGTACCTTTGGGTATATTGGATGGCACTCCACGCACGTAAAGTATATGGGAATGCTCTCATCGAACTATTACACATTAGACAACACTACTATTGGCTGCACTTCCATGTACCATTGAGTATATTCTAGAAGTCCCCTATAGGTTTTTATCCTTTCCATAGGTAACCAAGTCGGCCGCCTTGTATACCATGATGCACCGAACACAACATTTGGGGAGATTTCTTGCACGTATGTTAAGTCCTTGCTTCTCCAAGGTGTATATTGCAGTTCATGATTGCTTGGTAATCCTTTATGCCTATATTACCCTCTTTTTTATTTATTTTTGTGTTAATTTCTAAAATTTATTATCCAATGTGGAAGAACAAAATCCCCCATTCCGTTGTTCATGTAGAATGCAAAATAAGCCTCCACTTCCACTAGAGGCTACTCTTGCCTGTCATCAAAAGCATAAGAAGACATAAAATAATGAATTGGGAAATTTATGAACCACTTTTGGTCCTCCTCCTGAATCTGATCAACCATAATAATCTTTCCCTTTGAGTACTGAGCCCGATATCACGTCTACTCTTGATGGTGAATAAAAAACAATCGAAAAAGAAGCCCTTGAAACCTTATTGCTTGAGGTCATTGAGCCTAAATTTCCTGAGTCATATATTTTACTTCCTAAGGTTGTTGAACCTAAGGAACCCGATCCATCTTCACATGTTACTTCAAGTTCTCCCCCTTCTCTTCCTTTGTCTTAGACAAAACCTCCAACTATATATCTTGGACTCGACAATGGACCTCTTCCATACGAACTTGTGAGTATTGAAGAGATCCCACAAGAAGAGCCTCGTCCATCTACTCCTGTTCATTGGAGTGGACTCCATTTTTATCAGACTGATCCTCTTCCTCCTCTTTAGACTCCAACACAAAATCCTTTACCTGATTCTTTGGACTCACCTACAGATTTCTCGTGGCAATCTTCATTGGGATTGTTAACCATGACTAGATCTGATTTGATCTCCCAACCCATGTCTACCACTATGGTTGAGACATCAAATGTTGCTTCCTAATCCATGTTTGCAACATCACTAGAGGCACATCTATATGGTGGCTTGTCCATCCCACTCGGTTATCAGTCTTTATCTGGTACCTTCTTTGGTGTAGCTTCTAGTCCTTGGACCTCTCCCATGTCATCCATTTCAGGAATTCCATCTGGTACTTCTCCTATGAATTCTACACAACCTTCTCCTTATCCTCTGCCTACACCTACAATCAAATAGTAGGTTGTTCCTTATGTTAGTGGGAAATGTTATCTTCAACAACCTAACTCTCCTTATGTTGGGTGCCCTCCATCTGGATTGCAATTGCCTCCATCATCCCCTCCTCCTATGGCAGGGGGGAAACCTGTTGTTGGTATACCTCAAATTGGTAATCAACTTTATTATAATCCTCCTTATCCTGGGATGGTTTCCAATGTTTGACAGCCTACTTATCCCATTCAACCTGGTTCATTTTGGGATTGATTGTTGAATCCTCAACCTATGCCGTCTTCATCTCAAATTCCTACCTATCCATCTATAACTCAACAAGTTCAAATACATGTAAGTCAACCTTCACAAGCTATCGTTACATCTCAACCTATTTCGTCAATGTCTAGTAACCCTTAGGTTCCACTTACCCAGCCTTTACAAGGTATCTGACATTGTCAACCACTTGGGTAAGGTACTCCTCAAATTCCGATAAGACAAAATGTGTATAGTATGGCATAACCGAAATCAAACCCACCTTATGTCAGGATGATGAAAAATCCCACAGGGCAACAGTATAGACCTTATCAGGTTGTTCCGCAAGTGCCTTTTCAATGCCAACATATCCAAACCCAATTATTCTAACCTTTGCAGGGTTATCATGGAGCTAGTCAACAAAGTTATGTGTATGCTAGTTACTAGAATCCTCCTTGTTATGGTGCCCAGGTTCCTCTTTATCAAAACCATCCTTATCTAGGAACGCAAGTACCTGTTGCTCAGGCTATTCCTTCTTATCCAGGCTATCCTCCAACATATTTTAACCGACAATTACCTTTTGTGGCAACTCTCAAATTTCCATATTTGACTTGAATTACCAACGAATTTCCATATTTGATTTCCATCCGATATACAAAAATTCAATAGGAATCCTGGAGAAGACCCATTGACTCATGTCATGACATATAATATGTGGTTCTTTTCGAACTCCCTTAATGACTATTCCATATGATTACATATTTTCCAACGTACTTTTACATGTACCATAGCTAAATGATACGCTAAGTTACCTAGAGCTTCGTTTCATGATTTTAGTTCCTTGGATACCACCTTCCTCACACATTTCTAGTTACCCATCTGGTATGAAACTGGAATGAAACTTCTGACCAAATTCAAACAATCTAAATCCACTCACATTTTAGATCACATTCATGAGTGTTAGCATCATTTCTTGCTGGTTAAGACCTATGTTCCAGATTAATTTCTAGCAGAATAGTTTATAAAATCCCTATTTCCATCTATCATGGAGGATGTAGCTAAAGGAAAAGTCATGACTAAAGAGCAAGTAATTTCTCATGCTCATTATTTGGACCTCATCTATACCCAATCTAGCACACTCTATGAAAAGATACCAGATGCTCCAAGACCTTCGAACATTTTTCCTTCCACTCTTGTAAAGAATCTCATGTCGCTGATGGCATCATTGGTTCTGCCAACTCGTAGATAGTGGGAAAACCATCTAGTGCTGCTCTCACTGTTTCTACCCAAAACTCTTCATCCAATCCTCCTGTGGTTTCTTCTTCTAAGATAAATGTTGTTTCATTTGATAAAGGAAAATATCAATAGAAACCAGGAAGAAAGAAGAAAGGAAAAGGTAAAAATAATAAATATTCTTCACTGCAGGATAAACAAACAAATCAGTCCTCTAATGAGAGACGAAAGCCTCACTACCCATTCTTGATTTGCAATGAGGAGCACTTTACTCATGACTGTCCTCACCACACATAAGTGAATTAATTTATGAAATCTTCCACTTCTCCCGTTGTGTTGACTGACCCGTTTTTGAATCAGGAGACCCATATGGTTGCTCGGGACCCATCTTCCTCTAACATGGTTTTAATGTTATCCTCCATGAAGCATAAACATGATGTTATGGTGGCTACTTGGAACATGGACTATGATAATGTGAATCCTCTAAATGGTCAGGATACTGATCAACCTACCAGTTCGACATCACCTCCATCCGATTCTCATCCACCCACGATTCCTATAGAGTTAACTATTAAGCCTCCGAAGGGTGTTGTTCATGTCTTGTTTCAATGCTCGTGATAGGGCTACTCAAAATTATAATGTAGTTGAGGACTTGGCTAAGTCTCCATTACCTATATCAACCCTTGAGGTGTTACAAAATTGCCCCACCTAGAAAAAGGATTTGCTTTCAACTATAAGATCTGTAGATCTTTCAAATTCTAGCCTAGTTGCTTTTAGTCATGAAAAATATACCCCTCTCCCTCCAGCTCAATTGGAAATTATAATTCAGGTCATCATCCATGGTAAGAACATTCATTGTTCTATTGTGGATGAAGGAGCCTCAACCTGCATCATGTCTATGTCTTACTGGAAAGTGATTGGTTCACCTCAATTGAGTCAATCACCTACCACATTGAAGGCTTTTGATGGGAGAACATATAAGCCTTGTGGTATTATGAATTATTTACAAGTATAATTAGGGGGAAAAACTGTATCCATAGAAGTGGAAGTTATTGACAGACCTCTTGATTATAATCTTCTATTGGGTCATACGTGGGTTTACACCATGGCCATAATCATTTCGACTTATTTCCATATGATCTCCTTTCCTCATAAGGGCAGAATTGTGGCCATTGACCAACTCACCTTTTTCGCCTCTAATTCTCATGTTACTAGAAGTGTCCCACTTGTAGGGGAAACTCTACATTCTTATCAACATGTCAGGGTTGGATTGTTGAAGGATTCCTTGCTCATGGGAACCTTTTCGCTTCCTCCTCCTCCTCTTCCCGAAAGCTCATCTTTGGTTTCTTATATCAATATGATATCATCTTCTACTTTCTAGATCGATCTGTGGATTGTACCAGATGAAACTAGCATCCATGGTTTTGGCGATCGAATGCCGCTTAACCCTATTGAACTAGATTACAAAGCTATCTATTCAAATTGTGCGGAAAATACCTTTTCTTTGATCAATTGGGTTGATTGACCATTGGATTATGACACGTCTTTAGATCCATTCTCTCATGTATTCTCTACCGATGAGAGCATCATGGAGATCATGATACCAGACGATGCACTGTGGGATGATCATCACCATCATTCCTCCTTACCAGATTCCATTGAGGATAATCTCAGTGATGTGTATCTACCCAATTTCATCGAGTCTTTTACGAGTTCCATTTCTATCCACGAAGTCAGTTCTGAGAAAAATATCTCGAATATCGAAGTGACGATACCTCTTGATATCTCTGTTAAACCGGGTATTGTTGAACATCTACACATTGGTGCGTGTTACTCTCCATGTGAGATTGATACCTATATATCCCTATTTTAGGAGTTTCGTGATGTCTTTTCCTAAACCTATGAGGAAATTCTATGCATCTACCCAAATATAGTAATGCATAAGATTAAAACTTATCCTAATGCTAAACCAGTCCAGCAGCGCCTCCGTCCAATCCATCCAAAAAATGCTGCCATGATAAAGAGTGAAGTTGAAAAGCTCCTTCGTGCTGGTCTCATATACCCCATTCCTCTTATATATTAGGTATCAAATATTGTCCCTGTCACGAAGAAACAAGGCACAATCCATGTATGCATCGATTATCAAGCTACAAATTGCACTTGTCCAAAAGACAATTAACCGACCTCGTTCATCGACCAAATTGTTGATGACTGCGTTGGTTGTGAAATCTATTCGTTCATGGATGGTCTCTCCGAATATAATAAAATCAACATTCTCCTAATAGATCAACCTAAGACTGCATTTATTTGTCCTTGGGATATATTGTCCTACTGGAAATTCCCATTTGGTCTGAAGAATGCTGGGGCCATGTTTCAACGAGAAATGGATTACGCTTTTCATGATATTAAACATATTATGCAACCCTATTTGGACGATCTCCCAACTCATTCCAAATATCAGGCTTATCACCCGAGACATCTTAAGGCCATTTTCTTACGGGGTAGACATTGTAGTATTCGATTGGATTGAATCAAATATGTGTTATGCGTTAGTTCTCCTCAGCTTCTTGATTTTGTTATTTCAAAACATGGAATTCGTATCGATCCTTTGAAGGTACATGCAATCATCGAATTTCTTGTGCCTTCTTCACTCGTTCAGTGACAACGCCTTCAAGGGAAAGCTAACTTCCTATGATGATTCGTCCTGAATTACGGTGAGTTGACCAAAGGATTCACTTTCTTGCTTAAGAAAGGGGTTCCCTTCCATTGGGATAACACAACTCAGAAACTGTTTGATGCCCTGAAAGATGTTATGATTCAGGCATCTCTATTATATCCCCCTGATTACCAACACAACTATTTCCTGTATCTCGTCGCTATCATTTCTACTATAGCAATGGGATTGATTAAAGAAGATGATGTAGGGATAGAAAAAACCATATATTATCTGAATTAGAATCTCAATGATACCGAGATCAGGTATACCCACGCATAAAAGTTAGCTTTGGTGGCTGTTCAAGCCATCCACATTTTCAAACATTACATCTTACTTTGTAAAACTATGGTAGTTTCAGATTGCAACCGTATGACATACATTTTTTCACGTTAATTGTTGGGGGGAAAATACTCTAAATGGATCATCATCCTGCAAGAGTTTGACCTGGAATTCATCAAATCCAAGTCAAAGAAATCCTTGGTTTTCGTTGAGCTTATGTGCGACCTTCCTTCCCTTGATTCTAAATCGACATTTGACGATTCTATCCTTGATGAGTTGTTGTTTCTGATTTCATCATTTGACCCATGGTATGGAGACATTCTGATTTATCTCCAGACCCAGACTTTCTAGTTTGATACCTCTCGCTCTGAGCAACGATGTATTTGATACCAAGCTAAGAATTACATCATCATTGGCGACACCCTTTATCGACGCGATATTGATACGATTTTACGAAG
This sequence comes from Pinus tabuliformis, assembly GCA_031772625.1. NCBI lineage: Eukaryota > Viridiplantae > Streptophyta > Pinopsida > Pinales > Pinaceae > Pinus > Pinus tabuliformis. The sequence goes on from CM062814.1 coordinate 820,324,692, forward strand.
GTGCCTCATGCATGAGGAGGTCAAGAAAGTCCTCAATGAATGCCACTTGGGGGCATGTGGTGGTCATTTATCTGGCTATGCTACTGCGTAGAAGATCTTACGTGCTGGTTACTTTTGGCCTACCATTTTTCGAGACTGTATTCTTGTTGTCCAGAAGTGTCATGCATGCCAAATTTATGATCGTAAGACCCGTGCTCCACCCACTCCATTGCATCCCGTTATCACTGTCAGACCGTTTACAAAATGAGGTATTGACTTCATGACATGTAACTCTCACTCGGCTGGGGGGCATGGTTATATCATTATTGTAGCATATTATTTTACTAAATGGGCTGAGGCGATGCCTACATTTAACAACACTGGCGAAATGACTGCATACTTATTTTTTAATCACGTTATTGAACGGTTTGGTGTTCCACAAGCCATAGTTATTTAACATGGAAATAATTTCTGGAATCATATGATGACCGAACTAAATTCTAAGTTGGGACTTTCCCATGAGACTTCTGTTTCCTACTATCCTCAGGCTAATGGACAGGTTAAGGCTATCAATAAAGTTCTTAAAACTATGCTTCAACATATGGTGGGAATCCATAAATCAGACTGACATTTGCTTCTTTATGCTGCCTTGTGGGCATACCGAACCTCAGTAAGGACTGCTACCAAAGTTGTGCCCTTTTAGTTGGTTTACGGTCTGGAAGAAATCCTTATAATCGAATGTGAGATTCCATCACTAAAACTAGTCGTTGAACTTCTTCCTACCACTTATGTAGAAGAGGCACAATATGACAAAAGTGTCAAGCCTTGTGTCTTCTCAGAAGGAGACCTTGTTCTTTTATATGACCGATAATCTGATAAGTTAGGGCCAGGTCCATATATTGTCAAGCATTTCCTTGCAAAAGTGGCCTATGCGTTAGTTGATTTTGATGGAATTCCACTTGCGTAGCCTAGGAATGGGATGTACCTAAATAAATACTATGCTTGATCTCATGCATAGTAACACTATGTACATGCCATCTATAGGTGTGTTAAGTGTGTTTACAATGTGTCTCTTTAGAGTTTTCTAAGGTTTTTGTTGATTCCTTTTGCGTTTGGTTTGCAGATGTTTGCATCCCCTGAACCGTACTTTGGTTATGTTGATGGTGCTAGTCGTAGTACAGGAACCTATCCTCTGCAATGTGGGCTATCGTTTCTCCAAATGGAGAGTTAGTGAGTCTATAAGGGATTTTTATTGGTTTCTCTACCAACAATATCATTGAGTATAATGCATTGGTCAAGCTGCCGTCTGATGCTATTTCATATGGTATCCATTGTTTAGTCATTAGACTTGACTCATAGCTCATGGTACTAAAACTTGCTAATGTTTATTTAGTTAGAAGTCCAACCATTTTGCGTATGTTTTTAAGGGTTCACCTTCTAGAAAGACATTTCAATTTCATACAATATGAAAACATTTATAGAAATATAAATACATTGACAGATGTACTTGCTAATCATGTTTTAGGTAGACATTTGCAATGAATGTAAATAAATTTCAATACACATCACATCATTGAAAGTACAATAGGAACACAAAAACACTGATATATATATATATATATATATATATATATATATATATATATATATATATATATATATATATATATATATATATATATATAGATATATATATATATATATATATATATATATATATATATATATCTATATATATATATATATATATATATATATATATATATATATATATATAGATAATTTGGTTTTACAAAATTTGTGCCCGAGACACATATGGCCACATGACCCATATACAAAACTACATGCAAATATCTAAGTAGACTAATCAAAATGCTCATGATAACAAGCCACTGCATGAGCTATCTTGCGCAATATCCAACCAATATAGCTAGGCACTCCAAATTTGTGTTGTTGAAGTCACAATGGAACCTGGTAGATTGTGGTCTCATCTATCCCGTGAGTCAACCCCTCCATGTGGCACTCCACCTAAGTTAGGATCTTGGCTACATTTAGATCCCGTAGTGCATCACGTCCTAATGCAACAACCTGTTCTGGTTCTACTGCTACTTGTGGATGTTCTCCTGTGGATGTTACCATAAACCAATTTGATAGTGTATGCCCTTGAGCATTTATTATTAGATTAGTTAATTTTATCTTTGTTCTGATTATGATTTAATGCAATATGATTTAATTGTGATTTAAATTGGGACCATTCCACATCTTTATCATGTTATATTTTTTAATCCCATGCAATTTTCCATCTTTTTTTCTAATCCTCTATCTTAGGACGAGAGGAAGCATCCTTTAAGCTAAATATATCCAAATCATGTAGAACTTCTAGGACAAGAATAAAAATTCTATGACACCCAAACATCCTATTCAATTATCTTCTCCAATTCTAACCTTGTTTCCATTTCTTACTTTCCAAGCTAACCATATTCCATTAAGCATAAAGAATCTGACTAGAGTTTTCCATATCATGGACGCTCCCTTTGATGTTTTCCTATCTTTCCTCATCTAGTCCTCTATACTAACTTATCCAATATATTTCCTTTTAGTCAATTCCCCCATAAAATTTTGTTGAAAATAGAAACAAGAAATGTTAAAAATAACATCAAGAAAAAATCCTAATTTAATTTGTCCTTGAATTAATTTGGGAATAAAATTGTAACTCCACATCTCATGACAACTTGTAATAGTTAAATAAGTTAATTTGACTTAATTAGCACATTTAATTCGAGTTGAGGGCATAAATAGAGTCATGTAGAGTGTCTACTACAATTAGGACCATTAGTTGAGTTTATTTTGAGTTGTAATTATTTAATTCAGTCTAATTGAGTTAAAGTCACTTACACTAGTTCCAACTTATGGAGGAATTAGTGGGAGGTCCAGTAGTGGGGTGTAACTTGCAGTAGTGGGGTGTAACTTGCAGTAGTGGGATGTAACCTATAGTAGTGGGGTGCTACCTGTCGAATAGTGGGGTGATGCCTATAGTGATACACCAGTAAACTGAAGATTCACTCATAATTAACTCATGCATGTCAAATCAGAGACAAATCCAATTGAGATTGGAGTTTATGGATAGTGTACTATCGATTGTAAAATCATCTAAATTAAAGAAATGGTGCATGGAATCAGGAGAAGGCCTAAAATAAATCATTCATTAATTAGAAAGCTCACTAATTTTAACCATTCGAATTTCCTTTAAATGGAGGAATGAGGCACAAGTTTAATCATTTTTTTTTTAGCACAATTTGGTGAGACCAAGTAATAGGAAGCACAAGTTTGTGCATGGATCTTGTGAGCACAAGGAAGTAGGAGCTTGGAAGGCTTGGAGATTTGGCTAAGTATTGGCCAAAGGAAGTCACTCTGGCAGAGGATAGAAAATACTTGTGTAGGTTGAGCTCAAGATTGAGCAGAACATATTGTATTCATCCAAGTGTTACCGGGAAAAGTGTCTATTTAGAACTGCTCTATCCCACTAAGGTGTGACAGCTGCCTTAGAAACAAATAGAGAAAACTACTTTTGTATTTCCTTTATGAACTATATATAGAGAGGAATAGAAAGAACCAACCTGTGTCTTGTGCTAATCCTTTGATCTAATCCCTCTCTTCTTTGACAACTTCCAGCTACCTGCTCCCTTACTTGCCCAGCTTCACCAAGTACTTGTAAGATCACAGAAGAAGAAAACTATACAAAGACATGGATCTATATTCATAAATAACTTAGGATCAGATTTAAGTTAACCATACAAATGTAACAAGCATCAATGATACAAAAGCATGGAGGAAAGACTCAGATAGTTTTTATTGATAAAAAAGAAGATCCAGGAGGAGTTACAACCGATGATTCCTGACCCAGCATCAACCTCCCAGCAAAGAAGCCCCTCTTCACCTCCAACAAAGCATAGATCACCCAATTCTCTGATATTTGTCTCAAAACCAACAGCAATTCCTTACAATGTGCAAAATTCCAGCCTCTGGATCTCTGGGATGAGGGATCCATATATAGATGTGTGTAAGGAGGATGAGTCAGCTTGTGATTTGATTAGTGTCTTCTCTCTGTCAGTTCTTGCTTCCACTTGGAGACTGAAGGCCTCTTACTCATCCTTGGTCGAATTCAGTGAGGCAAGTGTCATAGGAGAAGATTCTGGAAGCTTCCATTGTCTCTCCTCCTCGCGGAATGACACTGCCATTTGTCATTTCTCGCTCAACGCACCCTCATAGTGCATTTAGGTGCGTTGCAACGCACATAGCCAGTGGATTTAGGTGCTATGAAATGCACTTAGCTAGTGGAGCAGCTGAAATGATCCTGTTTTGACTTATTCTGAGCAGTTTCTAGTGGAGAACTTCTGGGAGAAGCTGTAATTTGTTGACCTTGTTCCTTTAGGGGTTAGAACAACACTTTTAGGGACTTAGGAGCCCTTGGTTTATGGACATTTCATGCTTGGAGTTTTAAGGCACAAAAATGTCTATAACAGTTGCCCCCTAAAGTATGAGGCCGTTAATCGGGTGAAATGCTTTATTATGAGGATCCGAAGTTCTTTCAATGCTGGGAGGAGACCTGTAATAAGATACAATACAATACATTATCTTCATACTGTTTTCATGATCTAGCTGAGGCGGGCATTCCCATGCTCAGCTTTATAAATTCATTTTCATGTACATAGGACAGACAATCGTTTGATTGTAGACTGATGATTCTGATAGAGCCATCATCCTTTTGGTAGGATGATCATCTGTGCTGCAATGTTGTACATTTTAATGTCTTTATTTCCCTGAATATATATCGCAGCCCGGATGGATGAAACTAGATCCAGGGTCTTCAATCTCGTCCGATCTTCACTCGAAGTACAAGTCGATCCATGTGAGAAATGTTCTGGAGTCGAACATGGAAAGACATCGCTTGATTACCAGTCAATGATGTAAACTGTTAACAAGCGCGAGAGGAATCACCGATAATGATAATGATCCTCAAGGTACTGCAGTACAATTCACGTGGTGTGAATAAAGGACTTGGCGTCGAACACCACGCAAAATCTTTCGGTCGAAGGTCATTGATGTGAACCTGTCGCCGGAAGTGAGAAACTTGCCATTAAGGCATGCAAGCTTCAAAGTACTGAATGGGGTGTTCCTAGACCAACTTCTTGGATAATGAGCTGATGTCGACAAGAAGTGATCCGTCATAGGAGGGCCTTAATGAATCCCACATCAATGACACAAAACGGAGCAAATGATTTTGATGGAGGTGAAAACGATCTGATGATATACGGTTCAGGGTAGCGGTCATGAAAGAATGGAGTATAATGTATGGTAGTGGGTGGGACACAGGTGGCCTTTCTGGATGACTTCTCTTGAACATGTCGGCGACACTGATGTGATGGATTGGTAGCATTAACCCCAAATGTGGATGGTATGGTGTGACCATGGCGATGTGACCAGTGAATGAAACAACCCAACCCGACTCGGACACGGAGCGGAAGTGTCATGTTCAAGAGCGACTTGCTACCAATAAAGATTCTTTGAGTTTTCTTCCCAATTTTTCCCCAGTCATTGCTGACCAGTACCTCTTTATTTTTGTCAAGCTTGAGGAGGATAACATATGCTTGTTCTATAATTTGCCCTTCGGGCAAACCCATCGCTATGTTTTAACGAGCCTAGCGATAGTGAAACTCGTTCTCGTCTAAAGACAAGTTTGTCGCTATTAATCTTTTTAACGAGTTTAACGACAAAGATAACTCGGTCCTTTTCATTTTTAGAGAGTCTGAAAAGGTACGTAAAGGTAACTCCAAAATTCCTTTTTCGTCATCTAATCCCTTAAGTCCGAAAAAGTATAAAACAATACAGAAGGGATGAATTTTCGATAGCTTTAACGAGCCGAACAAAACAAGCGCTCGATCTTTTTGTGCAATAATCCCTTAGGTCTAAAAAGATTAAAATCTAGATGAGGGATAGCACTTCCTGTCCCTTTAACGAGCTGGAAGGCCAAGAACTCGGCAATATTTTCATATTTTACGAGTCAGTTGAAAAGAGCTTAAAGAAGACTCGTCTTTTGAGGAAAGAGTGATAAAATGGGTAGCAGCTGATTCCAGGTAAGGTTTGGAATTTTCCAATCACGGCAATGTCACAAGGATGGCTAGTGACATCACTCTTTGCAGCTGTTCCTAAAAATGGGTAAACAATCAAATGGAGGTGAATGATCAGCCAATGAAAAAGTGGAGGTGACGGTGCAAACACGACCAAGGCTTTAATGGCTGAAGTACTACATTCATGGTGGTTATTTACCGGGGAATAGTTCATTTTTTAACGAGCTTAAATGCGGGTGGAAACATTTGCTCGGTGCGGGTTTATTTTTTAACGAGCTTGAACCTTGCGGTAACACTGCTTGATTAATCCAGTCATATGATAAGAATGTCTTATATAAAAATGGAAACTTTTAGAGCTTTGCCCCACATCCTTTCTTTATGCAAGTTAGGGGACGACCAATCCTACGAGTTTAAAGGGTTAGAGGTCCTAAAAATTTAAAAAATAAATAGTCGCTCTTTGCTTGCACTCCAAAAGGTTTGCATGCCCCCAGGTATAAAAAAGCGTTTCAAGGTTACCTCTACTTCTATCCGCCAAAACATTTGTTTTACCGAGAGAGGCCTACCTCTTACAGGTTACCCAAAGATTGTTCTATTCGCGGCACAAATAAAACACTTCTTTGGCAATGTCTACCGAGATAAACAAAGGTGAGCGGCGATGCCCGCCAACTCTCATAACTTTGACAAGAGAATCTTGTTCTAGAATAACCCCCTCTTCCAATCACGGATGGGGGTACAGACTAGTCATATTCTCCCGCGGAAACCTACCCTATACCTAAAGTTTCCCTGCCGAAGCAGACCAGGGTGCATGCCCCCTGGGTTTCAGTCATATCCCTCCGAATTACTCGCGCTCATCGGGAGGACGGACTGGAGATTGAGACATTTCTTGCGCGAAAAGACCATTTAGGGATGGTATATGACTATTTGCTATGCGTGATCCGGGAAATGAAAGCTGGTCCACGAGCTTGACCACTCTTCCTTCGTGCGGAAAACACATCACTCTAAAGAGTGATGAGACAATGGCTCTCATGCAATAAATATAGTCTCGTCCAAGGAGTAGATTGTAATCTAGGGGTCCTTGAACTACCATTATGTTCATGCGAACGGTTTTCCCTCTCAATGTTATGGGCACATCGGGAAGGATCCCTAAAGGTCGACTGGTTCCTTTATCAAAGCCTGTCAGATTTCTCATCTCAGGCAAAAGCGATGGTGAACCAAGCGCTTTCCAAGTAGTTGAGGAAAGGATACTCACAGAAGCCCCCTCATCTATGATGGTACCAGTCATAACCATTATATATATTTGAACGATAATTTGGAATGGTATGCTTGCTGGTAAACGGGGTCTGCCTAGTTGATTCCAGTCGAAGGAGACAACTAGGTTGCTTGGAGGTGGGACCGAATAGATGACCGGGTACGACTCTGACGAACTTCCTTCCTGCGGTAAAGGAACGGGTAAATTGCCCCCATGTTCATTAGAGTATGTGCTTATGAAAATAATTTGGACGGTGTCATCCTTGTTCTCTCCAGTGATTGTATCATCTGAAGATGAAACCTCTGAAGGCAAGACCGGGTCAACTGCCGCCTCGACCTATTGACTTTCGTCTGGTATGGATCCAGATGGTTTATCTTCAATGATAGGTGCTTCAGCCGACCACCTGAGCGGGCCAGCCGGATTTTCAACTAGTGACGGACTTGGCAAGAGTTTTTTATATCCAGGAGGAAGTCGTAACGGTGAAACCGAACGATCATCCAAAACTCTTTTAGCTTCGTTTAAGAAGGGACAACGGTGGACGACATGATCGCCTTCGCACAGTTTACAAGGAAATCTATATTTTCCTTTTTGTCCTGGGGCTTCACTTTCACTAGTCGACGGTGTGCTTTCAACATGATCATCAGAGGTTGACGACACCGGGTTGTGCAATCGAGGAGACCAGTCCCTTAATATCCGAGGGATGCAAGGACAATCTCTGTGAAAGTGGTCTCCTTTGCAAATGACACATGGCGATTTAGGCCTGGTCGGTGCAGTGTGTGGATTTTCGTTAGACGACACTCGTTTTCCCCCATTCACCTTTGGCTCCTTCTTCTTCTTCTCTTTCTTCTTCTTTTCCTTCTTCTCCTTAGGAACTTGACTTTTGGCTTTACCAGCCCCATCAAGCGAAGAGGAGGGAGGAGAGGAAGAATTAGAGGAAGTAGAAGGTTGGTGGGAAACTCTGGACTCGTCTAATTGCTAATTCGATTGTTCAGGAATAGTGGTGTTCTGAACGACAGAGGTTGAGAAGAGCCATACAGGAAAACCAATTGTCAGCCCTGGAAGCGACAATGTGGCCATATGGGGTGCACCAACATCTCCCCAAGAGGAGAAGGGACTAGGATTTCCTCCAAGGGGAATTCCTTGGTTGGTAGACTCCATTTTCTCAACCCAAGATCAACGTAGGAAAGGGTAATGAATATTCCGTTTAAAATAAATTTTTATACGCTTTGACACAACTTGATTTTTCAGTTTTTAAGAGTCGAGAAAAAACAAAAGATGACTCTAATCTCCTTCGATTTTTAATGAGCCTGAAGTGAAAAGTGCTCAGATGGACCTTTTCCATTAAGGAGTCTGAAAAGGAATGAAAGGGACTGCTCTGGAGGTCTAGGTAGAGGGAGTACCAAACCAATCGCAAAACTACAGAATACTTTTTACGGTACGGCAGTCAATCTTCCCGAATGCTGTGTTCAGTGCATTGCGATCGATAGGGCGGCAGACACGGCTTCCTATGGATAAAGGATTTAAGCCTATAGGGGTCTCCCAAAATATACTCGACGGTACGTGGGAGCACAAGTCCGTACTGGCACTTATCGTCTCAAAGTGGAGGAATCACCCAACCATCAGTGAGGACAACAGTTACCAGGCTTTACGACGCCGGAATACGTCTCTAGCCTAGACCTCTAAATGTTGTGCGTTAAGTTCCAAAGCGTTGTTAGATTCATTGAATTTATTTTAAGTTGATCTTGCTTATGAAGTTTTCCTTTTGGGTTCACCACGAGATGTAGATGTAATTCCTAAAATGCAATCTAAAGATGATAAACAAACTTTTATCTCTTTTCTGCAATGAAAATCCTAGCTACTAGGGGAAAAGAAAGACACAATCTTTTCACAAAGAGCAAAGAGCACATTGTAAATGCACTTTCCTAAATCAAGCCAAACAGACTGTCTATATGCAAATGCACATGCATGTATTTGTTTTTGACTTTCTTAGTATTGATGCTAAAAAGAAAGTTGATGTACAAATCTGAATTTGCTTTCAAGCGACAAACACAAACAAGCTTCTTTTCGAAATCAAAAGATAGAGATGATTACGACACTTTACGATTTTGAAATGAATACTCGTTTTGACACTAGAAAATCAAAAATTTAGACCAAAGGCAATAGTAAACATATAATCGACCATCAACAACAATTAAACTTTCTCCTATGATCGAAATCGACACTTGCGACAGATCTAAATCAAAGGACGACAGTATGACTATTCTACTTTTGCAATGGAAAACTGTAAACGACTCAACAAACACACAAAAACATCTACAGTTTTTTTTTGTACAAAGGAGGCGGAATATCAGTAAGGAAAAGGGGTTTTAAACAGTCATATACTGATCACAGGCTGCAAAATTCAGAGACAAAACTGGAAAGAATGAAGCACAAGAACCTCAGCTGCACAGGGCTAGGCTGATCAGCGCACCTGTAAAACAGAGAAACTGCATTGCAGCGTAGGTTTCCCTTTCGGGAAGTGCATTGAAATGCAGGATCTCTTCACAGTACCTGCGCTGGGCCAGAAACGAGAATCTATCCGGGTTCTGGGTCACAGTTTGCAGTTTAGTCTTTGGTTTTTGGTCGAGTAAAAGCAATCAGTAATGCACAATCAGGGGTAGATCTAAGGAGGGTCTAAGAGCTATCACAAGGGCAATCAGATAGTTTGTGAATCAGCTGTTCAAATCATAAACAAATTCAGTGAATGGATTGAAGCAGCAGATGTCTACTTTGCATTTGTTATGGCAAATGCAGTTCGAATACTACTTATAAGTTTATGAAACAAACAATAAAGAGATACACAAACAAACTAATTAGACAATCTCCCCAGCGGAGTCGCCATTTTGTTACCGGGAAAAGTGTCTATTTAGAACTGCTCTATCCCACTAAGGTGTGACAGCGGCCTTAGAAACAAATAGAGAAAACTACTTTTGTATTTCCTTTATGAACTATAGATAGAGAGGAATAGAAAGAACCAACCTGTGTCTTGCGCTAATCCTTTGATCTAATCCCTCTCTTCTTTGACAGCTTCCAGCCACCTGCTCCCTTACTTGCCCAGCTTCACCAAGTACCTGTAAGATCACAGAAGAAGAAAACTATACAAAGACATGGATCTATATTCATAAATAACTTAGGATCAGATTTAAGTTAACCATACAAATGTAACAAGCATCAATGATACAAAAGCATGGAGGAAAGACTCAAATAGTTTTTATTGATAAACAAGAAGATCCAGGAGGAGTTACAACCGATGATTCCTGACCTAGCATCAACCTCCCAGAAAAGAAGCCCCTTTTCACCTCCAACAAAGCATAGATCACCCAATTCTCTGATATTTGTCTCAAAACCAATAGCAATTCCTTACAATGTGCAAAATTCCAGCCTCTGGATCTCTGGGATGAGGGATCCATATATAGATGTGTGTAAGGAGGATGAGTCAGCTTGTGATTTGATTAGTGTCTTCTCTCTGTCAGTTCTTGCTTCCACTTGGAGACTGAAGGCCTCTTACTCATCCTTGGTCGAATTCAGTGAGGCAAGTGTCATAGGAGAAGATTCTGGAAGCTTCCATTGTCTCTCCTCCTTGCGGAATGACACTGCCATTTGTCATTTCTCGCTCAACGCACCCTCATAGTGCATTTAGGTGCGTTGCAACGCACATAGCCAGTGGATTTAGGTGCTATGCAACGCACTTAGCTAGTGGAGCAGCTGAAATGATCCTGTTTTGACTTATTCTGAGCAGTTTCTAGTGGAGAACTTCTGGGAGAAGCTGTAATTTTTTAACCTTGTTCCTTTAGGGGTTAGAACAACACTTTTAGGGACTTAGGAGCCCTTGGTTTATGGACATTTCATGCTTGGAGTTGTAAGGCACAAAAATGTCTATAACACCAAGGCTTGCCCAGGAAGCAATGAGATAGATAGAGATAGTACAGAGGTTGCTCAGGCTTGAGAAAAGAATTATAATCTTCTCATATTTTCGAATAAATTTAATATACAAAGAGCAGGGATTTTTAATTGTGGTTTTCCCCATAAAATCATTGTAATATGTGGGGTTAAATTCTTTCTCTTGTATGCTCAGTGATTTCCCTTGAGGGTAGTTCGAACTATATTGCTTGGAAGGACAGGATGGAGGAAGTGTTGGAAGACAATGGGCTTAAGGAATTCATATACAAATATATTCCTAAGCTAGCTAATGCTCAAGATCTGGCAGAGTGGAGAAAATGTGTGGCAAAGGCGAGAACGATTATCCTAGAAGGATTTCAAGATCATATTGTCTCGAACCTCCATGGTAAGGAAAATTCATTTGCAATGTGGAAGGACTTGATAGACCTGTTTCAAAATAGAAGTGACCATAAGAAGTTTTCACTAAAGGACAAGATTTGAAAGATCAAGATGGAGAAGGGAAACATAATACTAAAGTACTTATCCAAGTTCACCCAATTTTAGGATGAGCTTGGAAGTGTCAGTGTTACAGTTGCTGAAGACAATATGCTGAGCCTAGCACTTATAGGCCTTCCCAAGAGTTGGCATAGTTATTAGGACTCAGTTAATGGGAGGGCGGAGCTACCTGAGTGGGAGCATTTGTGGTCTGACTTGGTGCAAGAAGATATTCAATGGAACACCAGAGATGGGACCTCATCCAAAGAAGTGGAAGAGGAATTTAAATTCATCAGCAAGAAAAGAAAGCCAAGGGAAAGAAATCCCAAGGCAAGGAGGGTAGCAAGAAGAAGGACTTGTCGAACATCAAGTATTTTCACTAGAACGAGTTCAGGCGCTATGCCACGAAATGCCCATAGAAGAAAGCAAGCACGAAGGAGCCTTCAGTAGCAGCAACAGGTGAATTTATAGCTTCACAATTCGAACTTGATTTCACTCTCATTGCATGCATGACAAGAAATGTAACGGGACGTATGTTTTATCTCAACAATGGTGCCTCACTCCATGGACAGGGAATAGAGATATCTTTAGTGAGTTGGAGGAGAAAGACCTTAAGAAGAACATAGAGTTTGGAGATGATGGGAGGTATAACGCGACTGGTATTGGTACTGTTACTTTTTAGAAGGAGTTTGGCTCCCCTCTTAGACTCACATATGTGATGTATGTTCTAGGACTAAAGAAGAATCTTGTTTCCATTGCGGTATTAGAAGACTATGGCTATGATGTGATATTTAGCAAAGGAAATTTTTTCCTTAGACACATCACCGCGAGACAGGTCAAATAGATAAGTATGCATGTCAAGAACCTGTATGCACTTGAGGTACAAGATGCATGAAAAGCCTTGAGGAGCAAGGAAAATTTTAGAGACTCGGTGGTTGAGAGGGAGCATGAATTACCTCTCAACATGCAGCCTCAGATGCATCCTCAGAAGCAACCTCAGAAGCAGCCTCAGAAGCAACCTCAACAAGTTGTGGAGCAACCACAGTTGGAGAAGTAGAGAGGAGACCGAGTGGAGACATCCACTCAAGCAGAGACCTCTAGTAGGGGAAAATTTCAAGCCAAGTGGGTAGAGGGAGCACATGCAACCATACCTTAATGTGAGAGGTGGGGCGATGTGAAGCAATAGTCCCAAGAGTGAAGAAATTTGTGTAGGGTCCATTAAGGTGTTTTCTTTCCTCATGGATCATTACCTTGCTATGGGGCCCAAAATATTAAGTAGCAAGAGGATCAGTGTTAGTCAGATACTGAGGAGTGCATAGCAGTGTTGACAACAGAGCAAGATGCTCAGTAGGAGAGTCAACAACAACATAGTTTTCCCAGTAGACAGTTGCAGACACAATTGATTCAGTTTATTTTATTTGGATGCTTTTTTTGTTACAAATGTTACAGTAGCAACATGAACAGTGACACGATTTGCATGCAGAACATTCCAAAGGTACCAGATTGGGATAAAGTTGAATTCCTTTCTTTTTGAGAGAAAGTGTTGAAAATAGCAACAAGAAATGTTAAAAATAACATCAAGAAAAATTCCTAATTTAATTTGTCCTTGAATTAAATTGGGAATAAAATTGTATCTGCATATCTCATGGCACCTTGTAATAGTTAACTAAGTTAATTTGACTTAGTTAGCTCAGTTAATTTGAGTTGAGGGTCTAACTAGAGTCATGTAGAGTGTCTCCTACAATTAGGAGCACTAGTTGAGTTTATTTTGAGTTGTAATTATTTAATTCAGTCTAACTGAGTTAAAGTCAGTTACACTAGTTCCAACTAATGGAGGAATTAGTGGGAGGTATAATAGTGTGGTGTAACCTGCAGTAGTGGGGTGTTTCCTATCGAACAATGGGGTGCTACCTGAAGTGTAATGTGGTGTTGCCTATAATGATACACTAGTAAACTGAATATTCACTCATAATTAACTCATGCATGTCAGATCAGAGAAAGACCCAGTTGAGATTGGAGTTCAAGGACATTGTACTATCAACTATAAAATCATCTAAGTTAAACAGATGGTGCATGCAGTTAGAAGAAGGCCTAAAATAAATCATTCCTTAATTAGAAAAATTACTAATTTTAACCATTCGAATTGCTTTTAAAAGGAGGAATGAAGGTACACGTTTAAGCATTGTTTTGGTGAGCACGAGTTTGTGAGACCAAGCAATAAGAAGCACAATTTTATGCATGGAGCTTGTGAGTGCAAGGAAGAAGGAGCATGGAAGGCTTGGAAATTTGGCTAAGTATTGGTCAATGGAAGTCAATCACGAAGAGGATATAAAATACTTGTGCAGGTTGAGCAAAGCGTATTGTATTCATCCAAGTCTTGCCTAGGAATCAATGTGATAGATAGAGATAGTGAAGAGGTTGCTCGGGCTTGAGAAAAGCATTGTAATCTTCTCATATTTTCTGATTAATGCAATATACAGATAGCAAGGGTTTTTAGTTGTGGATTTCCCCATAAAATAATTGTATTATGCGTGATTAAATTCTTTCTCTTGTATTCTCAGTGATTTCATTGATTGTTTATTGTTTTTGCTGATGAGTAGAGTAGATTCAAGTCTTTTGTTTTAGCATATTAGAATTATAAGTTTGAATCTACAAGGAACTTTTACATGGTATCAGAGCTATATTTGTAGAAATTTATATAAATTTCATCATTTATCAATATCCATATAATTTTTAATGCTAGAGATTGACTAAAAATGTAGACATTTTATACACTGCACCCTTCTACCTTCTTAAGATTAGCTATCTTAGAACTATTTACTAGAGGAATCCCCTTTCTCTCTTGCTTACATATCCACAAAATGATGTAACATTTTCTTCTAATTTAGTAAAATTTGTTTCGAGATGTGCATTAGAGAAATATAGTAAACTTGGATACTTTCCAAAACATGTTTTACTAGCACCAATATTCCACCACAAATACTCATTAGAGAAATTTTGAGGTAAAAAATGAGCCTCAAAAAAAAAATGTACAACAAAAATCAAATTTATAAGAACCAATAGGATTCAACATGATGATCTCAACCATGAGGAATGATTCACCATTTTTTGAGTAAAAAGATAAAAAGATAAAAAGATAAAAAAAGAAAAACTACTTTTTCAACTCGTATCTTCAACTTACCTCCCTACTATTTTACTCAAATATTTGAGTGGGAGCACTCATTGGATGTGGAATTTAATTTTTGATCCAAGGAGCACCCACCCAATCACCTTTTTTCATGATTTTCACATTTTTAATATAGTAGGGTCCATCAAAAGTATGCAACATGGGTACTCTTTGGATGAAAAATTAAATTGTGCATCCAACAAGTGCTCCCGCTCGAAAAATGAGTAAAATCATAGGGAGATAAGTTCAAAACACGAGTTGAAAAAGTAGTTTTTTCTTTTTTCCCTCCAAAACTTGATGAGGTAATCTAATCTTATTTTATTATTTCCACAATTATTTTATAATATTCCTTAGGAGGCCCATTTTAGTACTCAACATTTCTCTGATTGGAAAGCACCTAAAATACCAATTTGAAACCCTTCTATTTTTTATATAACCATATCAAATATAAGAATTTGCAATCATTTTGTTTTAGCTACAAAACCAAATACTTAATTCCTTTATCTAAGTTACCAATGTTAAAGGGAAAAATCTAAGCAATTTTCCTTTCCATTACTTCTTCCAAACCATTAGACAGAAAAATAGTTTTGTTCATATTTACCCCATGCAATTCTTTAAAATAAATTTATGAAATAATTTGAAAACTTATCCTCTCTTGAATAGAACCCATCTTGAACAACATGATGCTTTCAACAAATAATAGGCATGTAATTTTTGGGGAAATTAATTGCTTAATAAAATAACAACTAATCACCTAGACATTAATTATCAACCCGAGGAACGTCTTTTTATTTCAAGGAAATCAACAAAATATATGCAAGCAACCGCTAGAGGCTAATGCAATTTCTATATGATTGTGTTCTAAACTATAAATTTAATTTTTCAAGAAATAAAATGTGAAACTTAAATGACATGATTGAATTAGAATAAGAAATAAATTGCAAAAGATAAATGAAAGAATTCAAATCTACTTAGAAGTGGAAATTAATCTATAATCATGACTGAAAGAAAAAATTAAACTAAATCACACAACTAAATTGAAATATTAAATTACCTCATCCAATAAGAAATGAAATGTTAATCTAGAACTCACAACATAATTGAAATGTTTCTCTAAAGCTGGAAATGAAATCTAAGCTATGAGTTAAATTATAGTTTGATAGTGAAATGAATTTAAACTAATTATTAATCCAAGGATGAAAATGTGTTGAAAAATCTATCAATCATGCAAAACCATAACGCTCATGAATCCATATACTATGAACTTGAAACAAAAATTTGTATATAGCGCAAGGAAATAATGAATACAAGCATCAAAAATAGAAAATATAATTATGAAGGAAACAACAAACACAAAGAAGTTACCACAAATGGAAAACGAGGGAAACAACAAATCAAATGTGAATAATAAAGAAGATAAAATAGATATAGTCACTATATAACAACAATAATCAATGGCTAGAGGAGGGGGTCCTTACTCCTTAAACAGGATGCTGGAATAATATTACTAACTGCAAATCAATTCAATGCCTTACAGATCCAAATGTAATTACTCATCAATCCTTCATTAATCAGAACTCAAAAAATACAAATCAATGGCTCTTCATCATCAACCTCAATTGTCCATCCTTTCTCTCTAATGTCTGTCTTCATTTAAATACATAGAGAGCAAAGAGAAATTAAAACTAAACTAGTCATCATAATCTTATGAGAAGATTACAGAATGATTTTCATTACAAATTTAAATTGTGTACAATAGATCTATCAACAAGATCATATTTGAAAGATATCTCCATTATAAGTCATCTGGAACAATTGAAATTTGGTTTTGCAATTGGCGAAAATTGACAACTGGACGTAACAACAAATCTGGAAAAATCACCTTCAAATATCCACCCATTTCTCTCATACCTCTCATACCATAGCGAATTTTGGAAAAAAACTAAAAAAAAAAAACTAAATTGGGTCATTTTTCACAAAACCCATGTTGCCGTGAGGGGGCCTAACCCAAGTTCAACGTTAGTTAGCCAAACAAATCCCTACACTACTGGCCCTTTTGGCATCAGCCGCATAGCGCGGACTGAAGTCTCACCCGAAGAAGTATGGGGAGATGCTGGAACCAAGTTTCCACACCCTTGAGATGGTTGTGATGTCAATTTGTTCCAACTATACCTGCATTCGCACAGGTTTCTTATCCTTCTTCTCTACCCTTCAATACCTTCGCAAACTGTTACAATCGGCTTTCACGCAGCCCTAACTAGGGGTTGAAGTCCTTTCGTGCTGCTAGGGCAGCAAACTGTGATATCTCCCAAACTGGGCTAAGTATCCTATTTATCTTATTAACAGATCTTAGTTAGCTTCGCGTAAACATACGTTATCACTTGCGTGCACTTAACCATCACATTTACATATATTCGCACATCATATAAGCATTAGAAGTGAAATTCATACCCAATATAACAGATGCATAAATTATAGAATACTTCTCTTTATTGATAATTCCAGATGATTACAGACTCGACTCGCCCTACGCACTCAGTTGCAGGGATCCATGCACTCAGCTGCGGACTTCTAGGCCTCTATGCACTCAACTGCAGAGCCTCTACCTATGCTACAACCCAAAACTTAGACTTCTGCTTCAGAGCTATCTCTCATACATCATATCTTCATGCGTAATTAGTTATCTCTAACTACTTAGAGCTTAGCTCTATTTATACAATCCCATGGTCTGCGGACCATTGGTAGATCTTCTACAACCGACATTACATTTTCAAAATAAGGGTGGACAACCCTATGAATCTTTAACAACTATGCGCTCCGCGACCACAAAATGCGGAGTCATTACATTTGTATTACACAATTGGACCAAAATATGGGCTTTAGGCCCAAAAACTGCCCTTGGGGGATCCCGAACCCAATAGGCCCCCAACACAAACATCGTGAATCGCCCTTGAGTCACTCTGGAGGTGTGGAGATCTTAACATGAAGACCTCCCAGCTCTGTTTGGATCACCGCAACTTCGGCAGCGCACTGAGCGGCCGCCTGCTGGACTTCTTCCACACGCTGTTCAGCGACTACAGCTGAACTACTGCTATGAATATTCTGTTGAGTTGCCTGCAGTTTCGCGAGCTTTCCTTTAATGGAGGTTGTGATTGTGTAAGCCTCATCTATCCATGGTTGTAGGCACACTTTTAAGTCTGCTTCTTTATGCCGAGTGGCATCCACTTGTTCCTTGAGCGCCTTTGCCTCTTGCATCCGTGAAAGCCTTTGTGTAAGGGAAACCGTCTGTGCGGTCCCTTTTACCTTGTCATACCTCTGTTGTAGCTTGCGCGCCTCTGTCTCTAGGTGCTCTACATTCAGGTCCTCCTATAGGGTGGTTAGGACCTCGAATGATTGTTCGAAAAGCTGCATGCAGTCTGCCATTGCACTGCCAATCGTCGCCATTGCTGTTGTAACAACGGTGGTATGCTATTCCTTGATCTCTGGTGGAGTTGAAGGTTGAGCCTTCAACTGCAGTTCTGCGATCTGTAGGTTCAGCTCCAGCTGAACCCTAGCCATCTCCACTCGAGTGTCACGTACTCTTGTGGCTAACTTTTGGATGTGCACCTCAACCGGTTCCTCTGCCTGAATGGCCAACTCTGGGTCCATCTGGCAAGCTTCCTTCATAACTTGCATTATCTACTTATTCTGCTCTACTGCTTCATTATGCTGCAGGCCCAACTGCTCAATGTTGATGCGCTGCTCACTCATTACCTGTAGAGCGCGACTCTCCCTGGCTTGAAGTTCTGCGGTGACTCCATCCTACAATAGATAGAGTGTCTCTCGAGGGAGCATGGCCATATTTAATCTTATCCCTTTCAAATTGCTGGTCGCGAGCCTGTTAGCCTCATTCTCTATAGTGAGTTCCCCCTCTGGTAGCACTATCATGTTGGTCACCCTTGTGCGCAACATCTCCTCGGAAGCTGAAGTGCCGATCGCGAGGCTGGTGGACACTGCGCCAGCCTATGGAGTGCGAACCTGCAACTCCTATAGTTCTGTTCGAAGAGCCCCCAATATGAGCTACTGCTATTCTTCAAATTGGTGGAGGGCCTCCACGATGACATCCCTCACCATTTCGTTGATGTCATGCAAGTCCCCCTTAATGAAGGATGATTAGGTCAAAAGATGTCTTCGATGCCTTCGTTTTCTTTCGTGGTACTGTCTGCTCTCGTGGTCACAGATGCTTGAGTTGGGTGGACGTCGTCTGTGGGTCCGCACCACCTTGTTCTGTGTCTATCTCTAGTTCGGGCGAAGGTGACTTCTGTCTTTCGCGCTTTTCTTCTCCTGTTTTTTGCTATTGTTTAGCCAATTTTGTAGCATCTCGCGCTGTGTGGGCCTTAGCCTTTGCTTCCTCTTTCCTCTGCTTTTTCGCTAGCTGTGCCATTCGAAGCTTTGTCTCTTCCTTCTCACGCTACGCGACGGACTTGTCCATTTCCACCGCGGAGCCAGCTAGAGCGCGCCACTCCGGTGGCCAAGACTCCTGGACTGCAAATATCACATCATTAGTCACCAAGTACGGTAAGTTGTGCCATGTCTTTGTAGGGTCCTTCCGTGCCCTGCTAAAATCATGGTGGAAATTCACTTTGAACTTTGCAAAGCTCTGCAAACTAGCATAGACAGTGGGATACAACCTAAGCTTGTGATTTATCCTCGTCCAGATATTCATTTTCATTAGGACCCAGAAGATCTTACTCTCTCTGATATGCTACGCATTCTTGGTCGCCCACGGTGAAGCGTACTTCGTTGCCTCTGGAAGGTCCGGTGCGATCGAAGGGAATTGGCTATCTTCAGGCAGCTCCCATGCCACCAGTACTATCGACAACAAGAGCCACGTGTAATGAAACATTTTTTCCTAATCCTGTGCCTCATGATAGTTCGCAAGGAACTCACCGCATAGATAGTTTGCCGAGTTGAACTGGACTCCTTCTGCATAGTGGGTCGCTAGTACAACCACGGGCATGGGCACCTCATCCATGCAACACTTCCGCATCACATTCCCTACTAGTATTTGTGTCATGACCTTGACTACAGGGTTGTTAATGCTAGAGATGGCATATCCTCACTTCTTCTTCTCCAACTTGAACTTCTTCTTCATCGCTTCCACAAGGGCCAACTCGCTACCTTTTCCATCTGAAATGTTGGTTGGATCCTCTCTTGAGTAAGGCAGCCATGTAATCCGGTGAATCAAATGGTCTATGATGGGGATGGGCTCCTCCAACCACAAATACCCATCATGCGCTAAGCAGAGCAGCTGCCTGATGATGAAGACAATCATTGTGGCGCAGTGTAATGAAACACTCGGAGCAAGTTTAGCAACCTGACTTTCTCTACACCTCTGAGCCATGTCCATGGCTCCAATTGAATTTTTTCCAGCAGTCACGTCAATCCTCTGGTGCATTAGCTTTTCAATCTCTAAATGCGAGAACTTCTCGTGGTCTGCGAGGTGCCAATCTTCAAACTTCAACACAGAAACCCACTATGATGCAGGCAAGTTCCCTTTGTGGAGAGAAGCAACCCCTCTAGCCCTAGAGTGGGTCTAGTCACAGCAAAGACAATACCAAAGTAAATTTCCTTAGATAGTTGATTTCATGAAGGCCTACCTTCAAATCCTCATTTGATGAAGTTCTCATTGTGTTTCTCCAATGCTCATTCTTCTAATCACTTCTGTACCTTAAAACAACATACAAATAACATCAATGAACATAATAGAATACGACAAAAATGATATACTTAAAGGGTCAAGGAACTTCAAGCTATCAATATGAAATTTGACATAAAATATAGGAAATAAACCATTGATTTGTATTAATATGAACTGAAATAAAACTTACAACCATGCCTTGACGTTGTAGGTCTCCTTGAAGGGTCCTGTCAGCATGTCTCCGAAAGCATTCACTTATGAAGTGTCTTCCAAGAGGATGAATAACTCTCTCTCCTACCCAAAAGGGAAAATTATGATGCTAGGACTCTCACACAATCAAGCCAAGTCCACTCAAAACCATCCCAGGCTAAGTTATACAAGAGGCTACTCTCAAACTCTAAAATCTACTAACTTCAAATTCCACTTGCCACTGATTCTTCACTACTAGCTTGAACTCAGCCATGAAGGAGATATTTAGAAGAGGAGGAGCCTCCATAAGAGATGGGAGAAAGAGCTTATCCCTTTGGGAGGTTGCATAAAGGGCGGAACAACCATCCCAAAGGAGGGAGCCGAGCTCATATGATCCAACAACCAACCCCAGGACCACTCATTGATAATTTGTTAAAACAAACTCGCCAAAAGTAGATCGTTGTGAGTGAAACACAGAGACAGAGCGATGACGTCGCTAGGCTTAGTTCAATCTTGGCCATCTTCATGGGTGGTATAACTAATGACCCACGATGACCCAAAAACATAGGTAAAAAGGCGTCTACTCCAGGAGTAATGAACTGAGGTATTCTTCTTGAGATGAAAAGGAAGACACTGACACATATTTTGCAACATGACACAAAGTAGATGTCAATAACACGGATCGGCAATGTCCGGGATCAGGGAATGCGGGGTCGGTGACAAAATATTGTGTAACATATGCCCCCTAAAGCATGAAGGCTGAGAGAGTGGGAGGGGTGAAATGCTTTACAAATCCATAACTGAAACAAAAAACCATTGTGGAGAACCTACAAATGCATGTACAACTAATATCTCTGATACATAAGTACGTAGTGAAAGGAAATACATGTGCATAAGGCATGGGCACAGCCATCCAATCAGAAGGACCATATAAAAGACTCAGGTATTGTCATAGCCATCTAATCAAAAGAGTCATGTATACAATCATGAACCAATCCGCACAACCTGGACTTGTGTAATCTGAGCCCAGGGTCTTGAATCCCAACCTGATCAAGGTGTAAATTCTAATACACGAATAGATGTGCTGAAGTCGAGCATACTAGAACATCGCTTGGTTATCGGTCAATGATGTAAACTGTTAACTAGGGTGAGAGAGACCACTAGTAATGTTAATGGTTCTCAAGGTACTTCTAGTACAATCCACGAAGTGTGAAGAATGATCTAAAGTCAAACACCCGTGAAATCACCCAATCGAAGGCCAATAATGAAAGCCCGTCGTCGAATGTGAAGAACTAGCCATTAAAGCATGCAAGCTCTAAGGTACTAGAAAGGAGTCTCTAGATCAACTTCCTGGATAATGAGCTGAAGTCGATAAGAAGTGATCGGTCGAAGGAGGGCCATAATGTTTCCCACATCATCGATGCGAGACAAAGGAACAAGATGAATGTGGATGAGAAAAAGAATTTGAGGAAGGTGTGTAAGGATACAAACTGCAGAAGGATTAAGCTCTTGAACATATCAGCAACACAACTCTGGAGTTTGGAAACATTTTGGTAACAAGGGATCAAAGGTCATGATGATGCAGCAAGGATCATATGGAATGAAGAAAAATGGATAAACCAAAACCTGGAAGGCCAACGATTAAGTGAGGATATCCCAACTCGACAGGAAGAAGAAAGAGTGTCGATGTTCAAGAGCGACAAGCTGCCGTAATAATTAATACAACCAACGGAATAACTCCAAATTTTTCCTCCACCATTTCTGGTGAGTACCCCAATTATTTTTATCACAAGCTTGAAGGGGATAATAGATCCTTGCACTGTAAGTTCATCCTTCAGATGAATCTGAACTAGTAAGTTTAACGAGCCCTAGGAAGGAGAAACATGTGTTCGTCATGGTGACGAATCTGATGTCATTTAATAGTTTAACGAGTTTGGAAAAGGTGTAACTCGGTATCTTTTTCATGTTTAGAGAGTTTGAAAAAGACATGTAAAAGAAAACTCCACATGGTCCCTTTTCGTACGTTGGTGTCTCTCGAGCTTGAAAAGGTAGAAAACAATACTTGAGAGAACTGCTTGACCATTTCAGCCAAGGAGTACCTTTTCTGTAGATAGTGCTTCCCAGCCTGAAAAAGGGGTAAACTTATACTAGGTGCACGACGTTTCGCATCTGTTAATGAGTTAGAAACGACAAGGGTTGGGCCATCTTTTCATTTTTAAAGGGTCAGAAAAGCACTAAAAGCGGACCCCCCATTTTTATTCTCTTTAACGAGTCCAAAAGGGAAAAATACTCGGCAATATTTTCATCTTTTACGAGTTAGAAAAGAGATTAAAGGTGACTCGTCCTGGAGGAACAAGTGGTATAAAGGGTAGCATCTGGTTCCATAAATGGTGTGTTAGAGTCGGTCTGTTTAGCCCTCCGTCAGAGATCAAAACCTCTTTTGTTGCATTTCATTTTAGGTGTCCCATTCTACTCGATCACCTGCATTCCATTTAGGAGAATCGATCTTCTGATGGAAGGGTCTTGTCCCCATACTTCACTCATGTCATTCACCTGCTGGTTGATATCTGTTCATAAAAAAAAAAAAAAAACATATACAGTCTTTTCTTCATCAAAGCTGCAAAAGTTGTCTTTAGGGTTTTAGTGTCAAGTAGGTCTAGGGTTTCATTAGGGTTTTGTCAATAAATGCTTCAGAGTGTCTGATAATCACTAGCAGGCCATGAGGATGTTCTATCGCCAATAAATTTTGTTAATAAGTATCCGAAAATTTGTTTTTCCTCAAAACTCTGTTTTGAGGAAAAAACAGAGTATTCAACGTTATTTGTACAAAATCATATAAATTTTGTTCTCTTCATTGTAAATTCCTTCACCTGCACCCTGGTTCCTTTCCTTAGCCTAAGAAGCTCCAACACCTGCAAAGACAAGCCAAGCTCAGGTCATTTCGCTCATTACAAAGTGAAAAAGTAGTGAAAAAGTCCAAAATAGAGGTTGAAATAAAAGTTATTTGCAAAACATTATGAAAATGGGTTTTGGGCAAAATTAATTTGAAAAGCCAATGTATAAAGCATGTATCCAAGTTTTGAAAGTTCATTTGCATGCCAAGAACAAAGAGGAGGCAACTCAAAGTAATTTTTGTGCACAAGTGAGAAATTGGGCGAAATTGGAAGAAAATTGGCCGGTGCACCGCGCCACGTGGCGCTTGCTTTTGCTAGAGGGCTCCAAATCCAAAAAACTTTGCATTTCTGGATATTTCATGATAAATTATGGTTTCTTGTTCATGGCCAAGAAATTTGGGCAGGTTTTGAGTCCTCAAGAAGCCAAAAACACTCAAAAAATGACCTCACTGCCCCTATTTTGACACACAGGAAGCAGTCTTGGGAGATTGAAGTTTTGGAGGGGAAATGACATCCAAATTCAGAAATTCCACTTGTGTTGGAAATTAGATAGGTAGGGATTTCCAACGAGCTATCTTGGGCTCAATTTGGACTCTGGTAAGGGCCTCAAATTCAGCTCCAAAGTGGCGCGACGCATAGAGAATCAGGCGCGGCGCATAGAGGATTTTTGCCTATTTTTCACTGTTCAGCTCAGAAATTCGCCCAGTTTTGACCAGTTTTGCTTTTTGATGTTACACTTGACCTTTCATGATGTAATTTGATAACCATGATGTAATATTGGCACATTTTTACTTGTTCTAGAGGATTCATTCACTAAAAAGTGAAAATTAAATGAATGAATCAGTTTCCTAGCATATAGGGGCAAGTTGTTTGATTACCTAGATTTCAGTTCCTTGTTTAGAATTGGTTCAAACAGCTCCTAGAATGATGAGCTCAACCCCTAGAGGCATGGGAAGGAGTTAGGCTTGTCTATATCATGTAATTTCTCAGTCATTTTCAGGGTTGGATACTTGGGATTGCTTGGCACTCTATTGTACATTTCATTTATGCAATTTTGGCAAAGGAAAGACTAGGGTTTTGCAGCACTTGTTGGGATCCATGTGGCTCTGTGTTTTGATGGTGTGTTTCTCTAAGTAATTGTAAGTTCACTGATGTTTATGTGTATCATTTTCCCTTCTCTTTTCTTCTGAAATTAAACAAATGAGTGATTGAGGTAGAATTCATTGGACTGCTGTGCTCTTCCTTGAAATTTTGTTTAATTTTACATATTTTCATATGTTTGAGGAGGACTCTTGAGACTTTCTTGCCCTCCTTAGCCCCTCATCGGTCTGATCCATCCATTCATTCAATCCAAAGCATCAAAGTGGTTTCCTTCTTTGCCCCAATCAGAACTCTGCAAAAACTAGGCCTTATCCTCAGACCCAAATTTGCCTTTCCCTTTTTTCCAACACAAAACCCTCAAAAAATTAAAACAAATCCTTGCACTTCATACCTAGCCTAAGATCAGTTGTTAAATCAGTCATCTCATGCCCCATTGATTATCTTTCGCTGAGATTGACCCAGAGAGAGCCCTCTCCTATCCTCGTAGGGCTAGCTACGAGGCTGAGCGTGGTTTGACGTGGACCTAGAACCTTGCCTTTTCAGCCTGAGGCAAATATAGGCTCTAACATGGTGGAACTTCTTAAAACATGTAATGGTCAAGAGACTGGCTAATAAAACCACTCATCGCTGTGGTCCCTCAGGAAAGGAAAAACAACCAAGTGAAAGCATATGATCGGCCAATAGAGATGGTGGCGATGGAACAAAACAACCAAGGCTCATATAGCAGAAATTTGCTGATAGAAAGAGCAATCACGAGATGTAAATTGAGCATGAGTTCATTTTTTCACAAGCTTGAACCATGGAGAACTCTGCTTGGATTCGGTTTCATGTTTACACAAGCTTGAAACGAAAAACTATGTTTGCTATAAGTTCGCATGTCCCCAACATAATGACACAATCGAGGTACATGCCCCCCAAGCTTCATTGCATTCAACTAGGTGAATGGAATGGAGGTTCACTTTCGAGATCCAGGAAAGACTCAACTGGGATTTTACAAGATCTTAAGCAAAGACTCGATTTGGAAAAGGGAGTTTCTCTATTTTTTAACAAGGTTGACATGGTAAAAGAACTATCCTCAAGACCCCTTATTTCATTTTTTAACGAGGTTGACACAAGACCAAGAACTATCCTCATACCCTTTGTTTCATTTTTCAACGAGGTTGACACAAGACCAGGAACTATCCTCATACCCTTCGGTTTCATTTTTAACGAGGTTGACACAAGAAAAGAACTGTCCTCATCACTCCTTGGTTTCATTTTTAAACGAGGTTGACACAAGAAAAGAACTGTCCTCATCACTCCTCGGTTTCATTTTTTAACGAGGTTGACACAAGAAAAGAACTGTCCTCATCACATCTATTCATGGACCATATGAGAACATGGCTCCCAAGAGATCCTCACTAGATGGAAGAACCACGCTCTGGGAGGAATACATGTCATTTGGTACCAAAGACAGATCGGGTTCCAATGCCCCCATTACATAATGTACTATACCATTTGTGTGATCATCAGTAGATGCGGAGACGGAATGGGTAGCCACATAATGAACCTATGGTAGGGAAGGTACTGCTTGCAAACAAGAGTTGATAGGGGATGATGGTTGCAAAGGAGGCACTTGGTGAACAATGAACGACAGTTGATCAATAGTCACAATTATCTCTTCATGTGGAAAACAAACCACATGGAAAAGCGAAGAAACAAGAGCTCCCATGATGACATAAACATTGTCTATATAGACGGTCTTTCCTTTCAAAGTAATAGGGAATTTCGGAAGGATCCCTAAGGGTTGAATGGTTCCTCAGTTGAAAGCCAACAAATTCTGGGTGACAGGCACAAGCTGTGGGGGCCCAAAGCTTGCTAAGTAGTAGAAGACATGATGCTAATAGACACACCTTCATCTAATATAGTGCCAGGTGCTACCATATTATAGGCTTGTACTGTTATCTGGAAAGGCACATAAGATGGGAGGCGATAAGCAGTCAGGTGACTCCAATCGAAAGAAATGACATAACTACTTGGTGGGGGAATTATATGATTTCCCCCATGCTCAATAGGAATAGAAGAAGGACTCTCCTGAACAGCCGGGACAGGAGGGTCATTCTTCGATTCATGAGACTTTGAGGAGATGAGAAGAACATGAGCAATATGATCACTACGCTCTTCAGGAACAGAGTGAGCAGCTGGTGGTAGAACCAAGTCGACACTCTTTTCAACCAATGGTTGGTCGGGAATAGACACACAAGAGTCTCACTTAGGAAGAGCAAGACGAACAAGATATGAACCCAATTCAACCTCTTTACCAACTGGGAGAGGGTTAGAAGAAAGCTTCTGATAACCAACATGGATTTGGGGTTGAGGAGTTGTAAGGTTTTCCAAAAATTTGGAAGCTTTATCCTTAAGAGGACAAAGGTGAATAAGATGCTCTCCTTCACATAGCCTACAGGGGAATCTAATCTTCCCTTTCTTCTTACCATCGCTAGCCAAGAGAGTAGCATCGACATGATCTCCAAAGGTCGATGGGGATGGTCGATCCAGATTTTGAGACCATACCTCTAAGATTCTGGGAATCCCAAGAAAATCTCGGAGGAGATGGTCACCCTTACACAACCTACAAGGAAATTTTACCTTCTGTGGAGATCAGAAGGTTTGCCTATAGGAGGTGCATTTGGAGTAACAACTGCACGGTTGGCCTATGGCTTAGGTGACTTCTTCTTCTTCGTCTTCTTCTTCTTTTTCTTAGCCTCTTGGTTACTAGATTTGAAACTTTCACCAGGCAAAGCAGAAGAGGAAGGTAAAGAAATAGGGGAAGAAGGTGAGGGTTCAACCTTAGAATCATCATGATGCGGTTCGAATGAAGGAGATGGCAGGGTAGGAGTTGGGACACTTGGGATCACTGAGGTCAAAAGAAACCAGACAGGTAAACCAATGGTTAACCCAGGAAGGGACAACGTTGCCATATAAGGAGCACCAGTGTTTCCAAAAGAAGGAAAAGGACCAGGATTCCCTTCCGAAGGGAAACCTTGACTAGCAGACTATGGAAATGTTGCCATTGGAATCGACCCTAAAGGATTACTAAGGAAGACAACTTTTACCAGGAATATTTCGTGGGAAGTTAATTTTAGAATGCTAAAAAAACTTTGCCTTTTCATGTTTTAAGAGTCAAGAAAAGGATGAAAGATGACTCTAGTCTCCTTCGAAGTTTAATGAGCCTAAAAGGACAAGTGCTCAGATGATCCTTTTACTTTTAAAGAGTCGAAAAGGAACAAAAGTGATTGCCCTGGAACTCTAGGAAAAAGGTTTACCAGACAAATCGTAAAAATACATATATACCTTGGTAGTAAAATGAAAGAGAAAAGAACAAGCACTTCCCGTACGATAGCTAATATTCCCGAATGTTGTTTTCAGCGTGTTGCGATTCGTAAGGCGATAGACTCAACTTCCTATGGATAACAGGATTGTAACCTAGTGGGGTCTCCCATCATATACACGACGGTATAGGGAGCACAAGTCTGTACTAGCACTTGATGAATCACAAAAGGAGGAATCACCCAACCTTAGTGGAAACAATAGCCACTAGGTTTAAAGACGCCGAAACACGTCTCTAGCCTAGACCTCTAGATATATGAGCATTAAGTTCCAATGTGTTTTTAGATTAATTCGATAAATTTTAGCAGTTTATCTTGAATTAAATCTTAGTTTCAAGGCCCTATCGAATGTATCTTCAAAAGCTCCTAAAATGCAACTAAATGAGTAAAGAAACCATTTCTTTTCAATGAACAACTAACAAAAGAAATGTGAGAGGTTCATTTCAAGGCAATCAAAGAAACAAGTAAGCGAATTCAAGAATGGTACTTTTCGTTATTTCACAAGCAAACCAATCAAGAAGAAAGAGAAATGCTTCTATCTTTCACTAACTTGCAAGCAATCTAATTAAGAAAATGAAAAATACATCCTTTTCTTTTCAACGTCTAAATGTCAAGAATTTACTAATGCAAAAGATTGTTCTCATTTCCTAATGCAAAATGAATGCGATATTTTGTTTTTTCGAATAGATGACAAGCAACCAAATGAAAAACTCAAAACAATTCTAGCTTTAAGTCCTTTCCAAATGAAATCATTCAATAAGTAAAGAGAAACATTCCACTTAGAAACTAATCAAAGACTCAAAACAAAGAATATGTTTCTTTTTGCAAAAACTTGAAAGCTTTCTAATTGATCGAGAAGCAATGTGATCTATGCCAAAGTGATGGAAGGAAACCAAACAAACAAGACTTGAAAGTTTTGATAACCAAATGTCACATACCAGTCAGGAAGATGAAAGAACAGTTAATAAGGAGAGGCCTCAAACAAAGCAAGTGATCGTTGCAATCATAGCTCAAAGGTCCAAACGAACAAGTAACCCAAGAAAAAGCTAATGCTTCAAGAAACCCTAAAGTGAACAGGTCACAGAGCTCAAAATGAGAAATCTCAAGGGAATGAAACCAACAGTCAAATATTCTAGCAAACAATAATTTGACAGACAACAAATAGGCAGAAGACAAGCTCAAAAGGATAGGACACACTGGCCAATCAGCAAATAGAACTTCAAAATTAAAACCTACAGGAATCTTCGCGAGCGTCAAACTGAAAACATGCACCGACAATGAAACATCGCACCCCCCTAACTAGCTACTTTGTGATGTCGTCACAAGAGTACACCAGACAACAACACCGAGCCTATTTCAGATCCCTTCGTGACTGTGAGGTGATTTAATCGTGCCAAACAGTAGAAGGCGCAACTATTTAGTTGGCACAGATGCGACTATCTTCAGGCCTGTCATAAAATAAAAGGCGACGACGCCAAATCAAAGGAAAAATTTTAAAAATCAGCTAAGAAAAGGCTAGATCTATCACTTATGATAAAGGGAAGACTACTAGGAGTAGTCAAACCACCCACAATGTGGAGAGTTCTACCCGGAAAATAAAGGAGACAATAAACAAGAAAAGCGAAATCAAATCAAGAGACAAAAGACAAAGGTCCCCAGTATGGTCGTTAACTTGTGATGCAGGCAGGTTCCCTCTACAGATAAAGGAAACCCCTCTAGCCCTAAAGTGGGTCTAGTCACAACAAAGACAATACCAAAGAAAATTTCCCTAGATAGTTGATGTCATGAAGGCCTACCTTCAAATCCTCGTTTAATGATGTTCTCATTGTGTTGCTCCAGAGCTTGTTCTTCTAATCACTTCTATACTTGAAAACAACATACAGAGAACATAATAGAATACGACAAAAACGATCTACTTAAAGTGTCAAGGAACTTCAAGCTATCAATATGCAATTTGACATAAGAAATAGGAAATAAACCATTGATTTGTTTTAATATGAACTGAAGTAAAACTTACAACCATGCCTTGACATTGTAGGTCTCCTTGAAGGGTCCTCTCAGCATGTCTCGCAAGCATTCACTTATGAAGTGTCTCCCAAGAGGATGAATAACTCTCTCTCCTACCCAAAAGGAAAAATTATGATGCTAGGACACTCATACAATCAAGCCAACTCCACTCAAAACCATCCCAGGCTAAGTTACATAGGAGGCTACTCTCAAACTCTAAAAGCTACCAACTTCAAATTCCACTTGCCACTAATTCTTCACTACTATATTGAACTCAGCCATGAAGGAGATATTTATAAGAGGAGGAGCCTCCATAAGAGATGGGAGAAAGAGCTTATCCCTTTGGGAGGTTGAAAAAAGGGTGGAACAACCATCCCAAAGGAGGGAGCCGAGCTCATCTGATCCAACAACCAACCCCAGGACCGCTCATTGATAATTTGTTAAAACAAACTAGCAAAAAGTAGATCGTCATGAGTGAAACACAGACACTGAGTGACAACGTCGCTAGGCTTAGTTCAATCCTAGCCATCTTCGCGGGTGGTATAACTAATGACCCGCGACGACCCAAAAACATAGGTTAAAAAGGGTCTGCTCCAGGAGTAATGAACTGAGGTATTCTTCCTGAGATGACAAAGAAGACACTGACACATATTTTGCAACATGACACAAAGCAGATGTCAATAACACGGACCGACAGTGTTCGGGATCAGGGAATGCGAGGTTGATGACAAAATACTATGTAACACCCACCCCGAGTGCGGTCCCTCAAAGACAATATAGTCTGGGAGCAGCGGAGTTTATAGAGAGCTCTTGCTCTCATCTATGTCCTTCGACACTTTGGCTTTGCCCTTGCACAGAGGAACATATTCAGGTAATCGCGTAATGGGGTCCGCACCCTGGGTTTCAACTTCCATTTCTTCGTCGTCCTCATCCACCAGGATTTCTTCAGATTCCTCCTTGTCAGCCTCCAGATTAATGGCCTTCCTCTTTTCCTGCAAGGTGAGCTTGGTCCTCTGTGGATTTCTGGGCGAGACACACACTGGGATCATGGCCTGCTTATCCTTCTTAGGTCGTGGTGTTTTGGGTGATTTAAGGACCTCAACTATTATTCTGGTGCTCTCTGGGGCTTTCACTACCGTAATTTCCTGT
The DNA here is from genome assembly GCA_031772625.1 of Pinus tabuliformis. Lineage (NCBI taxonomy): Eukaryota > Viridiplantae > Streptophyta > Pinopsida > Pinales > Pinaceae > Pinus > Pinus tabuliformis. The sequence continues at coordinate 820,356,012 of CM062814.1, forward strand.
GCAGCTTCCTCGACTATCACTACTCCTGTGTCCATGGCTTCTGCAGGTGCTGACATAGCGCTATTCCACAATTTTTTCATTGTCTTTTGTAGTTTCTCAAACAACGAATTCACTTTCAGAGTCTCGAATAAGTCTCAGTTCATGTATAATTGAGTGCACAACAACTTAGTTCTCAAAATGCCAAGTGTTTTTCAGTGGAAAACCACTTGTAATTTATAGGGCCTTTTGAATTTGAATTCGACCGTTCACCCCACATTCGGTCCATTAATGCTAGATTGGCGGTATATTTTCAAGAATCTAACCCATAAAGTTCGCCTTAAATTCCTACCGCCAGCTCCATTTGGCCTCAACCCAACCATCAAATTGTGAATAGTGACTTTAACAGTCACTTTTCGGCAGACCTGCGCACCGACGCAGTTGTCCTTGCGATGTCGCAGACCCTGTGACACTTCACTGCTTCGCGTAGTCCTGACATCGTACAGCTCCTGGGCAGTGCAATTTATAGTCTCGCACCTCCTTTCAGTTGCCTGGAGTGCTAAGACTATGCAACTTCCATATATTCACATCGTCAGATCGTCGGTGTATAGCTTCAAGCAACTGCCATTCACCTTTCCTGGGAAAGGTTCTCCATTTAACTTAACTAGCTATACCATGCCTTCATCAGTAATCTCCTTAAGAACATATGGCCCTAACCAGTGCATCCTAAGTTTCCTTGGAAATTTATCAATTTTACTATCATACGACAACACTAAGTCATTCAACTTAAATGTGTGCAACTTAATGTGTCAGTCGTGCCATGCCTTTTCACGCTGCTTTTGGACCTACTGGTGAAATCCAACCAAAAATCGTTCTTCTTCAAGCTCATCCAGCTGTGTGAGCCTTTTTTCCAGGGCTCCGTGATCTATCATACCTGTGAGCGTTGTTATGCATAGACTAGGCACGATGTATTCCATAGGCATTACGGCTTCCACTCAATAGACAAGCCTAAAAGGTGTCTGTCCCATCAGCTTCTTGCATGTCGTCTGATAAGCCCATAACATTGCAGGTATGCGTAGGTCCCAATCACTTCATTGAGCATTTAATACCTTGGTCAGCGCGTTTTCAAGCACTTTGTTGAATGCTTCCATTGTTCTATTAGCCTGTGGGTGACAAGGTGTGCTCTTTTGGTGATACACCTTAAATTCCTCGATTAGTGCGTTGATCGTCTCATTTAGGAAGTGCATACCTCGATCACTCATCAAAATATTTGGATAGCCAAATCGCATCAGTACATGTTCAAGTAGAAACTTCGCGGCCGTCGCGCCTGTGCAATCCTTCACCGGCTGCGCTTCTACCCAACGAGTCAAGTACTCCGTCGCAGTGATAATGTTCCTCGCACCTGTCTTTCCTTGGGGCTAAATAGGTCCTACAAAATCTATTGCCCACTTTTCAAACAGTTGCAACATTACTTGTGGATTCAAAGGCATTTCATCCCTCCACGATGGCATGCCTGTCCGCTGACATACATCACATGCCTTACAATATGCTTTTGAATCCTAATGAAGGGTTGGCCACCACAACCCAGTGCATAAAATCTTCTGCGCAGTTGCTCTTCCTGCATAATGTCCTCCCGCGGCACGCCCATGAGCGTCCGTGAGGATGCTGCTTCATTCAAATTCAGGGACATACCTTCGCAGCATTTCATCATTCCCCATCTTGTATAGATGCCCAACAATGACAGACAAGTCTACCACAAGAACCACTAATGCCTTCTTTTGCTGGAAAGAGTATCCTTCCGGCATAGTTCCAGTTGTTAGAAAGTGTATTATATCTTCAAAATTTCCATCCGCAACGCGCACAACAAAGATCCGCGTGTTAGGTAATCCTTCCTCCAAACTAGTGGGTTCCTCCCTTGTCTCAATGCGCGATAGGTGGTCAGGTACTATGCTCAGTCATCCAGGCTTCAAAACAACTTCGAAATCGTACTCCTGGAACAATAAGAGCCATTTGCAAATTCCCCCCCCCCAACATAGGCTTATTGACCAGGTACTTTAGCGCGAAGTACACGTGCATCTGCGCAGGTTGGGGTTTTTCTCCATAGACCTGCACCCATTGGGCCAAATGCACATGTGGATCATCTTGCCCATCATACTTGTCTGTCAGTCGCATCTTAGGCTTCCCAAATTGTGCTCGCATCATTCTCCTACATTTGTGCCAATCATCAAAGCTTCCTTTGTGCGTACCCCACCATCTTGCGGGCATCGTGCACAGTACCCAGTCCAAGGCCTGGAAGCATTGCTTTTCCGACACCTCCCTTTCAAATGCATCCAAGAAGGTATCTACCTCATTTAGACCATCATAAGTAGGCAGATTCCTTTCTTCTGACGACACACAACACAACGACTGGGTCATCATATTTCAATTCAACGTAGTTACTTCGTGTAACCGATTATACCAGGTTCGATTTCTTCATCGGAATCAGAAGTGCAGGAACTCTCATGGTCCCATGCAATCTGCCCATCCGCGATGGGATTCACATGGTCTTGGTCTCGCGTTGTTATCTTATAGATGCAATGCAAATCATCATCACTCTCATAGTCGCGGACTGGTTTCATATAGTGTGATCCTTCAGTATGATCCAGGGGTATTATTACGCGCAGTGATTTCTTCTCAAATATCATCTTTCGCTTCTTTAGATTAATTACCCCATTCATATCAGTAGCCCAGTCAATTCCCAGGAGCGCAGGTTAGGGATTGCTGTCATCAACAATCTCTATTACTTTAAAATCTACCAGCGCGCTCTCTCCTTCAATATCCACTGTTACTCCCTGCAATCGCCCATGGGTATGATTTTCAATTGATTCACCATCCTCAGTTGAATCAGGGACCATTGCAATGCAAGTATGCCCATTCACTCCCATGTCTGTTTCGGTAAAACATTCACATCTAATCCAAAATCTAGAATGACTTGATCCACCTCGTATTCTCCAATCTACACGATAAGTCTCATTTCATGCCCCATCCTTGTCTTATGATTTTCGATCTTGTGGACTACATGCAGTTCACCTGGCGTGGTATCTACACATCTGTTGATGAGTTCCTGTAATCACAGCCTTACTGTCACGCAGTAGCTTCATACAGGTTTCTAGGAATGTTGTGAGCATAGAGGGGTCCATCTCTGGCTCAGGTTTATCTTTGATTCCTGAAGTGGAGGCCTCAATGAAGCTCTTCTTAGCTTCCATGAAGGCTTCCCGATTGCACTCCAAATAAAACATAGCCTCTTTCACTGGGGCCTTGTGAACCCAGGTACTGTCTTTTAGTTGTTTCCTCTTGTCACCTCCTGTCACGATTCCACTTCGAAGCACTATATTTATGTTCGGATCTTCCTCGCGCATTTCAGACCTCATCATCTACAAGTTCTAAGTCGAGGGAGGTGGTAGCGCTGCTTTGTCACGTATCCTAGCTATCAACATAGGACAATCTTCAGTTTCATGATCAAACATCGTGCAATACTTGCACGATGGGTGCGTTGGATTAGTGAAATCACATGCATAGTGTCCTGGCCCTCTGCAATTGTAGCAAATCAACTGTCCACGACCTCTACCAGGTCCTCCTCTGCCTCGGCCTCGTTTGTGCCCTTGAAATCCTATCCGCGCCATCCCTGCATTCTGGTCAAGGGGCCGCGTTTCGGCATGAACCCTGTAGGCGGGAGTTCTATCCATCATCAATTCATAGCTCTTGCAAGTACGCTCATCATGTCCGACCAATCTGCAAAAGTTGCAGAACAACTGTTGTGGAATTTGTGTATACTTTTGTAACAAGTGGTAGTTATTTGTAGCATGATTTCTGGCTTTTTGACAGATAACACATCACAAAGCAGGCACCGTGTTCGGTCCTACTTGAGCTTCCGGCCTTAAAGTTGAAGCCAGTGGTGGTGTGGGTGGAGGTGGAATTCGCAGAAATCATTGTCTTATCAACTTAATAACACTTCGTGGAGATACCTTCATGATCCCTTCTTCATCCCCTCGCGGAGGTGAAATCAAGGGGCTCTGCTCTAGACCCTTATTTCCTTCATTTCTGTAAATTCTTCCTCTTCGCATAGACCTGAATATCAAGGTAGCTGCATCACCCGCTTTTCAGAAAACAACATTTTAATCCGAGTATTCAAAGATTTTACGTACTTACCTCGCGGTCCTTTGAAAAAGTGTTGCTCTACCTCGCTATAGCTGATTGAGGTGTCAACCACAAACTCAATAACAAATCCTCCTATAATGTGATCGAGCCAATGATCGACGGCGCATGCGATCTTATCCTCTGGTGCTTCCAACCTTTGTACTAGCTCTGGGGTCCACACGATAGGACCGTCAAGCTGCCACCTTCCTTGGCTATCTGCTAGCTTCGCGATCCACTAGGAAAGGATGCGAAAAAGATTTCATGGATTTCTATATACAAGTACCTGTCTAGCTACTATTCTTTTGATAGTCGTGGGTTTCTGTTTTCTTGTGCCGCAAACTCATGAATCCTTCTGTCCAACTAGCCTTTGATTTCTTTCTTAGTTGGATTCCAGTTATACGGCATCACACATCTCTATGCAGATTCTGGTCTTGGCAATGGAACCATTTTTTGGCTTGAGGGGGCCTAACCTAGGTTCAACGTTAGTTAGCCAGACAAATCCCTACACTACTAGCCCTTTCGGCATCAGCTCGCAGAGTGCGAACTGAAGTCTCACCTGAAGCAGTATGGGGGGATGATGGAACCAAGTTTCAGCACCCTTGAGATGGTCATGATTTTGGTTTATTCCAATTATACCTGCCTTCGCACAGGCTGCTTATCCCTCTTCTCTACCCTTCAGTACCTTTGCGAACTATTATAATTGGCTTCTGTGCAACCCTAACCAGGGGATGAAGTCCTTTCACGCTGCTAGGGCAGCCAACTGCGATATCTCCCAAACTGGGCTAAGTATCCTACTTATCTTATTAACAAATCTTAGTTAGCTTCGCGTAAATAGATGTACTCACTTGCGTGCAATTAACCATCACATTTACATATATTCGCGCATCATATAAGCATTAGAAGTGAAATTCATACCCAATATAACAGATGCATAAATAGAAAATAAAGACACAAAAATTATAGAATACTTCTCTTTATTGATAATTCCAGATGATTACAGACTCGACTCGCCCTACGCACTCAGCTGCAGGGGTCCATGCACTCAGCTGCAGACTTCTAGGCCTCTGTGCACTCAACTGCAGAGCCTCTACCTACGCTACGACCCAAAACTTAGACTTCTACTTCAGAGCTATCTCTCATACATCATATCTTCATTTGTAATCAGTTATCCCTAACTACTTAGAGCTTAGCTCTATTTATACAATCACATGGTTCGCGGACCATGGGTAGATCTTCTACAGCCGATATTAGATTTTCAAAATAAGGGCGGACAATCCGACTCTTTAACAACTACGTGCTCCATGACCACAAGATGCGGAGTCTTTACATTTGTATTACAAAATTTGACCAAAATATGGGCTTTAAGCCCCAAAACTACCCTTAGGGGATCTCGTGCCCAAAAATCCATGTTGCATAATTTTGAGATTCATCTTCATTTGTTGGAAAACTCCAATGAAAAACTATCACCTTTTATCTAGTGAATTTCTAAGGTGGAACATTTGATCATTAGCTGGAGCTTGGATTTGCAATCCTGATGAGATCTTGTTGGTTAAAATCATAAGTGTTGTTATAAAAGTCTTCTTCATAAACCATCATTGGCAAAATCATGCATATAGTCTTCAATATATTAAAAATAAAATAAGATGGACATTACTTAACCACAAGGGCATGAATAAGTATAACATAGAATTATATGAGAAATTATGATAAATGGCATGATAAAAGAACAATAGAAATGGATGAAATAGATGTCAAAAAATGATAATAATAATGACAAACTAGTGGCCAAACAATAATATTTATAGATCTCATTGTCCTAATGTCTTCAATCAACAACATAATTTTTCCTCTAATATTGATTTTCTCAAACTTCGAGTTACTAAATGTAACAAAAGGGAGATAATGAGTGATAATGGGTATCCTTGCCTAAGTACCCTTGAACACTAAGATAATTCAATTAGGAATCCATTAATAAGAAAAAAAGGGAACCGAAGAAGAGAAACCCATTATCCAATTCACAATTTGATCCTAGCACATGCCAATTGAAAATAATAAAAATCTTAAATACATTGAATTTGTCTTCTTGTAAGCTTCTTCTATGGCAAATTTTATCACCACTACTAGAAGTTTCTTATTTTTTAGTGTGTGTGCCTTCTTTCCCTATCCGTACTACAACATTTATTTACCTATTGATTAATTAACCAAACTACACTTTTGAGATGAAGCCTAATAAAATAAGTTCCAATCTATTGGCTATAACCTTTTAAATAAATTTGTACATTAGATTTCGTAATGATATAGGCCAATAATATCCAAAGGCCATTGTCTCATTCTTTTTAAAGGATTAAGGCTATAAAAATGGAATTTAGAGCCCTGAAATATTTCCATAAGTCGTGGATTCTTCTACTACACACAACAATACTTCCTCAATCATCTTGCAAAACCCAAATAAAATTTCATTGTCCAATTGTACAGCCTTGGACTATTTGCCTTCTTAAATGAATTCAACATTACTTTTGACTCTTCTTTTGAAAAAAATTCTTCTAATTCATCATTCATTTGATAATTGATAAATGAAGTTAACAACCTTATTACCTTCAAGATGTCTCTTATATTATCCCTCTTAGGATATTAAAGCAATGCTTTGAAATGACTTTTGCTTCAACTATTTTTGGGAAATAACTACCCGTGTAGCAACTTATAGCTTAATTCCCCATATAGTATTACCATCTTTTTGTTTTGCATAATTTGGGAGAAACATAGTCATTTTTTTTGGAAATATTAGTATTATTAGTCCCTTCAATCACCTATATGGCTTTTGTCTTAATTCTCCATTTTATCTTCTCCTTTCCCAAGAGATATTTCTTTTTGTCTTCAGTAAATCTTAGCCTTCAAAACTTTTCATCTGCAAAAGCACCTTCAACATTATTTTCAAATGACCTTGCAATTTTATCCCAAGTTTCCTTCAACACTTTTTAACATCTTTATATTTTATCCTAGCCCATTCCACTATTAATTTTTTTACTTTTCAAGTTTGTAAACTGTAGCATTTGAGAATATTCTAAACTACTATAAAACTTTTTCCAATTTTGCAATACTAGATTTTTAAATTCTTCATCAACAAGCTAGGCAAGATTAAATTTATAAGGTCTCTTCTATAAATTTTCATTATTAAAACCTCTCAAAAATTTTCTTTTGCCACGAAAAGTAACCTATCTAGATTTTTGGAAATTTCACTTTTCCTCTTCTATAATTTATCTAGGTAGGAACCACCTAATTTGGTTCAACATCTATTCATTTCAAATTTTCAAAAATATGATTGAAGCAATCTATTAAGGGATTTGGCTTAGCTCCTTAACTTCCATATTCAACTTAAGATCCCCTTTATTATTACATTTTCAAATTCTAGGGAATCTTGGCATATTAACATTAATGGCTTCCCATCCCCATATTTCCCATACATTTTTATTATCTTAAAATCCTTTCCTAGCCCCTTATACTAGAATTCCACTTGAATTCCTTTATTCAGGAGAGAAGTAGAAAATGAGTAACTATTGGAATTCTAGTCTATTATGAGACCACTAGAGATAGCCTCTGCATCTAGAGAATAGCCATTAGATAAATTCTGAGGTCTAATGTTATGAAACTAGCTCACAAAAAGATAGAAAAGAAAGATCAACACCTTATAATTCAGCCTCTTTGAGGGGGAAACCTCCTTTACATTACACAAATGAACAATTCTTGGATGATACAAATGACAAAACCTCCTTTCTATATATAGGAGTCTAAGGGGTCACAATATAATCAAAGTCGACATAACAATAATAATATAAGGGCACAACAATAACAATAGTGGGCTTCTATGGGGCACAATAATAACAATATGGGGACAATAGGGGCACAACAATAACAATAAGTGCTACAATGACAATAGTAATGGGGGAATCACTAGTATTATAGGGACCTAACATGCCCCTCTCCTTCAAAAAAGTGTTGTCCTCAATGCTTGAGTAGTTTTGGATGCTTCTGTATAAAATTCTCATCCTCCCATGTGGATGGGTAAGTTCTTCCACTTAACAAGATACTCCAAAATTGATCGATTTCGCAGCTCTTGAGTTCTTGTTTCTGTGACTGCTTCAGGTTCCAATATGAATTTTCCTTCCTTGTTAAGTTCTCGCAATATTGTTTGAACCGAGAGCTTGTAACCAATAACCTTCTTTAAGCATGAAACATGGAAAACTGGGTGCTCTCGGAAGCTGTGGGAAGCTGTAGGAAGCTCCAATTTGTATGCCATAGTACCAATCTTTTGCAACACCTTGTGGGGACCATAATACTTTAGTGATAATTTATTATCCTTCTTAGCTTGCTTGAGGTACATTTGTTTATATGGTTGTAGCCGTAGAAATACCCAGTCACCTATATCAAAACTTCTTTCACTGTGATGTCAATCTGCCTGTTGTTTCATTCTATTCAGTGCCAAAGTTAGGTTATCCTTTAAGAGTTGGAGAACTTGTTGTTGATGCTCGATGTGATCTTCCACATCTTGAACTTAAAATTTTCTCTTAAATATGATGTGATGGATGGTAGGTGATATCCATAAAGTGCCATAAATGGGGTCATTTTTGCTGCAGTATGGGAGGAAGTGTTATACCACCATTCAGCCAAAGGCAACCATTTGACCCATTGTGTCTAATTATATGATACAAAGCAATGAATATATCCTTCCAAACATTTTTTTACTATCTCATTTTTCCCATTAGATTGAGGATGATAAGATGAACTATGAGCTAATTGAGTACCAAGACAAGAAAATAATTTTGTCCAAAAATTTCTAGTGAAAATGGGATCTCTGTCACTTACAATAATCTTTGGGTTTCCAGGTAGCTTTTGAATTGTTTCCATAAATGCAATAGAAACTGTATTGGCTTTAAATGGATGAGATAATTCACAAAAGTGTGCATGTTTGGTAAGTCTGTCAACTACCACCATGATGACACTCTTTCCTTAGGACTTCGGTAATCCTGTGATGAAATCCATTGAAACCTCCTCCCAACATTGACTTGGAATGGATAAAGGTTGTAATAGACCTGAGGTATTAATTTTTTCAACTTTATTTTGTTGGCAAACCAAACATTCTACCACAAAATTTTGAATATTAGATTTAAGGCCATCCCAAGAAAACTCCTTCTTAACCTTGAGGTAAGTTTTGAAAAATACCAAGTGCCCTCCTAAGGGAGAGGCGTGCAATTCCATAAGAATCTTTTGTTTGAGTTGGGAATTCTGACATAGGTATAAATGATCTTTGTACCATAACGAATCATTTTTCTAGCTAAATGTATCAAATGTAATGGGATCTTGTTGTAACTTTTGAATGAGTGCCCACACTTCTTTGTCATTCTTCCATTCATCCTTTGCTTCATTTATCCAATCTGGTTGGATAATAGAAATGGCACAAAGCAATGCTTCCACATCCTCATCCTTTCTTGAGAGTCCATTTGCCACAACATTTTGCTTCCCTTTTTTTTATATGATTTCAAAGTCATAACCCAACATCTTTGTGACCCATTTTTGCTGCTCATCTGAAGATAATCTTTGTTCTAAAAATTATTTAAGACCATCATGATCTATTTTTACCTTGAAGTGTCTTCCCATTAGTTAGGGTCGCCATTTCTTAGTTGCATGTAGTATTGCCAACATTTCCTTCTCTTAAATAGCTTTCTGTAAATACTTTCCTTTGGTTGGATGAATTTCAAAAGCAATGGGTCTTTCTTCTTGCATTAAAACAACACCAATTCCATTTCCTGAGGCATCACATTCCACAATAAATGTTTTTGTGAAGTCCGGCATAGCTAAGACCGGTGTTTGGCACATTGCCTCTTTAAGATGTTCAAAGGCCTCCGTTGCTTCTAGAGTCCATAAAAATTCATCTTTGTTCAATAATGTTGTTAGAGGTGCTGCTATTCTCCCATAATTCTTAACCAACTTGCAATAATACCCTGTTAACCTGAGTAATGCTCGCATATGCTTTATGGATGTGGGGATTTTCCATTCCTTAATGGCTTTAATTCTACTAGGGTCTACCTTAACACCTTCATGAGATACAATATGACCCAGATATTGCACCTCTTGTACTCCAAAGAAAAATTTGGAGCTTTTTGCATATAATTGTTTCTCCTCCAATAGTTTGAGCACCCTATCAACATGTTGAACATGATCCTTCCAAGACTTGCTATAGATTAGTATATCATCAAAAAATAATAACACAAATTTTCTAAGGAAGGGTTTGAAAATGAACTTCATCAAACCTTGAAATGTAGAAGGTGCATTGGTAAGGCCAAAAGGCATGACCAAAAATTTATAATGACCCTCATGACTTCTATATGTTGTTTTCGGATTGTCTACAGTCTTCATTCTGATTTTATGATATCCTGGATGAATATACAACTTGGTGAAGTAAATTGATCCATGTAATTGATCCAATAGTTCATCAATGACAAGAATGGGAAATTTATCTTTAATATTGAGCTTGTTGAGCTCCCTATAATCTAGAAACATGCACCATGATCCATCCTTCTTGTGCACCAATACTACTGGAGCAAAGAAAGAACTTTGACTAGGTTGAATTATACCAACCTCTAGCATTTCTGCAACCATACATTCAATTTCACTCTTTTCGGCATAAGGATATCTGTAAGGCCTAATGCTTGGAGGAACACTTCCTGGAATCAAATGAATAACATGATCATGATCACTAATAGGTGGGAGACCTTTGTAAGTCTCAAATACCTTGGAATGATTGTCCAAGACTTTTTAGAGATCTGGAGAAATAGATGATTTTGATGTGGGAACCGCTAGCGAACATAATTGTACAATTACACCTCGATGTTCTTTCTTTAGAAGCTTTGTCATTCCATTAGAGCTGATTATCTTTCCTATTTTCCTTGTGATACCTCTTAATTCAATTTCCTTTCCTTCCAAAGAAAATTTCATGAAAAGTTCTTGAAATTTAAAAGCTATTGTACCCAAGGATTGTAGCCATTGGAATCCTGGTACAACATCAACACCACCCATTAGAATGGAAAGCACTGGGCTATTAAATACATATTATCCCATGGATAACTTGATATTATGGCACTTTCCAGAGCAATTTATGGTTCCTTCACTTGCAACCATCACTTGACACTCTGGTGCTGGATATAAGAAGAAATCCAATTCCTTGGCTATCTTACAATGAATAAAATTATGGGTACTGCCCGAATCGATCAACACTATTACCTTTTTCTTCTTGATATGTCCTTCTATCTTAATAGTTTGAGGAGTGGTAATTCCGGCCAATGAATTACAAGATATGGTCGGATTCATTTCTTCTTTCTCTAGGGTTTGTTCCTGGTGTATATCCTCTTCTTTTGACGTTTCTTTTTCCTTTTCTTCCTCCTCTTCACAATCTATGTAAAATAATTTCTTCTTAGCACACTTATGACCTTTAGTGTATTTGCTATCATAACTGTAACAAAGCCCTCTTGCTCTTTTTTCTTCCAATTTTTGGGGTGTCAACCTTGTAGGTTGTGGAAGGCTAGGGGAAACAACACTTCCATCCTTATAGTTGTGAGTGGTAGGCTTTCTTGTTGCCATAATTTTTCTTTCCATTTTTATGGCCAACCTGAATGCCTTCTCCAATGAGTCAGGTTCCCAAAGGCGAACCTCATGTTAGATGTTATCCTTTAAAGTCCCTATGAACACATAAATCCTATGCTCCTCTGGAATATATTTTACCCTTATATTCAATTTTTGGAAGTCCTCAATGTGCTCCATCATTGAACCCTTTTGTTTGAAGTTTATCAATTGGCTAAAAGAAGTGTTGCTCTTTGTATCTTCATAATGTGTTATCATTTCTTCCGTAAAAATTGCCTAGGTGACATTTTTTTTATGAAGGCAAAGCCATCGATACCATACAAACTCATTTGGTTCCAAATATAGAGTTGCAATGCGTACCTTTTGTGTGTTTTGCACATTATGGAGATCAAAATATTGCTCCAACTGTAGTATCCATTTTACGGGATCCTTTCCATCAAACTTCCTCATATCGAACTTTGGAACATGGTGAGTCTTCAATCCAACATTAGAGTCTATGAAATCATGATTAACATTTCTTTTGTTCTCATCATGAGTTTCCTTTACTACCCTTTCACCATTAGTAAGCATTTCTTGTAGCAACTTATTCAAATATATCTTCAAATCTTCCATCTTAGCATCCATGCCATTCATCTTAGCTTCCACACCATTCATCTTAACTTGCATGCCATTCATATTAGCTTCCATGCCATTCATCTTAGCTTCGGTTACCTTTTGTGAGAGTGAAATTTGTTGCACTTGGTCTCGTAATTTTGATATATCATGTTGCATTTCTTCCTCTTCTTCATGAGTCATGCTAGAGCTTTCAAGTTTCTCACTAGGTGTTTTCATTTTCTTTCTTTGGGGCATCAATTAATGCTACTTATGCTTCACTATGCCCTTTGAACTTCAACCTAATTTTTCAACCCAAACTTATGCAAAATTTTAAAAAGAACACACACCTTTTTTTCATTTTATAGAAGCTTGATATTGAATTTGTTGTATCTCTGTAATTGCGGATCTCTAAGGTCTGAAATTGCTTCCTGCAGTATCCCTTTGCGTCCTCTTTCCAATGCCACCAGTCTAATCAAAATTTGATTCTCCAAGAAAGAGTTATGCCCAATCTCCTAAGATGACCTGATTATATAATTTTTCAGTAGAGAAAACTTGTACGACATGCCACGTGTCACTGTTTCGACCTTCGGATCTGAAAAAGATACACAGAAAACTATAGTCCATCCTCTTTCTATAACTTCTTACAAAATTTCAATATAATGCTCAGAGAGAAAGTTATGACGATTTTCCCAAGGTCACATGTTTGGAATGTAATTGAGTTTGCAAAACCCTAACTTCCTCAGATCATATCTCCAAAAATATAGCGAGACAAGATATGAAATTCAGACTCGAGGTTAAGAACGATTTCGGCTCAAATGGGTTTTTTCTTTAGCTTCCGAAATGTCACAGAAAAATGTTATAGAGGAAATGCCACGATGACCTGTTTGAAGCAACGAAACCTTAGAATCCAAAGCTTTGATACCAAATGTTATGAAACCAGCTCACAAAAATATAGAAAAGAAAGATCAACACCTTATAATTCAGCTTCTTCGAGGGGGAAACCTCCTTTACATTACACAAATGAACAATTATTGGATGATACAAATGACAAAACCTCCTTTCTATATATAGGAGTCTAAGGGGTCACAATATAATCAAAGCTGACATAACAATAATAATATAAGGGCACAACAATAACAATAATGGGCTTCTATGGGGCACACTAATAACAATACGGGGAGAATAGGGGCACAACAATAACAATAATGGCTACAATGACAATAGTAATGGGGGAATCACTAGTATTATAGGGACCTAACATCTAAAATGGGCCTCCTAAGGAATATTACAAAACAATAATGGAAATAATAAAATAAGATTAGGTTACATTATCAAATTTTAGAGGAAAAAAGGAAGAAACTACTTTTCCAACTTGTACTTTCAACTTATCTCCCTACACTTTTACTCAAATTTCAAGTGGGAGCACTCGTTGGATGCATAATTGAATTCCTCATCTAAGGGGTATCCATGTTGCATACTTTTGATGGACCTTGCTACACAAAAAATGAAAAATACATGAAAAACGTGATTGCAATTACATTTTTTCATGTATTTCTCATTTTTCATGAAGCAAGGTCCATTGAAAGTATGCAACATGGGTAATTCATGCATGAGCAATTAAATTTTGCATCTAATGAGTGCTCCTGCTGGAAATTTTAGTAAAACTGTAGGGAGATTAGTTGAAAAAATAGTTTTTTTAATTTTTAACTTTTTAATCTTTTAACTTTTTTACTCCAAAAATGGTGAATCATCCCCCATGGTCGACATCATCATCTTGAATCTTATTGGTTCTTATAAAGTTGAATTTATTTGTACATTTTTGTTTTGAGGCCCATTTTAGACCTCAAAATTTCTCTAATGAGATCTAATCTATCAAGAAAGACAATACAACATTTATTTCGTAGCTTCCCGTACATAATGTTTCCTAGAGTAAAATTATATTTCGTTTATAAATAGAAAAAATATTAATGCATATATTTTTATGGGAATTATTTACCTCTCTAAAATTAAAAGAGAATACAATCATTTGGTTACCTTCTCTCTGTTGAGAAATCTATAGGGCAATGATTAGAGTGATTTCTCTTTCCTTGATAACTGCTTGTGATATATTTTTACTTTTTCTTATTTATTAGCTTATTTACATATTATTATGTTTGTATATCATCAAACAAATACAAAATTAAGAAGAATAAAAACACATAATATAGGTTGCAAGCTAGGGCCAAAACCTCTCCAATTGAGAACAAAAACCCACAATTCTCTTCTCTTCCTTATAGATTCTTCAATTAACGAATTCCAAGACCTTTAGACCAAGACTAATACCCTTCAAGGCCAATTCCAACCCTTTTGGACGATGTTCTTTCCTTCAATAAGTCAAACCTAGTCAAATCTCTTCTAGTAGAACAACTTCGACACCTAGTTGCAGAATTTCAGCCTCCATAGCAGACCTAAAATTTTCGGCCCTCTTGCAGTTGTTGCCACCACATGTGTGAGCTTTGTTTAGTCTTCCAAGGCTTCCTCAGAACTTCACTTGGCTTTCTATTCCTTATGGATCTTGAGGATGGCTTCTTGTGACCTTCTTTCCTTCCCTTCTTTAAGATCGAACTTGTAGAAGAAAACCCTAGATCTGTTTCAGAAACCCTAGTCTTCCTTTGCATGTGTGAGAGAGAAATAACCCAAAAACATGTCTCCTTTATCCTCCTCCTTCGCTGCGTTGTCCTTGTTCCTTCTTCACTTTGATGAGTGAGTGATGTATGTGCTTCAAGGAGGCCAAGTTTCCTCCTTTATACAGGCTTCTCAAGGTGGACGTGGCTCCTCAATTTAGGCCAACTTGCCAGCTGCCAAACTGACTTGGTCTTGAAGGAAATTTTGACACTTTTAAGGATTTTTTTTTTCTTTACAAGTTACAATGAGCCCGATGGGGTCTTCAACTTATGACAATGTCTCTTTTGACTTTCTTGACCTAGGACCAACCTTAAAAGCACTCAATGGGTGCTCGACCTATAAAATAAAATACCTTGAGCATGGAAACCATGCTCCAAAAATAATAATAATAATAATACTATTTTTCTTTCATTTTACAATTTACAAGAATCAAAATTACATTTCATATTTATGAAGACCAAACCTAGTTACACATTTTTCAACACTCCCTCTTAACTAGTGAGGTATTCATAAATAGTACATGGACATTCTCAATATGAAGAGATCTCATAATAAGAGTCAGATTGGTAAACCATCTCTTTATCATCATAACAACCAACATTGTCATATAGAAAGGTCTTGACTAACAACTCTATCTCTCCATAAGATCAAAGCACAATGATGGCGAGACCAATGATTTATAAACACCATCATCGTTGTCTCTTAAGGTACATACCCCACCCAGGTGTTCATAGAGTATTCCCTTCTTTGGACTATTCCTATCTTGGATAGCTAGTCCTCAAATAATATCGGTCCATGACTACTCTTATCTTGGATGCCTTACCACATCCTCAAATAATATCGGTCCACAACTACTCTTATCTTGGTTTCCCTACCACATCCTCAAAGAGAATTAGATGCTAAATGTTTACCCAATCCTCCATTCTGTCTTCCCAAGTGAGGAAAGAATGATGTGCCTATCTCTCCCTCTCAATCAAGGAGGATGCATCGACCAAACGAATATTGTCTCTCAAATGTACACACTTCTTATTAGGAAGAGATTTTGTCAATATGTCAGCTACCTACTCATCGGAGGAGATATAATGTAGCTGCAACACATCATCTTGTACTAGCTTCTGAATGTAGTGATAATTGTTATTGATATGATTTGTCTTTCCATGAAATATTGCATCTCCAGACAATCGTATACAACTAATGTTATCACAATGTATCACTGAAGGGTCCATTGGTACTTCAAATAGGTCTGATAGTAGCTTCCTTAACCAAACAGCTTCTCTGCTTACTTCACAGGTTGCAATGTACTCAGCCTCAACACTATTCAAAGAAACCATATCTTGTTTTCTCATCACCCATGAGATCATGGAGGATCCGGAACTAAAACATCCTCCTGTAGTGCTCCTTCCATCCTACTCACTACCTTCCCAGTAGGAATCTGTATATCCAATCAAGTGGACATCATCCCCTATCATATTTTAGGGAGTAGTGGATTGTTCCTTGTAGATATCTCAGTATGTATTTTGCTGCTATCCAATGATTGTTCTTTGGCCCCACTTGGAATTTACTGAGAATATTTACTGCAAAACATATGTCTGGTTGAGTATTCACGAAGTACATTAGTGAGCCAATCAATTTCCTATACCTAGAAGGATCCACAGGGCTTTATTCAAAACTCCTATTATTTTCAAGTTTGTGATCATCGAGGTTCTCGTTGGTTTGCAATCCATCATGTCAAACCTCTTCAACATCTTGATCACATACTTTCCTTTACCTATATAGATTTCATCAGGTCCTTTCCAGACTCTGAGTCCCAAATAGTAGTGCATCAACCCCAAATACTTCATGTCAAATCATGTTGCTAGATGCTTCTTACATTCTTCAATTCATCCTTCTACATCTATCAAGAGAATATCATCCACATACAGATGAATTATTACCGGTTCTCCCTTCACATCATTAATATAAAGGTTTGGATCAGAAGAACTCTTTGAGAATCCTAATCTTTGTAGTTATTCATCCATCCTAACATACCATGCCCTTGGTGCTTGTTTGAGGATGTATAATGCTTTCTATCTTTAACTTCAAATCCAAAGAATTTCTCTATATATAATTCCTCATCATTTGCGCCATTTATGAATGAAGTCTTGGCATCCATTTGGTGGATGTTCCATCCCATTGATCATGCCAAATATACCAATGAATGAATAGTTGTATACCTTGTTGTTGTAGAAATTGTATCTTCATAATCGATGCCTTCTTGTTGAGAGAAACCCCTAGCCACAAATCTTGCCTTATATTTATCAATACTTCCATTCGCTGCATGTTTAATCTTGTAGAGCCACTTGGAAGTTACCACATATTTGTCTTCATTCCTGGATACAATCTCCCAAACTCCATTCTTAATTATAGATTGATATTATTCATTCATAGCATCCTTCCATTCTTGGTGATTGATAACTTCTTCAAAAGTGGATGGATCTACTTCAATTAGTTTTGTCATATAGGCAACATACCTAGAATATCGTTTAGGCTTCTTTCCTTCCCTGAATGTACCTTGAGCTACTCCATGACCTTCTACATCTAGAAGTGTAGACTTCAACCAGTTAGGTCTTTTTCTGGTTTCGGGAATTACCACAGGTTGTATTGGTTCACAAGGGCCTTCATCTTCATGGTTTGATTCTTCTTCTTCCCTAGTAAATTATTCTTTGAATACCAGAAGATATTCATCATCAGAGTCCATAGCGTGATCCTTTTTTTTCTTGAATGAAATACTTTCGTCAAATATCACATCTCGACTGAATTCTATTTGGTGTCCTTCCTTTATGTAGATTTTATAGGCCTTAGAAGAGTTATTGTAGCCCACAAAGGTTCCCTTCATTCCAGATGGATCCAACTTCTTTATTTTTTCCTTAGGTATATGTATATAGACAGGAAAACCAAAAATTCAGAGATGATCTATGGTTGGTTTCTTCCCAGTGAACACCTCTTCGGGAGTCTTGTTATCTAGAGACCTATGGGGACTTCGATTTTGTATATATACAATTGTTTTTGTAGCTTCACCCCACATAAATTTCAGTAATTCTTGATCATGTAACAGTTCTTTTACACTTTATTCAATGGATTGGTTCTTTCATTCTACAATTCCATTTTGTTTGGGATTATATGGGACTATCAACTCCCTCTTAATCCCAAACTCCTCATAGAAAGCTATGATTTCCTTGAATGTATATTCTACTCCATTATCAAATCTTAATATCTTGATTCTTATATTTGTAAGGTTCTCTACTTCAGCTTTGAATTCTTGAAATTTAGTAAATACTTCATCCTTGGGTTACATTAAGTAACCAAGTATTCCTTGAATGATCATCTATAAATGTGACATATTATAGATGACCTCCAAGTGATTTAGGAGTCATAGGACTATAGACATCAGAATCAATAAGATCCATTATTTATTTTGACCATGAAGCAATGCTTCCAAATGGTCTCTTGGTGTTATTACCTAATGCATATCCCTTGCATACTCCTCCATGATCTTCTTTCAGTTCGGGGATTCCATCTACTATAGAGATTAGAGTTGGAAGAATTTTGAAATGGAGATGATCAAATATTCTATGCCAAAGTTCACATGGGATGATTTCAATACGAACTAAATCTTGAGCAATATGGGATATCAACCTATAGAGTTTTCCTTCATAAATCCAATTACTTTAGCATTTTCTATGCTTGATTTTTTACTCCATACTACAACTTTTCCATCAATGAAAGCCACTCTATCACCTTTATCTTCTAGACTTGAAATGGAGAGTAAGTTCTTATGCAAAGCTGGAACAAATAGGATGTTGCAGAGATGAATATTGCCTACATTCTTAAGCTCTATTGAGGTTGATCCAATTCCTCTCACATGATAGCTCTTATTATCTCCAAGCTCTACAGAGTAAGAGGACTTTGACAATGCTTTTAGTTGCTTGTGGTGCCCAGTCATGTGCGTTGATGCTCCACTATCGATTACCCAAATGTTCTCAACTTGAAATGTGCTAATGAGTGATGAGAAGAGTCCTTCGTCCTTTGTCTTGGTTACTTTATTATTTGGAGTAAATATGAGATTCCATGCTTCTTTGATACCCCTTTTCAGATGTCTTGCTACCTTTGAACATTTATTTAGGAACTTCTTCAATGTAGTAGAGATCTTCATAATGCCCTTTTCCAACCTTAGCTCCAATACCATGTTGAGAAATCTATAGGGAAATGATTAGAGTGATTTCCCTTTCTTTGATAACTATTTGTGATGTATTTTTACTTTTTCTTACTTATTAGATTCTTTACTTATTACTATGTTTGTATATTATCAAACAATTAGCAAAACAAGAAGAAAAAGAACACATAATATAAACTACAACCTAGGGCAAAAACCTCTCCAATTGAGAGGAAAATTCACAATTCTCTTTTCTTCCTTATTGATTCTTCAATTGATGAATTCAAAGACATCTATACCAAGACTAATACCCTCCAAGACCAAGTCCAACCTTTCTAGATAATGTGCTTTTGTTCAACAAGTCAAACCCAGTCAAATATCTTCCAGTACCACAACTTTGACCCCCAACTACAAAATTTCAGCCTCCACTGTAGACCTAAAATTTTCAAACCTCCTGTAGTTGCTGCTGCCACATGTGTGAGCTTCATTTAGCCTTCCAAGACTTCCTCATACCTTCACTTGGATTTCTATTCCTTATGGAGCTTGATGATGGCTTCTTGTGACCTTGGATTGAACTTCTTTCTTTCCATTCTTTAAGATCAAACTTGTAGAAGAAAACCCTAGATCTGTTGTAGAAACTATTGAAAATAGCAACAAGAAATGACAAAAATAGAAATGCTAAATATAGCATTGCTATAAATATCATTTCAGGATATACTCCAACTCTGTTGGAAATAGAAAAAAATAGAAATGCTAAAAATAATAGTGCTATAAATAGCATTTCGAGATATATTCCAATTTTGATTTGTCCTTGAATCAAAATTGAGAATTAAAATTTGAATTTAGTCTCACTAACTGTTTGAAAAATAATTAATTAATTCATCTTGAGTTAATTAGTTGGAGAAATTCAAACATGAAGTCTTTGTGAAGACATGCAATAGTTATCCCTTTGATTGAGGAAGTTATCCCTTAATTAAGGAGATAAGGATGAGTTATAATTGAGTTATAATTAGTTAGCTTAGTTAACTGAGTTAAGTCCAGTTAAATTAGTTCCAAACAATTGGAGGAACTAATTGTGAGTTCAATCAATTAATGCATGCATGCATGCAACTAGTGTTCTCCAGATAATTGAATATTCTCTCATAAATAACTCATGCATGTAGTTAAGACAAAGACCCAGTTGAGATTAAAGACAGGGACATTGTACTATCAATTGGAGGAATTTGCCTATAAAGGAATGATTTGAAAATGGGGCTCTTAGGCTTCTTGTCTAATCTACAAGAACCTCTCCCACTCCCAAAGCTTAAATATTCCCAAGTCCTTATGATTAACCAATGCGGAATTGATAATATGCTTGAAATAAAGGTGTATGCTTATGTATATTTTAGAATTGTTCATGTGCTTTTAATATTTTGTTGTTATGCTGATACAACATATATATAACAGTAAACAATGCAACAAGAACACAAAACACACATAAAAACAATTTGATTAGGAGTTCACCCAAAACTCTTAGGCTATGTCTCTGTGAGCTCTAATCAACTCAACTAGGCTCTCTGGGATTATGGCAAAGTCCTTTTTACAAGTTCTTGGCTCAACTCCACTGTTTTACATAGAAACGATGGGCTTAAACACCATTTTATCCCTAGCTCTTGAAGCTCTTGGCTTTCTAGCTCTCGGATCTGGCTCTGACTCTTCGGCTCTGGCTTCTTGGCCCTTTGCAACCTTTAGCTCTCTGGATTTTCACTTGAACTTCAAGTGACCCCAAAGGCTCCCTCAGCTTCTCTGCATAGTAGCTATTTGGCTCTCTCTGCTCTCTTGCAATGACCTTCTGCTACCTTCTTCCTCCTGTTG
This sequence comes from Pinus tabuliformis, assembly GCA_031772625.1. NCBI lineage: Eukaryota > Viridiplantae > Streptophyta > Pinopsida > Pinales > Pinaceae > Pinus > Pinus tabuliformis. Next base: position 820,377,100 of record CM062814.1, read on the forward strand.
TTCTCAATCATGCTCTCTGGCTCTTTTGAGGCATCTTCCTGGCTTTTGGCTTCCTTGGCCATTTCTCTATGATTCATTGTCCCTCTGTGGCTCTGTCACTTCCAAAATCCATCATTGCCTGTAAAAATGCCTGCTGCAGTGTGGCATGATGGTTAAGAGCGGTTATAGAAGGAATCGAGGTCGTTTCACAGGCGAAAATCCAAAAATAGAGGAAATTTCATTACACAGGCATTTCTAGAAAAATACACTATCAGGCGCGTTTCCTGGATGTGAAACTCCCTCCAATCATCCCTAAATCCCTATCGGGTCTACTATTAGGTGTTAAATCACATCGCACAGTCATATTGGGCAAAATCCCAAATACACAGGAAAACACGTTAAATTGCTTTCTATTGGACTTGAAATTATATTGCATCCACCATATAATCATATCGGGTCCGCCTTTAGCTGCTGACACACTCTACACTGTTGATCTATGGGATCTCTAATCCAACGGTCCATATGCAATTTCAGGCGGCTTAGGAGTACGGAGGTTACTTGCCCGAAAAGGTGGTTTTCCTCTCTCCTCCTCCAGCCACGTGTCAACCAGTCAGTGGGATCGGGCGGAGCCAGCCCAAAACCATTTACCGCTTGAGGCCCGCCCGAAATCCGCCGTTATGGAACTCAAATTCTATTTAATCTATATTATAACCCCCCTTCAGGTCCATTTTACCACTTCAGGCATCGTTTCTTTGTATTTTGGTTTTTTCACCGAAAATCATTAATACACAGAAATTCCTGTTTACCGGATCTCAAATTTTATAAATTATGCTTATGAAATCCATCGGGTTCGGCAATCGCCGATCACCGATTCAATCCTGGCCGTCCATTCCTATCGCGATTCGACGGCTGAGATTGCACATTGTGATTACTTATCGCATGTCGCGTCGCACATGGCCCAGTGGTTCTGTGCATCGCCGATGCCGATTCACCGATCCGATCATTGACGATTGGCGTATTGTGTGATTGCAATCGCCAGGTTCATGGTCTCGATATCGCATCTCTGTCTGCCTCCGATCCGATCGATCGGATCGGTGGATCAGAGTTTCCTCTACCTTCACATAAATTTGGCCTTTGCCTTTTTCCGATGTGATTTCCCTTTTTAAGGGTTTTTTTTGCCATTTTTAGGGGTTTTTGCCTCTTTTTCCAAAGAAACAGGGCATCTTCTTTATGCGATAACTTCTGCATCCTAAGTCCATTTTATCCCATTCAAGTTGCAGTAGATTCAGAAGGAAAAGATATCTGCAATGGGCCTATTCTCAGGAACTTCCTTGGACTTTCATTTTTCCTCTGTGAGGACTTCTTAGACTTAGGAGTCTATCCATAATCCATTTTGGATCACGCCTTCCCACTAAAAGAACTTTTGGTCTCCAAAATATTGATATAGTGATCTGAGCAGTAAATGAGAGTAACAACACCCTATTCTTTCAGCCTCCATACACTTGCCTTGCATAGTGCCTCTGGACCAAAGTCTCTGACCACTTTCCTTTCTGGATGTGCTAGTTCTCCTGGGAAGAACTGTCTTCCTTCTTGCCTTCATGAAAAACTTCTGCTGAAATGGTCATAGAAGGTGGTTTGAACTTTTCTTCCTTGATCACTGATCCAAGGTGGCTCAAACCAATGTGAAGTCATCTGCTCCACAAAACTTTCATTTGTACCTGTTTGAAAAGCTGTCAACAACAATGGTTAACAACAACAGAAACACAGACAACAACTGGATGGATTAAACTCCTGCTTCAACAAAAGAAACAGATTTCACATCTTGTGAACAGCTCCATGTCTTACACCTACATACAAATGATGGAATAGATACCAAGCCCACAAAACATTCCTTTAAACAAATGACCCTTCAAGTCAAGCATGTAGAAAAATACCATTAGGACTCTTTTCCAAAAGATGAAACACTTCATCATTATCTCCATTTGGAGACCAAGTTAACTTCTTCCAAGTCAACATGGAACCACATGCATGTCAAAGCAATCAACCCTACAAGTTAATTACACATACATGTTTAAGAACAAGGAATCATCAACATCCCTGTGTTCATGCATCTCATGCTCATGCATGCATTTCATCCTTCAACTTTCACTTAAGCACACTGTACTTTCGAAGCTGAAATGAAATATAATGTAGATGCATTAATATACATGCAATCTTAATCGAATAAGAACTCTAACCATTTCTTACCGATCCCTTTCAAAGGTATGACCTTTGTCTGAACATCAGCATCATCATGTGAATTATCCTGAGACACATCATCCATGGAATCTTCCTTTCCATTTCTGCCATCTTCCCTTTCCACTTTCTTCAACTTTGGTGGAAGCATTGCTAGATTCAGAGTCCAACATTTTGCAGCAATATGTCCTTGCTTATGGCAGTAAGTGCAACACATGTGCATCCTTTTGATAGAATGATTTGCCTTGTCCAATGGACCTTTGGCTTCTTGCTTCTTTTCCTTCAAAAGTTTCCTGTATGTGGCCATTCTCTTCCAACATCTAGAAACATTATGGTTATCCAAACCACAAAAGGAACATGCAATTCTTTTCCCATACATATGTGGAAATTTACCATGCTTTGCAAAATCAAAAGGAAAATGTTTAGAACCAGATTTATACTTGCTTCTTTCACCTTTATTGCCTTCATGAGGAGGTGAAGCAAATGAAGAAGTGGCTTCCTTTGGAACACCATCAATCTCTTCAAGGTTGTTGGAGTCTCCCCAACTCTTTGGTTCAAGTGTGTGGTTCTGAACACCTGCATCCTACAAATGATGTTTCAAGCTATTGCATTCCTCCTTAATACGATCTTCACACTCTATAATGCAACCCCTTCTTGGATTTGTTTCAATGGCCTTCATGGCAGCTTTGGAACACTTTCCATAAGACTTTCCATAGCCAAGACCCAAATACTTAGGCCTTTCCTCAACCATTATTGGTTCAACAATACCCTGTGCATGCTTTCCCAAGACTCTTCCTTCATAGCCCATCTTGGACACTAGCTTGGAACCTATGCCTTTAGTATGTTTTTCAAAAGAACCAATATAAGCATTCTTAGAGGAATTTGAAGAAAAACCGGAATGGTTTACATCTTCTTCAAGATGATACTTGATTAAGGCTTCTTGGGCAACAAAGAGCTGTGTCTCCAACTCATGCATCCATCTGAGGTACATATTTGCAATATGAAGTTGCCTCTCCATTTCCTGCAATTTTTCAGAAAGCAACTACTTCTCTTCCTTCATGGAATTCAATTGCTCTCTAAGTATGTTGCTCTTACTTCCATCCTCATACATTTCTCTCACCATTTCCATCATGGTGGACAAATCTTGCTTCATGTCTTCATCAAAGAGTCCTGTGATGAAGAAAGAAGAATTCGATGACTCATTTGTAGAAGTTGTCATTATGCCAATGACTTCTTCTTTCTTCTTATCCTTGCTGGATTGAGCTATCTATAGCTTTGTCTTCACCTCTGCAAACTTAAACAATAGTCAGTCTGTAAAACAAGCATACAATCAGCCTCTGACTATTTAAACACCTTTTAGACAAGCAGTCTTTGCTCTGTCAATCAAGAATGCTGATATAACCTTCTTTGAAGGTGAGGTCAATCAATCTCAGGCTCTGATACCACTTGATTTGAAAATGGGGCTCTTAGGCTTCTTGTCTAATCTACAAGAACCTCTCCCACTCCCAAAGCTTAAATATTCCCAAGTCCTTATGATTAACCAATGCGGAATTGATAATATGCTTGAAATAAAGGTGTATGCTTATGTCTATTTTAGAACTGTTCATGTGCTTTTAATATTCTGTTGTTATGCTGATACAACATATATATAACAGTAAACAATGCAGCAAGAACACAAAACACACAGAACAAAAATTTAATTAGGAGTTCGCCCAAAACTCTTGTGCTACATCTTCGTGAGCTCTAATCAACTCAACTAGGCTCTCTAGGTTTATGGCAAAGTTCTTTTTACAAGCTCTTGGCTCAACTCCACCGTTTTACATAGAAACGATGGGTTTAGACACCATTTTATCCCTGGCTCTTGAAGCTCTCAGCTCTCACTCTGGCTCTTCGACTCTAGCTTTGGCTCTTGGCTCTGGCTTTGGCTCTTTGGCTCTGACTTTGGGCTTTGGCTCTTCGGCTCTGGCTTCTTGGCCCTCTGCAACCTTCAACTCTTTGGCTTTTCACTTGAACTTCAAGTGACCCCAAAGGCTCCCTCAGCTGCTCTGTGCAGTAGCTCTTCGGCTCTCTCTACTCTCTTGCAACGGCCTTCTACTACCTTCTTCCTCTTGTTGTTCTCAATTGTGCTCTCTGGCTCTTTCAAGGCATCTTCCCGACTTTTGGCTTCCCTGGCTGTTTCTCTGCGATTCATTGTCCCTATGCGGCTCTGTCACTTCCAAAATCCATCATTGCTTGTAAAAACACTTGCTGCAGCATGGCATGATGGTCAGGAGTGGTTACAGAAGGAATCAGGGCCGTTTCACAGGCAAAAATCCGAAAATAGAGGAAATTTCATTACACAGGCATTTCTGGCAAAATACACTATTGGGAACATTTTTCAGATGTGAAACTCCCTCCAATTTCCCCTAAATCCCTATCGGGTCGGCCATTAGGCATTAAATCGCATCGTATAGTCATACTGAGCAAAATCCCAAATACATGGGAAAACATGTTAAATTGCTTTCTATCGGACTTGAAATTATATCGCATACACCCTATATCATATCAGGTCTGCCTTTGGCTCTTGACACACTCTACTCTGTTGATCTGCGGGATCTCTGATCCAATGGTCCATATGCAATTTCAGGCGGCTTAGGAGTACGGAGGTTACCCACCCGAAAAGGCAGTTTTCCTCTCTCCTTTGCCAGCCACGTGTTAACTAGTCAGTGGGATCGGGCAGAGCTAGCCCAAAACCATTTACCGCTTGAGGCCCACCCGAAATCCGCTGTTATAGAACTCAAATTCTATTTAATCGGGCTTATAACCCCCCTTCGGGTCCGTTTTACCGCTTCGAGCATTGTTTCTTTGTATTTTGGTTTTTTCACCGAAAATTGTTAATACACAAAAATTCCCATTTACCGCATCTCAAAATTTATAAATTATGCTTATGAAATCCATCAGGTTTGGTAATCACCGATCGTTGATTCAATCCTGGCTATCCATTCCTATTGTGATCTGACGGCTGAGATTGCATGTTGCGATCGCTTATCGCATGTCGCATCGCACACAGCCCAATGGTTCTGTGCATTGCCAATGCCGATGTTGAAAAGTGTGCAAAAAGAAATGTAAATTTAGAAATTTCTAAAAATAGAACTGCTAAAAATAACACTTCTAAAAATAATAGTTTGGCCACCTTGGGTGAGAGGTGAAACTGCTAAAAATAACATCTTCTAAAAATAACATTTCTGGGTCCCTTCCTATTTTTAGCAATCCCTGGTCTAAGTATAGGAAGTAAAAATGAATTTGGTCTTAACAACAGTTTAAAATATTAATTAATTAATCTCCATGAGTTAATTAGTTAAGCAAAAGCAAACTTGAAGTCTTTGTGAGAACATGCAATTATTTCTCCACTGATTGGGGAATGTGTCCTTGATTTGCTCCACTGATTGAGGAATTAAGGATGAGTTCTATATTGAGAGGATCAGTTGAATTAGTTTAACTTAGTCAAGTTCAGTTAGATTAATTTAACAAGTTGTTAAATTAATGAGATACAGTTTGTTTATGCTTGCATGCATGTGACAACTGTTATTTTCAGATAACTGTGTATTCACTCATGGATAACTGATGCATGTCAGTTTTGTTAGAGACCCAGTTGAGATTAGATGTGGGACAATGTACTATCAATTGGATGAATATTTTTCCTACAAAGGAAGCTCATCCATGATGAGGATTTATCTCCTTCAGGTTTGTGTAGTTATTTCAGAGGTCAGTGTTGTGTGTGAGGTGAGAATCACACAGGTTGCAGCTGGAGGACCCAGGAAAAATTATGCATAGAAATAGGAGGCTTGGAGGGCAGAGGAGAAGGTTTGTGAGAAGCCTTTGACTATCTATGAGCAGCAAAGGGATTGTACTAAGAGCTGGATAGCTTTCGAGCTAAGGCTTTGTGTAATCTAGACATATTTCCACTTGTATGCTAATACAGAGATGGGGTTTTAGGCCTGTGCTTTCCCCTAGTTATATCTTCTGTGTTATGTGTGTCTGATTTCTCCATATTAGTTATATGTGTTCTTATTGATTTTGCTCAGCTCGATTAAGCTTCCACTAAATTGTTTGTAGAAGTAAATCAAGTGTTTTGCTTTAGTACATTGCGTTACCAGGTGATCTACAGGTGGGAAATTTCTACATGGTATCAGAGCTAGCTGATTTGTAGAAAAAGTTCTAGATGGTATCAGAGCTAGCTGATTTGTAGAAAAATTCTACAAATTTCTACAGCCGATTCGCTGATCCGATCATCGACGATCGGCGTATCGCGTGATCACAATCTCCAGGTTCATGGTCCCGATATTGCATCTATGTCTGCCTCCGATCCGATCGATCAAATTGGCAGATCGGAGTTTCCTCCACCTCCTCGTAAATCCGGCCTTTTCCTTTTTCTGATGCGATTTCCCTTTTTAAGGGTTTTTTTGCCATTTTTAGGGGTTTTTGCCTCTTTTTCCAAAGAAACAGGGCATCTTCTTTATGCAATAACTTCTGCATCCTAAGTCCATTTTAGCCCATTCAAGTTGTAGTAGATTTAGAAGGAAAAGATCTCTGTAATGGGGCTATTTCTAGGAACTTCCTTGGACTTTCATTTTTCCTTTGTGAGGACCACTTAGACTTAGGAGTCTATCCAAAATCCATTTTGGATCAAGGAAACTCGTCCATGCAAAAGGAATTATCTCCTTTAGGATTGCGCAGTTATTTCAGAGGTCAGTGTTGTGTGTGAGTTGAGAATCACTAGGTTGCAGTTGGAGGACCCATGAGAAACTGTGCAAGGAAATGGGAGGCTTGGAGGACTGAAGGAAGGCATATGTGTTGTCTATTCTGTCTATGAGTAGCTGTGAGGGATTGTACTGAGAGTTGGATAGCTTGTGAGCTAAAGCTTTGTGTAATCCTAAGATATTTCCACTTGTATTATAATATAGAGATTGGGGTTTTTAGCTGAGGCTTTCCCCAGAGTATTCTTCTTTGTTCATGTGTGATTGATTTCTTCTTCATCTGTTATATGTGTTCTATTTGATCTTGCTCAAAATTGATTAAGCTTCCGCAAGTTTGATTGTAGAAGTAGATTAAGTATATTGCTTTAGTTACATTGCATTATCAGTTTAATCTACAGTGAGAATTTCTACATGGTATCAGAGCAAAAGTGATCAAAGTGGAGAAAAATATACAAAGAAGGGAGAAGTTCGAAGTTTGAAGTTCTTGATTGTAGGTACATAATTGATTTCTTATCACATCTCAAAATTCACCAATGGCGTTCAATGGCTTGAGACTCGAGTATGCCCTGGATGGCAGCTCGAATTACATAGCCTGGAAGGATCACATGGAAGCGGTATTAGAGGAAAACGGGTTGAAGGACTTCGTTGACAAGAATTCCCCAAGCCAGCAGCAGCTAATGCCCAAGAATTGACGAAATGGAAGAAATGTGTGGCGAGTGCGAGGAGGATTCTTCTGGAGGGAGTTCGAGACCATATTGTCTCGAGTCTCCATGGGAAAAAGACTCTGTTTTCAATGTGGAAGACATTGAAGGATCTATATCAGAACAATAGCGACCAGAGGAAGTTGGTGCTGAAGGACAAGCTTTGGAAAATCAAGTGTGAAAAGGGCGACACAATCTCTACATATATGAACAAGCTCACCACTTGCAGAGATGTGCTTGGAAGTGTAGGAATCACGACAGCCGATGATGACATGGTGAGTCTTGCTCTCCTCTGTCTTCCTAAGAGCTAGCATAGCTACTAGGACTCAGTGAATTGAAGAGAGAAACTGCCAGATTGGGAACGACTGTGGTCGGATCTGATGCAGGAGGAGATTAGGAGGAGCACCAGAGATGGTTCTTCATCTAAGGAGGATGAAGAAAATCTAGCCTTAGCCAATAAGGCAAGGAAAGGGAAGGAGAAGGATTCTCATTCCAAATCTAGTTCTTCCCATGGTGGGAATAAGATTGACAAATCTAAAGTGAGATGCTTTAATTGTCATGAGGTGGGACATTATGCAATTAATTGTGCATTGAAGAAATCCAAGAAGGGATCCTCGAAAGGATCTGAAGGTGAGGCATTGGCCTCTCAATTCAAATTGGATTTTACCCTCATCACATGCATGGTTTCATCGATGATGGGTTGTGGTTGGTTTCTTGACGGTGGAGCCTCATTCCACATGACCGACGATAAAAGTTTATTTAGTACCTTGGAGGAGAAATACCTCAAGATACTCATAGAGATGGGTAATGATGAAAAATATAGTGTTTTAGGAGTGGGCACAGTTGCTTTTCAGAGGGAGCATGGAGCTTGCATCACCTTGACAGATGTGAAGTATGTGCCAGGACTGAAGAAGAACTTGGTATCGATCGCAATGTTGGAGGAAAAAGGCTACGATGTTGTCTTCAGTAAGGGAAAGGTTTTCCTTAGACACATCACCACGGGTTAGGTGAAACAGATCGGTTCATGGTATAGAACTTGTATGCTCTTGAGGTTCAAGATGCATGCAAAACCGTAAGGAGCAAGGCAAATATTAGAGAATTGGTGGTTGAGAGGGAGAGTACATTACCTCTCAACATGCAGTGCTAGAAGAAGTCTCAGACAATTGTGGAGGAGCCACAATTGGTGAAGCAGCTTCAGGAGGTTGTGGAGCAGCCACAACTGGAGAAGCCGAGAGGAGATCGAGTGGAGGCATCCACTCATGTAGAGACCTCTAGTAGGGGGAAATTTCGAGCCAAGTGGGCAGAGGGATCACATGTAGCCATACCTCCAGGTGTGAGGTGGGGTGATGTGAAGTGATAGTCCCAAGAAGGCTAAAATAGGGGTAGGATCCTTGAGGTACCCAGCCTCTTTGATTAGACCTTGCTACGAGAGCCTCGACGAGGAGTAGCAGGACTAGCTGAGTGGGTAGAGACAGATGCAGATGGAGTAGCAGAGAGCTACGGTGCAGGAGTACCAAGACAGTGCAGAGCTAGCAGGCTACAACAATGTGAGAGGCACAGGAGTGTTGCACCAGTGTAGGATGGAACATAGAGGTGTGCAATGGTGCGAGATGTAGGGAGTTGTTGTAGCAGTGTAGAGGTTAGAGAGGGAGCACTTGTCAGCAGCAGAGGGAGCTTTAGCATCAAATGGTGTTTCTAGCCCAACAGGGAGGTCAGTTGGGAGATCAGTTACTTACTTCTCAGTAACTGAGTTGTATTGCAGCAGTGGGCAGCACGATGCAACATGATCAGAGGAGGTGCAGTGCGGATGCATGCTGGGAGATAGAACCAGTGGCAGCATGGATGCAGTAGGAGGAATTAATGTGACTGATGCAGTCAAAGATGAAAGTGACAAAGGCTAGAGCAGTCAGATACTGAAGAGCATAGAGGTGTAGAGTTTTCAGTCGACAGAGGTAATAACAGTCAGAGACTTTGATGACAGAGGCATCATACTAATTCAGGTTGGATATTTTTTGTTTCTAGAGTTGCTAGAGCAACAACACTTGAGAGAAGTGTTGCATGCAAAACATTCCAAAGGTTCAGGATCGGGTTCGAGTTGAATGCCTTTCTTGTTGAAAGGGAGTGTTGAAAATAACAACAAGAAATGCTAAAAATAGCATTGCTATAAATAGCATTGCAGGATATAATCCAACTCTGTTGGAAATAGAAAAAAAAATAGAAATGCTAAAAATAACAGTGCTATAAATAGCATTTTGGGATATATTCCAATTTTGATTTGTCCTTGAATCAAAATTGAGAATTAAAATTTGAATTTAGTCTCACTAGCTATTTGAAAAATAATTAATTAATTCATCTTGAGTTATTTAGTTGGAGAAATTCAAACTTGAAGTCTTTGTGAAGACATGCAACGATTATCCCTTTGATTGAGGAATTTATCCCTTAATTAAGGAGATAAGGATGAGTTGTATTTGAGTTATAATTAGTTAGCTTAGTTAACTGAATTAAGTCCAGTTAAATAAGTTCCAAATAGTTGGAGGAACTAATTGTCAGTTCAGTCAGTTAATGAAAGCATGCATGCAACTAGTGTTCTCCAGATAACTAAAAATTCTCTCGTAAATAACTAATGCATATCAGTGATGACAAAGACCTAGTTAAGATTAAAGATAGGGACATTGTACTATCAGTTGGAGGAATTTTCCTATAAAGGAATCTCATCCATGCAGAAGGAATTATCTCCTTCAGAATTGTGTAGTTATTTCAGAGGTCAGTGTTGTGTGTGAGGTGAGAATCACACAGGTTGCAGCTAGAGGACCCAGGAGAAACTGCACAAGGAAATATGAGGCTTGGAGGACTGAAGGAAGGCATATGTGTTGTCTATTTTGTCTATGAGCAGTAGTGAGGGATTGTACTGAGAGTTGGGTAGCTTGTGAGCTAAAGCTTTGTGTAATCCTGAGATATTTCCACTTGTATGATAATACAGAGATTGGGGTTTTTAACTGAGGATTTCCCCAGAGTATTCTTCTGTGTTCATGTGCGATTGATTTCTTCTTCATCTATTATATGTGTTCTATTTGATCTTGCTCAAAATCGATTAAGCTTCCACAAGTTTGATTGTATAAGTAGATTAAGTATATTTCTTTAGTTACATTGCATTATTAGTTTAATCTACACTGAGAATTTCTACAGAAACCCTAGCCTTCCTTCACACGTGTGAAAGAGAAATAGCCCAAAAAAAAGTCTCATTTTTCCTCCTCTTTCTTTATTGCCTTATCCTTGTTCCTCCTTTACTTGGAGGAGTGAGTGATGTATCTGGTTCAAGGAGGTCAATTTTCCTCACTTATATAGGCTTCTCAAGGTGGACGTGGCTCTTCAATTTAGGCCGACTTACCAACTTCCAGGCTGAATTGGTCTTGAAGGGTATTTTGACACTTTTAAGGACAAAAATAAATTTCTTTACAAGTTACAATGAGCTCGATGGGGTCTTCAACTTATCAAAATGACTCTTTTGAATTTCTTGCCCTGAGACCAACCCTAGAAGCACGCAATGGATGCTTGACCTATAAAATAAAATACCTTGAGCATGAAACCCATGCTCCCAAAATAATAATATGTTATGCAACTAGCTCACAGAGAAGATAGATCAACGACTTAAACATTATCCTCTTCAAGGGGGAAACCTACTTTACATTACATAAATGAAAAATTCTTGGATGATTCAAATGATAAGACCTCCTTGGTATATATAGGAGTCTAAGGGGTCACAATATAATTAGAGCCTACATAACAATAGTAATGTAAGGGCACAAAAATAACAATAGTGGGCTTCTATGGGGCACAACAATAACATGGGGGATTCATGGGCACAACAATAACAATAGGGGGCTACACTAATAAAAATAAGGGGAACGCACTAGTATTATAGGGACCTAACATGCCCCTCTCCTTCAAAAAAGTGTTGTCCTCAATGCTTAAGTAATTCTGGATGCTTCTGTATAAAATTCTCATCCTCCCATGTGGAATTTTCAGTGAGTAAGTTCTTCCACTTAATGAGAATATTCTGAAATTAACTGATTCTGTAACTTTCGGGTTTATGTTTCCATGACTGCTTCAGGCTCAAATATGATTTTTCCTTTTCGTCAAGTTCTAGAAACACTGTTTGAATTGAGAGCTTGTCACTAATAACCTTCTTTAAGCATGGAACATGGAACCTGCGTGTACTCAGGAAAATATAGGCAACTCCAATTTGTATGCCATAGTACCAATATTTTACAACACCTTATAAGGACCATAGTACTTTGGCGATAATTTATTATCCTTCTTAGCTTGCTTGAGGGACATTTGTTTATATGGTTGTAGCCGTAAAAATACCCAGTCTCCTACATCAAAACTTCTTTCACTGCGATGCTGATTTGTCTATTGTTTCATTCGATTTTATGCTAGATTGAGGTTATCCTTTTAGAGTTGGAGAACTTGTTGTTGATGCTCAATGTGATCTTCCACTACTTGAACCTTTGAATTGTCTCTTAAATATGATGTGATGGATGGTGGATGATATCCATAAAGTGCCATAAATGGGGTCATTTTTGTTGTAGTATGGAAGGAAGTGTTATACCACCATTCAACTAGAGGAAACCACTTGACCCATTTTGTTTGTTTATCCGATACAAAGCAACAAATATATCCTTCCAAACATTTGTTCACTATCTCAGTTTTCCCATCAGATTGAAGATGATAAGATGAGCTATGACTAGTTGAATACCAAGACAAGAAAATAATTCCATCCAAAAATTTCTAGTGAAAATGGGATCTCTATCACTTAAAATTATCTTTGGGTTTCCATGTAGCTTTTGAATTGTTTCCATAAATGCAGTAGAAATTGTACTAGCTTTAAGTGAAGAGATAATGCACAAAAGTGTGCATACTTGGTAAGTCTATCAACTACCACCATGATGACACTCTTTTCTTTAGACTTGGGTAAACTTGTGATAAAATCCATTGAGACCTCCTCCCAATGCTGACTTGGAATGGCTAAAGGTCGTAATAGAATCGGGGTCTTAATTTTCTCAACTTTATTTTGTTGGCAAACCAAACACTTTGCCACAAACTTCTGAATATATGATTTAAGGCCATGCCAAAAAAATTCCTTCTTGACCCTGTGGTAAGTTTTCAAAAATCCTGAGTGCCCTCCTAAGGGGGAGGTGTGCAATTCCAAAAGAATATTTTCTTGAGTTTGGAATTTTTACAAAGATATAAGCGATATTTGTACCATAATGAATCATTGTTCTAGCGAAATGTATTAGATGTAATAGGATCTTGCTCCAACTTTTGAATTAGTTCCCACACCTCTTCCTCATTTTTCCATTCATCCCTTGCTTCGATTATCCAATTAGGTTGGATAATATAAATGGAAAAAATAAATTCTTCCACATTCTCATTATTTCTTTAGAGTGCATCTGCAACAACATTTTACTCTTCTGAAGATAATATTTGTTCCAAAAAGTATTTAAGACTATCATGATCCATTTTTACCTTGAAGTGTCTTCCAATTATGTAAGGTATCCATTTCTTTAGTGCATGTAGTATTTCCAACATTTCCTTCTCATAAATAGGTTTGTGTAAATACTTTCTTTTGATTGGGAAACTTTCAAAAGTAATGGGTCTTCCTTCTTGCATTAAAATAACATCAATTTCATTTCCTGTGGCATCACATTCCACAATAAAGGTTTTTTTGAATTCAGGCATAGCTAAGACAAGTGTTTAGCACATTTCCTCTTTAAGTTGTTCAAAGTCCTTAGTCGCTTCCAGAGTTCAAGAAAATGCATATTTCTTCAGTAGTCTTGTTAGAGGTGTTGCTATTCTCGCATAATTCTTAACAAACTTGCAATAATACCATGTCAACCTAATAAATCCTCGAATATGCTTTATGGTTATGGGGATTTTCCATTCCTTAATGGCTTTAATTTTGTTAGGGTCTACCTTAACACCCTCATGAGATACAATATGACCCAAATATTCCACCTCCTGTACTCCAAAGAAACATTTGGAGGTTTTTTCATATAATTGGTGTTGGAAATAATACTGAGAGGGGGGGTGAATCAGTATTATCAAGTTCTTTTAATAAATCTTCCTTATTTATACTTTGAATTATTTTTGTATGTCAGTACCATAAAATAATGAGCATGAACAAGAAAAACAGATAGTCACACCAAAGAACACCAGATATAAGGTGGAAACCCAATGTGGGTGAAAACCACCTGCTGCAATATGTCTCTATCTTCTTTCAAATTAGAAACTCCTTTTACAATGATTTTGTACTGGTGCAGTCCTTTACCAGTACGTAGGCTGCAACCTGCAGAGAGCTACAACTCTCTCTCGTTTTCCAGTCTCTCCTGGAAGGGAGCTACAACCCCCTACTTCTTTTCTTTCAAGGATCACTTTTCATAAATTTTCAAACTGGATCCATGAACATCAAATGATCATCAAGTACAAGTAAATCACCCAGTCAACTGCAGTAACCAGATCAATAGTAATAGTAAACTAAACCCAGAACACCTTATCAACAGAGAAAAGTCAGTCAAATAAATGCCTTAATACAGATACGCAGTTTTCCTTTATCTGGCATGCGTTGCTACACACTTCACCTTCTGCACCTCTGCGTATCCATGCAGAGAGCCTTGAACTGCACTGCGTATCCATGCACTGTTCCTGTAAATGCGCCGTGTACCTATACTTTGCCCACGCACCCACTGCTTCTATCGCGCCGCGTACTTTCACTGTGCCTCCGCAGTTACTGCTTCTATCACGACGTGTACTTTCACTATGTCTCCGCACCTGCGGCTTTTGTCGCATAGCGTACCTCCGCATTTCTCCTTTCTCTTCACTGTGAACCACCGCACCTGGACTTCTGTCACGCTGCGTACTCACGCACTGCTCCTTCTTCTGGGTTGTGTACCCCCGCACTTGCACCGTTAATCGCTTGCGCACCTCTGATTAGGGCCAAATTGGCAGTCCACCAGTGTGCCACAGATAGTCAGATGCCCAGATCTGATCATGCGCCCGAGAGATCACACTTCATAGATTCACTTTCAACTTCACTTTTATATAGATCCAGATTTTAAACCGATAACCCAATATTTCAGATCTTAAGATATTCAATTTGCAAAAGATACATTAACCAAGTGATCTCCTTCTCTATTTATAGTCAAGCCCTTATCCACACCATGGGACAAAACCATCAATAACCAATACAAGGGATCCAAACCGGGGCTAAATTAGATCCTATACCATGGTCCAAAACCATAGAATCAAGAACGGCGGGCTAAATACCACGGGCCAAACATAAGAAACCCCACGTGAGCGCGCTTCTCTGCCTTGAAGTGAGTGAACTGGGGGTCTGCACCTCATGAACGGGTAACCTGCGGGTATGTACGCACTTTATCTGTGATATTCCTGCGGGTCCGCAGCTTTTGTACGGTGTACCTGCGTATCTCTTATTTTCCAACATTTTGAGAGCCTGAACAGAGCATTGCCACATAAGAGAGTTGCCATCAAGTACAACACCTGTAACATAGAGCCATACCAGAATCATAATGCCAACAATCTCCCCCTTTGGACTTGATGGCAACCTCAAGATCTTCAACGTCATTCTCCCCCTTTGACATCAAGGGCAAACGGTTATGCTCCCCCTAAGAACATGCTCCCCTTGACTATAAACCAGATCTGCAAAGAAGAACCATAATCCACCAAACACCATAAATGACCATGAAAGAGATAGAGAGATATTGCAGCAATATTCAGACTAGCATCCATGATCTCCTTCTGTACTTCCTCCATAATGCCAACAATGCATTATATGCTCCCCCTAAACCTGTGCTATTCGATCTTCGACCAATCCGCAACCCAGCACATGTACGCATATGCCCCAGATGAGCCTTGCGTACAACCAACCATCAGAAGAGATTCAACAACAAGATGATGCATCAACAACCCCCAGCTTTTGCCTGAGGTATTCAAAGGTCTCCCTGGGCAATGGTTTGGTGAGTATATCAGCAACTTGTTCCTTAGAAGGAACATACTCCAACTTGACCTTTTGTTCAAGTACTTGTTCCCGGAGAAAATGATACTTGATTGGTATGTGCTTGGTCTTTGAATGCATGACTGGGTTCTTTGAAATGCTGATTGCACTTGTATTATCACATAAGATGGAGATGGGTGGTATACAAGTGATTTGAAAATCCTGCAAGGTCTGCATCATCCAAAGGAGTTGAGTGCAGCAAGATGCAGCAGTGACATATTCTGCTTCAGCTGTAGACAAGGCAATCGAACTCTATTTCTTGCTGAACCAAGATACTAATCTGGAACCCATAAAGAATGCACCACCACTTGTGCTCTTCCTGTCATCCACGCTTCCGGCCCAATCTGCATCTGTATAAGCATGAAGTGTGAGATCTGTATCTCTAGGATACCATAAGCCATAGTTTTGAGTTCCTTGAAGATATTTGAAGATTCTCTTTACTGCCTGAAGATAAGTTTCCTTTGGATTTGCCTAAAATCTTCCAACTATTCCTACTGCATGCATTATCTCTGGTCGGGTACCTGTCAAATAAAGTAGACTTCCAATCATAGATCTGTAGGTTGGTTGATGCATTGCTGCTGATTCATCATTTGCACTGAGGCTACATCCTGTGACCATGGGTGTACATACTGGTTTTGCATCTTCCATGCCATATTTCTTCAAAATCTGCTTGAGATACTTGGTTTGAGACAAAAAGATCCCTCCTTCTTTTTGTTGGATTTGCAAACCAAGAAAATATGCCAGTTCTCCCAGCAAGGACATTTCGAATTCTTTCTGCATTACCAAGGCAAAGCTTTGACTCATAGCTTCTTCATTGTTGCCAAAGATAATGTCATCTACATACACAACAAGTATTAGCAATTTGTCGTTTTCAACTTTTATATAAATATTGCTATCTGCTGATCCTTTTGAAAAACCTTGTTAATGAAGATATTTGTCCAAACGATAGTACCAAGCCCTTGGAGCTTGTTTGAGACCATAGAGAGCCTTTTTCAATCTGCATACAAGATTTGGATCATTTCCAAGAATGAAACCATCTGGCTGCTCAATGTATACTTCTTCTTCCAAGTCTCCATTCAAAAAGGCTGATTTCACGTCCATTTGAAATACTTTGAAGTTTTGAAAGCTTTAGAGAGCAAGGAACATTCGGATGGCCTCAAGTCTTGCAACAGGAGCAAAAGTTTCTTCAAAATCTATTCCTTCTTGCTGCGCATACCCTTTACAAACAAGTCTGGCCTTGTTTCTAATTACTTCTCCATTTTCATTCAATTTATTTTTGAAGACCCATTTTGTCCCTATAAGATTCTTATCCTTTGGTCTAGGAACCAACTCCCAAGTGTTGTTCTTTTCAATCTGCTCAAGTTCTTCATCCATTGCTTTGACCCAACATTCATCTTTGCATGCCTCTTTCACATTTTGTGGTTCAGTGGAAGAGAGTAATGCCAAATAGCTTGAAGCTTCTGCAATTGTTCTTCTTGTTTGTACACCTGCTTCTTTCTGCCCCAAGATCTGAGATTCTGGATGATTCTTCTGAACATATCTGGATGGAGTCTTCTCTTCTATCCTTATCTGCTCCTCTGGTTCTTCTTCTTCATCATTCTGTCTTTGAGGGTAGTCTTCTTCTTCTTCGATATCTTCATGATTCACTTGCCTAGGAATGTATCCCTTCTCATCAACCACTACATCAATGCTGTCAACAATTCTTCCAAGTCTTTTATTGTAGCACTTGTATGCTTTGCTGTGTGGAGAATAACCAAGAAGAATGCCTTCATCTGCTCTAGGTTCAAGTTTTCCAAGTTGCTCATCAGTGTTCTTAATATAGCATTTGCTCCCAAAGATTTTGAAGTGCTTTACCGAAGGAGTCTCACCATACCAGAGCTCATGAGGGGTTTGAGTGCTGTTCACCTGGACATTTGTTTTGTTGAGAATAACAACCGCAACATATGCAGCTTCACCCCAGAAAGTTGCGAGAGTTCCAGACTCATCAAGCATAGCACGAGCCATTTGTTGGACTGTTCTGTTCATTCTTTCCAC
Source organism: Pinus tabuliformis (assembly GCA_031772625.1). Classification (NCBI taxonomy): domain Eukaryota; kingdom Viridiplantae; phylum Streptophyta; class Pinopsida; order Pinales; family Pinaceae; genus Pinus; species Pinus tabuliformis. Next base: position 820,394,859 of record CM062814.1, read on the forward strand.
CACTCCATTTTGTTGAGGAGTTCTAGCTGTAGAGAATTCTCTTCTTATCCCATGTTCTTCACAGAAATCGAAAAATTCATTTGAGGTAAACTCCCCACCTCTGTCGGATCTGAGGCACTTAATTTTGTATCCTGATTCATTTTCAACCAAGACTTTAAAGGATTTGAATTTTTCGAATGCTTCATCTTTGTGCTTCATAAGCCCTAACCAGACAAACCTGGAGAAATCGTCAATGAATAATATCAAGTATTCTTCTCCTCGAGGTGTCCTTTTCCTGAATGGACCACATACATCTGTATGTACTAGCTCAAGAGGCATGCTAGCTGATCCTTCCTTCTCCAGAAAGTTAGTTCTGGTTTGCTTTCCAAACTGACAGGATTTGCATATGGTGTTGTCTGGAATTTTGATATCTGGAAGACCGCGAACTGCCTGATATTTGCATGCTTTCATTATTTGTGAAAAGCTTAGATGCCCCAACCTCCGATGCCATAACCAGTGTTCATCATCCTTGCTTAGATAGCATTGTTGTTGTCCTTCTTCAAATATGTATAGATTATTTGGAGTTCTTTCACCTTTGATCACTGTTTTACCTGTATCAAGATCACGAACAAGACATCCATTTGATCTAAATATCACCTCGGTTCCTTGATCACACATCTAGCTGACACTCAGAAGATTATGCTTCAATCCATCAACATACAAAACATTTCCAGCTTTGACCTTTTCTTTTAACTGAGCAGTGCCTTTTCCTTTTATAGCTGCAGGAGTATCATTTCCAAAAGAAACTTTCTTTCCCTTTTCTAAAGCAGAATATGATTCAAGTTTTTCTTTATCACCTGTCATATGCTTCGAACATCCACTGTCAATGTACCATAGATTTTCCTGTCCCTCTGCATAAAATTCTATCCCACATCTTTCTGTTTGTGGTTCCTTTATTCTCCATGTTTTGGTGCTTGAGGCTTGTTCCTTTGTCTGCTGAAACCTGCTCCTGCATTCAGAATCTTCATGACCAAAGTTATTGCAAATAGAACATTCAACTTCATTTTCAAGAGCCGAAAAGTTGTTATAGGTCCTTTTTGTAATCCCGGTCATACTTCTTTGTTGTTGAGCTTCTCTAGTCATGATTGTTTTATATGCAACACATTGAGCTGCTTTGTGACCAAAGTTATGGCAAGAGAAGCATTGTCCATTGAAGAAACTTCTTCGGTTATCAAATCTTCTGGCCAAATGATTGTAATTTCTATTTTCATCCATTCTTGAAGCAAATTGAGAGGATTTTACCTGTGGCTGGTTGTAGCTTTTGTTCATCCTTAGGACGGATTGCCCCTGGTTTACCTGATAGTCTTTGTTTGTTCTTGATGTAATTCTTCCTTGCTTTACCTGGTGATCTCCATTGTGCTTTTGCTCATTCCTTCTTGCTGCATCAAGATAACTCTTTGAGGTGGATGCTTGAGAATTTTCTCCATTATACCCCAGACCTGTCTTGTTTAGTGGAGAACGCTGTACATTGATGATCTCATCCAGAGTTTCAGATCCTTTGACAAACTTAAGATTAATAGCCTTTGTTTTCTCAATTTCTTTTCTAAGACCAACAATTTCACCTTCTAATTTTTCAAGATATTTTTCCTTTTCATCAATTTGAAATTGTAGAGTATCAATGATCATATTCTTTTCTTCTATACATCTCTTGAGTCTAGAAATTTCTTCATAAAGGCTATCCACATCTATAGCATCCATGTAATCATCATCTTCAAATACCATTAAAAGTTTATAGTCATTACCTCGTTCATCTTCATCACTATTTGATAGACCATCACTATCTTCATGAGTGTAGTAGCTTTTTGCTTTCTGTTTCTTGTTCCATCTAGCAGGTTCCTTTCCTTTGTCAATCTTATCCTTATGAGGACATTTCACAGCATAATGACCTACTCTTCCACAAGCAAAACATTTAAAAGGTAACTTACCTCTGAACCTTCCAGTACCCCGTTGAAGATTTCTAACAAAATTTGGTTCTTCTTCTTCTTTTGGCACGTGACTTGCTTCATAGTAGTCTCCTTTGCCTGAAGCCTTGAAAGCAGCTTCTCTCCTGTCTGATGGACCTCCTTTTCTCATTTCATAAGCAGTTAGAATTCCGTGTAGCTGAGACATAGTAAGAGTTCGTAGATTTTCCTTTTCTTCTATTGCAGACACTTTAGATTCAAACTTGGGGGACAATGATCTTAAAACTTTTTCAACCACAATAGCCTCTTTTATTTCTTCACCCAAGTTTTTCATGCAATTAACAATCTCGTCTACCCGAAGGAAATAGTTAGCCACACTTTCATCATTATACATTATGAGATTCTCATACTGAATCCTGAGGGTTTGAAGTTTAGCGCGCTTTACCTGTTCATCTCCTTCGTAGCTCAAGACAATCTTGTCCCATATTTCCTTTGCGGATTTATATTGCATAACCTTCACGAATTCTGTTTGAGATAAGCATCCCAGCAGAGTATTGACTGCTTTAGCATTTGTTTCATATTTCTTCTTCTCGGCCAAATCTGTAGGAGTAGCTGAAGGAAAAGTGTAGCCTGTATCTATGATATCCCAAACTTCTGTACCAAGAGATTGAAGATAAGCAGTAACTCTTACCTTCCAATAATTGAAGTTTGTCCCATCAAAAATTGGTGGCTTGATTGATGCTTCCCTCTCGTAATTGCTCATGATGAATGATCTTCCTTCAAGCGATCAAGCTTCTCTGAAGAACCTGCTCTGATACCAATTGTTGGAAATAATACTGAGAGGGGGGGTGAATCAGTATTATCAAGTTCTTTTAATAAATATTCCTTATTTATACTTTGAATTATTTTTGTATGTCAGTACCATAAAATAATGAGCATGAACAAGAAAAATAGATAGTCACACCAAAGAACACCAGATATAAGGTGGAAACACAATGTGGGTGAAAACCACCTGCTGCAATATGTCTCTATCTTCTTTCAAATTAGAAACTCCTTTTACAATGATTTTGTACTGGTGCAGTCCTTTACCAGTACGCAGGCTGCAACCTGCAGAGAGCTACAACTCTCTCTCGTTTTCCAGTCTCTCCTGGAAGGGAGCTACAACCCCCTACTTCTTTTCTTTCAAGGATCACTTTTCATAAATTTTCAAACTGGATCCATGAACATCAAATGATCATCAAGTACAAGTAAATCACCCAGTCAACTGCAGTAACCAGATCAATAGTAACAGTAAACTAAACCCAGAACACCTTATCAACAGAGAAAAGTCAGTCAAATAAATGCCTTAATACAGATACACAATTTTCCTTTATCTGGCATGCATTGCTACGCACTTCACCTTCTGCACCTCTGCGTATCCACGCAGAGAGCCTTGAACTGCACTGCGTATCCACGCACTGTTCCTGTAAATGCGCCGCGTACCTATACTGTGCCCACGCACCCACTGCTTCTATCGCGCCGCGTACTTTCACTGTGCCTCCGCAGTTATTGCTTCTATCGCGCTGCGTACTTTCACTATGTCTCCGCACCTGCGGCTTCTGTCGCACAGCGTACCTATGCATTTCTCCTTTCTCTTCACTGCGAACCACCGCACCTGGACTTCTGTCGCGCTGGGAAATTTATCTCTAATAGTGATCTTGTTGAGCTCCCTATAATCCAGAAACATACACCATGATCCATCCTTCTTGTACACCAATACTACTGGAGCAGAGAAATAACTTTGACTAGGTTGAATTATAACAACCTCTAGCATTTCTGCAACCATACGTTCAATTTCACTCTTTTGGGCATATGGATATTTGTAAGGTCTGATGTTTGGGGGAACACTTCCTAAAATAAAATGAATAGCATGTTCATGATCATGGATAGATGGGAGGCCTTTGGGAGTCTCAAATACCTTAGAATGATTGTCCAAGTCTTTTTGGAGATTTGGAGAAATAGATGATTTTGATGTTTGAACTTCTAGTGATCATAATTGTGCAATTATGCCTCGTTGTTATTTCTTCAAAATATTTGTCATGTCATTAGAGTTGATTATCTTTATTGGTTTCCCTACGATACCCCTTAATTCAACTTCCTTTATTTCCCAAAAACTTTCAAGAAAAGTTCTTGAAAATTAAAATCTATTGTCCCCAAAGATTGTAACCATTGGACTCCTAGTACAACATCAACACCACCCATTGGAATGGAAACAATTGGGCTATTCAATACATATTCCCCCATGGTTAGCTTGATATTATGGTACTTTCTAGAGCAATTTATAGTTCCTCCATTTGCAACCATCACTTGACACTAGAGTGTTGGATATAGGAAGCAATTCAATTATTTGGTTATCTTACAATGAATAAAATTATGAGTACTACCTGAATCAATCAATAATATTACCTTTTTCTTCTTGAAATATCCTTCTATCTTGAGAGTTTGAGGAGTAGTAATTCCTTCAAATGAATTACAAGATATGGTCAGATTCATTTCTTCTTTCTTTGGGGTTGGTTCCTTGTGTATATCCTCCTCTTTTGATGTTTCTTGTTCCTTTTCTTCCTCCTCTTCAAAATCTGTGTAGAATAATTTATTCTCAGCACATTTACAACCTTTAGTGTATTTTCTATCACAACTGTGACAAAGGCCTTTTTCTCTTTTTTTCCTCCAATTGTTGTGGCGTCAACCTTGTAGGTTGTGGAAGGCTAGGAACAACAACACTTCCATATTTATAGTTGTGAGTGGTAGACTTCCTTATTGCCATAATTTTTCTTTCAACTTTTCTTTCCACCCTAAATGCCTTCTTCAGTGAATTAGGCTCACAAAGGTGAACCTCATGTTGGATTTTATCCTTCAAAGTACCTATGAATACATCAATCCTATGCTCTTTTGGAATATCAATTACCCTAATATTCAATTTTTACAAGTCCTCAATGTGCTCCGCCATTGAACCCTTTTGTTTGAGATTTATCAATTGGATAAAGAATGTGTTTCGCTTTGTATCCTGAATGGTCCTAGAAGATACAACAAACCCTCATTTTCAAGGAGTTTTGGAAAGGAGTATGTGTTGGAGATGGAGACAAAGAGCCAGAATAGCCTACCTCAAACAAAGAGTTCGCCATTTGGGAAAATGAGAACAACAAAGCCTATGCATTAATTGCAGCATCTGTAAGTGAAGAGGTGAGTCACCATATTTCACCATTTTCAACTACTTTCGAAGCCTTACAAAAGACGAAAGAACTCTATGACTCACATTCTGCACTTGAAGTTGTTCAACTCATGATTAAACTCCTCACTCTTGAATTACAAAATAATGATCCTCTTTCTCTTGCATTTGAAGTAATATCTATAATGCATGATATCAAAGCCACTAAGGTTGAATTGGATATTCCTCTTATCGATTTTCTCAAGGCACTTTATCCTACTTACTCCAATTATCCTGAGTCATTGCAAGCAAATGGAAATCTCAAAGATATTACCTTTGACTCTCTTGTGAAAAAAATTGCTGAAAGAGAGAAATATTTAGGAAAGAAGACAACCCCTGAATCTTTTGAAGAGGCTATGTGCCTTTCTCATAAAGAAAAGAATCTTGCCCAAGATTCTTCCAGAGGAAGAGGTGGTTGAAGAGGAAGAGGAAGATACTTCAGAGGCGGGGGGGCAGACACTCTCAAGGAGAAAAGTCAGATTTGCATTGCATACACTGCAAAAGAAATGGATCACATGATGCCTCCATATGTAGGTTACCTTGGGACAAAATTGAGCAGCAAAGAAACCAACAGAAAGGTAAAACTAATGACACAGACAAAGGTAAAGCACCTAAATCCGCTCATTATGTTGTCACACAATGTAATATTGGAGTAAATGAAGACTTATTTAATGCTTCACTTGCTTCTTGGAAAAATCATTGGTTGCTTGATTCAGGAGCAACTTGCCACATGAATCATAGAAAATATTTTTTTGAAGAATTTGTTGACAATGTTGATGGAGCAGTATACGTTGCAGACCAATCAGAACTCAAGCCATCATGGCTTGGCACAATTAGGTTCAAATTGCCTGGTCTTCCAGACTTTCTTCTGCATCATGTTCTATATCTCCCACAGCTGAAGAGAAACTTTCTATCCTTGGTCCACATCCGCCAGCAAGGTCACTCCATTCATATGTTTGATGGCAAGCTTGAGGTGAGAAAATCATTTGACCACTCACTTGTCATGGGGGGGATAGAAGAAGAAAGGCTTCTCAAGCTGCAGGGTACCTCTGCTCATGCACAACATTTCTCATACAACTCTCATTATAAAGAAGGTACACTTCCATCAAGTTTATTATGGCATGTTAGATTTGGACATTTGAACTATGATAGCCTTTTCTTTTTGAAGAAAAATGGTGTTGCTGGTTTGCCTACAATTCCTAGGAAACTTAAGCAATGTGATGCTTGTATTCTAGGAAAGCATAGCGAACAGTATTTTCATGATTCACATTTAAGAGCACATAGAAAAATTGAACTCATTCATTCATATTTATGTGGTCTAATGCCCGTTCCTTCTGCAAATGGAAATAAATATATGATGACATTTATTGATGACTACACCAGAATGTATTGGGTTTATTTATTAAAGAACAAATTTGATGCTTTTCAAACATTCAAGAACTTTCATACATGGATTGAAAATGATGCACAATCTCATATTGGCTCTATTCGCACTGATAATGGAAAATAATTTACTTCAAATGAATTTGAAAAATATCTTCACCAACGTGGGATCAAACATCAAACAACTATGCCTTATAATCCCCAACAGAATGGTGTCGCTGAAAGAATGAATAGGACAATCTTAAATATGGTGCGATCCATGATGTTTTGGGCTGATGCAGTTCTATGTGCTGTATATATAAAGAATAGATGTCCATCTAATACTATTAGAAACAAGACTCCCTATGAAATGTGGTATGGGCACATTCCTTCGGTAAAGCATCTCAGGGTCTTTGGTTCCACCTGTTATGCCTTGATACCAAAGGTACATAGAAACAAAATTGGTGCAAGAATTCATAAGTGTATCTTCCTGGGGTATTCAAACACCTCCAAAGCATACCATCTCTATGATGAAGTCAATAAAATTTTTGTTGTATATAGAGATGTAATCTTTCTTGAAACATCCAAAACTAAATATGTTGTTGAGTGGCAACTTGATCGCTTGGATAAATTCGCAAATGCAAAATCATTTCAAGAATTTGATAATCAGATTCCAAATCTTAAAGGGGGGATTCCTATACTATATCAACCTGTGGAATCTTCTTCTTAAGCACTCTCTCCCCCGCATGAAACTCCAACACCGGATGATACTTTAAGTGATGTGATTGATAGAATTGGAAGAATTAATCTTGATTCAGTCCCAACTCAATCAATGGAGCAGCCTGGACCATCTGAGAAAGGTCCCCCAAAGTGGTTGACAAAGACACTTGAAAGTGTTCATCCTAATGAGGTTGGAAAGCCAGGAATAAGAAATTCAAACCGACAAAATGGAGGTGATGTAGATGACTCTGATTCACCTGTTGATATGGATGTTTCTTATGATTGTGAATTGAATTTGTTTACAGATTTCGAACCAACTTCCTTCAAAGAAGCTGCTTCTCATGATGAATGGAAAGAAGCAATGCAAAAGGAGTATGATGCCCTGATAAAGAATGGCACTTGGAAGCTAGTTGATCCTCCATTAGGAACCAAACCAATTGGCTGCAAGTGGGTCTACAAGAACAAGTATAAAGTTGATGGCTCACTTGACAAGCACAAAGCCAGGCTTGTGGCAAAAGGTTTTGCACAGAAGGAAGGGGTCGATTATGAGGAGACATTTGCCCCCACAACAAAATGGGCTACCATCCGGACACTCTTTGCCCTAGCAACTCAGAATGGTTGGAAAGTCCATCAAATGGACGCAAAAACTACTTTATTGAATGGAGATCTAAAAGAGAATGTTTTTATGTCCTAGCCTGAAGGATTTTCTATGAAAGGACATGAACATAAAGTATGCAAACTTGTGAAATCCTTGTATGGCCTCAAACAAGCACTGCGAGCCTGGTACGAAAAACTAACTAAGCATCTTCTGAAACTCAATTTCAAACATTATGATCTTGATGATGCAACTTTATTTGTCAAGAAAGTTGGCAAAATAGTTGTATATCTTGTGGTATATGTAGATGATCTTTTGATGACAGGGAACAATGAAAGCTACATTGCATCCATAAAGAAGGAATTGAGGAAAGAATTTAAAATGATTGATTTGGGCTATGTTCATTACTATCTTGGTATTGAAGTAACTGAACATTCGATGTCCATATTTCTTTCTCAAAAGAAGTACATTGGAGATCTGTTGAACAGGTTTGGCATGACAGAATGCAATCCTCTTACTACTCCAATGGAACAAAACTTAAAGCTCACATCCATTGAAGGAAAAGAATTTGAGGATGCAACAAAGTATAGACAACTTGTAGGAAGTCTCAACTACCTAACTACTACCAGACTAGACATTTCGTTTGTTGTTGGAATCCTCTCCAAGTTTATGCAAAAGCCTTGTGAGGGACATTGGTTTGCTGCAAAAATATTTCTAAGGTACTTGAAGGGAACTCAAGACTTTGGAATCAAGTATACATAGGTGGACGACTTCAGCTTGATTGGATACTCTGATTCAGACTTCGATGGAGACAAAGAAATTGGGGTATCTACTTCAGGTTATGCTATGAATCTTGGATTAGGAGTTGTCTCTTGGAGATCATGCAAACAATCAATTCCAACGGATTCCACAACAGAAGCAAAATATGTGGCAGCAGCTGAGGCAACAAAAGAAATTGTGTGGCTCAGGAAAATTCTTGAAGATTTGCAGGTAAAACAAGTACAATCGACTCCACTCATGATTGACAATACCTCGGCAATAAAGTTGGCCAAGAACCCAAAGTTCCATGATCGAACGAAGCACATCAATACTAAATATCATCTGATTTGACATCATGTTGAGGTGAAAACAATCCATCTCCGCCATTGTTCCACTGATGAGCAAATTGCAGAGATATTCACCAAAGCGCTTGGAAAAGAAAAGCTTGAACGATTTAGAACGATGCTTGGACTCACCAACATCCCTTCAAATTAAGGGGGGGAATGTTGACACCTAATCATCAGGATTGGGTGAATAAGTGTAACTGATGTAAATAAATAATGGAAAATATGAAGAGTCACAGGGAGATGAAATGAATAGTCTCTCCCTCATGTATATAATAAAGACCGACCAAAATGAATATAACGAATTGATTCGAGGAGTTATTGCTTGGTCTGACACCTCCGTAAAAATTGACCAAGTGACAAGTGGTTTATGAGAACAAATCCATCGATACCATACAAATTGATTACATTTTAATATAAAGATGGAATGCATACCTCTTGTGAGTGTTGCACATCATTTAGATAAAAATATTACTCCATATGTAGTATCCATGTTACTGGATCCTTGTCATCAAACTTCCTCATATCTATCTTTGGAATGTGGTGGTTCTTAAACCTCACATTGGAGTCTCTAAAATCACAATTCATATTCCTTTTGTCCTCATCATGATTTTCAAGGATTACTTTGTCAACACCAGGAAGCCTTTCTTGCAACAAATTTGTCAAACCTTCCATGTGTGCTTTCAAACCTTCCATGTCTACTTTTAAACCATCCATGACATCTTTGGTCACTCTTTGTGAGAGTGAAATTTGTTGCACTTGGTCACATAATTTTGATATATCAAATTTCAATTCTTCCTCTTCATGTGTAATAATAGATCTTTTTGAGGGCTTAATGGGTGTAGAATTTTTTATTTTTTATTTTTATTTTATTTATTTATTTATTTATTATTATTATTATTTTTTTATTCTGTAAGAATTTTAGAACTAAATATTTATATCTATGCTTCAATATGACCTTTGAATCACTTCAAACTAATTTTTCAAACAAAAGTTATGAGACAATTTAAAAAATTAACACATTTTTCTTGTTTTTATGGAGCTCCATATTGCAATTATTTTATCTCTGTAATTTTGGATTTCCAAGGTCTGAAATTTAGTCCTATAGTATCCCTATGTATCTTCTTTCCAATGCCGTAATTTATACCAATATTGGATTCTTCAATATAGAGTTATGTCAGATCTCCCACGATGGCCTGATTATGGACTAGTTCAGTAGAACAAAGTTGTACAAGATGCCATGTGTCACTGTTGCAACATTCAGACCTAAAATTGCTACATAAAAAAATACAGTTCGTGCAATTTTAGCCACTTTTTACAAAATTCAAATTAGATGCCTAAAACGAAAGTTATGACAATTTTCCATAGGTCACCTGTTTGATATGGAATTCTAGAGCCTACAAAAACCCTAACTTCCCCATATCATATATCAGAAAATATAGCGAACCAAGATCTGAAATTTGTATATGAAGTTCACCAAGATTTTGGCTCCACGTCGTCGAAATTTCAGATTCTTAAGCATTGTTAAAAAAAGTTATAGAAAAAATTCCAAGATGACCTATTTGAAAAAGTGAAACCCTAGAATGCAAAGCTCTGATACCAAATGTTATGCAACCAGCTCACAGAATAGATAAATCAACAACTTAAAAATTATGTTATTCGAGGGGGAGACCTCCTTTACATTCCATAAACGAACAATTCCTGGATGATTCAAATGATAAGACCTCCTTGGTATATATAAGAGTCTAAGGGGTCATAGTATAATCATAGCCTACATAACAATAGTAATGTAAGGGCACAATAATAACAATAGTGGGATTATATGGGGCACAACAATAAAAACATGGAGGATACATGGGCACAACAATAACAATAGGGGGCTACACTAATAACAATAAGGGGAGTACACTAGTATTATAGGGACATAACATAATAATAATAATAATAATAATATATCTATCTATATATATATATATATTTTCATTTTACAATTTACAAGAATCAAAAGTACATTTCATATTTATGAAGACCAAACCTAGTTACTCATTTTTCAACACTCTCGGGTATTTACTACTTTAAGGACTCCCATTCCTCTCCTTCCATGACATATTTAGATTCTCTTTTTCTAGTATTAACATTAAATACTTTTTTGGAATAGAGGAAACTTGGCCTATGTCTAGTATTAAACCAGCTCTTATTTATCCTCCCTCTTCCATTGAGGATTTATTTTTATTATTATTATTTTCTGGGCCATAGGAAATAATTAGACCTACGAATATGTCATTGACTCTCTACCCCCTTCTCCTTCAATGGAATTTCAATTGAGTGTGCTCTAGATTCTAGATTACCTTGGGTAACATGTTTATGATTATATTTTACTTTGGTCATCAGGAATACATGTATTTTCTACTTCTATTCCTTCCAAAATAATAATAGAACATAAACATTGAAAACTAGAATTAGGAAATTTTCTTTTCGAATAGATATAGAGCTAATTTGAAGATCCCGTGAGAACATACCTTGATTTTAAATAACGTGTAAAGTGGATAGAGGAGTGGTTTGTGCAGCCTTTGGTACATTATTATTTGGAGTATCTAAAGTTTGATGACATTCAAACTCCTTGGGGTCCTTGGATTATTCCATAGAATACATGATACGTACAAAAACATGACCTATTGAGTTACCTTCTACCCCAATGTCCTTTACTTTATTGAAGCTATTTTACAATGTGGAGTGTCATGCTTCTTTTTTCACCCACACTATCCTTCCCCCAAGACCATCTCTTCATTTTCTCCTTATATTCTTTTCATAGGGGCCCAACCTCATGGTGAATTTAAAAAAGGAAGGCTAATACACATAATCTATCTTCTATAGATTTTTCTAAGAACTCCATTCAATTTCAAGATCGGCAAGGATCCCTTCTCACATATGAACCTTCACTAAAATATTAATGATCCTCTTATCTTCCACACTCAATTTATTTTCCCAAGGCTATGAACCTACCTGGTGAATTCCCCATGTTCTCTAATATTTCCTTACTCCATAGTTCAATTGGGAATCTTAGAAATGATGCCCACACTTGTTGAATATACATGAGATTACTTATGGGATTAAAGCTTGACCTCCATCACTTTAAGTATAATCCAAATAGCCCCCACAAGTGGTGTTGATTGGGAATTTCCTTCATGTCTTTTGAATTTCTTAATTCAACAAAGATGCAATCTTGAAGGATAATATAATTTTTTTTAGAACACCCCATCATCATTTTCAAGTTTTCATCCAATCCCAGAGGATAATATACAATTTTGGAGAACACCCCATAATCATTTTCAAGTTATCTTTTAACCAATTTCTCAAACAACTACCCTTCACTCCATTTCCCGTAAATTGCTCAATTACCACTTTCTTTGCAAACCCTTTTACATCCTCCATGTTCATACCACCACCAAAAGCCATTTTTTTCTTGTTATTCCCAAGTCTAATAACTTTTTGTTTTCAATTCTTATTGCTTCCATATTTTTCCTTTGAATCCTCTTTCCTCACAAAAGTTTTGTCTCTAGGGAATATCTCTTGGCCTTCCCCTTTTTTTGCGGATGCCTTAACAATGTTTGGCACATTATTAGAAGAGCAAAAATCATAGAGTAAGGATTTTTTACAACATGGACTTTGGCCCTTGACACTACTTCTTTAAACTTCCTTTTATCTACCCCAAGATTTATATAATTGTTGGTGTTAATCTCTCGTCTGATCTCCTCTACTAGGACATATGATTTGGTATTTTGACCTAAATGTGCTTTGAACAAGTTGTCTACCATCATCTATAAAATACACTCTTCCTTGACATAGATACCATCTACCACTATATTGATTTGTATCACATCTTGCACCCTTGACATATTTAAGCCTCAACTTAGGACAAACTCTTCATGATAGGCTATAACACCTTTTCATATTTCCAAAAGTTAGTTTTTTGGAATAGAAGATTGTGTTAGGGATAGTGGTTTCCCCTTCTCTATAGTCCATGGGCATGAGGATTGAATTGATCAAATTGAGCCTTCTTACCCTTTAAACTTAAAACCTTCACCTTGGCATGCTTGCAAATCATTATAATTCACCATCCATAGTAGATATCTGCTTCTTCATCCCTCAAGTAGATTATCCATACCTTGGAATTTTCTATATGAAACACACTCCAAGGGTAATATTATATGAAATTTAGTATGTTTCACTTATTTTTTAGCCCTTTGTGGATGTTTATTCCACTAATATTCACTTGGGATTTGCACCAAATATTATCCTTTTATTCTACAAGCCACATATGAGTGGCACACCTAGACAACAATGGATCCTTGGTGGATGGCTTATTCCTCCCTCAACCTCACTAAGGAACCACATGTCCATTGGCATATATACTATTTTGAAAGGTGAATCATTGGTGAAATTAATTAAAAATTGTGTCAAGGAAAAATATCTACATAATGAAGCATTATTCATGTTGTTTTTTACTCGAGATATCAAAAAGTCCAAGTAAACAATTTATTTGTATTTATTAATGAGTTTGAAGTGTATATTGGACTAAATTGAAGTTATGTATTGAACATCTTTGCTATTATCCACCAAATATGTGTAGAGTGTTGGAGAATCTAGTAGGGAAACTGTTTAAACAATTATCCTTAACCTTGATAAAATCTTGTGAAGTTATATTAATTTATTATTATTATTTGTTAAATTATTCTCATCAAACAATTATCAAGAGAATAAATCATAAAGACAATGGACATAAATATAGGCTCCAAGCCAGGGGAAAACCCCTCCAAGGGGAAAACCCAAAAAAAACTTCTTCTTTTCTTATAGAATCAATTCAAATGAGACACACGAGACCCAAAATTCTAAATCATGACCTCCTCCAAGCACCAAGTCAACCTTCCAAGGATTCCATCTTTAAGCAAGTAAAAGTCTTCAAAGTCAAGAAGAGTCAACCCTTATTCAACCTGCTCCTAATCACAATTTCAACCCTTACTTCAAACTTGCAACCTTGACCTACAATTCTCAGCCCCGCAACAACTACAAAAACCCTAAAGCTTTTGCACGTGTGGACAAAAATAGGTAGATATTGGTTCTCCTTCCTTTTCTTGGTCTTTTCTCCTCGTCTTCTAGCTCCTTTGCTCTTCTTGTCTTGCTTCTCTTGCTTGATATCGAATTGCTAAAGTGTATTTTCAAATGAGTCGAATATCCTTCTATATAGATGTTTTTCAAGAGGTTGAATAGGCTTCTCTAGGCCGAATTATCATTGGTAGGGTTGACTTGTGCTTGGAGGCTTATTTTGACCTTCTAGACTCAAAATAAATTATTTTTACATGTTACAACTTGCCCGAATGGGTCTTACACAAATAACTTTGACTCTCTTGACTCATGACAATAATTATTATGACTTGACAAAACCCTAGAAGCATGAAGAACATGCTTAACCTAGATAACCAATCAAAAGAAACATGAAACCCATGCTTGAAAATAATATTTTTCTTTCTTCTTTTGCTTCTTATATAAGATATACATAATAACATGGACCGAAATTAGTTACATTTTCCAACATAAAGGGTGTTGTCATTGTTAACTAAACCACTTCTTTAAGGTTTGCAATGTGGATGCATCTTCGTGTTTTTACAACCTATAAAATTCATCATCCTTAAAAAATTTGATAAGAAGAACAACAAGAATAGTATAATTACTTTTTTCATGACAACTTTGTCCATAGCTAGCACAACCATATAAATACAGATATGCATCAAAACACTTACCTCATAATATATCACACATTACCCCAAAAAAACAAATTATAACTTTATTATTATTATTATTTATAAAAAGAACTAATATATGAGTTAAACATGAACGCACTCAAAAAATATGGAGATTCATTCCACTTTATCATGGAAATTCTTAACTTGTAAATAGGCTTTGTTACTTGCCCAAAAAACCATAATTAATATTCATATGAAATAATTTTTTTTAGTTAATTAATTTAATTAAAAGGGAAGAAACATAGAAGTTAAATCATTACTATCCACTTAATAATTATTGATAACTAATTTAAAATTATGAACACTCTATTCCAAAATAGAGACACTTATTGGCATAATTATATATTATTATTGACCTAGATCCATCTTAAATAGGACTAATGCTCTTACATTTCATAATAGATTACCTCAAACCTTTAAATAGATTTCATTATAACAAATGGCATGGACAAATACCATTGACAATGAGCTTATAAACCATAATAATTTTATAGCTTAATTTAACTGATTAAAATTAAAATTATTAATTTAAAAAAAACAAAATTAATTATCCACACTTTTTTTTTTTATCTAAAAATATTTAAATTAACATTACAACTACGGTATTAAAAAGCATCTCTAAACACAATAATTTATTTAGTATTTATGTTTTGAAACAAATTAATTAATAAATAAACAACATCCATTTTTAATGAAAATTCATTAAAAATTTAATACAATACTTCTCTACTTATTACATTCTAATGTCCTCCAAGGCCTTTGGCATGTGATTCATGTAAAAGTGTTTCCCGTGATTGCTCCCCACAAAGTAAGCTTGGTGACATGACACTGTAACACTCTGATCACATAACAGACTACCTCTTTAACCATGTTTGATCCATTATATTTCTCTTCTTCTATATTGCTTCCAACATGTCCTTTAACTTAAATTGCATTTTTAAATATAAAACTAAATTCAACCAGTACCTTCAGAGCCAGGACCACCCAAGAAGCAAGAACGGGAATGGCTAGTACCCTCACTGTACCATTTATGGATGGTTCAGAAGCTACTATCCTCGCTGCCCATCTCTTTATGGATGGTTCAGAAGCTACTATCCTCGCTGCCCATCTCTGTTCAGATTCCAATTGTTGATTTGCATGTGACATGCGCGTGTTTCCGGGAGCAAAGCTGGTCGTTGATCGACGACTCAGAGAATTAGGGTTACATGGGGTGTGGCGTACCTGTCAAGCATGATACTTGGCGCGTGTCCCGCTGATACATGACACATGTGACTCTTCTGAATTACTTGGCGAGCTGGAACTTCACAAGTTAGGTTGTTGTCAGGAGCTCTCCCTCTCCCTCTGAGACTTTCTTAACGTGAACACCCGAGGACTGACGCTGAATATTTTGATGGAAATTTTTGTTAAATATTTGGTAATCAGATAGATATGGCATGGTCAATTATTGATCGGGTTCATATCCAATCAATTATTTGACCGCACTCATTATCAAATATTCGAAAAATCAATAATCGAAATAAACTCGAAATATTCTAACTAATGCTAACAGTAGAAAGTTATTCCCAATGCTACCTGAAAGGTTCCCACTCTTAAGATATTCCAAGTGAACTACAATTAACTGCTAATAAAATATAAGCAAATAAAGTTACAGCGAGTTTGAGTTTGATCTTGTATAAAGATTTTTGAATATTTTGGAAATTTGTGAAATATTAAGAAAGGGCAGAGTGAATAATTAGAGTGGGTTTGAGTTTGATTTTGTATAAGGATTTTGGAATGTTTTGAAAATTTATGAAATATTAAAAATGACTAGAGTAAAATATTTCAGAAGGGTGAATTTAATTGTTTAATATAATTATAAATTATATGCATCAACTTGATTATTTTCAACCACATTTTTAAAATATTACAGATCCCAATGGTGCTCTTTTCAATTATTACACCTCCCAAGGCGCTGGGGCTGCTTCTGTTTGGCAATTCCTTTGTATTATCAATTGCGGCCAGGTCTGTTTTACAGTGGTGAGTGGTAACCTCAATCAACAACCTGCCACCTTTCTCAATCCTCCCCATCGGGTTATTGTTTCCATCTTTCACGTAGGTCCAGGTCCTCCTGACCTGGCTTCCCCTGCAACTGTTATTGTCACCCAGCTGTTCACGAAGAATCCATTTTCAAGAATGGTAGGGTGAGAATACTTTGAGTGGCACTCGCCTCTCATCTGCTTAGGTGCTCTCTTACACCGGTAATCTCAAGTTTTTCTGAAGGTCATCAATCTGGGATTTAAATTACAGGGACTTTTTTGTTTTTGCCGTTATTTTTCCAAGCTCAGGTTTAGTCTCTGGTTATACTTTTCATGCCATTTCTTGCAAACTATGTTAATTCTGGTGACAATTCCAGTCTACTTATGGAGGTGCTCTGTTGCAATGTTGGGCTTACCCAAAACTCCCTCCTAGATTTTCAGAGCTGACAGTGTGTGAAGACAGTCGTACCTGAGTCCCATATGGCGATACCCAAATAATGTAGTATATGGTCATAGGTGTTCAACCCAGGATTCATTCTCTCCATTCCTCGGCCAGTGACAGAGCTGCCATTCCACACAAGGCGGCCAGTACGAACCGAGGGAAGCGCACATTATAGAGTCTTTAAGTGATAGCCTGGCGCTGCAATAAGTTGAAAGAGCCAAGAGCAGCGATTGAAAATTGTGAGTGAGAAAATAAAAGAACCAGATCGTGGAAATGCAACACAATTCCTAGCGAGTGCAACAAAGGCCAGCCTGTGTAAAAGCGGTCACGATGGTTGTGTAATTTTTCGAAACTAAAGTGATTGTGATTGGAAAAATGATTGCAATTTTTGGTATAATGGGTGGGTTTAATGATTGAGAGGTGGGATTAATGATTAAGAGTATATGTTTGCACAAATTAAAATGGAGCCGATTAAATATATTTTCAAACATTATTAATATTGTTATTAATTATTTGAGATTTATTAAATATTAATTTAGTTAATAATAAAATATAAATATTTATTAGATTTTAATAAGCATTAATTTTTAATAAATATTAAAATTTTAAAAATTATTAAAATTTAACTAAATTAAAATTTTATTATTATTATTATTATTTATAAAAATAATTAATATATAAATTAAATATTTATATATTTTAAAAAAAATTAACCAGAAAGTTTTATCTTCATTTGACTATGGAGATTCTTAATTTTCAATAGACTTTGTTATAACACTAGGGTCAATATAATGGTTTATTAATACCACATGCTCAAAAAATCATAACCTGTTTCATATGACCCTTGTTCACATGACATTTTTTTAATTAATCATTTTAATTAAGAAGACAAAAAACACATAACTCTTTTGGAGATAAATCCGTGTCATCCACCTAATAATTATTGATAATTAAATTAAAATTAAAAAAACCCTATTCCAAGACAAAGGCTCCTATCCACAACCTTATACAAACTATTATTATAACTTTATAATTGATTTCGACTCTCAACCTCTATTTATGAGGTTTGAACTTAAATTGTGATGAACACTAAATTTTATACAAACTAATTAATTTATACATCATAAATATGATATGAAATCATTTCTTTTCTTTTTTCTTTTTGGTAAGTTAATATTATATTTCCTCAAATTAGCATGAAACATCATGAATATGATATCAAATCACTTTTTTTCTTTTTTTGTGAGTTAATATTATATTTCCTCAAATTAGCATGAAAACCAAGTACATCAAACAACCAACTTAAACATGTTGCCTAGTAGGTAGTCTCAATTTGCGTGAAAACCAGATTTTTTTTACCACCTACCAATTAAGTAGTTTGTCCAAAATTCTAGCAATTTTAACAACTCTAACATGAGTAACGTATCAACTACAATATTGTAAAACAAAAAATTGCAAGCTAAAATTCAAAAAATCAATAGTTTGAGGATGTGACATGTGCCGAATTTTTGGCACTGGAGCCAGACGGAGCTAAAGAAGCAGGATCACACTAAAGGTGGTACCCTATATGAGCCAACCTTGTATCCATTCTTTCTAAGCATACCCATTAGTTTCTGTGGACATGTTTGGCATTTTTCAAACCTGCAAAGTTATTGTATCTTTCTCTCTATTTATCCTTCAATACCCTGCCCAATAGGGTCTTCATCTGCCGATATAGAGATATGGCATTAATGTATTACTTCCTACTTCCCCTGGTATGCTCAGGGTCAAGGACCCAGGTAGAAACTTTCTCCAGGATCTTAGAGTCCAAGAAAGCTTGTCTATCTCTAGCAGTTTGGGATTCTAATTGGTGAATCCATTTAGGGTTTCAAGGGGGATGGTCAAATGATAGGTTTTAGTAGCTCCCTGGGCCTGTTGTTGGGCACGATTACATCATTGGGGGTTGTGCCCCCCGCTCCATACCTACTGCACATTCTTTGTTGTTGCATGTCAAATGGAAATATATTGCACCAACGGTCTACACAAGGATTATTCATGGCAGAAACTTAAGAGTGGCTATGACAAAAGGCCCATGCTAACTACAGGATAGGAAGCCAAGAAAATAGGTGCGTTAGGTCCCTATAATACTAGTGCTTACCCCATTACTATTGTAGTTATATCCCTTATTAATATTGTTGTGCCCCTATTGTCCCCATATTGTTATTGTTGTGCCCCATAGAATCCCTCTATTGTTATTTTTGTGCCTTTATATTATTATTGTGAGGTCAGCTGGGTTATATTATGACTCCTTAGACTCCTATATATAGAAAGGAGGTTTTGTCATTTGAATCATCCAAGAATTGTTCATTTATGTAACGTAAAGGAGGTTGCCCCCTCGAAGAGGCTGTTTTCTAAGGCGTTGATCTATCTTTTCTATCTTTTTGTGAGCTGGTTTCATAACATTTGGTATCAGAGCTTTGGATTCTAGGGTTTCACTGCTCCAAATAGGTCATCGTGGCATTTTCGATATAACTTTTTTTTGCGACGTTTCAGAAGCAAAAAAAAAAAAATATACCCATTTGAGACGAAATCGCACTGAACCTTGGGTCCCGATTTCAGAGCTTTTCGCGCTATATTTGCGGAGACATGATCTGAGGAAGTTGGTCTTTTTGCAGACTCCTGAATTACATTCCAAACCAGTGACCTATGGAAAATCGTCATAACTTTCTCTTTGAGCATCGGATTGAAGTTTCGTAAGAAGGTACAAAAAGAGGATGGACTGTAGTTTCTTGTATATATTTTCAGAGCCAAAGGTCGAAACAGGGACACGTGGCATGTCGTACAAGTTCGCTCTACTGAACTAGTCTATAATCAGGTCACTGTGGGAGATTTGGCATAACTCTTCCTTGGAGAATCCAATTTGGATCAAATTGGTGGCATTGGAAAGAGGACACAGAGGGCTACTGCAGGTCACAATTTCAAAACTGGATCATTCAAAATTACAGAGATACATCAGAGGCAATATCGAGCTCCTACAAAGTGAAAAAAGGTGTGTAGATTTTTTTAAATTTTTTCTTAAGCTTGGTTTGAAAAATTATTTTGAAGGAATTCAAAGGGCATAGTAGAGCATTATTATCGGTAACTAATGCCCCGAGGAAAGAAAATGAAAACACCTAGTAAGCAACTTGAAAGCTCTAACATGACTCATGAAGAAGAGGAAGAAATGCTACATGATATATCAAAATTACAAGACCAAGTGCAACAAATGTCACTCTCACAAAAGCTAACAGAAGCTAAGATAAATGGTGTGGAATCTAAGATAAAGAGCGTGGAAGCTAAGATGGATGATTTGAAGATATATTTGAAGACAGATTTGAAGAGAGACATGGCAGATTTGAAGACAGATTTGACAAATTTTCTACAAGAAATAATTACGAGTGGTGAAAGGGTAGTAAAGGAAACTCATGATGTGAACAAAAGAAATGTTAATTATGATTTCATAGACTCTAACGTTGGATCGAAGACCCACTATATTCCAAAAATCGATATAAGGAAGTTTAATGGCAAGGATCCTGCAACATGGATATTACAAATGGAACAATTTTTCGATCTCAATAATGTGCAAAACACACAAAAGGTACGTATTGCAACTTTATATTTGGAATCAAATCAGTTTGTATGGTATCAATGGCTTTGCTCTCATAAGCAAATTATCACTTGGGCAATTTTTACGGAAGAATTGATAGCACAATATGAGGATACAAAAAGAAACCCTTTTTTTAGCCAATTGATAAGTCTCAAACAAAAGGGTTCAATAATGGAGCACATTGAAGAGTTCCAAAAATTGAACATAACGGTAAAAAATATTCCAGAGGAGCATATGGTTGATGTGTTCATAGGGACTTTAAAGGATAATATCCAACATGATGTTCGCCTTTGGGAACTTGATTCATTAGAGAAGGCATTTAGGTTAGCAAGAAAAATGGAACGAAAAATTATGGCAACCATGAAGCATACCACTCACAACTATAAAGATGGAAGTGTTGTTGCCCCTAGTCTTCCACAACCTATAAGGTTGACACCACAACAATTGGAAGAAAAAAGAGCAAAAGGGTTTTTTTACAGTTGTAACAATGTAAACTTTGAAACGGGAACTGTAAACTCAAAACAGGAACTCTGGCCAAAAAACCCCAAAAAAACATAAAAAACAGTGCTAAAAACGAAAAGTGTTGATGCTGGAATAACACCTTTTTTTTTTCTTGGGTAAATTTTCAACATGTTTTTTTTTTTTTGTAAGCTTAGGTGGGACCTTCTCATTTTCGAATTTTTACATGTCCGTTATTCACCCCATTTTCAGGGAGGGTAGCACAAGAATCGAACCCAAGATCTCCGGTTTGGTGAGACTTCATTTCCACGGCCATTGCCACTTGAGCTACCCCATGCGAACAATTTTCAACATGTTTTAAAAATGGCGGTGAAAACCAATTTTTTGCAGAAAAATTATCCAAAAAACACCCTCAAAACGAATAGTGTTGATTCTGGAAGAACACTTTTTTTTTTTCGAAAGTAAAATTTCAACATTTCGAAATAACGGCGTAAAATATTTTATCATGACCCCGAAAAACATTAAATTTTAAAAAAATAATGAAAACATAAAATAAAAAAATAATTAAAACAATGAAAAACACAAAACAAAAAAAGTTTAAAAAATTAACAAAACATAAATTAAGATATATAATAAAAACAAAACACAAAATAAAAATATAAAACTTAAAAAAAAATCAAATATAAAAATATATATATATATATCAATCATAAAAATGTAAAAAAAAAAAATAAATAACGATAAAAATTAAAAAACTAAAAAAAATAATAAATTATAAACAAATAAATAGTGAAAATAAAAATAAAAAAATAAAAATTATCTTGTAAACCATCAAAAAATTGGCAAAAGAAAAAAAATACGGAAAAGATAAAAAAAAAAACATTTAAAAAAAACTAAAAATTAAGTAGGTAAAAATAGAAAAATAAAATAAAATAAAAATTAAGAAAAACAAAAAAAAAAATTAAAAACAAACTAGATTTAAAAAAAATAGAAAAACAAAAAAATAAAAAATAAAAAAAGTTAAAAAAAATTTTATCTCACAGATCAAAAAAGAATTTGGAAAAAAAATAAATTTATATATATATATATATATATATATGAGACAAAAATAGAAAATTTTAAATTTTTTTTATCTCATAAACCCTAAAAGAATTTGGAAAACAAAAAAATTAAAAATTATATATATATATATATATATATATATATATATATATATATATATATATATATAAGTAAGTAAGAATAGAGAAATAAAAAAAAAAAAACATTAGCAAAAACTAGGGAAAAAAAAAAAAATTAAAAACAAACTAGTTTAAAAAAATAAATAGAAAATTAACGAAAATAATTAAAAAACTAGTAAAATTAATATTAAAAAAATAAAAAATAAAATAAAATTATAAAAAAAACCCAAAAAAATGAATCTGGCCGAAAATATATGTCTTTTCAAATGAGAAAATAAATAAATAAAATAAAAAAACATTCACAATTTATAAAAAAAATACTTATTTTTGATTTTTTTTTTCTGTTTTTAATTCAAATTATAAAAAAAAAAAACCATAAAACAAATTAAAATTATAGGAAAAAAAAAAACCCAAAATGCATATTTTTTATTTTTATTTTTTTTAAAGTTAATAATAATTATTTTTATTGAACCCAAAAATTTTATTTAAAAGAAATTAAAATTAAAATTAATTTTTTTTTTAAAAAGATTTTTTTTTTTAAGAATTTTAATTTTTTTTTAACACTTTTTTTTTAAATTTATAAATACAAATAATTAAAAAAAAAAAAGTTATTTTTTTTTCAAAAAAATTTAAATTTTTAGTTTCAAATTTAAAAATTTATTAAAAAAAAAATTTAAAATTAAAAAAAAATTTTAATGCATTTTTTAAATTTCATATTTAAAAATTTATTAACGTATTTTTTTTAACGTATTTTTTTTTGTTTTTTATTAAAAAAAAAATGGGTTTCGGACCCCCACCCCTCGACCACCCGTGGGGAGGCGGAGGCTCGATTCACGCCCCCCGGCCGCCCGTTGTGGCGCGGCCGTGGGCGGAGGGGCCTGCACGTAGGCCCTCCGCTCACGGCCACGCCACCACGGGCGGCCGCGGGGCGGGGGCCCGAAACCCATTTTTTTTTTTAATAAAAAACAAAAAAAAAAGTTAAAAAATACGTTAATAAATTTTTAAATATGAAATTTAAAAAATGCGTTAATTTTTTTTTTTTTTTTTTTTTTTTTTTAAATAAATTTTTAAATTTGAAATTAAAAATTTAATTTTTTTTTTTTTTTTTTTTTTAATTATTTGTATTTATAAATTTAAAAAAAAAAGTGTTAATTTTTTTTTTTTAATTCTTTTAAATTAAAAAAAAAAAGTTTATTTAAAAAAAATAAAAAATTAATTTTAATTTCTTTTAAATAAAATTTTTAGGTTCAATAAAAATAATTATTATTAACTTTAAAAAAAATAAAAATAAAAAATATGCATTTTTGGGTTTTTTTTTTTCCTATAATTTTAATTTGTTTTATGGTTTTTTTTTTTTTTATAATTTGAATTAAAAAAAAAAATCAAAAATAGGTATTTTTTTTATAAATTGTAAATGTTTTTTTATTTTATTTATTTATTTTCTCATTTGAAAATACATATATTTTCTGCCATATTCATATTTTTTTGGGTTTTTTTTTTTTATAATTTGATTTTTTATTTTTTTATTTTTTTAATATTAATTTTACTAGTTTTTTAATTTTTTTCGTTAATTTTCTATTTATTTTTTTAAACTAGTTTGTTTTTATTTTTATTTTTATTTTTTTTCCTAGTTTTTGCTAATGTTTTTTTCTTAATTTCTCTATTTTCACTTAATTATATATATATATATATATATATATTTTTTTTTTTAATTTTTGTTTTTTTCCAAATTCTTTTAGGGTTTTTGAGATAATTTTTTTTTAACATTTTTTTTTGTCTTTTTATATATTTTTTTATATTTGTTTTTTAGAGACAATTATTTCATTTGGATTGAAAATTTAATTAACAATGTATAAATATGTAGAATATCGAAAATGCAAAATATTGACCTTCTTCTTTAAATATCAAAACAATAAAAACCTCACTACAAAAAAAAAAAAAATATAAACAAGATAATATGAAGAAGATGACCGCTTCCAAAATTATTAAATTTAAAAAATAATTATTTACATTTCATACAATAAAAAAATTTAAAGTCAAAAAATAGGTCTTTTAAAAAAAGGGTGTGATGCAGAATAACCACTTTTTTAAATCAGCATGAAAATCACTACCATTCACTACCATTCTAAAACGCAAAGTACATAAAAAAAATTAAAGTGCCAAAAACTATGCTCTAAAAAAACATGTGTGTTATGCATCACCCATTTTCAAAATCGGGTCACTTTTTTGCTATCTTTACAAAACGGGTAACAGTATCAGTTCCCGTTTCAAAGTTTACATTGTTTTGTGATAGCAAATACACTAAAGGTCATAAGTGTGCTGAGAAGAAATTATTCTACATAGACTATGAAGAGGAAGAAGAAAAGGAGCAAGAAAGGTCAAAAGAAGAGGATATACTCCAGGAACAAAGCCTAGATAAAGAAGAAATGAATCTGACCATATCTTGTAATGCATTGGCTAGAATTACCACTCCTCAAACCATCAAGATAGAAGGACAAATCAAGAAGAAAAAGGTAATAGTGTTGATTGATTCAGGAAGTGCCCACAATTTTATTCATTGTAAGGTAGAAAAAGAATTGAATTGCTTCCTATATCCAGCACCAGAGTGTCAAGTGATGGTTGCAAATGGAGGAACAATAAATTGCTTTGGAAAGTGCCATAATATCAAGCTATCCATGGGAGAATATGTATTGACTAGCCCAATGCTTTCCATTCGAATGGGAGGTGCTAATGTTGTACTAGGAGTCTAATGGCTACAATCCTTGGGTACAATAGCTTTTAATTTTCAAGAACTTTTCATGAAATTTATGCAGAAGGAAAGGAAGTTGAATTAAGGGGTATTGTAGGGAAACCAGGAAAGATAATTAGCTTTAACGGTATGACAAAGCTTCTAAAAAAGGAACAAAGAGGTGTAATTGCACAATTATGTTTGCTAGATGTTTCCACATCAAAATTGTCTATTTTTCCAGATCTCCAAAAAGTCTTGGACAATCATTCCAAGGTATTTGAGACTTCCAAAGATCTCCCACCTATTCGCGATCAATGTCACACTATTCATCTGATTCCAGGAAGTGTTCCTCCAAACATCAGGCTGTACAGATTTCCCTATGCCCAAAAGAGTGAAATTGAATGTATGGTTGCAGAAATGCTAGAGGCTGGTATAATTCAACCTAGTCAAAGTTCTTTCTCTGCTCTAGTAGTATTGGTGCACAAGAAGGATGGATCATGGCGCATGTGTCCGGATTATAGGGAGCTCAACAAGCTCACTATTAAAGATAAGTTTCCCATTCCTGTCATTGATGAATTACTGGATGAATTGCATGGATCAATTTACTTCACCAACTTGGATCTGTTGAAAATGCAACAAGATGATGGAGCTTAGTGGAAAGGAGTCGCCTTCACTAAGTGGGCCCGCAGGCAAATTATGGCGCAAAGTCTATTTTTAGACATATGGATCATGGTCTATGAGTTGCAGAATAATGTTTATGGATGATTGGTCACGTTGGGAAAAAATAGATGGACTTCTATTTCTGGTTCACAGTAGGAGTGATCAAAGTCTATTTTTAGACTGCCAGGCTAAAAATAGAAACAGTCAAATATTATTAGCCCTTAGTAATATTTGGACTATAAACTTTATCTTATTCTCTTGGAGCACTTCAGTTCAAGCTACGGATGTGGCACATGCAGCTGTCAGAAGGAAATACACTTTCTTTGTGGGTCAGTTGAGTTATTGCATGGAGGACTTCAGTTAGAACTCATGCATGTGAGTTCTGTGGAGTTGGATGTGGAGTTGATGGAGTTGTGTTCAGTTGAACTAGTTGTATTCAGTCTAACTGGAGAATACACTAGTGATGAGTTGTGTGAATTGATTTTTAATTAATTCACTAATTATTAACTCATAAAGTAACTGAAGAATACATCAGTTAACTCAGTGCATGGACAGTTCAACAGAGACAAGTGTTAGAGGTAAGTGAAAGGGTGAGTTGTGACTATCAGTTGTGCATGAGGATTTGCACAAGCATAGATTGAGTATGCCAATGAAGATTGCGTAGATATGCCCAGTAGAATAGCCTGTGCTCACGTGATTTCCAGTGTGAGTGATTCTCAGCAGGTATTGTGCAATAGAGGTAGGCAAAGCAGCGGAGAAGATTTGAACCTGTGACTTGTTCGGGTCTGAGCTAGTTTTGTGTGTAACAGGTGGAGATAGTGCTGGATACTTGTGAGGAGTATTGTACTATGTAATGTTACATGTTCTCAATCATTAATATACAGATAGTGTGGGGTTTTCAGCGGTAAGCTTTCCCCGGGATACATACTGTGTTAATGTGTGCATGCTATTGATGTTTCATTGTTTTTAATGCTGCTAAATTGATGATCAACATAGAGGAGCATATGTATTGTGCATGTATTCTGTAATAGTGCATGATCAGGATAATCTCTGTTGAATAAGTGTTTATTATTCTAAATTTCTACATGGTATCAGAGCTAGATGATTTGTAGAAAAAGTTTCTACATGGTATCGGAGCTGTTGATCATCAGATCTATTATTCAGAAAGTGTTTACATCTTATTTCTTCAGGGAGAGTCTGTAATCGGGCCAAGTAGCCTCTGGATTCATCCTTCCTTTGGAATGTGAGATATCCAGTAAAAGCCCATACAATCAATCTCTGTACGAGAAATACTTTGTTCTCACGAATTCTAGATCCAAGGCGGTTGAGTTTGGAGCTGGTGGAATTCGAATTTGTAGCAGTGTTTTCTTGGTATCAACGTGGCAATGTCTTTCAACGGATTGCCATTGGAGTATGCTCTTGAGGGCAGATCGAACTATATTGCATGGAAGGACAGCATGGAGGCAGTGTTGGATGATAATGGGCTGAAGGATTTCATAGAGGCTGATGTCCCAAAGCCTACTGATGCTACTCAGGTTGATGCTTGGCAAAAGAAGACAACAAAGTGTCGAAGGATTCTGTTGGAGGGCGTGAAGGATCACATTGTGTCCAGCCTGCATGGAAAGTATTCTCCATACTTGATGTGGAAAGCGTTGACAGATCTATTCCAAAGCAAGAGTGATCATAGGAAGATGGCACTCAAAGATAAACTCAGAAACATCAAATGTGAGAAGGGAGACAATATGCCCAAGTATCTCGCGAAGTTCACTCAGTGCAGAGATGAGCTGGGAAGTGTGGGGGTGACTGTCGATGATGAGGACTTGGTGAGCTTGGCTCTCCTTGGTCTTCTGAAGAGTTGGCATTCCTATCAGGACTCTGTCAATGGTCGGGAGAAACTGCCAGGATGGGAGAGACTTTGGTCAGATCTTGTGCAGGAGGAGATCAGGCGAAATACCAGGGGCGAATCTTCATCAAAGGGAACTGATGAAGAAAATTGTGCTTTGGTTGCCAAAGCAAAGAAGGGGAAGAGCAAGAAATCTTCTTAATCTGGTGTGAAAGGCAAGAAGCAGGACATGTCCAAGGTGAAGTGTTTTCACTGTCACCAGCACGGACACTATGCCACTAATTGTCTGCAGAAGAAGAAGAACAAGCACGCTGTTGGATCTGCAGCAGGAGAGGCTCTAGCCTCGCAGTTTGAGCTTGATTTTTCGTTGATCGTATGCTTGGTTTCAAGTGTGATGGGATCGGTGTGGTTCTTGGACAGTGGTGCGTCTTTTCACATGACAGGAGATCGAGATTTGTTTTCTGATCTGGAGGACAAAGATCTTGGAGTGCACATCGAGATGGGCGATGATGGTAGATACAATGCGACCGGTATCGGTACCATTTCCTTTGAGAGGGAGTCTGGTAAACCCTTCGTATTGAAGGAAGTGATGCATGTTCAAGGATTGAAGAAGAATGTTATCTCTGTGGCGATGTTAGAAGACAAGGGATATGATGTTGTTTTCAGCGAGGGAAAGGCTTTCCTGCACAGCGAGACAACTGGAGAAACCCGGAAGATAGGGGTTCGAGTGAGGAACCTTTATCAATTGCATGTAGATGGATGTGTAACAATGGCATGCAAGGCAGAAGGATTGGTGAGCCTGGATGATGGCGAGTTGTGGCATAGGAGATTGGGTCACCTTCACCATGGAGCCTTGAAGATACTGTAGCAGATCACTACAGGGCTTCCTAAAGGCACTCTTGCGCAGTCAGATCAGTGCAAGGGGTGTACTTTGGGAAAGTTTGTGAAAGCCACCTTTCACGAGAAGGATAGTCATGCCACGACGATCCTTGAGAGAATTCACACAGATGTGTGTAGACTTTTCTCAGTAGCTTCGACAACAAAACACAGGTATTATGTGATCTTTGTTGATGATTTCTCTCGTAAGTGCTGGATCTTCTTCATGCAGAAGAAGAGCGAGACATACTCAAAGTTCTGTGAGTTCAAAGCACTGGTCGAGAAGGAGTCAGGGAAGAAGGTGAAGGCTCTTAGGAGCGACAATGGTGGTGAATACATCTCTGGCGAGTTCAAAGATTTCTGCAGTGTAGAAGGGATTCGAAGAGAGCTCATAGCTCCCCATAACCCACAGAAGAACAGGGTTGCTGAGTGGAAGAACATAATGATCGTGGGTGCTGCACGGGAGATGTTGCATGATCAAGGCCTACCCCTTCACTTGTGGGCGGAAGCATGCAATACAACAGTTTATGTGCATAACCGTTGTCCTCACATGATACTTGGCATGAGTACACCCGAGGAGGCTTATTCTGGTAAGAAGCCTGATCTTTCTCATTTGAGGATTTTTGGTGCTAATGTTTACATGCATGTGACAAAGGATGCCAGGAAGAAGTTGGAGCTGACCGCAGAGGTTGGGATATTTGTGGGGTACACTGATACGCCCCACAACTATCGTGTGTATTTTCCAGACAGTGGTAAGACTATTGTGCGACGAGATATAAAATTTCAGGATGAGAAAGCCATGAAGTGTTCACTTGAGAGGGAGCTACACTTGCATGCAGATGAGGAGCTATTAGTTCCTAAGGATGAGCTTCAGGACATGGATCAGCCACAAGACGAGGTTCATGTAGTGGAAGAGACCACTCATGCAGTGCCAACCATTAGAGGGCGAAAGCGCTTGACAGAAGTTGAGCGACTAGCTCAAGATGCATAGAAAGTTGTAGGACCACCTACAGCCCAACACAGGCAGAGACAGTCACCTGATCGATACACTGGATACATGTCTCTTATGAGAAAATGTGTTGTGACTG
This sequence comes from Pinus tabuliformis, assembly GCA_031772625.1. Classification (NCBI taxonomy): domain Eukaryota; kingdom Viridiplantae; phylum Streptophyta; class Pinopsida; order Pinales; family Pinaceae; genus Pinus; species Pinus tabuliformis. The sequence goes on from CM062814.1 coordinate 820,424,541, forward strand.
AGCCATTCTCTTTCGAGGAAGCTGTGGAGGATCCCGCATGGGTAGACGCCATGGTGGAAGAGTATGATTCGATTGTCAGAAACAGTGCATGGGAGATTGTTCCTAGACCGGAAGGGAAATCAGTGGTGGGTTCAAGATGGATCTACAAAGTTAAGCAGGTAGTTGACGTGAGTGTGGAGAAGTACAAGGCAAGATTTGTTGCCCGAGGCTTTTCACATATAGATGGATCAATTATGAGGAGACCTTTGCACCTGTCGCAAGGTATTCTTCCATATGGACGATTCTTGCTCTCTAAGCGCAGATGGGGTGGCACATTCATCAGATGGATGTGAAGACTATGTTCCTCAACGGAGTCATTGAGGAGGAGGTGTACATTGAGCAGCTCGAAGGTTTTGAGATCTTCAGCAGCGAGTCGCATGTGTGCAGGCTCAAGAGAGCACGGTATGGGTTGAACAAGCACCACGTGCTTGGTACACATGGATAGACAGTTATTTCACTGGACTTGGATTCTCCAAGAGTGAGGTGGATCCTAACCTATACCAGATTGTGGTGGAGGGTAAGTTGCTTATCATTGTACTTTATGTAGATGATTTGATTCTAACGGGTGATGAGCTATTGATACTTTCATGCAAGGATGATCTTGCTAAGGATTTTGAGATGAAGGACTTGGGCCTCCTTCATTATTTCCTGGGATTGGAAATTTGGCAGCGCAGTGATGGACTATTTGTTTCTCAAGGTAAGTATGCCTGGGAGATACTGGAGAAGTTCAACATGCATGGCTGCAGGCCTGTTGATACTCCTCTTCCTGGAGGTTGGAGGAAGGAGGATGCCACTTCGGCAGAAGAAGTGGATGCCACTGTCTATTGATAGTTGGTGGGGTCGCTTATGTATCTGGTCAATACACGACTCGATATATGCTATGCTGTTAACCAGCTTTCACAAGCTATGGTTAAGCCAACCAAGCTCTTCTGGAAGGCGGGCAAGCATGTATTGCGTTATTTGAGAGGCACATCGGGATATGGATCTTGGTACAGACAGGAGGATGCAGATTGGGTAGGGAGCTCAACGGACGACATCAGGTACCATCATATCAGAGATTGTGTGCAGCGGAGAATCATGTTACTTTCATACATTCCAACGGAGGATCAGGATGTTGATATCTTGACGAAGGCGCTCACCAGGAGAAAATTCGAATACCATCGAGGCAGGATAGGGGTTGTTGATAATCCATATCTTGTTGGGAGGGAGTGTTGATAATGCAACAAGATGATGGAGCTTAGTGGAAAGGAGTCGCCTTCACTAAGTGGGCCCGCAGGCAAATTATGGCGCAAAGTCTATTTTTAGACATATGGATCATGGTCTATGAGTTGCAGAATGCTGTTTATGGATTATTGGTCATGTTGGGAAAAAATAGATGGACTTCTATTTCTGGTTCACAGCAGGAGTGATCAAATTCTATTTTTAGACTGCCAGGCTAAAAATAGAAACAGTCAAATATTATTATCCCTTAGTAATATTTGGACTATAAACTTTATCTTATTCTCTTGGAGCACTTCAGTTCGAGCTACGGATGTGGCACATGCAGCTGTCAGATGGAAATGCACTTTCTTTGTGGGTCAGTTGAGTTATTGCATGGAGGAATTCAGTTAGAACTCATGCATGTGAGTTCTGTGGAGTTGGATGTAGAGTTGATGGAGTTGTGTTCAGTTGAACTAGTTGTATTCAGTCTAACTGGAGAATACACTAGTGATGAGTTGTGTGAATTGATTGTTAATTAATTCACTAATTATTAACTCATAAAGTAACTTAAGAATACATCAGTTAACTCAGTACATGGATAGTTCAACAGAGACAAGTGTTAGAGGTAAGTGAAAGGGTGAGTTGTGACTATCAGTTGTGCATGAGGATTTTCACAAGCATAGATTGAGTATGCCAATGAAGATTGCGTAGATATGACCAGTAGAATAGCCTGTGCTCACGTGATTTTCAGTGTGAGTGATTCTCAACAGGTATTGTGCAGGTGGAGATAGTGCTGGATACTTGTGAGGAGTATTGTACTATGTAATGTTACATGTTCTCAATCATTAATATACAGATAGTGTGGGGTTTTCAGCTGTAAGCTTTCCCCGGGATACATACTGTGTTAATGTGTGCATGCTATTGATGTTTCATTGTTTTTAATGCTCGTAAATTGATGATCAACATAGAGGAGCTTATGTATTGTGCATGTATTCCGAAATAGTGCATGATTAGGATAATCTCTGTTGAATAAGTGTTTATTATTCTAAATTTCTACATGGTATCAGAGCCAGATGATTTGTAGAAAAAGTTTCTACATGGTATCGGAGCTGTTGATCATCAGATCTACTATTCAGAAAGTGTTTACATCCTATTTCTTCAGGTAGAGTCTGTAATCGGGCCAGGTAGCCTCTGGATTCATTCTTCCTTTGGAAGGTGAGATATCCAGTAAAAGCCCATACAATCAATCTCTTTATGAGAAATACTTTGTTCTCACGAATTCTAGATCCAAGGCGGTTGAGTTTGGAGCTGGTGGAATTCGAATATGTAGCAGTGTTTTCTTGGTATCAACGTGGCAATGTCTTTCAACGGATTGCGATTGGACTATGCTCTTGAGGGCAGCTCAAACTATATTGCATGGAAGGACAGGATGGAGGCAGTGTTGGATGATAATGGGCTGAAGGATTTCATGAGGCTGATGTCCCAAAGCCTACTGATGCTACTCAAGTTGATGCTTGGCAAAAGAAGACAACAAAGTGTCGAAGGATTCTATTGGAGGGCATGAAGGATCACATTGTGTCCAACCTACATGGAAAGTCTTCTCCATACTTGATGTGGAAAGCGTTGACAGATCTATTCTAAAGCAAGAGTGATCAGAGGAAGCTGGCGCTCAAAGATAAACTCAGAAACATCAAATGGGAGAAGGGAGACGGTATGCCCAAGTATCTCACGAAGTTCACTCAGTGCAGAGATGAGCTGGGAAGTGTGGGGGTGATTTTCGATGATGAGGACTTGGTGAGCTTGGCTCTCCTTGGTCTTCCGAAGAGTTGGCATTCCTATCAGGACTCTATCAATGGTCGGGAGAAATTGCCAGGAAGGGAGAGACTTTGGTCAGATCTTGTGCAGGAGGAGATCGGGCGGAATACTAGGGACGGATCTTCATCAAAGGGAACTGATGGAGAAAATTGCGCTTTGGTTGCCAAAGCAAAGAAGGGGAAGAGCAAGAAATCTTCTCAGTCTGGTGCGAAAGGCAAGAATCAGGACATGTCCAAGGTGAAGTGTTTTCACTATCACCAGCACAGACACTATGCCACTAATTGTTTGCAGAAGAAGAAGAACAAGCAAGCTGCTGGATCTGTAGCAGGAGAGGATCTAGCCTCGCAGTTTGAGCTTGATTTTTTGTTGATCACATGCTTGGTTTCAAGTGTGATGGGATCGGTGTGGTTCTTGGACAGTGGTGCGTCTTTTCACATGACAGGAGATCGAGATTTGTTTTATGATATGGAGGACAAAGATCTTGGAGTGCACATCGAGATGGGTGATGATGGTAGATACAGTGCGACCGGTATTGGTACCATTTCCTTTGAGAGGGAGTCTGGTAAACCCTTCGTATTGAAGGAAGTGATGCATGTTCCAGGATTGAAGAAGAATCTTATCTCTGTGGTGATGTTAGAAGACAAGGGATATGATGTTGTTTTTAGCGAGGGAAAGGCTTTCCTGCACATCAAGACAACTGGAGAAACCTGGAAGATAGGGGTTCGACTGAGGAAGCTTTATTAGTTGCATGTAGATGGATGTGCAACAATGGCATGCAAGGCAGAAGGATTGGTGAGCTGGGATGATGGTGAGTTGTGGCACAGGAGATTGGGTCACCTTCACCATGGAGCCTTGAAGATACTGTAGCAGATCACTATAGGGTTTCCTAAAGGCACTCTTGTGCAGTCAGATCAGTGCAAGGGGTGTACTTTAGGAAAGTTTGTGAAAGCCACCTTTCACGAGGAGGATAGTCGCGCCACGGCGATCCTTGAGAGAATTCACACAGACGTGTGTGGACCTTTCTCAGTAGCTTCGACAACAAAACACATGTATTATGTGATCTTTGTTGATGATTTCTCTCGTAAGTGCTGGATCTTCTTCATGCAGAAGAAGAGCGAGACATACTCAAAGTTCTGTGAGTTCAAAGCACTGGTCGAGAAGGAGTCGGGGAAGAAGGTGAAGGCTCTTAGGAGCGACAATGGTGGTGAATACATCTCTGGCGAGTTCAAATATTTCTACTGTGCAGAAGGGATTCGAAGAGAGCTCATAGCTCCCCATAACCCACAGCAGAATGAGGTTGCTGAGCGGAAGAACAGAACGATTGTGGGTGTTGCACAGGCGATGTTGCATGATCAAGGCCTACCCCTTCACTTGTGGGTGGAAGCATGCAATACAATAGTTTATGTTCATAATTGTTGTCCTCATAGGATACTTGGCATGAGTACACCCGAGGAGGCTTATTCTGGTAAGAAGCCTGATCTTTCTCATTTGAGGATTTTTGGTGCTAATGTTTACATGCATGTGACGAAGGATGCCAGGAAGAAGTTGGAGCCGACCGCAAAGGTTGGGATATTTGTAGGGTACACTGATACGCCCCACAACTATCGTGTGTATTTTCCAGACATTGGTAAGACTGTTGTGCGACGGGATATAAAATTTCAGGAGGAGAAAGCGATGAAGTGTTCGCTTGAGAGGGAGCTACACTTGCATGCAGAGGAGGAGCTACTAGTTTCTAAGGATGAGCTTCAGGATGTGGATCAGCCACAGGACGAGGTTCATGGAGTGGAAGAGACCACTCATGCAGCGCCAACCAATAGAGGGCGAAAGCGCTTGACAGAAGCTGAGCGACTGGCTCAAGATGCAGAGAAAGTTGTACGACCACCTACAGCCCAACGTAGGCAGAGACAGTCACCTGATCGGTACACTGGATACATGGCTCTTATGAGCAAATGTGTTGTGGCTGAACCATCCTCTTTCGAGGAAGCTGTGGAGGATCTCGCATGGGTAGACACCATGATGGAAGAGTATGATTCGATTGTCAGAAACAGTGCATGGGAGATTGTTCCTAGACCGGAAGGGAAATCAGTGGTGGGTTAGAGATGGATCTACAAAGTTAATCAGGCAGCTGACGGGAGTGTGGAGAAGTACAAGGCAAGATTTGTTGCCCGAGGCTTTTCACAGATAGAGGGGATCGATTATGAGGAGACCTTTGCACCTGTCGTAAGGTATTCTTCCATACGGACGATTCTTTCTCTCTCAGCGCAGATGGGGTGGCACATTCATCAAATGGATGTGAAGACTACGTTCCTCAATGGAGTCATTGAGGAGGAGGTGTACATTGAGCAGCCCGAAGGTTTTGAGATCTTCAGCAACGAGTCGCATGTGTGCAGGCTCAAGAGAGCACTGTATGGGTTGAAACAAGCACCACATGCTTGGTACACACGGATAAACAGTTATTTCACTAGAATTGGATTCTCCAAGAGTGAGGTGGATCCTAACCTATACCAGATTGTGGTGGAGGGTAAGTTTCTTATCATTGTACTTTATGTAGATGATTTGATTCTAGCGGGTGATGAGCTATTGATACTTTCATGCAAGGATGATCTTGCTAAGGAGTTTGAGATGAAGGACTTGGGCCTCCTTCATTATTTCCTGGGATTGGAAATTTGGCAGTGCAGTGATGGACTATTTGTTTCTCAGGGTAAGTATGCTCGGGAGATATTGGAGAAGTTCAACATGCATGGTTGCAAGCCTGTTGATACTCCTCTTCCTGGAGGTTGGAGGAAGGAGGATGCCACTTCGGAAGAAGAAGTGGATGCCACTATCTATCGACAGTTGGTGGGGTCGCTTATGTATCTGGTCAATACACGACCCGATATAAGCTATGCTGTTAACCAACTTTCACAAGCTATGGTTAAGCCAACCAAGCTCTTCTGGAAGGCGGGAAAGCATGTATTGCGTTATTTGAGAGGCACATCGGGATATGGATCTTGGTACAGACAGGAGGATGCAGATTGGGTAGGGAGCTCAACGGACGACATCAGGTACCATCATATCAGAGATTGTGTGCAGTGGAGAATCATGTTACTTTCATACATTCCAACGGAGGATCAGGATGCTGATATCTTGACGAAGGCGCTCACCAGGAGAAAATTCGAATACCACCGAGGCAGGATAGGGGTTGCTGATAATCCATATCTTGTTGAGAGGGAGTGTTGAGAATGCAACAAGATGATGGAGCTTAGTGGAAAGGAGTCGCCTTCACTATGTGGGCCCGCAGGCAAATTATGGCACAAAGTCTATTTTCAAACTATGTCTATTTTTAGTCATATGGATCATGGTCTATGAGTTGCAGAATGCTGTTTATGGATGATTGGTCATGTTGGGAAAAATAGATGGACTTCTATTTCTGGTTCACAGTAGGAGTGATCAAAGTCTATTTTTAGATTGCCAGGCTAAAAATAGAAACAGTCAAATATTATTAGCCCTTAGTAATATTTGGACTATAAACTTTATCTTATTCTCTTGGAGCACTTCAGTTCGAGCTACGGATGTGGCACATGCAGCTGTCAGAAGGAAATACGCTTTCTTTGTGGGTCAGTTGAGTTATTGCATGGAGGACTTCAGTTAGAACTCATGCATGTGAGTTCTGTGGAGTTGGATGTGGAGTTGATGGAGTTGTGTTCAATTGAACTAGTTGTATTCAGTCTAACTGGAGAATACACTAGTGATGAGTTGTGTGAATTGATTGTTAATTAATTCACTAATTATTAACTCATAAATTAACTGAAGAATACATCAGTTAACTTAGTGCATGGACAGTTCAACAGAGACAGGTGTTAGAGGTAAGTGAAAGGGTGAGTTGTGACTATCAGCTGTGCATGAGGATTTGAACAAGCATAGATTGAGTATGCCAATGAAGATTGCGTAGATATGACCAGTAGAATAGTCTGTGCTCACGTGATTTCCAGTGTGAGTGATTCTCAGTAGGTATTGTGCAATAGAGGTAGGCAAAGTAGCGCAGAAGATTTGAACCTGTGACTTGTTCGAGTCTGAGCTAGTTTTGTGTGTAATAGGTGGAGATAGTGCTGGATACTTGTGAGGAGTATTGTACTATGTAATGTTACATGTTCTCAATCATTAATATATAGATAGTGTGGGGTTTTCAGCTGTAAGATTTCCCCGGGATACATACTGTGTTAATGTGTGCATGCTATTGATGTTTCATTGTTTTTAATGCTGGTAAATTGATGATCAACGTAGAGGAGCTTATGTATTGTGCATGTATTCCGCAATCGTGCATGATCAGGATAATCTCTGTTGAATAAGTGTTTATTATTCTAAATTTCTACAGGATCTTCGTTCAGGATATCATCAAATCAGAATGAAGACTAAAGACATTCCGAAAACAACATTTAGAACTCATGAGGGTCATTATGAATTTTTGGTCATGCCTTTTGGCCTTACCAATGCACCTTCTACATTTCAAGGTTTGATGAATTCCATTTTCAAAACCTTCCTTAGAAAATTTGTGTTAGTATTTTTTGATGATATACTAATCTACAACAACTCTTGGAAGGATCACGTTGAACATGTTGACAGGGTGCTACAACTATTGGAGGAGAAACAATTATATGCAAAAAGATCCAAATGTTTCTTTGGAGTACAAGAGGTGGAATATCTGGGTCATATTGTATCTCATGAAGGAGTTAAGGTAGACCCTAGCAAAATTAAAGCCATTAAGGAATAGAAAATCCCCACATCCATAAAGCATCTGCGAGGATTTCTCGGGTTGACAAGGTATTATAGCAAGTTTGTTAAAAATTATGGGAGAATAGTAGCACCTCTAGCAACATTATTGAAGAAAGATGCATTTTCATGGACTCCAGAAGCAACAAAGGCCTTCGAACATCTTAAAGAGGCAATGTGCCAAGAACTGGTCTTAGCTACACCGGACTTCACAAAAACCTTTATTATGGAATGTGATGCTTCAGGAAATGGAATTGGTGTTGTTTTATTGCAAGATGAAAGACCCATTGCTTTTGAAAGTCGTCCAATCAAGGGAAAGTTTTTACACAAAGCCATTTATGAGAAGGAAATGTTGGCAATACTACATGCACTTAAGAAATGGTGACCCTACCTAATGGGAAGACACTTCAAGGTAAAAACAGATCATGATAGCCTTAAATACTTTTTAGAACAAATATTATCCTCTGAAGAGCAACAAAAGTGGGTCACAAAGATGTTGGGTTATGACTTTGAAATCATCTACAAAAAAGGGAAGCAAAATGTGGTGGCAGATGCACTCTCAAGAAAGGATGAGGATGTGGAAGCATTGTTGTGCGCCATTTCTATTATCCAACCAGATTGGATAAACGAAGTAAGGGAGGAATGGAAGAATGATGAAGAAGTGTGGGCACTTATTCAAAAGTTACAACAAGATTCCAGTACATCTGATACATTTAGCTAGCAAAATGATTCGTTATGGTACACAGATCGCTTATACCTCTGTAAGAATTCCCAAGTCAAACAAAAGATTCTTAGGGAATTGCACACTTCTCCCTTAGGAGGGCACTCAGGATTTTTAAAAACTTACCACAAGGTTAAGAAGGAATTTTTTTGGGATGGCCTTAAATCGGATATTCAAAATTTTGTGGCAGAATGTTTGGTTTGCCAACAAAATAAAGTGGAAACAATTAAGACCCCGGGTCTATTACAACCTTTATCCATTCCAAGCCAACGTTGGGAGGATGTTTCAATGGATTTTATCACAGGTTTACCCAAGTCTGAGGGAAAGAGTGTCATCATGGTGGTAGTTGACAGACTTACCAAGTAGGCACACTTTTGTGCATTATCACATCCATTTAAAGCCAGTACAGTTTCTACTGCATTTATGGAAACAATTCAAAAGCTACATGGAAACCCAAAGATTACTGTAAGTGACAGAGATCCCATTTTCACTAGAAATTTTTGGACAGAATTATTTTCTTGTCTCGGTACTCAGTTAGCTCATAGCTCATCTTATCATCCTCAATCTGATGGGAAACTGAGATAGTAAACAAATGTTTGGACGAATATCTTCGTTGCTTTGTATCTGATAAACAAACACAATGGGTCAAATGGTTGCCTCTGGCTGAATGGTGGTATAACACTTCCTTCTATACAAAAACAAAAATGACCCCATTTATGGCACTTTATGGATATTAGCCACGATCCATCACATCATATTTAAGAGAAAATTCTAAGGTTCAAGCAGTGGAACATCACATCGAGCATCAACAACAAGTCCTCCAACTCTTAAAGGATAACCTCGTGTTGGTGCAGAATCGAATGAAACAACAGGTAGATCGACATCACAGCGAAAGAATTTTTGATGTAGGTATTTGGGTATTCCTATGGCTACAACCAAATAAACAAATGTCCCTCAAGCAAGCTAAGAATGATAATAAATTATCACCAAAGTATTATGGTCCGTACAAGGTGTTGCAAAAGATTGGTACTATGGCATACTAATTGGAGCTTCCTGCAGCTTCTCGAGTGCACCCAGTTTTCCATGTTTCATGTTTAAAGAAGTTTATAGGCGACAACCTCCCAGTTCAAACAATATTGCCAGAACTTGACGAGGAAGGAAAAATTATATTGGAACCAGAAGCAGTCACAGAAACAAGAACTCGACAGCTACGAAATCAATCAATTTCGGAGTATCTCATCAAGTGGAAGAACTTATCTGCTGAAGATTCCACATGGGCGAATGAGACTTTTATACAGAAGCATCCAGAACTACTCAAGTGTTGAGGACAACACTTTTTTGAAGGAGAGGGGCATGTTAGGTCCCTATAATACTAGTGATTACCCCATTACTATTGTAGTTATATTCCTTATTAATATTGTTGTGCCCCTATTGTCCCATATTGTTATTATTGTGCCCCATAGAATCCCTCTATTGTTATTTTTGTGCCTTTATATTATTATTGTTAGGTCGGCTGGGTTATATTGTGACTCCTTAGATTCCTATATATAGAAAGGAGGTTTTGTCATTTGAATGATCCAAAAAATTTTCATTTATGTAATGTAAAGGAGGTTGCCCCCTCGAAGAGGCTGAATTCTAAGGCGTTGATCTATCTTTTCTATCTTTTTGTGAGTTGTTTTCATAACAAGGTGGACCAAAATTAAACACAAGACTAGGTGTATTAACCAACAACCAATAAGTCGACACGAGATGGAGCAGTATAAGGTTATCGAAACAAGAGAATTGTGATAGTGAGGATACAATAGACCACAGGTGGACCAAAATTAAACACAAGACTAGGTGTATTAACAAACAACCAATAAGTCGACACGAGATGGAGCAGTATAAGGTTATCAAAACAAGAGACTCGTCATAGCGAGGATACAATGGACCACTGATGAAACTGAGAAGATGGTAAAGACCTCAAAACCATACATGACCCCCCCGAAACCAACACCATAATCTATACAAAAAATTTATACAAAGATTGACAACGATTTGAATAGAGTGAAGAATTACCCAGGATCAGTTGATCGAGATGGACGCCATATGTAAAGGCTAGAAGGTTGTACTAGAATCAAAATCTATAACCCACTGCAGTAGTGTGTCCTCTCCTCCCTACTTTCTTCCGCTGACCAGGACCCCTTCGCTCCAGCACAAAGCGCTCACCCAAATAGATTAAGAATAGATCCAAGTTCACTCCAGTAATAAATACTGCAAATATCACTGCAATTAACAACCAAAGGGTGTTAACATATCTCACAATGATCACAATTTCCTCAGGCCATTCCACCTACAATGGGGGGCTTAGGTTCCCCCTACTCAATGTTGCAATTAGATGCACAAACCTAAAAACCTTTTAGTACTGTATTCCATAATATCTTTCATATTAGTTGGCCACATACTTGTGCAAGAAAAGGAAAGGCCACACCATCGCCAACATTTATTGATCTTTCTAGGAGAGAATGGTGAGCTCATTCCCCAATCGCACAATTAACCTTAAAAATCACAATCATAAAAAAAATATCAAATCATATTAAAAATTTGTTAATTAAAAGAGAAAAAAAATTATATATTTAATTAATAATGGAAAATGTTTTATATTTTTTTTATTAAATTTAAAATAGAAAAATAATATAATATATATATATATATATATATATATATATATATATATATATTTTACTATAATATTAATATATATATATATATATATATATATTTTACTAATTTATATTAAAAATTAAACTATGATAAATTTATTCATATGGACCTCACAATTTGAAAGAAAAGGATTAGTAAATGGTAGATCTATTTTGTTCGTTTCCAGATAGTTGGATCATCAACATTGCATATTCACTTTACGAAATAGAATGGTGGAGGGTCTCATAATCAATGCAAGAAAATCTTAAAAACATATCCTAAAACATCACATTTCACTTTCATTTGCAAACACTAAACGGTTGAGAGCATTAACATTAGCATGTAGTTGGAGAGTAGCAACATTGTAGTGACTAACAATGTTTCTAAAATAGTGACGGCCACATATTTAAAGTATGCATTTAGGAGTGGATTTGGCATAAAGCCATTTTCAGTTGACAAGATAGAAGTATATAATTTATATATAGATTTCCTTAGGGAATTGTTTTTTAGTTTTTCTTTATTTTTTCCCTTTTAGGTTTTTTTTTTTAATTTTTTCAATCGTTTTACATTTATACATTTCTTTGATATTTATGGTGGGTCAACTTGTGGAGGAAGGGGTCCGGGAAGAAAATCAACAAAGAGATTTTTTTTATTTATTTTTATGAAAGTATTTAATAAAAATAAAAAATTAAAATTATATGGTTGTTATATGTGGAGTATGTGTAACTTAAATTTAAATTATAGAGGGTTTTACATTAGATTAAATCTCATTTTTTTTTTTTATATTCAAAAGAAATGATGAGACTATTTCTTTGGCCATGGAAGGCTTTTTCTTTCCTAGTCCATTGTCAGGAAGCTCTTCTTAAATATATCTGTTAGTCAATCTAGATCGCCAAAAGCAAAGCCATATTCAAAGGAGAATAACTCGATCCCATCTTGGTGGCTCATAAGACATCAAGTATCCTGTTCGAGGCAGTCACAACTCGTGGACATAAAGAGACCGATTTGGATAGCCTAAACCCGATGGAAACATAGTGGATTAGAGTGGGTAAGCTACCAAATCATGCTAGCAACTTCAAAATTTGGTCAACAGATAAAAATAGTTTATGTATAAGGTAGAATCTGGAGGAATTTCAAGAATGGTGTCGAGGCAGGAATCAATTTTCATTATTCTTTGATGGATCATCGAAAGCAGGGGTGGCAGGAGCAGGAGGGGTTATCCCTTACCCTGACAATCAAATAGAGACTCAATATGCTTAGGGCCTGGGTGTAGCATCCAATAATCAAGTTGAATATCTTGTGCTTTGGCAGGGATTGAAAACATTAATTGAAAAGAATATTTCCAAAATCCTAGTGTTCATAGACTATGATTGTGATTTGTCAAGTGTGTTGGAAATAATACTGAGAGGGGGGGTGAATCAGTATTATCAAGTCAAATATTCCCTTTTTCAAATCCAGATAATATACGCTACTTAAGTTAATTAAAACCGCGTATATACGCAACTATGTAGAAGGAAACCCGCGTATACAATGCAAACTTATAATTTACTTTATCTTTCAGAAGTTGATTATTAATCTGTGTATCAGAATCAAATAACCAGTAACCAAAGACAGTAAAATAGATCGGAAGACTATCACACACACAAGAACACAAGATATAAGGTGGAAACCCAATGTGGGTGAAAACCACCTGCTGCAATTCGTCTCTATCTTCTTTTAATTAGAAACTTCTTTTTACAATGTACTGGCGCAGTCCTTTACCAGTACGCAGGCTGCAACCTGCAGAGAGCTACAACCCTCTCTCATTCTCCAGCTTCTCCTGGAAGGGAGCTACAACCCCCTTAGCTCTTGTACTAGCCAAGATACTAGTACGTATGTGCTAGCCTACTGAAGGCTACAACCTTCTCTTTCTTCCAGGGACCTCGTTTCATAAATTTTCAGATTGGATCCATGAACATCAATCAATCATCAAGTATATCTGCATCAAACAATCTCCTTTTCCCCAATTACCACTGAATCAAGTAAACACTTCTCTGACAGCTGTACCCAGAACACAGTAACAGTAACCACACACCAAATTCTGAACCCAGAATACTGCAGCAATAAACAGAGGCAACTAGATCATAATTTAAAAGATATACGCTACTTCAACAACCTGAAACCTGCGTGCATACGCTCCTGTGTTTGGACCAACCTGCGTATACGCCGTTTTCATTCACTGAACCAGCGTGTATACGATCTTTCACTTCACTGAACCTACGTACAGATCTATAAAGGATAACTCATTCTTTCAAATATTCAGACACTAATTAACCCAGATTGTAAGATTTATAGATCAAGCGTGCACCTCATATAACAGATCAAAATCATACAAAGATACTATTATTCAAGCTTAAAGATTATGACCCATCAATAGAACTTATCCTTCTTTATGCGCTAAGGTTCCTCCTTCATTCAGATCCAGATCTGCACCATAACCCCAATCACAAATATTTCAGATCTAGCACTTATTAGATATTCAATTCATTTAGATTGATTGCCTTGCCAAATTATCTCCTTCCTCTTTTATAGTCTTAGGCCTTTCACAATACCACGGTCAAAAACCATAATAACAAAATACCATGAACCCAATACTTGGGGTCAACACTTTTGGATGCAATACCACGGACCAAAACCATAGGATCAAAAACTGTCAGACTAATACCATGAGCCAACCATGAAAGTGCGTGAACTTTTCTCTTCATGAAAGGAACTTTTCTCTGCATGAAAGTGCGTGAACTTTTATCTATATGAAAGAAACTTTTCTCTGCATGAAAGTGCGTGAACTTTTCTCTACATGAAAGAAACTTTTCTCTGCATGAAAGTGCGTGAAATTTTCTTTACATGAAAGAACCTTTTATCTTCATGAAAGTGCGTGAACTTTTCTCTACATGAAATAAACTTTTATCTTCATGAAAGTGCGTGAACTTTTCTCTACATGAAAGAAACTTTTATCTTCATGAAAGTGCGTGAACTTTGCTGCACTATAATTTATCATATGAGATGAGTGGGTTGCCATAAAGTACAACATATGTATCATAATGCCAACAATCTCCCCCTTTGGACTTGATGGCAACAACAACCAATCACTCTCCCCCTTTGTCATCAAGGGCAAAGGGCAAACCAAGATAATCTCTTTCATAGATAAACTTTTCGTTGCCCATACTCCCCCTGAGTACCTACTGAAATCTTTGAATGAGCTCCCCCTTTGTATATGCCAAGGTGTACCACTTTGTCCATGCTTCCTTTGAGTATATGCTGAAGTCTCTGCTCTGCTGAAGTGTGTTGTTCATGCTCCCCCTGACTATAAGCAAGGTCTGCAAAAAGATGTTTTACAAGAAGAATGATGACTTATACATCAATAAAGACCTTCCTATCACCAAAAGACTCAATACATACATCAATCACCCAACCAAGTGGGGATCATCCACCCAACCAAGTGGGGATACATCAGAGAATTACATGTGACAACCAAATACATTACATCTTCATCCCAGGCATAGTGGGGAACCAAAAATAGGCTGTTACATGACCTTGATACCATAAAAGAGATACATGACATAGAGACGAAATATCTAGAGCAAGGCTTATGAAATTCACAATAACTGATAGTAGCAGCATCTGTCAATCACCATTCAGATCAGCAACCATGATTTCCTTCTGTTCTCCCTCTGCATTTGTTCCACCTGAATCCAACAACAGTTGTGAACTAGAACCAAAATCTTCTGAGATAATGCCAACAATGCATCATTAGAAGTTTATCTGCTCCCCTTGAACCTGTGCCAGATGGTCTCTGTCAGACCCATACCAGATTATCTTCAACCAGAGCCTGTCCCTACTGATATCCATCAAACCTCCATATACGCAACTGTCTCTGCACAAACCTGCGTATGTATGCGGATCCTCCTTAGGCAACTCGCGTACCCCCATTTTTCTCTGAAACAGACAAGATTTAACAGCAAGATGATGCATCAACTACACCCAGCTTCTGTCTGAGGTATTCAAAAGTTTCCCTGGGCAGTGGTTTGGTGAGTATATCAGCAACTTGTTCCTTAGAGGGAACATACTCCAGCTTGACCTTTTGTTCCAGCACTTGTTCCTGGAGGAAATGATATTTGATAGGTATGTGCTTGGTCTTTGAATGCATAACTGGGTTCTTTGAAATGCTGATTGCACTTGTATTATCACATAAGATGGAGATAGGTGGTGTACAAGTGATTTGAAAATCCTGCAAGGTTTGCATCATCCAAAGGAGTTGAGTGCAACAAGATGCAACAGCCACATATTCCGCTTCAGCTGTAGATAAAGCAATCGAACTCTGTTTCTTGCTGAACCAAGATACTAATCTGGAACCCATAAAGAATGCTCCACCACTTGTGCTCTTCCTGTCATCCACGCTTCCAGCCCAATCTGCATCTGTATAAGCATGTAGAGTGAGATCTGTATCTCTAGGATACCATAAGCCATAGTTTTGAGTTCCTTGAAGATACTTGAAAATTCTCTTTACTGCCTGAAGATGGGTTTCCTTAGGATTTGCCTGGAATCTTCCAACTATTCCCACTGCATGCATGATGTCTGGTCGAGTACCTGTCAAATAAAGAAGACTTCCAATCATGGATCTATAGGTTGGTTGATGCACTGCTGCTGATTCATCATTTGCACTGAGGCTGCATCCTGTAACCATAGGGGTACATATTGGTTTTGCATCTTCCATGCCATATTTCTTCAAGATCTGCTTGAGATACTTGGTTTGAGACAAAAAGATACCGCCTTCATTTTGTTGGATTTGCAATCCAAGAAAATATGTCATTTCTCCAAGCAAAGACATTTCGAATTCTTTCTGCATCACCAAGGCAAAGCTTTGACTCATAGCTTCTTCATTGCTGCCAAAGATAATATCATCTACATACACAACAAGTATTAGCGATTTGTCATTTTCAATTTTTATATAAAGATTGCTATCTGTTGATCCTTTTGAAAAACCCTGTTGATGAAGATATTTGTCCAAACGGTAGTACCAAGCCCTTGGAGCCTGTTTAAGACCATAGAGAGCCTTTTTTAGTCTGGATCATTCCCAAGGATGAAGCCATTTGGTTGCTCAATGTACACTTCTTCTTCTAAGTCTCCATTCAGAAAGGCTGATTTCACGTCCATTTGAAATACTTTGAACTTCTGAAAGCTTGAGAGAGCAAGGAACATTAGGATGGCCTCAAGTCTAGAAACGGGAGCAAAAGTTTCTTCAAAGTCTATACCTTCTTGTTGAGCATACCCTTTACAAACAAGTCTGGCCTTGTTTCTAATCACTTCCCCATTTTCATTCAACTTGGTTTTAAAGATCCATTTTGTCCCTATGACATTCTTATCTTTTGGTCTAGGAACCAACTCCCAAGTGTTATTCTTTTCGATCTGCTCAAGTTCTTCATCCGTTGCCTTGACCCAGCATTCATCTTTGCATGCCTCTTTTACATTTTGTGGTTCAGTGGAGGAGAGCAATGCCAAATAGCTTGAGGCTTCTGCAATTGTTCTTCTTGTTTGTACACCTGCCTCTTTTTGCCCCAAAATCTGAGATTCTGGATGATTCTTCTGAACGTACCTGGATGGAGTCTTCTCTTCTATCCTTATCTGTTCCTCTAGTGCCTCTTGAGGTTCTTCTTCATCATTAGTTTGATTTGAAGGGTAGTATTCATCCTCTTCGATATTTTCATAATTTACTTGCCTAGGAATGTTTCCTTCTTCATCAATCACTACATCAATGCTGTCAACAATTCTTCCAAGTCTTTTATTATAACACTTATATGCTTTGCTGTGGGGAGAATAACCAAGAAGTATGCCTTCATCTACTCTAGGTTCAAACTTGCCAAGATTTTCATCATTATTCTTAATATAGCATTTGCTTCCAAAGATTTTGAAATGTTTTATCGAAGGAGTCTCACCATAACAACTGTAGCAAATGCAGCTTCACCCCAGAAGGTTGTGGGTGTTCCAGACTCATCAAGCATAGCACGAGCCATTTGTTGAACCGTTCTGTTTGTCCTTTCCACCACTCCATTTTGTTGAGGAGTTCTAGCTGTAGAGAATTCCCTTCTTATTCCATGTTCTTCACAGAAATCGAAAAATTCATTTGAGGTAAACTCCCCACCTCTATCAGACCTGAGGCACTTAATTTTGTGATAAGATTCGTTTTCTGCCAAGGCTTTGAATGATTTGAATTTTTCGAATGCTTCGTCTTTGTGCTTCAAAAGTCCTATCCAAACCATCCTGGAGAAGTCGTCAATGAATAATATAAAGTATTCTTCTCCTCGAGGTGATTTTTTCCTAGATGGACCACATATATCTGTATGGACTAGTTCAAGAGGCCTGCTCGCTGATCCTTCCTTCTCAGGGAAGTTAGTTCTGGTTTGCTTACCAAACTGACATGATTTGCATATTGTATTGTCTGGAATTCTTATGTCTGGAAGACCACGAACTGCCTGGTATTTGCATGCTTTCCTTATCTGTGAAAAGCTTAGATGCCCCAACCTCTGGTGCCATAACTAGAGTTCATCATTCTTGCTCAAATAGCATTGTTGTTGTCCTTCTTCAAATATGTATAAATTATTTGGAGTTCTTATGCCTTTGATCACTGTTTTTCCTGTATCAAGATCACGAACACTACATCGATTGATCGAAATATTACCTCAGTTCCTTGATCGCACATCTGACTGACACTCAATAGATTATGCTTCAAGCCATCAACATATAGAACATTTCCAGCTTTGACTTTTTCTTTCAACTGAACAGTGCCCTTTCCTTTTATGACTGCAGGGGTATCATTTCCAAAAGAAACTTTCTTTCCCTTTTCTAAAGCACTATATGATTGAAGTTTTTCCTTATCACCTGTCATATGCTTCGAACATCCACTGTCGATGCACCATTGATTTTCTTGTCCTTCTGCATAAAAGGCTATCCCACATCTTTCTGGTTGTGGTTCCTTCATTCTCCATGTTCTGGCACTTGAGGCTTGTTCCTTCTGAGTTGTCTACCGAAACCTACTCCTGCATTCAGAATCTCGTTCATCTTCATCACTATTTGAAAGACCATCATTGTCTTCATGAGTGTAGTAACTTTTCTTAGTTACATTCTGTTTCTTGTTCCATCTAACAGGTTCCTTCCCCTTGTCAATCTTATCCTTATGAGGAAATTTGGCAGCATAGTGACCGACTCTTCCACAAGCAAAGCAATTGAAAGGCAACTTACCTCTGAATCTTCCAGTACCGCATTGAAGGTTCTTGACAAAATTTGATTCCTCCTCTTCTTCAGACACGTGTCCTGACTCATAGTAATCTCCTCTACCTAAAGCCTTGAAAGCAGCTTCTCTCCTGTCTGATGGTCCTCCTTTCCTCATTTCATAAGCAGTCAAAATTCCGTGCAGCTGAGACATGGTAAGGTTTCATAGATTCTCTTTTTCTTCTATTGCAGAAAATTTAGATTCAAACCTAGGGGACAAAGATCTTAGCACCTTTTCAACCACAACAGCCTCTTTTATTTCTTCACCCAAATTTTTCATACAATTAACAATCTCATCTACACGAAGGAAATAGTTAGCCACACTTTCATCATTGTGCATTCGGAGATTTTCATACTGAATTCTGAGGGTTTGAAGTTTTGCTCGTTTTACCTGTTCATCTCCTTCATAGCTCAAAACAATCTTTTCCCATATTTCTTTTGCGGATTTATACTGCATAACCTTGACGAATTCTGATTGAGATAGACATCCTAATAGGGTATTGACAGCCTTTGCATTTGTTTCATATTTCTTCTTCTCAGCCGGATCTGTAGGAGTTGCTGATGGAAAAGTGTACCCTGTATCTATGATATCCCAAACTTCTATACCAAGAGATTGAAGATAGGCAGTAACTCATACCTTCCAATATACGAAGTTTGTCCCGTCAAAAATCGGTGGCCTGATAGATGCTTCTCTCTCGTAGTTGCTCATGATGATGGATCTTCCTCCAAGTGATCAAGCTTCTTTAGAAGGACCTGCTTTGATACCAATTGTTGGAAATAATACTGAGAAGGGGGGTGAATCAGTATTATCAAGTCAAATATTCCCTTTTTCAAATCTAGATAATATACGCTATTTCAGTTAATTAAAACCGCGTATATACACAACTATGTAGAAGGAAACCCGCGTATACAATGCAAACTTATAATTTACTTTATATTTCAGAAGTTGATTATTAATCTATGTATCAGAATCAAATAACCAGTAACCAGAGACAGTAAAACAGATGTAAATACTATCACACACATAAGAACACAAGGTATAAGGTGGAAACCCAATGTGGGTGAAAACCACCTGCTGCAATTCGTCTCTATCTTCGTTTAATTAGAAACTTCTTTTTACAATGTACTGGCACAGTCCTTTACCAGTACGCAGGCTACAACCTGCAAAGAGCTACAACCCTCTCTCGTTCTCCAGCTTCTCCTGGAAGGGAGCTACAACCCCCTTAGCTCTTGTACTAGCCAAGATACTAGTACGTAGGTGCTGGCCTACTGAAGGCTACAACCTTCTCTTTCTTCCAGGGACCTCGTTTCATAAATTTTCAGACTGGATCCATGAACATCAATCAATCATCAAGTATATCTGCATCAAACAATCTCCTTTTCCCCAATTAGCACTGAATCAAGTAAACACTTCTCTGACAGCTGTACCCAGAACACAGTAACAGTAACCACACACCAAATTCTGAACCCAGAATACTGCAGCAATAAACAGAGGCAGCTAGATCATAATTTAAAAGATATACGCTACTTCAACAACCTGAAACCTGCGTGCATACGCTCCTGTGTTTGGACCAACCTGCGTATACGCCGTTTTCATTCACTGAACCAGCATGTATACGCTCTTTCACTTCACTGAACCTGCGTACAAATCTATAAAGGATAATTCATTCTTTCAAATATTCAGACACTAATTAACCCAGATTGTCAGATTTATAGATCAAGCATGCACCTCATATAACAGATCAAAATCATACAAAGATACTATTATTCAAGCTTAAAGATTATGACCCATCAATAGAACTTATCCTTCTTTATGTGCTAAGGTTCCTCCTTCATTCAGATCCAGATCTGCACCATAACCCCAATCACAAATATTTCAGATCTAGCACTTATTAGATATTCAATTCATTCAGATTGATTGCCTTGCCAAATGATCTCCTTCCTCTTTTATAGTCTTAGGCCTTTCACAATACCACGGTCCAAAACCATAATAACACAATACCATGAACCCAATACTTGGGGTCAACACTTTTGGATGCAATACCATGGACCAAAACCATAGGATCAAAAACTTTCGGACTAATACCATGAGCCAACCATGAAAGTGCGTGAACTTTTCTCTTCATGAAAGGAACTTTTCTCTGCATGAAAGTGCGTGAACGTTTCTCTATATGAAAGAAACTTTTCTCTGCATGAAAGTGCGTGAACTTTTCTCTACATGAAAGAAACTTTTCTCTGCATGAAAGTGCGTGAAATTTTCTTTACATGAAAGAACCTTTTATCTTCATGAAAGTGCGTGAACTTTTCTCTACATGAAAGAAACTTTTATCTTCATGAAAGTGCGTGAAATTTTCTCTACATGAAAGAAACTTTTATCTTCATGAAAGTGCGTGAACTTTGCTGCACTATAATTTATCATCTGAGATGAGTGGGTTGCCATCAAGTACAACATATGTATCATAATGCCAACAAAGTGAAGATAGATAAGGGACTACAAAATTAAGCTCTCCCCCGATTTCACAAAGAATTGCATTGTAAATATTGAGATTTGAACAAAGATAATTCTTTCATGTTTATAAAAATTTGAATGAAAATTTAAAGCATATTCACTGGCAAAAAAACAAAGGAACTTCCATGGAGCAAGGGATCTTAGAAGTGGATCAACAAATATTGAACAAACCTCTTCTATGAATTCTATGTATCAAATGAAGGTAAAAACTTATGGTTATAATTTACATAGTCGAATTGAAGGACAAGCTAGTAATAAGGAGTTTAGGAAAGTTATAAACCCCCAGTGAAAGCGGTTCATGGATTGTAACCTGACGCTTGTAAGGTTGGAAGCAAGGAAAACCTTTACTTGGAAGCGACACAAATCAATAAATGGGAACCCGTATCTTATCCAATTTAACATTTGGCATATGGAGGAATTTACATGTGGGAAAAGGTGGCCTCGAAATTTAAGTTTTCAAGGAAGGAAAGAGATCACACAAGTGATCAGATCCTAGAATTTGTTAGAACATTAAATTCGGCACAAAGTGGATTTATTGTTACTCTTTCTCCGTATATTTCGAATGCCAATCTAAGAAATTCGTCAGGATTCAAAGATGAATTTAGAAGCACTACAATTCAATGCTATAGGACAACAAGACAGGGGCAAGAAAGGTTATATATGGTTCATAGTAATTATTCTTCGACCACCCTTTCTGTCTTTGAGAAGTAAATCGATTTGTGAGTAGAGGTGGCTGCTACCTCTAGGGGTTCGAAGAGTGAAGGAGTATCGCCTCATCATGGTGGAGGCTGATACATCATCTCGTGAGGAAGAACAGACTCATCTAAACCAACTCTTAACAAAATTGTTGGAGTCACTTGAAGGACTGTTGACAACACTGAACCATAGGGGATCAAAAAAGAAAAGGAGAGGGAGACTTACTAGTTGCTAATAGACACCAAATTTGAATTGTTTCACAGTAAAATAGAGATGTTTCAAGCTAAGGTTTGTTTGCAATTAGCATCAATGGATATTAAGGTGACCGAATTCAAGGAAACATATAGTAGTGGTATCTAATACAACAAGGAAGAAGCAGGGACCAGTGTGGAGCCTCAGAAGAAAAAACAGAGTAATTCATGGGGTAGATAAAATAAGAAAAGAATGATGCATTCAGCCCCAAGGAGCAATTGCTAAAGAATGGTCCTCCATTGTCAGATAAATTTTCATAATCTGGATTTTTTTTTTTTTTTTTTTTTAATGTTATGCAGATACAATCTTTTGTTAGGTATTTTTTGTAAGGTTTATAACATGAATCTTTTTGGAATAATAGGAAAAAATAGCCATATAAGAATAGGCTAGCCATTGTATGGACTTTTGAAAGTAGTTTAATTCTTGAAAATGAAGACCTATGTGTTAGGACCCTACATTGTCCCTTTTTGCTCATATATTTTGCTATCATTCCATCCTTTTTCAACCTATATTTAAAGTCTATGTTATCACTTTAATCCATTTTCCAAAGGTATATAACATTTCTTCTCGTTACTATATGTTTAATTTGTTTTACATATAATTTTACATTACTTTCATAATTAACCATTGATCGGAAATATATAGTTGCTGAAACAGTCTAAAGACTACAGGTTTATCATTGCGGTCTACGTTGCTGAAACAGTTAGAACAATGCGCAAATCCCGTTGCTAAAACAGCCCGTGATTTGCATTTCAAATTCGGCAGCAACAAGAAGAGATCACGAAGGTGTTGTTCCACTAGTCGCAACAAATACATTCTAAAGTTGGCATTGTCACTACCATTGTAACAACATTTTGTTAATGGAAGAACCAATTATCCTATTTTAGCATATCGGGTTAAGAATAGGATTTATAATGTAATCAAATTTATAATAGATGTCTCCTCTTTAAATAGAGGAGACATCAACATTAGAGGGGGACAAACATACTACGGGAAGGTCTAGCTGGAAGTAAAGGAATTTGAATCTTTTTGTAATATGATACATTGACAGATGAATAAAATATTATTCTGAGCATTCCTTCTTAGTTCCTTCTTCTGGGGAATCTTGTGAGAAGGAAAGGGCCCACCTTCCTCACAATATTCACCCATTAATTTCTACAGTGTGTTAAGTATTATTTTTTTATTCATACCTTGTTAAAATTTATTTGTTGAAATTGCTTATGCATTATTGGAACTCTGTATTTATTGCTGAAACTTTGTTTCTATTTGATTATTGCATTGTTTCCATAAATTTATTCATAGGTAACTAGTGATTATTTTAATCAGTTTTCCAGAGTGAGTTTGTGAAGCATGGTAATCAAAAACAGGTGCTAAAGATTCCTGCTTGGGGAATAGGGTCCTGTTCTCTGTTATAGCACAACTAGTCTTTTCCTCTGTAGATTAATTTCTTTTCCTAGATTGTTCTTTTTAATGTAATCTAGGATTCTTTTGATAATTGTCTGCAATAGAGAGATTGTTCCTACTGTAACTCAGAGTAGAACTTTAGTTTGTTTAAAGCAAGGTGTGATTAGTGTAATTGTTACTACAACTTTTCATTGCTTTTGAGATTGAGCATATACAGTGTGTGATTGCCTTTGAAATACATAGACTTCCCTGGGTTGACAATTCATGTAGCACTTGGTTGTTTAAATTAATAAGCAATTAAAGTGACCAACATTTTGGCGTCATTACTGGGGAAGGAAATTGTAGATTTCAAAAGCATTGATGTTTTTCTTTTAGATATGCAGAATGCATGAGAGGACGCAAGAAAACTAACCATACAAGTGGCAAGGGCACAGGGAAAGGAGGAAGAAAGACCTTTATTGACGAGATTATATCAAAGGCTGAAACTTCTCAAAGGCTAAGCTCTCGAAAGCCAAAGCCTCAGCTCTCCCTTCAAACAAACTACGAAACAGAGGAAGTTGTGAGCCCTGAAATATTTGAGGAACCGGTAGAAGACATTGAGGAACTGGTAGAAGACATTAAGGAACCAATCGAAGACGTTGAGGAGCCAACAGAAAACATTGAAGACAGAGCGAGTGCAGTAGGAGAACAACCAATGGAAGAGAACAATGAAGGATTTTTTAGTGGAGGACAGGTAGAACCTGAAGGAAGAGATGAGAATTCTCTATCTACCTTGGGATTTCCTATTGGTGATCTTCCCAGAGGAGCAACTCCCATGAAGAATATCCCACTTTCGGCCTTACCTAACTTCCATGGTTTATCTTCTGAAGACCCTGATGAGTTTCTTTTTGAGTTTGATATATTATGAAAATGTTATGATTATGTTACTAACGCTAAAAAACTTAAGCTATTTCTACCAACACTAAAAGGAAATTCACTAAGATGGTTCATGAGTTTGGGAGGCCATGTAATCACAACATGGGAACAGATGAAATAGAAGTTTCTGCTCAAATATCAAGACTACTTCCGGACGAGAGGAAAAAGAGAGGAACTATTTAAGATGGTACAACTTTGTGGAAAGGCTACAATATAATCTGCAGAGATCTAATCATCCCGATGTAAGAAAAGATATTCTTAAAACAATATTATTGAAAGGGGTGAGGGATGATTGTCTAGACATGCTAAATATGCTTGGTAAAGGGGACATATCTAAAGAATCATATGATGAAATTGTTAACCTCTGTAAAAGATGTTCAAGAGGAGCTGCAAGGAATAGATCAAATAGCAGGGATAATACATATTCAAGAGTTCAAAAATCAGCTAGCGGAGGAGCAACAAGAGCTGAAATAGGTAATTTACTTGAGGAATTTAAAACTGAAATGTTAAGTTCTTTTGCTTCACAGATTGACACCTTGTAAGTTAAGAAGAAACAAGCAGAAGCAGAAGCTGCTTTGGCTATATTTTGTCCCAAATGCAGAGATAAACACCCACTAAGGGAATGCCCATTGGAAAAAGTGCCAATTTGCACCATTTGTGAGAAGGATCATGAAACACAACAATGCCCTTCTTTACCAAGAATAAAAGCAGCATTGCAACAAATCGAAGAAGAAGCTGAAGTAGTCTATCTGTTGACACAAAAAAGGCAATGGCAACCACAAGGACAAGGTATGAACTCTAATATGCCATTTACGTCTTCTAGTCGTTGGAACAATTATCCTTCTGTTAATCAAGCAAATTATCCTCCCTTTAACCAGATGCAATACCCGCCCTTCAATCAAATGAATTACCCACCCATGCAACAAACAAACCCTCCCTTTGTAGACCTAGCAATGTGGACTCCTTGGCCTCCACAACAACAATCTTACTTTAACCAATGGAATCCAAACTGAAGGGGTCAACAACTCCCGTTTCCAAATCAATTTCCTCAGTTTCAGAAACCACTCTCTCTACCATCAGGTGCTCCACCAAATAATCAAATGATGAGACCCCAGCTACCTGTACAACCAAACCCTAACCCCAATAATAAAGCTGTGCAAGTTATTGATATTCAGAACCAGCCTATACTTCCTGTTTTCCCTGCGTAGTGTAATGATATTCATTTATGATCTGGGAAAATAGTTGAACCCATTATTGATGATGTTATCTCTTCTAATTCTGATAAAGAAGAGACAGAGAAAAATGATTCACGTAAGGAGGTACAACCACCCTCTAATAAGGGTGTTGAAACAGTAGAGCCACCATTCCCTGAGCGTTTAGCTTTGACTAAAATGCCTGAGCCACCTGCTTTCAATCTTTTAGGGGAATTACAGAATCTTTATGTTAAAATTCCACTTTTACAAGCACTAAGAGATGTACCAATTTATGCCAGAACTATGAGAGATATTTGTGTCAAGAAACCCGGTAGGAAAGCTAAAGATCCCCTTACAGTTCATGTTATGGGAGATCTATCTGCCTTAATGACCAGTAAAGCCCCTCCTATTAAATATGGTGATCCCGGCCATCCTACTGTTACAGTACAAATTGGAAAAACAATCATTCCGCGAGTTCTGGTAGATCTAGGTGCTGCTATAAATATTATGACTCTTGAAACTTCACAACTGTTATAGCTAAAGAATGTAATTAGAGAGACACCAACCATTCTAGAGTTAGCTGACCATTCTACAATCAAACCGGAAGGAGTCATTGAAGACCTAATCATCTCAGTTGAATCCTGGAATTACCTAGTTGACTTTGTGGTATTACAGACTAAAACAGAGTTGGGGGGAGATCCTCTAATTCTGGGAAGGCCCTGGTTGGCCACAACCGATGCCTTTATCAGTTGTAGATCTGGTTCAATGACAATTTCTAATGGATATGAAACCAAGCAGCTTACTCTCTACCCTCACGCCACACCCATGATTAATAATGATAATTCTGTATGGTTGGACTATGATGATAATACCACTCAACCTATTTTGACTGTCAGGCAAGCTCTAAGCCTTAAAGATACCGCTGAGTATGAAGTAATTAATAATTTTATTTGTGAACCCTCCTCGGTGACTTCTGAAACACATAATCAGTTGGCTGCAATTTTCCAAATCTGATACCTAGGAAAATCTTAAATCTGAAGATCTACCTCAAACATCAACTACCATCTCCTCTAAAATGATAATAGTGGAAATCGAACTTGGCAAGACATTGAATATAAACCCCAACTTGATAGATGCTGAAACACAAAAATTAATGAAGTTACTTCTTGAAAATAAGGAAGCATTCGCATGGGACTATACAGATATGAAGGGAATCTCTCCTGAATTATGTACTCATTGTATCTATATCAAGGAGGGTTGCCGACCAATCTGTGAACCCCAGCGACGAATGAATCCTAATTTAAGGGAAATTGTCAAAGAAGAACTTCAAAAATTTCTTAATGCAGGGTTTATATGTCCCATATCTGACAGTGAATGGGTTTCTCCATTGATAATAGTCCCTAAGAAAAATCGGAAATGGAGAGTGTGTGTAGAGTATAGAGCCTTAAATAAAGTCACTCAAAAGGATCACTTTCCCTTGCCATTCATTGATCAGGTGTTAGACAGTTTGTCAGGGAAGAAGTTCTTCTCCTTTTTAGATGGTTTTAGTGGGTATAATCAAATCAAAATTGCACCCCAAGACCAAGACAAGACCACTTTTACTAGTTCCTGGGGAACTTTTTCCTATAGAGTTCTCCCATTTGGACTATGTAATGCACCGACAACTTTTCAAAGAGAAGTTATAGGAATCTTCTTTGATATGCTTAATGACTCTATGGAGATATTTATGGATGAATTTACCCCTTATGGTGTGTCTTTTGAGGATGCATTACAAAACCTTGAGAAAGTACTTAAACGTTGTGTACAAGCTCACCTTTCCTTAAGTATTGAAAAATGTCATATGATGATGAATGAAGGAATTGTACTTGGACACTTTATTTCATTTCAAGGAATTCAGGTAGATCCATCCAAAATACAGGTAATTCAGAACCTTCCTATTCCTAGAACACAAACTAATGTGAGAAGTTTTTTAGGACATGTAGGATACTACAGAAGATTTATCAATTTTTTTTCCAAAATAGCTTCTCCTTTGTTTGTGTTACTTATGAAAAATGCTGAATTCAAGTGGACTAATCTTTGCCAGGAAGCATTTGTTGAACTCAAGCGTCAGTTATCTACAACTCCTATTTTAAGGGGACCTGATTGGGCACTTCCCTTCCATATATCTTCTGATGCTTCAAATACTGCAATTGGAGCTATCTTGGGATAAGAGGAAAACCATCTTCCTTATGCTATCTACTTCATTAGTAAGAATATGACTCCTGCTGAGCTTAATTACACAGTTACTGAAAAGGAATTTTTAGCAGTCATTTATGCCATTAATAAATTTCGACATTACATTACTGGTTACTCTACTTTTGTCCATACTGACCACTCGGCTATTAAGTATTTAATGAACAAATCTGTCACAAATGCTCGAGTCACCAGGTGGTTATTGTTATTACAAGAGTTTGATATTACAATTGTAGATCGACCAGGTAAAGAAAATGTAGTTGCTGATTTCCTTTCTTGGTTAAAAGCTGATGATAATACTCCAGTAGATGATTCCTTTCCTGATGAATATTTATTTGCAGTATCTGCTCACTCACCTTGGTATGCAGACATTGCCAATTATCTGGTTGTAGGGAAGTTACCATCACACCTATCACATCGAGAGAAAAGAAAGATCATTCAACAAAGTGCTCGGTATAGCTGGATAAGTGGGTGTCTTTTCTACATAGGACTTGATCATGAAATCTGGAGATGCATTAGAGAAGATGAGGTTTATGATATACTGAAAGCTTGTCATGATGGCCCTTGTGGAGGGCATTTTGCTGATAAGAGAACGACACATAAAATTCTCAGAATGGGTTATTATTGGCCCTCACTCTTCAAGGATGCAAAGAAATATGTGCGAGCATGCGATAGCTTTCAGAGAATGGGTCAACCTAATCATAGAGATGAAATGCCATTGAATCCCCAGGTAATACTTGAACCATTTGAAAGATGGGCCTTAGACTTTGTAGGGCCCATTAATCCTCCATCCAATCAAAGAGTTTACATATTGGTTTGCACAGATTATATGACTAAATGGGTGGAGGCTAAATCACTCCTTAGAGCTAATGAAGAAGCTGTTTTAGCTTTTCTATTTGAAGAAATCTTTGTTAGATTTGGAGTGCCTAGAGAGCTAGTTACAGATGGAGGACCTCCTTTCAATTCTCATGGTTTTAAAACCACCCTTCAAAAATATCATATTCATCATAGAATGACTACACCATACCACCCCCAAGCCAATGGATAGGTGGAGAGTAAAAAAAAAGTTATAGAAGCCATTCTAACAAAAACAATGAAGGAAAACAGGAAGGATTGGTCTCAAAGGCTCCCTGAAGCACTGTGGGCTTACAAAACTACCTGGAGGAATACTACAGGATTTTCTCCCTATGAATTGGTTTATGGTAAAAGTGTTGTTTTTCCTGTGGAATTTGAAATTAAAACCTTAAGAACTGCTTTAGTTGTTAACCTTGATTTGACTGATGCACAGACAACCAGGTTGCAGCAGCTTCAGGAATTGGATGAAAAAACATTAGATGCCATTCATTAAACAACTATGATCCAAAAACAAAGAACAAAATGGCATGATAAAACCATCAAGCATAAGCAGTTCCAAAAAGGTAATTGGGCTTTATTGTATGATTCTCGGTTTGAAAATTTTCAAGGGAAACTACGTACAAGATGACCTTACGAAATAGATACTGTTTTTCCCAATGGAACAGTAAGGCTCCTAACAATTGATGACTCTAAAACACCATTCTTAGTAAATGGTCATCGGCTCTGTTTGTTCCAACGACTCATTTCCAAAGATGATTTTAAGGCCACTTGCATGGCAGATTCGCATTATCTCTTTTTGGGGGAGCCTTCTACCCCTCATTGCATTTCATTTTCCTGCATTGTATTTTTAGCATTAGATTAGATTTCTTAACTAATAATCCCTGTCAAGGGCTGGCATGTTACAATTGATTATTTTGCAGATTCTAGATTTAGGAAAGGCTTATCAGAAAGGACAATCCTACCACAAACAGATCCAAGATTCATCTTGTGAAGCATTGTTCATCTCATTTCAATCCATCCATAGTTCATTTCCCCATCCTCCAGTAACATTTCCATTATTAATTCCCCTTATTTCTTTTCCCCATTTTTCCCATCACTCTTCAACAACATTTTCCCTATTTTTCCCATTCATGAAACAATACTCTTCAACAAACATTTTCCCTATCTTTCCCGTTGCTGAAACACCATTTCTTTTCAAAGACATCACCATACAACACTTTCCATCATGAAAATCATTTTCTTCCGTTATCTTTATGCTAATCCTGTCCTTTCACTGCCTTCTCCTACACTTATACAGACCTTTAATATAATCTCCTTCATGTTTCAAAAGCTTCTTCCATAACTATTGCTGATCTATTATGAACGAGCACTATATTTTTCGAAATATGAATTAAAGGTAAACATGAGGTATGTAAATATTATGTGTAAGTACAATTAAACTATGGTTAAATGTGAAGATTATGTTCATCATTACCACAATCCCCGTACATTTAAAGTCATTATTTCAGCCATAGTTGGGGGGAATACCGAAAATTTTATGCCATCATTTCACAGCAAGCCAATTACCGTCATTTTTCTTACCATTATTCTGTCTTATTACCTCACCTCTTCACTGTTACTCCATGTTCTCATTCACAAAATTTACTCTGTCCGAAGTGCGGTAACTTGGTTTTTGACTGTGCATTTTACCAAAGCTGGTTAACTATGGGAGGACCTGCTATTCGACATGAGCCTGACTCGATAGCTCTACTTGAATTATATCCAAAGGCGTATCAGATTTTTCAACAGGCAGGCTGGATAGGATATTTTCAGAGGCTTTAGGAATTTGATCCACAACAGGTCCTTGAATTTGCACGAAATCTACAGGAAGATCATTCTACTGTCCAGGAGGTTTGAATTCCAGTCTCAGAGAGTGGCATAGCACTTGTTTCAGGTCTGCTGGTCACTAGCACTCGATGGTTTAGTCGCAAGCATATTATTCTGAATGCACAACAGGATTTTCTTCTGCCAGGAGAACAAGTCGAGCCCAAAGGCCGGGGTGTCCGACTTCACTCATTACCACCTCCATGGCCGAAGGTTGCTGAATTCGTCAAACATTACCTTACTTGTGAAGGACGCTACCAGGTAGTCTATCAGCATGATTTTGTCTTATTGAATCATTTGAGGCATGGTCGACTGTTAAATATTCCTTATTATTTACTTGGGTGTCTAAAGAATATGTCACATTACTATAGACAGGTAAAATTCCCACTCCTTTCCCTCACCCATCACCATCTTGTTCAGCTATTGATTTAGAGGGGTTTTGCTCAGGAAAACCCTCCTCTAAATAATCCACCCCTAAACCCTAAGCAAGCTACTGAAATTCCTCAAGAAGCTGCTGAAATTCCTCAGCAATTTGCTGAAAATCCACAAGAAATCTTTGAAAATCTCCATGAGCAGCAACCAGAGAACATCCCTAACCCCCCAGAAATTCCACCAGCAAAGCCAATTGATCCAATTAACCCTCCCACCATATCAACTCCATCCCACAATTTAGCAGAATCATCTAATCCTACTGTTCATATCCCTAGTGATGATTCTGAGGATAACCTTCCCCTCTCTATGCTAAAAAGAAAAAGGCAAGCTAAGACTGTTTTCCTACCAAAAAAGAGAACGAGGGCCTCAACCAAAGTAGCTACCATCTCTGATAGCCCTCCCCCTTAGAAAAAACCCACTCATAAAAGGAAAATTACCACTTTCCCTGCCTCTTTACCCCGAAGACGAATGAGGGCGTCAACTGAAGTGGCAACTGTTGCCACTATCCTAAATTCTCAACCTATTCATCTAAAAGCCCATACCCCACCACAGTCCCAAATCCCGGAATCTTTACCTATCTCACCCTTGGGCACTGAAACACAAGAACTAGATGCCCAGGATTTTACGACATTATTTCTTTCAGAACAAGTAGCTGTTACACAAGAACCAACTACTCATTTAGTAGCTGCCACACAAGAACCAGCTACGGCTGTACCACAAGAACCAGTTGATGATATACAAAATCTAGATGCCCAGGATGCTGCACATCACGTCACTGTTACACAAGAACCAGCTACTCATTCAGTAGCTACCACACAAGAACCAGCTACTCATTCAGTAGCTGCCACACAAGAACCAACTGCTGATATACAAAATCTAGATGCCCAGGATGCTGCACATCACGTAGCTGTTACACAAGAACCAACTACTCATTCAGTAGCTGCCACACAAGAACCAGCTGTTGATATACAAAATCTAGATGCCCAGGATGCTGCACATCACATAGCTGTTACACAAAAACTAGCTACTCATTCAGTAACTACCACACAAGACTGAGACCGTGACTGTTACACAAAGCCTAGTCACCCTAGCTTCCATTTTATAGGAAAATGAGTTTCTAAAATCATAACTCGAAGCTTATAAGCAGGAATTAATAAGGGCAAGGGAAGCCTATGACAAAGAGCTTAATTTGTACACTTTAGCCCATGCAGCATCCACGACCGAGAAAAATACAGAGAAAGATCAGTACAAGGAATATATGTACAACCAATGCGGTAACATTTATCATCAAGAAGGGTATAAAATAGTTGAAATACAACTGCCTGGAGCCTCCCCTGCGTCCACATCTTCTGCAATCAAAGAGGAACGCCCTATTGTCACACAAGAACCAGTAGGGCCTTCAAAAATTTCTGCATCCACGACTTCTGCAATCAAAGAGGAATGCCCCACTGTCACACAAGAACCAGTAGGGCCTTCAAAAATTTCTGAAAAAGAAGCTAAACCACAAGTACCTCGGCCTACTGTAACTATTTTTACTCAGACTGAACCTCGGCCTACTGTAACGGTTTTCACTCAGACTATACCTCAGCCTACCACTTGCAGTACTGAAAAACAAACTGAATCTTGGGATAAGCACCAAATAATGGACAAGTGGAAGAAATAATATGTTATTTCGCAAGATAAGATCTTGCAGGAGCATAAATTACTCTGGAAAAATCATATATACTCAAACTGGGAAGCCTTGGAGCAAGTACTCCAACATTCTCGCGCCCAGAAGAAAGAGAATAAAGAGCTAAAAGGAAAACTGCTCCTTATGTTTGATTTGGTTTAGAAATTATTAGCTGCCAAGAAACCATCTTCCAATTATTCTCTTTTTCTTGCAGAATGCTTAGCATTCTTTCAAATAAAGGCAATAAAAAATGGGAGACCTCATGAAGTATTTACACCTGAGCAGTTTGTGGAAACTTTCACAGAAGCATCCACTAGTGATCAACATTTGCTCTGTGAGTTGTATCTCCACAATGAAGCTATCTCTGAAGATAGGAAGATCAATCTTAACCATTTGGTTGGTGATGTTTAGATCAAAGCATTTGCCTCCTTCCTTGCCAATCAAATCACATGGCAGGCTGCCTTTCTTGTAGCAAGGCATAATGAGGACAATCGTCTCCTGTGGATTCGACCAGAGCCACAAAATCCTACCATTTTTATTTGGCAGTATCGTCAATTTTTGAAAGAACCAAGGATGGTTGAACACATCAGGAAACTACAAGCAATAGTGCTACAAGACTGCCAACACTTTGTTAAGACTAGGGAAGTTGTTGCCTTAAAAGCAAACAACTTATTCTGGCAATAGTCCTCTAAGGAAAGGTAGGAGTATAACCCCTTCAGTCCCCCTAATTTTGAAGCAGCAATCTCAAGGGTACTTGATTATATCAGATGTGTTCAGCAATGTGCTGAAAAGTGGATAGGGTATCATTTTCATTTTCCTCTTCTATGGATGCCAGCACAAGAATATAAGGCTCATTACAGGTTGACTAAAAAGGAAGAAGCAACAACATGGCAGAGGCTGCAAAATGTGCACGGGTTCAGAGATCTAACTGACAGTACCTTCTATAGTTACAGCTTAAGTAATTTGCACTCTAAGGCCCAATACCCAGACTTGGATTCAGAGTAAAGTTACATGAGGACATGCAACCCTTTCAGTTGGGGGGGATGTTAGGACCCTACATTGTCCCTTTTTGCTCATATATTTTGCTATCATTCCATCCTTTTTCAACCTATATTTAAAGTCTATGTTATCACTTTAATCCATTTTCCAAAGGTATATAACATTTCTTCTCGTTACTATATGTTTAATTTGTTTTACATATAATTTTACATTACTTTCATAATTAACCATTGATTGAAAATATATAGTTGCTGAAACAGTTTGAAGACTGCAAATTTATCATTGTGGTCTACGTTGCTGAAACAATTAGAATAGTGTGCAAATCTCATTGCTGAAACAGCCGGTGATTTGCATTTCAGATTCAGAAGCAACAAGAAGAGATCATCAAAGGAGCTGTTACACTGGCCGCAACAAATACATTCCAAAGTCGGCATTGTCACAACCATTGTAACAACATTTTGTTAATGGAAGAACCAATTATCTTATTTTAGCATATCGGGTTAAGAATAGGATTTATAATGTAATCAAATGTATAATAGATGTCTCCTCTTTAAATAGAGGAGACATCAGCATTAGAGGGGGACGAACATACTACGGGAAGGTCTAGCTAGAAGTAAAGGAACTTGAATCTTTTTGTAATATGATACATTGACAGATGAATAAAATATTGTTATGAGCATTCCTTCTTAGTTCCTTTTTCTGGGGAATCTTGTGAGAAGGAAAGGGCCCACCTTCCTCACAAGATTCACCCATTAATTCCTGCAGTGTGTTAAGTATTATTTTTTCATTCATACCTTGTTAAACTCTGTTTGCTGAAATTGCTTATGCGTTATTGGAACTCTGTATTTATTGCTGAAACTCTGTTTCTATTTGATTATTGCATTGTTTCCATAAATTCATTCATAGGTAATCAGTGATTATTTTAATCAGTTTTCTAGAGTGAGTTTGTGAAGCATGGTAATCAGAAACATGTGCTGAAGATTCCTGCTTGGGGAATAGGGTCCTGTTCTCTGTTATAGCACAACTAGTATTTTCCTCTGCAGATTAATTTCTTTTCCTAGATTGTTCTTTTTAATGTAATCCAGGATTCTTTTGATAATTTTCTGTAATAGAGAGATTGTTCTTGCTGTAACTCAGAGTAGAACTTCAGTTTGTTTAAAGCAAGGTGTGATTAGTGTAATTGTTACTACAACTTTTCATTGCTTTTGAGATTGAACATATATAGTGTGTGATTGCCTTTGGAATACACATACTTCCCTGGGTTGATAATTCATGTAGCACTTGGTTGTTTAAATTAATAAGAAATTAAAGTGACCAACACTATGTAAGGGTTTTGGACGAGAAACACAATTTTTATATTAATGAAAATATCTATTTGTTCTTTTGAAAAGAAAAAAAACAAAGGATGAGATTGTTGTGTAGCTATCTCTTTAAAGGAAATTGTAG
Organism: Pinus tabuliformis; assembly: GCA_031772625.1. Lineage (NCBI taxonomy): Eukaryota > Viridiplantae > Streptophyta > Pinopsida > Pinales > Pinaceae > Pinus > Pinus tabuliformis. The sequence goes on from CM062814.1 coordinate 820,459,517, forward strand.
AGTTGCAAAGGAAGCATATTAAAGCAAATTTGGTTAAGTTGGAAAGGAGGGGTAATGAGAAAGAAATCTCAAAAAGGGGGACATCAATTTCCCTTAGCCATTGAAGAGGATTATAAGACACTTAACACTAGGGAAAACATTAACGATGGAAATTCATTTTAAAATTTAGAAAACTTGATGAATCTTACTAGTCCCTAACATATAAATTATAAAATGTTTGGTGACATTTTTGTAAAAATATTCATATTTCTAAGGTTTATATAGTCATTGTAAAATTTTGGATATTTTTAAGATAAAATAATTTTATACTAGAAAATTTGGGCGAATCATTTTAAGAAAAAAAATGGAAACTAGCGAATTTATTTATTTATTTATTTTTTCCTGAGAAAGCATGGAAAATTAGTCCACCTATGAATATTAGCCCCTAAAATTTTCCTTTCTTAACATTAGATATTTAGGAAAAATTTCTAACATGGGTGGGAGGGATGAAGTAGATGACGGAGTTTCCAACCCCATATGCATGTGAAATACCCTTCATTGTAGTGTGGTCATTGTATTGGCAAGCTATGCCTAAGGTAGTTAATGAAGTGCCTAGGGTTAGAAGGGGGAGAAATTTGATAAATTACCTAGTGCTCTTTTATGGGAGGAGAGATTCATATTATATAGAGTGGTGGAATTGGTTCTAGAATGTTAAACTATGTGATGGTGTGTCCATTATTTTAAGGGTTGGATTGATACAACCAATAAACCCTTGGTAAATATTATAGTAATGTCTCCTTTAGAACCATACTTCTTGAGGGAAGCATATGGTTTAGGCAAAGAGAATATTACATAATGGATTTATAAATAATTATAGAAGTAATTGAGTTAATAGACTCTTAAAAGATCATGTAGGCCATGATAGACAACATTATATGTGCATGAAAAACAATGAGTGAGAGTATTGAGGGAATGTATGCCCGTATTTTTGAAATCAATATTGTGGTTGATAGTTTAAATATTGCTTTCTATATATAGCTGTTGAAGTTTAATAGATTAAAAAAAAATGTGAATATGGAAAAAAATTCACTAACCACCAACATGCACAAGCTATGAGATAGCAATTTGACAATCTCCAAATTTTAAAGGTTGGAAAAACTAGATTTGCATTCTACTATATCATGATTAAATGGTTCATAGACATAAGGGAAACTTTCTTTACCTATTAGTCCATATTGGAACACATAGAAAAAAACAAATATGAAAAGACAATGTGGAATAGAGCTAGCATTCTCAGTGATGCTTAGTGGGGCCTAATTGAGTTTTTTTCATTTTCTTTTCAAAAGGAAGCCATTAGTTGATTTGAAATGACTTTTTGATACTAATGTGTGCATATGTGGGAAGAGATTTATAAAGGAACCGATTGTATCTTAGAAAGAATTTAGCAAGTTATTAAAGAGCATTACCCTATTTTGTATGGCACCACAAGGGATGAAATCATTAGTAGATGGAAAATGTATAATACCTATATGCATTATTTCATCTTATCCTTAAATCCAATGTAGAATGATGAGGTAGAATTAGTTAAATTTTGTGTAGGAGGAGGGATCCACTCAAATCCAAGGAGGTGGATGATGATTTTGGCACAACACTTTCTAAGATATGTCTTGAGTTGATGGAGCTCTTAAACCTAAACAAAAAATTTAAATTATTCATCAAGGGAGATAGTCAATTTGGTAATGCATAATACACTCGTTGATAGGGGAACTATGAATCATCTTGCATGATATTCATAGTATGATGAACATATAAAAAAAAGCCCCTTAATACAATGTTATTTCATAATGTTATAGATCTTCAGTGGAATAGAGAAAAAACAAATTAATAGGCATATCTATTCAATCAGAAGAGAAGTAGAATTCAATATGTGAATGAAGAAAATCTTGTGTACATTTTCCCTCAAATCTCCTCCTTATCTTTTGATCAATGGAGGATTATAACAAGGGTCCTTCATGTTTGTAGGATGTGAAATTTGAAGATGTGTGTATGGATACCCATGAATAATTAATGGATAACCCCTCTCCAGGATATTCTTACAATGATACTTTTTTGCATCAGAGATGACAAATCCATGCCTAAGATTGGTTCAATAATGAGAGGTATTTATTCTTACGTTATTGATGAACATCATGGTATTAGAAATATGTCATATTTTTGTAATGTTTTGTTAATTTACAAAGTATATTGGTTCTGGGATTTGACCCAAATTTGAATACTAAAAAAACTATGACTGTGATTTGTGGTTATAATGGAACTTAAATTATAGGCTAATACATCTTTGACCAAGAGAATTAGATACACTATAACCTAATTTTTTCATTAAACTGACATTGGTATGTTGTTCCAACAAATAAAGAGACTTATAGTGGAAGAGAAGAAATTAATTTCAAAAAAATGGTGTAGTTAGAGGAGAATTCAGACAACAAGGAAGATGAGTAAGATGAGAGAAAAGAGGTTAAGATCCTTTTCAATTCAGTAGAAAAATATGAGAAGTCTAGGGGATAAACTTAATAGCTATAAGGAAGATACGGAAGGATCATTAAATACCAGGAGAAATAGACTAAAATAAATGTAGTGTTGCTACAGAGAATATCATATTTTCAAAGGTAGAGGTAGCATGGACCAGATATTAACAATGTGGAAGGCTCCTAGCACATTGAAAATTCAAAGGTACAGACCAAAACTGAACAACACATGAAGAAGAATTTCAAGGAAGAGGAATAGGCATTTTAGGAGGTATACATCAAATGAGGACACCTCAACAAACACATTTGGTGAGGAATTAGAGAGTTTTTACAAACTATCCCTCACAACAACCATATTAGTATTGCACAAGAAGAAGAAGAGAAGGTCTACAAAGAGTTCCCTGCTTGATGAATTTAGAAAGGCAAAGAATCCTACTTTTTATGGTCGGGTTAGGAAAAATGAAGAATTTGAAGCATGGATGATGGGCCTAAAAAATAATTCAAGGTACATAATTAATTTAAAAACATGAAGTCCAGAGTGAACATATTTAACTTGAAGGGATGACCTTATATATTGTGGGAATATATCAAGAATATCGATGGAGCTTGGGAAAAGACATTGACATGGAATAGGTTTGAGAGATATTTTAGGGAAAAAACACCTATATGAAAGGTATTATGATGGAAAAATTAGAGAGTTGAGCATAGATTTAGGTAGCTCACTATGGGATGAGAAAGTGAACCATATCGAGTTTGACGAACCAAGAACAGTTGAAGTGATCCAGGTGGATATTGGTGGCCACCTGCCAAGTCCACCTGGACCCCCACCATTGTCTGTCTCAACATTTTCAGTTTCCTTAATTGTAGCACAACTTACTATTTTTAGCAGTTTTTCGGGTCCTAAACTTCCGGAGCCATTTTGAGGCCCTAAACGATGTTTTTTGGGGAATCCAAGGGCAACATGGGAATGGACCGATGTTGCCCGTTCCAAAAATGATAGTGCTCGGATAGATCTTTCTAATGAGCTATTGTACGCGTCAAACGGAGATCATATGCCAAAGTTACGACCCCGGGAAGTTGATGTACCAATTTACCCCCAAACGGGGCCCACAGTTTGGCGTTTCATCTCCTAGGGTTAGGTTTTGGAATTTTAAGGGTTTTCCATTGTTTCTAAACAATAAATAGGCCTTCGAGCCTCATTGTAAGACAATTCAGAGGCATGTAGCCACCACATCTCTTCTCAGAGATAAGCTACCATCGCCCTAGCTGGTTTATTTCCATTTCTGGTTGTAAGCATTTTTTAGTATTTTCCATTAATGAAATGAAGTATTATTTCCGCTGCATCTTTGTGTATATGGTTATCTCTGTAATTTGTTGCGTTCCTGTTTAAATCCGGATCAGTGGTATCAGAGCGGTCTGCTTTTTCTCTGTTTTTCTTTGCATGTCCCCAACAAGGTCGGGATATAAGGAGTTAGGGCTTGAACTGGTTAAACCTTTGCAAGACCAGCCTCGTAAATCCCGACGGCCTCCCATGGCGGACGAGAAGAAAGACGAGGGGGCAGGAGATCCCATCAAAATCTTACTCGAAGAAGCCCTCGAGCGACAACGGAACGCGATGATGGACAACTTTGCCCAGATCCTTCAGCGGCTACCCAGAAGCAACGCATCGGCTTCCAGAAGCTACTCTGGAAATGCCACACCCTTTAAGGTACAAGTTAATTTTGAAATCCCCATATTCGAGGGTCAGATAGACGCAGATGTCGTAGATAAATGGTTAAATCTGCTAGAGGGTTATTTTTCTGTTCATGAATTTTCGAGTCGGGAAAAGATTGTTTTTACTCTTCTCAAAGCAGCCCCCCACGTCAAGGACTGGTGGGAAACCTACTACGAGCAGAAGGATGAAAGTACTGGCTCACTATTTTCAGCCGCACCCACCTGGGATTCGTTCCGGGATGCCATCAAGGAGCAGTACTACCCTGTCGGAAGCTATGAGGATGAATACATAAAGTGGACCACGCTGCGGCAGGGAAGGGACCAAGACGTGCCGAAGTTCACCAATCTTTTCCATACCCTTCACACAAAGTTGGGTATCAAGGATTCGGAGCAACATTTGATACTCAAATACCGTTGCTGCCTGCACAAATACATCCAGGAAGAAATACAATTCCTAAACATCCCCTCGCTCGGCGCAGCATACCGATATGCCGTCAAGGTCGAGCAAAAGTTTAAACAAAAGAAGCGAGACTTTGGATCTGCGAATCCAAAGCAGGGGAAAGGTGCCCCTAAACCACAGAACAAAGGACAAAGCCAAGGCGGGACAGCCCAAGACAACCAGCCGAAGCCGCAAGCAAAGAACAGCGCCGTGAAGCCGAGAAAGGACACTGGAAAATGGTGCGAGTTCCATAAGAGCTCCAGTCACAACACAAGTGAGTGTCGGGCCAAGCAGTCACTGGTGGCTGAGCTAAAGGTTTCAGAATCAGATGCATGTTTCGACTCTGAGTCAGAACCCGATAAGGGGTATGAAAAAGGGAAGCAGATCATTGATGCGGATCCCAGCGCCACTGTTGCTACCACAAAGATCCAGAAAAATGAACCCGAAGATCCAGAGGAGGAGGAGCATCTCTTCCACTCCCAGATGTGGGTAAAGGGCTCCCCGATACAGTTCATTGTTGATAGCGGGAGTCAAAAGAACCTCATTTCGGCAGAGGTCGTGAAGAGGTTGGGCTTACCGACCACAGCACATCCACAACCATACACCATTGGGTGGCTTCACCAAGGACGAGATCTTCGCGTGAGCCAGCAGTGTCGCCTTCCATACAACATCAAGCCCTTCACGGATGAGGTATTGTGTGACATTGCTCCCCTTGAAGTTTGTGATGTATTACTAGGACAACCATACTTGTGGAAGCGACATGCTGTGTATGAATCAAGGCCCCGTGCTGTTATTATTACATTGGGAAATAAGTTGTTCAGGATACCAGAGGTAGCACCACCTGCCGCCATCTCTTTGATTACTGCAAAACAATGCAGTAAGATCATTTCCAAAACCAGGAAATTTGTTTTCCTGATGATATGCCCTCAAGGAAAGAAGAAGACAGTGGCCACGGCCTCTAAACGGGGTCCCTCTGCACGACAACTACAGATGGAAAAGGTTGTGGAGGAGTACGAGGACATCTTCACCTCCCCGGAAGGGGTTCCTCTACACTGTCAAGTCAAGCACTCCATCGATCTGACCCCAGGTGCGCTGCTACCCAATGGACCAATTTATCGGCGCTCCGTTCTGGAGAACGATGAAATCAAGAGGCAGATTCAGGAGCTCCTGCAGAAAGGTCACAGCCGTCCGAGTTCATCGCCCTGTGGGAGCCCGATCGTGTTGGTACAGAAGAAGGATGGGACGTGGAGACTCTGTATTGACTATCGGGCGCTGAACAAGATCACTGTCCGTAATAGGTATCCGATCCGCGGATTGATGACCCCTAGACCAACTAAAGGGGGCGAAATATTTCAGCAAGATCGATCTGAAGTCAGGATATCACCAAGTACCAATCGAACCCTCCGATGTGTGGAAGACTGCCTTCAAATCCAAGGAGGGCCTCTTCGAATGGTTGGTCATGCCTTTCGGATTGACGAATGCTCTTGCAACCTTTATGAGGCTAATGGATGACATCTTGCGGCCATTCACCAACTCCTTTGTAGTAGTATACTTGGATGACATTATGATCTTCAGCCAGAGTTGGGAAGAGCACCTCCACCACATTCGACAGGTTCTCCAAACACTGCGGCAACACAAGCTATGTGCCAATTTGGAGAAATGCACTTTTGGTATGACCCAGGTTCAGTATCTGGGATACATCATTGATGAACAGGGGGTGCATGTCGATCCGGCCAAGATCCAAGTCATTCGGGATTGGCCCTCTCCAACCACTCTAACAGAGCTCCGCAGCTTTCTAGGTCTTGCCAACTTCTACCGCAGGTTTGTGTTGGGGTTTTCTCATATTTCTTGGCCCTTGAGTCAAGTCACCAAGGGCGGGGCGAAAGCAAAATTCTTTTGGTCTGAATCTCAACAGAAGGCATTCAGGGAATTGAAGGATCGCCTCTGCACAGCACCAGTGCTCGCATTACCAGATTTACAACAACCATTTGAGGTCGAGACAGATGCCTTTGACTATGCTATTGGGGCAGTCCTTACTCAACATGGACATCCAGTGGCATATCACAGTGAAACACTTTCAGACACAGTCCGGAAGTACCCCACTTATGATAAAGAGATGTATTCCATTGTACAGGCCTGCCGACAATGGAAGCATTACATTTTGGGGAAGGAAACGGTCATCCACACAGACCACCGACCTCTGCAGTTCATACAGACCCAAGGGAAATTGCAAAATGATCGCCATCAGAAGTGGCCTACATACCTGCAACAATGTTAGTGCTCGGATAGATCTTTCTAATGAGCTATTGTACGCGTCAAACGGAGATCATATGCCAAAGTTACGACCCCGGGAAGTTGATGTACCAATTTACCCCCAAACGGGGCCCACAGTTTGGCGTTTCATCTCCTAGGGTTAGGTTTTGGAATGTTAAGGGTTTTCCATTGTTTCTAAACAATAAATAGGCCTTCGAGCCTCATTGTAAGACAATTCAGAGGCATGTAGCCACCACATCTCTTCTCAGAGATAAGCTACCATCGCCCTAGCTGGTTTATTTCCATTTCTGGTTGTAAGCATTTTTCAGTATTTTCCATTAATGAAATGAAGTATTATTTCCGCTGCATCTTTGTGTATATGGTTATCTCTGTAATTTGTTGCATTCCTGTTTAAATCCGGATCATGAAGGCACTATCAAGAAGGCCAAATACTATTATGAACATTCAAAAGCACAAGTTGGAATCTCATACGACGTGGAAGAAGAAAGAGAAAGTTGAGTTCAAGAAGAAAGGATCCATACCATCATGCTTGATGGGCCTCAAGAATAGGTAAATTATGAGGCCCATCGATCCACTCACGAGCACATAAAACTATGTTTGAACCAACCTTTTGCACTTAATGGTATATTTTCCTATCCTAATGGGTTCTTAGAAGAGTCCAATGTGGTTTTCATATTTTATGTGCCTTAACATGTTTATTGTGCATGATTTACAGAGATATTGAGTAGATTCTAGGATATCTAACACTAGATAGATTTTAGGGACGTGTTCCTTGTAGCATGAATGCCTACACTCAATTAGCTTAGGGAATTTAATGCCCCCTCCTATTGCTGCAAGTTGGACTAGGAATAAGATCCCATTTTTTTTTGAAATTTTGGAGGGAAATGAAGCCCTCCTCTCAAGGAGGTTGCTACCCACTTTATGTATAAATAAGAGGATTGATTTATCCTAATAGGAGATAGAGAGAAAAGGAATAAGTAGAAAGCAAGATTATGTTTTTTTGTATTCTCAAGCAATTTTTGTAGTCTTGTAATGTAAGAACAATTTTTTAGTTAATGGAAGCAATGTTTTATTATAGCTCCTAGCTTGGCTTTCATTTAAGGATTTTAAGTATCCTTGGGTTGGGCCCACCCTAGGAGCTTTAGATCCCTCTTGTACATAATATGCTTTGCATTTGTTCGGTTTCTAGCATTAACAATTATGGAAGTTACATTTTCATGGTTAAGTAGGAGGTTCTTTGAAAAATTCTTTGTTATAAGTTATTTATGCATTTTTTTAGCAATCACAACATTTACTTATGTAATTTCAAGTCTTTTTATATTCCATTTCTCTTGTGTTATAGATTTTGATTTTCATTGCTTTGACATGCAATTGCTTTTACAACAATATGAAACAAATAGAAATTGGTTTCATAAGGATTTAGCTTGAAAAAAAGTTTCCTTGAGCTTTGAAAAGTTCAATGATTTTATTTCCTCGAATTACACTTCCTTTCCTCTTCTTAGATTCATGTTGAAGATGGTTTACAAGATCGTTGAACTATCTCTTGTAGCAAAACAAAGACTCATGTAGTAGCCTATAACCAGTCCTCTTTTCTCGCTTAACTTTCCAATAAACACTTGGTTTGACCCCCTTGACGTATTACAACACCGACAAGATGTTGGTGATGAAAATTAGAAGTATAGAGCCCTCACAAATTTGTCCACAAATGCCTTTGTAAATTATTTTCTGAATACTATTTTTCTACAATTTAGAGTTTTGATTGTCGGTTCTTAATTTCCAACAAATTCTCTTTTTCATTCATTGTAGGTATCATAGATGTGTGTGTCATTTTATTTTATGAAAATTATTTTTTCAAATCTATTTTTCTTGTAGCATAGCTTAGTTAGCACTTAACTTGGTCTTTGTGCATCTAACCTTCATTCCAACATTTCCCACTTGCATAAAAATTGACAAAAGAAGAATATAGTGCTTGTTACACATACAATGCCAACCCCTCTTAAGTTTGTATGAACCCCAGGTTGATAATTAAAGCTGAGACCCTTAGAAGTTGTAACATTGTTGCCACAATACTGAGGGCCATTAATTTTCGGCACCATTATTGGGGAGATGCCAAAGTATGTGCTTCCTTTTTCGTTAGTTAATTTACTCTTTCTTTCATTTTGTCTTTATACAAAAAGAAAATAAAAATAAATTAGCATCTTTTTAGAAAATACAAAAAACAAAATTCTTTTCTTAGAATTTCTTTTTTTATACCTTGAAGAATTAGGGACAATACAAGATAATTTATACCAATTACAACCTCCACTTCTACTATATGGAATTCCTTTTCAGCTGACTGCGAGCCTCTTTCCCCATCCACAGGGACCTTTGAGGCCCTTTCTGATGAGCAGGAAAAGATCTTTGAGGATCTTCGAGGGGAGAGAATCCTTCACACCCCACCACTACTATGGATGAAGATAAACAACTTGAAGTGTTTATATTTCCTATTAGAGTACCTTGAAATACGACTTAACCTCTAAGAGTACTTGAGAAATACCACTATTGTGATACAACTTCTTGACATATCCACAATAGCACCAAAAGGCATAATCGAAGATGTGATGGTCTCCATAGACTCCTAGGAGTATGCCACAAAATTCCTTTTCCTTTATTCCAAAACCAAATTCAATGGATATCCACTCATTTTGGGGAGACCAGGGTTAGTTATTGTTGATGCATATATTAGCTGTGTGGTTAGAAACATGAAAATTACTAATGGTAAGTCTCAAAAACAACTTGTATTATACCCCTTAGTTCAACCTTTTGTTGAGGATGACTTTCCTACATCAGTAGAAGAAGAAGAAGAGGAGGATTATAACCTCTCATCACCTTATCCTATGTGTACAATAGAAACCACCCTTAGAATCAAGCAAGCTCATGAAAATGATTTGATTGACAATTATATTTCAAAACCATTATCCTCTTTCCATCAACATTTATGTGATGCAAGAAGGGTCATCCGTAGGGAATCCTATTCTCAGGATTGTATATGGGAATATTTATTTAATGCTAGTTTTGATCAAATAAACATGTAGATGGTGTAAAATAACCCCTCTAAACTGTTGAAAATCAGCTCCTCACTTTCATCTAATTAGGAGGATTAACTGTTCACGATCTTAAAACAACACATTGATGCATTTCCATGTGATTACAAGGGTATGTGTTGTAGGCTCAAAATTCTCTGCCTCAACATTATGAGGGAGACCACCCGGTCGAGAACTTAGTGCAACTCCTTTTCCATTGAAATGGTGGTTCTGATTGGTTAAACTAGGTCCAGTTACCTTCTCTCTATCTTTACTGCCTTAAAGTATGGCCTTCACCTACCAATAAATAGGAGACATCATATCGGCCATCTTGCTAAGTTTAGGGAAGAAAGTGACCGTTAAGCTGATTTGGGATTCAACCAAGCCACAACTAAGTTATGTCTTATAGTTAACGTTACTTATTCTAACCTAACTAACCTCTATGATATTAAGTTAATATTACTCATTAATCTTATATGATACTATGATAATTAGGTGTTAATACTTCTTATAACACTAATGTTAATCTAAGCCCTATATTAAGTTATGTTAATATTAGTTGCTTATCCTAAAGTAAAACTATGTTAATGTTATCCTAATACTAAAGTTATATCAGTCATTAATCTAATTAAATATAAATTATGTCTATAATAATATTGCCTAAATAAGGTTATGTTAATTTATAATTCTAATGTAATCTAGCTTATTAACTATATTATATCTATATTATTATGCTAATATAAATTCTATATTAAATCTAATAAACAATATTAACAAATGTACTATACTAAACTATCCTAACACTAAATACCTACTTTAGTTCAATAAAGTAAATAAGTAATTCTAATATATGTCAATACTAAATTATAGTAATATTAATGTCACGTAATGTAATGTAACTGCATTATTATATGTGCAATCTTTAACAATATGATATCTCTTTATATGTTAATTCTAAATTGTAAATATTAATCCTAATTAAATGTTAGAATTAATTCTATAATTAAAATATTAGATGTTAAAGATCACTTATTATGTACATATATTATACAATCCCTTTAGCTTGATTTTTTAATGATTTGCATGAAAGATAAACATCAAACTATAAGGTTTTGCCTCTTTGAGACCAGGAATTCTAAAATGTAGAAACTAGAATTAACATGCAAAGTTTAACCTAAGATGCACTCATCCTAGACCTATCTCTATTGAAGGAAAGAGTAATCCTTCTCTCAATCAAGAGAAAATCTAAAAGGATGGGAAAAGAGGCATATTAGAATTGGAATAAAATGAAGGAACTAGATCAGGGAAATAATATACAATATCTAATCGTTGTTAAAACAAATACAAATAGCTAAATGCCTAATAAATAGTTACAAAACACTTAAATATAAGTATCTTCAACTCCTTATAAACATATGTATAAGAACAAAAGACTTATGCCAAAATATTGAAGTAGTTCAAATAAAATGAAATAAAGAAAATACAAAACATTCATAACTTTACACTGTTAGATAGCTAGCGAGCCTAAAGAAATAAAAGTATGGTTCTATACAATTTCCAGTTTTCAAGACACATTTATGATTAATCCTGCAAAATAGTTTGATCAAAATTTTAAATAGGCTAAAAGTTAACATTTAATAATAGTGCTAAAGCCAACTAATATACTTATACAATAGAAATGCAATTGAAAACTGAAGAATTCATTTACAATAATCGATGCAAACAGTAGCACTACTATGGATACGATTCCGTAAAGAAATCTTATGAAAAATATGAAAGAAGTTACATGAACTTCAGAAGATTACAGTAGTGCAAATCCCTTACTGCCAGTCAGCTCGATCCCCTGTCTGCAAAGAAAGACTCAAATCCCACTACAGTAGTGCAAATGATTGTTGAATATCCTCTACAAACAAGTTAAAAGCTCTAGCATTATTGTGCCTCTTCTCCTTCATTCGAATCCCCACCCTGTGATGGATTGGCTCCATTATTCGATCAAAGTATTTGCTTAAATAATCCATCATCATTGACCTTCTTAACTTTTAGAGAATTCGTTATGGCAGCGAAATTATCTGTAAGTAGATTGGGCTTCTAATCTAAAACTGACACATTTGTTATGAATTCCGGCCTGTGCGCTCCATCTCATTGATAGTCCTGCAAGATTCTTTTATCTCAATTAATTCGTGCGATATTCCATAATATAAGCTTCAATCATGAGAGTGGATGAATGGTGACAGGTAAGAAGGTTGGTGCACATTCATTGTGATAATTGCTTACAGTGAAAAAAATAATCAAAGCTAAATGAATCAGTTGCAAACATAAATGTAGGAATTGGCCGTTTGATGTTTTATATCAATTTTGCATTTCACATTATATTGTGCTGATGTGTAAAATATGTCTTGATGTGAAAGCAGTCAGTAAGACTATCACATTTATGCGTGAAATCACAAAAAATTCTAATAGACCAAAACAAACTCAGTGATCAATGCTCAATTATGCGAATAAAATTGGCACTTTGGGTCATAATTTTCAAAGCATTCCCTCAACTATTTGCAAGATTTGTTGATATTATGACCGAAGTAGTTAGGTCGCACGAATTGACATTTTATTACATTATTTGACAATGAATTAGTTGTTGAATGTGAAGGCCAGGTTGTGATAGTGTGTCTTTTTAATGCAATTCCATATTCATAATGTATTAATTATGGTCTGGTTTCTTGATTGATGACACATTGTGTTGAATTTGATAGCTGGGAACACTATCGACATGCATGGTGCACCATAAAACGTTATTTCCGAAAGTCATGGTGATAGGTATTGCATGACTTTCGGAAATTTCAGGCATCAGGATTTATAAACGTATGTCACATAAAAGTTCTAATGCAGGGCCGGTCCCGATAGTCCAATAAACTAACCTTAATACCAATATCGAATTTGGAGGCGAGACTGTGGCATTTCGGAAAAGTTCCAAGGTGAGATATTCAGATATGACGTGGCTAGCAGAATGAGGAGGGATAGGTATCACATATTGGAAGTTTGTGGTATATCAGAATTTTTATAAGATATTACAATCCAAAACCCCAGTATGTCATATTCCGATATAGGAGAGCGGAGGGAGACATGGCATGCGGGTCCAATGGACATCGACGATTGAATTTATCATAAGTTTTGAAGGTGTGCACGTTAATGAAATCCTAATATAACCATTTCTCTGATGCGCGTTGTATTATGTTTTATGGTGTTTGTTCCATTTTACAGTATTCGTTTGATTATGTGTAAACCGCACTTAACATATTAGTGACATATGCCACTTTTATATGAATCAGACTTTGGATTATAAAACAAAGTCAGCCTCTTAATACATTTATGTTGATAAGGCTTGGGAATTGGATTTTCGAAAGGGATTCTTCAGATAACAAAGTTCCAATGCCCAAAAAACTTTGATATATTAATATGTGCACCACTTGCTTTTCAATTAAGATTTATGGCCTAGGAATAATTTTTGGTCTCGAGGGATATGTATAAAAAATAAATATAAAATATTTACAAAATATAAATAAATATTTACAAAAAGTTAATTATTTACAAAAGAAACAAATTTATAAAATAAAAGGTAATGTATATTTTATAAGGTAAAAGTGGTGAAAAACATCAAATTTTCAATTGGGCGCTATTTGCTAACCAAATGTCCAAATGAGATCAAACAAGTTATGATAGGAAGATAGGAATGGATCAAAACAATCCAAAATTAGAAAATCAAAAAGAGAGATGACCAACATTCAATTAAAGGGTCCCCATAATGAGAATTAAGTTAATAATTGCGGGGTGGGGGGTTTGTGTTCTTACCTCAACAATGGGACACGCTGGGAAGAACCAGTTATATATGGAAAAATGATGAAACTCAAAGGAAAAGGAATAAGGTTAAATCAATCAAAGTGCTAGGATTCATATTTTCAATGAAATCCCAATAATGAATAATAGAGTTTTATCATTTTGTATATCTCAAAAATCAATTATAAGAGTCATGTTTGACAACAATTATTTAATTGATAACAACTTAAAAGTAAAGAAAAAAATCTTATCATTGTGTTTAGTAAGAAGATGAAATCTCACTCTCATAGGTAGAGCCATTGTTGCCAATAGGCATCCATAGCCTCGATATGGTTACCTATTAGCTCAAAGTAAATGCCAATATCTCATCTATGTTTAAATATTTCAGAGGAGACATAATTCATTAATAACTCCGAAAGGCATTGTCCTAGCTTGGTAACCAGATATTGACAATGCCATTCACAAGCGTTGATAGCCATGAACAAGCCGGCTCGTGATGAAACCTGTCTTCTTACATCGAATTGCTGTAAGTCATTATCTTGGTTTGGTGACTAGATACGATAATGTCATAACCATCAAGACCCATGATCATGGTAGGATGGCTCCTTATGGAGACCCCCTATTTTTCAAGTATTTTACACAACTTTTAATTTACACTCTAATAATTTTATCATAAATGGGTTGACAAATTTTCTCCTTAAGAGATTGGGATGACTTAGAAGAATTATAAAAATAATAAACTTGTTTGTTGCTTTAGCAAGAGTTGTTTATCATATAAGTTGTTGCATTACAAAATTATCTCTTACGTTATAAAGTGAGATTATCAAAATGATAAAGGAAAAAAAATATAATAAGAGTTTCAAATCTAAATCTAAAACATAGCAATTTGATAATTAACTTGATATTCTTCATTTTACCAATGAATTCCATTAAATAAGAGTGATGATTTCCCATATATCAAAACAAAGGTGCGTGGAAAAGACCCTCCAACTAAAAGGTTGGTAATATCACCAAAAGCACACACAAGGGAATTTTCAAAAGGAAACAAAATGTGATACCATGAAATCGGATTCATAAGAAGGAGCAAAGAGAAATGCAGCCAAACTAAAATAAAGCAAAATCATGAAATAAACATAAACAAGATAAAATCAATATCTTGACATAAGGAATTTAATATCTTTTTATGTATTTGTCAAGAAAAATGTTGTCTTGTTAAATGAGTTTCTTATTCATGATTTTGTTAAAAAATACCTAATGAAGAGTTGTGATTAAAAATTGCATTTGAGAGCTTAACAGGGATTTATTTCCTTAATCAAGAATTTCTTTAAAAACATATCTCAAAAATGATAAAGAAAATTTAGAAGTCAAGGAAAACTCCCTGAGTAAGGCTTTAAAAATGATCCATTTAGCATTTATGTTTATCACAATTGTCTTATTCGCAAAAGCTAAATCAAACCAAAACTTACAAAAAGAACAACAAAACTTTAAGAAAGAAAAACTAATGCAGGAAAGAACAAACTGAAAAAACGCTAACAGATGATAATAAAAATGCATACCTGGAAGAATTGATAATAAGTTTACCTCATGGATCTTCGTCTTATTCTATGTATTTCTTAAGAATGTTTAAAATCATCTTTTTATTTAATCAACAAAAAAAATTAACAAAAATTAATCTAATCTATTCCTAATCCTAATCTAAAAAGAAAATAAAGATTAAGTGAGATCAAACCTCGAGAGTAACCACTCAAGTGCTTTGTTTACTGTATGTACATGCCAGTCAAAAATCAGTAACAAAATCATAAATGAAACAACAAAAACAAAAACTGAATTCATAATGTACATCAAACATGAACTTATTTACAATTAACCTATTAATAAACCATCTCTCCTTGAAAGTTCTCTCTAAGAAAATATCTATGGGATCATAAAAATATGGATGTATATTTGTCAGAAATTGGAAACTATCCAAAGGAGAAGGTAGCAGGTTAGATTGTGAAGGAACACTCTTGAGAGTTAACTTTTGTTGAGAAATATATAATTGAAATAGAATAAATATCAAGTGAAAATGGAAAAGAAAAATTTATTGACATTCAATTAAATATTCATTATTCTCTACTAATGAATCTTGAGGTTGTTCAATGATGAGATATTGAACATGCCTGCATGGAATATAAGGAGAAAAGTAAACATAATAAAAGAATCGAAAGAAAGCAAGAAAAATCAAATCGGTATATACATTAAAATTACAACATAATGTTAGAGGGCAACTTTGGAACCTATCATTATATTCACTAATTGAATTGCCATTAAAATGACATTTCAACAAAATGTTGTAGATGCAAGTTTCCAAAAGACAATCAGAATGAATAACATTAGAAACCTACAAAACTAACTCATTAAAATGTTCATAATTAAATTTGTGTTCAGCAAGAGGAGACAAAATGATAACACGTGAATCTTCATGAGAAAAATCAATTTTTAATATTAGTGCACTTTGTCCATGATTAAAATATTTGTCATCATCATCATGGTATTCATTATAAATTACCCCCTTCTCTTGGAAATCAGATGGCTCATATGAACTAACATAATCATAAAATATGTGTAAGGGAGGTTTTGAAACGTTGTTGATGACTAAAGAATTATCATTCGAATAAGTGATAATTTCAGAATTTTCAGAACTAGTGATAGAATTGTTTTCAACCGAAAGATTAAAATGGTCATCATTTAATATAATATGACCTGAAAAGATATCACGATAAAGAAGATAGTGACTACCAGAATATAATGTTGGTTGAAAAGATTCATCTTGACAATTCACAAGATCATTATAACCCTGGCTTAATGAAATTCTTTTAGTTGTGCAAGTAGAAATGTGTTCTGAATTTTCAGAATTTTCCTTAAGAGAAGAGAGATTGATATATTCATTATTTAAATCTTGTTCATTATTAAATTCTATTGGGCCTACTTGTTGTTCACAAGAATCATTAGAAATTGTTTTAGTTACAATTTTAGATTCAACATTTATATTTGAAATATTCATTTTAGAAATCGAAACATACGTATTGCAGTTTTTCAAAGATGAAGGTCGTGATATAATTTCAAGTTTAAGCTCGGGCTCAATAAAATTATTTGTTGATTCAAGTCTAAGTAATGAATTCGATGTATCTTTTTCTTCATTTTTTAATTCGGTATCTTCAGAATTGGAAGAAACAAGAGAAGAAACCTGCTTAATCAAATCTTCACTTGAAGATAAATTGCGTAAATGAAATCTATAACAATGTGACCAAAATATGTTAGAAAAATCTTCTAAAGATTCATCTTTGTACATGGAAATATTATCCAATTCTAAACACAAATTGTCATAACTATAATTATGATGAGATTTTATAAATACTTGCATGAAATGGTTCCAGGAATAAATTGATTTTGCTGGAAGTGCTTTGAACCATTTGCGGATTCATCCTTGAAATGTGAGAGTAAAAATCTTACAGATCTCATTGTCAACAGTAATATTGAAATATTCACATCTGTTTACAAAATTACAAAGATCGTCTAAGGTAGAAAATTTACTCTCACCATAAAACTTCAAATTAGACAAGGACTTAATCTACTTCTTGGTCATGCCCCTACTAGGCTTGCATGAGCTGAAAGCATGACCCAATGTAGGAATGCGTAAAGAATCCATGATTAGTTAAAAATGTAGAAAGAAAAATGCAAACAGATAAACTAGCCTAAGGCCCTCCTTCTAGCACCAAAAATGTTGTAGGCTTGAAATTCTCTACCTCAACATTATGAGGGAGACCACTTGGTAGAGAACTTAATACAACTCCTTTTCCGTTGAAATGGTGGTTCCGATTGGTTAAACTAGGTATAGTTACCTTCTCTCTATCTTTACTGGCTTAAAGTATGACCTTCATCTACCAATAAAGAAGAGACATCAGATCAACCCTCTTGCTAATTTTAGGCAAGAAAGTGACCCTTAAGCTGATCTGGGGTTCAACCAAGCTACAACTAAGTTATGTCTTAAAGTTAACAGTACTTACTCTAGCCTAACTAACCTATATGATATTAAGTTAATATTAATTGTTAATCTTATGATAATTAGGTCTTAATACTTCTTATAATACTAATGTTAATCTAAGCCCTATATTAATTTAGGTTAATATTAGTTGTTTATCCTAAAGTAAGACTATGTTAATGTTATCCTAATACTAAAGTTATATTAGTCATTATTCTAATTCAATATAAATTATGTCTATAGTAATCTTACCTAAATAAGGTTATGCTAATTTATAATTCTAATGTAATCTATCTTATTAACTATATTAGATCTATATTATTATGCTCATAGAAATCCTATATTAAATCTAAGAAACAATATTAAACAAATGTAATACTAAACTAGCCTATCACTAAATACAAAGATATAATTAATAACATTAAATAACTATAGTTCAATAAAATAAATAAGTAATTCTAATATATGTTAATACTAAATTATAGTAATATTAATATAATGTAATTACATTATTATATGTGCAATCTTTAACAATATGATATATCTCTATATGTTAATTCTAAATTGTAAATATTAATCCTAATTAAATGTTAGAACTAATTCTATAATTAAAATATCAAATGTTAAAGATCACTTATTATATACATATATTATACAATCCCTTTAGCTTGATATTTTAATGATTTGAATGAAAGATAAACATCAAACTATATTGTGTTGATGTGTAAAATATGCCCTGATGTAAGACTATCATATTTATGTGTGAAATCACAAAAACTATATTGTGTTGATGTGTAAAATATGCCCTCATGTAAGACTATCATATTTATGTGTGAAATCACAAAAAATTCTAATAGACCATAACAAACTCAACGATCAACGCTCATCTATGTAGATAAAATTGACACTTTGGGTCACAATTTTCAAGGCTATCCCACAACTATTTGCAATATTTGTTGATATTTTGACCGAAGTAGTTAGGTGGCGTGAATCAACATTTTATTAAATTATTTGACAATGAAATAGTTATCGAATGTGAAGGCCAGGTTGTGATAGTGTGTCTTTTTAATGAAATTCCATATTCATAATGTATTAATTATGGTATGGTTTCTTGATTAATGACACATTGTGTTGACTTTGATAGTTGGGAACACTATCGACATGCATGGTGCATCGAACATTATACAGGTATTGCATGAATGCCATGGTTTTCATTTTCACTAACAATTTGGGGTGGTATTTAGGCCAAATGTTGAGACTTCATGCTGGAAAGTTACGTGACCTGGCAGTCATTATTGTTTAAGAGGAGATGATCAACACGTTTTCATGTTTTTTAAATTCTTTTGCAATTTCTCAATAACAGAGAAATAAATAGTAAGAGAATCGGGTCGCTTGCTTCAGTTAAATTTATGGTTGAATGTAGAATTATGCAATTGAGTGGATTTCCCAGATTGGCGAACGCTGAAGGGTTTGATTCACTTTTGACATGGAATAATCATGCTCTCCCTGGACATGATTCTATTTAGTTATTTGTTTAAACCACCTCTTCCAATTTTAAGTCTGTGTTACCTGGAGGAGTTATTGACTGGATCTGTTTATTTTCACTGGCCCTGGAAGCTTCGTTGTAAAATGGAAAAACAAAGTTAGTTTCATATAATTGAATTTTTAATTAAAATGGTGTAAATTACTTTAACAATGAAGCACAAATAAAACTATATTTATGCCCAAAACCTTTTTAAAAAAACAAACAATTTTTTAAATTTATACAACAATGACCCCCTTTAGAAGTGACACATGGCTAACATTGGAAAAATGCATATCGGGAAGTGTCATAGTGGCACCTTTATATTTTTCCATTAACTTCGAGCTCCATTTTTTATATCTGCCAATATAAAAGCACTTTACCCCTTAATATATGCTCAATATATTATGTATTTTTTTCCTCAATATATATCCCCCAATATGAATGTACGTATGGTATTGCTCCCCCAGTTAAGCCCCCATGGTTGAATTAAAATATAGTGTGACTGAAAAATATTTCCTTGCTATTATACATTCTTTGAATAATTTTAGGAATTATATCACTTGCTACCAAGTCTTCATGCCTACTCACCATGAAACAATTAAGTATTTAATGAACAAACCATATGTAAATTCTCTCATAATCACATGGTTATTCTTTACAATAGTTTGACTTAACCATTTTTAGAAACCAAGGAAAGATATTTTTGTTACTGATTTATTTTCAAGATTAGTTCCTCTTTTGCAGATGAATGGCTAGTGGATGATCAACTCCCAGATGAGCATAGTTTTTCCATCTCATTTCTTTCTCCATAGTTTGTTGAAAATTCCAAATATCTAGCCACTATCAAATTCCCTCCTCACCTGTCTTCAAAGGAAAATAGCAAGATCATTAGAAAAAAGTGCCTCCTATACTTGGATTGGGGGAAACCTCTTCAAGTTGGGACTAGATCAGATTTTAAGAAGGTGTGTGAGGGAGGATGAAGTATATGCTATCCTCTTAGCTTTTCATGATGGCCCATGTGGAGGCATTTACTGCAAAAAGAACTACCTACAAAATCTTGCAAGAAATATACTTTTGGCCAACTCTTCGTAAGGATGCCCAACGATACATTACATAGTGTGATGAGTGAAAAAGACTGGGAAATATTGCTTGGAAGGATGAAATTCCCCTTCAACCTCAAGTGTCTTTTGAGCCATTTTAGAAATGGGGCACGAACTTCATTGGTCCTATTTATCCCCCATTTGAGTAGAAAAAGTATATCATTGTAAGCACTAATTACCTAACCAAATGGGCTGAAGTGAAGGAAGTAATGGAAACAATAGAAAAAAAAGAAAAGTAGTTGATTTATTAAGAGAAAATGTTTTCTATAAGTTTGGTTTTCCAAGTGAGTTAGTGAAAAATCAAGGCTCCTAGTTCATCTATAATATGATTAAAGGAATAATGAAGCAATACCACATTCACCATTGAAAATACACTCCCTACCGACCCTAAGAAAATGGGAAGGTGGGGGTCACTAACAGGACATTGGAGAACACTCTTACAAAGTGATTAGTGGAAGCAAGAAATACTATGCATAAAGGCTTGTTGAGATCACTTGGGCCTACAACACTACTTGAAAAATGACCACTAGTTTCACCTGTGAAAATTCCTAGATCTAACAATCTCTGGAATCCTATTGCAACCAATTGAATCTACCTCTCCTAGATTGTCAATTACATTACAAGCTTATTTCAGATTTCTTCTTGAAACATTGAAGTAAATTACTAAAGTGGCCTACACCAAATTAAATATGATTCTGAAACATAGAAACTGAGCAAGGGAAATAGAAACACATAGGACACAGTTATTTTTTTACAATAGTTCCCGGAAAAAACCAATATGGGAAAATCAGTACATGAGATCTAAGGGTTTTGTTATCATGCAAGAGAAAATCTGAGTACAATTCTCGGATGTTGAACTAACAATCTGATATAGAGAGAATAATGAACAAAAGGTTGGTGAAATGATCTCACCCTATCACTGGAGAATCAGTGACTGATCCTACTACTTTGGAGGCTCCGTGTCACCCTCTGCGTGGCATCGGTGCAGAACTGCGTCACTCTATGTAGTTTCTGTGTCACCTCTCCTGGTTATTATGTTGCCTCTCCTCTGGATCCTCTGTTCGCTAAGAAATCGACATTCTACCTCCCAGATGCACACCTCAACTTCTGGCAACTAAATTTCGACTTCCCTTAGCAGGAAACTCAACTTCCCCTCAAGGACTGTGCTAGTTCTGAATCAGCGTTGCATGGGCTAGCATCATTGTTCCTATGGATGTCTTTCTATTCTCCCTTTGCCTCGTACTCTCTGGAAATTCCTTCTTTCGGATTCTTGTTGCCCCTCTACTGCAAGAATTCTCCTCAATAGATTTTTCCTCTTGAGAACTTCTCACTTCAGAAAATAAATTTTCTTGATCTCTCTATGTGTTTTCTAAATGACCCACAAGCCCCTTATTATATCTTACTGTTGGACAACCAATGACCTAGATTAAATCACAATCAAAGGCTCAGATCTTTTTGGATTGATCCGTGGTTTTTTCTAGAAGTTTCACCCCTGATTATAATAATACCCATTAAAGTTTTAATTTTTCTAAGTTTAGACTTAGGAACCCCATTAAAAATATTAATTATTTTAATAAAATCACTTCAGGGTGGAATTTCCCAAAACACTTTCTGAGTTCTTTCGAATACCTATGCCCAAGACTCCCTGCAAAATTTTAGACTTAGAGAACATCTGATGCTACCCCAAATCAACACTCCCTCTTAGTGAGGAATGCTCTCTAGAAATACACTACTACTACATACTACTCTGACTCTGAAGCATCGTCCTCTACACTGCTGATGTCTAACATGGTGTCCACCAACTACTGTGCTGGTGCTGCTACTATACTTCTACCTTTGACACTGGCACTGCCAATGCTACATCTATCCTGCAGCTCCCTCTCAAATGTTGCATTTGTTATGCTGCTAGCACTGCCACTAATAACACTACATCTGTCCTACAAGTAAGTTACTAAGAGAAGTAACTGAAAACACCCAAAACTATACAAGTATCCAGTGGATACACCTTGATGTTGAAATCCTAACTTCTGCTAGTTCCATGCTCTCTTCTGAAGCCATTGTGATGCTGATCCGAATTAGAGCAAATTATTAATGTTGTGCTAATTCCCCATTCAGAAATAAACCCAAGATGCTTATCATTTGCTTTTTCAAGTGCTTAAGGATTCATTTTTTTTTTGCAATTAATAGATTCCCATTATATTTTCTTATGTAAAAGTTATAAACAATTTAACATAAAAACATATGCTAAATAATAGCAATATAACATGAATGAACATCAATATACAACACAAAACAAGCACATGATAAAGGGGTTCACCCCTCTTGGGCTACGTCTCCTTGGTCTAGCTTCCAATGGCTTGGGCCTCTCTATTATGCTCAAATTACATCAAAAGTGTGTTTAGAATGTTTAGCTGCCTCTGAAACCTATCTCAATGAGTTCATAATACCAAAAAGTACTAGAATTGACTATTTTTGCATCAAATTGGATAAGAATTGAAGGAGTTATGAATTCTCCCAGTTATCCTACTATTCGTTCCAAAAATGCTCCAAAACTGACCAAAACCCCTTTTCTGCTCCAAAATCTACTAAGGAAGTGTGAAATTCGATGTTCGATGGGATATATTCTATTGGCCTTATCGCAATCGCAATCGGTAGTGTTGCGTGCTCTTAACACAACAAAAGTTGCGATGCGGTATTGCAGACCTGACGGGCTAATGAACTGCAACATATCAAATTCCCATGTCGGGAACCTCCCGCTCATCACAATCGGTGAGTTTGGGTGGGTGCAAGGTCTTGTTTACCCAGTAGAACATCGTGATTGCAATTTCGCTGACGTGTCGGTAAATTAAACTACAACATAAAAATTATTGCATTCGGGTCTATCACATTTAGAACTCAATCGCACTCGGGCCAATTCCTATTGCCGCTTCTTTCCTACAATTACGATATGTGATCGCATCACATCGCGACTCCAAATATTGTCAGGGTTGGGGTTGGGGCTGATAAGTTGTTTTATTTCCCCCTTCACCGATTGCAATTGCAATTGCCTCATCGCAATGCAACCCTAAACCTGCTGGGGGCCGATTTGTAACACTGAAATACTTACTGTTGTGATATGCGATTTTCAAGGGCCAATTGCAGGCTACCACTTGGTGCATCCTTATTCGCTGAAGACTTGCCACATCATCCCAATCCTGCTATGTAGGCAAGTCAAACTTGAACTTTGATGTGCTCTAACTTCTTCATACGAACTCGGCTTTGAGTTCCATTTACACCATTGGATTTAGAAGGACAAGCTCTTCAATCTAAAGCTGAGTTTGAGAAGATTCTGACACTTTGATATTTGAGCATAATTTTGAGCACCTAATCACTCCCCCCACTGGAAGCCTTTTAGACCCAAAAAGGATCACTTTCAATTATTGAACAGATGAGGGTACTGTTCCCTCACCTTCCCCACTTCAATCCATTTTGCCTTCGATGGATGTGTACCTTTAAGACCCACCCAAAGATAATCAATATTTCCCCTTTTAGTTTTCCTTGTCCTTCTGTCAAGTATAGTGTATTTCTAAAGCACATCAAGGTATTCTGGAGAAAAGTATTCAATAGATGCAATTTGAACATTCTCTCCTTGATCTTCAATCAAAGAAGGTTCATAAAATCTCAAATTTTCAACATTAACAATAGAATAGATTTGCATATATGAAGGCAAATCAAGCCTGAAAGTATTATTACCAATCTTTTCCAGAATTTTAAATGGACCATAACGAATTGGTTTCAGCTTTTTACCTTCACCTTGAAGCCTTTTCTTGCCAATTTATAGCCAAACTTCATCACCTACTTGAAACTAATGGTCCACACGATGCTTATCATGCCTTGCCTTATACTTGCGTTGACTCTTTTCTAGTTGTTCTTGAACTGTTTAGTGAATCAACTGAATTTGCTCAATGAATTTCTTTGCCCTGTCTTTGTCACTATGTCCATCTACAACTACATCTTTCTCAAAGATGAAATTCAAAGGCGTTTTAGGCAAATAACCAAGACATGCCTGAAAAGGCAAAGTTAGAGTAGAAGAGTGTTTTGCTCGGTTGTAAGCATGCTGAATATAATGCAACTATTCATCCTACAACTTAGGATATTTGTTGCAATATCCTCTTAGCAAATGAATTACTGTCATGTTTACCACTTCAATTCGACCATTTGTTTATGGATGGAAGGCTGTACTTTTATTCAACTTGGTGTCCATCAAGTTCCATAAACTTGGCCAAAAATTCCCATCAAATCGAGAATCACAATCACTTACAATAGAAGTAGTCAATCCAAAATGAACCCATACATTTTGAAAGAAAAGTTGAGCTGTTTGTTCAGCTATAATTTGATTTTTACAAGGCATTAACATGCACATCTTGGTGAACCACAACTACATACAAATATTCAAGACCTTTCCTTGACAAAGGAAGACCTCCTACAAAATCCATATAAATGCTTTCCCATGGTCTTGAAGGCACTGGAAGTGGTGTGTACAATCCTAGTTTCATATTACTAGGATTACTGACTGCACACAATTAACAACCTCTTATAAAACGTGACACACTTTCAAGCATGCAAGGCCAATAAAAATACCTCTGAAGATTTTCCATTGTTTTAATTAACTGAAATGTCCAACAATAAGAGAAGTGTGCACTTCACTTGTGACATTTACTCTCTCTCGCTGTGGAACACAAAGTTTTCCCAAATGATATAACAAATTATCATTGACATGGTAGTCTAATTCCTCAACTTAGTGGCCTTGAATCAAGTTTAAATACACCTCTTGAAAGTCAGCATCCTTTGCGTATTGTTCAACATAACTTTTAGGCAAAACATAATTATTCTTGAGTAAAATGGCTACATTTACAACCAGTCTAGAAAGCATATCAATAACTCTGTTATAAATGCCTTTCTTGTACCTTATTACCAAGTGGAATTGTTGTAAAAATCACATCCAACAAAAGTGCCTTAACTGCTGCAATTTGGTTTGAGATTGAAGATATTGTAGAGGCTAATGATCGGTGTGAATAATGGTTTATTTTCCCATCAAATAATGCTTCCATTTCTGCACACTTTGTACCAATGCATAAAGCTCTTTATCATATGCAGGATAATTAATAACAACACCATTAAAAATTTCAGAATGAAATGAAATGGGATTACCATGCTGTAAAATAAATGCACCCATGGTGTAGTCACTTGCATCCGTTTGTATTTCAAATGGTTGTTTCAAATCCGGAAATGCTAAAACTGGGGCTGAAATAATCTTTTGTTTCAAAGTATCAAATGATTTTTGTTGTTTTCCTCCCCACTAGAAGACAACCTTCATGCTGGTCAACGCATGTAGTGGAGATGCTATGGAGGAAAAATTGACAATAAACTTCCTCCTGTACTACGATGCTCCTAAAAGACTCCTTCTATGAACGATTTGGGTATTGGGCAATTCACAATGACCGAAACTTTAGAGGGATCAATCTTCAACTCACCTTATCCAATTATGTGGCCCAAATACACTAAGGAAGTTTTCCTGAATTCACATTTAGACATCTTTAGAAATAACTGTTATTTTCTCATGATATCCAAAAACTTTCCTAACATGCTTGACATGCTCTTCTCGTGATTTGTTGAATATC
This sequence comes from Pinus tabuliformis, assembly GCA_031772625.1. NCBI lineage: Eukaryota > Viridiplantae > Streptophyta > Pinopsida > Pinales > Pinaceae > Pinus > Pinus tabuliformis. The sequence goes on from CM062814.1 coordinate 820,485,643, forward strand.
AAAATATCATCTAAATAGACAATTACAAACTCATCAAGAAATGATCTTAAAACATCTGTTGGGCAGCAGATCCCCCGCGTAATGGTTTTGGGGCTTAAAGCCCACAATTTCAGGTATTGGTATTATAAAGGCTCTGCAAAGTGCATAGAGCGCGAATTGTAATGGGTCAAGTCTAAGGGTAGTCTGCCCTAAATATTGTAATTTAATCTAGAATGTGTCAACCTACCCATGGTCTGTAGACCATGGGAATGTATAAATAGAGTGAGGCTCTAAGTGTAGAAGGTAGCTTTTCTGATGTTAAAAAGGTATGGGTTTCTGAAGGAGATATTCGCTCTAAGTTTGTAAGTCCGAGTCGAGGGTTGTAGTAGTAGAATAGGCTCTACAACTATGTGCACAGAGGCCTGGTAGAGTCCGTAACTGTGTGCGCAGACCCCTGCAGCTAAGTGCGCAAGGTAGAATTGGATTGTACTAGAACCAAAGATTAATAAAGATAAGTGTTTCTGAAATATAGTGCATCTGCTCGTAGATCTGTGTGGTTATTCTTCTGTTATGATTTATTGTATCTCTTTAAGGTTTATGTTTGCACACACTAAGTTACGAATATTGAATGATTGCTAAAACTACTGAATTAAGTTAGATCTATAATAAAACATACTAAGGGTAAGGGATCTAGTCAGTGCCTCTTCACGTTCGGTACAAGGGCTACGCGAAGGTCGATAGCTGCGCGAAACTGTACAAGTGGGAGAGATCAGTTCGTGACCTTTCTAGACCTCATCAAGACATCCTTACGATGCAGAAACCTAGTTCCAACACTCTCCCATACTACCTCGGGTGAGACCTCAGTCCGTGCTCTGCGGACTATTGCTGAAAGGGCCGGTAGTTTCGGGGTTTGTTTGGCTAAACATTTCTGAACTTGGGTCAGGCCCTAATAAGCCAATAAATGGTTCCGTTGCTGGGAATGGGATCTGCTTAAGGTATGTCTGATGTTGGAACACTAGAACCCTACGAAGAAGGAAATTGAAGGGTGATTACATTAATGATTGGAACGACATGAAGCAGAAAGGTCTAAAAAGGTATCGAAGGGCTAGGAAGCAACCCTTTAATTTCACCTCCGCGAGCGAGTGAGGAAGAGCGCGCTCGGGTGTCTCTGAGGAGTGCGGTTAGTTTGATCAGGCAGCGCATCCCATAGTTACTCTCTCCACTCCACCACTCGCTTCACCTCTTTCACCTCCATCTTCACCTACACCATCTCCACCAAACCAACAGTTTAGTATGGCAAGCACGATTAAGCTACCCGTATTCAGAGGAGTAGGAAATGAGGACCCGGATCAGTTCTGGTTCGTGGTAAGAGCAGTATGGGAAGCACAAGGGGTTATGGATGATAACATTAAGAAGGCTACCTTGGTAAGCGCACTGCAGGATCGTGCATTGACGTGGTATATCAAGCACTCGAAGGATCACCCAAATGCAGGAATAATAGAGATTCAGATTGCGTTGAATAGAGAATTTAGCCGGCCGAAATCAGAAACGTAGTCAATCATCATATTTAAGCAGATTGCGATGCTTCTAGGAGAGACCCCCTGGGATTTGGATCAGAGACTAAAGAGTACGATCCGCGAGGCTAATATGACGCTAACGGATGCGCAACGTCGTGCGTGGTTTGTGGCGTCTTTGACACTACACCTGAGAATGACGTTGTCACACCAGAAGCTTTCGACCCAGGTAGAAGCATTGGAAATGGCGATGAGGTTGCATGAAACACCGATACAGGATCTGGGATTGGGAGTCCAACAGATCCACTCGCAATTGCAGAACCTATGCTTGGAGATGCAAAGTTTGAAGCAGGATAGGGCGGCATGGCCAAAGGCGCGCGAAGAAGTGTGGTGTATAAAATGTAAAGGCCAGGGTCACGATAAGGATCACTGTCTAGTATTTGTGAACTATTTGGCAGGAGGGGGACTGATGCCATTGAGACTGGAGGCACCAGTAGGGCCGAGTGCGACACCCGCGCTCTGGTGCGTGATCTGTCAGGTGGGAGGAAAGCACACGACAGACAACTGTCACCTGTTGCAGAAGTATACACAGACTCCGCAACAACTGTATTGTAATTTCTGTAGATCAGTGGGCCAAGATGAGTGGACATGTCAGAGCTATGAGCTAATGATGGATAGGAACCCATCTTATCGAATGCAGATAGAAACGCGAGGCCTCGATCCAGCCGTAGCATGGGTGAGATTGAAGACGAGGAGGAATGGGGCCCAGAAGGGGCCGCAAACAACTAATCTGTTACAATTGCGGAGACCCAGGGCACTATGCTCATGATTGTACCAACCCAACGAGAATATCTTGTCTGTACTGTGAGCAGTTTGATCATGAAATGGTAGATTTTCCAACGTTGATCGCACAAATGCGCGAAAAAGGGGTACTACAACCTACTTTGACTCAAAATATCCAAATGATGAGGTCTGAACCGTGCGAAGAAGACCCCAATGTGAACATGATGCTTAGAAGTGGCATGACCACAGGTGAAGGTAAGGGGAAGCAGCCTGAGGAAGATACTTGGGTTCACAAGGTTCCTACAAAGGAACCTGAGTTTGACTTGGAACACGCAAAAGAAACGTTTATGGAAGCTAAGAAGAGCTTCGCGGAGGCCTCTAATTTAGGTAGTAAGGATCAACCAAAGACAGGACTAGATCCTTCTATGGTAACTACCTTTTTAGAGACATGCATGAAGCTGCTACATGACAATAAGGCAGTCAAAGGACTACAAGAGCTGATCGCTAGGTGCACAGGATTAGGTGAACTGCGTGTAGTCCGGAAACTGGGAAAGCATGCTCTATGCACCGGGAGGGAAATGAGACTGACAGCGTAGATTGGCGAGTATGAAATGGATCAGGTAATCTTAGACTTGGGTTTGGACGTGAATGTGTTACCAAAACAGACATGGGAATGCATGGGTAGGCCCGTGTTACAATGGTCTCCTATTCAATTACGGATGGCGAACCAACAAAATATCTTGCCCATGGGGAGATTGCAAGGGGTAACAGTGGATATCAAAGGTGCGAGCACACAGATGGACTTCGAGGTAATAGAGATTGTAGATGACAGTAACCCTTACCCCGCATTGCTAGGAATAGACTGGGCCATGGATATGAATGGAGTCATCAACCTAAAAAAATGGAAGATGATATTCGAGAAAAAGTCCCTACGCGTAGTAGTTCTACTGGATCCAGCTGAAGGAGAGTGCTACACTGAACCCGTGCACGATGATGGAGGCGATGAGGAGCTAGATTGTATCTACAAGATAACTGCATGAAACCAAGATTGGCTAAATCCAACTACAGGTGGAAGGGTCTCGTGGGAGTGTGCAGGTTCCTGCCCTTCGGATTCAGACGAAGAAGATGAACGTTGGCACAATCAGTTGAGTGAAGTGACAACGCTAAATTGTAATATGATGACTAAATCACTGTGTTGCATAATAGCCCAGGCTTGAGATCTACGAACTAATGATGGATTGACAGTGGTGAATGAATTCTTGAATAAGTTTGAGAGTGCAGTACCAGAGCACCAAAGGTTCGATGCATTAAAGTGGGCGCTGTGCGCGACACCTGTGCGACGGTGGGGAACACATCCAGGAAGCTTTGAAAACTGGCGCGGCTGCAAAAGGATGATGCGGCTAAGGTTTGGGAAGCCGAAACTATGAATAATCGAGAAATACAATGGATGTGATGACCCGCGCACGCACCTCACAAACTGGACCAAAGCCTATGGAGAAGAACCCTAGCCTGAATGGGTACACTTATTTTATCATACCCTGGATGTCATCCCAAGAAACTGGTATACTGAGACAGAACTCCGACATGGTACGGGCGAATGGGATGTCTTGCACGAGGGATTTTTGTTAACATTCTCATTTGAAGACCCATGGGCGGATACTGTTGACGATGCGCTGCAAGCTGTGAGAGCCGCCATTTTCAAAATACCACAGGAACCACGGGAAATAGTTCAACCAATATGGTCACCTCAGTTAAGCCATGCCCTAGAATGTTACAACATACAAGTGGAGGATGATGATGATGACCCTTGAAATATTAATATTCCAGAAATAGAAGGGAGTCGCGAAGTTCGAGGACTGTCAATCGAGGACCCCGACATCACTGCACCACTGAAAATGAAATAGGTAAACATTGGTACAGATGTGGAGCCGAAGTACACAACACTTGGGGACTATTGGGATGATGCCACAGTGGATAAGGTCATCGAGTTACTTCGTGAATATCAAGACTTGTTCTTGACCAAAATCACGGAGTTAAAAGGGATCCTTGGCGACCTAGGGATGATGAAGATTACTTTGAAACCAGACGCGAAGCCAGTTAAGCAGCGTCCTTACCGTTTGAATCCAAAGTATAAGGAAAAGGTCCACGAAGAATTGGACAAAATGCTTGCAGCAAGAATTATTGAACCAGTGGAAGAGTTTGACTGGGTGAGTCCTATGATAGTGTAGGAGAAAAAATAGAAGGGTGAAATTCGAATCTACGTGGACCTCAGAAAGCTTAATGATGCATGTGTTCATGATCCATTCCCAACACCATTTACAGATGAAGTCTTGGAGAATGTTGGCAGACAGGAAGCTTACTCATTCACGGATGGGTTCTCAGGGTACCATCAGATCAAGATCGCGCCGGAAGATAGGAGCAAGACAACCTTCGCGACCGAATGGGGTTGTTTTCAGTACACTGTTATGCCCTTTGGGTTGAAGAACACGCTAGTGATATTTTCATGTGTAGTGGTGGCCACGTTCAAAGAACTCGTCCAGAAGTTTTTGGAGGTTTATTTCGATGATTGGACTGTATTTGGGCTAGTTAAGAAACATATAGCGAGCTTACGGTTGATGTTGGATACTTTCCAATGACACCAGATTGCGCTAAATCTTAAGAAGTGCACCTTCCTCATCCCCTTTGGAAATTTGCTTGGCCATGTGGTCTGCAGACAAGGCCTGATGGTGGACCCTGCGAAGATTGCTATCATTCTCAATCTGGAAGCACCGCGAAGTGTCAAACAACTCTGCACCATGTTGGGGCACACTGGCTACTATTGAAAGTTTATTAAGAGCTATGCAAAAATCATGGCACCAATGGAACAGTTGTTGAAAAAGGATGCTACATATTGTTGGAATGATGATTGTAAGAATATTCTGGAGGTCCTCAAGGAAGAAATGGCATCCACTCCCATTTTGGTTTTCCCAAATTGGGACATCGAATTTCATGTACATGTTGATGCGTCATGTATCGCCCTAGGCGCTGTACTCACACAAGAAGGAGCGGAAGGAATTTCTCACCTGATCGTGTTTGCAAGTCGACGGTTGTCCAAAGCCGAAAATAACTACTCTACTACTGAGCACGAGGGATTGGCGATGGTATACGTGCTCCAGAAATACTGCCACTATCTACTTGGTGGGCACTTCAAAATGTATACCAATCATTTCGCGTTGAAATACCTGGTGAGCAAGCCTGTGTTAGGGGGGCGCATATGTAGATGGATGTTACTACTTAAAGAATATGAATTTGAGGTCATCGTAAAGCTGGGATGCTTAAATGCAGGCCTAGACCACCTATCACAAATTGAGAACGGTGAGGAGCCAACAAATTTGCTGGAAGGGCTACCTGATGCACAACTCTATGCAGTGTGCGTCACGGAAGGCTACTTCGAAGATATAATCCATTTCTTAACCCAAGGACCACGCCGTAGGGATATTCAGTCCAGCAGAAGAAAGAATTGGTGGTACGTGCGGCAGATTTTTCTGTTATCATAGGGCACCTCTACAAAATGGGAAACGACGAAATATTACGAAGATATGTACCTGAATTTGAATGAGGACAGATCCTCACAGAAGAACATGGGGGGGATGCATGAGGACATTATGTGGGATGGGCGACAGCACATAAGATTCTTCGTGCTAGAATATGTTGGCCAACCCTACATCAAGGTTCGAAAGCGTACTGTCGGGCCTGTGACGTATATCAACGGACTGGGAAACCATCACGAAGGGATGAGATGCCACTCAATCCACAGATGACACTGCAACCATTCAAAAAATGGGTGATAGACTTTGTGGGGCCCATCACACCTCAAGGGAAGAGGAGTGCATGCTATATCATCACCGTGACAGAGTACTTGACTCAATGGGCAAAAGCACAACTAGTTAAGGACTGTACGGCCACTACAACTGCGAAATTTTTATTCGAAAATGTGTTGACATAGTTTGGATGCCCGAAAATTCTAATGAGTGACCATGGAACATACTTCCTAGATGAAACGATCAGCGCACTCATTGAGGAATTCCAGGTGTATCATCAGAAAAGTACGTTGTACCATCCGCAAGTGAATGGGACTGTAGAAGCATTCAACAAGATTCTAGAGACTGCGTTGACCAAAGTATGTAACACGTACTGAACCGATTCGGATTTGTGCATACTTGCCGTGTTATGGGCATACAGAACCACATGCTGGAAATTGACGGGTTAGACACCTTTTAGGTTAGTCTACAACACAGACGCTGTCATGCCAATGGAATACATTGTACCCAATTTGTGGATAGCAGTGATGACAGGCATGGAAGACTGTGAAGCCTTGGAAGAGAGGCTTGCGCAACTAGAAGAACTTGAGGAAGAACAGTTTTTGGCGGGATTCCATCAGCAGGTACAGAAACAATGTGAGAAAGCTTGGCACGATCACCATATCAAGTTGCGCACGTTCAAAGTAAACGATTTAGTATTGTTGTATGATAGCAAGTTCGAAAAATTCCCTGGAAAACTCCGAATGCATTGGTTGGGACCATATGTGGTCAAAGAGGTCACAGACAGAGGCGCAGTCCAGCTTGGCAAGCTTAATGGAGAGCCCTTCCTAGGAAGAGTAAATGGTAGTCGCCTGAAGCCCTACATGAGGGGGGTGGCTGTTTGACTAACCAACTGAAGCACAGTCTCAATGCTATAAGTAGTTGAAAGAAGATATGGGACTATAAACGATGCTGCGAGAAAACTGTGCAGAAACAGGGTTCCGCGTAGGGCGAGTCTATTGCAGGAATCGTGGTTGTAGATAAGGGGCTGCGCTGCTGCGCAGACAGGTGGGAAAGTGACTGTTGAGGTCATTGTTCATGACAAGATGGTCAATTTGAGACAACAAGGAGCGGACGACGGGCATTTAAGACACAAAGTCAGAACTGGATTTGAAACGATCTCCCACTAGTATCGCATTAATGAGCCAGAAAAGGAGGGAACAGTTGAATTTGAATATCAACAGGCCTATAAATCACAATTGGTCATCCACCGAACAAACCATGGCATCTTGAGACTTAAGTTATTGTGCTATCCAATAGATATGGACCCGTCCAACTTCGATGCTTTGAGAGTAAGCCCAGTGGCTGCAACATTGCCAAAAGAGACGCAGGACCTTTGGGACAGCGTAATGTCGACAGCCAAGGCTGCTATGCCGAGCCCAATGCCAATGGTGGGAGATGTAACACAAATTCCCAGACAGATAATAGGACCGGTCTGGATGTCGCTGTGAAACCTGTGGTCTGGTAAGCGTTCTATGAAAGATAAGGGCAAGATGGTGAATCTTGGGATAAAAGATAGAATTCCGTTAGAAAGTGCATCCCTAGGCCACGTGCCCTCAACGAAACTTGAATATTTGGACCTCACGGATAGCAACATCTCTCTTGCAAAATGAAACACAAGCTTCAACAGACATTGAGTATATTGGACCAGAGATCGCAATATTGCTGCTCTTGCACAAAAAGTTCACGTGTTTGAGATCTTAGCTAGAGTTAAAATCCTATGAGGGGTCGCTTTATGTTAACCTAATAGAGCAGAATGAGCATCATCAGTGAAGCAAATTAGTAGGGGCAATGGAGCAGGAGCTTGAAGAAGCGTTGCAGGATGCAAGGATGGAGCAACAGATCGTAGTGCGTCACTCACAGGGATGGTGGACCGCGAAGCCCGGACAGCGTGTCTCGCTGCACCGACGAGTGACTGAGGACAAGTCATGATGATTGTGTTGGGGGCCTGTTGGGCAGTAGATCCCCCGCATAATGATTTTGGGGCTTAAAGCCTACAATTTCATGTATTGGTATTATAAAGGCTCCGCGAAGTGCGTAGAGCGCGAATTGTAATGGGTCAAGTCTAAGGGTAGTCTGCCCTAAAATATTGTAATTTAATCTAGAATGTATCAGCCTACCCATGGTCTGCGGAGCATGGGAATGTATAAATAGAGCGAGGCTCTAAGTGTGGAAGGTAGCTTTTCTGATGTTAAAAAGGTATGGGTTTCTAAAGGAGCTATTCACTCTAAGTTTGTAAGTCTGAGTTGAGGGTCATAGTAGTAGAATAGGCTCTACATCTATGTGAGAAGAGGCCTGGTAGAGTCCGCAGTTGTGTGCATAGACCCCTGCAGCGAAGTGCGCAGGGTATAATTGGATTTTACTAGAACCAAAGATTAATAAAGATATGTGTTTCTCAAATATAGTGCATCTGCTCGTAGATTTGTGTGGCTATTATTCTGTTATGATTTTATGTATCTCTTTAAGGTTTATGTTTGCACGCACTAAACTACGAATATTGAATGATTGCTAAAACTACTGAATTAAGATAGATCTATAATAAAGCATATTAAGGGTAAGGGATCTAGTCAGTGCCTCTTCACATTCGGTACAAGGGCTACGCGAAGGTTGATAGCTATGTGAAACTGTACAAGTGGGAGAGATCGGTTCGCAACCTTTCCAGAGCTCATCAAGACATCCCTAGGGTGCGGAATCCTAGTTCCAGAACCCTCCCATACTACCTAGGGTGAGACCTCAGTCCGCGCTCTGCGGACTGTTGCCGAAAGGGCCGGTAGTTTCGGGATTTGTTTGGCTAAACATTTTTGAACTTGGGTCAGGCCCCAATAAGCCAACGACATCATTCATAAATCTCATGAATGTAGTTGGAGCATTACAAAGACCGAAAGGCATAACCAACCACTTAAACAATCCCTATTTGGTTTTAAAAGAAGTCTTCCATATGTCCTCCTTAGCTATTCTAACTTGATGATATCCACTTCTTAAGTCTAATTTAGTGAAATACTTTGCATTTTTCAACTGATCTAGCAAATAATCTATTTTAGGCAGTGGGTATCGATTCTTTATTGTAATTTTATTTAAAGCTCGATAATATACACACATGTGCCAGGTTCCATCTTTCTTGGGTACCAATACAATTGGTGAACCACATGGCAAAGTAGAAGGACGAATTACTCCTTTATTTAACAATTCCTGGACTTGTTTTTTAATTTCTAAACTTTCCAAAATTGACATTCGATACATACCAATGTTTGGGAGTGGATAATCCTGTTGTAGCTGAATTTCATGTTGAATTCCTCTTTTTGGTGGCAGTCCCTTTGGTTCTTGAAACATGTCTCCATATTGATTGACCACATCAATCAATTCAGCTTTCAGCTTTACATCACAACCTGCAAAGGATTCCTGCTCTGTGTCATTTTTCTACTTGATCATGAGGAGCACGAGACTCTTGCTAGAATTAACCAGTCATTTCATTTCACCCGTGCTTGCCAAAGATAAATTAAGTTTCCTGTGATGGGCTCTCATAATGTACTCCACTCCGTTTTTGAACAAATGGTATTTTCTCTCAAATATGTGGAAAACAACGTTCCTGTCATACAAATATGGACTTCCCAACACAACTCCTGAGATATCCAATGGAACAACATCTAATTAAAATTCATAAATGAAATTAGCGGTGATTGCAAACCTGAAAATACATTTCCGTGTGTGTTGGGTCCCTATAATACTAGTGATTACCCCATTACTATTGTAGTTATACCCCTTATTTATATTGTTGTGCCCCTATTACCCCCATATTGTTATTTCTGTGCCCCTTAGAATCCCTCTATTGTTATTTTTGTGGCTTTATATTATTATTGTGAGGTCGGCTGGATTATATTGTGACTCCTTAGACTCCTATATATAGAAAGGAGGTTTTGTCATTTGTATTATCCAAGAATTGTTCATTTATGTAATGTAAAGGAGGTTGCCCCCTCGAAGAGGCTGAATTCTAAGGCGTTGATCTTTCTTTTCTATCTTTTCTTGAGCTGGTTTCATAACATTTGGTATCAGAGCTTTGGATTCTAGGGTTTCGCTGCTCCAAACAGGTCATCATGGAATTTTCGCTATAACTTTGTTTCTGTGACGTTTCAGAAGTCGAGAAAAAAACCCATTTGAGAAGACATCTCATTGAACCTTGGGTCCGAATTTCAGAGCATTTCACGCGATATTTTCGGAGATATGATCTGAGGAAGTTGGTCTTTTTTCAGACTCCTGAATTACATTCAAAACAGGTGACCTGGGGAAAATCGTCATAACTTTCTTTCTGAGCATCGGATTGAAATTTTGTAAGAAGGTACAGAAAGAGGACAGACTGTAGTTTTCTTTTATATATTTTTCAGAGTCAAAGGTTGGAACAGTGACACGCGGAACTTCATACAAGTTCACTCTACTGAACTAGTCTATAATCAGGTCACTGCGGGAGATTGTGCATAACTCTTTCTTGGAGAATCCAATTTGGATCAGACTAGTGGCATTGGAAAGAGGACATAGAAGGCTACTATAGGTCACAGTTTCAGAACTGGATGATTCGAAATTACAGAGATACATCAGATTCAATATCAGGCTTCTACAAAGTAAAAAAAAGGTGTGTAGTTTTTTTTTAAATTTTTGCATAAGCTTGGTTTGAAGGAATTCAAAGGGCATAGTAAAGCATTATTATCGGTAACTGATGCCCCGAGGAAAGAAAATGCAAACACCTAGTAAGGAACCTGAAAGCTCTAGCATGACTCATGAAGAAGAGGAAGAAATGCTACATGATATATCAAAATTACAAGAACAAGTGCAACAAATGTCACGCTCACAAAAGCTAACAGATGCTAAGATAAATGGCGTGGAATCTAAGATAAATGGCGTGGAATCTAAGAAAAAGGGCATGGAAGCTAATATGGATGATCTGAAGACAGATTTGAGGATAGATTTGAAGACAGACATGGCAGATTTGAAGACAGATTTGACAAATTTTCTACAAGAAATACTTACTAATGGTGAAAAGGTTGTAAAGGAAACTCATGATGTGAACAAAAGAAATGTTAATCATGATTCCATAGACTCTAATGTTGGATCGAAGATCCACCATATTCCAAAAATCGATATGAGGAAGTTTGATGGCAAGGATCCCGCCACATGGATATTACAGATGGAGCAGTTCTTCGATCTCAATAATGTGCAAAACACACAAAAGGTACGTATGGCAACTTTATATTTGGAACCAAATCAGTTTGTATGGTATCAATGGCTTTGCTCTCGTAAACAATTTATCACTTGGGCAATTTTTACAGAAGAATTGATAGCACATTATGAGGATACAAAAAGCAACACTTTTTTTAGCCAATTGATAAGTCTCAAACAAAAGGGTTCAATAATGGAGCACATTGAGGAGTTCCAAAAATTGAACATAAGGGTAAAAGATATTCCAGAGGAGCATAGGATTGATGTGTTCATAGGGTCTTTAAAGGATAATATCCAACATGATGTTCGCCTTTGGGAACCTGATTCATTAGAGAAGGCATTCAGGTTAGCAAGAAAAATGGAAAGCAAAATTATGGCAACTAGGAAGCATACCATTCACAACTATAAAGACGGAAGTGTTGTTGCCCATAGTCTTCCACAACCTACAAGGTTGACACCACAACAATTGGAAGAAAAAAGAGCAAAAGGGCTTTGTTACAATTGTGATAGCAAATACATAAAAGGTCATAAGTGTGCTGAGAAGAAATTATTCTACATAGATTGTGAAGAGGAAGAAGAAAAGGAGCAAGAAAGGTCAAAAGAAGAGGATATATTCCAGGAACAAAGCCTAGATGAAGAACAAATAAATCCGACCATATCTTGTAATGCATTGGCGGGAATTACCACTCCTCAAACCATCAAGATAGAAGGACAAATCAAGAAGAAAAAGGTAATAGTGTTGATTGATTCAGGAAGCACCCACAATTTTATTCATTGTAGGGTAGCAAAAGAATTGAATTGCTTCCTATATCCAGCACCAGAGTGTCAAGTGATGATTGCAAATGGAGGAACAATAAATTGTTCTGGAAAGTGCCATAATATCAAGCTATCCATGGGAGAATATGTATTGACTAGCCCAATGCTTTCCATTCCAATGGGAGGTGCTGATGTTGTACTAGGAGTCCAATGGCTACAATCCTTGGGTACAATAGCTTTTAATTTTCAAGAACTTTTCATGAAATTTTCTTTGGAAGGAAAGGAAGTTGAATTAAGGGGTATTGCAGGGAAACCAGGAAAGATAATCAGCTCTAATGGCATGACAAAGCTTCTAAAAAAGGAGCAAAGAGGTGTAATTGCACAATTATGTTCGCTAGATGTTTCCACATTGGAATCATCTATTTCTCCAGATCTCCAAAAAGTCTTGGACAATCATTCCAAGGTATTTGAGACTCCCAAAGGTCTCCCACCTATGCGTGATCATGATCATGCTATTCATCTGATTCCAGGAAGTGTTCCTCCAAACATCAGGCCGTACAGATATCCATATGTCCAAAAAAGTGAAATTGAACGTATGGTTGCAGAAATGCTAGAGGCTGGTATAATTCAACCGAGTCAAAGTTCTTTCTTAGCTCCAGTAGTATTGGTGCACAAGAAGGATGGATCATGGCGCATGTGTCCAGATTATAGGGAGCTCAACAAGCTCACTATTAAAGATAAGTTCCCCATTCCTGTCATTGATGAATTACTGGATGAATTGCATGGATCAATTTACTTCACCAAGTTGGATCTTCGTTCGGGATATCATCAAATCAGAATGAAGATTGAAGACATTCCGAAAACGACATTTAGAACTCATGAGGGTCATTATGAATTTTTGGTCATGCCTTTTGGCCTTACCAATGCACCTTCAACATTTCAAGGTTTGATGAATTCAATTTTCAAACCATTCCTTAGAAAATTTGTGTTAGTATTTTTTGATGATATACTAATCTACAGCAAGTCTTGGAAGGATCATGTTGAACATGTTGACAAGGTGCTACAACTATTGGAGGAGAAACAATTATATGCAAAAAGATCCAAATGTTTCTTTGGAGTCCAGGAGGTGGAATATTTGGGTCATATTGTATCTCATGAAGGAGTTAAGGTAGACCCTAGCAAAATTAAAGCCATTAAGGAATGGAAAATCCCCACATCCATAAAGCATCTGCGAGGATTTCTTGGGTTGACAGGGTATTATCGCAAGTTTGTTAAGAATTATGGGAGAATAGCAGCACCTCTAACAACATTATTGAAGAAAGATTCATTTTCATGGACTCCGGAAGCAACAAAGGCCTTTAAACATCTTAAAGAGGCAATGTGCCAAGCACCGGTCTTAGCTACACCGGACTTCACAAAAACCTTTATTGTGGAATGTGATGCTTCAGGAAATGGAATTGGTGCTGTTCTAATGCAAGATGAAAGACCCATTGCTTTTGAAAGTCGTCCAATCAAGGGAAAGTTTTTAAGCAAAGCTATTTATGAGAAGGAAATGTTGGCAATACTCCATGCACTTAAGAAATGGCGACCCTACCTAATGGGAAGACACTTCAAGGTAAAAACGGATCATGATAGCCTTAAATACTTTTTAGAACAAAGATTATCCTCTGAAGAGCAACAAAAGTGGGTCACAAAGATGTTGGGTTATGACTTTGAAATCATCTACAAAAAAGGGAAGCAAAATGTGGTGGCAGATGCACTCTCAAGAAAGGATGAGGATATGGAAGCATTGTTGTGTGCCATTTCTATTATCCAACCAGATTGGATAAACGAAGCAAAGGAGGAATGGAAGAATGACGAAGAAGTGTGGGCACTTATTCGAAAGCTACAACAAGATTCCAGTACTTCTGATACATTTAGCTGGCAAAATGATTCGTTATGGTACAAAGATCGCTTATACCTCTGTAAGAATTCCCAGCTAAAACAAAAGATTCTTATGGAATTGCACACTTCTCCCTTAGGAGGGCACTCAGGATTTTTAAAAACTTACCACAGGGTTAAGAAGGAATTTTTTTGGGATGGCCTTAAATCAAATATTCAAAAGTTTGTGGCGGAATGTTTGGTTTGCCAACAAAATAAAGTTGAAACAATTAAGACACCGGGTCTATTACAACCTTTATCCATTCCAAGCCAACGTTGGGAGGAGGTTTCAATGGATTTTATCACAGGTTTACCCAAGTCTGAGGGAAAGAGTGTCATCATGGTGGTAGTTGACAGACTTACCAAGTATGCACACTTTTGTGCATTATCACATCCATTTAAAGCCAGTACAGTTTCTACTGCATTTATGGAAACAGTTCAAAAGCTACATGGAAACCCAAAGATTATTGTAAGTGACAGAGATCCCATTTTCACTGGAAATTTTTGGACATAATTATTTTCTTGTCTTGGTACTCAGTTAGCTCATAGCTCATCTTATCATCCTCAATCTGATGGGAAAACTGAGATAGTAAACAAATGTTTGGAAGGATATCTTCGTTGCTTTGTATCTGATAAACAGACACAATGGGTCAAATGGTTGCCTCTGGCTGAATGGTGGTATAACACTTCCTTCCATACAACAACAAAAATGACCCCATTTATGGCACTTTATGGGTACCAACCACCATCAATCACATCATATTTAAGAGAAAATTCTAAGGTTCAGGCAGTGGAACATCACATCGAACATCAACAACAAGTCCTCCAACTCTTAAAGGATAACCTCGTGTTGGCACAAAATAGAATGAAAGAACAGGCAGATCAACATCACAGTGAAAGAAGTTTTGATGTAGGTGATTGGGTATTCCTACGGCTACAACCATATAAGCAAATGTCCCTAAAGCAAGCTAAGAAGGATAATAAATTATCACCAAAGTATTATGGTCCGTACAAGGTGTTGGAAAAGATTGGTACTATGGCATACAAATTGGAGCTTCCTGCAGCTTCTCGATTGCACCCAGTTTTCCATGTTTCATGTTTGAAGAAGGTTATAGGCGACAAGCTCCCAGTTCAAACAATATTGCCAGAACTTGACGAGGAAGGAAAAATTATATTGGAACCAGAAGCAGTCACAGAAACAAGAACTCGACAGCTACGAAATCGATCAATTTCAGAGTATCTTATCAAGTGGAAGAACTTATCCGCTGAAGATTCCACATGGGAGGATGAGAATTTTATGCAGAAGTATCCAGAACTGCTCAAGCATTGAGGACAACACTTTTTTGAAGGAGAGGGGCATGTTGGGTCCCTATAATACTAGTGATTGCCCCATTACTATTGTAGTTATACCCCTTATTTATATTGTTGTACCCCTATTACCCCCATATTGTTATTTCTGTGCCCCTTAGAATCCCTCTATTGTTATTTTTGTGGCTTTATATTATTATTGTGAGGTCAGCTGGATTATATTGTGACTCCTTAGACTCCTATATATAGAAAGGAGGTTTTGTCATTTGTATCATCCAAGAATTGTTCATTTATGTAATGTAAAGGAGGTTGCCCCCTCGAAGAGGCTGAATTCTAAGGCGTTGATCTTTCTTTTCTATCTTTTCTTGAGCTGGTTTCATAACAGTGTGACCTGTAAATTAGCATCCTTGGTTATCCATCCCAACAGATAAGGTTTTTGATGGGGCACAGTTCCAAATTCATTTTCTTAACCAAATCTGCAGAAATTAAGTTGGCCTGTGATCCACTGTCAAACAGCGTATCGATTTTCATATGTTTGGAAATGACTCAGATGTGGAATAACACTATTTGGTTTTCCTCATTTGAAATGTTGTGGGTATTATTTGTTGCGCTACTTGTTACAACTTCCTCTTTGCTGACCTCTTTGTTTGCTTTTGCTATGGATTTTCCTTTGGTGACTGTGGCTGTGATTTTTGTTTCATCCCCTGAGTTTGAACCCAAGTCTTGTTGTGCAACAACATTGGTCTTTTGTTTCCCTTTATTGTTGAATTTCTTTGGTCGTAATTCTAGATGAAGCTTCCAGCAATGCGCTTCATCATGTCCTTCCTTGGAACAATTATTGCACACAGGTCTCTTTGCTTTCCTTTAAAATTCTTCCCTTTTTCAACACTCTGAAATGGCTTCTTCTTACCTTCTTCCTGTATATTTTTCCCTCTTGCTTCAAGATGTGTAGCTTGAACACAGACCTCATCAAGATTCGTGGGACTGAACATAAGAATGGTATGTTGAAGATAGCTATGCAACCCTCCTATGTATTTCAGCAAGGTATCTTGTGACTGTAAGTCTACTCCTAGCATAAGAGCTCTTTTCCTAAACTCTTGAGTATACTCTTGCACATTTTGACCTTTCAATTGTCTGAAATTTTTCCAATTCATAATAGTTTTTTTCATATGAGCTTAAGGGTAGAACTGTCTTTTTATAGTAGCAATGAAATTAGACCAAGTAATAGAGATCTTACCATGTTTCTTGATCTCTTCTTGAGTCTTTTCTTCCCACCATACAAGTGCTACACCCTCCATTCTCAATGACGCCAATTGAATCTTGATCTCATCCTCTTGAAGGTTATGAATTCTACAATACACCTCCAACTGATGAATCCCGTTATGTAATTTCTCTGTATTAACTTCTCTATTGTCCATAGGCAACTCGAATTTAACATCAAGCTTCAGAAAAGGTGATTTACCAACCCCTTTTGAAGAATGATGATGAGTATGAGTAACGGTGGTATTGGTGGAAGAGTTTGAAGATGCTTTAGAAGAAGAAGATGAAGAAGTTGGTGGAGATGGTGGAGGCTTGTATCCATTCCCATTATTTCCTTTACCCTTATCTTCTTTTCCATTACCTCCTCCTGAAGAGTCTTCTCCATTGGGAGGCTTGGAACTTTCTCCTTGTAGTCTGTTGTTCCTCTCTTCATAGAGGACCTTCAACATCTATGTCATATCAAAGAAATCCTTTCTAAAGGTATTCTCATCTTTTGTCATGATAGGTTCTCCTTCATGACACATGGTCTCTAAAGACTCAACTACAACTTGAGGTTGTACTGGTTTTGGAATCTCTACTGCAACTTCTATAACTTGGGGCTGAACTGGTGTAGAATACTTTGGAAACCTTTATCTTCTTCCCTTTGACCCAATTTCAGGGCTTTCAACAAGTTTTCCTTCACCTCTTTTGAGCTTCAACCTTGTGAGCATGACATAAACTTGCAAACAATTAAATCCTTCTTTCACAAAGAAAATCTAGTAAGAAAAACTAGTTCTCTGATACCAACTTGATTCGAATTGGAGCAAATTAGTAATGTTGTGCTAATTCCCCATTCAAAAATAAACCTAGGATGCTTATCATTTTCTTTTTCAAGTGCTTAATGATTCAAAAACTTTTGCAATTAACAGATTCCCATGAGAGTTTCTTATGTAAATGTTAAAAACAATTTAATATAAAAACATATGCTGAACAAAAACAATATAACAATAATGAACATCAATACACAACACAAAACAAGCACATGATAAAGGAGTTCACCCCTCTTGGTCTAGCTTCCAATGGCTTGGGCCTCTCTGTTATTCTCAAATGACATCAAAAGTGTGTTTACAATGCTCAAATTCCTCTGAAACATGTCTCAATGAGTTCAGAATACAACAAACTGCTAGAATTGACTATTTTTGCATCAAATTTGGGTAAGAACTAAAGGAGTTATGACTTCTCCTAGTTCTCCCACTATTCGTTCCACAAAATGCTTCAAAATTGACCAAAACCCCTTTTCCGCTCCAAAATCCACTAAGGAAGTGTTAAATTCGCGTTTGGCAGGCTATATTCTATCGACCTTATTGCAATTGGCAGTGATGTGGGCTCTTAACACAACAAACGTTGTGATGCAGTATTGCAGACCCGACAGGATAATGAACTACAACATATCAAATTCTCGCATCTGAAACCTCCCGCTCATCACAATCGGCGAGTTTGGGCAGGCGCAAGGTCTTGTCTACCCGGCAAAACACCACGCTGTTGCAATTTCGCTGACCCACCGGTATATTAAACCACAACATAAAAATTATCATGTCCGTGTCTATTGCATTCAGAACTCAACTGCGCCAGGACTGATTCCTATTGCTGCTTCTTTTCTGCGATTGTGATATGTGATCGCATTGCATCGCAACTCCAAACCTTGTCAGGGTTGGGGCCAGGGCCGATAAGCTATTTTGTTTTGCCCTTCACTGATTGTGATTGCAAGTGCCTCATCGCATTGCAACCTTGAACCTACTGGGGGCCGATTTGTAACACTAAAAGACTTGTTGAATTGAGGCTTCTGTGATCCATATCAAGTTTATAATAGATTTTTTGGCGTAACTCACATGGTATTTCATTTGTCGACACGTTTCGAACCACCCAGTGTGGTTCATTGTCAGGACAAGTTGAATGAACAGATCTCACTTTGCAAATTAAATAGATAGAGCAGAACCTCCAATGGCTATATTTCATGACTAGGTAATGGCTAAATTGACAACGGCTAGATTTGACCGGTAAACGGTTAGTTTGGATAGGATTAGGGGTAAAACCTTTATTTAATTAAATAAGTTAATTCTGTTAGTTATATTATCATTAAAATCAAAGTAAATGGACCAATTTTATAAACTTGTATATATTTATAATTATAAGTTTATAAGATTGGTCCATTTACTTTGATTTTAATGAGAACATAACTAACAAAATTAACTTATTTAATTAAATAAAGGTTTTACCCCTAAACCTATCCAAACTAACCGTTTACCGGTCAAATCTAGCCTTTGTCAATTTAGCTGTTACCTGGTCATGAAATATAGCCATTGGAGGTTCTGCTTTATCTATTTAATTTGCAAAGTGAGATCTGTTCATTCAACTTGTCTTGACGATGAACCACACTGGTTGGTTCGAAACACGTCGACAAATGAAATACCATGTGATTTATGCCGAAAAATCTATCGTAAAACTGAAAGACTTACCGATATGATATGCGATTTGCGAGGGCCAATGGCGGGTTGCCACTTGGTGCCTCCTTATTCCCTAAAGACTTGCCACATCATCCCAATCTTGCCATGTAGGCAAGTCAAACCTGAACTTTGAATTGCTTTAACTTCTACATACGAACTCAGATTTGAGTGTCGTTCACACCATTGTATTTAGAATGATGAGTTCTTCAATGTGAAGCTGAGTTTGAGAAGATTATGACACTTTGATTGTTGAGCATAATTATGAGCACATAATCAAATTCTGAAGCTCTATGCTGTGCCTCCTCACACATCTACCTATTTTCTCTACACTGCTTATATTTTGGTGCTACTAACCACTGCATCTGCCGAATCAACACTCCATGGCACCAACTAAAAACTCCTCCATCCCGCTATTACTGACATGGGCTCTCGTAGCAAGGTGATGATCCAAGAGGTGGTCTCCTCAAGGATCCTTCCCATCTTTAGCTTTATCAAAACACAATTCTATATCATCCCACCTCCCTCCTCGAGGTGCCTTGGCTGTCATGGAAAACTCCTCCTCCTATTCGAGCTTTGCGGCTGCAACCTTAGGATCATGCTTCTCATCCTTGTCATTTTCCTTCAAAGGAAACTGGGATGCATAATGGCCCATCTCAACACATCTGAAGCACTTCACCTTGGAGACATAGTTCTTATGTCTCTCTTTCCCCTACTGTCCCTTTGATGCAACAGATGCATTATCCTCCTCCTCTACTTTGGGCTTCGACCCACTGTTGTTGCTACTCTCGTCTAGTTTGACCTTGAGCAGGTCTCTTCTCAACTTTTCTTGTTTCAGAGCTGCCCACATCTCATCCCAATTTGGCAATGCTGCTCTGCCCAGGATACCATGGAAAAAGAATTTCCAGTTATCCGAGATGGAATTTAGAGCCAATCTCACTAACTCTGAATCCTAAGGTGTATGCCTTGCAGCTGACATCTCATCACAGGTCTCCTTCAACTTCGTGAGGAATGGATCCAAACATTCTCCCTTTTGCATCTGTGTAGACGTCAACTTATGTTCCAAGTACATCTTCCACTGCTTGGAAGATCCCTGATACAATGTGCCCAATGCATCCCACATCTCCTTATCAGTTCCTTTGCTAGGAACGTGGCACACTATGTGATCCTTGACTCCATCCAGGATCATTCTCTTAGCCTTTGACATCTCATCCTTGTACTTCTTTAGTGGATTTGCATCCGCAGATTCAACTACCACAGTATCAAATACATCTTGAGGGCATGCCCATATAGAAGGAAAGACATTCTAGCCTTTCAGATGGCATATTTGGAATCCATGCCCAACCTGTCCTAATCCCTCAAGCCACTGGTTTCCATATTCTCTGACAAAAATGTCGAATAACCCCCTCGTTCTCCCTACCGCATAGCTCCTAGGCTGCCTTATGCACTCCCTAATGGTGCTGGTAAGTTTTTGCTCCTCTATTTATCAACAAATGAGAAATATTGATTTTGTTGGAAGGAAATCATAGAATAAGTATTCCCTCACTATGTGATTTGCTTCTTCCTTCTGATGGATTTTCTTCCTAGCACTCAGCTTGCAGAAAGCTGCATCCCTCTAGCTCTATGTGGCTCTGCATAGCAACTTCAACCTTGGAAAGTTTTTGATTTGGTAGTCTTACCTCTCTGTCGACTCACTCAAAGAGAGACACCCACAAAAATATAGCACTCCTTGCTAGAACTACGCAATCCCTCAGGGGACTCAAACTGCTGCTTGTTGTAGCAAGTTGGCCCTTGCTTCAGTGCTAGATCTGCTCTTCCCTATTTCACATCAACAACTCTGATACCATGTGAAAATTCCTAGATCTAACAATCTCTAGAATCCTACTGCAACCAGCTGAATCTACCTCTCCTAGATTATAAATTACATTACAAGCTTATTTTAGATTTCCTCTTGAAACATTGAAGTAAATTACTGAAGCATCCTACACCAAATTAAATGCGATTCTGAAACATAGAAATTGAGCAAGGGAAATAGAAACACATAGGACGTAGTTAATTTTGGACAATAGTCCCTGGAAAAAACCAATACGAAAAATCGGTGCAACAACTCTGAGGGCTTTATTGTTATGAAGGAGAAAATCTGAGTACAATTCTAGGATGTTGAACTCGCAATCTGATACAAGGAGAATGCTGAACAAAAAAATGGTGAAATGATCACACCCTATCACTAGAGAATCAGTGACTGATCCTGCTACTCTGGAGGCTCTGCGTAGAACTGTGTCACTCTGGGGCAGTTTCTACGTCACCCCTCTTGGGAATTACATTTCCTCTTGCTTGTATCCTTTGTTGGATGAGAAATCGACCTTCTGCCTCCCGAACTCACTCCCCGGATTCCGGAAACTGAATTTCGACTTCCCTTAGCAGGAAACTTGACCTCCCCTCAAGGACTGCATCGCCTCTATGTAAGCAATTTGTGGGCTAGCGTCAGCCTTCCTCTGGACGTATTTCTGTTCTCCCTCTACCTCGTACTCTCTAGAAATTCCTTCTTCCAAATTCTCACTGCCACTCTGCTGCATGAAATCTCTTCAATCAATTTTTCCTCCTGAGAACTTCTCACTTTAGAAAATCGATTTTCTTGATCTCTTTGTGTGTTTTCCAAATGAACCTCAATCCCCTTCTTATATCTTCATTTTGGACAACTAATGACCTATATTAAATCATAATCAAAGGCTCAGATCGTTTTGGCTTCATCTGTGTCTTTTTCTAGAAGTTTCACCCCTGATTAGATTAATACCCTTTAATATTTTATTTTTCCTAAGTTTAGACTTAGGAACCCCATTAAAAATATTAATTATTTTAATAAAATCACTTCTGGGTGGAATTTCCCAAAACTCTTTCTGTGTTCTTTAGAATACCAGTGGTCAAGCCTCTGCAAAATTTGAGGCTTAGAGCACATCCGATGCTACCCAAAATCAACATCACCCTGTTAATTTTTCATAGGATCTTCTAATTCGTTAATTAATTCTTATGATTTATATAGTTACTCTTTCTTGCGTTCATATTCATCATAAATCAATTATAGAGAAGATATCTATAGTAGAAACTAAATGCTAGTAGGATCATAAAGAGATAGCAAAAAAAGTACACAAACATTTACCCTAGGAAAACCCACATGGGGGAAAAACCCAACAACCTTCTCCTTAGAGAAATTATTCTATTCAATAAGGGACACACCTATAACTCCCATACAATCACTAGATCAAACTAATTAGCAAAGTAGATTTGGTCAAACATAGTCCAATTCCGTCCTAGTCAAGTCAAACAACTACCCAAGAACCTTGGTTTGATTTAGTCTATTAGGGTAGAAATTCAACCTACTTTTGCATCCATGAAATTTGGCCTTATTTCTCTGGTATACCTTAGAAATTCAGTCCTCCTATTCCACATGTGCAAGGACAGTTGTAGAGAGAATTTCACACATGTGAATACAAATGAGAGAGAGATGTTCATACTTCTTTAGCCTCCTTCTTCTTTGCTTGGATGAATAGAGATATCTTCTTGTGTGTGATCCAAATTGTGTTAAGGAGAGGAGGTGGAGTTCCTTTTATATACATTTCTGGCTAGATGAATAGTTCCTTTTGAATTGGGCTAAATTGTCCAGGAGGAGGGATGACTTGGCTTGTTTCAAGCCAAAATTCAAAACTTTTGTTTTCTAAAAGCAAATAAATAACATGCCTTATTTTTTATTTTGACAATACCATGAAGAACATGCTTTATATTTATCATTTTAAATAAATTGAGGGCTAAAATATTAATTATGAATACCATCCATAACTACAAAATTCAACACTCCCTCATAGCTAGGGATGTTTTCATAACGACTATCAATATGTTATAACAATTTATCATCAACATCAACATCATTCAACTACCATAGTCCTGGTCAACAACTCTGACTCATGGTAAATCAAAAACATCAAATAGATATCATAATTCTAGTTGGAATCTCTAAACTATGGTGCATCATCACCATAATCATGGTGAGTACTCTTGACACATGGTACATAATTAACATCATCTAGTCACCATGATTATGGTTAGCTCCTATGACCCATGGTATATTGACTAGTCTTGGTTCAACATCATCTTGGTCAATCTCTTTGAATTATGGTGAAGCCCTAAGGATACACTCAATCCATTTGAGTAATCTGGTCCCATATCCAAAGGCCTCACCCTAGTCCATGATTCTAAATGGGCTTAGTCAACCTATCTAGAGAGTATATTGAGATTGATGATGAAAGGCACCCACTCAACTGAGTGATTATGGCCTCTAGGACCATTTTTCTTAATTTTGGTTAACATACTTAACACATGAAGAATGATTTTCCTTTGCCATACCATTCTCCCTAATCCAATCAACATACTTGATATAGGGAGAGTGTATATCCATGATGACATCAACACTCTAAAACATTTTCCCTAATCGTGGTCAACCTAACCTAGGGAGAATAATTGTCCTTGATGCACAATTTCATCAATCTCTCCCGCTGAAAGAGACACATTCAATCACTCCAAGCTTGTGGTCAAAGTACATAGAATTCATCCCGGGACAAAGGCTTTGTCAGTAATCTACTTGAATGAAGAATAGTATTGAAGCCATACTGCTTCCTTCTGTACCATGTCTCATTACTAGATCTCACAATTCTTTGACCTGTCATCATGGTCATCACTTGCACTTGATCAAACAATCCTACAAGTAGTTTCTAAATCCATATTGCTTCTCAAATTTCCAACCAAGTTGTAATATATTATACCTCTACAATACTGAGTATTATAAATATTTGCTTCCTTCTCATCCAAGAAATCATTAAAGAGTCCAAATTGAAGAAATATCCTGATGAACTCTTTCTATCTTCTGCACTCTCTACCCAATTTGAATCTGTGTATCTTTGCAGTTGTACTTCAATGTTTGAGTCATATCTCAAACCATAGTTGGTTATGGCATAACCAACAATACCATGTTGGTACTTCAACATATACTGAGCCACATGTCTTGGCTTAACCATAAGTTGATCGACTACTTTTTGGTTACCCTAATTGGGTGCTCCTTTTGAAACAACATTTGTTGTAGAAATCCTCGCTGCTCACTCTACCACTACTAATTTCTAGCATATCAACTATCTAGCCTAAAAATATCATTGATAGTCTATAATCTCGAACTCATAGTTGAACTCCCTATGAAGCTAAAACATGGCTCCCTAACTTCTCCCTCTGTTATGGAAGAAAATATTTCTTCCACAACTGCTTCCTCTGAAACATGAGTCCTTTTGCTTCTATCAACGAGGGGAAACACCTTTTCATGAACCTCTCCCTCTTTCTAGGAGAACTCTCTAGTGTCAAATATTTCTTTATGCTACCATATGTTGCATGTCATATCTTGTAAATCTATTTTTGAAGTCACCACCAACTTCCCTTTTGCACAATCAAGGTATACTTCAAACTTGTTGATCTTCCTACTCCCTCTAAGCTTGGATATAGTACAATATCTCTCAACACAAATCACATATTCTGGGAGAGTCATATTTTCACTATATTTCTTCATTCTTCCATTACTTCCATCTGCTACCAGAGCCTTGAAAGCCTTCACTATGTACCTATGATCCTCACTAGGAGGCCATGGAAGAACAATTTTAACCCAACAAAGATAAATAAAGACAAGAGGCTATCTAATAACAAAACAAAAACCATAATTAGGGAAGAGAGATATAAGTTACTTATCTATTGAGGATCATATGAAATGTCATATCCCACTCGACCTTAGCCTTCATGCATGTATATTGCAACTTTGTCATCCTCCTCCTCATAATCAACATCATGCCATTCTTATGAGCTAGGGTTTCTTTTTTTAGTGGAAACATTAATATAGGTCCATCTCTAGGATTTTATCCACAAACCCTAGGGTTTTCACATACAAGACTTATAGTCTTCTAAACCCTAGATTTTCAAAAATCCATTGTATACCTTTTGCAAGTCCGACTTACTTCATCATGTGAAAATTCTCCTTTCTATATCCAAATTTCCAAAAACCATAGAGTCTCAATCCCTTAGAAAAAAATCAAGGATACCATACTAACAAAATGTGTCAAGGTCAGGGATCTTGCAATGAGATTTATTTATCAAGGGAGAAATATGACAAACCCATTAGATATAGCTTCAACAATACTAGCAGTGATATTCTAGCTACCATGTATTATCGGCTAAACATTGATCTTGATCCATTCAACCCAAGTAGTTTATACTTCATCATAATACTAATAATAAGGACACATCAAGTTCTACACATGACTCATTTTTCTCAAGAGGATTTTCATTCTCAAGCTTGAAGAGGAACTCAACCTCTTTTTCATTGTAAGCTTGTTATAAGAGAAGGTAATACCCAAATGAGCTTCCTTTATAGCAATGATCCTTTTCCTCATTTCAAATTTTGACTGCTTAAGGAATAGAACATAGGACATACCTCCTCATCAACATATGCAATGCACTTTCTAGGGTATTTACTTAACTATACAAGGTTCATGACAACAATTGGCATTAACATTTTAAGGGCTTGTAGCTTCAACGTCCGGCCTTGGAACATAATGCAACATCTTCAAGGAAAAACACAAGTTCATTATATCACACTTCAATATTTAGTACTATGTATGAATCACATGAGGCTTTATTTTTCTTTGAAAAACCATCTAAATCTTCACTTCATGAAATATCATAATGCTATAACTTATCTAACAATATTTTCTTATAGTTTCATAATTACCCTTAATGGATTCTTCAATAGATCAAATCTTTGATATCTTCTTATGATCTGACTAAGGAGCATATCACAGTCCTATTTAGTTTCTTATGAAATCACCTTTGATGCAAGTATTTTTAACCAAGCGAAGCTATTTGGTGTTCATTTCCTCTAGTTGAGGTCGACAAGTAAATTGCTTAAGTAAAAATTTTGTTCTTAAGTGAGATTACTGTAAGTAAATTGAGCGATGATACATACTTTACATTCCAAGCATAAAAAATTAAGATTTAGTAAACTTCTTGTAGCTTTGGTAGTCTCTTTGTACTTCTAGGCCTCATACTTGTCTTTGAACAATTAATCACTGTAATGTGCTATGGAATTAAAAAATCCTTTAGATTAAGCAATATGTTTTATATGTTTTATCATATTTTATAGCTAGAACAAATTTCCAAGGAGAGCACTTTATAATTTCCATTAAACATCAATCCAATCCCTTCCATAATTTAAGGATTAAAAGTAGACTCGGATAGATATATTTTTGAACTCTTTTCGATTGCTTCCTAAGACTCCTTGGTCTTATTCATAGAAATTAGATTTCCAATACACTTATGATTACATAAACATCTTATGCTCAAGTATTCATCAAATACGTGACTGTAGGTTTTAACCCCGTACAGAAATTACCTGCATACGAATTCTGAAACACAAAAAATAAACAATGCGAGATCATAACACATAAAACACATATACATAGAGATTTCCCCTGGATCCCAAAACTGAGACTACCAGCTTGATTTTTCATTATGTTCCTTTCAATGTTACAATACATATTTATACATGCCGAAGCATCCAATACCATGGATCGAAAACCATCGTGTCCAATACCATGGACCGAAAACCATCGTGTCCAAAAAACATGTGCGAAAATCATGCACAAAACCATAGGTGGGTCCGCCCAACCTAACATAGGGTCCAAAACCAAAATTTTCCGGGGCGCTGCCCCGGACCCCATAAAGTGGGGTTATGGGTGCCCTTCAAACCCCCTGTTAACTATGTGGAAAGAATATAACACAACCCAACATTCTCCCACTTGTTTTTTTCTTTCCACAGGGGGGCACAAGAGAGCTTAGTCATTTTCCCAGCCCTGAAATGCCCATTGTCTCTCTACACCAAGAGAACTTCTCAGAGCTCACAGATTTTGTCAATGCATCTGCAGTATTCTTCAAAGTGTCCACCTTTACCAGCAACACCTTTTTGTCTTCTATCATATCCCTCACAAAGTGATACTGAACATCAATGTGCTTTGTCTTTGAATGATATGTAGGGTTCTTTGACAAGAAAATTGCACTTTGGCTGTCATAGTATATCCTTATAGCTTCTTGTACTAACCCCATACTTGAACACAATCTCTATAACCAAACGGCTTTCTTGCTTTCATGAGTGGCTGCCATGTATTCTGCCTCTATAGTTGATAGTGCCACTACAGATTGTTTCTTACTATCCAACTGATTGCACCTCCAAATAGGTTAAACACATACCCACTTGTAGATCTTCTCTGATCCAGATCTCCAGCCCAGTCTGCATTAACAAAGCCATGAATATCCAACACTCTGTCCAATCCTGGTCTTCCTTGGTAGCACATACCATAATCACTAGTGCCATGCAAATA
Source organism: Pinus tabuliformis (assembly GCA_031772625.1). Classification (NCBI taxonomy): domain Eukaryota; kingdom Viridiplantae; phylum Streptophyta; class Pinopsida; order Pinales; family Pinaceae; genus Pinus; species Pinus tabuliformis. The sequence continues at coordinate 820,513,149 of CM062814.1, forward strand.
CCTGAAAACCCGCTTCATTGTTGTCGAATGCTCCTTTCTTGGTTTTGACATAAACCTGCTCAATACTCCCACTGCATGTGCAATGTCTGGTCTAGTACAGACCATTGCATACATCAGGCTACTGACTGCACTTGCATATGGAACACGGGACATGTCCTCTTCCTCTTCTTGTGTCTTGGGACATTGTTCAGCAGATAACCTCACACCTACAGGAATAGGAACCTTCACCGGTTTACTATCCTGCATATTAAACCTCTGCAGTATTGTCTTGACATACTTCCTCTGGTTTAACCAGAGCTTCCTCTTTGCCCGATCTCTTTTAATTTCCATGCCAAAAATATAGTTTGTAGCACCAAGATCTTTCATATCGAATTTGGAGGACAATTGGGTCTTCAAATCCTGGATAATTTCTTTGTCATTTCCAACCAACAACATATCATTCACATACAAGACCAGATAAATAACACGGTCACCAATTAATTTAAAATACACATAGTGATCTGCTTTGCTTCTGGTGAAGCCAAGTCCTCGTATAAATGTATCAAATTTTTGATACCACATCCTTGGTGATTGTTTTAACCCATACTGAGACTTCTTTAACTTGCATACCAGTTCTTTCTTACCCTTCGCTACAAAGCCTTTAGGTTGCTTCATGTAAATTTCCTCTTCCAGATCCTCATGAATAAATGTTGTCTTCACATCCATCTGTTCTACCTAAAAATCAAAAGCAGCAACAATAGATAAAAGTAATCTAATAGAAGTTACCTTGGCAACAGAAGAAAAAATATCACCAAAATCAATTCCTGGCACCTGGGAATAACCTTTTGCTACCAACCGAGCTTTGTATTTCTCCACTTTTCCTTCTGCATTTGTCTTCTTTTTGAACAACCATTTGCTGCCAATGGGTTTCCTTCTAGTCAGAAACTCCACCAGATCCCAAGCCTCATTTTTGTGCAAATATGCCATTTCATCAACCATGGCCTCTTTCTAGAGTTTTCCATCCTCTGCATCTACTGCTTCCTTCATAGTTCTAGGATCATCGTCAGTAATAGATAAAGCAAAATTTGAACAAAAAGCAGATGGAATATACCTTTCAGGCTACTTTCTTTCTCGAACTGATCTTCTCACAGCAAGAGTTTGTGGCTCTTCATCTTCTGATTCCTCCTTTATTGTAGAGTCTGATTCTTCCTTCTTTAGCTCAAACTCTATCTTCTCAGGTTCCTTTCGTTGGACTTCATGTTTAATAACATCTTTCATCTCTCTGAACACTAGATCTCAGCTGTACATAACCTTCTGTGTGACTGGGTTCCAAAGCTTATAACCCTTTAAACCATCCTTGTACCCAATAAAGATGCACTTTTCAGATTTACTATCCAACTTGGTTCGTTTCTCCTTTGGAACATGTACATATGCATCACATCCAAATACCCTCAGATGTGAAAGAGAGGGTTTCTTACTAGTCCATACCTCTTGTGGAGTCTTATCCTCCAACGCTGATGAAGGTGACCTATTGATCAGGTAACATGCAGTATCCATCGCCTCTACCCAGAATTCATATCCTAACCTGGCACCATTGAGCATGCTTCTTGCCCTTTCCATCAACGTCTTATTCATTCTTTCTGCAACTCCATTTTGCTGAGGTGTATATGGAGTAGTCTTCTACCGTGCTATACCACACTTCTTACATAATTCTTCAAATTCCTTACTGCAAAACTCTCCACTGTTATCTGTCCTCAGCACCTTTATCTTCTTCTCTATCTGGTTTTCCACCAGAGCCTTAAATTCTTTAAACCTATCAAATACTTCAGATTTCTTCTTAAGGAAATATATCCATGTATTCCTTGAGAAGTCATCTATAAATGATACATAGTACACAGACTTACCCAGTGATGGAACCTTCACAGGTCCAAACACATCACTGTGCACAAGTTCTAATATCTGTTTCGCCCTCTTACTACCAGAGGGGAAACTCACCCGATTCTGCTTCCCATATACACAATTTTCATAGAAATCAAAATCCAGAGAGCTATTACTCATACCTTCTACCATACCTTTACCATGAAGTATCCGAAGGCCCTTTTCTCCAATATGTCCAAGCCTTTGATGCCACAACATGGTCTTCTCTCCAGAGACCACTAGATTTTCTACTCCACTTTCAGGAACCACAAAACTATTGCACCAATCAATAACAATGTTACTTGTAGCTTGTACAAAGTTCCAATCCGAAATCCCCACATCAATACTAGTGCTCCCCGAACCATCTTGTAGGTATCCTTCTCAAACACTATTTTTACACCTACATCATCCAGCTTGCTAACAGAAATCAGATTTCTGGCTAATGCAAGAATATGTAGAACACCTGGGAGTGTTCTAACCCTTCCACCTTGCAACTTCAACTTTACTTTTCCACGACCAACGATTCTAGCCTTCCTGTCATCCCCCAAGAAGACATCACAACCATCATATTTCTCATACTCGCAGAACCACTCTCTATGGGGAGTGAAGTGAAAGGATGCACCTGAGTCAATCAACCATGCCTCATGTTCTACATGTGTACTTGAAGAAGCCAAGTACACATCCCCACCTTCATCTGAGGTGGTTTTCACCTCTACAGAAGGAACCTCATCAGATCCCTTTCCTTTGTCAGGAGCTTTAGATGTACAGTCCCTTTTGTAGTGCCCTTCCTTTCCACATTTCTAGCACACCACCTTTACAGGTTTTCCTGGAGATTTAGATCTCCCTTTAGATTTAGATCTCCGACTCGATGACTTATTTTTATTTCTGTTCTCGGTCTGCCCTCGTTCAGACAAGGCATCACCATTTTGGCTCTCCATATTTTTTCGTCTCATCTCCTCCGTCAGCAAGGATGAGACTATTTCATCAAAATGCAAGGCAGTTGCATTGCTACCTATTGCAATAACCAGACTATCCCACAAATCTGGTAGAGAACACAACAAACTGATGCACTTATCTTCATCTGAAATTTTAATATCAACAGATGCTAACTGACTTACCACAGTATTAAATGCATTCAGATGCTCTGTCACCGAGTCTCCATCTTTCATCCTCAGGTTATACAACTTTTTCCGTAGGAACAGTTTATTCACCAGAGACTTAGATTGGTACAAAGTCCCTAACTTGTCCCACAAAGCCTTCGCCGTAGCTTCCCCTGATACATTCAACAATATTGAATCTGAGACACATAATCGTATTGTGCTCTTTGCCTTCCGATCCAACTTCTTCCATTCTTCATCGGACACTCCCATTGGTTTAGTACTCGGATCTACCACGATCCACTGGTCTTTATCCACCAACATATCCTCCATCTTGAGTTTCCACAACTCAAAACTTTGACCATTAAATTTCTCGATCTCTATCTTTCCACTGCTCACCATCTTCTTTCACCACCAGAATTGATCTCGCAGATCTCCCACTGAACAGGGTCTACCATAGGCCCGAGCGAAACCCCTCAGCAACAAAGGCGTCCCCTTGAAGCCAACCTGGCTATGATACCAAATGTAGGTTTTAACCTTGTACAGAAATTACCTGCATACGAATTCTGAAACACAGAAAATAAACAATGCAAGATCATAACACATATACACAGAGATTTTCCCCTGGATCCCAAAACCAGGACTACCAACTTGATTTTTCATTATGTTCCTTTCAGTGTTACAATACATATTTATACATGCCAAAGCATCCAATACCATGGACTGAAAACCATCACGTCCAATACCATGGACCGAAAACCATCACATCCAAAAAACTTGTGCGAAAATCATGCACAAATCCATAGGTGGGTCCGCCCAACCTAACATAGGGTCCAAAACCAAAATTTTCTGGGGCGTTGCCCTGGACCCCATAAAGTGGGGTTACGGGTGCCCTTCAAACCCCCTGTTAACTACGTGGAAAGAATATAACACAACCCAATAGTGACTTTATTATACCACAAAAAACAAACAAAAACAACTTGTAAGATGTCATTTTCCATTAACTCATACATTTTGGATTCTCTCAAGTCCTCTACGAGATCTCTCTACCTTCTACCATTAGTATTGAGCCCTTCAGTCTTATTTCAACAAAACTAAGGAAAATTCGACCTTCTAAAGCAGTTGTTCAAGGTTGCTTTATCTACTACTTGAGTCTTTTGGTCCTCTATAACTCTTGGAGGTAACTTTGACCTTTGTTCTGGTCTTGATGTTTTAAGCTTCGACCCTATTGCAACATGCTCTGAGTCCTTCTCAGTCTACTGAAGAAAATTGAGGATTTTTGGCCTATTCACGTCCTAAGGCCTTCAATCCTTTAGTAAATGGATCGAGGTTTAGGGCTTCGAACCTCTTCCTGGAGACATTAAAACTTTATTCCACCAACAGATATTAAAAATTAATTACCCTTAGCACTAGATGCTCTTCCTTTCATAGCAACTTTAGATCTTCAACTTGGTTTAGACTTAGTTATGGATATTCCCTTAACGGATCCTCTATAACCCATGCCCTGACACCTTGTTGCATTTTCATAGGATATTCTAATCTGATAATTAATTCTTATGATTTATTTAGTTACTCTTTTGTTGCATTCATATTCATCATAAAGAAATATGAAAGAATATCTCAACAATAGAAACTAAATTCTAGTAGGATCATAAAGAGAAAAACAAACAAGAACACAAATAATTACCCTGAGAAAACCCACGTGGGGGAAATCCAACAACCTTTTCCTTAGAGTAATTATTTAGTTCAACAAGAGACACACCTAGAATTCCTATTCAATCACTAGATCAAACTGATCAGTAAAGTAGACTTGCTCAAAATTGGTCCAACTCCCTCCTAGTCAAGTCAAATAGTCTTCCAAGAACCTCGACATGATCTGGTATGCTAGGGCATAAATTAAGCCTACTTCCACAACCAAGAAATTCGGTCTTATTGCTCTGACACACCTCAGAAATATGGTCCTTTGGTTTCACATGTGTGAGGACAACATAAAAAAGAATAGAGATATATTCATACTTCTTTAGCCTCCTTCTTTGCTTGGATGAAAAAATATATCTACTTATGTGTGATCATCATTGTGTCAAGGAGATGAGGTTGAGTTCCTTATATATACATTTATAGTTGGCTAAATATTTTCCTCTTTGAATAGGGCCGACTTGACTAGGAGGAGGGCTGACTTTTCTTGTTTGGAGCTAAAAATTCAAATATCAAAATTAAAAAAAAAAAACTTGTTGAAAAGGACATGAAGAAAATGCTTTATATTTCCTCTTTTGACAATATAATGAAGAACATGATTTATATTTATCATTATAAATACATCAAGCGCTAAAATTTTAATTATGAAGACTGACCATGGCTACAAAATTCAACTCGCTCCCTATGAGCTAGTATATGGAAAGAAGGCTTTGTTATCAATTGCATTTAAGTAAAACACCTTGAGGATGGTAGCCTATCTAGATATTGACTTGACCAAAGCACATAATGATGGGATACAATAGTTAAATGCATTGGATGAGTACATCATACAAGCCTTGTTACACAATGAGGTAGTATAGCTGCAGAGGGAAGTTTGACATGATAGATACATTAAGACCAGAGCATTCCAAGAGGTTGATTGGGTTCTCTTGTATGAGTCTAGGCTAAATGAATTCAAGGGAAAAATCATGATCAAATGATTAAGACCCTACTTAGTTGATAAATGTTATGATAATCGATATTTCAAGGTTAGAACTATAGATTAAGAAAAAATACCACTTCCAATAAATGGTAATAGGATAAAGATTTATAGGAAGCCCCTTTCTAGTGCTGAATTCATTGATTCAATAAGTAAGGAAATAAATGTGATTGAGAGAGTCAAAACTCTTAATCTATCCAACCCTAGATCAACAAGAAAGAAAAAAAAATAAGAAGATATCAAGTGAAAACATACTTTGAGGCACTTGAGGTGGACTCACTAGCTAAAAGCCTCTATGAGGCAGTTAGTAAGTTTGAAGAAAAAAGAATAAGATCCAAGTGAAAACCTCTTCCAAGTCATGTAAAGCAGGTTCATTAACTAAAAACCTCAATGAGGCAGCTAATTATTGGAAATACTATGGGTGGTGGTGGGTGGGGGGGGGGGGGTTGTGAATCAATATTTCTCTTCAATTAGTTATTTTTAACTTTACTAAGCATCAACAATCATTAGAATTAGATAAACATAAAGAAAAATCAACACCATTCAACAATGCACAACAATAAAGACAATGCACTAGAGGTTTTTAGGTGGAAATGTTTTGGAGAGAAAAACCATTGAGTGCTTCTTAATATTTCTCTTTAATAATTTACATCAATAAGAAGCTCCAACTTCCAATATTTTTAGTATGATATGGAGGCTTAGATCCCCTGGTTTACAGGCTCCAACCTGAAGGATGCTCTAACACCCAGTTTTTCTAGCGTCAATCAAAAGGACACTCTAACTTCCTAGTTTATAGGCTCCAACCTAAAGGATGATCCAACTACCTAATTTAACGGCTTCAACTGGAAGGATGTTGTAATATCCTGCATAGGCTGCGACATGCCCTAGCTGCACCATTCCACCCTCAAGTGTTCTTAGGCTCAAACCTAAAGGAGGCACCACTCTCCTTCCTTGCACCACCTTTCCAACCTGCCCAACAAGCTACCGATTTCCTTGAAGGCTCTGACCTTCAATCCATAATGGTGGAGTATGTTTCATAATTTTTAGACTGGATCCACAAAGTGTCTTCATAAGAAGGATATAAGAATCCCTCAGGAGGAGCGACAACTGAAGCTCTTGCTTCACAATTTGAGTTATATTTCACCCTCATCGCTTGCATGGTGACATCAGTGATGGATAGTGTGTGGTACCTGGATAGTGGAGCCTCATTCCATATGACTGACAAAAAAGAGTTCTTCAATGACTTGGAGGAGAAGGTGCACATCGAGATGGGAGATGATGGGAGATATAGCGCAACTAACATTAGTATTGTTACCTTTCAAAGGGAGTCTAGTTCTCCTCTCACATTAAAATATGTCATGTATGTTCCAAGTTTGAAGAAGAATTTGGTTTCAATTGCCATGTTGGAGGATCATGGCTACGATGTGATATTTAGTAAGGGAAAGGATTTCTTTCTTCGAATAGCCTCAAGATAGGTGAAGCAGATTGGGTTTTAAGTGAAGAACCTCTATAAATTGGATGTAGAAGACTGTGCTTCTTTGAGCACAAAAGCAGAGAAGGTGCAGAGCTCAGACATCGGTGAGTTATGGCATAGAAGATTGGGTCACTTGCACCACAGAGCTTTGAAGATCATGTAGCAAATTTCTATAGGACTACCCAAGGGTGCACTAGAGCAGAGAGACACATTCAAAGGGTGTACATTGGGGAAGTACACCAAATATTCATTTCATGATAAAGATGGTCGAGTGCAAGCGATCCTTGATAGAGTTCACTCAGATGTGTGTGGACCGTTCTTGACAGTATCCACGACCATGCACAAGTATTATGTAATATTTGTTGATTATTTTTCTTGTAAGTGCTATATGTTCTTCATGTAGAAGAAATATTAGATGTTTGATAAATTTTGGGAATTTAAAGCACTTACCAAGAAATATACTAGAAGGAAAATTAAAGCTCTCAGAAGTGATAAAGATAGAGAATATGTGTCGAATGAATTCAAGAACTTCTATGAATCAAAAGGAATTTGACGGGAGTTAATGACACCTCATAACCCACAACAAAATTGGGTGGCTGAAAGGAAGAACAAAAGTATTGTGGGAGTTGCACGGGCGATGTTACATGATCAGGGCTTACTGTTACACTTGTGGGCTGAATCATGCAACACATTTGTTTATTTAAAGAACAAAATCCCTCATCAAATTATCAGGATGAGTACAATAGAAGAAAAATTTTCAGGTAAGAAACTAGATGTGGCACAATTCAGGATCTTTGGTTCATCATTCTACTGTTATGCTACCAAGGATTGACGGAAAAATCTAGAGCCAACAACTGAGTTGGGCATATTTGTATGGTACACTGATACACTATTGGATGGATCTACCATTCAACAGGATGACAATTGTTCGTAGAGATGTGAAGTTCAATGAATAGAAGACCACAAGATGTTCCCTTGAGAGGGAGATTTAGTTACATGCAGATGAGGGTTTTTTAGCTCCAAAGGAGGAACCTCAGGATGATGTGGAGCAACCTCATGTGGAGGAGCAGAGAGTAGAACCACCCACTCATGCAGATACTTTCAGAGATGGAAGGAAGCACACTAGAGAGGCTAGCAGATTGATGCATGATGCTAGAGAGAATTTGGGAGCACTCACATCAGAATGATGATAGAGGAGGTCACGAGATCAGTGCATTGGTTACGTGGCTTTGATGGGCTAAAGTGTATAGGTTGAGCCATCCTCATTCGAGGAAGAAGTGAAACAACTAGTGTGGGTTGATTCCATGGTTAAGGAGTATGAATCCATTATCAAAAACAATGTTTGGGAAGTGCTTCCAAGACCAATAGACAAGTCAGTGGTGAGGTATTGATGGATTTACAAGGTAAAAAAAGAAGAAAATGGGAGTGTGGAGAAACACAAGGCCATATTTGTGGCTAGAGGATTCTCTTAGGTGGAGGGAATTTATTATGTTGAGACCTTTTCTGTAGTAGCAAGGTACTCCTCAATCAGATCTATTCTATCACTTGTCAGCGCAGGTGGTATGGAAGATACATCAGATGGATGTGAAGACAACACTCCTAAATGGAATTATTGAGGAAGAGGTGTATATTGATAAATGGGAAGGATTTGAGACCTTCAATAGAGAGTCACGTGTGAAGACTCAAGCGAGCACTGTATGGACTAAAACAAGCACCTTGTTCTTGGTACACAAGGATTGACAACTATTTCACTGGGTTGGGATTCAACAAAAGTGAAGCAGATATGAACCTTTGCCATATTGTGGTTGAAGGTAAATTGTTGATTATAGTATTATATGTTGATGATTCGATTGTAACAAGTGATGAGAATTTGATAAAATCTTGAACAAGATCTTGCAAGAGAATTCAAGATGAAGGACCTGGGGCTCATGCATTACTTTCTTAGTATGGAAGTATGACAAGGAGATGAGGAACTGTTTGTCTCTCAAGTAAAGTATGCCAATGAGATATTGAATAAGTTCCACATGGAGAGAAACAAACCCATGGAGACTCCTCTAGCAGGTAACTAGAGGAAGGAGGATGCTACTTCAGGTGAAGTAGTGGAGGATACTATTTATAGACAACTTGTGGGTTCACTTATGTATTTGGTGAACACATGAATGGACATGTGTTTTTCATATAACCTTCTTAGTGAAGCCATGGTTAAGAAAAGCAAACTCTATTAGAAGGTAACTAAACTTGTGTTTGTATACCTCAGAGGCACTACTCAATTTGGTCTTTGGTATAGATGGACAGAGGGAGTAAAGCTTCAAGGATGCATAGATGCAGATTGGGTAGGGAGTCCATTCGACAGGAATAACACATCAGGGGGATATTTAGTATTTGTTCAACAATAATTTCTTGGTACAACAAGAAGTAGAGATCAGTTGCACTCAATTCAACAGAAGCAGAGTACATGGCTGCTAGTCAAGAAACTTATGAGGCTATCTCGATGAGGAAGATCCTTGTTGGGTTATTTTGTTAGAAGATGGATCCTACATTGATTTACTGTGACAATTAGAGTTGTATAAAACTCTCTGAGAATCTAATTTTCATGATCGTTCCAAGCATATCGACATCCGTATCACCATCTACGATATTGTGTGTAGAGGAGAATCATGTTGCTAGAGTACATTCCTACAAAGGAGTAGGATGCAGATATTTTTACAAAGGCATTGTCAAGATGAAAATTTGAGTTTCACAGAGACAGGACCAGGGTACTAGATAGTGTTGAAAATGAAACAAGAAAATCCTAATTTGATTTTGTCCTTGAATTAAATTAGGAATTAAATTGTAATACCAATTCTCATAACAACTTGTAATAGTTAACTAGGTTAATTTGACTTAGTTGGCTCAGTTAATTCAATTTGGGAGTCTAACTAGAGTCATGTAGTGTGTCTCCTACTTTTTATGATCCCTAGTTGAGTTTATTTGAGTTGTAATTATTTAGTTGAGTTTAACTGAGTTAAATTCAGTTAAACTAGTTCCAACTGATGGAGGAATTAGTGGGATATCCAGTAGTGGGGTGTAACTTGTAGTAGTGGGGTTTAACCAACATTGATCAACCAGTAAATTGAATGCATGTCAGATCAGAGAAATACCCAATTGAGATTGGAGTTCAGGGACAATGTACTATTAGATGTATAATCATCTGAATTGTACAGGCGGTGCATGCAATCAAAGGAAGGCATATGAGGATTGTGCAATTCATACTTGTGGAATTGCACAATTAAATATGGGCTAATTTCCAAGGGAACAACACAAGGAAATAGGAGCTTTTTAGGAAATAGAACTGGCTAAGTATTGGCTTGAGCTGGTTTGTGAAGCAGTGAGATAGATAGAGGTAGTGCAGAAGTTTCTTGGGCTTGAGCAAAGCATTGTAATCTTCTCATATTTTTTTATTAATGAAATATACAAATAGTAGGGGTTTTTAGTTGTGGATTTCCCCATAAAATTATTGTGTTATGGGTGATTGAATTCTTTCACTTTTATGCTTCGTGATTTCATCAATTTTTTATTATTTCCACTGATGAGTAGAGTAGATTCAAGTAATTGTTTTAGCATATTACAATTTGCAGTTTGAATCTACATGGAATTTCTATACAGTTTACATCAACAATCAATTGACTTTTACATCATACTCCTACATATATAATTTTTCCAAATACAAAAAAATGTTTTTTTCGACAAAGGCCGCCATCGACTCACTATTCATATGGTGAGGCCCGGAGGGACTCGACTGAGGTTACGAGGTCGAGGAGCAACTCTCTTCTCCATAAACGCTTTCCTTCAATGAACAGACGAACCGAGCGAGCCAAATGCAAAGAACCCAAGTGAGTAGATCTGGTTACCTTTTCTAATACGTAATACTCCCAACAACTGTATGCCACTGTAAAAACCTAACTCTAGGCCTCAATTGCACTTTGTCTAACCACATGATCAAATCAACGTTACATACTAGAAATCTTACCCCAATTTTTCAACTTTAATCAATGAGATGATATTTTCATTTCCATAACGTTCAACCCTGATCAAAATATGAAAACCATAATAGCTTCTTGACAATTATTAGGTATTAAACAAAATAAAAAACAATAAACTTTTGCTCATTAATAACATCAAATTCTAACAATAGTGTATCAACTAGGTAGTCAATTCAACATCATCATAATCATAATCTAACTAGCACATTTTGTCTTAAAAACTTGTTAATACACTTAGCAATACATGTCACTGTGATCCACTCTCATCATCTTAGCTAACATCCATAAACCCTTGTTGCAATTATCAAGAATTAGCTTGGGAGGGCACAAGAGTTTGCTTGTAATTTCAAGGAATAATTGACCCACAAAAATTGTACTTTCACATAACTGTCCTCAACACAATGATGCCCTTAATAGATGCTTGCGGATATGATGATCCCAAGAATATTCCAATACTCACCAATAATGTTTCTATTAAATGATCTTATACATATGATAGGACTAAAGTAGTTCCTTAAATTTTAATTCCCTTTCTCTTTGCCTCAAATTCGTATAAGGTTTAGTACTGCTTTTTTTTATAGAAAAATTTAAATGCTGATGTTAAGATAGCAAAGCTACATGCTTAAACAATATTCAAGGAATAAGGAAATCACAATTTGTATGAAACTTCAAATGTGCCCCTTTCAACTAAACCATAACAACCCAATATAAATACAAATGTTGACTGAATAAGAGTATGTATATCCTTCAACAATGGATTTATATTAGGACCTTAATACTACACTTTATAAAAACTCATAGAGAAGAATCAACTAGGCCTTACTAGAGTGCCAAAACTCAGATTTGGGTTTCCTCAAAATTGATACAAGTACTTCACTGCAATTTCTCTTATGAATTATACTTCAACCAGACTTATACTTCAACATGAAACTAAAACTTGAGATCAAACATTAATCAAAATTCCTTTAGTAGATATCCATCAAATTAGAGAATAAGGGGCCAAATTTTTCTTCACCACAATCTTCAATTTCTCATTATATTTGAGCTTAGAAGCTAGAGTAGAAGGTGTATGGTGCCAAAGAGTATTCTTGTAGGTATATGCTTCCCAAGTTTCCAACATTCTACTCCAAGTTGAAGACTGGAAGGGGCTTAGATTAAAACAAAATCAGAGATACAGAGATTTCGTAATATAGTCCTAAAGGAAGTTAAGATGTCTCAACAGTGCCACTCAACACACCAAATTTTGAACGATGAATTCCTCAAGTCCACAAAATACCACATGCTGCTTCAAGGATTAGTTACATTGTGATGCAAGTTGTAGGAGTAAATACGAGGGTATCATATCTATCACTAGACATGTTTTGAAGAAGCCCTAGCCAGGTTTGAAAGAAACCTTAACAAGTGAGACCAAACAAGATTATCCCTACATTGTTCATAAAATAACCTTTATATGTGAAATCACCCACAAAATATTGCTTGAAAGGATGTGATGGTTCCTCAGAATGTTGTTAGAGGACATAAAGAAATTTTAGCAATAGAACATATTTTATATTAGTTTTAGACAACAACTCCTTTTCTATTTCAAATAGGCCAAATCACCTCTACAATTTCCATCAAATATCCTAATCAACAATTTCTCTAAAATTCCTTACGAATAACTTCAGGTCAGTACATTCAAATGACTTTAGATGCATCCAAAGGGGGCTCAAGAAAACACCAAAAATATACCACTACAGCCTTAGAAGATGAGCTTAAATTGAGCATTAAAATATTCTAAATAACCTCAACAAAAACCATGACCAAGACAAATAAAAATACACCAAAACAAGTGTAGTTTCAAACCAATCTTAAGATATGGCGTTGCTCCTTAGGGCTTCAGATGATTACAAATCCTAGATAAACGTTTGAATCACATTCCTCGGAGGAGGGGCTAGTTCCTTTTTTATAGTCTTGAATGGGTTCCATTTGAGAGAGCTGACTTAAATAACTTGGAGGGAACAAATCAAAATTCAAATTTTGAATTTTAGACCTTTGTAGGGAACTTTTAAATTTTAAATTTATTGGAGCCAAAAACCCAATATTTAATTTAGGCCAAATTTTAATTATTTGAATTTTAGTTTTGAACCACTCGACAAAATATTCTAGCCACAAAATATTTGATTTAACCTTTTATCATCATGATTTGAGCAATATTCTAACCAGTGAGAAGTTGCCACATCATCTAATGCTAGGGAATTTAACCACGAGAGAGGGGATTCAACTTTGATTAGGCGTATCTCTCAAACTGTGAGGAGCCTTGTGATGTGCCACATACCATTTGAATCACCATGACAAGGAGAATAAAATGATGATTGTTATTAGAGAAAAACATTTTTCTTCATCCTCAAAATTTTCAACAAGAGTAGTGTAATAAGATCAAACATTTGGGCCTCATGACATATTGACTACTAGAGCCTCCATTGTTGCAAACTAGACAAATATTAAGAGTGTTCAAGGATCTATGTTGGCATCAATGGCAACACCATTCAACAATATCCCCCTTTTTCATTGATGGAAACACATATATTCTCATTGCGATCACTACTCCCCTTGACTCCATGGCTCTTATATTCTTTTCCTGAATTCTCTCATCATTTGACATCAATGGAAAATGGTTACTCCCCCTAAAATTCTATGCTTCATGTGGGTTGCCATAGCTAATTCCATCTAATCCTTCTAAAATTATGCCCATGACTTTGATTTTCAAACCTTCTGCTCCACAACGCTGACCAATCCACCCATCATGTTGATGACTGCTCCGACAAATTCTTCACATTTTCCATCTATCAACCTATCAAAGGATAGATCTTCAAAGTTGCAACCACTCTACATAGAATCCTCCTCTTCAACTTTCATAAGACAAAGAGTCATCATACTAGATTCTTCAGAATAACTCATGAACCATCTCTTCATTCATATTATTCTAAGCCTTGACATCTTCCATTTTAGATTCCTCATGACCTTTTGATTTTACAAAACCTGAAAGCATGACTGCAAACTTTTTTCTATTCTCTTGATCTTCTTGCTTTTTCTTTCTTCACAAAACCTCCTTGTTCCTGATGTTAGCATTGTCCTTCATCTTGTATCTGCATTCATGAGCTATATGTCTATATTCATGACATTTGTAACATTCAATGTTGACCCTAAACGATGGAGCAAATGAAATATACTTTTTAATGGCAAAGTCATTTTGAAATTTGTCCTGCGATCCTGCAAACTTGCTTCTAGGGTTTTGATGATGTCCTTCATAATCATCTGTATCATACATTTTCCAATCCCTAACCATTTTCCCAAAGTTAGAACATGAAAAAAAAACTGTTAAACATGATAGGGTACCTGGATGAGATGTCTTGTCTTGATGATATTCTATAGACAATTTTCTTGGAGGAGGTACAATATTTTGTTTATCCTTATCCTTTATTACTTGGCATTACTTCTTGGATCACCTTTTAATCTTCTCTTTTCCTTCACTTGGCATTTGAGAGATCTTTTTGCCATGCTTCTTTTCAATCTTGCTATGCAGAGGATTGGATCTTGTGTCTTCCTTGGATGAAGGGTCACCTATATAACCAATACCTATTTTTATGCATGGAGATCTTTGGAAACCGAGAATATTTTCCAAACTCAATGTGCTCTTCAACGTTTTATTCAACTTGTCAATTTCAACCCTTAATGATATTATTTCCTCTTCTTGTTTTTTCAATCCTCTTCTTTCCTTTTTATTTGAAAATTTTGTACTTCTTCAATTATTTTGGATTCTTCAAGATGGGTCTTCAGATAGATGTTATCTTCTTTTAGTTATCTCACCTACTAACAATAGTTTGCTTCAAGTTTACATAGCTCCTCAAATTTTCCTTTAATATGTTTTGTTAGAATCTCCTCTATTCTTCAAACTTCTTTTTCCTTTATCTCTAAGTGGGTAATTTCCCGTTCCTTTTAATTAATGACATGATCCCTCATTTTAGCATCTTGAATTTTCTCCTTAAGCCTATTTATTCTACAACAAATACATAAAGTTCCTTTTTCTTTTGAATGAATTTTGCTACATATTCCTCTAACTGACTTGTCAAGCTTTTCTCTTTCTTTTCAACTTCCCGCACTTGAAGTCTTAGAAGGGAAACATATTCTTTGAGTACCTGCTTCTTATTTCTTTCTTTTTTAAGATCGCATAAGGAACTGATTAATTCTTCTTCCAAATCTACAACTCCTTATTCCTCATCTGCTTCATCTAAATCACAACTATCATCATTATTTTCATCTTGACTTGCATGCTTCTTTGAGTAGAGATTATGGATCTTCTTCCATATAATTTTTGATGATAAGCAATAATCAACTTTGGCTTTTACAGCATCTGGTAGAGCATTGAAAATGACAATCATTGCTTGTTAAGCAGCTTGATCACAAAATAAAATAAAATATAGATCAATGGCTTAAGAATTAGCCTCTTTGAGGGGGAAACCTCCTTTACATCACATAAATTAACATTCTTGGATGATACAAATGAAAATACCTTTTTGGTATATATAGGAGTCTAAGGGTTCACAATATAATGAGAGCCTAAATAATAATAATAATGTAAGGGCACAACAATAACAATAGTGGGCTTCTATGGGGCACAACAACAGGGGACTACACTAACAATAACAATAAGGGGGATACACTAATAATAATAATAAGGGGGATACACTAGTATTATAGGGACTTAACATGCCCCTCTCCTTCAAAAAAGTGTTGTCCTAAACTCTTGAGTAGTTTTGGATGCTTATGTATACAATTCTCATCCTCCCATGTGGAATCTTTAGTGGGTAATTTCGTTCACTTAATGAGATACTCTAAAATTGATCAATTCCATAACTGTTAGGTTTTTGTTTCTGACTTCTTCCGACTCCAATATGATTTTTCCATCTTTGTTAAGTTTTGGAAGTGCTTTTTGAACTAGGAGCTTATCATTGATAACCTTCTTAAGAACAAAACATGGAAAAATGGGTATACTCTGGAAGATGCAGGAAACTCGAATTTGTATGCCATAACACCAATCTTTTGCAACACTTTGTAAGGACCACAATACTTGGGTGATAATTTATTATCCTTCTTAGCTTTCTTGAGGGACATTTATTTGTATGGTTGTAGCCTTAAAAATACCCAATCACCTACATCAAAACTTCTTTCACTGTGATGTTGATCTTCCAGCTATTTCATTTGATTCTGTGCTAGAGCGAGGTTATCCTTTAAGAGTTGGAAAACTTGTTGTTGATGCTCGATGTGATATTCCATTGCTTGAAGCTAAAAACTTTCTCTTAAATGTGATGTGATGGATGGTGGATGACATTCAAAAAGTTCCATAAATGGTTTCATTTTTGCTACAGTATGGAAGGAAGTGTTATACCACCATTCAGCCAGAGGTAACCAGTTGACCTGTTGGGTTTGTTTATCAGATACAAAGCAATGAATATATACTTCCAAACATTTTTTTACTATCTTAGTCTTCCTGTCAGGTTGAGTATGATAAGATGAGCTATGATTTAACTGACTACCAAGACAAGAAAATAATTCCGTCTAAAAATTTCTAGTGAAAATGGGATCTCTGTCACTTAGAATAATCTGTGGGTTTCCATGTAGCTTTTGAATTGTTTCCATAAATGTAGTAGCAACTGTACTGGATTTAAAAGGATGAGATAATGCACAAAAGTGTGTGTATTTGGTAAGTCTATCAACTACCACCATTATGACACTCTTTCCTTCAAACTTGGGTAAACCTATCATAAAATCCATTGATACCTCCTCCCAACGCTGGTTTGGAAAGAATAAAGGTTGTAATAGACCCAGGGTATTATTTGTTTCAAATTTATTTTGTTGGCGAACCAAACATTCTGCCACAAAATTTTGAATATCAAATTTAAGGCCATCCCAAAAATATCCTTCTTGACCCTAGGTAAGTTTTTAAAAATCCCGAGTTCCCTCCTAAGGGGGAGTTGTGCAATTCTAAAAGAATATGTTATGAAACCAACTCACAAAAGATAGAAAAGATAGATCAATGCCTTAGAATTCAGCCTCTTCAAGGGGACAAACTCCTTTACATTACACAAATGAATGATTCTTTGATTATACAAATGACAAGACCTCCTTTCTATATATAGGAGTCTAAGGGGTCATAATATAATCAGAGCCAACATAACAATAATAATGTAAGGGCACAATAATAGCAATAGGTGGCTTCTATGGGGCACAGTAATAACAATATGGGGACTACATGGGTACAAAAATATAATAAGGGGGTTGTACTATTAACAATAAGGGGTTACACTAGTAGTATAGGGGCCTAACATGCCCCTCTCCTTCAAAAAGTGATGTCCTCAACGCTTGAGTAGTTCTTGATGCTTCTGTATAAAATTCTTGTCCTCCCATGTGGAATATTCAGTGGGTAAGTTCTTCCACTTGATGAGATACTCTGAAATTGATCGATTTCGTAGCTGCGAGTTCTTGTTTCTGTTACTACTCCAGGTTCCAATATGATTTTTCCTTCCTCTTCAATTTCTGAAAATATTGTTTGAATTGGGATATTCTGCAACTTTTGAATGAGTGGACACACTTCTTTGGCCTTCTTCCATTCATCCCTTGCTTCGTTTATCCAATCTGGTTGGATAATAGAAATAGCACAAAACAATGCTTCCACATCCTCATTCTTTCTTGAGAAAATTTTCTTCCCTTTTCTGTAGATGATGTTAAAGTCATAACCCAACATATTTGTGACCCATTTTTTCTGTTCTTCTAAAGATAATATTTTTTATAAAAAGTATTTAAGACTATCATGATCCATTTTTACCTTGAAGTGTCTTCCCATTGGGTAAGGTCGCCATTTCTTAAGTGCATGTAGTATTGCCAAAATTTCCTTCTCATAAATAGCTTGCTTGAGATGTAGCCGTAAAAATACCCAATCACCTATATCAAAACTTGTTTCAGTGCGATGTTGATCTACATGTTGTTTCATTCGATTCTGCACCAAAGTGGTTTTATCCTTTAAAAGTTGGAGAACTTGTTGTTGATGCTCGATGTGATCTTTCACTGCTTGAACCTTTTTCTTCTTGATATGTCTTTCTATCTTAAGAGTTTGAGGGGTGGTAATTTCTTCCAATGCTTTACAAGATATGGCCGAATTCATTTCTTGATGCTTGATGTGATCTTTCACTTCTTGAACATTTTTCTTCTGGATATGTCCTTCTATATTGATAGTTTGAGGAGTGGTAATTCTAGCCAATGCATTACAAGATATGGCTGGATTCATTTCTTCTTTCTCGATATGATATTTCACTTCTTGAACCCTTTTCTTGTTGATATTTCCTTCTATCGTGAGAGTTTGAGGAGTGGTAATTCTTGCCAATGCTTTACAAGATATGGTCAGATTGATTTCTTCTTTCTCTAGGGTTGGGTCCTGGTGCATATCCTCTTCTTTTGATATTTCTTGATCCTTTTCTTCCTCCTCTTCATATTCTATGTAAAATAATTTCGTCTCAGCACACTTATGACCTTTAGTGCATTTGCTATCACAATTGTAACAAAGCCCTTTTTTTCTTTTTTCTTCCAATTGTTGTGGTGTAACCCTTGTAGGTTGTGGAAGGCTAGGAGAAACAACTTTTCCATTATTATAGTTGTGAGGGGTAGACTTCCTTGTTGCCATAATTTTACTTTCCACTTTGTAACAAAGCCCTTTTTCTCTTTCCAATTGTTGTGGTGTTGCTCTAAAGAAGGTGTTGCTCTTTGTATCCTCATAATGTGCTATCATTTCCTCCATGAAAATTGACCACGTAACAAGTTGTTTACGAGAAAAAAGCCCTTTATACCATAAAAATTGATCTGGTTCTAAATATGAAGATGTAATCGATACCTTTTGTAACAGTGTTACACCATGTAGATCAAAATAATGCTCCATCTGAAGTATCCAATTTACCGAATCCTTGCCATCAAATTTCCTCATATCACCTTTTCTTGATTTTAGGAGCTCGATCTTGAAATGACTATAACTCTGAAATTTCAGTTCTTCCAACACTGAAATTACGTTATATAGTAGCCCTCTGCGTCCTCTTTCCAATGCCACAAATCTGATTGAATTTAGATTCTCCAAGAAAGAGTTATGCACAATCTCCCAAGATGACCTGATTATATACCTTTTCCGAAGAGTGAACTTGTATGAAGTGCCACGTGTCACTGTGTTAACCTTAGGATCTGAGAAATACACACAGGAAACTATAGTCCGTCTTCTTTCTGTAACTTTTTACGAAATTTCAATCTGATGCTGAAAACAAAAGTTATGAGGATTTTCCCCAGGTCACCTGTTTGGAATGTAATTAGGGAGTTTGCAAAAAGGCCAACTTCCTCAGATCATATCTATGCAAATATAGTGCGAAAAGCTCTGAAATTCAGACCCGAGCTTCAGAACGATTTCAACCCAAATGGGTTTTTTTTAGCATTTGAAACGGCGCAAAAAAAAAGTTATAGCGAAAATTCCACGATGACCTGTCTGGAGTAGCGAAACCTAGAATCCAAAGCTCTGATACCAAATGTTATGATCCAGCTCACAAAAATATAGAAAAGATAGATCAACGCCTTATAATTCAGCCTCTTCGAGGGGACAACCTCCTTTACATTATACAACTGAATGGTTCTTTGATTATACAAATGACAAGACCTCCTTTCTATATATAGGAGTCTAAGGGGTCATAATATAATCAAAGCCGACATAACAATAATAATGTAAGGGCACAATAATAACAATAGTGGGCTTCTATGGGGCACAATAATAACAATATGGGGACTACATGGGTACAACAATATAATAAGGGGGTTGTACTAATAACAATAAGGGGTTACACTAGTAGTATAGGGGCCTAACAAAATATTTTGTTTGAGTTGGGAATTCTTACAGAGATATAAGAAATATTTGTACCATAATCACTCATTTTTCTAGATAAATGTATCAAATATATTTGGATCTTGTTGCAACTTTTGAATTAGTGTCCACAGTTCTTCATCATTCTTCCATTCATCCCTTCCTTCAGTTACCCAATCAGGATGGATAATAGAAATGGCACAAAGCAATGCTTCCACATCTTCATCCTTTCTTAAGAGTGTATCTGCAACAACATTTTGCTTCTCGATTTTGTAGATGATTTCAAAGTCATAACCCAACATATTTGTGACCCATTATTTGCTACTATTCTGAAGAAAATATTTGTTCTAAAAAATATTTAAGACTATCGTGATCTTCCTTGACGTGTCTTCCCACTAGGTAAGGTTTCCATTACTTTAGTGCATGTAGTATTTCCAACATTTCCTTCTCATAAATAGGTTTGTGTAAATACTTTCCCTTGATTGGACGACTTTGAAAAGTAATGGGTCTTCCTTCTTGCATTAAAACAACACTAATTCCATTTCCTGAGGCATCACATTCCACAATAAAGGGTTTTTGGAAGTCTGGTGTAGCTAAGACCAGTTCTTGGCACATTACCTCTTTAATATGTTCAAAGGCCTTAGTTTCTTCTGGACTTCAAGAAAATGCATCTTTCTTCAGTAATGTCATTAGATGTGTTGTTATTCTCCCATAATTCTTAAAAAACTTGCGATAATACCATGTAAACTCGATAAATCCTCAAAGATGCTTTAGGGTTGTGGGGATTTTCCATTCCTTAATGGCTTTAATTTTGTTAGGGTCTACAATATGACCCAAATATTCCACCTCCTATACTCCAATGAAACATTTGGAAGTTTTTTGATATAATTGTTTCTCCTCCAATAGTTTGAGCACCCTGTCAACATGTTGAAGAATATCCTTCCAAGACTTGTTGTAGATTAGTAAATCATAAAAAAATACTAACACAATATTTCTAAGGAAGGATTTAAAATAGGAATTCATTCAACCTTGAAATGTGGAAGGTGCATTAGTAAGGCCAAAGGCATGAAAAAAAAATCATAATGACCTTCATGAGTTCCAAATGTTTTTTTTCGGAATGTCTTCAATATTCATTCTAATTTGATGATATCCTAAATGAAGATCCAACTTGGTGAGGTATATTACTCCATGTAGTTCTTCCAACAATTTGTCAATGACAGGAATGGGAAATTTATCTTTAATAGTGATCTTGTTGATCTCCCTATAATCCATACACATACACCATGATCCATCCTTCTTGTGTACCAATACTACTAGAGCAGAGAAAGAAATTTTCCTAGGTTGAATTATATTGACCTCTAGCATTTCTGCAACCATATGTTCAATTCCATTGTTTTGGGCATAAGGATATATGAAAGGCATGATTTTGAGAGGAACACTTCTCGGAATCAAGTGAATAGCATGATCATAATCACGAATAGGTGGGAGGATTTTGGGAGCCTCAAATACCTTTGAATGATTATCCAAGACTTTTTGGAGATCTAAAGAAATATATGGTTTCGATGTTTGAACCTATAGTGAGCATAATTGTGCAATAAAGCCTCGTTGTTCCTTCTTCAAAATATTTGTCATGCGATCCGAGAAGATTATCTTCCATGGTTTCCCTGTGATACCCCTTAATTCAATTTCCTTTCCTTCCCAAAAACAAATCAAGAAAAGTTCTTGAAAATTAAAAGTTATTGTCCCCAAAGATTGTAACCGTTGGACTCCTGGTACAACATAAGCACCATCCATTGGAATGGAAATAATTAGACTATTCAATTCATATTTCCCCATGGTTAGCTTGATATTATCGCACTTTCCCAAGAAATTTATAGTTCCTCCATTTGCAACTATCACTTGACACTCTGGTGCTGGATATAGAAAGAAATTCAATTCTTTGGCTATCTTACAATGAATAAAATTATGGGTACTACCTAAATCCATCAACACTATTACCTTTTTCTTATTGATATATCCTTCTATCTTGAGAGTTTGAGTGGTAATTCCTAAAAAGGCATTACAATATATGGTCGGATTCATTTCTTCTTTCTCTAGGGTTATTTCCTCGTGTATATCCTCTTCTTTTGATGTTTCTTGTTCCTTTTCTTCCTCCTCTTCACAATCTATGTAAAATAATTTCTTCTCGGAACACTTATGACCTTCAGTGTATTTTCTTTCACAACTATAACCAAAGCAAATTTTCTCTTTTTTTTCCTCCAATTGTTGTGGTGTCAACCTTGTATACTGGGGAAGGCTAGGAGGAGCAACACATCCATCTTTATAGTTGTAAGTGGTAGACTTTCTTGTCATAATTTTTCTTTCAACTTTTCTTCCCACCCTGAATACCTTTTCCAATGAATCAGGTTCCCAAAGGCGAACCTCATGTCAAATGTTACCCTTTAAAGCCCCTATGAAGACATCAATTGTATGCTCCTTTGGAAAATTAGTTACCTTGATATTCATTTTTTGGAAATCCTTAACGTGCTCCTCCATTGAACCCTTTTGTTTGAGATTTATCAATAGGCTAAAGAAGGTGTTTCTATTTGTATCGTCGCAATGTGATATCATTTCCTCTATAAAAAGTGACCAAGTGACAAGTGGTTTAGGAGAAAAAACCCATTGACATAATACAAATTGATTGGGTGCTAAATATAAATATGCAATGCGTACCTTTTTTGTGTTTTGCACATCATGTAGGTCAAAATATTGCTCCATCTGTAGCATCCATGTTACTGAATCTTTGCCATCAAACTTCTTCATATCGATTTTTGGAATGTGGTTAGTCTTTAATTGAAATTTAGAGTCTCTAAAATCATGATCAACATTCATTTTGTTCTCATCATGAGTTTCATGGAATACCTTTTCTCCACTAGGAATAATTTCTTATAGCAACTTTGTCAAAAATTCCCTCAAACCTTCCATGTCTGCTTTTAATCCATCCTTCAAACCTTCCATGCCTACATTTAATCCATCCTTCAAACCTTCCATGTCTATGTTTAATCCATCCTTCAAACCTTCCATGCCTATGTTTAATCCATCCTTCAAACCTTCCATATATTCTTTTAAACCATTCTTCAAACCATGCATCTTAGCGTCCATTTAATTTTTGGTTACTCTTTGCGAGAGCGAAATTTGTTGCACTTGGTCGTGTAATTTTGATATATCATGTTTCATTTCTTCCTCTTCTTCATGTGTCATAGTAGAGCTTTCTGGTTGCTTACTGGGAGTATCCATTTTTTTTTTCAAGGCATATTGGAACCAAATAATGATATATATTCTTTACTATGCCCTTTGAATTACTTCAGATTGATTTTTCAAACAAAATTTATGCAAATTTAAAAAAAATACACACCTTTTTCTTCTTAGTTTTTGGAGCTTGATATTAAAACCGTTGTATCTATGAAATTTAGGCCTCCCATGGTCTTAAATTTGGTCCTCTTGTAGCACTCTGAGTCTTATTTCCAATGCCACAAGTTAGACCAAGATTGGATTCTTCAATATAAAGTTATGTCAAATCTCCCAAGATGATCCGGTTATGGATTGGTTTAGTAGAGCGAAATTGTACGAGATTCCATGTGTCACTGTTTCAACCATTAGCCCTTAAATTGATTCAAGAGAAACTACAGTCCATGCAATTTTATTCACTTTTTACAAAATTCAAATTCGATTTTGAGAATAAAGTTATGACATTTTTCCCTAGGTTACCTGTTTGATACAAAATTCTAGAGCATGCGGAAACCATGACTTCTTCAGACAAAATCCTAGAAAATGTAGTGAACCAAGATTTGGAATTTCTGCACAAATTTCATCATGATTTCAGCCCCACGTGGTAAAAATTTTGGCTTCTGAAGCTTTGTAGAAAAAAAATTATAATGAAAATTCCAGGTTGACATGTTTGAAGCCGTGAAACCCTAGAATCCAAAGCTTTGATACCAAATGTTAAGCAACCCAATCACAAAAAAGAAGAATAGATAGATCAACAACTTGAGAATTAGCCTCTTCGAGGAGGAAGCCTCCTTTACATCACATAAATGAAGAAATCTTGGATGCTACAAATGACAATACCTCCTTGGTATATATAAGACTCTAAGGGATCACAATATAATAAGAACCTACATAACAATAATAATGTAAGGACACACCAATTACAATTGTGGGCTTCTACGGGGCACAAAAATAATAATAGGAGGCTACACTAACAATAACAATAAGGGGAATACACTAATAATAAAAATAAGGAGGGATACACTTAGTGTTATAGAGACCTAACATTTCTTTTGTATTGTACCTTCTATATTTTTCAGTAGATGTGTCTCCAGGAAAAATATATTGTCATACATCATATCCTTGAGCTTGCAAATGGACTTCCATTCTAGATTTCCATATTTCATATTTGGCCTCATCGAATTTGGGAGTTGGTGGAATGAATCGATTCGCTTCACCAACTTCAACATTGAATATTTCCTTTGATTCTTTTGAATGCTTGGTAGCTTGCTTCTTTGACTTTCCCATCTCTGCACTTTGAGATTTTCCTTCCAGCTCGTAATCTGCAACTGAAGGACCCACTCTAATACCAATTTTTGGAAATACTAAGAGGGGATGAATCAATATTTATATTCAATTAGTTAATTTTAACTTTACAAATAATTAATCATCATTAGCATCAAATGATAATAAATAGTCATCAACACCATTCAACAATGCACACCAATAAAGATAGTACACCATATATTTTTAGGTGGAAATGGTTCTTGGAGAAAAACCACTATCAAAAATGCTTATTAAGTCCTAACAACAATGTATCAACTAGCCCATCAATTCAACATCATCATCATAATCTAACTAGCATATTCCATCTTAAATAAATTGTTAATAAACTCACAATACATGTCACTATGATCCACTCTAATCATCTTGGATAACATCCATAAATATTTAGTTTAATTATCAAGATTTGGCTTGGGAGAGCACATGACTTTGCTTGTCATTTCAAGGCATAATTGACCCACACATATAGTAATTTGGCACAACTATCCTCAACATAATGATTCCCTTAATAGATGTCTATTGATCTGATGACACTAAGAATATTCCAGAGAATGTATTTAAGTCAATTGTGTTGGATGTGGAGCTTAATTATCTTCCTCATTCATAAGTCTTGATTCATCCATGTTTGGATCCCAATCCCTCATGGGAGGGTGTGGGGGGGATTTCCCTGCCACTATTGCTGCCTGGGGGGTCCAAGGGGGACAACTACATGTTTGGAGCCCTCCCCTAACGGGGGTTCGGGGGAAGCTCCCCAAAGCTAAAAATAAATGAAAATTTGGCTTATAAATATTGTAATTTCGTAGTCAATCTAGTCCATTCATTAGGCGGATGATCTGGAGGTAGAAGTTATGTTAATTTAGGTTTTATTTTTCCCTATAAGGAAACCCTCGATTTATATGAGGGAATTGTATTGCGAATGTGTATTATTATTTTGAGCAAGAAAGGGAGAGGAGACTGTGTGATAGAAAAGAGGAAATTACAACAGATCTGCTATAGGTTGTATCTCTTCATTTTGCTAGATAATCTAAAAGGAAGGACTGGTTGTTTCTCTGTGGACTTAGCCCAAATTGGGTGAACCATGTATATTTGTGTCTCTCTTATTCTATGAATTTCCATATTTGTGTTTCCGCAATATTTTGTGTATTTCATCGCTCCGTTAATTAATTTATATCAAAGTATGTTGTTGTAGATGTTACTTATTCAATACTGATCAATATTGTTACTGTTAAATTCTCTTACGCACATGATATGACTAAAGTAGTTCCTCAAATTTTAATTCCCTTTCTGATCGAAATTTAAGCAAGAATGTAACAAATTATAGATATAACCATAAACATAGAGATGCAGCAGAAATAATACTTCATTTCATTAATATCAAAGACCTGAAATCTGCTTACATACATAATGGAAATAAAATAGCTCGGATGATGGTAGCTTATCTCTGAGAAGAGATGTGGCATCTACATACCTATAAACTATGTTACAATGAGGATCGAAGACCTATTTATTATTGAGAAACAAGGGAAAACCCTAAACATAAAAAACATTAACCCTAGGAGATGAAGCACCAAAACTATGGGCCCCATTTGGGTAAATTGGTACATCAATTTCCCGGGGTTGTATCGTTGGCATATTATCTCCATTTGATGCACAAAATACCTTGTTAGAAATATCTATTCGAGGACTACAAATTTCAACTAGACAACCCTAGACCAAGATCGTTTTTGGCCTCAGTTTTCCCAAAAAACATCGTTTAGGGCCTCAAAATGGCTTCAGAAGTTCAAGACCCGAAAAACTACCAAAAATAGTAAACTATGCTACAATTTAGGAAATTGAAAAATTGAAAGAAAAAATGGTGGGGGTCCAAGCGGAATAGGCGGGTGGACAAAAATATCCACCTGGATCATTCCTCCCCCCTTAGGAAGAAATGGTCCCTGTTACATTGAGTTCCTCCATGAGATGAGGAAACATCTGCTGAACTTGGTCACTTGTGAGCCACTTTCCCTGGTGAAGGAGTTGGCCTACTTTGACAACTCGATATATTTGGATCCTTTGCTATCGGGCATTCTTGATATGTGTGTCCATGATCTGATTAGTTGTGGCTTGTTCCATGCAGTTTGGGTTTAACTCCGTTGGTGTGAGTTGTTCTGCAATGTCAATTGTGTCCAACAATGGTGGAAAGTAGGGCTGAAGGTGGTCCACATTGAACACTGGGTGTGGACCAAGGAAAGGTGGAATACTGAGCTCGAAGGAATTCTCCCCTACTTCTTTGTTGATGGTGTATGGACCATATCGGAGCAGGCGAAGCCTACGGTGGGGCCCAACGAGGCGCTCCTTCTATAAATGTAGCCAAACCTTGTCGCCCATATGGAACTTATGTTGCACCCGATGCTGCTCATGCCGCTGCTTGTACTTAGCATTGGCTTTGTCCAATATGTCATGGACTTATTGGTGGATGTGTTGAATGTTCTAAATGAATTTTTTTGCCTTGTCAGCTTTAAACTGACATGAGTCGAACCTACCTGAGTAGTTGTAAATGCTATGGCCACATCCATGGGACATAGTGGCTAGAACCCCAAGCCCACTTGAAAAGGGTTGTGGCCAGTTGAGCTGTGGAGAGCCTAGCTATAGCTGTGTTGGACATAGGGGAAGCTCTCATCCCATGTGCGTGGATGCTTTGAGTTGTACATGCACAGAATGTGTACAATCATCCCGTTGAAGACCTCTGTCTGGCCATCAGTTTGGGGATGGAAAGTTGTGGACTTAGTGAGCTTGGTGACCAACATCGACTAGAGACTAGACAAAAATGTACCGAGGAACCTGCTGTCTCGATTTAAGATGATAGACTGCGGGATCCCAAAGTATACCCACACTCGTTCAAAGAATAGTTTAGCAGTGGCTTCTGCTGTGATATTCTTCTTGCAGGCTGCAATGATGGCCATCTTTGAGAATCTATCGACGACCACAAAAACATAGTCGTTTCCATGCTTAGTAGAAGGAAGGCCTAACATGTAATCCATGGAGATGGATTCCCAAGTTTGACTAGGGGTAGGAAGCGAAGTATAGAGGCCTTGCTTCTTAATGGTCGGTTTGGCAATGGCGCAGGTAGCGTAGGATCCAACGTAATTCCCAAAATCATGTTGAAGATTCAACCAATAGAAATAATTTTTTAGTACTGCCATTGTTTTCTCGACCCCAAAATTCTCAATGACCTGACTGTAGTGCGCTTCCCAAATCATCTTGGCACGCTCGCTCGAAGGAACACAAAGGTTTCCCAGGCGGCATAATAGTGCATCCTGGAGGTCAAAATATGGAACTTTCTAACCCTACAAGAGTGTCTAGTATGTGTGACTGAATCCTGGGTCGCTTTTGTAGATAAGTGCCCAATCAGAAGTCTCATGCCCACAAGAGTTGAGCATGGTGGTTAGCGCCATGATTGGTGGTCGATTGAGGGAGTGTGCAACATTATTGGTGCTTCCCTTCTTGTACTTGATATTCAAATCGAACTATTGCAGGTATGTGGACCACTTCTAATGGTGATCATTCTGCAACTTCCCTTTCATATGTATGAACTGTAGGGGTTAGTGGTCCATGTGGATGACGGTTTCCTTCCCTAAAATGTAATTCTTCCATTGTCGGCAAACCTGCACAATGAAATACATCTCTTTGTCATAAGTGGGATACTTTCGGACTATGTCTAAAAGTGTCTCACTGTGATATGCCACTGGATGCTCCTATTGAGTAAGGACTATGCTAATATCATAGTCAGAGGCATCTGTATCGATCTCAAATGGTTGTTGAAAGTCTGGTAATGTGAATGCTAGTGCAGAGCAGAGGCAATGTTTCAACTCTATGAACACCTTTCGTTGAGATTTAGACCAAAATAATTTTTCTTTCACTCCTCCCTTGGTAACTTGACTTAAGGGCTAAGTGATATGAGAGAACCCCAACACGAAGCTATGGTAGAAACTGGCAAGACCCATAAAGCTATGGAGCTCTGTGAGAGTGGTTGGGGCTGGCCAATCTCGAATGACTTGGATGTTGGCTGGATCCACATGCACTCCCTATTCATCAATAATGTACCCAAGATATTGAACATGGGTCATGCCAAAAGTTAATTTCCGAAAATTGGCACAAAACTTGTGTTTCCGGAGTGTTTGGAGAACCTGTCAGATGTGGTGGAGGTGCTCTTCCAACCTCTGGTTGAAGATCACGATGTCATCTAAGTATCCCACTACAAATGAGTCAGTGGATGGCCACAAGATGTCATCCATCAACCTCATGAAGGTTGTAGGAGAATTCATCAACCCGAAAGGCATAAACAACCATTTGAAAATGCCCTCCTTGGCTTTCAAGGCAGTCTTCCACACATTGTAGGTTTTGATCGGTACTTGGTGATATCCAAACTTCAAGTCGATCTTGATGAAATATTTGACCCCCTTGAGTTGGTCCAGAAGGTCATTGATCCATGGGATCGGGTAACTATTCTGAACAGTTATCTTGTTCAGTGCTCGATAGTTAATACAGAATCTCCAACTCCCATGCTTCTTTTGTACCAACAAGATTGAGCTCCCACAGGGCGATTAACTCGATCGGATGTGACCTTTTTGCAGTAGCGCCTAAATCTGCCTCTTGATTTCGTCATTCTCCATAATAGAGCACCAATAGATTGGTCCATTGGGCAACAACGCACCTGGTCAGATCGATGGAGTGCTCGACCTAACAGTGTACAGGCACCCTTGTGGGGGAGGTGAAGATGTCATCATACTCCTCCACGACCTTTTCCATCTGTTGTTGTCATGTGGAGGGGCCCTGTCTGGAGGTCATGGCCATCATCTTATTCTTTCCCTGAGGGTGTATTATTAGGAAAACAAATTTCCTGCTTTTGGAAATGAGCTTATTGCATTGTTTTGTAGTAACCAAAGAGATGGCGGTAGGCGGTGCTACCTCCCGTATCCTTTACAACTTATTTCCCAAGGTAACAATAATAATGCAAGGCCTTGACTCATACACATCATGTCACTTCCACAAGTATGGTTGGCCTAATAATACATCACAAACATCAATAGGAGAAATGTCACATAATACCTCTCCATGAAGGGCTTGATGTTGTATGGAAGGCGACACTGCTGGCTGACGCGAAGTTCCCATCCTTGGTGTAGCCACCCAATGGTATACGATTGTGGGTGTATTGTGGTCAGTAAGCCCAGCTTCTTCATGACCTCTACTGAAATGAGGTTCTTTTGGATCTCGCTGTCAGCAATGAACTATAGCGGGGAACCCTTTACCCACATCTGGGAGTGGAAGAGGCGCTCCTCCTCTGGAACTTCGTGGTGGCAATGGTGGCGTTGGGCTCTGCATCGATAATTTTTTTCCCTTTGTCATTCCATTTGTCGGGTTTTGACTCAGAGTTAGAACATGCATTTGATTCAGAAGCCTTCAACTCGACCACCAATGACTACTTGGCCTGACACTCACTTGTGTTGTGAATGGAGCTCTTATGGAACTCACACCAATTTTCCGTGTCCTTCTTTAGCTTCATGGTATTTTTATTTGCTTGTGGATTTTGCGGGTTGTCTTGGGCTGCCCCACCTTGGCTTTTTCCTTTGTTATTCGGTTTGGGGCCACCTTTCCCTTGATTCAGATTCACTAATCCAAAGTCTCGCTTTTTCCATTTAAGCTTCTGCTCGATCTTGATAGTGTATCGGTATGACATGCTGAGTGAGGAGATGTCCAAGAACTCCATCTCATTTTCACTGCCATTTTTAAAACATGTTGAAAATTTGCCCTAGAAAAAAAAAGTGTTATTCTAGCATCAACACTTTTCATTTTCGAGTTGATTTTTCATGTTTTTGGGGCATTTTTTGGCTAGAGTTCCCATTTCAAAGTTTACGTTGTTTGTGTTTTGTTTATGTACTTTGATTTATATTTATATATGCATATGTGTATTGTAAATAATGCAATGAGCTATGTTATAAATGTTGAATAAGAAATATGTTGTAAATACTGCATTAAGCTATGTTATAAAGCTCCAATAAGTCGTATGGTGTTCATGGTTTCAGCAGTTTGGCATGATGTAAATGTTGCATCGAGATGTGTTATAAATCTCCATGGGAAACATATTTTGCTAGTTGTAAGTGTCATTGAACATCAAGGACGGTGTTCCCCCAAGGGGGAGGGGTTTGTAACAACCTCTGGTTGATTTTCCATGTAAATAAATAATACTAAGGTCATGGCACATGTATTCCAAGTTGAATGGTGGGTGAAAAATTATAGTGGGCATCACTTATGGTTTTTAATGGCTATGTAAATTAGAAAAGTAATTGGAAAAGGAAAAGAGGCAATAAATGACATTTAATTATGAAAAGTAAAGGAAAATAGGAGAAAAGGAAGGTGAAGAGACACAAATTTGCATGTAAGGGAAATTAGAGGGAAATGAAGGAAAATAAAGAAAAATAGGACATCAATAGTAAAAAGGCATCAGAGAAACAATTGATAGCTTTTGAGGTCATTTATAACTTTTTGTCAATGTTCGCTTTTATTAATTTAGCATTTGGCTCTCTTACACTCTTGCACACTTATTCTTGGAACACTCTAGCATTCACTTGGATTTGGAAGAAGACAAGCAAGAAAATAAAGGACAAGCAAAGGGAAGCAAGGAAGTGTAAGGAGATAGTTGGATCAGTAGCTACAACAAGCTTACTTTGTAGGTAATAGGTTGCATGTGTGATCTCTTTGCCAATTTTTGGATGCATAGTATATGCACATGGTTCCTCGGTTATGTGATGTCATTAGCATGGATATTTGCCTAGATTAATAGTGGTTTCAGCCTTGCCTTGACATTTTTTGGATAGTGATGATGTAGTGGGTTCCCAATTTAGTTTTCGGGTTGGTTCTACATTTTCCTATGGTTTTGTATTGGAACAAATTCTTTGGAGCCCTGAAATAGCTTCGATTCCCTGGAGGCTATGTGTTGGCTTAGTGGGGCCTGACCCAGGTCTAGAAGTGATTTAGCCAAGAAAATCTCGGTACTACTGGCACTTTTGGCAACAGTCCGTAGAGCACGGACTGAGGTCTCATCCGAAGTAGTATGGGAGGGTGCTAGAACTACGTTTCCGCACCCTAGGGATCTCTGATATGAGGTGATTGATACACGGTCCAACCTTCGCACTTACCGTGCTACACACACCTGCGGGTACCCCGTGCCCTGTGATACTGTCTTCGCACAATTCTAGCCACAGCGCGACCCGTGTTATTTAGCCATGTCTTCCTTAATTAGTCTCTATTAGCTGATCACTTAGATTAAATTCACATATAAGCATTCATACGAGTATTCATCAAGTGCACGCAGTAATTAAACAGAGTAAAAGTAATGTATAACATCAACATAAAGATTCCAAAACAGATGCACAGAATAAACTTCTCTTTATTATCTTTCAGTCCCAAGTATAGACTCGACTTTGCCCTGTGCACTCAGCTGCAGCGATTCGCGCACTCAGCTATGAACTCTACTAGGTCTCTGCGCACTTAGTTGCAGAGCCTTTTCCTACTACTACGACCCAATACACTTCAGATTGCACTCTATGCTCTAACCATGCCTTCGCTATCCTATCTATTCTCTACTACCCTTAGCTATCTTTACACTTAGAGCCTTGCTCTATTTATACAATCCCATGGTCCGCGGACCATGGGTAGGCTGACAAAACTTTACATTAAATTACAATATTTTAGGGCAGACAACCCTATGACTCGATTGTACACTTCGCACGTCGTGCCTGTACTTCGTGGAGTTCGACACCATCTTTGACCAAAACTTGGGCTTTGAGCCCCAAAACCTGTTGTGGGGGATCCCATGCCCAATAGGCCCCCAACACGATCAGCGTAACTCGTCCCGAGTCAGTCTGCTGGTGCAGCGATCTTTGCACAGAGACCCTCCAACTGTGCATGTGCTACACGAAGGTCCACAACACATTGTTCTATTGTCTGCTGGATATACTCTACTCTTTTTGCTGAATGCCCGCTTTCAGGGGCAAATCCCTGTCTTAAGGCATGCAACACCTTCATTTGTGCGAGCTTTCCTTTAATATTGACAGTGATGTAGAAGGCCTCATCAATCCAAGGTTGGACGCACACCTTAAGTACTGCCTCTTTCTATCGTGCGACATCCACCTGTTCCTTCAATGCCTTCGCCTGTTGTAGCTTCACCAGCCGTTGGGTCAGGACAATTGTCTGCGTTGTTCCGTACACACTATCATATTGCCCTTGAAGTTCTCGCACTTCTATTTCCAAGCGCTGTATGGTGGGGTCCTCCTATAAGGAAGTGAGGACCGCTAAGGATTCTTCCAACATCATCGTACAGGTCTGCACTGCTTGTCCTATTTCCTCCAACCCTTTTTGGATAGCGCCAACGCGTTGTTCCCTAACTTTTGAGGGCGTGGATGACTGCGTCTTTAATCGTAGTTTGAAAATCTGAAAGTTGAGGTCCAGCTGTATCCTCACTACTTCCTCCTTTGCCTCGTGGAATCCACTGGCCAATTTGTGAATCCGCACTCCTACTGGTAGGTCTATCGCAATTTATAGCTTCAGAGCGCGGCAACATGATTCCTCTACTATCTTCTCCAACTGTTGATTCTGCACCAATGCTTCATCATGTTGTAGACTAAGCTACTCGATGTTGATTCACTGTTCGCTTAGCATTTGTACAACACGTCCTTCCCTAGCTCGGAGTTCTGCCATTGCGCCGTCCTGTAACTGGTATAATGTATCTTGCGGAAGGGCAACCAAGTTTAGGCCAATTCCCTTGATCCATCCCACCATGGCTCTGTACTCCGTGATGTCCGCTGTCAGTGCTCCTTCCAGTAGCATGACACTGTTAGCCATTTTGGCCAGCAGGCACTGGTTCACTGCCGATGTACCTGTGGCACCATATGCGGCTTATGTTCCTTCTTGTGAGGGCTGCACCTGAAGTTCCTGCAGCTGTGCCTTGAGGGCTTCCAAGACATTCTACTGCTCCATCATCACTTCCTGGAGCACCTCCCTGGTGACCTCATGAACTATGTCGCTGATGTCGTATAGGTCACCCTCTGTCAGTGTAATGGGTTCACCATCAAGTTTAGAAGCCTTGGTCTTCTTCCGTGGACCTGTTCGTTCCGTACCGCATAGCTGTTTCAGTTGTGTAGATGTCGTGCTTGGGTCCGCGCCTTCCGTCGTGTCCTCTGTCCCCTGTCCTGTGGTCAGGTCCGGGCCTCCTTCCTCCTGCGTCATGGTGGCCCCTGTTGCCGGTGCTGCTGCTGCTATTTCGGCGGCCTTCATCTGCTCTGCGGAAACCTTCGCTACCTCGCGAGAAGCCCTTACCTCCTCGGCCAACTGCTCGTTGTGCTTCTGCAGTGCTAGAAACTTGGTGGCATCCTTCTGTTTTTGTATCACTGTTTGATCACACACTTCCAGATCTGGGGCGTGCCACTCGGGTGGCCATTAGTTGAGCACAGCGAAAACGGCATCATCAATCACGATGAAAGGAAGTTTGGTCCAATTTTGCACTGGATCCTTACATGCCTTGATTTACACATTGTGCATATCTGCCTTGAAGTCTGCAAAGCTCCATAGACTGTCATACACTATGGGGGATAGGCACGGCCTTTTGTTGATCCACATCCGGATGCTCACCTCCATGAGCACCCAGAAGATCTTGGTCTCGCGGATTCGCGTGGCATCCTTCGTTGCCCAGAGTGACACGTATTTTGCCACCTCTGGCAAGTCCTATTCAAGGGGAGGGAACTGACTGTCCTTAGGCAGTTCCCCTGTCACCAATAAGATAGACAAGAGCAACCACATGTAGTGGAAGGTCTTGCCCTGCTCCTGAGCTTCTTTGCAGTTGGTTAGGAATTCCTCACAGAGGAATTCGGCCCAGTTGAATTGGACCCCCTCTGCGCATTGTTCGGCCAACATGATGATCGTTGTTGGTACCTCGTTGCCGCGGCATTTTCTCATCACCTTCCCAGCCAGCAGCTAGGTGGCTACGCACACCCCATTGTCTTGAATGCTACTAATTACGTAGCCTCTCTACTTCTTTTCCAACTTGTGTCTCTTCTTCATCTCCTCTGCAAGCACCAAATCTCCACTTTTTCCAGCTATTTCCGTGGGGTCCCTTCCATACAGGGAAGCCGAGAAATCCTGTGAATAAGCTCCGCCGTGATGGGAATAGGCTCCTCCAGCCACAAGTAACCATTGTGCACCAAGAAAGGTAGCTACATGATGACAAAGATCATGATCGGTGCTCGGTGAAAGTGTGGAATCCATAGTAGGTGAAGTAGCTTGGCCTCCTCCACACAGCACAACCATTTCCGCGGCTCTAGCATTGTAACTGACCCATCCTTGCTCTATTTCATGAGGTTGCTAGTCTCCAAATGTGGGAACTTTTCGATGTCTGTGAGGTCCCAATCTTCAAATTTCATCATGGGCACGTGGCCCAGGACTGAACCTTCTAAGAAAATTTCATCTGGGAGGAGCAGGGTTTGGAGTGAGCTCTTAATGACATCCAAATCCTTGGGTACTTTTGCTTTCCCTTTCCGTGGAGGGACACACTTGGGCAGTTTTGCTACAGCGCACACTAGCTGAATGTCTTCCTCCATTTCTTCATCTGCCTCGATTTCTTCTACGAAAGCCTGGAGGTCCTCCTCCTCATCATCTGTCTCAAGATTAACAGTCTTGCCCTTGTCTTCCATAGAAAGTTTACCAAACCGCGGATTTCACGGAGACATGCAGACTGGTCCTGCTACCTGTGGATCCGTTTTGGGCCTCAGCGTCCGGGGCGATTTTGGAATTTCCGGTGCATCCCCCACCTGTAGCGTAGGGCTCTACACGGCTTCCCCAGTTGTCAACATCATTCTATTTAGGAGGTCTTGCATCTCCTTCGGCAATGTCTCAAACATGGAACTTGCTCTCAAAGCCTCCAAATTTGTAAGGTCCATACCCACTTGATAGTGCAACAACTGAATTCTCAAAATGCCAAGGGTTGTTCACTAGATAGCCACCTGTGATTTATAGGCCTTTTTGAATTCAAATTCGACCATTCCCCCCACATTTGGCCCATTAATGCTAGATTGGTGGTAGATCGTCCCAAATCTAGTTCTGACTTCGTGTCTTAATTGCCCACCGCTCGCTCCTCTTTGTCTTAAATTGGACATCTTGTCATGAACAGTGACACTAATGATCACCTCCCAACCTACCCACACGGAAGCATAGCCCCCTATGCACGGGCTTGACCCCTATGACATACTGGTCCTGCGCGCAACCTCCTTATTGTGCAACTCTCCCACAAACTCTTTTATACTCCCGCGCTCTCTTTCAACTACTCGGAGTGCTAAGACCGTGCTCCCTATGGCTAGTCAGGTGGTCGCACCACCTGTGCGAGACGTTAATTCACCTTCCAGCCTATCTCATGGGAAATCCTCAATTATCCTCACAGTAGTTAGCACCGTGTAGTCTTCCTTATGCGGTGTGCTCCCCTGGTGACTTTGTTTGGTCAGGTGCGGTTGCAGCCATGGTAGCCATGTAGTAGTCTGGCTGTTTGTATCTTGTCTGGTCTCTCTAAGTTTATCGACCAGACATGCTTGCATGATTTTGTTTTCCATTTTTTTGATCTCTGCATCCATTAACATGCTTTTCTTTCTCAATAGTACCCAATCTACTTTGAGTTTGCGAAGCTTAAGGTTCCCTCATCGAATGGCTTCTTGAATCCGCAGATGTTCGCCCTCGCGTAACTGCATAATTCCTTCGTTCTGGTCCTCGCGTACTGTCCCAACTATGGGAGCTATTGCGTGAGGATTCCTTTTCTCCAAAATTATGGTCTCGACCCTGCTCCTCAGCTTTGGAATCATCTTCGCGCTTAGGTTTTTGCACATGGCCCTATAGGCCCATCAGACCGTTGGTACGCGCAAGTCCCAATCAGTTCGTCTCGCCTGGTGAACTCTGTTCAGGATTCTACATACCTTCTTGAATGCTTCTACATGGAACATTTGTGGTGCGCATCGCCTCTCCTGCTGCTATGTCTTGTTCCGATTTTCGATCCTGAATTTGGGGTGTGCTTGTGTGGACTGCACAACACATGTCTGTACCCATCGAGATAGGTGGGCGCGCAAGTTGTTCCGTCCTCGCTGACTGACTTTTGTTCGAAGCTGGGGGCTTCCAAATCATAGGCGCATCATCCTTCTACATCCATGCCAGTCCTCAAAATTTCCTTGATGTGTATCCCACCATTGTGCGGGTGTTGTGCGCAGTGCCCACTTCAACGCATCGCACCTCTTCTATTCGGGTAACGCACTTTCAAAGTTTCTTAGGAATTCATCCACCACTGTCAATCCATCATATGTCGGCAGATCTCTTGCCTTCGTTGTCACACAACGCAGTGATCTAACCATCATGTTGCAATTTAGTGCCATTACTTCGTGCAACTAATCCTGCCATCGCTCTACTTCTTCGTCTGAATCCGAAGTGCAGGAGCTTTCACGCTCCCACGAGATCCTCCCATCTGTAGTTAGATTCACCCAATCCTAGTCTCGTGCAGTTATCTTGTAAATACAATCAATATCATCGTCACTTTCATCATCGTGCATTGGTTCAATGTAGCGCGCTCCTTCGGCTGGGTCCAGTGGGACTACTACGCATAGTGACTTTTTCTCGAAGATCATTTTGCGCTTCTTTAGATTGATGACTCCGTTCATATCATTGGCCCAATATATTCCTAACAACGTGGGATAGCGATTGCTATCATGGAAAATCTATATTACTTCAAAATCCGCCTGCACGCTTGCGCCTTCAATATCAATTGTTACCCCTTGCAACCTTCCCATGGGCAAAATATTCTATTGGTTCGCCATTCGTAATTGAATAGGGGACCACTGTAACATGGGCCTGCCCATGCATTCCCATGTTTTGTTCAGTAATACATTCACATCTGAACCCAGATCTAGGATTACCTGATCCATTTCATACTCACTAATCTGTGCAGTCAACCTCATCTCCCTTCCAGTGCGCAATGCATGCTTCCCCAATTTCCAGACTATGCACGGTTCCCCTAACCCCGTTCACATGGTGACCAGTTCATGTAGTCCTTTAACTGCCTTGTTGTCGTGTAGCAGTTTCATGCATGTCTTGAGAAAGGTAGTGAGCATTGAAGGATACATTCCTAGCTTTGGTTGATCCTTACTACTTGAAGTGGAGGCCTCCGCGAAGCTCTTCTTTGCTTCCATGAATGTCTCCTTCATGTGTTCTAAGTCAAAATCGGGTTCCTTTGCAGGAGCCTTGTGAACCCATGTACTTTCCTTTGGTTGCTTCCCCTTATCCTCTTCCATGGTCGCACCACTTCTGAGCTTCATGTTTGTATTCAGGTCCTCTTCATGTGGCTCAGACCTCATCATTTGTATATTCTGAGTCGGGGGAGAATAGAATACCCCTTTTTCACGCATCTTTGTGATCAACGTAGTACAGTCTATTGTTTCATGATCAAACTGAGTAAAATACGAACAAGATATCCTCGTCGGGTTGGTACAATCGCGGGCATAGTGCCCTGGCCCTCCGCAATTGTAACAAATTAACTATTTGCGGCCCCTTCCTAGTCCCATTCCACCTCGTTCCTGACGTCGCCCATGAAATCCAGCGCGTGCCATCCCCGCGTCTGGGTCGAGGGCTCACATTTCGATCTACATCCTATAAGCTGGGGTCCTATCCATCATTGGCTCGTAACCGCGGCAAGTGCGCTCATCATGGCCTACCGACCTGTAGAAATTACAAAACAATTGCTGGGGTGTCTGAGTATATTTCTCCAACAAATGATAATTGTCCATCGTGTGTTTCCCTCCTATCTGACATATCACACATCATAAAGCAGGTGCCTCACTCAGCCCTGCCTGTGCCTCTCATCTCAGTGGCATTGGCCCTCCTCCTGCCAAGTAGTTCACAAATACTGGGTAGTGATCCTTGTCATGTCCCTAGCCTTTTCACTTTATGCACCATACTTCCTCATGCGCCTCTAGCTGCGGTGCCCTATCCTACTTCAAGCTTTGCATTTCTAAACACAAATTCTGTAGTTTCACGTGGATTTGTTGAACTCCCAACCCAGGCTCTTGTTTCAGGGTCTCATGCAATCTCATTGCCATTTCCAATGCTTCGGCCTGGGTGGAAAGTTTCTACTATGATAGCCCCATCCTCAAGTGCGGTGCCAAAGATGCTACAAACCATGCGCGATGTTGTCCATCTATTAATGCCATATTGGCTTCACAAATCGTACTCTTCAGCCGTTGATCCAGATCCCAGGGAGTCTTACCCAAGAGCATTGCGATCTCTTTAAACCCGATGATTGATTATGTTTCTAACTTTGGTCTGCTAAATTCTTTGTTCAGCGCATTCTGGATCTCTGCTATTCCTACGTTTGGGTGGTCGTTAGAGTGCTTGATATACCATGTCAATGTGCGATCCTGTAGCACGCTCACGAATGTAGCATTCTTAATATTGTCATTCGTGATGCCCTGTGCTTCCCATACTGCTCTTACCACGAACCAGAATTAGTCTGGATCCTCATTCCCTACTCCTCTGAACACTGGTAGTTTGATTGCACTCGCCATATTGAATTGTGGATGTGGTGGAGGTGGAGTGGGTGCAGATGGAGGTGAGGGAGGTGAAGCGGGTGGCGGTGTGGGTGGAGGTGGTAACCGCGGAATCTGCTGCCTTATCAAACTAACTGCGCTTCTCAGAGAAACCTTCGTGAGCTCATCCTTGCTCTCCCACGAGGGTGAAATTAAGGGACTGTTTTCTAATTCTTCGCTACTTCCGCTTTTGTAGATCTTTTCGCTCCGCGTAGTCCCAAACATTAATTTATTCGCATAACCCGCTTTTCACATAACAACATCTTAATCCAGGTGTTCAAAGATTTAATATACTTACCTCGCGGTCCCTTGAGAAAGCGTCACTCTGCCTCACTATAACTGACGGTCATGTCCACCGTGAACTTAGTGATAAATCCTCCTATTATTTGGTCGAGCCAGTGGTCCATAACTCGCGCTATCTTATCTTCTGAGGCTTCTAGTCTGCTCACTAGTTCCGGAGTCCACACTATTGGTTTGTCGAGCCTACACCTTCCTTGGATGTCTGCTAACTTCGTGATCCACTCATATAGCTCCAACGGAAAGGATGCAAAGAAAATCTTGTGGATTTCAGTGTACAAATAGAGATCCAACCACTATATACTCGCAGATTTCTATTTTCCTGTGCTGCGAACTCGTGAATCTTCTTATCCAACCACTCTTCAATTTATTTCTTTGTAGGATTCCAGTGGCATGACATCAAACATCCCTTATGTAGATCCTGGTCCTGGCAACGAATCTCAGTCCAGGTAATGGAACCATGGGGCCTGACCCAGGTTCGGAAGTGATTTAGCTAAGAAAATCCTGATACTACTTGCCCTTTCAGCAATAGTCTGTGGAGCGTGGACTGAGGTCTCACCTGAAGTAGCATGGGAGGGTGCTAGAACTAGGTTTCCGCACCCTGGGGATGTCTGATATGAGGTGATTGATACGCGGTCCAACCTTCGCACTTACTGTGCTACACGCACCTACAGGTACCCTGCGCCCTGTGATACTGTCTTCGCGCAATTCTAGCCGCAACGTGAACTGTGTTATTTACCCAAGTCTTCCTTAATTAGTCTCCGTTAGTTGATTACTTAGATTAAATTCACATATAAGCATTCATACGAGTATTCATCAAGTGCGTGTAGTAATTAAACAGAGTAAAAGTAATGTATAACATCAACATAAAGATTCCAAAACAGATGCACAGAATAAACTTCTCTTTATTATCTTTCAATCCCAAGTATATACTCGACTCCACCCTGCGCACTCAGCTATAGGGGTCCGCGCACTCAGCTACAGACTCTACTAGGCCTTTGCGCACTCAGCTGCAGAGCCTCTTCCCACTACTACGACCCAATACACTTCAGATCCCCTCTATGCTCTAACCATGCCTTCACTATTCTATCTATTCTCTACTACCCTTAGCTATCCTTACACTTAGAGCCTCACTCTATTTATACAATCCCATGGTCCGTGGACCATGGGTAGGCTGACACAATTTTACATTAAATTACAATATTTTAGGGCGGACAGCCCTATGACTCGATTGTCACTTCACCCTCCGCACCTATACTTCATGGAGTTCTACACCATCTTTGACCAAAACATGGGCTTTGAGCCCCAAAACCTACTGCAAGGGATCCCATGCCTAACACTATGGGTTGAGATGGGTGATATCTGGAGCCATGTAACAACTTGGGTTACCTAGAGGTTGTGGGTTGATTTACTAGTTCTTGGATCCCTAGATAACTTGGGTAGAGACCAATCTAGTTGATGTTAGTGATTCATGGACCGTATAGGCGAGATCACATTGCTTGAGGGTTGAGGTGGTTTGGCCTCTAGAATCCCTGATTGGTTTTATTTTGGTTTAACCATTATGATCCCACATTCATGCTTGGAATATGGCATGGGGGTGATTGGGTGAAAGAGAGATTTTGTTCAGCCCAATCTATGGTTGGGTGGTATGTGGAAGTACCTGACTTGGTTGGAATTTTCATATTTTAATATTAGTTATTTTCCTATTATGATCTATGAGCACTTGTATTGGTTATTATGGTGATATTATGGTTGATTTGTGATAGTTTCTATTTTGGTTATATGTTGGTTATATGCATGGTTTTATTATGTTCTCTAGCTATGGATCTCTCTCATGATTTGATAAGTTACTACATGGTTGATGAATGCATGGTTTAACAAGTGTTGTTGCAAATAACTAAAGAGGGCATACAACCTTCTTAGTGATTTTCAGATGAAGTTTATAAGTTTATGATCATATGTGCATTCATGAACCATAGCTTATATGTTTACTATCTGTTTGACAAATTTCTATCTTGTATTAGGCATGCCTAGCCCAAGATCTTTCTCAAGTTTATATTGTGTAGCATTGTTATCATCATTGTCATGATTCTATAAAGTTACGGGAGGTTATGGGTAGTGGTATGGAAGCTAACCTGAAAAAATGGCATTGATCTCGCGATAATATGCACAGAACAAAGGAAATTGGGTCATAACAACATGGATACATGCTTATGGGTGCACTTATAGCCTCCCAATCACATGCATGAAGTGTTATGGGTGTGGTTGGGGAGTAAACCTATTGAAAAATAGTTCTAACTCATGGATTGATCACCTAGGGTGGTTGGTAGGCCCTCGAGTGATTTGTAATATCTGAAGGATGTCATTTTACTTCTGGTTTGTAGACCCCGCTTCCATAACTAGAACATGGAGGCCAGATCATATCACAGTGACACTCATCTCATATTTAACTTAGAGAGCTCGTGAGAATGGGAAAATGTGGGAGGGGTGCTTACAAACTTTGTGAGTATTACAAATACCTGTTGGCCTGTGGGAACATGTTGTAACCGAATAGATCCACTTTGCTAGGGTCTGACATATGTGATACCTCCAGTGAACTTAGTCCTTCACATACTATAGGTGATCTGACTTCCTATCACTAGAAACCACTCTTGATAAAATACTTTGGAAGTCACTATATACCATGCTACTACGCATACTATGATCTCACATTGTCGATTCCCCTGTGTTGGAGTGTCTCTAGCTGGAACCACACCTTGCTCTTTGCAACTTGCCAATTCGTGTTGCCTTCCTCTGCACTGTTTCTATCACTATAAACTATGTGTACAAATCTCCCTTAATCTATTGTGTCACTACAATTTTCCCTAAACCTGTCTCTTGAGCATCTAATTACACCTCAAAATTAGCTCTACAACTATCTCTCAAGTGTCTAACTGTGCCTTTCTAACACTTTGATCCTCCTGCTACATTTAACTATTGGGGTCCCTTAGAAAAGCTAATGATCCAACTAGGAAAACATAGCAACTAGATCTGATCTACTTATCAGGCCTCTCATTGACTAGATCTAGACATCCTTGTTTCTCCTCCCTATGACCTTGTGTGCTCTGGCATACTGGAGTGTCATACTCCTCCTCCTCCAAAGGATAATGCTGCAAACATAGTGAATTCATCCTCCAACCCAGCAGACACACCCTTAATCTCTATCAAAGATGTTGTCTACTTCCCCTTCTTGTCGTATTTCTCTTCGAACACTGGCTGACATAGTCACCAAGTTCACCACATCTAAATAACTTGACCTTTGATAGTTCCTTCTTCTTCTTCTTCTCTCCTCTATAGTCATGTCCTTGGCTGTGACCCTTCTTCGCTTTTCCATTTCCTTCAAGAGCGACATTTTCCTCTTCCTTCTATAACTTTGGTCCCTTGCCACTGTTGTTGGTAGTACCATCAACGAGATAGAGACTTAGCTCCTCCTGAGTGAAGCCACTCCATAGGAGTTCCTAATATGGTAGCTTATCTAGTCTAGTAATCACCTGAAAAACGTTTTCCATTCCTTGGAAAACCCATTTATATTTGTACACACCAATTCATCCTTCACTAGCTTCTCTCCAACTACTGCAAGTACATCTCTGACACCATGAATCCTAGTGAGATAGGTTGTTATGTTATCATCCTTTTTCACCTTAATTATCCTCAACTTCTCCTCAAGTATCATCTTTGGACTATCAAAAGGATCTTGGTACAACTTGACTATGGCATCCCACATCTCCTTTGTAGTTCCATTCTCTAAAGTATGTGGCATGATATGACCCCATACTTCATCAAGAACCATCCTATTAGCCTTTGAAATGTCCTTCTTGTAATCGTGTTACAATATAGGATTTGCTAGTACAACTACAATTGTTATCAAAAGCTCCTTCAGACCATGCTCATCCAAAAGGAATAGAATCTTGGCCTTCTAGCCAAAGTTGGAGTCTACATCCAAACTATCATGATCTCTTCTTGCTATGGCCATCTTCTCTAAAAAATACGAAACTCAGTAAATTGGAGAACTGATGAACTAGGAAATATCCTTCTCTTTTCGGCAAGTTAACTTGGCCTTCTCCTTTGTCGCTCACACTAGAAAAAATTTCTTGGGAAGTCACATTATCCTCTAAAACCTCTTCTGGAAATTCACACCACCTGATGCTTCACTCTTGGGAAACTCACTCTACCTTTGGAACCTCTTTTGACACTGGCACACACATTGTTGACCCTAAAACATGCACTAGCTCAAATTCCAGTATGATATATAAATTTTCAATGCCTCAAATCGACCCTTATTGCTAGAAATTTTGGCCTTCCTTCCTGACACTGGAAAACTGGAAACCCTCTGAGAATTTTCCTAGAAATTCCCTCTCTGAAAAGTTGACAGCTTTTCTCTTCCTTTCCCTACATTGATATTCTACTGCAAAACCATTATGCTACAAATGTTTGCGCTAGATATGCTCTATGAATATTTGATCTACTCCTAAAAACCCTTTCCAACAACCTCATTGTTTTTTGCTACTGCTCTAAGACAACTCACACTTTTCCTCTGGACTGGACTAGAAATCAAACTACTACCTCTCTACAATTCACACTACTTAGTTAGCCTACATAGATATGGTTCTTTGTGCTTCAAATATCCCTCTAAACTGCACAACCCTCACTTCTAGAGCCTATGATCCGATCTAACCTATCTCTGATACCATGTGAAATTTCCACGATTGCAATTAATTGGATATTATTCTCCTATCTTGAGTAGTTTATTTTTCTTTTGTAAGTTAATATTACAAAAAATAATGAATAATTCACAATTTCAATCTTCATAATTAAAAACATTGTGGGATATAAAACTAGAACTGAGAAAATGATGCGCACACAAAAATATGACACCATTATTTTTGGACAATTGTCCCTAGAAAACCATGGAAGGGAAAACTAGTGCAAAAATGAGGTTTTATTATTATTTAGCAATTTTAGAGTACAATTAAATGGTTTCCTTTCATTGTAAAATATTTTTCAAATACTAATCTTATTGGAAAAATAATCTAGAGACTAATTTTCTCCTTCTTCTACTCAATCTAGCCCTCTCCCGAAAACTCAAACTCTCCCAGGCTATTCACACTACC
The DNA here is from genome assembly GCA_031772625.1 of Pinus tabuliformis. Classification (NCBI taxonomy): domain Eukaryota; kingdom Viridiplantae; phylum Streptophyta; class Pinopsida; order Pinales; family Pinaceae; genus Pinus; species Pinus tabuliformis. The sequence goes on from CM062814.1 coordinate 820,557,914, forward strand.
TCTATCAAATGCACACTACAACTCTCTGGAAATTCATACAGCTTGCCTCTGTCAAATGCACACTATTACTCTCTAGAAATTCATATAGCCCCATAATCACATCCTAGTAAGTCATCCTACCTCCCTCTGCCTCTGGAATCCATTTGCTCTGCGTCCAGAAAATAGATATGGCCTCTAGCAATTGAAACGTGGTCTCCTTTGACAACTCACTCTGGGAAATCTAGCTACTCTCACTAGTTGTAGTGGCCTCCTATGCATATGAATTTGGCCTCCTCATATTTTCACCTAGACACTATAAAATAATGAGTAAATATCCTCTAAAATATTTCTCCCAAATCTTTGTTGAAACCCTGCCTCTGATGGTTCCCTACCTTCAACTACACCCTTACTGAATACCTTCAACTGGGTAGTTGAACTACTTAACTCACAACTGATTTGCTGCCCTTCTCCAAGCCCTTCAAATTGCTCGTATAATCTCCCATTAGAGTCTAAACAACCACAGTCACAGTATCATCTTGAAATCATCAATAGAAGTCTCTAGAGAAAAATTGAACTTCCTCAATTAATTCACTTTAATTAACCGATTTTCCTAAGTTAGAATTAGGAAATATTGTAATTATAGCTAATTAATTTAATTAAGGTGGTTCCAAGTCCTTTCTCACAAAACCTTTTATGGGTTTTGGAGATCTTGTTTTCCTTAGGCTCTTAGACATCATAGAGACTAGAACACATATCCACTACTACCATAATCTAAGAAGCTAGGCTTAGGGTATGAAAATATCCACATGCCTACTTGGTTGTGTATGATTTTGAAAAAATATTGCAAGTGAGATTGAATGTATGAAATGTAAAGAAGGGAGGTATAGAGTAGGGTTTAAATCAAAACAAGTCCTCGAAAGGTTCTTTGCCACTTTCTATTAATCCCATGGTTGCTCTAAATGTATATATTTCAAGACATTATTAAGCTCATGCAATGGCATGCCTAATATAAGAGAATCAATGGAAAATAATGATTTTGGTTTATTCTAAGATATGGAAGGAATTTGACAATAGATCACCTAATTTTCCCCAAGTGTTACGCAGAATATACGATTGGAGATAGAAGTATCTTCCCTAGGCTTGGTGAACTAGCCTAGAACAATATAAAGACAAAGGGACTAATGTTTTCCTTAAAGTAAATAGATAATGGGATGAAGCCAACCTTGAATTTGTCATATGCTTCACTCCTTCCTTGGCTTGAATGCTCCAATCCTATCTCTGATCACTATAATTAGAACCTGGACAGTCAAATAACACAAGCTAACGATCCAAAAAATCTATGCAGCATCATCTAATCACTTTATTCAATAGATAAACATGGTATTGAAATATATGAAACCATAACATCATAAATAGGAAAACAAAGAACTCTTTTCATTAATAGAAATGGAGTGAGTTACAACCAAAAAGAGGTGTTGATCTTGTAAAAGAGCTCCTCCAACTTGACTTTTCCCTTTCTTGTCACAAAGTGAACCTCTAATCGCCCTAATGCATGGAAATATCTCTCTCACATCAGTAGAATATGGGTAGAATCACTCTTCAAAAGCCAACCCCTTGCCTATGGATGGTAGTAAATATATAGATGAAGGAGGTAGTTCATGAATTCTTATCATTTTACGAATTTTGGCTTGAGATCCACTCTTGATGGGAGGATGAGCTTAAGGGATAAGGGATGAAAACTCCAAGATAGGATAGGATAGGATTTGAGAATTTTTTCTGAGGTAAATGGTTACAACATACCCTGGAAGATTCTGGAATATGAAGCTTCGGGATTCTTTCTCTTTTTCTAGATTTATAGAATCAGTGCATCCCCAACACTAAGCAACCTAATGGTGATCAACATAGGTGAAAAGTAGGGAAACTTGGTAGTAAATGTTTTCCAGTAAGAGGCTAGGGTGCATTGGTCCTTAAAATGAATAAATCAAGACATTTTTAGAAAGAAATTAAGGGATTAGAATGAGTCATGCTTAGGGATTTGTGCAAGGATGATGAAAATGAGTTCAAAGGATGTTGATTGATCTAGTTGAAGGCATATTGACCTGTTGATAGTGCTGGACCCACCAACATTCAGGGGATCTCCCCGTTATTAAGTCCCAACTAGACCTCACACTATTTGGTGTAGGAATCCCATCTGGTACAATCACCTGGTTTCCATTATCTTAAAGATGTGCCCTAGCTCTTGCTTGTTAGCATGTGAGAGTGGTTTTATTTGTCTTCAAACAACGAGGTTCGCGTGCCTGGTGAGTGATTAGTTTCGCTTTTGTCAAAGTTCTTTCACTGTAGCGGGAGAGGGCGGAAGTGAATCTCAGGTTGAAAGGGAATAGTCCCAACTCTACTAGAGACACACAACACAACAAGACATGCACAGGTTGCGGTGGAGTAGTCCACATGGATGCCGCGGTCACAAACAAAAATTAAATAGATAGCACGCACAACACCCGCATAATAGTCCACATGAGTGCAACGAGCGTTATAACAAGTTTACAAGAATGTATCTGTCGAGTTTCCAACGGGACAACCCACATGGGCGAGACAACGTTAGCAAATGATACAACACATTTCCAACAACATATTTACTAAAAAAACCAAAATAGTTCAATTGTATTAATACAGGTTAAAGCAACATGCATTACAAGCGTCCAAATAATAGTCTTACAGACGAATACAATACATGTTTGAAAATGTGTTGGCCTATTAACAAGCTTCTGAATTAAGCAAAAGTTCCAAGACACATATGTATACCATTACATCACTAACCTCGATAGCAGGCTGTTGGAGCCACTGCTCACTCCTCAAAGAAAATATTACATATTCTCAAGGCTATGTGGGAGGAGCCAAGATGAAAAGTATTTTTCATGTACAAATGAGGGGTATATATAGCCAAGGGTGAAATTGACCCTTGTGACTATTCGACTTCCCTCATGACCATTTGACTTACATGACTTTTCAACTTTACATGACTCTTTAACTTTACATATGGGTCTCTTGGACTTCCACGTTACATTACATTGATTACAATAGTATGGCCCACCGTAGTGATGTGGCCAAGATGGCTCATGACATGACTTGACATGACCATGCTGGTATGTTCATGCTGGTGGTGGTGTCCATGTCGAGTTACAGTGTTGCTGAGTGATGGATGTGCTCTTGGTGTACCATAACTTCACCTCTGCATGGCAAGGTGTGCGAAGTCTTTGATGGTCTTGGTGTTCACTTTGATAGTTCATGAATGTGCATATCTCTACTTCACTTGTACTTGGCATGCTCCATGTATTCATCCATTAGTGAACAAATCTCCTTGCATGTGCTCCTTGTTCATCCTATTCGCGAACATATATCCTTGCATGCACTCCTTGTTCATCTCGTTCGTCATCGTGCCATGTATCATCCATGTACCTATATCTATAATTACTCATGACAAGACGACATCAAATCCAGAAATATACTAGTCTACCATGATGAATTATATTTGGCTTTTGAATGCAAGTTATTGAGAGAGACAACAAGGCTCTAAAATTGTGCATAACACATTTCAAGCTAGGATGCGGGCTCCGATCACTTTCAATGAAAATTGTACAAAGTTAACCAGGAGGCTGAGATGGGCAACCCAGATCAGCAGTGACTGTTTGCGAGATATGGCTCAGCTGGAGGGAATATCTGTGCAATTTTTTAGGGGAGACAATAGAGGCAGTAGAAGGAGACTGGAAGTGAAAACTACGCAATTTCTCCAAGGAGCTAGCAGCGGGCTGTGGGAGGCTACTGGAAAAAACTACACAGAGATGGGAGGCTGGCCTTCTAGACATCCCTACATAGTTTCTGAGCTGAGCAAGATGTTGGGAAGCTGGGAAAATTCTCATGAAAACCATGTAGTTTTCAGGATGAGGGCTAGAAAAACTACACAATTTTTTAGGGCAATGTAGTCGCAGGAAACGGGTGTTTGTCTGACATGTCTACCCAATTTCTTTAGTCAGTGGAAGCGGGCATTCTTGGCAGTTTTTGCGTAATTATTTGGAGGAGTCAGGCCCGGGGTTGTTGCCCGATCAAACTCTCTGATTGACCAGTTGAATGCCTGGTTGATTTGCTTGCGGGAAGCGCAAATTGAGATGGCTTGCTAGGAAACTTCTGCACTATTCTGGGTGATAGTCAATCGGGTTGATTCCATTATTTCATAGTGCAAACGGCTTGGAAGATAGCCTCAATCTCTGTGCAATTCTGGGTAGAAATACAGAATCACTAAGGGCTGAGACTGCACAGTGTAGCTCAGCGGAGGTCCGACTGTTGGGGGGTGGTCCGGTCGACAAAGTTTCAGAAAACTGACTAAGCGTATGAATGAGTGAATTCATACATGCATAACCTTGCAAACACACACTCAAAATGACTTGACGACAAGACACCTCGAACCATCAAGACAACATACACTTAATGTGACTAAGTGACAGGTGCAAGCGAAAAGTGCGACACTTGTTATAAATCATTGAATGATCACGACGACACTTGCGTGACTGTGCTTACAACATTGTGTGTGAGTGCGATATATTTTTACATAGCGAGCACAACTCAAAAACAACCTTCAATGTCACCAGAATGAGTATGCAAGCTTGACATAGAAATCAATATGCTGAAGACAATAATTGGTCAAACAAGTGAAAAGGAAGCAAGACATGTAGAAGAAACACATAAAATAAATTTTCGTGTTTTCGCACATGCATGTTACTGAGGACAGGATGATATGACAATGACAAGCAGTCTTGGACACTCAACTAAGAGGTGTACTTCGAAAGGTGTTATTTACTTACCATACTTACCCTGAAGATGATCATGCATCTGACAGAGTTTTCATGCAGTGCTAATATTTTCCATTACTTGGTTCCTTGGTCCTCCTCAACTCCTTGGAAGCGATTCAGTATGTCACCTTTTCCTAAAGTCACTGAGAGGTAGATCTGCATAATTTCAGTGGACAGTGACTGCTTCTAGAATGAGTCCCTAGGAGGCCTATTGGCGTAGTTTCTGCATGCAAGACCGACAAGACAACTTGGAAAACACTACATAGTTTTGAGACTTAGGGCACTACTGTGGGACAGGGGTCCTAGGAGGACGCATCTACACAATTTTTTAGTGCAGTGTATCCTAACCACTCTCACCATTTTTGGAGAGAAGTGTTCGCTGGGGTCTCTGTGGGCTACGGAGTTTCAGCAGGCAAGGGAGGTTGGTGTCTTTGTGGGCTGCGAGGTTGAGGTAGGTAAGGGAGGAAGCTTGATGGTTACAAAAGAAAAGCACATAGTTTTGAGAAGCTGGATGAGGCTAGGCTTCTCAGGAAAATGGATAAGTGTGATATCAATGAAATATATGTAAACATTGATAGGACTTTATTGTGATCGCACACAGATGCTTAGTGACACAACATAGACCATCCAGAATACATAAGACATACTTTTCTTGATGCAACAACCTTTGTGACAAGAGTTCGTGAAGTGAGTGTGAAACATGTCTATGTGATGACAACCACTCATGCGCACATGCTTTCCATTCAAGAAAAACAACATGTCCTTTGCATGACAAACAACAACCCCGAAACCTGAAAATGACATATGCTGCATAAATATGAGAACACAGACAACTCTTAAGATCAAGGAGGGGAGCTTGAAATCATCATCTTACCAACAAGTGACCAAGGATGATCGATCATAGGGTCCAAGGTGGGCTCCAAAATTTGCATGTGAGCCAGAATTTTGGAGGGTGTTGTAGCCTCTACAACACTTGGCGACACACTGGAACTCGTTTCATAAAAAGCATGTCTAACCCTTTTGGAAATATTGTTTTATTCTTTGATCATTGTGGTTTCCGCACTAGCTTGTGTGAAAGATGTAGCCCCTACCATTCTCTTGATCGGTTAGCACACATTCCAAGCCAAGTCAACTTAGTTATTTCAATTGGGGAAGAGGGGTATATTGATGCAAAAGTAATATAATTGTCAAAGTTTAAGTTTCATCTTTGATGTTGCTCCACTGCTAGAAGGCCTGGATAATACCCCAGCGAAGTCATGCAAGAACACAAGCATCACTCCGTTTCCAGCGAGCCTGGTCAATACCTCGATGGATTTACTTGCATCACCTCTCTGTGTAGGAATTCTTTCTCTTCTTTCACCTTATTCATTTTTCAATTTTAATTTTTTCTCAAGGAAGGTGCATAGGCACTTATTTATTACAGAGGCGGAAGAAGGATCCAGACTTATTGAGAGAATAAGAGGTTTTTCCTTCAAAGAAGTATGTTATGTCTACCTCTCATATACTTGTTAAGGTTTTCCCCCTCACCTTACTCATATTGACTGAGTTGACAAGGCTTAACCCAAAACAACCAAGCAGAGTAGGTGGTACTAGTTAGAGTGAAAGCATTGTGTTTTCACCATGACTCACTCTGAATAGAACATATTTTCCATCGAGGCATCATCGACTAAAGACAACAAGCTCTTCATAAAGAGAGAGGACAACAAATAACCAAGTGTTGATAGTTGTACAAGTCCTCTTAGATTTACCTAGCCTGTCTTGCTAGCCAAACATGATTTCACGAGAGGCCGACCTATGGGTACAAGCAAGCAAAGAAAGAAAAAAGAAAAAGTAAAGCGAGAGCAAAACAGGTAAGAAAAGCAAGCAAACCAACATGCGAACTAGAAAGAAAAGCAAAGGAAGAAGCAAATACTACTCCTACTCCTACGCTAAATAATGCATGGGCCTACTCACGTGAAGTGATATTTCCAATGAAGCCACTGGCGCATTGGCTAGCCCATGTTAGTGAAGTCATGGTTAACAAGAAAAATATGCATGTAAACTAGCGAACAAGAAAGATAAATTAGTGAAGACCAACATGGTCCGAGTTCTAAAAACATCCACATAATAGAAAAGACCGAATGCACAAAAAAAACATTCTACAGACATCCCATGGTGTTTCAATGCACAACGTGCAGATGGTAAGCATACACACTCTTTGGATTGTGACATACTAGCGAACATGAGAAAACCAACATCTTATGCTTTGCAAGTGCGCTCATTGTATAAGATTCCTCCAAGGCCTGAGTGATGGGATCATGTCATTCAAGTGGAGGAAGCGAAATCCTGGTGTTTGGTTGATCTTCAATGCGAAGCAGAGAGTGATGAGGAGCCTTGGGTATTTTGAAAACTTTCTGATCGGAAGTGGAACTAACCTGACGACAGTGAGGGCCTGACATAACCATCAGCCCAGGCTGAAGTTCCTCGACAACTTGTGGGGTTTCCACTCCATTAATAGGTAGATCATCAAAGAATAGTGGCTTAGAAAAATTAATAGAGACTGAATCAACATCGTGATCAAATGAAGAAGTACAAAGATCATGAAAACCACGATCAGAAAATTAAAGATTTTCGTCGGCATCCTCATGATTTTATGAATCATGCAGAGGGGTAGATGAGAAGCCAGGGTGTTCACTCTGTATGTTTTCAGAAATGAGAGATGACAAATGGGGCATATTTTCAAAGGAAGATGTGTCCTCTCCGTAATGTAATGACATAATGACATCTGGTGTGTCCTATGAATGATCAGAAGTAGAAAGATCAGGAAATGAGTTTTCACAAGGGAAATCAACAGTGGCAGATGGAAGGGAGTCATCCTTCACCGTGGGTTCTTCTTTAGATTCCCACACACACTCATCATGAATGATAGCACAGGTTGGTTACACAACACCAACTCCGTCAACAACTTGAACCTCATTCACAACAAGTGTGGAGTCCAAACTGGAAGAACACAAGACAGTACAGTTCAGAGGATCAACAAAATGCGGGGACGAATGGTCATGTAATAAGTCCACATGACAACCAGCAGGCACAACCACTATTTGTTAGGCACTCACGTCAAAATGTATACAGACCATTCTGCTATAAAATACTTGGTCAATAAGCTTGGGTTGGGGGGGAAGATTTGCAGATGGTTGTTGCTATTCCAAGAATATGATTTTGAGGTGATTGTGAAGCCCGGACGCCTGAATGCTGGTCCTGATCACCTATCTAGGATTGAGATTGGGGATGATCCTACAAGTTTGGAAGAAGGGTTGCCTGATGCGTAGCTCTTTGATGTTCATATCGCAGACGATCACTTGGCAGATATAATTCAGTTTTGTCTACAGGAACAACCCCAAAAGGATATTTGACACAGTAGAAGAAGGAATTGGTGGTCCACGCGACTAACTTCTCTGTGATTGCTAGACACTTATACAAAATGAGCTCCGATGAGATACTGCATAGATATGTCCCAGAGTATGAACAGCCAAGAATTTTGGCAGAAACGCATGCAGGAGTAGTGGGAGGACACTATGCCGACAGAGCAACTATGAAAAAGATCCTGTAAGTAGGACTTTGGTGGCCTATAATGCATAAAGACTCGAAGGTGTATTATAGGGCATACGATGCTTGTTATAGAATGGGGAGACCATCACGAAGGGATCAACTTCCATTAAATCCGCAAATAACCCTGCAGGTGTTTGATAAATGGGCGATCAACTTTTTGGATCCAATTTAGCCACTAGGGAAAGAGACTAGGGCACGACGCATTATTACAACAACTGAATACTTGACACGGTGGGTGGAGGCATAACCCATCAAGGACTATAGTGCATCTACTGCTGCGAATTTCATCTTTGAGTTTATTTTGTCCCAATTTGAATGCCCTAAAATTTTAATGAGTGATAGGGGCACACACTTTTTAAATGAAACAATTGTTGCTATGCTTGAGGAATTCTAGGTATATGATATCACCCTCAAGCTAATGGTACGATAGAAGCCTTCAAAAAAATATTGGAGAGTGCCTTGACCAAGGTTTGCAACCTGAAGCGGAATGGCTAGGATGTGCGCATACTAGCAGTCCTTTGGACGTATAGGACCACTTGTAAAAATTTGACAGACCAAACCCCTTTCCAACTAGTATATGGGAAGGAGGTTGTAATTCCCATGGAATACATTGTACCAAGTTTGTGTATTTCAACATTGACAAATATGGCTAATGACGATACTATGGAGGAGCGTCTCACGCAACTGGTAGAATTGGAAGAAGATCATTTTCTAGCACGATTTCATCAAAAAGTGCAAAAGGATCACAAAAAGGCATGGCATGATTTCCATATAAAGAAGCACACCTTCCAAGTTAATGATATGGTATTTCTATATGACAACCAATTTACAAAATTCCTTGGGAAGTTTCAAATGCATTAGCTAGGAGCTTATGTTGTAAACGAAATTACAGATGATGGCGCACTTTAATTTGTGACGCTGAACAGGCAATTGTTTCTAGGAAAATTCAATGGAAATTGATTGAATTTGTACGGGGGTGATCTTGCCCCTATGGAATGACTATATGATGGTGGGATAGTACTAGTACTCCAGGCAACTACGAGGAAGTACAGAACTATAAACTACACTACCCAAAAGTGGGAAAGACGAAGCAAGAGGGTTGCGCCATGGATGGAAGTAAGGTACAGAGGGGAGTTGTGTCAAAGAGGCTAGGCTAGAAGGCTAGGTGCCACACGGCCTGACTGAAAAATGACCATTGGAAGAACTATAGATCATTGGATGGAAAAATTTTCATTGAAAGGAGTGGGGAAGATGCATTTATGTAGCATATTTTTGGAAATATGTCGCCAAAGATGCATTAATGATCGGAAATTGGAGGGAATGGTTGGATTCAAATTCAAAATCATCTATAAATATGGCCTGATTCCCCACATTCGAATGCTTTGCTTCTTGACAATTTGTATTGAAAATGTTCACCTTGTCATGTTCCAAGCGCAAAACTATATGTTTGAGCCTGATTGGGAAGATGTATTTTCACAAATAGGGTTGGCTGACGTACATGACTTTCTCTGAGAATTTTTTGTGGCCAGCATTACTACAACGCCCCCTGAGACGGAAGCAACACCATCTCCCCCTTTAGGATTTCCAACTATGGTTCCTAGGTCTCCTAGACCTAAGACTTTTGTATCGCAACCTTCTGCATCCAAGGTAACAAATAAGAAGCAGAAGAAACCTTAGCAGGTCCCGGTGAGGTAGTCACCGTGGAAAAACCCCACGGAAGTCCGCTAGAAGGGGAAGATGGATCGGTCACAACAGCCGACAGAGCTGATGGATTTGAGTGAAGAAGAACTGTGCAGAGGTATCAAGGAGATTGATGTTGAGGAGGGTGAGCCGATGACCCAACTACTGAAGTATATCGCACCGTGCAAGGCCACAACTAAAGTGCATAAAGATCCAGACAATGCAAAATTCATAGTGATTACACAAATATTACTGAAGAAGGTGGTGTTTGAGGGCACGTTGTTGGCCTACATACTGACCCTAAAAATGGAGGATTGGGACTTACAAGACAAATTTCCCTCAGTTTGTGCCAACCAAATACCTATACAAGATATATTATGAAGAATCGAAGGTTATGCAGTTGGAGCCGATGAAGTGGGTCACTAGTGTTGGGGTTGCGGGGCTCCTGAACATGCTCTAGGTGCTGCATTTTAGTCGCACCAACATAAACACCATTTGTGTAGGGAAATTTCTTAAATTGGTGCATCATGGGTGTCTCTGGCTTGGAGAACCCATCCCAATCACAGACATTCTAATCCACAAGATACCTTACTACCATGTCAAGGCGCGGATCCGATAGAAGCATTTGGAGGAAAAAAAAAGGAGAAGAAACCCGCAGGATAGATGAAGAGCAAGTTTGGGCTAATAAAGAAGTCACACGAATATTCTATCCACTCTATCACGGATCCCACAGTGCAATTTTCCGTGCAGGTATTGGCGTGCAATATCATGCATACGTGTCGTGCAGACAAAGTTTCGGACCCACTCATCTCTTTGGTTTCACAGTGCACCAAAGTAGTCCAGTACAACTCACCTCAATACTTATGAAAAGAATTTTTAGGGAACTGTAGGGAGGCATAGGATAAGGGTAAGGTGTTCCATTTTGCCTAGTTGTTATTTCTGATAGCATTGGTGGCATTGAAGACTCTAGAAGATAGTTAGTTTCCTCCCCAAGAGTCAGACCTTCCGGATGCAGCGAAATTTGCTTCGCTCTAGGATATAAAGGACCCTACACGAGTCACTAAGACAAAGATATTATGGGTCATGTTTGCAATGGATCTGTAGACAGTGATTATCCATAGGTTGAGGCTATCACCCACACTGTATGCCTAATATGATCCCCTCATTGAATTCAAGTCATATTTTCACAACCTGCATGTTCACGCAAGGAGGGATCTCAGAAGACATGGCACAAGTTGCCTTACTTGGTGGCTGAGCAAGACGTAGCAGAGATCGTGCCCAAGTGGCCACTTGAATGGCCAACCCCATCAGATGTTGGTGTAGGTACAAGCAAGGCTATGGAGGATACCACCGCATAGATGGCAGCAACAGAGAAATAGAAGGAATCCCATAAGGTTTTCACTAGGGAGAAATTTGTGCAGCAGAAAGAGGCTGCTGCTAGAGAAAAGGAAGCAAAAAACAAAGAACGATTAGCCCAAGCAAAGACAACATTGCAAACCACCATCACCATTGAAGAGTCTGATACACAACAAACACTAAAATAAGAAGAGAGAGAGGATGAATAGGGAGGGGGCGTAGAGCAAGAAACCCCCTTCATGGTCAAGAAGCGAAAGAAGCAGACATCCACGGGGCTGCGGAAGAAACATAAGTCTAACCAAGCAGCTAGGGTGACCCCTTTAGTCTTTACTAAGGGGGACTTGGATGAGATTGGCAACATGGTCTGAGGCACCATGACTGACCTTTGGAGCCATTTCGAAGACCAATACCAACAAGCGCTGGGAAATTTTAGAAGGATCTGCGTGCATATCCAGATAGGGAGATTACAGGCGAGCTTGGATCAAGCAAGATGGGTACAAGCGAGCCTGCATTAAGCGAGTGTGATAGTTTTGGACACAGATAGAACCTTGGATATCCATGTAGTTCAGTTACCCGATGGATCCCTACACACTGAGACAGACGAGGCAAGCGCCCAACTACTGCAATTCAAGAATCTGGGCCTAAACCTTGCGACACTCCCTATCTAGACCCTGCATGATCTTCATCAGGGGGTCTTCGATGAGTTTCGGATTAGGGAGTAATGCACACTGTTGGTTATAAGTGAAGTTAAAATAAACAACCAACAGATCTTTGAAGAAAAGGTGCAGGTGCTAAAGGAGAAGGAGGAAATCACCGCGCGAAGCCAGCAATTAGAAGTAGCCATTACACAGGCTTGCAATGAGCTAATAAAACTTAACATTTTAGCTGAAGCAGATTCCGCAGAGAAGATCAAAAAGATGGCCATGACAGTAAAAGAGTCTAAGGATGAAATTGGTCGAGTCCGGTTTGAACTGCAATTACAAATCTCATACCTGCAATTGAATCTATAGCTTATGACTCCTCCAGAGGTTCGAGAGTAGCGCAGAGCTGCCATCAAAGAGGGCATGACCACTTTAGAAGATGCAGTCAAGGGCTGCATCGAGTTGTTTGGGAAGGCCATGGAGTTATGAACTTCATTGCAAGAGGACCCGACTCTGCAGAAGATCAACATGAACATCAGGGAAAAATAGAGGCAGTTTGATGAGATCTAATCGACTACATGAACACTAGCGCTAGTGCAATGGTTCATAAGGTTGCAAGAAGGAAAGCTGCTGCAAAATGAAATTGATGAGTTGCACCGCAAGAAAGCAATTCTCATTTCTCGAACTCAACCTTGGAAAGAGGAGGCCAGCCAGCTGACTCTATTAGTACAAAGTAAACTTAAGGGCATGCAACAGACTTAGAGGACCATGGGCCTCATGGTGGAAGGCCCAACTACTGAAAAATTGGTCGAGGAAGTGCAGCAGGCTGCTACGTAGGGAACAAATGATCTACAGATTTTGAAGTTGGAGTTCCATGAACTCCAAGTGAAGATCGAAGTGCCAGATGAGTAACTCGAGGACGAGTCATGAAATTGTGTTGGGGGTTGAACCATTTGTTGGCTTCATGAGCCCTGAACCATGCTTAAATTTAGTTGTGCCAACCAAAAGAACCCTAAACTCTTGGCCCTTTCGGAAACAACCTGCGTAGCGCAAGCTGAAGTCTCACCCAAAGCAGTATTGGGGGATGAAAAAACCAGGATTCTACATTTAGAGGTCTGTGTGATGGATTCCTGTGGCTTCTAGGGCTTAGTTCTGTGTTCGCGAACCCTAACCCTTCCATCACATATAATTATAGTGATTCACATAAAAATTATCTATATCTCCGTGAAGGTCTTTAAACATTCATAACATCAATAAATCATATTGATCTACTACTTCCATGCATAAGATAATCATTCATTCATATAATTTCAGATACATAGTGAAAATACAGAGACTGCAAAAGTAAATACAAATACACATATGCACTCAACCTGCGGACTTACCAAGGTCTCTGCGCACTCAGTTATAGGAGCCTTCCCCTTCGCCCAAGTATAGGAAACAAACTTTCCTGCCTTAGCTTACTTGCCCAAACAATGATCTTCTATCAATTAGTTACCTCCTAGACTCGCTATGACTCATATATATATATATATATATATATATATATATATATATATATATATATATCCTTTTCGTTTACAATACCATGGTTCGTGGACCATGGGCGAGTCTCAAAACTTCTTATCTTCTAACAACCTAAGGGACTAAAGCCCCTTTGACTCTTATTACCTTCACACTCCACTTCCACAAATTGCAGAGACTTTACAATTATACAAAAGTAAGTACCAAAACATGACCCCAGGGGACCCTATCCCAACAGAAGAGATTATTTCTTCAAATGGATCCAATTCTTAGTTGTCGTTACTATAATTAGAACCTCTTAGGGCTATAACATCCAATATGATAGAATATGGTGATGATTTTGTATCATCTTATAAGATTTGATGTTTTATTTTTCATCCTGAATGTCAATATATAGTTTCGCACTTAGAGGAGATTCCAAATTTTAAAAATATTTCAAAATCTACAAAATAAATATGTTTTTGGATACTTTTATATGTAATGTTCAAATTAGAGATCCAATTTATATGGTTGGAATCTGTCCATCTTTCTCTCAAATTTGATGCTCAACATATCCAAATATACACACACTTTAAATGAAATCATCACAGTGCTTTGCACCTTTAATATAAGACTTACACTAAGATTTAGGTACATTGAAATTCATTCTTTCCTTCCACCTAAAATTGAATAAAATATAGTAGGGTGATGATTGTATGAGTGTAAACCTTTCATTTGGCTTGGTTTCAAGTTGAAACTAGGATTTTTGTTTTTTTTCTCACATGGTGGAAGCACCACGGATAATAGAAGTTGAATTTTACAATAGGCCAAAGTTGAGAGAATGGATGGATGATTGAGGTTGATGAAGAAAATATATGTATATCATAGGTTTTGGTGGATGTTATTGGGTGTAGTGTAGGGCATATTAATGGACCAACATTTTATTGTCAATCTAGGATCTGTGGACTTCGATACACAACATTAGAAATTCCATAGAAGGACTTTGAGAACCTACAAAATAAAACCCCATTATGTCGAAAAATTGCTCATATCTTTAGTTCCTTCACTATTCAATTCCTTGTTCTAATCCTACACTCAAATATCATTCATTAGAAAATCCCATCTATTGTAAACACTAATCCTACAAATCCCCAAAATTTGGAGGCAAATCCTAATTATTGATCAATTGAAAACAAACCCTACCTATTGACAATTTAAAGAGGAAACTCTGACTATTGAATTGCAAACCCTAGCTACTAACTTAATAGAAAACTTAGCATCAACTAAGAAAATTTAAACACTGCCTTTGAAGGGTAAGTGTGTTAAGATCACACACTATAAAATCCTTTCATACTTGATAAGGAACTCCAAATCAAATAAAACAGTCAAGCCTAGTGTGATCTTGCACTAGATCTTATCTCCACTCCACTTTATGTGTGCAATCAAAAGATAAAACGTATGGTTTGAATATGTCTTTAATACCAATCAACAAAAATCAAATGCATAGAATGTATGAGAAATTGTTATGTGCATAAATGAAACCTCACTATGTTTAAATGCTTCTCAAACTTGCAAACACAGTGCCTTGACAAATGACTAGCATCACTCAATCATGAATACTATAAATTATAATACTAATACAAAAAAGAAAACTAATATAAAACATTGATTTGTAACCCTAAACCAATGCTTTAGAAACTCAAAGAAGGCTACAGGCACACAACTTAAAACAATCAAAGTTCCCTTCTTCCAACAATGCTTCTTGCACTCATTGTTCAACAAATTTATAAATGCATGCCATAAATTTAAATATCAGTTTCAAATAATTAAAAGTACAAGCTCATGAAACCAAATCAACTACTAGAATCAAATGTGTAAACTCAAAAAATCAACTAAACATACAAGCCAAATATGCAACACTTTGTTTTTATGTCAATCATAAAATAAATCAAATAATACTATAGGATTCACAATTGTACTCAAGTGGTGACTTGATAACTAGGGTATTTGTTTTCAACAATCTTCAGATCAATTAAATATGCTCACTATATCATTCAAGTTCTAGATTACTCATTGAGAAGAAAGTCTCAAGCACTTCATAGATATGTTATTTCTCGTAATGGAAAAATGCCTCTATAACAATATTTCATCAAAATATTTTAGTACTATAGCAAGCCTGAAACCTTAAAGGAAAATGAGTTTCAATATACCACTCAACAAGTCACTAGTGAGCATATATCAAAATATTGGTATAGTTCATATTTTTGGTTCGCACAACCAAATATAAGTGATGGCTTCAATGAGATTTATTAAATTTATGTTCGCTCTTTAAATATGAATGCCAAATGACCATAAGAAAAGGTGCAATGAAAATACCTGAGAGATAAAGTATATAAGTTCACACACAAGACTTAATGAACTTATAAATAAAACACGCAGTCAAAGCACTAGGTTTGTAAACAAACCCACACTATATTCCATATTAACAAACCACACAAAACTAATCTAAGGGGAGGGATGTTGAGATATGTTGGTTGGGCCCAAACCAAATATCTCTCACTTTTTAAAAATGAAATTAAATTACAAAATAAACATGATCATTAAAAAATGGATCTGGAGATAGAAACCCGACATTAGAAGTCTTGTATTGAAAATCAATCAGTGTTTTACATCAGTAGCCATATGCTTAGGGTCCAAACCAACATAATAAAATTAGAATAACATCCTCCTCTATAACATAGACCAAGGATGGTATTTTTATATATCTTACATTACGAATTTAGACAGTAACAACCCATTTTCTTCAAATTTGGGCATGATTTAGAAACTTGGAAAATTGTGCAATTTTAACAAATTGTCCCCAAAGAACCTTTCATATCTCCCATACCATGGAAAATTTTGGAAATTGGCTGATGTTAGGGTCCTATAATATAGGTAATCAAAGTCTGTCTTTCCACTTATTTATTTTGGGAATCTGGTTGTAAAGTTTAGCTTATAAATTCACTATGTATTATAGTCTAAATTATCTTTGTACTAAGGTCTCAAATTTCTCAAGTCATTGAACATATGTGTGTCAAAAGGGATCCAATAGTCTTTATTTGAATTGTAAGGTCCCTGAGGGGCCATCATTGAGTTGTCATGAGTGTATTATCATGAGTGAATGTTGGCACTGATGTCAAACAAATTAGCAAGAAGGTGTGTTGCAGTGCATGGTTCAGAAGGATTCCTATGGTAGTTGCAGGTTTCATGTAGAGGATCATCATGGTGGGTGTGATTTCAGCTATCCAAAGAGAAAATAAGTAGAGAGGTTTGTGGCCATTTTCTAAGAAACAAAAGGACTCAAGTCTACATCAGACCCTCTCCAGTGCAAATTGCTATGAACAAGCTTTCCAATAGTATGTGGAAGTCAAAAAATGGACTTTTGGATCAAAAGATATGTCATGTTGAAGTCTAAGAGTTTGAAGCCTTCCAAAGGAAGGCATATCAGAGGTTCATGGCACAATCATCATATCGGCGATTAGCGATATCAACAATCAGTGATTGGAGGTCAAGCACACATTGTAGCATTAGGGAAAATTGATGATCGAATGTCGAAAGATCCTTCTTATCAACAAACGGAAATCGGAAATGGTCCAGGCCACATCACATATCGCATGTCAAAAATCGACGAATCAGAGGAGTGACCACCTTAAAAAATTGTGATGTGCGAAGTTGTGACATGGAAAGGGTTGATAGTGTTAAATTGTCGAAAAAAGGGTCCGATAATGTTAAACCACTGGGAAAGCATAGAAACAAGTTAACAAATAAATTCATTACAAAACCAAGGCAGGATTTTCTCTCTCCTCCAGTGGGATGCGTGGCAGAGTATGATTGGTTCCAAGAAGGCCACATGGAATATGACGTCAACATGATGTGGTGGTACGACAAACACGTGGCAGGAAGTTTCAGCATTTTGAGGGGTCTTATGGGGGGAAGTCAGGGTCACATATGTGACCACTCACAATGTGCCATGTGGAGTGATAACGTCATGATCAAAGTTCTCAAGTTGGAGGTTGAAGTATATTGGTGCTTTGTAATACTGGTCACCTGAAAAAGTTCTGATAGAGGGAGCTCTAATATTGGGACTAGCACGCAGTCTTTAGAGTTTAAAAGAACCTTGGGTGTTAATCAATTTATAAACGAAAAGCAACCCCCAACAGTGAGTAAAATCCATAGCTCCTCAGAGCTAAGCCGATGGTCACAACCCTCAGTCCTATGTGATGAAATGCAGGAAGGGGATAAATTCAAAAGGAGCCAAGGGAATATTGAAGTTCATTGTTGTTACGACGTCTCTTAAGTAATAGTTGTGATGAGGAAAAAGCTCTTAAAGTGGCAGTATGGATATATTACAGGGCATATAACATCCTGATAGTGTGATACACGAAAGTGTTAGAATATGAATGAGTCGGCAGTTGTTGAAACACAAGAAAAGTTGAATGGTAGTTTGAAAGGACAGTCGATAATTTGTGTGGAAAACAACTACAACCACTCCAATTTTAAAGGTAGAGGATCGACGATATTGAACCAATTTCAAGATTTAGAGGTTAAGGATTTTCTAGAAAAATAAAGAAGGACAAAGGAGAAGTTTGGATGGATTATTGTAGAGGGACCTGTTATAATAGCAGAAATGCTAAAAATTCAGTTAAAAACTTGTTCTACTTTCAAGGGCAACAGTTGACCAGATATTTCTTTTGCTTGAATGAAAGCATATTTTCCAACATTTATTCTAGGAAAAACATAATATGTTTTGAGTTTATTTTTTCATACATGAACTTGAGAGATACTTAAAATATCTATGTTTTTGTAATTATGTAATGACTATTATTTTGTAAATTTGTTATGCAAAGCACTATATAAACAATTCATGAATGTTTAAACAAGGTTGGATTATGTATGAAGAAAAGGGATCTACATTGATGTAAGTCATGGATTGGAATCAAAGTGATCAATTTATAGAAATACAGAGAGTTTTGTTCCAGGATTCCTGTGTCAAACAATTGGTGATGTGCTTTCTTATGTTAAATTGTTTCTTCTCTCAATTTCCATATGTTTTTCCCTCTTTATTGTTGCAAGAAGATTAAGGGCTGAATTTGCTTAAGTGTACTCTGCTTTGGCTTGTTAGCAATATCCATATTTTCTTTTTGATGTTAAATATAGAATTAATCCCACTATGCTCTATATTTAATTGAAATTAAATCATATTCATCCTATTCACCCCACAAACATTTTATAAAATCCAAAAGTTTGCCTATCCTACCCTGTTACAACTACTCTGTAAATTTGTGATTGATTACCTAAAGGTTCATGAATCCATGCCCAATGGGATCTTCCTTCATTCTACAACTACAATTTTAAACCCAAATCCTTGATCTTCATACCTAGCCTAAAACCATAGACTGTTATTGATTGAAATCAATTAATAGAGAGCCCTCTCTGGGATTGGAAGTCTAGTTTCCAATTCTGAAATTGGCTCGTGGTTACCTCTACAAGTTTCCTCCTCAGCATAGGAAAATTATAGAGTAATAACAACCCACTTAATACTTAGTTTCATATATTGGGAGAAAAACCCATGTCCCATAATTTTGAGATTCTCCCTCATCTGCACACATATTAAGGAGGAAATTGGTTGTTTGAAAACTGCTGCAAATTTTGGCCTGAATCATTAATTATTTTCTATAAATCCACAAATGCAATTTGGGTGCATTTTTAAATCTCGTTGTAGCATGAAAACATCACTACAGACGAAACCCATGTCTGGTTTTCCCCAGAAGTGCACCAATATATCGATCCCCAAATGAGTGCATGAACTATACTTGGTGCAGGAACTGAACTCCACTTTAGCAATCAACTTTGGATATATTTGAGAACCTGGGAACAAGTAAAATAACACA
The DNA here is from genome assembly GCA_031772625.1 of Pinus tabuliformis. Classification (NCBI taxonomy): domain Eukaryota; kingdom Viridiplantae; phylum Streptophyta; class Pinopsida; order Pinales; family Pinaceae; genus Pinus; species Pinus tabuliformis. The sequence continues at coordinate 820,577,435 of CM062814.1, forward strand.
AAACAATTTTAATGTAAATATTATCAAAACAAGGGGAATATATTAAATAATGAATAATCACCTAGTCACTCTTCAAGTTTAAGATAATAGCCTAAGAATTGTGCAAAATGATAGTAATAATGATGTAAAATCATGAGTAATCATAGGGAAAAAGATAGATTAAATATGAAAATTTATGGGCCTAAGATCCCCCCATGTCAATCATCTTGCAGATCCTCATGCAAGAAAAACCTTTGAACAGAGACTAAAGTTAAAACTGTAGGATTAGGGCTTCTCTGTTAGAATCATGCTACATTACCCAAAATATTCTTAAACTATATGGCTACTTGAATAAAATCATGTAGGTAAGTGTATATGATGTTACTTCCCTTTGCATCAATAAGATAAGAAATACTTGTGACAAGATATTCAACAATTTCAAGGTTGATCTTCATTTTTTCTAAAACAGTAACTAATGTTAGGGCTTCCATAGGAATGTTAACAATGTTGTCACTATAAGGATAGTGTTATCATTGAATTAAATAGCCAGCCACCAAAATTTCCACAAGCATCTCATGAGTAACCTTAGATAGTAGTTCTTCACTTAAATATCCTCATCATAAATAAATGTGACATAGTTTAGAAGCTATGGTGTTAAAGATGGATGGAAATAGGGAAAAATAATGACAAAATGGTACCTTCCAAAGATGACCATTATCCAAGTATATAATTTAAGCTCCTCTTGTTCCAATAAAGTGAATCACCTACGCTAAGGGTTCCACTTCCATGAAAACCTTTTTATTTCTAAAAGACAGAACTCCAAAGCACAATACCTAAAGGATCTTAAGGCCATTCTCAGAAAGATATAAAATTCATTTCCTACCTTCAATTTCAATGATAATTACTTCAAAATGTGACCCAAAGTTTTTTTTTAGATATTCCAATGTGTGTTCTCCATCTCTCTTACCTAGCATACCATTGTTGGCAGTAGGTCTGTTCAATACCCCCACACGTTTGTTTGTACTTCCCGATACTTCCCTTTTTATTAATTATATATCAATCAAAATATTTGAGATAATGTATATTGTTCATTGACAACTTTAGAGTGTAAATAAGTCAGGTGGTATGAGAGTGCTTTATATTTTCTAGGAACATAAATAATTATCTTAAGTCCATTGGAAACATTATCCACAATAATCTTAAATATTAGCTATTCAATCTATAATAAGAATCACAACTAATGACTGAAAGATTCACCGAGTTAATCATGCTAGGGTTCTCGTGAAATCTCATTAAGGTTTTATAGGAGTCGTCTGCCATAGGATTCCTTTCAACAATGCCTTTTAAGAGAAACTTGGAAATATTTCTTGGATAATAGTGTGTTAGAGCGACTTGGACAGAAGTAGAGTTTTAAGCTTATGAATGGGAAGTATTAAACATAACAATGACAATCCTCCTAACTAACCTGATGAAAAGCTAGTTAATAAACAATCAAAGTCACTTTATAAATTATGAGGCACTAAGAGTGAATTGCATCTGAGAAGACTTACCATAAGAGTGCGTGATAATAGAAATTTCAATAGCTGTGCCTTAGGGAATTACAGTTTAACGAGTGTTGTTGTAACTATTTTATTTCAGGTGGCATTTTTTTAATTATTAATTCCATACTACCCTATCCTAATTTAGAGAGAGGAAGATCTCCTTCAAGTGTAGGAGTACCTCTAGTGTAATCGTGTGCATAACAAAATGCTAAATATACTCACACTCAGATTTAAAAAGTAATCTTTCATGTATACCAGAGTATAAGAGGCCAACTGCTTTAACTGATGTGGTATCAGGAGTTGCCGAATGATAGAGGAAGGTTGCATGCCGATAATCATTTGGAACCAAGCTTCAATGGGATCCACATATCCATGATTCTCCAACTCATTAAGGACTATTGGCATGTTCTCTTTGGGCTCCAATTTCTACTCTTTAGATTTGAAAGGATGGTTAAGGGAAACTATAGGGTTTGTCTCCTGATATTGTTTATGAGCTTCAACAATAATTTCAGGATAAGTTATATCCATAAATTGTTCCTCTAATGGTCTTTGGATTGAAACTCCTTCCTAGGGTAAATGCTCTATGGTAATAAGGGAATTTTCTGAATTCACTCCTCTCCCCTATCTCAAAGATATGACATTACATTTGATAGGGGACTAAGTAGGAGAAATAGGCGTTCTAACTAGTTGTGAAACCTACTTATTAGGATTATGGTTAGGGTTTTGTTGCACAAGTAGATGATACCATCGAGGAAGATGACTTGATAGTACATTGGGTTGGAATTACAACTATTGTGGCTAAGGAAATTAGGTCTTCATTGGAAAATTCCCTAGGGGGGGGCTCGAAACCATCCTTGAGCCTATGGGAATATATGACTCAAGGGGCAGGTTCAATGTGGCCATAGGGTAGGGCATTGAATCAAAGGAGAAATATAAGTTTTCCATGGAACTGTAGGATTATAAATCCACTGAGGAACCTACTAAGGACAATAAACATTAGTTCAAGTATTAAATGATGATAGGTTTTAATTTATACGTGGAGGTCGATTTGATTTCTTGATTCCCTAAATACTTCTATTAATCCTGACAGTGATGGACAATGTTTTGTTAAATGACCCTCCTCACAAATTTTGAAAACTTTCAGGTTGTTGAGTGGACACTCTCTGAGGGAGTGATTCTCCCTACAGTTGGAGCAAAATCTCAGGAGTGGTTCTTCAATTTTAACCTACTTTTGTTCTTCCTGAAAACAATCCAATTATGGATTTAGAAAGGCTCCTGTAACTCCTATTCTTGTAGCATATTTAAAAAATTAAGAAGAAATTTCTCGAGAATTCTTACCAATCTTAGAGATTCCTCTTGAATACCTGATGCATAAATCAAAAACATCATCATATGGTAAGTGAAAAATATCTCTTGCTCCTATTAGATTTAGGGTTCTGAAAATTTGTCTTTGATGCCTTTGAGTAGGAGTGTTTTCAAGGTCTCTTTTGCCAATTGTTTATGCTTTTATTTTTGAAGGTTGTATCAAAATTACTCCACATAGTCCTCCAAACTTTCATCCTCCCCTTGTATCATTCTAAAAATATCTTCACTGGCCTAGTAGTAGTCTTGGTATTTCTTCAAGAATACATTCTTCATGTCTTCCCACATTTGAATGCAGTTCCCACCAAGGCTCATGAACCATCGGAGAGTTTCTCCTTTTAGAGTAAGAGGAAACAATTGCAACGTTTGAGCATTAGTACAATAACCATATCCTCTACAAATTACTTCAAACTCAAATAAGAATGTATCTAGGTCTTAGTTTTCCAAACCATGAGTATTTTGTAGAGCATATGGGGGAATAATGTGCATTTTTGCTAGATATCTGATAGGGAATTCAAAGGTAATGATGTGTGCAATTTATTACAAAAATAGAAGCAGTTCTCCATGTGCTACTTTGAGACTCCTTCTTTGAATGTTCTTGTCAATTGGTTAGTGAAATGGGTGGTGCTTACAACACCAATTAAGTGAAGCCTTCATGAGTTCGCCATTGGATTATTTCATTACCCTTGAACACCTCATTGAAATATTTCTCAAAATACCATCTTTATGTTCTTCAACAATCTACATAGTATATTTTGTCACCATGTCGATAAATATATGTATAGGGGAGTTTTTTCAACACCCTAGAAATTAAAACAAAATATGCAGGAAAGAAACAAAAACTTTCAAGAAAAAACTAGGTAAATAAGAAAACCAAATTGCAACAGGTCACCAAGGTCAATCCCCTAAGCACCTCCCCGGAAACGAGGCCAAAATCCGGGTCCATGGACTTCGAGACACAACACTGGAAGTGCTAGAGAAGGACTTCAAGAACCTGCAAAACAAAACACTAATTTGTCGAAAACATTCTCATACCTTGAGTTTTTGCACTAGTAAATTCCCTATTCTAACCCTGCGCTTAAATAGAATTCATTAGAAAAAAGCCCCAAGTATTTCAAACAATAATCCTACAAATCACCAACATTTGGAAGAAAATCCTAATTATTGATCAATTTAAAACAAACCTTACCTACTAACAATTTAAAGAGTAAACCCTAACTATTGAATTGTAGACCCTAACTATTAACTTACTCGAAACCTGAGCATCAACCAAGAAAATGAAAATACTTTCTTTGAAGGGAAAGTGAGTTAAGATCACACACTGTAAAATCCTTTCATACTCCAAACATAAATCTAAATCAAAGAAAATAGTCAAGTCTAATGTGATCCTGTACTTGATCCTATCTCCACTCCACTCTAGTTTGAATCAGTCTTTAATACCAATTAACACAAATCAAATTCATAGACTATATGAGCAAGTTTTATGTGCATAAATGAAAACAATCACTCTGTTCAAATGATTCTCAAACATGCAAACACACATTGAAAAATGATCAGACTCACTCACCCAATCATGAATATTGGAAACTATAATATTGATGCGGAAAAGAAGCATGACATAAAACACTCTCCAACCCTAAACCAATGCTTTGGAAACTCAAAGAATGCTACAAGCACACAACTTAAAATAATAAAAGTTCCCTTCTTCCAACAACGCTTATTTTACTCATTGTTCAACAAAGTTATAAATGCATGCCATAAATGTAAATCTCAATTTTGAATAATTTAAAGTATAAGTTCGGGAAACCAAATCAATTACTGAAATCGGAATTGCAAACTCAACAAATAAATTAACCATACAAGCCAAATATGTAACAATTTGTTTTTATGTCAATCATGAAATAAATCAGATAATACTACAGGGTTCAGAACTTTACTCAAATGGTGACTTGATTACTAGGGTTTTTGTTGTCAACGACCTTCAGATCAATTAAATTTCCTCACTGTATCATTCAAGATTTGGATTACTCTTGAACAAGATCTCAAGCACTTGACAGATATGTTATTTCTCGTAATGGAATGATGCCTTTGTAACAATATTTCATCAAAATATTGTAGATATATACCATTCAAAACGAGTATCAAAATACCATTCAACAAGTCACCAATGAGCATATATCAAAGTATTGGTATAGTTTATAGTTTTGGTTTGCACAATCAAATATACGTGATGGTTTTAATGGGAGCTATTACATTTATGACTTTTCTCTTTAAATATGAATGTAAAATGACCATAAGAAAAGGTGCAATGGAAATACCTAAGAAACAAAGTATAAAAGTGCACACATAAGACTTTATAAAATTATAAATAAAACACACAATCAACGCATTAGGTTTGTAAACAAGCTGGCACTATATTCTATATTAAAAGCAAACAAATCTAATCTAAGGGGAGGGATGTTGAGCTAGGTTGTTTGGGCCCAAACCAACCATCTCTCACCCTCTTAAAATGAAATCAAATTACAATATGAACAAGATCATTAAATGTAATAGATGTGGAGAAAGAAATTAGGCATTCAAAGTCTTCTATTAAAAATCAATCAGTATTTTACATTAATAACCATATGTTCAGGGTCCAAAACAAAAAATGAAATTAGAATAACATCATCCTCTTTAACACAGGCCATGGATGGTATTTTTATACATCTTACATATAATTTAGACTGTAACAACCCATTTTTTTCCAAATTTGGGCATGATTCAGAAATCTGGAAAATTGTGCATTTTTAAAAAATTAGGCCCAAAGAAACTTTCATATCTCTCATACCATGGATAATTTTGGAAAATATTCTTTCACTCAATTTCCTATACTGGGATAAAAACCCATGTCCTATAATTTTGATATTTTCCCTCATTGGCACGCAAATCAGGGAAGTTGGTTGTTTGAAAACTGCTACAAATTTGGGGCTAAATGATTAATTATTTTCCATAAATCCACATGTGTGACCTGGGTACATTTTGACTCTCATGAGAGAATGAAAGCATCAATACAAACAAAAACCATGTCCAATTTTTCCCAAAAGTGCGTCAATATATCGATCCCCAAATGAGTGTAGGAGTTGTACTTGGTGCAGGAAATAAACTACACTTTAGCAATCAATTGTTGATGCATTTGAGAACCTAGGCACAAGTAAAATAACACAAAATAATCATTAATAACAATTCTAATGTAAATCTTATCAAAACAAAGTGAATAAATTAAATAATGCATAGTTACCTAATCACGCTCCAAGTTTAAGATAATAGCCCGAAAATTGTGCAAAATGATAGTAATAATGATGTAAACTCGTGAGTAATCATAGGGAAAATAAATGGATTAAACACACTAATTATGGGGCCTAACAGATACATGACATATTTTCTTTGGTCGGTAAATAATCTCATGAAATTTTTTTGAATAGTATAAACACCTTACAATGTAAATATAAGTTAACAATACAATATAAATAATTATATATCTATTTACATTGAAATTATATTATATTGATAAGATATAATAATATTATATTGGTGAAGATGTTCATTATGAAAATATTTTGACCAAAGTTTTACCAAGTGTTTTTAGGAAAAATACTAAGAGGGGGGGGAGGGGTGAATCAATATTTTACACACTTCAATTTTTCAATTTCTTAATCTGATTTATGTACGTTATTGTCATTAAGGAAACAAGTGTATGTACGCGACCCTAATTAATGCAACCCTCGTACGTCAAAATAATTAGTTTATCATTCATTTCCTTATCATCTTTAACTAGTGCATCATTACTTCATTATTCATTCATTAAGCAACAATAAAGAGCAGATAGATCATCAACATACAAGAAACATATCAACACACATTAACACAAGGATTTTAGGTGGAAATCCAATGTGGGAGAAAACCACCATTGTCTTCGTCTATGTCTTCTTCTTTTATTAAAAAAAAAAACTTCTTACAATCTTTTACTGGTGCAAACTCTAACCAGTACACAAGAATCCACCTATAGAAGGCTACAACCTTATCTCCTTCTCCAGCACCAACTAGAAGAGATCTAAAACACCCTAAACTTATTTACTGACTCCTACCAGAAGGGAGATTCTATCCCTTTTCTACTACCCTCATCTCCTTGTGGACCACTTTTCAAAATCTTTCAAACTAGATCCACCTATCAGACAATCATCAAACAAACTTGTAGGCCACCTTTCATCAAATTTTCAAACTGGACCCATATCAACCATAAACCCAAAAAACTAAGAATTGAATTTGAGACACCGCCACATTGTAAATAAACTAAAATTATGAATTAGCAAGTCACCAAATGCATAACCCAACCAAAAACAATAAATATCAAATTATGTACGTGACTATACTGAATAAAACTCACGTATATATGCCCTTTCTCTGTATAACATCTACGTACAAATCTTAGAATACTGAACACTTAAATCATTCATCACTGAACCATTCATAAACCATTTCACCAACTACAAATCATATAACCATTCATATATTTCAAAACTAATTTCAAATCATACACTCAGTCCCACTTTTGTTCCATTAAACTTGAACAATTCAACCAAGTCACCTCAATCATGATAACGACATCATCGAAAGACAACAACAAATAAACTAGATAACATCAACTCTAAACATCAATCATCATATCTATAAATATCTATCAACATAACAAACCTTGTTTTATGTATGCGACCACCATAAGGAATATTAGCATATGTATGCACTTACCATGCTTAACACCCGCATACAGATCTGCACATATTGAAAATTTATTTCATAAAATATATATGTGACCCTTAAGAGGTGGATCCATGTATGTATGCTACTATGCCCAAACATACCTATGCATATATCTAAAAACTTTCGCTGCAAACACAATTCACTTTCTGCAACCTTGATTATCAATGTTACAGACTTCTGAATAAATTGTTTAGATAATATCATCACAATTTCATCAATATTGGACATTTGTGGCAAGTAAATCAATCAAGAATACATCAAAACATATTTCAGATCTTTCAAATCTGAGTCTTCTCCTTTCTCCCTAGTGCCAACCAATTTCATATCAAATAATTCATAGAGAACACAATACTTTCACACCTAACACTATGATCTCCATCTCCTTATATAGCTTTATCCTTAGCCAATATCTTAGGGCCAATCCCTTAGTAATTTCATTGGTATTCTTTGACGAGATCAAATAATCATTGTCACACTCATTACTATGGGCCAATACCATGGTAAAGACCCCTGGTATTCAAGTTACCATGTTGCAGATTCTGTACATGACTTTTCTTCACAATACCTACATATGTACGTGACCTTTCTGGATATGATCCGCATATACTTTCCCAAACATATTCAACATCCATTTGTCTCTAATCTGTCATTTCTCTGTTCATCACTTATGTAGCCTTTGTTCTAGTCTGCATAGTCATTATGTTATTTTAATATTGAAATCTTTATCAAGTAGGCTTGCACCAAGGAGAACACATTAGTCATAATGCCAACAATATCCCCATTTGGACTTCATGGAAACCACTTTGGTGTTTGGTCACCATATGAAGCACCTACAAACACAACTTCAATTACCAAGGCTTCTTACCAAGCACCTCCAAGCATTCATCTCCCAAACACCAAGCTTCTCTCCCCCTTTGACATCAATGGAAAAGGGATGACCAATGTTGAATGAATACCCCCTTTGTAGAAACTGCATATTGACCATGCTCCCCTTGAGCATGTGCTAAAGATATCCAAAGGAATCAAAAAATAACCTTCCCTAACACCAATGACTCATTATTACATCAATTGCCCAAAATAATGGGTTTACATACAAAGCATGATTTGATCCCAATATCCCATACATGATTGAATATTACAATGATTACATCATGGGTCTTCACATGACCTTTACATCAAGGGATAGATATAACCAATAACCAATACCTAAAAAATGGTAGTTATTAGAAACCTCCATATATCATATAGAAACCTGCAACATGAATATTTGATAGAAAAAATATAACCACAACATGGAAATTTCCAAAAGTAATAGTAGAAGTATCTAGACATGAGAAAAAGTATGCAACAAAACATGCTTATGGAACCATAATGGTAACAAGGATATTTAGAGTTATAATAGTTGATCCCCCTAAACCCATAGAATACAACAAACCAATGTTAGCAACAGAAGACCATAATGATGAATGCATATAAGAGGCTCCCCCTAAATTTGTGTCATTTTTGTTAGAAAACTATATATTACAGAGCAATGGAACACATAGAATATTTCATAAATATAAACATAGAAAACACATAAAACCAGAGAGAGAGACATATACATGGTTCACCTAGTTTGGGCTACATCCACCCCGAACAACCAGTCCTTCCTTTCTATTATCCAGCAAAATGAAGAGATACAACATACAGCAGATCTGTTGTAACACTCTCTTCGCTCTCAATCTCCTCTCTCTTTCTCACTTAGAATACAGAACTACATAGATGCAATACAATTCCCTCATATATAGTGAGGGGTTTCCTTCTAGGGAAAAAAACCCTAAATTAGGCATAACTTCTACCATCAGATCTCCGCTTAATGAATGGCCCAAATTGACTAGAAATTACTATACTTTTACAAGGCAATTTTACATCTATTCTTAGCTTCGGGGGCACTACCCTCGAAACCCCCTGCTAAGGGGGGGCTCCCCAAAGATCGCAACCGCCCCCCCTTGGACCCCCCCTGCAGTGAATATTTTACAAGCGGTGTTGCCGCCCCATTTCAAACTGGGGTCCAATGTGGCGATACCTTTGAATACAGAAGATAATTAGGATTCACACCCAACAATCTCCCACTTGGAGACTGATTATAGCAACTCCATCGATGCTTCATTTGCTGGAAAATGACTCCTCTTTGGACCCGGCTATTTCTCATCTTTATCGTCATCCTTGAAGACCAATTGAAACTGAGCATATTCTCAGTTTCTCCCTAGTTACAACTTTTGTTAGCATATCTGCAGGATTCTGGCTAGTGTATATCTTTTCCAACTTCAACTCTTCATCTTCCAACACTGATCGTATGAAATGGTACTTGAGCTGTATGTGTTTAGTCTTGGAATGAAATGCTGAGTTCTTTTCAAGATGAATGGCACTTTGGCTATCACTTTATAACGTGCCCATATCATGCTCCTTACCCAATTCACCCATAAACCTTTGTAACCAAATCATTTCTTTACTAGCCTCTGTAGCAGCAACATACTCTGCTTCTGTTGTTGAAAGTGCAACAACACTTTGGATTTTTGAAACCCAACTGACAACTGTTCCACCTACAGTAAATACATATCCTATAGTGCTCCTCCTGTTATCTCCATCACCTACCATATCTGCATCAACATATCCCTGTAGAGAAATGTTTGAACCACCAAAGCATAATGCTTGATTTGTGGTACCTTTCAAATATCTGAGAATCCATTTCACTGCCATCCAATGTTCCTTTCCTGGATTGTTCGTGTACCTGCTTACAACTCCCACTACATGTGCAATATCAGGGCTTGTGTAGACCATTGCATACATTAAGCTTCCAACTACTGATGCATATGGAACTTTAGACATATAATCCATGTCTTCTTGGGTCTTTGGGCACATTTCCTTACTAAGTTTAAAATGGCTAGCAAAAGGTGTACTAACTGGTTTTGCATTGTGCATATTAAATCTTTTAAACACCTTTTGTATGTACTCATTCTGAGACGATGCTCGTTTGCGATTTTTCTTGTCTCTAGTTATTCTCATACCAAGTATTTGTTTTGCAGCTCCTAAATCATTCATTGCAAATGAATTTGCCAATTTTCTTTTGAGCACATTTATTTCCTGCATGTTAGACCCTGCAACAAGCATTTCATCTACATACAATAACAATATAATATAGCTTCCATCATTTTGCTTTTTCAGATAAACACAATGATCAGAGTGACATCTAGTATAACCTTTTTCAGACATAAACTTGTCAAATTTTAGATACCAGTACCTTGGAGCCTGTTTTAAGCCATACAAGCTCTTCTTCAACCTGCACACTAGTTTCTCCTTCCCTTTTACCTCATATCCTTGTGGCTGCAGCATATATATCTCTTCCTCCAAATCCCCATGGAGAAAGGTTGTCTTTACATCTAACTGCTCAAGATGCAAATCTTCAGCTGCTACTAGACTTAGAATAGTTCTGATTGAAGTCATTTTAACAACAGGAGAAAATATTTCATCAAAATCAATACCTTTCTTTTGTGAAAACCCCTTAACCACAAGTCTAGCTTTGTACCTTTGTTTTCCTCCATCTTCTTCCTTCAGCTTGTAAACCCATTTATTCTTCAATGTAGTTTTTCCTGCAGGCAACTTGACTAAGTCCCAAGTCTGGTTATACATTAAGGAGTACATCTATTCTTCCATGGATAGCTCCCACTTCTTCCTACTTTCAACCTGCTTTGATTCTTCATAACATTTAGGTTCACTAGAATCAGTCAACAATAAATAATATAATTAAGGAGAGTATCATTCAGAGGGTCTACTTATCCTGGTAGATCTTCTAACACCACTTTCAGGTGTTTGGGGTGCTTGTTGTTGTTGTGATGGTTGTTGTTGTTGTGGTTGTTGATTATTATTATTTTCAGGCACCTTTACTTTTTCAGTGATCCCATCAAGAACTGTGTATTCCTTGTTTTATTTTTCCTATTTCTTTTCCTACAATTGATTCTTATACAAGACCTTTTCATTGAATATTACATCTCTTCTCCTAATGATTTTGTGATTTTCATAATCATATAAGCGATAATCATTAACACCATATCCAATAAAGGTACATTTCTTTGATTTTGCCTCAAGCTTTGTTCTATTTTCTTTATTAATATGGACAAAGGCCTCACAACCAAAAGGCTTTAAAAAATAGTAGTTTACCTTTTTACTTGTCCATGCTTCCTTTGGAACACCACCATCCAAGAAACTTGAAGGCCCTCTATTTATTAGATAAACAACAGTATCTACAACATCTGCCCAAAATTGTAAAGGCAATCTCATGCACCTTGCACGCTCCATGATTGTTCTGTTCATCCTTTCTGACACACTATTTTCTTGTGGTGTTCTTGGAACTGTCTTCTCTCTACGAATTCCATGCTTTGAACAGTACCTATCAAACTCGTTGCTGCAACATTCACCTCCATTGTCTGATCTGAGACACTTCAATTTCTTTCCTGTCTCAATCTCAACCAACGCTTTCCATTTCTTGAAAGTATCAAATACATAAGATTTATTCTTAATACAATAAATCCAAGTTTTTCTAGTTGCATCATCAACAAAAGTGACATAATAACGAGAGCCACTGAGAGATGATACTTGAGCAGGTCCCCATACATCTATATGCACAAGCTCTAATTTTTCACTCTTCTTTTCTTTCCCAACTCTGAGAAATATGACTCTCTTCTGTTTTCCATATATGCAATTCTCACAGAAGTCCAAATCAACATTCTTTAAACCTCTCAACAAATTCCTTGAGTGAAGGATCTTCATCCCCTTTTCACTCATGTGTCCAAGCCTATGATGCCATAATGCTGCATCTGCTCCTTTGGAAGTTAAAGCATTAACAGAGTTATAAATACCATTGCATAAATACAATGTACCAACCTTTTCGCCTTTTGCTATTACCAGGGCTCCTTTGGTGACCTTCCAAGCTTTATCTATGAAAGTTGTCACACAATCTTCACTGCCTAACTGCCCTGTTGAAATCAGATTTTTCTTCAGATATGGAACATGCCTTACCTCCTTTAGTAGCCATTGGTTTCCATTTTGTTGTTTTACAAGAACCTTACCCATTCCAACAATTTTACAGGGTTTATCATCACCCAAACGGACTTGTCCAAAATCTCCTTGAACATAGTCATGAAAGTATTTCTTATCAGGTGTGGCATGGAATGAGGCCCCTCAATCTACCACCCAAGAATCAGTAATATTTTCTAGGAGTCAAAGCATCTTGTAACACCTCACCTGTCACATTTTCTTCATTATTGTTTTCTTGCGTGCATCTCCTTCTTTTCCCTTCCGAGATCTACAGTCTTTCTTTAGGTGTCCTTTGTTTCCACATTTCCAGTAGACTATCCCCGATCTGGACTTGGATTTGCCTTTCCTTGATTTACTGCGATATCCTGAGCTCTTTCCTCTTTCCATTTTTCTTCCCCTAGACTCTGCACTCAAAGCATTACCCAATGTCTCACCGGAATTTTTCCATCGCATTTCCTCGCTAAGGATAGCACCGACAACATCATCAAACTTTAAAGTACTAGATCCAGAAACAAAGTTACTAATGGCCATTACTAAACCATTCCAACTTTCTAGCAATGAGCACAAGAATAACATAGCTCTAACTTCATCATCAAAGTTTACCCCTACAGAACTTAATTGACTTGTAACAGTATTAAAATCATTTAAATGGTCTGCAACAAATCCACCTTCCGACATCTTCATATTAAATAACCATTTCATAAGAAATACGTTGTTTGAGGCCAAGGGTTTTTCATATAGTTTCAACAACACCTTAATCTAACCCTTTGTTGTTGTTTCCTTCAAATTGTTGAACGCGACCAACAGTGCGAGGCACAACCATACTGTTCCGAGTGCATTTCTATCGAGAAGGTTCCATTCTTCATCTGTCATACCTGTTGGCATCTTTGTTTTTCCGCCCAATGGTAGGTACAGATCTTTCTGATACAAATAATCTTCCATCTGCATCTTCCATAGCAAGAAGTTTTGGCTGTTAAATTTCTCGACCCTAAACTTACCATCTTCCGCCATTGCTCCCACTCGAACTAGGAACCCTTCTCTCCTGCGAATTTGTCAGCCAAATAGACCTTCGGCTCTAATACCAATTTTTAGAAAACTATATATTACAGAGAAATGGAACACATAGAATATTTCATAAATATAAAAACAGAAAACGCATAAAACCAGAGAGACACAGATATATGCGGTTCACCCAGTTTGGGCTACGTCCACCCCGAATAGCCAGTCCTTCCTTTCTATTATCCAGCAAAATGAAGAGATACAGCCTACAGCAGATCCACTGTAACACTCTCTTTGCTCTCAATCTCCTCTCTCTTTCTCACTCAGAATACAGAACTACATAGATGCAATACGATTCCCTCATATATAGTGAGAGGTTGCCTTTTAGGGCAAAAAACCCTAAATTAAACATAACTTATACCATCAGATCTCCACTTAATGAACGACCCAGATTGACTAGAAATTACTATACTTTTACAAGGCAATTTTACATCTATTCTTAGCTTCGGGGGTGCTGCCCCCGAAACCCCCCACCAAGGGGGGGCTCCCCAAAGGTCGCAATCGCCCCCCCTTGGACCCCCCTGCAGTGAATTTTACGGGCGGCGTTGCCACCCCATTTCGAACTAGCGTCCAATGTGGCGATACCTTTGAATACATAAGATAATCAGGCTCCACACCCAACAATTTTTACCAGTCATTGGGATGTATAAGTGCCTCTCTAACTTAGAAATCACATACATATGCGACTTTCCTTCACATCATCCACATAAAAAAAGTAAATTTTATTAATTTACAGTCTCATCTCCCCCTAAACATGAAATACCTATCAGAATAATTAGCAGAGTGATGAAGCAAGAATCATTCCTAATTTTTGTCTGAGATATTCAAAGGAATCATGTGGAAGTGGCTTTGTATCTATATATATATATATATATATATATATATATATAAATATATATATATATATATATATATATAAATATATATATATATATATATATATATAAATATATATATATATATATATATATATATATATATATATATATATATATATATATATATATATATATATATAACTTGTTCCTTTGAAGGAACATGCTCTAGTTGGCCTTTTGTTCAAGCACATGTTCTCTAAAAAAATGATATTTTATTGGAATGTGCTTGGTTTTTTAGTGCATGACAAGATTTTTAGAGATACTTATGGCACTAGTATTGTCACAGAGAATAGGTACAGGTTGAGGACAAGTGATTTGAATGTCTTGCAATGTTTGGATCATCCATAGAAGTTGAGTACAACAAGATGAAACAAAAACATATTATGCCTCAGCAGTAGATAAAGTGATGGATCTTTGTTTCTTGTTGAACCATGACACCAAGCGGGGTCCCAAATAAAATTCTCCTCCACTAGTACTCTTGTGATCATCAATATTACCTGCCCAATCTGCGTCTATGTAAGCATGAAGTGAAAAGTTTGCATTTTTGGAATACCATAGACCAAAATCTTGAGTTCCTTGTAGATACTTGAATATTATATTAACTACTTGGAGATGAGTTTCCTTAGGATTGGCTTGAAATCGTCCAACAATTCCAAATGCATGCATAATTTTTGGTCTTGTACCTGTAAGGTAGAGAAAGCTTCCAATCATAGATCTATATTATGGTTGATTGACTGAAGGAGAATCATCCTTTTAACTAATATTGCATCCTATTACCATTGGAGTGCATACCGGCTTGCAGTCTTCCATTTCCATATTTTTCTCAAAACTTGTTTGAGGTACTTGTTTTGAGAAAGAAAGATACCATTCTCAGTTTGTTGAGCTTGAAGACTAAGAAAACATGTTAGTTCACCAAGTAGAGACATTTCAAATTATTGTTGCATAACTAAAGCAAATCCTTGACTCATAGATTCTACATTGCTTCCAAATATGATGTCACATGAATAAAGAACAATTGTTAAAAGTTTATCTTTATCCATTTTAATATATAGGTTACTATATGCAGACCCCTTTTTGAACCATTATTGTTGAAGGTACCTATCAAGATGATAATACCATGTATGAGGAGCTTGTGTCAATCCATACAATGCCTTTTTCACTTTTCATACAATATTTTTATCATTTCCAAGCATGAACCCTTCAAGTTGTTCTATATAGACCTCTTCTTCTAGATCCCCATTTAGGAATGCGTATTTATCGTCCATTTGATATACTTTAAAGCTATGAAAACTTGAAAATACAAGAAACATTATTATGGCTTCAAGTCTAGTTACAAGTGCAAATGTTTCTTTAAAGTCTATCCCTTTCTGTTGAGAATATCCTTTGCATACAAGTCTTGCTTTGTTTTGGATTACTTTTCCATTTTCATTCAGTTTGTTTTTGAACGCCCATTTTGTCCCAATAGTATTTTTATCATGAGCCCTTGGTACTAATTCCCATGTATGGTCCTTTTCTATTTGATCAAGTTCTTCATTCATTGCTTTAACCCAACATTCATCTTTGCTTGCTTGGTTTACATTTCGAGATTCAATTATGGATAGTAAGGCTAGGTAATTAGAAATGTAGTTCTTCCTGTAGATTCAATATCTCATGTAATTTTCTAAAACATAAGACAAGAATCTACTTCTACTTTCAATAACAGAAACCAATAGATCGATGAAAACAATAATCAACAAGAGGAATAATATCAATAAAACATAACACAATATTTCTCTGGGAAAATAAAATTCTCAAAACCTCGACTATCTATATTGCATTAATCATAAATCCAAGATGAAAATACAATGCTTGTTCTCACTAGAACAATCCTAGCACGAGTATAATCAACTCTTTGCCTCACAAGCTCACTCTGGCCAACACTTACCAATTCTACTACCTGCTAAGCCCCTATTTCCTTGCGCAATTCCTAAGAGGAGAAGCCCATATTTAATAAGGAAATCCTTCTTCCAAATCTGTGCAATCCAAACTTAGGTCCATAACTGATTGCATGCATGATTTGTACAACTCGGAAAATCA
Source organism: Pinus tabuliformis (assembly GCA_031772625.1). Taxonomy (NCBI): domain Eukaryota; kingdom Viridiplantae; phylum Streptophyta; class Pinopsida; order Pinales; family Pinaceae; genus Pinus; species Pinus tabuliformis. The sequence goes on from CM062814.1 coordinate 820,594,200, forward strand.
TACAACTAATAGTACACTGTCCTTACACTCTAGTCTCAACTATGTCCTTCTCTAAACTAACATGCATGAATTTATCTTGAGTGAATCTCCAGTTAGCTGGAGTAGCACTAAGGATGCACCAGTGCACCAACTCACTACTAGGCCTCTACTAGTTGCTACAACAATTAGAACTAGTTTAACTGACCATAAATCAGTCATACTAATTTATCTAATTATAACTCATAAAAACTCATCCTAGACCCATAAAATTTAGGGATCACACATACTTGACTACATAAAGGATTCCAACTCGAAATTCCTAAGTTAATTAAGTCAATTAAATTTAATTAAATATTTACAAGTTGTTATGAGAATAGAATTTGATTTTAATTCACAATTTAATTCAAGGACAATTTAATCTAAAATTTATTGTTGCCATTTCTCGATGCTCCCTCTCAACAAGAAAGGGATTATCAGCTACCCCGATCTTTTCTCTGTGAAACTAGAATTTACATCTTGACAATGCCTTTGTCAAAATGTCAGTATCTTGCTCCTCCGTGGGAATGTACTCCAACAACATAATCTAACTCAATACACAATCTCTAAGATGATGATATCAGATATCAATATGCTTAGATTGACCATGAAAAACTAGATTTTCATAGAGTTTGATACAACTCTAATTATCACAGTAAATCACAGTTGGATCCATCTGTTGACCAAACAAACCAACCAAAATCTTCCTCATCCAGATGGCCTCCCATGTTTCTTGACTTGTATCCATGTACTATGCCTATGTTGAACTGAGTGCAACCGATATTTGTTTCCTCCTATAACAAGAAAATCCTATTGGCCTAATATTGAAGATCCCTCCTGATGTGCTCTTCCTATCAGATGGAATCCTTACCCAATTTGCATCAGTGAAGCCTTGAAGCTTCACTCCCTTTGTCTATTTGTACCACAATCCATACTGAGTAGTGCCTATGAGGTATCTCAACACATGCTTGATTGCCTTCCAATACAACTTGGTAGGCCTAACCATCACTTGACTAAGTTGGTTAACTGCATAGCATATGTCTGGTCATGTGTTCACCAAATACATGAGTGAACTCACACACTTCCTGTAAATGGTAGCTTTCACTACTTCACCTGAAGTAGCATCCTCCTTCCTCAAGTTACCTGCTAGAGGAATCTCCATGGGTGTACTACTCTCCATGTGGAACCTTTTTAGTATCTCGTTGGCATACTTTCCCTAAGAGACAAAAGGTTCCCCATCACCCTGCCATACTTCCATGCATAGAAAGTAATGCATGAGCCCCAAGTCCTTCATCTTAAACTCTCTTTCAAGATCATCCTTGCAAGACTTTATCAACTTATCATTGCCTGTTAGAGTCAAATCGTCGACATATAAAACAATGATCAACAATTTACCTTCCACTACAGTCTGGTACATGTTTGCATATGCTTCACTTTTGGTGAAGCCCAACCCAATGAATTAGCTATCGATCCTGGTGTACCAAGCATGGGGTTATTGCTTCAGCCCATATAACACTCGCTTGAGTCGGCACACTATGACTCATGGTCAAAGGCCTCAAAACCTTCAGGCTACTCAATGTACACCTCTTTCTTAATATTTCCATTAAGAAAGGTTGTCTTTACATCCATTTAATGTATCTTCCAACCCATCTATGCTGATAGTGCCAATATGGATCTGATCAATGAGTAAATTGCAACATGAGCAAGTCTAATCATAGTCAATCCCCTCTACCTATGACAGGCCACATGCCACAAACCTGGCCTTATGTTTCTCCACACTACCATCCGTTACTTGATTTACCTTGTAAATCCATTAGGAGCTCACCACTAACTTGTCTTCTGGTCTTAGGACCACATCCCAAACAATGTTATGAAAAATGGAATCATACTCCTCCACCATGGAATTAACCCAAAACGATTGTTGCATTGCCTCCTCAAAGGAAGATGGCTCTTCTCAACACATCCACTCACAAGATCCATGTATCCAATGTACCTCTCAGGTGACATCCTTTGCCTATGTTGTGATGTGGGTGCTCCCACATTCTCTCTCGCATCCTGCAATAACCTGTCAGCCTCTCTAATGCGCTTTGTCACATCTTTTGAGGACTTTGCCTAAGTGGATGTCTCCACTCCTGGATCCTCTGCATGTGGCTGATCTACATCAATCTAAGGTTCCTCAACCTTAGGGGATAAAATCTCCTCAACTACATGTAGTTAAAATTCCCTCTCAAGGGAACATTGCATGGCCTTCTCCTCATCGAATTTGATATCCCTGTGAACCACTATCATCCTATTAGTTAGCAGGTACACTCGATAGTTGTGAGGTGTATTAGTGTACCCCACAAATATCCCCAACTTTGTTGTTGGGTCAAGCTTCTTCTGTGAATCTTTGGTCACATGGAAACATATTGATGACCCAAAAATCCTCAAGTGACCAACATCTAGTCTCTTCCGTAAGAAAGCCTCCTCTAGTGTACTCATCCCAAGAATCTAATGCTGGCTTCTATTCTACAAATAAACAATTGTGTTTCATGCCTCAACTCACAAGTGTAGTGGTAGGCCCTAATCATGCAACATCGCACATGTTGCCCTACAATGCTTTTGTTCTTCCTTTCGGCCACCCCATTCTGCTTTGGTTTATGGGGTGTCGTCAACTCCCATTTAATCCCTTCTCCCACACTAAAGTTCTTAAACTCATTTAAGACATACTCACCACTATTATCACTCCTCAAAGCTATAACCTTATTTCCAAAAAAAATTTCGACCAATGCTTTAAATTCACAAAACTTTGTGAAAGTTTGATCTTTCTTCTGCATGAAAAGTATCCAGCATTTACGAGAAAAATTGTCAACAAATATAACGTAATAGTTGTGTTTTGCCATGGATGCTGTCAAGAATGGCCCACACACATCTAAATGGACTCACTCTAGAATCACCTATGCTTAAATGTATTTTTCGTCAAAGGAATCTTGGTGAATTTTCCCAAAGTACACCCCTTGCATGTATCAACTTGCTCTAGCATACCTTTGGGAAGACCGGTAGAAATATGTTGCATGATTTTCAAAGCCTCATGATGCAAGTGACCCAACTATCTATGCCACAACTCACCAATTTCTCGGCTCTGCACCTTTTTTTCTTTCATTCTCAAAGCAGCACAATATTCTACCTCTGACTTGTAGAGATTCGTCACCCGAATCCATATCCTCTTTACCTGCCCCATGGCTATGTGACAAAGGAACTTCTTTCCTTCACTAAATATCACATCATAGCCTCTATCCTCCATAATAGCAACAAATATCAAGTTCTTCTTCAACTCAGGAACATACATAACATCTCTCAATGTGAGAGGAGCACCCGACTCCCTCCGAAAGTTAACCATACCCAATCCAGTAGCATTATACCTCTCGTCATCACCCATCTTGATATGTGTTGGCTTGTTGGGGCCTGACCCAGGTTTAGAGGTGATTTATCCAAACAAATCCTGGTACTACTGGCCCTTTCGGCAACAGTCCGTGGAGTGCGAACTAAGGTATCACCCGAAGTAGTATGGGAGGGTGCTAGAACCAGTTTTCCACAACCTGGATATGTCTGATGAGTTCAACTGGTCCGCAGTTCGACCCTACGAATACATCGCTATGTGCACTTACCTGTACCTCGTATCCTGAGATGTTGCCTTCACGCAGTCCTACTTGGGGGCCAAACCCTGTTATTACCCAAGTCCTTACTAGTATCTCACTGTTAGTTGATTAACTTAGCTTACTTGCATGTGTAAAGTATACTTAGCAATATAAATCATTTATACAAGTACGCACAGTAAATAAACAGTATATTTGCAATTGATATCAAACATGTAATCACTCAAGAATAGATACACAGAATTTGGATAAAACTTCTTTTATTATTCTCTTCACCGATTACAGACTCGACTTTGTCTTGTGCACTCAGTTGTAGGGGTCTGCGCACTCAGCTGCAGAGCCTTTTTCCTACTCTACGACCCAAGACACACTTATACAACTGCTCTGTGCTTCTACTTCTCTACCTCATACTTCACCCTCTCTAACTAACTATCTTTTACACTTAGAGCCTCGCTCTATTTATACAATCCCATGGTCTGCGGACCATGGGTTAGCTGACATTACATTACAAACTAGGGTGGACAACCCTATGACTCTAACATACTTTCGCGCCCACAATTCGTGGGGCTTTACAACATTATTCGGTCAAAACATGGGCTTTGAGCCCCAAAACATGCTTCGGGGGGGATTCCATGCCCAACAGGCCCCCAACACAAACATCGTGACTCACCCTCGAGTCACTCTATCGGTGCGGCAATCTTGGCACGGAGTTCCTCCAACTGTCCTCGAACTGTGCTGATGTCAGCAGTGCACTGAGCCGTTGTTTGTTGAATCTATTGCATCCTCTGTTTTGAGACCTCCATGTCTGAATTGTTTCCCTACATCTGTACCGGCATCTGTTGCGTATGTTTATAGTCCCGCGCCTTTCTCCAGCTCCTCGGAGCATGAAGACTGTGCGTCGGCCAGCTAGTTAGATAGCCAGCCCACCCATATAGGGCTTTAAGCAGCTGCCATTTACTTTGCCTAGGAAGGGTCTTGACCATTCCCCCCAATTTTAGGCCATTCATGATTTCTTGGCAGCATATTTTCCCAAATCTTGCCCATAAATCACGTGTTAAATGCCCGTCGCCCACTCCATTTAGCCTCAAATTGAGCATCCCATCATGAATAGTTACTCCATCGGTCAATTTCCGGCCAATCCGGGCAACAGCACAGCCCTCCGTGCGCAGTCCCAGATCTTGTGACACTCTGCTTCTATGCGCATCCCCAATAGTGCGCAGCTTCTGTTGAGCCTCAAACCTGCACCTTCCTATACACCCTCTCAGCCTTTTTTTTTCCACTTACTTCATCCACCAAGCTGTTAAATCATTGCATTATAGTCTAAAAAGAGCTTTTTACATGGTTTTCTGACTATGCTTATGACTGTTGTTTGGTTTAGATTTTTGTTCAGGCAGCTGCGGAAACTTGTCAGTTTCCGCAGCCAGCACAGGATTCTGCAGCTATTTTGTTAAAAGCTATGCTACAAGTGTCCTATGAAGAAATGATCCACATGGGCAAGCTACAGGTGACGGGTACATGGAACGTGTCCCTTCAAATCAGCCAAATCATCCATAGAAGGTCACGGTCAAAAAGGGTCAAAGGCAAAGCCAACCAAGAAATTTAGCAGTGGCACGTCTCTGTTTTGAGCACGTGAACGTTTACGTGGCACAGTCCTCAGCCCACGAAGACACCGGCACACCTGGAGATCATCCCCGTAACCTGAATCCAACAGCTACCACTCCGAAGATTTAATAGAAATGATGACAGTTACGCTAGATCCCGGCTGAGGAGATCTACGTGTCTTTGGAAACACAGTTAATAGCATAGGATTCAGTTAGTTAGTTTCAACACTTTTTCATTATAAATAACGCGTTGATGAACGCTATGTAGAAGCTTTTTCGATGTAATTTTTGAACTGTTTCTATTATCACCCCACTGTACTTTGTTTTATATATGTTGCTGCTGCTTTAATACATGAGAAGAATACTTTGCTGAGCTCGTTCTTGTGACTGTTCGTTGACTGGCTGAGGTGGCAGAGGGCCCCTGCGCACTAAAGCCCTGTATAGTTGTTATTTGATTTTATTATGTTTCTGTTTTCATAATCATTAGCTTGTATATAACATGTTGTTTAGATGTTTTTAATTCACTGCTGTTTACATTTTCACTTCTGTTTTCTTATAGCTGTCAGCTGATCAATATTTTCTGCAGGTTTTCTTAGGCAGCCCGGGCAAATTTTCATCTTTTTGATAACTATTGACATATGAGATCATCTTGTCCTTCCTGCTAACTTTCATTTTCTGAAGTTTAATTCCAGCAATGTCCTTTTTCAAGTTGTGATTTGCTTATTTATTTTTCTGTTACTTGGACATCATACTACTCATCAGTTTATGGTTTCTTTCTATAGTCAAGTGACTTTATTAGTAAGAAATCAGAATATTACTTATTGTAGTATGATTTAGTTATCATATTGCTTAAACTTATTCATGATTGCTTCCCATAAGGTAGATTGAGCTGAAGGGTAAAGGATCAGAAGAGTTGAAGTAGTGTGATTAGTTTCCTTTATGCAATTTAATTTCTTGCAATTTAGTTATCATATTGCTTAAACTTATTCATGATTGCTTCCCACAAGGTAGATTGAGCTGAAGGGTAAAGGATCAGAAGAGTTGAAGTAGTGTGATTAGTTTCCTTTCTGCAATTTAATTTCTTTCCATTTAGATATCATATTGCTTGACTTGTTCATGATTGCTTCCCACAAGGTAGATTGAGCTGAAGGGTAAAGGATCTGAAGAGTTGAAGTAGTGTGAATTAGTTGCTTTGCTTTTAGTTTGAGTTGCTTTAAGTTCATTTTTTACTTTCTTTTTCATTCAGCAGCAGGGATACTGGGCCATTGTCATTAGTTCACTGTTTGATACATTTACTTCCTCTTAAGAATTGATTTCATTACAATTGTTTTAAAGCTTTCTTTTTGAGCACTTTTAAGTTTGGGAAAATCACTGTAGAAATCACCATCACCATCCATACTTAACTTTCATTTTCGCCATCACACATTAGGGAAAGATAAATCCAAAAACAAACTAAAAAACTCAAAAAACGACAAAAGACTAAGGAAATGGTTATCTAGTACATACAGTACACTTCACTTCGTCAGTTTACGAACCCCGGATTGACATTTTAAATAGCAATTTAGAACACACTAAATTGACCAAACATTTTGGCGCCGTTGCTGGAGAAGTAAAATTAGGTAGCCAATTTCTTAAAAAAAAAAAAAAAAAACAAGAAAATTTCAAGGAAGGAAAATTGATAACCTCTCAAAGTATGCTCTCCTCTTGCACTTAGTGTGATCTGGAGGATCAGAAAAGAGAAAGTTATTGGTTTAATAGTTTCTTGAGTATGCTCTCTTCTTGCACCTAGAGTGACCTGGAAGATCAGAAAGAGAATTATTAGCCCGACTTGAAGAAAAATAAAAAAAATGACATGCATAGAGCAAGAGACTCTAGGGGAAGGTTTTTAGCTAGAGCCAAGAGTTTGATTTTTACAACTCCTTCTACTTCAAGGAATAGACAAGAGACACCTCCATCATCTCCAACCTACACTCCTAGCCCTAGGATTCCTGGAATTCAAGAGGCAGTAGGAAACTCTTCCTCACCATCCATTGAATCTGAATTAGGAAAAGATTCTTTCTTTTCTTCTACAGGGAGACACATTGTAATTGAAGAAGTAGAATCACCTAAGGAAGAAGAGGGAGAAATTCATCCTCGTTCGCCATTACTAGAAGAACCAGAGGACTCTGAAATCTCTGAGAAAACTACCATGACAGAAGAGGGAGTTAACGGATTTGGTAGAGGTAGAGGTAGAGGAGGAGGAGGAAATAATGGAGGAGGTAGAGGTAACAATGGGGGAAATAGAGATGGAGATAACTCATTTGGATTTCCTATAGTCGATGAGGATTCTCAAGCAACAATGAAAAATATTTCACCATCTGTCCTCCCAAACTTTCATGGGTTAAGAAATGAAGATCCTGCAACATTTCTATTTGAGTTTGAGGTTGTGTGTCGAACCTATGATTATCTGGAAGACTCTCAAAAACTCAAATTGTTTCCTTCAACATTGAAAGGAGCAGCTTTGAAATGGTTCATGGGATTACTCACTCAATCCATTAGGACTTGGAATGATATGAAACAAACATTTTTGGATAGGTACCTGGACTATTGTATGCCCACCAATCACAAGGATGAGGTATTCAAAATGGTACAAAAAGAAGATGAAAACTTGGAGGATTTACTTGAAAGATTTCAATACAACCTGAAAAGAGCAAAAATGAGTAACTTAGATGAGGAGACCTTGAAAGCCCTTCTATTAAAAGCCATTAGAGATGAATGGATAGATATTTTGAACATGATGGGAAAAGGAGACATATCTCAACTTCCACTTCATGATATAGCAGAACTGTGTGTCCATCTCTCAAGAGGAAAATATAAAACTGGAAAAGGGCCTAGAGATCCTTCTCTCATCAGAGCAAACAAATCTGCAACTGGATCAGTAAGTAGGGCTGATATTGGCAATATGCTTGATGAATTCAAAACTGATATCTTAGGGAGTCTTAGTGAGCAACTAGACACTCTTAAGATCCACAATAAGCAGGAAGCAGAAGCTGAAGCTTTAGCCATCTTTTTCCCAAAATGTAGAAAAAAACATGCTCTCAGGGAATGTCCCTTGGATGCAAAAGTTGTAGAAACATGTGTGATCTGTTCGGAGAATCATGAGACCAAGGATTGTCCTTCAATTCCTGGGCTCAAAGCTGTCTTTCAAGAAGATCCAAATACAATTGAGTCTCTCTGTTTTGTTGCAAGGAGACCTTGGCAGGGGCAACAAAATCAAGGGTTTAACAACTCTATGAACTTTCAACCCCCACCAAATTGGAATCCTTGGCAACAACCTTGATCCCAACCTCAAAATCCTTTTCAATCATGGGTACAAGGTATGCAAAATCCTTATGGGAGATTTGCTCAATTTTATCAATATCCTCCATCTTTTCAAAACCAACAAGCTCCACAACTTCCAAATCAAAACCCACAACTATCATTGCCATATCAACAACAACAACAACCCTCTCAACAAAATCCAAATTCTCAACTCTTACTTCCATTCCAACAGAAGTCAAATCAACTTCCTTCTCAGCCATTGCCAAACCCCAATAATAAAAACCCTCAAAATGCTTACATGATAGAAGGTCAACAATTTCCTGCCTATATGATTGTTCCTCTCAATGATGTACAACTCAGATCTGGTAGAGTTCTAGATAAACCTTCTATAGATGACCAAAATCAAAGAATTTATGAGGAAGAATCTCTTGAAGCCAATAAGGGTTCTGAAGCATCTCTTCAAAACCCAAACACTCAGAAAGAAAAAGAAAAAGATCTAACCCCCACAACTCCTATAGTTGGGCAACCTGCATCTTCATCCACACCTCCTTTTCCTGAAAGATTACAAATTGACAAAGGGGTGGAAAAACAAATCTTGTTGCCTAACTATGATTTTCTAGATGAATTGAAGAATGTCTGTATCAAGATTCCCTTGTTACAAGCCATTAAAGAGATTCCTATTCTAGCAAAAACAATAAAGGAGTTGAGTCTTAAAAGACCAGGAAGGAAACCTAGAGACACAAGAAGAATCCACCTGGTAGGGAAAATTGCAGACATCATGATGGGAAAAATTACTATGCAGAAGTATGTAGATCCCGGTAGTCCAATTGTCAAAACACATATCAATGGGGTTGAAATTCCAAATACTTTGATTGATTTAGGGGCTGCTATCAACATTATGAGTAGACAGACTATGGAACAACTGAAACTTCCTAATCTTCTCTTTACACCTACTTTACTGCAACTTGCAGATCGATCAATTATTAAACGAGATGGTGTATTAGAAGACATTTCAGTCTCCTTAGACTCTTGGGAATATCCAATGGATTTCATGATTTTAACTCCCAAGAATAATTTAGGAGGACATCCTCTCATCTTAGGAAGACCTTGGCTAGCCACAGCCAATGCTTTCATCAGTTGTAGGTCTAGGGATATGTATATTTCTGATGGTAATTCGACAAAGAAATTCAATCTGTATCCTCCAGCAAAAGCAATTACAGAAATAGGAGATAATGAGTGTATTGATGATGAAGATACTATACAACCTGTCTTTACCATTTCTGAAGTTAGTGAAGATAGTCAAATTCTAAACAAATTAGAAAATTTTGAAACATCTTCAGAATATGACCACACACAATTTCAGTTAGATTCCGACATTGAGTATCTATCATCTAGACAAATGTCTCTTTTCTCTATGGAAGAATTTGGTAGTTCTGCCATTGAGATCTTTCCAGGAAAAACATTGAATATCAACAAAAATTTGGAAAGATCACCACAACAGGAAGAACTAACCAAAATCTTGCAAAAACATTCTACTGCATTTGCATGGGAGTATACCGATATGAAAGGCATTGACCCTAAGACTTGCATTCACCACATCTACATTGAGGAAAACAATAGACCAATCAGACAACCACAGAGAAGAATGAATCCAAACCTTAGGGAGATAGTGAAAGAAGAGCTCCAAAATTTACTTAATGTGAACTTCATTTATCCAATTTCAGATAGCCGATGGGTTTCTCCTTTGGTTATAGTACGTAAAAAGAATGGTAAATGGAGGGTATGCATTGATTACAGGGAATTGAACAAAGCAACTTTGAAGGATCACTTTCCTTTACCCTTTATCGATCAGGTATTAGATACTTTAGCAGGCAAAAAGTATTTTTCATTTTTGGATGGTTTTAGTGGTTACAATCAGATTCAGGTAGCACCTGAAGATCAGGACAAGACCACATTTACCTGTCCATGGGGAACTTTTGCTTACCGAGTAGTTCCTTTTGGATTATGTAATGCACCCGCAACATTTCAAAGGGAAGTACTAGGAATCTTTTCCGATCTAATCCATGATTGTGTAGAAGTTTATATGGATGATTTTACAGTTTATGGTAATTCATTTGAAGAGGCATTAGAGAATTTGGAAAAAGTCCTTATAAGATGTAAAGAAACAAACTTATCATTAAGTCATGAAAAATTCTTTATGATGTTTACTGAAGGGATTGTTTTAGGACATCATATTTCAGGAGATGGGATTAAAGTTGATAGATCAAAAGTTGAAGTCATCTCCAAGTTGCCTATTCCAAATTGTCAAAAAGATGTTAGAAATTTTCTTGGATTTACTGGATACTATAGAAGATTTATTGAAAACTTCACCAAAATAGCATCTCCACTCTTCAAATTACTTACAAAAGACTGTGAATCCAAATGGGATCCTAATTGTCAATCTGCATTTGAAACTTTGAAAACAAGAATATCTGAAGCACCCATTTTGAGAGGTCCAAATTGGAAACTTCCTTTCCATATTTCTATAGATGCTTCAGATACAGCTCTAGGAGCTGTGTTGGGACAAAAGGATTTAGTTCCTTATGCCATTTACTACACCAGTAAAAATTTGACTCCCACTGAGTTAAACTATACTGTGACTGAGAAAGAGTTCTTAGCTGTTGTTTATGCAATTAACAAGTTTAGACATTATATAACCGGCTATGAAACTTTTGTCCATACTGACCATTCTGCAATTAGATATCTCATGAACAAACCTGTTACTAATGGCAGAGTTACAAGATGGCTTTTACTTTTACAAGAATTCAATATTACTGTGTTGGATAGGCCAGGGAAACAGAATACAGTAGCTGATTTCTTGTCTAGAATCCAAAATACTAACGAAGATTCTCCTGTAGAGGATAAGTTTCCAGATGAATATTTGTTTGCAGTAACTACTAAGACTCCTTGGTATGCAGATATTTCTAACTATTTGGTTACAGGGAAGCTACCTCCACATTTATTTCCTAATGAAAAGAGAAAAATTATTCAGGAGAGTTCAAGTTATTCATGGATTTCTAATGAATTGTTTAAAATAGGGCTAGATTGTGTGATCAGAAGATGTGTTCGGGAAGATGAAATGCCTGACATCCTCAAGGCATATCATGATGAACCATGCGGTGGAAACTTTGCTGACAAAAGGACGGCCTATAAAATCCTTTCTTTAGGATATTATTGGCCTTCCCTTTTCAAAGATGCAAAACAATATGTCAGAAGGTGTGACAACTGCCAAAGAGTTGGGAGACCGACTCTTTCAAATGAAATGCCATTACAACCACAGGTACTCATCAAACCCTTTGAAAAATGGGCTTTAGATTTCATTGGACCCATTAATCCACCATCTAGACAAAATAAGTATATATTGGTATGCACTGATTATGTCACTAAATGGGTAGAAGCTAAAGCATTGCCTTCTGCCACTGAAAATTCAGTTGTTCAATTTCTTTTTGAGGATATTTTTACTCGTTTTGGTGTCTCAAGAGAAATTGTGACAGATCAGGGAAGTCAATTTACATCTAACTTGATGGAGAAGCTGATGGAAGAATACAAAATCAAGCACAGAAAATCTACTCCTTACCATCCGCAAGCAAATGGCCAAGTGGAATCTACAAACAAAGTTCTTGAGAATATCATCACCAAAATTGTTCACCTACACAGAAGAGATTGGGCAGAAAGGCTCCCTGAAGCCTTATGAGCCTACAAAACTACATGGAGGAACACAACAGGACATTCTCCCTATGAACTTGTTTATGGGAAATAAGTCCTGCTCCCCATTGAGTTTCAAGTCAAGACTTTCAAGATGGCAGTTCAGTTGGGGATGAATCTATCAGAATCCCAAAAGCACAGAATGGAGCAGCTGAATGAACTAGATGAGATCAGACAAGATGCAATTTTAAGGACTGATCTAGTTCAACATCAAAGAGATAAGTGGCATGACAGATATATCAAAGAGAGAAAGTTTCAATAGGGAGATTGGGCGTTATTGTTTGATTCCAAGTTTAAAGACTTCAAAGGAAAATTTCAGACTCATTGGCTTGGGCCATATGAGATTGACAAAGTCTTTAACAATGGAGCGGTAAGAATCAAGACCATTGACGAGTTTCAAACTCCTCTCATTGTGAATGGCCACCGATTGAAAATTTATCATAAGCCGCTCTCAAAAGAGGAATTTGTCAAAATGTTCCAAGAGAATTCTGCAATAAGGCTGGTGGAGAAGAATCCTTCTCCCCCATCAGCCTAGCCTTTGTTTCTTTCAGTGAAAAAAAATAAAAATAAAATAAAATAAGTATAAGCCTAAAAACCAATCATAGATTGGCAGTCTTATACAGAAAATGTAGAGTGAAAATCAAGGACACCTAACACTCTATATTTTTTTCAAAAAAAAAATCTCCTCTCCTTCTCTTTCCATCCTCACTCCATTTCATTTGCCATTTCACTTCACCTCCATCTCATTCTCATTTCCATTTCACTTCACTCCACCTCATTTTCATTTCATTCCACTCATTCCATTTCACTCCATCAATAAAAGTCCCTTTCGGGACTATTTTCATTCAGTTAGTTCTTCTCTAACTATCTTTGTGCAGTTAAGGTGGTGCTGTCTCAATTTCCGCAGCTGGAAACCATTTCCGCAGCCAGAAACGATTTCCGCAGCCAGCATCACTCTTTTTCAAAATTCACAGTCAACTGTTAGTGCCATAATCATGAAATGCAGGTGTAATTGAGCTAAAGACATAGGGCATCTCCAAGACATCAAATAAGAGCAATTGGTTAGAAGCCTTGAGAAAGAAATGACAAAGGTATGATCAAAAATCTTTATCAAATAACAATTCAAGTCATAATTACGCATAGTTATTAAACCATAAAAAGTTCTACTATGTGCAATGATTTGATACGATAGCTCCACTACCACTCCTATTCCACGATATCACTCCACACACCTCGCATTCATTTCTCTAATGGTCTCATGATTATTCCGAGTTTAAACTCAAGATTGACTGCACTTCCATTTATTACTCGTACTCTTGAGACGTGACCTATTGTGTTACGGCTCTTCTTAGCCGTAATTTCCGCAGCCGTCTGTTGAGACATGTAAAAATTTTATACACAGTCATCCGATTCGAAAGAATCCCACCGTTATTCCACTCGTTTATCACTCCACTAATACCATACTCCTCGCATGCATCCATATTTTATTTTAAACTTGTTCACTGCTACTCACCCTCTGTTCCTCCGGTAATTTGAGTACTTCCATTCCCTGTTCTCCATTTCTGACTGTAGTCACTACAGTCATCCTAAACCCTGACTGCAGTCACTACAGTCATCCTAAACCCCGATTGCAGTCACTACAGTCTATCCTAAACCCTGTAACAGAGCCATTTTTCTTGAACCCTCACACGCAGAAGAACTCTCAGTTGGAATTTAAAACAGAGGATGGGAAAATTACTGAGAACCGAGCCGGAAGGACCGAAATACTTGGAGGGTTATCCTCAAACTAAGGAATTTCTGAAGAAAGCCAGGTGGCTACGATTTATCCAAAAGTTTAAAGTCCATAACAAGGAGGTGACCAAAGCTTTTGCGCGGTCTTTTGATGGACAAACAGTGGAGATTGGAGACTTAAAGTTTACAGTGACTGAGGCCACAGTAGCAGCTGCCACGGGCCTACCTCAAGAAGGTGAAAGGTGGTTTAAAAATAGAAGTGTGGACGATCAAATATGGAGAATCATGTTACAAAACCAAGGTATGGATACCACCGTATTTACAAAAGGCATCCATGTTCATGCACTAAAAGAGGAATGGTCTAGTCTACTGTTAGTCATCCAGAAATTTATCACGTGTGAAGGTCGTTTTGGTTCTATGTATATGTATCATGCTAGACTGATGATGAATTTCATAGAGGGTCACACTCTTAATTTGCCTCATTTTCTGCTATTAAGTTTGAAAAAGATGAGTTTTACAGTTCAAAAACATGTAGGCAACATTGAACCTCATCTCTACCATCATGGATTCATAAAAATTCTTATTGAGGACCAGTTAAAGAAAACTAAGGATACTTGGGAGCAATTCTTGACAAGAAACTACTTCCAAGAGCCGTCTGAGGCCTCTGGAAGCAGTCCACCAAAGATTCCAAGGAAAAGTAGGAGGAAAGAAAAGAACATTACAGTCCAAGACTCCCCTACAACAGAAATTCAAGAAACTGTCCAAAAAGAAGAAGAAGATAGAGCTAAAAATAAGAAACAGAAGAAAGAAAAAGGCAAAAGAACCATTCAAGAAGTCTATCCATCCCCTGAGCAATCCATAGAAGAGGATTATCAACCTCTATCAGAAAGATTAGTACACCTTCAGGCTGCTACTATAGCCAAGAAAAAGAAAAAAGGAAAACAGAGTGCACAAGAGAAGAGTACTAGTCCATACTTAAGGAGGAGCACTAGGCTAAAAGGGAAGGGGAATAAAACCCAAGAAAAACAATCTCACTTTATTGATTTAGGTGAAGAGACACTTGAGAAATCTCCAACTCAGCCAAGCATTGAATCAAGTCCTTCACATGATGAAAGCCCTTTTCGGCCGGAAAGAGAGAGCAGTCTTCCTCCTCCACCAGATTTTGATCCTAGTCCGAGAAAGACACCTGAGGTAGATCCTAATCAGCAAGAGGTATATAACTACCTGGAATTCTTAGAACAATCAACTGCAGGACCGAGTACCACTCTACCACTTGATGCACAAGTTCAGTCTTTGAAATAGGAAGTATTTGAATTAGAAGTCCTAAATAGGCATATCAAACAGGAAAATGAAGCACTCAAAGAGCAGAGTAAGGTAGACAAGATTGTCCATGATAACACTATGCTCCATTTAGGATTGTGGCAAAAGAAAAATAGGAAGCTGAAGAAAAAGTGCAAAAAGTTAAGCAGGGCATTGATTAATCTCAAGTTCAAATGTCTAGTCAAGAAACCAAGGATGATGTTAGCATCAAAGAAGAAGAAAAGAGGGCTAGATGTCCTTGCAGAAGCCTCAAAACATATGGATTAGAGGGAAATAACTAAATTTTGGTTGCATGAGGACATGCAACACCTTCACAGTGGGGGTATGTTGAGCCTCAAACCTGCACCTTCCTATACACCCTCTCAGCCTTTTTTTTTCCACTTACTTCATCCACCAATCTGTTAAATCATTGCATTATAGTCTAAAAAGAGCTTTTTACATGGTTTTCTGACTATGCTTATGACTGTTGTTTGGTTTACATTTTTGTTCAAGCAGCTGCGGAAACTTGTCAGTTTCCGCAGCCAGCACAGGATTCCGCAGCTATTTTGTTAAAAGCTATGCTACAGGTGTCTTATGAAGAAATGAGCCACATGGGCAAGCTACAGGTGACGGGTACATGGAACGTGTCCCTTCAAATCAACCAAATCATCCATAGAAGGTCACGGTCAACAAGGGTCAAAGGCAAAGCCAACCAAGGAATTTAGCGGTGGCACGTCTCTGTTTTGAGCACGTGAATGTTTACGTGGCACAGTCCTCAGCCCACGAAGACACCGACACACCTGGAGATCATCCCCGTAACCTGAATCCAACAGCTACCACTCCGAAGATTTAATAGACATGATGACAGTTACGCTAGATCTCGGCTGAGGAGATCTACGTGTCTTTGGCAACGCAGTTAATAGCATAGGATTCAGTTAGTTAGTTTCAACACTTTTTCATTATAAATAACGCGTTGATGAACGCTGTGTAGAAGCTTTTTCGATGTAATTTTTGAACTGTTTCTATTATCACCCCACTGTACTTTGTTTTATATATGTTGCTGCTGCTTTAATACATGAGAAGACTACT
Source organism: Pinus tabuliformis (assembly GCA_031772625.1). NCBI lineage: Eukaryota > Viridiplantae > Streptophyta > Pinopsida > Pinales > Pinaceae > Pinus > Pinus tabuliformis. The sequence continues at coordinate 820,610,614 of CM062814.1, forward strand.
TTGCTAAGCTCATTCTTGTGACTGTTCGTTGACTGGCTGAGGTGGCAGAGGGCCCCTGTGCACTAAAGCCCTGTATAGTTGTTATTTGATTTTATTATGTTTCTGTTTTCATAATCATTAGCTTATATATAACATGCTGTTTAGATGTTTTTAATTCACTGTTGTTTACATTTTCACTTCTGTTTTCTTATAGCTGTCAGCTGATCAATATTTTCTGCAGATTTTCTTAGGCATCCCGGGCAAATTTTCATCTTTTTGATAACTATTGACATATGAGATCATCTTGTCCTTCTTGCTAACTTTCATTTTCTGAAGTTTAATTCCAGCAATGTCCTTTTTCAAGTTGTGATTTTCTTATTTATTTTTCTGTTACTTGGACATCATACTACTCATCAGTTTATGGTTTCTTTCTATAGTCAAGTGACTCTATTAGTAAGAAATCAGAATATTACTTATTGTAGTGTGATTTAGTTATCATATTGCTTAAACCTATTCATGATTGCTTCCCATAAGGTAGATTGAGCTGAAGGGTAAAGGATCAGAAGAGTTGAAGTAGTGTGATTAGTTTCCTTTATGCAATTTAATTTCTTGCAATTTAGTTATCATATTGCTTAAACTTATTCATGATTGCTTCCCACAAGGTAGATTGAGCTGAAGGGTAAAGGATCAGAAGAGTTGAAGTAGTGTGATTAGTTTCCTTTCTGCAATTTAATTTCTTGCCATTTAGATATCATATTGCTTGACTTGTTCATGATTGCTTCCCATAAGGTAGATTGAGCTGAAGGGTAAAGGATCTGAAGAGTTGAAGTAGTGTGAATTAGTTGCTTTGCTTTTTGTTTGAGTTTCTTTAAGTTCAACTTTTACTTTCTTTTTCATTCAGCAGCAAGGATACTGGGCCATTGTCATTAGTTCACTGTTTGATACATTTACTTCCTCTTAAGAATTGATTTCATTACAGTTGTTTTAAAGCTTTATTTTTGAGCACTTTTAAGTTTGGGAAAATCATTGTAGAAATCACCATCACCATCCATACTTAACTTTCATTTTCGCCATCACACATAAGGGAAAGATAAATCCAAAAACAAACTAAAAAACTCAAAAAACAACAAAAGACTAAGGAAATGGTTATCTAGTATATATAGTACACTTCACTTCGTCAGTTTACGAACCCAGGATTGAAATTTTAAATAGCAATTTAGAACACACTAAATTGACCAAACAGCTTTCGGGAAAAATAGTTTATAGTCTCTCGCTTCCTTTCAACTACCTGGAGTGCTAAGACTATCCTTCCTATAGCTAGTCAGGTAGTTGCACCACCCATGTGGGGCTCCATCCTGTCTTTCATCATGGTTCACGAAGAATCCACACCTTCTATTTTGTGATCGGCATCGTGCACTTTACTACTCGCAACTTGCTACCTTAGTCACTACGTTTGGCGACATGTGGTCCAAGCCAAGGCAACAGGCTAACTAGTTCACGACGATAGTTCTCCAACTTGTCAGTATGATCGTACGCACCTTGCCTTACCATCCTCGGTTTTTCGATGAGAAATGCTTCCTTTATTTTGTCTTCCAGCTTCTTGACCTCCGCGTCCATCAAAGCACTTTTCTCCCTTAGTCGTACCCGATCTTTTTCAAGTTTGTGAAGTCTGAGGTTTCCCTGTCGGATTTCTTCCTCGAGTCTTATGTGTTTTGTTTCTCATGGCTGTGTGATTCCTTCATTCCGGGCTTCACGGACCATCAAATCTATGGGTGCTGCTATGCACAGACTAGGCTTCGCATGCTCCATAGTGATCACAGCCCCTACTTCATACTTCAGCGTCGGAAGTGATTGTGTGATCAGGGTTTTGCACATGGTCCTATAAGCCCATAGAACCGCTAGTATGTGCAGGTCCCAGTCAATGTGTCTCACATGGTGGACCATGTTCAGCACTTTGCACACCTTATCAAAGGCTTCCTCGTGTATAATCTTCGGCGCACTTGGTCATATCATACTTCGTCATTCATGCCTTCTTCATGCCCGCTCCTGCTTGTTGTTCCTATTCTCTATGGTGAGGATGGTGTGCATTCATGCAGGTTGCGTACCATATGCCTGTACCCATCTAGAGAGGTGGGTACGCAAGTTGTTTCATCCATCATACCCAGCTTCCATCCGCAGCTGAGGCTTTCCAAACCGTATAAGCATCACCATTATGCATTTGTGCCAGTTCTCAAAACTGCTTTGATGTGCACCCCACCATCTTGCGGGCGTAGCTCGCAGTGCCCATTTCAAAGCGTCAAAACGATATTGTTATGGCACCTCTCTTTCAAATTAGTTCAGGAATTCATCCATCGCTGTCAACACAGTGATATTACCATCATGTTGCAATTGAGCAGGTTTACCTCATGTAACTGGTTCTACCATCGTTCTATTTCCTCATACGAATCTTATGTGTAGGAGCTTTTGCGCTCCCACGAAATCCTACCATCTACTGTTGGATTCATCCAGCCCTGCTCCTGTGCAGTCATTTTGTAGATACAGTCTAGATTGTCATCGCGTACTAGCTCTATATAGCATGAGCCTTCTGCAGGGTCTAAAGGTACCACTACACACAGTGACTTTTTCTCAAAAATCATTTTGCTCTTCTTCAGGTTTATCACTCCATTCATATCAGTGGCCCAATTGATTCCTAGTAGCGCAGGATAGGGATTGTTGTCATTGACAATCTCTATCACTTCGAAATCTTCAAGCGCGCTCACACCTTCGATGTCTACCATTATTCCCTACAATCTTCCCATCGATAGGATCTTCTGTTGGTTTGCCATTCGCAATTAAATAGGGGACCATTGCAACACGGGCTTGCCCATGCGCTCCCATGTCTGCTTTGGCAGTACATTCACATCCGATCCTAAATCCAGAATCATTTGATCCATTTCATATTCCTCGATTTTCACAGTCAATCTCATCTCCCTTCATGTTCACGTTGTGTGCTTCTCGAGCTTTCGGACTACGCGTGGTTCTCTTGACCCAACGCACCTAGTGATGAGTTCCTACAGTCCCTTCACAGCCTTGCTATCACACAGCAGCTTCATGCATGTCTCCAGAAAGGTAATAAGCATTGACGGGTCCATCTCCGGTTCTAATTTGTCTTTACTACCTGAAGTGGAGGCCTCTGTGAAGATCTTCTTAGCTTCCATGAATGTCTCCTTTGTGTGCTCCAAATCAAACTCTAGTTCCTTTGTAGGAGCCTTGTGAACCCAAGCACTTTCTTCCGGTTGCTTGCCCTTGTCATCTCCTATCATAATACTGCTTCAGAGCACAATGTTTACATTCGGGTCCTCTTCACATGGCTCAGACCTCATCATTTGCAAATTCTAAGTTGGGGGAGGCTGGAGTATTACTTTATCGCGCAACCTCGCTATTAGTGTGGGGAAGTCCCCCATCTCATGATCAAACTGGGTACAATATAAACATGATTCCCCCGTCAGCTTTGTACAATCACAGGCATAATGCCCTGTCCCTCTGCAATTGTAACAAATCAGCTGTCTCCGACCCCTTCATGGTCCCATTCCACCTCGACTACATCCGCACCCCTGAAATTCAGCACGCGCCATCCCTGTATTTTGATTGATGGCTCGTGTTTCGGTCTAAACTCTATAGGCAGGAGTCTAATCCATCATCAGTTCATAACTTCTACTCGTGCGCTCATCATGGCCTACTAACCTGCAGAAATTACAGAACAACTGCTGGGATGTTTGCGTATACTTTTGTAATAGGTGATAGTTATCTGTAGCATGCTTCCCTCCTATATGACAAATCACACACCATAACGCAGGCGCCGCGCTCGGCCCTACTTGTGCCTCTAGTCTCAATGGCATTGGCCCTCCTCCCACTAAGTAGTTCGAAAGACTAGACAATGGTCCTTATCATGCCCTTGGCCTTTGCATTTTATGCACCATAGCTCCTCGCGCGCTTCTGGGCGAGTTGTCCTATCCTATTTCAAACTCTGCATTTATAGACAAAAAAATTTCAGTTGCGCATGGATTTGTTGGACTCCCAGGCCAGGATCTTGTATCGGGGTCTCCTGCAGTCTCATTGCAATATCCAAAGCTTTAGCCTGGGTGGATAACTTATGTTGTGACAGCAAAGTCCTTAGATGCGGCGTTAGTGACGCTAAAAACCATGTGCGGTGTTGTCCATCTGTCAAGGTCATGTTGGCTTCATGAATCATACTCTTCAATCTCTGATCTAGCTCCTGGGGGGTCTCACCTGGAAGCATCGCGATTTCCTCCAATTTTGGCCTGCTAAATTCCCTGTTCATTACAACCTGGATATCTGCGATTCTCGCATTTGGATGGTCATTAGAATGATTGATTTACCATGTCAGTGCGCAATCCTACAACGCGCTTACCAACATTGCCTTCTTTATATTGTCATCCACGACTCCTTGTGCTTCCCATACAGCTTTTACTACGAACCAGAATTGGTCCGGATCTTCATTCCCTACTCCTTTGAACACTGGCAATTTTATCGGGCTTGCCATATTGAACTGTGGTGGTGGCGGAGGTGGTGTGGGCGGAGATGGGGGTGAATATGGTGAGACTGGTGGTGGTGTAGGTGCAGGTGGTATACGCAGAATTCGCTGCCTTATCAGACTGATCGCACTTCTTGGTGAAACTTTCGCGAGCTCTTTCACTTTCTCGCCAAGGCAAAATCAAGGGTCTATTCTCTATCTTTGTGCTACCTTTGTTTCTATAGATCCTCCCACTCCGCATAGCCCCAAACATTAATTTATTCGCATAACCCGCTTTTCACACAATAGAATTTTAATCCAAGTGTTCAAAGATTTAATGTACTTACCTCGCGGTCCTTTGAGGAAGCGTCATTCCACCTCGCTGTAGCTGACTAAAGTATCTGCCGTGAACTCAGTGATAAACCCTCCTATAACTAGATCGAGCCAATGGTCCACAACATGCACAATCTTATCATCCGATGCTTCTAGTCTACACACCAACTCTGGAGTCCACACAATCGGTTTGTCAAGCAGGAAAAGGAGCCATTTTTTGGCTTATTGGGGCCTGACCCAGGTTCAGAGGTGATTTAGCCAAACAAATCCCAATACTACTGGACCTTTTGGCAATAGTCTGCGGAGCTTGGACTGAGGTCTCACTCGAAGTAGTATTGGAGGGTGTTAGAACCAGGTTTCCGCACCCTGGAGATGTCTGATGAGTTCAAGTGGTCCGTGGTTCGACCCTACGCATATGTTGCTACGTGCACTTCTCGTACCTCACAACCTGAGATGCTGCCTTCATACAGTCCTACTCTGCGGCCAAACGCTGTTATTACCCAAGTCCTTACTAGTATCTCACTGTTAGTTAATTAACTTAGCTTACTTGAATGTGTAAAGTATACTTAGCAATTTAAATCATTTATACAAGTGCGCGTAGTAAATAAACAGTATATTTTCAATTGATATCAAACATGTAATCACTCAAGAAAAGATAAACAAAATTTGGATAAAACTTCTTTTATTATTCTCTTCTCCAGTTACAGACTCGACTCCACCCTGTGCACTTAGCTGCAGGGGTCCGTGCACTCAGCTGCGGACAACTAGGCCTCTGCGCACTCCGCTACGGAGCCTTTTTCCTACTCTACAACCCAAGACACACTTAGACCACTGCTTTGTGCTTCTACTTCTCTACCTCATACTTCGCTCTCTCTAACTAACTATCTTTTACAGTTAGAGCCTCACTCTATTTATACAATCCCATGGTCTGCAGACCAATGGTCGGCCGACATTACATTACAAAATAGGGTGGACAATCCTATGACTCTAACATACTTCCGCGCCCACAATTCGTGGGGCTTTACAACATTATTCGATCAAAACATGGGCTTTGAGCCCCAAAACATGCTTCGAGGGGGATTCCATTCCCATTAGGCCCCCAACACAAACATCATGACTCACCCTCAAGTCACTTTTTTAGTGCGGCGATCTTGGCACGGAGTTCCTCCAACTGTCCTCGAACTGGGTTGATGTCGGCAGTGCACTGAACCGCTATTTGCTAAATCTATTACATCCTCTGTTCTGAGACCTCCGTGTCTAAATTGTTTCCCTACATCTGTACCGACATCTGCTGCGTATGTTTATAGTCCCGCGCCTTTGTCCAGCTCCTCGAAGCACAAATACTGTGCGTCGGCCAACTAGTCAGATAGCCAGCCCACCCATGTAGGGCTTCAAGCGGTTACCATTTACTTTTCCTGGGAAGGGTTCTAACCTTTCCCCCGAATTTCAGGCCATTAATGATTTCTTGGTGGCAAATTTTCCCAAATCTTGCCCATAAATCGCATCTTAAATACTTAATGCCCGCTCATTTGGCCTCAAATCGGGTATCCCATTGTGAATAGTGACTCCAACGATCACCTTCTAGCCAATCCGCGTGGAAACGCAGCCCTCCGTGCGGGGTCGCAGACCCTGTGACACTCTGCTTCTGCGCACATCCCTAATAGTGTGCAGCTTCCAAGCAGAATAGTTTATAGTCCCGCGCTTCCTTTCAACTACCTAGAGTGTTAAGACTTTCCTTCCTATGGCTAGTCAGGTGGTCGCACCACCCATGTGGGGCTACATCCTATCCTTCATCATGGTTCCCGAAGAATCCACACCTTCTATTTTTGTGATCGGCATCGCGCACTTTACCACTTGCAATGCGCTACCCTGGTCACTACATTTGGCGAAATGCTATCCAAGCCAAGGCAGCAGGCTAACTAGTTCATGGTGATAGTTCTCCAACTTGTCAGTATGATCGTATGCACCTTGCCTTACCATCCTCAGTTTTTCTACGAGAAATGATTCCTTTATTTCGTCTTCCAGCTTCTTGACCTCCACGTCCATCAAAGCACTTTTCTCCCTTAGCCGTACTCGGTCTTTTTCAAGTTTGCGAAGTCTAAGGTTTCCCTGTCGAATTTCTTCATCAAGTCTTATGTGTTCTGTTTCTTGCGACTGTGTGATTCCTTCGTTTTGGGCTTCGCGGATCGTTGAATCTACGGGTACTGCTATGTGCAGACTATGCTTTGCATGCTCCATAGGGATCATAGCCCCTACTTCATACTTCAGCTTCAAAAGTGCTTGTGCGGTCAGGATTTTTCACATGGTCATATAAGCCCATAAAACCGCTGGTACACACAGGTACCAGTCAGTGCGTCTCACATGGTGGACCGTGTTCAGCACTTCGTACACCTTTTCAAAGGCTTCCCCGCGTATAATCTTCAGAGCACTTGGTCGTATCATACTTTGTTGTTCATGCCTTCGTCGTGCCCACTCCTACTTGTTGTTCATGTTCTCTATTGTGAGGACGATGTGCGTTCGTGCAGCTTGCGTACCATATGCATGTACCCATCTGGAGAGGTGGACGCATAGGTTGTTTCTTCCATCATACCCAGCTTCCATCTGCAGCTGAGGCTTTCCAAACTGTATAAGAATCATCGTTCTGCATTCGTGACAATTCTCAAAACTTCTTTGATGCACACCCCACCATCTTGCGGGTGTAGCTCGCAATGCCCATTTCAGAGTGTCAAAACACTGCTGTTATGGCACCTCTCTTTCAAATTTGTTCAAGAATTCATCCACCGCTGTCAACCCATCAAACATAGGTAGATCCATTACCTCTGTTGTCACACAGTACAGTGATCTTACCATCATGTTGCAATTGAGCATGGTTACCTTGTGTAACCGGTTCTACCATCGTTCTATTTTCTCATCTGAATCCAATGTGCAGGAGCTTTCGCACTCCCACGAAATCTTGCCATCCGCTGTTGGATTCACCCAGTCCTATTCCCGTGTGGTGATTTTGTAGATGCAGTCTAGATCGTCATCCCGTACTGGTTCTGTATAGCACGAGCCTTCTGCAGGGTCTAAAGGTACCACTACGCGCAGTGACTTTTTCTCGAAAATTATTTTTCTCTTCTTCTGGTTTATCACTCTGTTCATATCAGTGGCCCAATCGATTCCCAATAGCATGGGATAGGGATTTCTATCATCAACAATCTCTATCACTTCGAAATCTACAAGCGTGCTCGCACCTTCGATGTCTACTGTTATTCCCTACAATCTTCTCATTGGTAGGATCTTTTGCTGGTTCGCCATTCGCAATTGAATAGGGGACCATTGCAACACGGGCCTGCCCACGCACTCCCATGTCTGCTTTGGCAGTACGTTCGCGTCCGATCCTAAATCTAGAATCATTTGATCCATTTCATATTCCCCAATTTGTGTAGTCAATCTCATCTCCCTTCTTGTTCGCATTGTGTACTTCCCTAGCTTCCGGACTACGTGCGGTTCTCTCGACCCAACGCACCTAGTGATGAGTTCCTGCAGTCCCTTCACAGCCTTGCTGTTGTGCAACAACTTCATGCATGTCTCCAAAAAGGTAGTAAGCATTTATGGGTCCATCTCTGGTTCTATTTTGTCTTTACTACCTGAAGTGGAGGCCTCCATGAAGCTCTTCTTAGCTTCCATGAATGTCTCCTTTGCGTGCTTCAAAACGAACTCTGGTTCCTTTGTAGGATCCTTGCGAACCCAAGAAATTTCTTCGGGTTGCTTGCCCTTGTCATATCCTGTCGTAATACAGCTTCGGAGCACGATGTTTACATTCGGATCCTCTTCATGCAGCTCAAACCTCATCATTTGCAGATTCTGAGTCGGAAGAGGCTAGAGTGTTCCTTTATCGTGCAACCTCGCCATCAGTGTGGGGCAGTCCTCCATCTCATGATCAAACTGGGTACAATATAAACATGATGCCCTTGTTGGATTTGTACAATCACGGGCGTAATGCCCTGGCCCTATGCAATTGTAACAAATCAGCTGTCCGCAACCCCTTCCTGGTCCCACTCCACCTCAACCTCGTCCGCGCCCCTGAAATCTAGCAGGCGCCATCCCTGTATTTTGATCAAGGGCTCGTGTTTTGGTATGAACTCTGTAGACAGGAGTTTGATCCATTATCAATTCATAACTTCTACAGGTGCGTTCATCATGGCCTACTGACCTACAAAAATTACAGAACAACTGTTAGGACGTCTGCGTACACTTTTGTAATAGGTGACAGTTATCTACAGCGTGCTTCCCTCATATCTGAAAAATCGCGCACCATAACGCAGGCGCCGCACTCGGCCCTGCTTGTGCCTCTAGTCTCAATGGCATTGGCCCTCCTCCCATTAGGTAGTTCGCGAAGACTGGACAATGGTCCTTGTCATGCCCCTGGCCTTTGCATTTTATGCACCATACCTCCTCACACGCTTCTGGGGTGAGTTGTCCTATCCTGTTTCAAACTCTGCATTTCTAGACACAAATTTTTCAATTACGCATGGATTTGTTGGACTCCCAGGCCAAGATCTTGTATCGGGGTCTTGTGTAGTCTCATTGCAATCTCTAAAGCTCCGGCTTGGGTGGATAACTTTTGTTGTGACAGCGCAGTCCTTAGATGCAGCGTTAGTGATGCTATAAACCATGCACGGTGCTGTCCATCCGTCAAGGTCATGTTGGCTTCGCGAATCATACTCTTCAGTCTCTGATCCAGCTCCCAGGGGGTCTCGCCTTGAAGCATCACGATTTCCTTAAACCCAATAATCGATTGTGTCTCCAATTTTGGCCTACTAAATTCCCTATTCAGCGCAGCTTGGATATCTGCGATCCCTATGTCTGGATGGTAATTAGATTTCTTAATGTACCATGTCAGTGCTTGATATTGCAATGCGTTTACCAGTGTTTCTTTCTTTATATTATCATCGAGGACTCCTTGTGCTTCCCATACAGCTTTTACTAGAACTAGAATTGGTCCGGATCTTCGTTCCCTACTCCTTTGAACACTAGCAATTTTATCACGCTTGCCATATTGAACTGTGGTGGTGGCGGAGGTGATGTGGGTGGAGATGGGGGTGAAGATGGTGAGACTAGTGGTGGTGTAGTTGGAGGTGGTATGCGCAGAATTCACTGCCTTATCAGACTAATCGCACTTCTTGGTGAAACTTTCGCGAGCTCTTCTTCGCTTTCTTGCTGAGGTGAAGTCAAGGGGTTATTCTCTATCTCTATGCTACCTTTGTTTCTATAGATCCTCCCACTCTGCGTAGCCCCAAACATAAATTTATTTTCATAACCTGCTTTTCACACAATAGAATTTTAATCCAAGTGTTCAAAGATTTAATGTACTTACCTTGCGGTCCTTTGAGGAAGCGTCATTCTGCCTCGCTGTAGCTGACTGAAGTATCTACCGCGAACTCGGTGATAAACCCTCCTATAATTCAATCGAGCCAATGGTCCATAGCGTGCACAATCTTATCTTCCAATGCTTCTAGTCTACGCACCAACTCTGGAGTCCACACAATCGGTTTGTCAAGCCGGCAACGGAACCATTTGTTGGCTTGTTGGCGCCTAACCCAGGTTCAAAGGTGCTTTAGCCAAACAAATCCCAGTACTACTGGCCCTTTTGGCAACAGTCCGTGGAGCGTAGACTAAGGTATCACCTGAAGTAGTATGGGAGGGTGCTAGAAACAGGTTTCTGTACCCTGGAGATGTCCTATGAGTTCAAGTGGTCCGCGGTTCGACCATGCGCATACGTCGCTGCGTGCACTTACCAGTACCTCATAGCCTAAGATGCTGCCTTCGCACAGTCCTACTCGAGGGCTGAACACTGTTATTACCCAAGTCCTTACTAGTATCTCACTATTAGTTGATTAACTTAGCTTACTTGCATGTGTAAAGTATACTTAGCAATATAAATAATTTCTACAAGTGCATGCAGTAAATAAACAATATATTTGCAATTGATATCAAACATGTAATCACTCAAGAACAGATACACAGAATTTGGATAAAACATCTTTTGTTATTCTCTTCTCTAGTTATAGACTCGACTCTACCCTGCGCACTCTGCTGCAAGGTTCCACGCACTCAGCTGCAGACAACTAGGCCTCTGCACACTCAGCTGTAGAGACTTTTTCCTACTCTACGACCCAAGAAACACTTATACAACTGCTCTGTGCTTCTACTTATCTACCTCATACTTCGCTCTCTCTAACTAACTCTCTTTTACACTTAGAGCCTCGCTCTATTTATACAATCCCATGGTCCGTGGACCATGGGTAGGCCAACATTACATTACAAACTAGGGCGGAAAACCCTATGACTCTAACATACTTCTGCACTCCAAATTCATGGGGCTTTACAACATTATTCGGTCAAAACATGGGCTTTGAGCCCCAAAACATGCTTCGGGGGATTCCATGCACAACAATATGCATCGGGAGATCCTTCTCCTCCAGGTCATTAAAGAGATCATTGTTGCAGGTCATGTGGAATGAAGCTCCACTGTCTAGGTACCATACACTACCCATCATTGATGGCACCATGCATTCGATGAGGGTAAAGTCTAATTTGAATTGAGGGGCAAGAGCCTCACCCACTGCTCCTCCTGAGGACTTATTCTATGACTTCTTGAGAATAAAATTTGTAGCAAAATTTCTGAGCTGGTGACAATGAAAGCACTTGAATTTCGACATTTCTTTCTTCTTACCCCCATGACAAGAATATGATTTGGAATGGGACACCTTCCCCTTCCCTTTCTTTGTCTTACCCACTAAGGGATAATTTTCCTCATCATCAGTATTTGATGAGGAACTGTCTCTGGTGTTCCTTATGATCTCTTCCTGCATCAAATTTGACTACAGTCGTTCCCAATATGGTAGCTTCTCCCTCCCATTGACATTGTACTAATAACTACGCCAACTCTTGGGGAGTCCTAGAAGAGCTAGGCTCACCATATCATCCTCGATAACAGTAATCCCAACACTTCCAAGCTCATCTCAACAATGAGTGAACTTGGTCAAGTATTTCTGAATTGAGTCTCCCTTCTCCATCTTGATCTTTCTGAGTTTTTCCTTCAATGTCAACTTCCTATGGTCACTTCTATTCTAAAATAGGTTCGTCAATGTCTTCCACATTGAGTATGGAGTTTATTTTCCATGGATACTCGATACAAATTGGTCTCAAACTCCCTCAATAATAATTTTCCTTTCCTTCGCCACACAGTTCTTCCATTTGGATAGATCATTAGTATCTGATGTTGATGGCTTAGGGATGTCTTGATCAATGAGTTCCTTGAGGCCATTGTCCTCCAACACTACTTTCATCATGTCCTTCCGTGCTATGTAATTCGAGTTTCCTTCCAAGGCATACTCAAGTCTCAAACCATAGAAATCCATTTACCGATCCTAAGGTATGAATTACAAATTCGAATTTCACCTATAACCCCAAACTCAAATATCCTCTAGTATACTGTCTTCAACTCCGATACCATGTAGATTTTCCTGTAGATTCCACAGATCATGTAATTTTCTAAAACACAAGACAAGAATCTACTTCTACTTTCAATAGCGAAAACCAATAGATCGATGAAAACAATAATCAACCAGAGGAAGAATATCAATAACACATAACACAATATTTATCTGGGGAAATAAATTTCTCAAATCCCCGACTATCTATATTGCATTAATCATAAATCCAAGATGAGAATACAATGCTTGTTATCACTAGAACAATCCTAGCACAAGTATAATCAACTCTCTACCTCACAAGCCTGCTCTAGCCAACACTTAGCCAATTCTGCTGCCTGCCAAGCCCATATTTCCTTGCGCAAATCCTAAGAGGAGAAACTCATATTTAATTGGAAAATCCATCTTCCAAGACTATGCAATCCAAAGTTTGATCCATAACTGATTGCATGCATGATCTGTCCAACTCAGAAAATCATACAATTGATAGTACATTGTCCTTGAACTCTAGTCTCAACTGGGTCCTTCTTTGAACTGGAATGCATGAGTTTCTCTTTAGTGAATCTCCAGTTAACTGGAGTATCACTGAGGATGCACCAGTGCACCAACTCACTACTAGACCTCTATTATTTCCTCCAACAGTTACAACTACTTTAACTAACCATAACTCAGTCAAATTGAGTTATCTAATTACAACTCAAATAAACTCATCCTGGACCCCTAAAATTTAGGGATCACACATACATGACTAGAGAAAGACTTACAACTTGAAATTCCTAAGTTAATTAAGTCAATTAAACTTAATTAACTATTTACAAGTTCCTATGAGAATAGAATTCAATTTCAATTCACAATTTAATTCAAGGAAAAATTAAACTGGAATTTCTTGTTTCCATTTCTCAACAAGAATTCAAAAACGTGTTCTTCTAGTTTGTATTCCAACATCCTTTTCATCTATAATTTGAGGTTCAAGATGATTTTTCTAAACATAACTTGAAGGAGTCTTTCCTGTTATATTTGCATCGTCATTTCTTTCTTCTCATGCTTCTATATTTCCTTCTCCTACAACATTTTGGCCTGTAGTAGGGAGAGGTTCATCATCTATTGGTTCTTCCTTTTTGGTACCTATGGATGCTTCATCAATTAGAACATATATGAATTCAACAATATTTTAAATCCTTTTATTATAGCATTTATATCCCTTGCTTCTAGAAGAGTATCTAAGAAGGATTCCTTCATTAGCTCTATATTCGAATTTTCCAATCTTATCATCATTGTTATTTATGGAACATTTTCTTCCAAAAAGTCTAAAGTGTTTAACAGTTGTAGGCTTAACATACCATATTTTATATGGAGTTTCATAATTTTTTACTCAAAGATGAACTTTGTCAAGAATATTCACGGTTGTATGTGTTTCTTCCCCCCAGAAGTTATGTGGAGTTCCTCACTCATCAAGCATGGAACATGCCATTTGTTGGATTGTTTTGTTTATTCTTTCGGCTATTTGATTTTGTTTAGGAGTCTTAACTATAGAAAATTGTCTGTTGATGCCATGTTGTTCATGAAAATTAAAAAAAAAACATCTGATATAAACTCTCCTCCTCTGTCAAATCTAAGACATTGATTTTCAAATCTAACTCATTTTCTACCAGAGCCTTGAATACTTTAAATTTATCAAATGCTTCATCTTTATATTTTAGTAATCCAATCCAACACATTCTTGTAAAATCATCAATGAATAATATGAAGTATTTTTCACCACGAGGAGACTTATTTCTCATAGGACCACATAAATAAGTATGAATAAGTTCAAGTGGCTTACTTGAAGTACCTTCTTTAGCATTAAACTGAACTCTGGTTTTCTTACCAAATTGACATGATTTGCAGATGTTATTTTCAGGTGGAGAGATGTTGGGCAAGTCACAAAATTCTCCCATTCTGCTTGATTTTTATAATTGAGAAAAGCTAAGGTGTCCCAACCTTTTGTGCCAAAGCCATCTTTCTTCATATTTTCTTAAGTAAAAATGTTCTTGGCCACCTTCCAAGACATAGACATTGCCTGAAGTTCTTGTTCCCTTTATTATGATCTTACCTATATCCATATTTATTACCACACAGTTCTTTTATCTGAAAACAAATTCATGCCCTTTGTCACACATTTGACTAACACTCAATAATTTATGTCTTAATCCATCAACAAATAAAATATTTTTAGTCTTGACCTTTTTCTTTAACAACATGGTTCCTTTCCCTTTGATAACAACGGGTGAGTTATTACCAAAAGTTACATTATTTTCTTTATTTATTTCATTAAAAGAAATAAACTTATCTTTTTCACCTATCATATGCTTCGAACATCTGTTTTCAATGTACCACAAATTTTCTTGATCTGCTGCATACAAAGCTAGACCACAATTTTCAGAGTATGTAGTTTTCTTTTTTAATACCTTGGGTGTTATTGTATTCTTCTCATGTTGGTAATATGGTCCCATTTTTCTTCTACATTCAATTTCTTTATGACCAAAGTTATTGCATAGAGAACATTCAATTTCATCTTGAATAGGTGAGAAAACATTATAAGAATATTTATTTTCCCTGATCTCATTCTTTTGTTTTCTTTCTTCTCTAGTCATAATAGTTTTATAAGTGACACACTGAACAACTTTGTGACCAAAATTATGACAAGTGAAGCATTGACCATTAAAATAGGAGTACCTGGGAGTATAATACCTTCTTGAGTAGCTTCCCCTTTGATTATGGTAAGGCTTTTTTTCTTGAGAGATATTTGATCCTTCAATCTTTTGCTGAGAGCTATAATTCTGATGGACTCTTCCTTTTACTGCATTATGATAACTTCCTGTACCTATTTCAAAAGATTTTATAGTTTTTTATGATTCACCATTTGACTTGTATCCAAGACCTATCTTAATTAGAGGATAACAATTCACTTTGATGATTTCATCTAAAGTCTAAGATCCTTTAGCAAATCTAAGATTTAGAACCCTTGTCTCAAGTTCCTTTCTTAGACCCACTATTTCAAGTTCTAAACTTTCATTGTGCCTTTCCTTTTCTAGAACTTGTTTCTTCAAAACTTCTTCAGCTAATTTAGCTTCTTCTAGATGGATTTTTAGCTAATTTATTTCTTCAATAAGAGTATTTTCCTTACAGATATGTTTTTCTTCTAGAGCATCCATAAAAAAATCATCAGATTCATCTACACATTTTTCTTCAAATGCCATAAGCAATTGATAATCTTGATCAGATTCAACATCCTCATTATTGGAAGAATATTCACTATCTTTGTGAGTATAAAAACTTTTCTTGTTATCAAACCTTCCTTTAACATTCCCTTTTGAATAATTCTTCCCTATCTCATGATTTTCTTTATAAGGACATTTAGCAACATAGTGACCAACCCTTCCACAGGCAAAGCATTTGAAAGGAAGTTTACCTCTAAACTTGTCAGTTCCTACTTGGAGTTTCTTCACGAAATTTGTTTAGTCTTCGTCTAAAATGTAGCATGGTTCCTTAAGATCTTCCTTTTCCTTTCCTTTGTATGTAGCTTTGAATGCTACTTCTCTGATATCTGATGGACCACATTTTCTCATTCTACCTTGTTAAGGTCCCATGAAGTTGTTCAATAGTGAGGTTCTTCAAATCCTACATTTATTCAATGGAAGAGACTTTGGAATCAAAATTTGGGGTTAGAGATCTTAGAATTTTCTCAACAACAATTGAATCTTTTACTTCATCACCAAGATTTCTCATTGAGTTAATGATCTCATCTACCCTAAGGAAAAAACTTGCAATGCTTTCATCATTATGCATTCTGAGAGTCTCATATTGAATTCTAAAAGTTTGAAGTTTAGCGCTCTTTACCTTAGGGTCACCTTCATAGCTCTGGATAATCTTGTCCCATACAAATTTTGCGGCATTCAGCTGTATAGCCTTCATAGATTCTTATTCTACCAAACTTCCTAAGAGAGCATTGACTCCCTTTGCATTGATCTCATATTTTTTCTGCCCTGCATCATTTGTTGGAATGGAGGGTGGATACTCATAGAATCGTTCAACGATTGCCCAAACATCAACTCCAAGTGACTGCAAATATGCTCTCATTCTGAATTTCTAGAAAACCAAGTTAGTTCCATTAAACAAGGGTGACCGGATAGAAGATAATCCCTCTTGATTTCTCATCTTGATGGATCTCCCTTTAAGCGATCAAGCTTCTTATGAATGACGTGCTCTAATACATATTGTTAGGAAAAACACTGAGACGGGGAGTGAATCAGTATTTTACACACTTTAATTTTTCAATTTCTTATTCTGATTTATGTATGCTACTATCATTAAGGAAACAAGTGTATGTACATGACTGTGATTAATGCAACATGTGTACATCTAGATAGCTAGTTTATCATTAATTTCATTAACTTCTCATCTTTAACCAGTGCATCATTACTTCATTATTCATTCATTAAGTAGAAGTAAAGAGAAGATAGATCATCAACACACATGAACACTAAGGTTTTAGGTGGAAACCCAATGTGGGAGAAAACCATCGTTGTCATCATCTTTGTCTTCTTCTTTTATTAAAAAGGAAAACTTCTTACAATATTGTATTGGCACAAAATCTAACCAGTATGCATGCACCCACCTGCGTAAGGCTAAAACCTTCTCTCATTCTCCAGCACCTATTAGAAGCGAGATATAACTCCTTATATCTTCAACCCTGATGATGGATCCCACTTGGGATTTGAAACGTTGGTATAAAGATGTTCAAACTGTGGATTCTCCGATCACTGAAAAAAACACAAGCCACAGATCTCTTAAATCCTTAAACTTGTTTAACGACTCCTACTAGAAGGGAGCTCCTACCCTCTTTCTTAAGGCCACTATGCTCATCTCCTTATGGACCACTTTTCATAATGTTTCAAACTGAATCCACCTATCAAACAATCATCAAACCAACCTGTAGGCCACCTTTCATCAAAATTTCAAACTGGACCCATATCAACCATAAACCCAAACAAACTGATGCACTGAATATAAGACAATATCACATTGTAAATCAACTGAAATTCTGAAGTATCAAGTCACTGAATGCATAACCTAACCAGAAACAATAAATATCAAATTATGTGTGCGATTTTACTAAATAAAAATCATGTATATACGCGATTTCTCTATATAACATTTGTGTACATATCTCAGAATACTGAACACTCAAATAATTAATCCTTGAACCATTCGTAGACCATTTCACCAGCTACAAATCATAGAATCATTCACATATTCCTGATCCAATTACAAATCATACACTCAGTCACACTTCTGTGCCATTAAACCTGAACAATTCAACAAAGTCACCTCAATCATTATAAAGGCATCATCGACAGACAACAATAGTTAGACAATATAACATCAATTGTAAACATCAATCATCATATCTGTAAACATCTATCAACAGATCAAACCATGGTTTATGTACGCGACCTCCATAATGAATATCAGCATATGTATGTGCTTACCATGCGCAACAACCGCATACAGATATGCACCTACTGAAAAATTATTTCGCAGAACATATACATGACCCTTCAGAGGTGGATCCACATATGTATGCAAGTATTCCTAAACATACTTGTGTATAGATCTAAAAACTTTCGTTGCAAACATAATTTCACTTTTCACAACCTTGACTATCAATGCTACAGACTTCTGAATAAATTGTATAGAACACAACATCACAGTTTCATCAATATTAGACATTTTCTATAAGTAAATCAATGAAGTGTACATGTCAACATATTTCAAATCTTTCATATCAGAGTCTTCTCCTTGCTCCCTAGTGCACACATGTTTCAAATCAAATCATTCATAGACAACTCAATACTTTCACACCTAACACTTTGATCTCCATCTCCTTATATAGCTTTAGCCTTATCCAATACCTTAGGCCAATCCCTTAGTAATTCCATTGGTATTATTTGATGGGATCAAATAACCATTATCACACTCATTACTATGGGACAATACCATGGTAAATACCCCTGGTATTCAAGTTACCATGGTGCGAATTTTGTACGCGACTTTTCTTCACGATACCCATTTATTTACGCGACCTTTCTACATAGGATCCACATATACTTTCCCAAACTTTATATTCAACATCCATCTATCTTTGATTTGTCATTTCTCTATTCATCACTTCTATAGCATATGTTCCAGCCTGCATAATCATCATGTTATCCTAATGTTGACATCTTTATCAAGTAGGTTTCCATCAAGTACAAAACATTAGTCATAATTCCAACAAGTGTTTCCATCTAAACACGATAGATGATAAGAAAAAAATAAATACACTAAGAACATTAGAAAAAGAGTAATTTAATAAGTGGATGAACTCAACTTTTCCACTTAAATTATGTTAATTTCAACACAAATGTTCATAATTATGATATCGAAGAAACTTTAATAATAAAACTTTTTTTTCATTTCAATTATAAGATTAATGAAAATTTAATCATAAACTCTCTTTTTTAACTTTTCACCCATGTTAAATAGAATATCTTATTTGCTTATTAATTTCATATTATAAACATCATTTTCCCCATAAATAATTATATTTACTCAAATTATCCTATCCATATGATATAGATTTGATCGTTACACAATTTTTCATTTATCTTAAAGGTTTTTCGGAATGGAAAAAGTGGAGGAATAATCTTGCAGGAGGAATTTTATCAATGGGACCCAGTTTGGAGAATTGGGGTCCGAAACCTTTAGGGGCCATTTTGAGGCCTCATATGACATTTATTGGGGTAATTTTTTATATTTATCTTTAGACCTAGTGACATTATTGTACACTCAAAGACCTTCCAATGGCACAAGAATCATGTCAATCTTAGTTTGTATGTAAATTTACACCTCTCGTAAGTTGACCTACTATGTTTAAGAACCTTGGTATGAGTGGATGCCACATCAACCTTTTTCATTCATGTACATGGGGCTAGCCATGTGAGGATTATGAATAAGAATCTAGAATAGTCAAATTCATAACTCTAATTGAGAGATGAAGGAGTCAAACCTGACCCTTAGTTGGGTATTGAGTTATGTTATAATTGAGCCACTAGGAAGAAAAGGGGCTACATTCTATGTATTTTGTTATATGGTAGAGTAAAGAAATTGTGACTGGGAGTGAGAGAGCATAGTAGATGAAGTTATTTTTATGTAGTTTCCTATCAAGCCATAGGTCTCAAATTGTTAGGAATAAAATCACAAAACCTTGGACATGTATTTGATTTCCTCTTACATCCTGGGAAACATATCCTTAGTAAATTTGAAATGGCTAGCCAAAAGTGTACTACCTAGTTTTTGATCTTTCATTTTAAATATTTCCAAGACATTTTCTATATACTCACTCTAAGAGAATATTAATTTATGATTTTTCCTATCTCTTTTTATTACTATACCAAGTATTTTTTTTGTAGCACCTAGATCCTTCATAGCCAATGATTTAGCTATTCTTATTTTGAATGCATGTAAATCATGCATGTTAGAATCCAAAACAAGAATTTCATATACATACATGTTTACAGCATTGGATACCGCTAACATACAGGGGCTCTCCCCAATTTGAAGTCTCAATTGGACCTCACGTCATTTGGAGTAGGAGCCCCATCCAGAGTATCAGCCCGACTACCATAACTGTAAGGTTCGCCTTAGTTTCAACGGATAACATAAGAGATTATATACATAAACCTTAAACAAGAAAGTAAGTTGACATTGTGAAACACAGATTGAAATGTGTAAAAGGAGACCTTCATGAGTGGGAGACGAGTGTGAGTCTCCGGAATAAAGTAATAGTACTAACCCTAAGAGAGAGACACGAGAGCATGAAAAGACTCATTAGAAAAATAGCTCACATAATGTTTATTAAAGTGAATACAACACACATTCAACAAGATGAGTACCAAATACACCAAAATAGTTCAATTTTTCCAATACATATGAAGACAACATATGTCGTAAACATCCCAAGGATATTCCTAAAACATTTGCAATACATCCATGAAAATGTGTTGGCTCATTGAATTTCAATTAGATGAAAGATCCAAGTACACAATTACAATAAAGAAGCACTAGTTCTAGTAGTGGAACATTAAGTTACTTCTTTCTTCTCCAAATAATATTTTTCTATCCTATGCCAAGTAGAGAAGCTAATATTAGCTCTCCAAAGCTTATGCCTCCACAAGAATTTTTCTTGAGTTACGAGGTTTCTTTTATAACAAGAGTAATTACCTTTCATACCTCATGACTCTTGGACTTATAATGTGTCCTTTGGACTTCTAAACAAATCTTGAACTTATAGATGACCTTTGGACTTTTCTATGTGACTTTTGAACTTCTTTATGTGACTTTTGTCCATATATGACTATGTGACTCTTCATATTCCACATGTGACCTTTGGACTTCCGCACATTACATTTTTTAATTTTCTCTTTAATAATTACATAATTACATTCCACATAATGATGTGGCATGAA
The DNA here is from genome assembly GCA_031772625.1 of Pinus tabuliformis. NCBI lineage: Eukaryota > Viridiplantae > Streptophyta > Pinopsida > Pinales > Pinaceae > Pinus > Pinus tabuliformis. The sequence goes on from CM062814.1 coordinate 820,631,466, forward strand.
ACATGGACATATATTGACCTTTATGATAACATTTGTACAAGTTATAACTTGACAATTATGACATGGACTTCATGATTAGGTGGCGATGCCAAGTTGTCTTCCTTATTGCTTCATGTTCGTTCTTGATGGTAGATCTAATCTATGCTTCATATTCATGAAATATCCACTTTGTTTATTATCTTCACCCTCCAAAGGGTCTTGGAAGAGCTTTGAATCCTCAAAGTCATCATGCAATGTCTTCTTTGTGTTTTGATCTATGATATGCTTCATGTCTCCATGATAGCTCTCTTTTGTTCTTTTTCTACACAAGCATTTCTTCATGCTTTATCCTTGTTATGTGCTTTTAGAATTACCTTTTTAAGCTAGCAAGGTCTCTTGCCAATGAAAATAATTCATGACAAAGTGAAATAAGCCTTAAGAACATCTATTCTACCACCACCTATCTCATGGAATGATCAACTAATGATAGGCATGTGAGACGGTTAAAAGAAGGATGATAGGCATTTTACTACATTGAACACAGTGAAAGCTCAAGACTCACAGAGGATTAACTAAGTCAGATTCTGAATGAGATCTGGTGTGCTTAAAAGGTGCCAGTTTGGGCTAGTGGAGTCAACAGGTGAAGGATTTTAACCTTTCTAGACCTTTAATCACCTTAAAGGAATAGAATGAATATTGTTGCCCTAGGAAAACTTAATGAAATTTGAATCCCTGACAACTGTGCCAGATTGATGTTGTATCTCTGAGATGATAATGGTCATCTAACATGCTAGAGCATCTAAGATAATTGTTTTGGGGGTTTTATTTTAATTTGGAGGACCAATATATGAAACAAATGTAACACTGTAATGCCTAACCTTGTGAATAATATTAATATCAAAGCAAAGGGCTGTTATAAAATTTCAGATATAGCTTTTATGGTGGCAAGCAAAAATAGAGAAATAATATGATTGTCACTGTTTTTAAATAATCATAAGTATGAAAACCTTTAAACTATGTTAAAAAGGTTTAAGAGAATATTCTTAAGCTTACAAAAGATGCTGGTGATTTATTGATTCAGAGGGAATTAATTAAACAAGTAGTCCATTAATTCATTCTCTTTATAGATTATCACTTCAGAAGCTTACAGGAATAGATTGAAACCCAATTATTCCTACCTAGTTATCTCTGTAAGACATAAGAATATGAAGGAAAACATAATCAGTAATATTGGAAAAACTTACATGAAACACAAACTGTGTAAAATAGAATTTATAATCCTCTGCTTTGTATTAATGATCTAGAAAAGTCAAGTACATCAAATGTTTAGAAATGCTTCTTCAAGGGTGCAACCCTTAATAACTCGTGAAGAGAGTTATTTATACAACAGTAGAACTAAGAAAATATCCTAAACTGTTTTAACAAAAATAGATTATTATAAAATCAAAATAAAGATTGCTAGTTGATCTGGCACTATTTTGATGCTGTGCTATTGGCGACTATCACTAAAAAACTGAAAATTGTTGAAGCTGGCTCTCTGTTCCTCAAAAAGCTGAATGTTGTTCGATTACATTCTAATCAAGTAAATCTGTCAATTCTTCCCAGTGTTTCTTATCTGGGATAGAAATCTTGGTTACCCTCCTGTAAATTTCATCCATCTCTATATATTTAGTAAAAGTAGGTTTTACTAAAAATATGTGTCTAATTTCATGCAAGATGAAGAAAGTATCCCTGAGTGTGTTTGCTATAAGTGCTGGTGTTGCTACCCCTACGATATTTGAAACTGAAGCTACATGGGTGCCCATCTTTGTCAGCTTCTTAACATAATCCTCAACTGGCATCAATTTTTCATTAATGACCAACATAGAAGGTAAACCCTTGCTGGTCAAGGGTTCTATCCTGCTGAAAAACCTCTGAACTATGATATTGACATTGCTACACTTTTCCTGTAGCTGTAGGGTGAGATTTTTCTTGGTGATTATCTTCTTTACCTCCAATATAGTGGCAGTTCTGTGATTTATTTGTAATTCCTCAAGCTCATAGCTATCTTTGGAATTTATAAATTTGATTATATCAAAGGCAATCTCTAGCATATGCTCTAGCTCTTATGTTATAGTTTCCACTGGTTCCTGGGCTTTTTCTAAGATATCTTTCTGATCAAACAGTATCTTGATGTAGGGCTAGATATCTTTGATTGATTCTGTGATTTCTTCCCATGGAATTTCCTTTTCTAAACCTAATTTGTTTCATATGAAGGACTCTTTGAGTTCTCTCTGTAATAATTCCACTTGACCTTTGACTCTGTTCAATTTAGCTACATGTGAACCTTTTTCTATTGACTTCATAAGTTGTAACTCCCTGAGTTCATCCTTTAGTTTCTTAATTTCTCCTATCTGGATAGACAGGTTCTGAATAGCTTCAGCAAGTTGTTCAGCTCCTTCTATTGTACCTGTAGTTGATGTTGTGGCTGAAGTAGAAGCCCTTGTGATAGGAATTATTGCAAGAGGGATTATATCCATTGAAGTTTGAGTCTTTCTTACAACTTCCTCTTTCTCCTGGACTAATTTCTCCATCTGCTCCTCCATTTGTTTAATCTGCAGATTTCGCTCCATGATGAGCTTCATCATATCATATGTTTGAGTTTTTGTCTCTTTGATTTCTTTTTCCATTGGGTCCTCAGAGGCTGGAAATTTCAGTTGTTTCTTTAATGCTGCAACTTCAATATTCTTTTTCTTAATTAGCTCTTCTGCGGCGTTTATGTTTGAATGATCATAACCCATATTCAACACTAGATTTTCCAAGGATTAAACCTTGGTATCCTTTGCTAATGAGGAGACCTTCTCCAACTTTAGCTGTGACTGAGTGTTGGCCAAGGTAACCTGCATTTTTGACAAACTCATAGCAGTGTTTGTCAGGGTGGAAGAAATCATCTGCCCAGTTTGTTTGTGCATCTCAATTTGGTCAATTGGATGCACATCCTTCACATTAAACTCAAAAGAAGTGTGTTTTTGATATTGATTAGCAGTCCTATGTTGAGGAACTTGAGCTTGCAAGAAATCCATTTGCATCTTTCCCTTCTCAGAATCGAAGACTAAAAGAAGCCTGGATTGAGAGCTGGAAGAATGCTTCCAAAATTGGGTGTAGGTGTTTAATTTTAATTCTTCATTCTTCCTTTTGATCTCACTGGAGACATGAAAAATATCTTCCTCCTTATCCTTTGGAATGCCTCCATTATTTTGAACGATCTGCTTCTCATGAGAAGTAGTGGAATGAGTTGGGGATTGTGTAGACTGTCCACTAGAATATGTGTAGAGCAAAGTCTCTCCCAGTCCATCAAATGATGTCTTGTGAGGTTCATTTGTGGCACCAACAATCACAAAGATCCTAGGTCAATTTTTCCTATGAACAATCCTAAAGCCCTGGCTTGTTGCTTCAGTTGTAGGTGAAGATTGTTCTTCCCTCCCTCTCTTGGCTATCTTTTCTTGTGCAAGTGGAGTTTGCACATTCGATGTAGAAACTGCCTACTCCTCAGCCTCTTGGAGGGTGTTCTCTGTCCATTCCAACTGGTTTTTATATTGTTCTATCTCAGGCCTGGCTGTGTGATGATATGGTGTAAATTTATTCTCCACCCTGAGTTTGGAAATGACTCCCAATGGGTCATATGACCAAGTGAAACTGAGACCAAACTTCATCTCCTTTAGCAATTTGTCTGCTTCCTCCCCTACTTCCCTGGTATTACAAATGAATGGACCAACTTGGGCTTTCAACTTGAATTGTGACTTCTTCTTGGCAGCCACAAAGTGTACTTCATCTGCATTTAACCTCTGCCTTAAGTATTCCAGTGCAAAGATTCTAACAGGGAGGTACTTGGGCAATTTGTAGGGTGGAAGCTCACAACCATAGACCCTGATCTCTGTGTAGTTTTGGTAACAATAACAATCCCCTGTTGTAGCTTGATCAATAAACTATAATTCTTTAACAATCTCCTCACTGATCCTTGGTACTGGAGTCCTACTCATAAGACTGATAGATAGATTAATAAACAGTTCTATGAAATGCTTATATGTGAACTCTTCTTTCTCCTTCATCCCCATTGAAGTCTAGAATATCACTGATTGTTGATTTCCTTCCTCATCTAGCTTCTGTAAAGAAAATGGGAATTTCTCTCCCTGAAAATATATAAAAAGGTAAACAAGTACTGAAGCATACTTGAATACTTCCTCAGTATTAAACTTGACAAATTGTACATGTATGGCTTCAGATATGAAATGACTAAAATCATAAATAGCAGCGGGCTTGGAATTAGCAAAAAACATGGATATGAAACCAAGGATGGCTTCATTGACAAACTGATCAGAGTTATAACCAAGAAAATAGGACAAGATAGTGGTAATCTGCTTGGTTCTATCAGGAAACATGGATGAATCATAAGGAGGGTTTCTTTTTGGTAGAGGACTATGAATTGCTAGAAACGGTTCCAAGGTTTGGGATCTTTTGGTAAAGTCTAGTTTTTGATAAGCTTCCATCAGGTCTTCATGGGAAAAAGGATGGGTCGGTGTGGTGGTAGGGGCCTATAGTATTTTTTCAATGGAACCAAAATTAATGGGACAGAGGATTTCTCTTGTGGATGAGATAATTGCTCTCTGCCTGGGATCATAAGACTCATGGAATTTTCTTACAAATTCTAGTGCTCTGTGTATTTGTGGGAAAATGTAATGAGGTAATTGAGATTCCCAGAGCCCTATTTCATCTATCTGGTCAATCAGCTGATCTTCCATCCAGCAATAGATTTCAAATAAATCGAATTGAGAAAAAGTCTCAACGATTTTACAATCTTTGTCGACCAATGGGGTATGATGGAAGTCGACCTGTGGGTGAATTAAAGGGTTTGGGACTTCTACAATTTCTTTTCCCTTGGGAGGCATTTTTTTAAACAAAATTACAGACTGTAAATGACGGAAATTAGTTTGAAAGAGAGTGATTACAGTAAACAGATAACTGACAGAGAGGTAAGTGGACCTGGATGTCAGATTCATGAACAGGATGAATGATTGCTTTAATGTCGGACAATGGTTGAGCTGTTGAGCGGGAAAGCTTCAAAGATTAATCTGATTGCAGAAATCCACTGTGTAACCATTCTCATGAATAATACAGTGTTTATAAATGACAAAATTGGAGCGGGAGTGGTACTGAACGTTTGAATTTACATTAATTATCCAACGGATTAATTAATGGATGTTTGAGTCATAAATTCGTGGGAGTGGAAATGAACGGGCAACGGATAGGTGGAAGTTGGTTGGACGACATAGGTGAGATGGAGTGTGATGTGGATCGTGACATGGAGCGGCAGTAAATGGCTATTTTCTATACTGCGTTCGGGGGTAAAGTGAGGCGGTAAGTAGTTTCGGGATTTTAAGTCCCGAAACACTAAAAAGCGGATAAGGTTGTTTAAGTGGGTGGTATAGAAAACTGCCTATTTCAGATCCCCCCCCGCTGATAAAGTTCGGACAACGAATGAGGGCTAAAAAGGGCCATGGGCCATTAGATGATGGAAGGGTGTGCGAGATGAGAGGTGAGGTGGTGGGAGTTTAACACATGAGCGGAAATGGTGGTGGGGTCACGATTTCGAAGGCGGAGGTGACAGTTGTGGATCCCGGTAATTAAATGGATGGATGACAATATTTATGGAATCACATTGGCTTATAAAACTTTTGGTTATTTAAAACCTGTCATCAAATGAATGTTTTTCCAATGTTACAACTTAGGAATTAATCACTCGATATTTCAAGTTGATTTCACATATCTACCTACCCTTTTTACTCCTAATGTTTTCACTTATTTTTCAAAGTGCATTTAAGCTAGCAACCCAATATTTATTTTCATGAATAATCTACCTCTATACCTTATTCTCTCCATTGGCTCAGATTAAATTGTTGAGCCAATTTTATTTTCTACCTATGATAATCAATTTAAAACAAATCCAATTATGATTAAACTATATAATTGGATTAAATAAACTAGTGTGGCATCTAAACAAATTGCACACAACTATTATTTTCAAAAGTGAATTAGAGTAAAAGTAGTGGCATTTAGATTTGCAACACTTTCAGAGTTTATTGCTTTTTGCTTTTCTCTCTAACCTAACATTTTATTTTTGCCTTCATTTTTTAGGGCATCTATTCTAACATTTTCTTTGATATGGACATATTTATCAAAATATTTCCTAACATTTTTATTCAGTATTATTATTTTTTCCATATCCTAGCTTAACATTTTTTTGAAAATATTTTCATTTTTTGGACTAATTTATTTTAACTTACCAAAACCAAAAAATTCCTTAACATCGGCTCCATCTAGGGATTGATTTCTCTTGTAGAATGCAGAGAACCTACAGATCCATGTGCCTTCTCCTTGGGCTATGGAGTCTTTTGTTGTAGAAAATCACACTGACAACTTGAAAAGTAAAAGAAACCGGAGTTTTTACAATGGTAGTAATTAAATCTACTTCAACTTCTCAGTACTAAATGTAATGTTTGAGAAACCTTCCATTTACAGGATAAGTGGAATATAGCCCCTCAAGATTTTGTAGCACAAAAGTATTGTTTCCCTTCACTCCAAAAATTGCTAAAGGTCCAAACCAAAAGTTGTCAAACTTGCCATGTTTTCCATTTTCTTCTCTCCTGGAATCCCATCTTAGAACTAGATCACCTTCCTTGAAGTCCCTTTCTCTGGCTCTTCTGTCAAACAGGCTCTTCATCTTATTCTGATACTTTTTCAACTTGTATTGAACTTCATCTCTTTTTTCATTGATTTCAATAATATGATTTATTATCCTTGAAAAATCATCAGGTTCATCTGTTGAATCCTACAAGAATTTTAAAACAAGGAAGGCCAAATTGGTAGGGAAGATTGCATCTTTCCCATAAACTAGCTGGAAAGGAGATATTCCAGTAGATCTCTTTGGAGTAATTCTATTTTCCCATACTGCATAAATTAAATGAGAGTCCCAACTCTTTTTATGATCTACTAGAGTCTTTTTTATTACCTTTACCAGACTTTTATTTGAGGATTTTGCAAGGCCATTACCTTGTGGGTAATATGGAGTTGAATGATGTAACAGAATCTGACATTTCTGGCAAAACTCAATCATCTGAACACTAGAAAAAGTTGTTGCATTATTAGTGACAATTTGAGTTGGGCAACCAAATCTAGATAAGATGTTCTCTTCAATAAATTTGATTACTACTGAATCAGTAGCATTTCTCACTGGAATTTCTTCCACCCATTTAGTGAAGTAGTATGTTGCAGTGAGGATCCATCTATGCTGATTACTTGAAGTGGGATGAATCTCTCCAACAAAATCTAATCCCCATTGGAGAAAAGGTTCTAATACTATTGATGGAACCAGTGGAAGAGCTGCTAATTTTTGCTTACCAGCAAACATTTGACAAGGAACACAACCTCTGACCTTTGCTCCTACTTGTAAGAACAATGTTGGCCAATAAAATCCTCCCCTTAATATCTTATATGCTATTTCTCTCCAAGCATAATGTCCTCCACAAAATCCTGTATGAAATTGGTCAATGATTCCTTCAGTTTCTGATTCTATTAAACATAATAAAAAAATATTTAGTGGGTCTTTCCAGTACAAATTTGCATTTATGATATAGTACTTGACTGCTTTCAGTTTGAGAGTTTTACACTAGATTTTGGAGAATGATGATGGACATTCAAAATGGATCAAGAAATTTACAATGTCTTGGTACCAATTTGACAACAGAAATTTGTCATCAATGTATAAAGGGCGGATCTGATCTGAAGGTAAAGGTTCTTGTGGATTCTTTTCTTTAGGATGAAGGGAAGGTTCTTGTGGATTCTCCCCTTCTGCAAGGATAGAAGGTTCTTGTGTATTCTTATTATCTAAAGTTTGAGAAGGTTCTTGTGGATTCTTCCCTTGTATCTCTAAAACATAATTGATTATACACACTTTAAAGTTGGATTCATCTAGAAGCTTAGCTAATCCTTAGCCTTTTACTAGCTTTGTAGTTTTGATAGTTAGATCAGACTCCAGTATTTGAGTGATCCATCTACCTCTCTTTCCATCAGTTTCTGGTTGAGTTAAAACGATTTTCACAGCACTGTTAGGAACATAAGTAGTAATAGGAGAATGTAGGACATACATCCTGAATGATTTCAGGGCTTGAATAAGGGCATAGGCTTGCTTCTCAATTATCTCATACTTAAGCTCGACATCTCTCATAACCTTATTGAAAAAGGCTATGGGTTGGTCATGGGAATCTTCATTCTTTTGTAGTACAACAATAACAAGGGTTGTTTCTGAGGCAAAGGAAAAGATACTTAATGGTTTAGTGTAATCAAGGCTAGCCAAGGTCGGAGCTTCAGAGACAGATTTCTTGATCTGATCAAATGCATGCCTGGAAGAGACATTCCATTTAACTTCATGATCTTTTCGGAGCATGTCAGCTATATCTTTTACAATCTCAGCATAATTTGGGATGAATCTCCTTAAAAAATTAATCTTGCCTAGAAAAGCTTGAATCTCCTTCTTGTTTCTAAGTAAGGTCAATGTTTTAATGGAAAACACATGCTTGGGATCAATCACCACTCCTTTTTTTGTAATTATATGGCCCAATAGTTTTCCTTCTTTGATAGTAAACAAAGACTTTTTAGGATTCAATGATATTCCGAATTTTCTACACCTGTCAAAAACCTTCATCAAGTTCTTTAGATGTTTCTGATCAGATTTAGAAAAAACAGTTATGTCATCAAGATAAATGACCACAAATTTATTTACCTAACCCACAAAAGCTACATCCATAGCTATTTGAAATGTTGCTCCAGCATTGGATAAGCCAAATGGCATTCTAGCATACATGAATGTACCCTAGGGTGTAGTAAAGGTTGTCTTCTCTCTATCTATTGAATCAACATTTACCTAATTATAGCTTGAAAAACCATCAAGCATAGAATATATTTGTGCTCTTGAAACCATTTGAAGTAACTGATCCATTTTGGGCAAAGGATAGTTATCCTTTAATGACACTTTCTTCAAATTTCTAAAGTCCACACAGAGTCTGATTTCTCCATTCTTCTTTCTAACATGAACTAAATTTGCAACCTAATTAGAATATCTAAGAGGGAGAATGGTCTGGGCATCTAGCATTTTCTTAATTTCCTTTTCTACAGTTGGTAGAGGAGCTGGATTGATCCTCCTAAGTTTTTGTTGATAAGGAACTTCTTCTGGCTTTAAAGGAATCTTATGTTGTATTAATGAAGTATCATAGGTTTTTAGATCAACATAGGTCCATTCAAAAACATCCTTATAATTTTGAAGTAACTTAAGATATTGAGCTTTGATATCAGGATCTAGAGATGCACATATTTTGATGTTTTTAATATCATCATTTGTTCCAATATTAATTTCTTCTATGTCATCTTGTGAAGAATTGGATTGAGGGTTTCGGAGGACATCATTTTGATCAAACAATTTTTCTAAAGGAATGAGGCCTTTGGGAATAAAATTGTTAGACAATTGAATAATGTCATGATCATCAATTTTTGAATTGAAATTTGAATTGTCATTTCCATTTGTATTTTCGTTTATTTATGTTCTATCTTCATCAATTTGTAGAACTGAAAATTCATCTATAAACTGCAGAAAAGATTTCAAATGTTAATCATCTTCACATATCTGCCAGTGTTTTAGATTATCTCAGATGGATGGTCTGTACTTGACTTTCATTTGATAGAGTACATTGGTTTGAGCAGGAATTTTAAATGAACTAGCAGAAACAGCTAAGGCATATGCATGAATATTCTGATTTCTTGGAATATAAATCAAATTAAAAGCATCAATGAAGTTTTCGATTGAATCCCAAACTTCATTTCGATAAGACCTAATTCTAGGATGCTTAGTCTAGAAAATATTTCTCACTTGTTTGAAACTAAGTTTTGAATCAGTAAAAACACTTAAGTTTTGAACCTTTAAGCTTTAGGCTAATTCCAATCCCAAAAGGAAAGCTTCATATTTAGCCACATTATTTGTAACTTTGAAGTCGAGCTTGCATGATTAGGTGATATTTTCTTTTTCTAGTGAAATTAAAACTACCCCAGCTCCTGCTCCATCTTTTGAACAAGAACCATCAAAAAATAGTTTCCATACATCAGTTTGATTTGGTACAAGACTTTCGATTACATCTTCTATTTTAACTTGAGTTTCATGTATTTGGTTTGAAGAGAGTTGAAAGCAACCAAAATCCTGATCAATTGCATAAATGGGATGGTTCTTTGGCTGGTCTATTTTGCAAACAGTGTGCATAAATCTTACCTCTCAATATAACCTTAATTGTTCTCCCCCATAAACTGGAATAGTGGCATAAGACATATCCATATGAAGAGTTACCCCTAATTTGGCACAACAAGACCTAGAAAGGAGCATTCCAAATTTGGGAGGAATATCTGTGACAACTATATTAAACACTACACTTTTCACTGGAATTTGGGCAAGGGTGACTACTAAATCCTTAATCAATCCTAAGCAGGGCACCCTTTCAGAATCAAAGGTGTACAAGTCATGATAGGATCTAGTTACATCAAGTTTCAATTGATCCATGATAGTTTTTGGCATGAGGTCATGTGATGCTCCAGAATCAAGCATACAATTATATAACATGGAATCATTTGTCTTAAGAGTTACATAGAAAGGAGTCACTATTTCATATATCATATCTAAGCTAAGACCAAAGACAACTGTTGGTTTTTCATCTTGTAGACTAATGATATCACTTTTAGCATCAACCGAGGTGTTTTGTATCCATTTGGAGACTTGATTTTTATACCCAAGTTTTTTGGAAAGTTTTGAAAGTGGGATTGGGATTTTAACTCTTTCTAACTCTTTTTCAACATCAAATGTAGTCAAAGCATTTTTATCATTTTGAGCAGTATTGGTTGACTGATTTAATGGTCGAATAACAGTTGTTTGAGTTTCAGTAGCTTTAGTACAAGGTTCAATTATTGGAGTTTCCTTAGGAGGTCTTCCAGGGCTGGGTCTAGGCCTAAGATCATATCTCTTGTTCAACTCTATAATTAAAAATTCAGATAAGGCATGGTATTTAGAAACCTGTGAGGATTCTTGATCTTCTTGAACCTGATTTTGTTGTGAGAGAGGAATAACAACTATTTGATTAGAACAAGTATCCATGTTATTGATATCTTCAGTAATGGTCATAGTATTTTCATCAGGTTGCTGGTCATCTATTAGTAAAGGAGTGGGAACCTGCTAGTCATTACTAGGTCTCTACATAATTTGTAATTGTGGATTCCTTTTATATTGACCTTGATTTTGATTTTGGGATCTAGTAACTATTTGTTGAACTATCCTAGGTTGAGTCTCAATCTTGGAAATTCTATTAGATAGATTTCTAACAAGAGAAGTTATTTCATCTATTTTAGAATCCTCTGTTTTAGTCTTAGAAGAACTAGAGGAACTAGAGGCCTCTTGAATAGATTTGAGTTTTCTTTGGGCCTTTTCCTCTTTAGCTTTCAAGGATGTCAAAGCAGCCCTATTTTCTTCCACCTCTATAGAATTTGTTTGCATATCTTCAAGAGTTCTTGAAGTTCTCTCTCTTATCATAACAACAAAATCATTGTCAAAGGCTTTAGAAAACCTAGACTTAGCTACAATTACAAGGGGTTTACAATTAGGGGGCATCTTATGATAAAGTTTATTGAACCTTTTGATAAAATCTGACACAGGTTCACCGAAGTTTCTTTAAAGTTCTTCAAACTTAGTCAAAAAGTAAAGAGGATCTTTCTTTACACCCAATTGATTTTTAAATATGTTTGTAAGCTCTTCCCAATTTCTAATGGAATCTACAGGTAACTGCCTAAACCAGATTCTTAAATTTCCTTCAAGTGATTGTACAAACAATCTCATGTAAACATTTTCTTGTTTGATATTCATGTTGTTTGCAAAGTCTAGAAAAGCTTGAAGATGTTCCTCAACTGAGGGACCAATTTCTCCATTATACTTGGGAAGGTATTTCAAGTACCCAGCTGGGAATGCATCAAGGTTAGCAGGTAAGACTAAAGCTGCATATCTAGCATGTACAATAGGTCGAAATGCCATAGTAGAAGGTGGTGTATGAGGTGTTTGTACGGATGCAGAAGAAGAAGATGAAGAAGAGGTAGAAGAAGGTAATTGAGGGGGTGTGTGACTATGCGGAGGTGAAGAAGGAGGGGATCTCCTGAATAATTTAAAGGAGTCTTAAGAACTAACTTTTGGACCTGTGAATGAATACCCTCTTTTTTTTCAAAGAGTGGATTTGAATATACAGAGAGGGTCTCTTCAGGTTGTTCAGAAGTAGAAGCTTCAGGTCGTTCAGAAGTGGAAGGAAATGAATAAGTGGTAGGGGATATGAAATCTGTGGGTTTGTATTCAGGTAAATGAACACCCAAGTCAAACTCAGTTTTAGGTGATCTTGGTGGTAGTGGGGGTTCTTGATTCATTTCAAAAGAATGAATGAGGAAAGATGAATCTAAATCAACTCCCCTATCTAATAGTTCAGAAACCCTAGGAGGTATTTGTGTCCAATCAAGATCGGATGGAATATTACTAAAAGGATCAAATGATACTAAATCTTCAAATTGCAAGGATGAAGAGGAAGAAGAAGATGGTTGATGTCTCCTTTTAGAATAGGCTTTTCTCAGAATTTTTTCAGGATGTGACAGAGGATTAACTAAGTCAGATTCCGAATGAGATCTGGTGTTCTTAAAAGGTGCCAGTTTGGGCTAGTGGAGTCGCCAGGTGAAGGATTTTAACCTTTCTAGACCTTTAATCACCTTAAAGAAATAGAATGAATATCACTGCCCCAGGAAAACTTAATCAAATTCGAATCCCCGGCAACAGCGCTAGATTGATGTTGTATCTTTGAGATGATAATGGTCATCTATCATGATAGAGCATCTAAGATAATTGTTTTGGGGGTTTTGTTTTAATTTGGAGGACCAATGGATGAAATAGATGTAACATTGTAATGCCTAACCTTGTGAATAATATTAATATCAAAGCAAAGGGCTGATATAAAATTTCACACAATGATATAGCTTGTATGGTGGCGAGCATAAACAGAGAAATAATATGATTATCATAGTTTTCAAATTGAAAATTAAATAATCATAAGTATGAAAACCTTTAAACTATGTTCAGAAAGTTTAAGAGAATATACTTAAGCTTACAAAAGATGTTGATTATTTATTGATTTAGAGGGAATTAATTAAACAAACAGTCCATTAATTCGTTCTCTTTATAGATTATCACTTCAGAAGCTTATAGGAGTATATTGAAACCAAATTATTCCTACCTAGTTATCTCTGTAAGACATAAGAATATGAACAAAAACATAATGAGTAATACTGGAAAAACTTACAGGAAACACAAACTATGTAAAACAGAATTCAGAATCCTTTGCTTTGTATTAATGATACAGAAAAGTCAACTACATCAAATGTTTAGAAATGCTTCTTCAAGGGTGAAACCCTTAATAACTCGTGAAGAGAGTTCTTTATACAACAGTAGAACTAAGAAAATATCCTAAACTGTTTTTACAAAAATAGATTATTATAAAATCAAAATAAAGACTGCTATTTGGTCGGCACTATTTTGATGTTGCACTGTTGGTGACTATTGCTGAAAAAACTGAAAATTGTTGAAGCTAGCTAACTATTCCTCCAAAAGCAGAATGTTGTTCAATTACCTTCTAATCAAGTAAATCTGTCAATTCTTCCCAGCATTTCTTATCTGGGATAGAAATCTTGGTTACCCTCCTGTAAATTTCATCCATCTTTGTATATTTAGTAAAAGTAGGTTTTACTAAAAATATGTGTCTAATTTCATGCAAGATGAAGAAAGTATCCCTGAGTGTGTTTGCTATAAGTGTTGGTGTTGCTACCCCTTTGATATTTGAAACTGAAGCTGCATGGGTGCCCATCTCTGTCAACTTCTTAACATAATCCTCAATTGGCATCAATTTGTCATTAATGACCAGCATAGAAGGTAAACCTTTGCTGGTCAAGGGTTCTATCCTCCTGAAAAACCTCTGAACTATGATATTGACATTGCTGCACTTTTCTTGTAGCTGTAGGGTGAGATTTTTCTTGGTGATTATCTTCTTTACCTCCAATATAGTGGCAGTTCTGTCATTTATTCCTAATTCCTCAAGCTCATAGCCATCTTTGGAATTTAGAAATTTGATTATATCAGAGGCAATCTCTGGCATATCCTCTAGCTCTTTGGTTATAGTTTCCACTGCTTCCTGGGCTTTTTCTAAGAGATCTTTCTGATCAAACACTATCTTGATGTAGGGCCAGATATCTTTGATTGATTCTGTGATTTCTTCCCACAAAATTTCCTTTGCTAAACCCAATTTATTTCTTATGAAGGACTCTTTGAGTTCTCTCTGTAATAATTCCACTTGACCTTTGACTCTGTTCAATTCAGTTGCATGTGAACTGTCTGTTATTGACTTCATAAGCTGTAACTCCCTGAGTTCATCCTTTAGTTTCTTAATTTCTCTTGTCTGGATAGACAGGTTCCGAACAGCTCCAGCAAGCTTTTCAACTCCTTCTGATGTAACTGTAGTTGATGTTGTGGCTGAAGTAGAAGCCCTTGTGATAGGAATTGTTGCAAGAGGGATTATATCCATTGAAGTTTGTGTCTTCCTTACAACTTCCTCTTTCTCCTGGACTAATTTCTCCATCTACTCCTCCATTTGTTTAATCTACAGATTCTACTCCATGATGAGCTTCATCATATCAGATTTTTGAGTTTCTGTCTCTTCGATTTCTTTGGCCATTAGGTCCTCATAGGCTGGCAATTTCAACTGTTTCTTTAATGTTACAACTTCAATACTCTTTTTCTTAATGAGCTCTTCTGCAGCATTTATGTTTGAAGGATCATATCCCATCTTCATCACTATATTTTCCAAGGATTGAATATTGGTATCCTTTTCTAATGAAGAGACCTTCTCCAACTTTAGCTATGACTAAGTGTTGGGCAAGGTAACTTGCATTTTGACAAACTCATAGCAGTGTTTTTCAGGGTGGAAGAAATCATCTTCGTAGTTTGTTTGTGCATCTCAATTTGGTCAATTGGATGCACATCCTTCACATTGAACTCAAAAGAAGTGTGTTTTTGATATTGAACAGTAGTCCTAGGCTGAGGAACTTGGGCTTGCAAGAAATCCATCTGCATCTTTCCCTTCTCAGAATCGAAGACTGAAAGAAGCCTAGCTTGAGAGCTGGAAGAATGCTTCCAGAACTAGGTGTAGGTGTTCAATTTTAATTCTTCATTCTTCCTTTTGATCTCACTAAAGACATGAAAAATGTCTTCCTCCTTATCCTTTGGAATGCCTCCACTAGTTTGAACTATCTGTTGTTCATGAGAAGTAGTGGAATGAGTTGGGGATTGTGTAGACTGTCCACCAGACTGTGTGTAGAGTAGAGTCTCTCCCAGTCCATCAAATGATGTCTTGTGAGGTTCATTTGTGGCACCAACAATCACAAAGATCCTAGGTCTCTTTTTCCTGTGAACAATCCTAAAGCCCTGGCTTGTTGCTTCAGTTGTAGGTGAATATTGTTCTTCCCTCCCTCTCTGGGCTGTCTTTTCTTGTGCAAGTGGACTTTGGACACTCGATGTAGAAATGTTCGACTCCTCAGCCTATTGGATGGTGTTCTCTGTCCATTCCAACAAGTTTTTATATTGTTCTATCTCAGGCCTGGCTTTGTGATGAAGTGGTGTAAATTTATTCTCCACCCTGAGTTTGAAAATGACTCCCAATGGGTCATATGACCAAGTGAAACTGAGACCAAACTTCATCTCCTTTAGCAATTTGTCTGCTTCCTCCCCTGCTACCCTGGTATTACAAATGAATGGACCAACTTGGGCTTTCATATTGAATTGTGACTTCTTCTTGGCAGCCACAAAGTGTACTTCATCTACATTTAACCTCTACCTTAAGTATTCCAATGCAAAGATTCTAACAGGGAGGTACTTGGCCAGTTTGTAGGGTGGAAGGTCACAACCATAGACCCTAATCTCTGTGTAGTTTTGGTAACAATACCAATCCCCTATTGTAGCTTGATCAATAAACTGTAATTCTTTAACAATCTCCTCACTAATCCTTGGTATTGGAGTGCTTCTCATAAGACTAATAGCTGGATGAATAAACAGTTCTATGAACTACTTATATGTGAACTATTCTTTCTCCTTCATCCCCATTGAAGTCCATAATATCACTAATTATTGATTTCCTTCCTCATCTAGCTTCTGTAAAGAAAATGGGAATTTCTCTCCCTGAAAATATATAAAAAGGTAAACAAGTACTGAAGCATACTGGAATAATTCCTCAGTATTAAACTTGAAAAATTGTTCATGTATGGCTTCAGCTATGAAATCACTAAAATCATAAATAACAGTGGGCTTGGAATCAGCAGAAAACATGGATAAGAAACCAAGGATGGCTTCATTGACAAACTGATCAGAGTTATAACCATGAAAATAGGACAAGATAGTGGTTATCTACTTGGTTCTATCAAGAAACATGGATGAATCATAAGGAGGGTTTCATTTTGGTAGAGGACTATCAATTGCTAGAAATAGTTCTAGGGTCTGGGATCTTTTGGTAAAGTCTAGTTTTTGATAAGCTTCTATCACGTTTTCATGGGAAAAAGGATGGCTTGGTGTAGTGGTAGGGGCATGTAGCATTTTTTCAATGGAACCAGAATTAATGGGACAAAGGATTTCTCTTGTGGGTGAGATAATTGCTCTCTAGCTGGGATCATAAGACTCATGGAATTTTCTTACAAATTTTGGTGCTCTGTGTACTTGTGGGAAAATGTAATGAGGTAATTGATATTACCGGAGCCCTATTTCATCTGTCTTGTCAATCCGCTAATCTTCCATCCAACAATAGATTTCAAATAAATAGAATTGAGAAAAAGTCTCAATGATTTTACAATCTTTTTCGACTAATGGGGTATGATGGAAGGCGACCTGTGGGTGAATTAAAGGGTTTGGGACTTCTACAATTTCCCTTCCCCTGGGAGGCATTTTATCAAACAAAATTACAGACTGTAAATGACGGAAATTAGTTTGAAAGGGAGTGATTACAGTAAACAGATAATTGACAGAGAGGTAAGTGGTCCTGGATGTCGAATTCGTGAACATGATGAATGATTGCTTTAATGTAGGACAATAGTTGAGATGTTGAGCAGGAAATATTCAAAGACTAATCTGATTGCAGAAATACACTGTGTAACCATTCTCATCAATAATACAGTGTTTATAAATGACAATATTAGAGCAGGAGTGGTACTGAACGTTTGAATTTACATTAATTATCCAATGGATTAATTAACAGATGTTTGACTCATAAATTCGCGGGAGTGGAAATGAACGGGAAATAGATAGGAAGAAGTTGATTAGGCAGCAGAGGTGAGATGGAGTGTGATGTGGAGCGGCAGTAAACAACTATTTGCTATACTGCGTTCAGGGGTAAAGTGAGGCGGTAAGTAGTTTCTGGATTTTAAGTCCTGAAACACTAAAAAGCGGATAAGGTTGTTTAAGTGGACGGTATAGAACACTGGCTTTTTTGGACCCCCCGACGATAAAGTTCGGACGGTGAATGAGAGCCGAAAAGGGTCGTGGGCCATCAGCTGATGAAAGGGTGTGTGGAATGAGAGGTGAGGTGATAGGTGTTTAACACATGAGCGGAAATGGTGGTGGGGTCATGATTTCGAAGGCAGAGGTGACAGATGTGGGTCCCGGTAATTAAATGGATGGATGACAATATTTATGGAATCACATTGGCTTATAAAACTTTTGGTTATTTAAAACCCATCATCAAATGAATGTTTTTCCAATGTTACAACTTAGGAATTAATCACTCGATATTTCAAGTTGATTTCACATGTCTACCTACCCTTTTTACTCCTAACATTTTCACTTATTTTTCAAAGTGCATTTAAGCTAGCAACCCAATATTTATTTTCATGAATAATCTACCTCTATACCTTATTCTCTCCATTGGCTTAGATTAAACTGTTGAGCCAATTTTATTTTCTACCTATGACAATCAATTTAAAACAAATCCAATTATGATTAAACTATATAATTGGATTAAATAAACTAGTGTGGCATCTAAACAAACTGCACACAACTATTATTTTCAAAAGTGAATTAGAGTAAAAGTAGTGGCATTTATATTTGCAACACTTTCACAGTTTATTGCTTTTTCCTTTTCTCTCTAACCTAACATTTTTTTTTTCCTTCATTTTTTAGGGAATCTATTCTAAAATTTTCTTTGATATGGACATATTTATCAAAATATTTCCTAACATTTTTATTCAGTATTATTTTTGTCCATATCCTATCTTAACATTTTTTTGAAAAATATTTTCATTTTTTGTACTAATTTATTTTAACTTACCAAAACCAAAAAATGCTACAACAGATGGTATGCCTCTTCAATCTTGAATAAAGGAATTGTGCTCATGGACTTATCGAAGACTAGGCATTTGTGTGAGCAAGTGTCTTGACAATTTAAAACTAGGAATAAGACTTAAAGCCTTTACAAACATCAATCGGTCATGGAGTAACCATAGGATGAAATACCATAAGATCATTAGTAGGCTCCAAAACTCAAGCATAGGAAAATTTTGGAGGTTGTTGATTGCAGCATCAACACTTGGCGACACACCAGTAGAACTCCAACTTCTTTGTTTAGGTTTAATTCTCTAAGTGCAAGGTATTATACTTTCAGGAAGTATTGATTCATCTTGTGGATTATCTTGGCTTCCATACTTAAATCGGTTAGAGCTATAGTCCCCTCCATTCCCTTACTTGAATAAACACATATCAAGGCTTGCAAAATCACAATTTTTTCGATCTAAGAAAGGGTAATATATAACTGTGAGTTTAAGATAATTAGAGTATGAGTTTTCATCTATGGTGTTGCTCTGCTTCCAGCAGGCCTGGACAATACCCCGACAGAGTCACTACAGCAACACAAGCATCGCTTCACTACCAGCGATCCTAAACAATACCCAAGTGAAGTTAATTGTTTCACCTCTCTACGCAGGAAGTCTTTCTCTTCTTTCACCCTTTATTTATTTTATTTCTAGAATTGTGCTTAGGCACTTATTTATTTCACAATTAGAAGAGGAATCTCAACTTATTAAGAGCATGAGAGGTTTTTCCTTCATAGAAGGTTTATAGACCTTTGATATTGGTTTTCTTACTAATTTATTTTCTGCTTACCTTTCTCTTCTTGATTGGATCGACAAGAAAAACATTATTTACTTAAAATGTAGAGTTGAGGAATGAGAATCCTAGAATAGATACAGGCTTTATAGTTTTACTAAATGTTTTTCGTTCAATTCGATCATATTTTCCATTCAAAAATAATTGAATTTAAATATATGTAGACTCAATATAGAGAAGAGGTAACAGATTAGCCAAGCATTGTTCACCATCATAATTTCCCTTTTCAAGTTTACCACATTGTCTTTTGAGAAAAACAATAGCGTATTTCATGCAAAGTCTTATTAAACAAACACGAAACAAAATACATAATAAAACCAAAAGCAGAAACAAGAGACAAAAAAAATGGAGACTAAACCCAAAAGCATCATGTAAGACAAAAATACAAAAACAAAACAAATGCAAAGACTAGATTGAGAGCAAGAAAGAAGGTGGATGCAATGCAAAGGAAGCTAAATGAAACTAAGCCTACTCCTAACCTAACTAGCTAGAAGGTATGGGTTGAGTTTAATGATATTTCCAATGAAGCCACCACAATAAGTCTCGGTCTATAAACACAAAGATAAGAGAAATTACAACCGATATATGATAATGTGCGACATAGAAGATAAGAGCTTGCAAATATTGCACAAAACATTAAAGGTCTTTCCTACAAGAAGAAATATGTGTCATACCAGTTGACATTACCCAATCTACAACCTTACCTTTTCAATAAGAAGATAAATCATACAAACCTCTACAACTCCTTATGAAAGCAATTGCATCTGTGTTTTCCTTGTTAACAATAATCACGAAAGACAGAAATATGTTTTTAGCATAAGGGATTGCTAGGTAAGATGATTCTAAATGATCATAGACTGTATCATGGAATTCATAACAGTCCTCTTGAAAATCAGGATGAGAGTTTTGTAAGGGGAAATAAATCCGATCATGTTCAAGAATCTTTTCAAGATAGTGAGATCATGTCATAACCATCAACGAAGGTTGAAGTGCCTCAACTGCTTAACAAGTATCTGTATATTGGGATTCCAAATCACAAGGGTCAACCAATGTGAAACAACTTACATGAGATACGTGGTGAGAAAATGATAAATTGAATGACAAATATCATGATAAGATATACTAATTATGAGACAATACTCTTTATCAGTGAAAAAAAAGATAGATCAGTTTGAATAGATTTGCATATGATTTGAACAATAGAATCATCTTCCTCATATGTTGAATGTGACAAACCATCTACTAGTGGTTGGCTACAAACTGGACTGACATCATAATCACTAAAAAGGAATGCCAATATGGCAAGCACATGAAACCAGTCGAGATGTAGTGGATGAAAAGGAGGAGCTTGATTCAACAAATAACACAAGAATTCATTAACACTGAAGAGGATATATGGTTCCATGAAAAATAATAGTATCAAAACATTCACAAGAAGGATAGGAGCTGGTTATTTTCAAAAGAATGTGACAGGTATGAATCCTTTGGCCAAAGATAATCTTGATCAACTTCACAGCTTCACTCATCCATGAAAGGTATACATTCTAAACTTGAGTTTGATATAAGAGATTTACATGAGGAATGATCAATTGAAACAGAATGCTCAATCTGACCAGAGACAAAATCTTGATAGATTGAAAAGTTATATCTGAAATACCACACAACTTTTAAGAAGGAATCTGCATCCAGTGAACCCATGCAAAGGAAAGAATTATGAGAGAATATTCAAATTTGATTTAGTTCAGGGAGCTTACCAGAGTCGTGAGAACCTAACATAACTATCAACAGAAGTTGAAGTACCTTGACTTCCTGGTGAGTCCCATAATTTTCAAGAATTGTAGAATGACATATCGAAGATTAGATTAGATCATGCATGGTACGTGGGAAGATACCATCAATAATTTTAAATAAATTACTGTTATCCAAATGGAAACCATATACATCACTGATTTGATTAGAATTTACATCTTCAACAAACAAATTACCCAACTAGTAAGATTATTATAATTGACCATTGAAGGATGGATAGAATGGAAAAATCTCATGAGTAACCTAAACTAAGGAATCCTCCTTATGTGAGACTAGAAATGACCACAAGGGATAGTGGGTTGAAGAGGAAGTTTCCATAACAACGTCTTTTTGCACTGAATGAGATTTTAGGTCTAAATATTCCAAAATAAAATATTCTCAATAAACCCAAAGATTAAATGGCGCACTTGGGAATACATCATCACATGCAATAATGGAGTCAGAATCATCAGGATGATGGTTATCCAAGACTTCAAATATATTAGGAAAATCAATTTCATTTGAGTCATCGTTGACATTTCTAGATTCAAAATCAACCAAGGATGGAAGATCATTATTTTGACATAGAGGATTTTGAAAAAGACAAGAAATATCAAAATAATCCTCACCTTCCTGCTCCTCTACCTTAGAAAAATCACTACCTTGCACTTGATCCATGTTTAGATTGGAAAATTGAAAATATGCAGAAGGAGACTGATCAAGCAGATCAAGAAGAAAGGTATCATGGGAAAGAGATGATATAGGATGACAACAATTCAAATCAGATTCAAGACTAGGGTTATGAGTGTAAATACCATCCGTAGGGATGGAAATATTAACCTTTACATGAGGCTTCATGAACAATTCCAAGGTTTCCTCCATTGGATCTGAATCATGAAAAGTGGAAGAAGATTGAGGAGATGGATCAAGAATTTGTTTTATAGATTTACCAACTTCAACATGATCAAAAGGAGGAAACCAAATTGGTACTTGAAAAGGAGGAGGATAAGGAACAAAAGGAATAGTAGGTTCCTCCTCTAGGTGTCTCATAGTTTACAAAAGTTGGGGAAACATGCACATCTAGGGGTTTAGATTCAAACTAATTCAAAGAGATCTGAAACAAATGTTCAAACTTTTTCTTAAATAAATCCATATCCATATCTTCTTTAGGAAACTCATAACATAAGTGAAGGAATATATTAGAAAATTCCGCAATTGATTCAATAGGATTCATTCTAAGTTGATTGCTTCTTTTATAAACATCTTGGTAATCATACCTATCAAAACCTTGATGAAGATCCTTGAGGAATTGATCAAAAGAATGGATAGAGGATAATGTTAAGGTATGCAACCATTTATTAACATGACCTTCAAGAGTGAGGGTGAATAGAATACACACAACATATTCATCATCGATTTCATAAGATTTACAAAACCCAAGAAAAGCATTTATGTGTTTGCATAAAAATGTACCACCCTCACCATCAAATCTTAATTGGGACATGACATTAACAATTTCCACAGAGATTGAAAGTTTTCCCAGGGATAGGTTAGAAAAAAACTCTGGGATTATGATTTTGGAAAGAGCCATTTAAGATAAGAGATTCAAAACAGACTCAATAGGGACAACTTTTCATCTAGCCCTCTTTCTAATGCCAGAATGTTGGTGGTGTTGGATATCACCAACATAAAGGGGGTCTCCCCGATGTGAATTCCCAATTAGACCTCACGCCATTTTGAGTAGGAGCCCCATCCAGAGTATCGACTCGATCGCCATAACTGAAAAGTTCACCTTGGTTTCAATGGATAACATAAGATATTATATACATAAACCTTGAAAAAGCAAGTTGACATTTTGAAACAACAATTGCAATGTGGAAAATGATACCTTCATGAGTGGGAGATGGGATTCAGTCTCTAGAAGGAAGTAATAGTACTAACCTAAGAGAGACACACGAGAGAATGAAAAGATTTGTTAGAAAAATAGTTCACATAACAATTATTAAAGCAAATACAACACACATTCAACAATACGAGTACCAAAGCCACTGAAATAGTTTAATTTCTCCAATACATATGAACACAACATATACCGTAAAAATCCCAAGAATAGTCCTAAAAAAATTGTGATACATGCCTGAAAATGTGTTGTCTCATTGAATTTCAATTAGGTGAAAGAACCAAGTGCACAGTTACAATGATGAAGCACTAGTTCTAGTAGTGTAACATTAAGTCACTTCTTACTTCTCCAAGGAATATTTTTCTCTCCTATTCCAAGTAGAGAAGCCAAGACTAACTCTCCATAGATTAAGCCTCGAAAATCCTTTTTCTTGAGTTATGAGGTTGCTTTTATAACAAGAGGAATGACCTTTCATATCCTCATGACTCTTGAGCTACCCTCATGAATATTTGACTTCTAATGGTTCCTTTGGACTTCTAAACAATTATTGAACTTCTAAATGACATTTGGGCTTCTCTTTGTGACTTTTGAACTTCTTTATGTGCCTTTTGTCCATATATGACTATGTGACTCTTCATATTCCACATATGCCCTTTGGACTTCCAAAAATTGCATTTTGTCCTTTTCTCTTTAATAATTACATCATTAAATTCCATGTGATGATGTGGCATGACACATGGACACATATTAAATGTTATTATGACACTTGTACATTGAAGTTACAAATTGGCAATGATTACATGGAATTCATGATGAGGTGGCGATGCCAAGTTGTCTTTTCAGCTGATTTAACTTCGTTCTTGATGGTAGATCTGATATATGATTCATGTTCATGAAATATCCATTTTATTTCTTATATTCACCCCCAAAAGGGTCTTGGATGAGCTTTGTAATCATTTGAGTCACCATGCAATGTCTACTTTCTATTTTGATCCATGATCCGCTTCATCTCTCCATGATAGCTCTCTCTTCTTCTTCATTTGCACATGTGTTTCTTCGTGCTTTCTCCTTACTATATGCTTTGAGAATTACATTGTCAAGCTAGGAAGGTACTCCTACCAATTAAAATGATTCATGAAAAATTGAAATCATCCTTAAAAACATTTATTCTACCACTACCTAGCTCATGGAATGATTATTTGATGATAGGCATGTGAGAGAGTTAAAATAAGGAGGCTTGATTAGGAGGGAACATTCAAACTCATAAATGGCTTAGGAAAGCTCCAATGTTAATTTTTAATGTTCTAAAGGCAGTGAAAGTTCAAGGCTCACAATATTCCCTTCAAGGTGTGCTTGTGCACTCAAGCAATAGAGAGAGAGAGAACTCAAGGGTGTTGGGTGCACTGTTGAAGCATGAAGGGAAATAATTCGTGGGTTCAAGATGTGCTTGTGCACTCAAAAGGACTAAGGAGGGTACAAGGGCACACACTGAAGGGACAAGGGATTGGGATTTGAGCCTTCTTAGTGCACTTATGCACTCGAGAGGAATTAGGAGGGTGTACAGTGCATAGTTGAAGCACGAAGGGGAAATCACTCATTGGTTCAGGGTGCACTTGTGCACTCAAGCAGGGCACAGTTATTCGAGTCAAAGGAGTGCACTCAAATGAAGGCTTCAAGATTTGTGACTGCACTTTGCACCCTAAGGAAATATAAGGATGAAGGCTCTGTGCTTCATGATTGCATCATGTGCTTTTTTTTAATAGGTAGAGGATCCTTGCTTTTCTGAAGTGCGCCTTGTTGTTATGAAGTATGCTTCATTGTTCCAAAGTGGACTTCAATGTTCCGAAGTGCGCTTCGTTGTTCTAAAGTGTGCTTCATTGTTCTAAAGTGTGCTTAGGCTTGGGAGGCCAATGTTCTCTCCAACAATGGTTTCTTGTTCATTTGGAATTCACTTTTCACTAAGGGAGAAAGCAAAAGGCTAGGTCACTTATCGTAGGGAGTACTTATGCACTTATGAGATGGAGGAGACCTTAGAAAATACTTAGTGCACAATTATGGGAGGACAAGATACATCAATAAGGATCATGAATAAGTTACACTCATCATCTACTAAGAGGGTTAATTATTTTACAACTTGCATTGAGCAGGAGGACCAAGAACAGCTCTCAAAATGGCTAAGTGTAGGACCAGCAGAGTAGGAGAAAGAAATGCATCCTAAAACAACTCAAACATGGATCACACACATAAATTCCATCAATACAAGTCAACAGAATGCACAGGAGTCATAAACATTAATCACACCTTGAAACGATATCCACATGACACCTATTTCTAAGTGACATAGTTGAAACAACACTTAAAACACAAGTTACAACAAAAGTATTGACTGAGACCAAAATGTGCGTTAAGTTGTAGGAATATGTCTAGCACATATTATAATGATATGTAATACCAATAATGCATAATAGCATGCAAGAACTATCTTTGGTGACACGCAAAGTTGTGACACGTGTAGGAGTGAAAACAACAAAAGTGACACCTACAACAGGAGGAAAACATGAAGACAACACTTGCAAAATGTGAATGACCATGAAAGTGACACATGCCAAAGTGAAGATAACATGAAAATGATACTTATTAAAGTTAAATAAATAAAAATAAACAACCATACATTTAAAAGCGACACTTGTGAAAGCTACAATGCACAATAGTGACACTTGTGAAAGCTCATAAAAATAAAAGTGCTAAGGAAACTAAAGTGAGGGAGGTTGTCA
Source organism: Pinus tabuliformis (assembly GCA_031772625.1). Lineage (NCBI taxonomy): Eukaryota > Viridiplantae > Streptophyta > Pinopsida > Pinales > Pinaceae > Pinus > Pinus tabuliformis. The sequence goes on from CM062814.1 coordinate 820,657,246, forward strand.
ATGAAACTGCACACTGACTGTTGACATGAGTTGAACATTGTACATGCACTGTCTTTATGGATGATTTTATGCCATTTCAAGCTTGCATAAAGGAAGTGTGCTCATGAACTTATCAAAGACTAAGCATGTGTGTGAGAAATTGACTTGATAGTGTAAAACTAGGAAGGATACTTAAACCCTTTACCAACATCAATCATTCATGGATTAACCATAAGATGACAGACTATAAGATATTTAGTAGGCTCCAAAACTCAAGTGTAGGCAAATTTTGGAGGGTGTTGATCACAACGTCAACAATGCATTAACGAGATAACATAGCTGTAAATATCAAGTTTCATAAAATAAGCATAGTGGTCAAACTGACATCAAATGTATCTGTATTCTTTCATTAACCAATCAAACTTAAAATATCATTTCCTTAAAGCTTGCTTTAAACCATATAATCTCTTATTCAATTTGCATACTAAGTTTTCCTTCCCTTTTACCTCATATCCCTATGCTTGTTGTATATAAATCTCATCCTCCAAACTCCCATGGAGAAAATTTGTCTTTACACCTAATTACTCAAGATGCAAATATTATAATACAACTAAACATAAAATAATTCTAAAACAAGTAATTTTTACAACAAGAGAAAATATTTCATCAAAAATATATGCCTTTCTTTAGTGAAAACCTTTTTACAACAAGTATGGCCTCATGTCTCTTTTTTCTCCATCTTATTCCTTCAACCTATAAACCCATTTATTTTGTGATGTTATTTACCTATATGAAACATGAACAAATACTAACTATATTTTGTACCGAAGATTCCATCTCTTCTTTCATGCTTTGATCCCATTTCTTTTTGGTTTTTACCTGCGTTACTTCATGTCTTTCTAGTTCATCAAAATTAGATAATAATACATAATACAATGAGGGAGTATCATTTAGGGGGTTTTCTTAACCTGGTTGATCTCCCAACAACACGTGTAGGAGTCTGAGGTACTTATTGTTGCTATTGTTATTGAAAATTTGTATTTTCTATATATTTGGATTTATTTTTCTATGATTTCATCAAGCACTGGGTATTCTTTGTTTTCCTTATTATTATTATTTTCTCTGCAATTGATCTTTGTACATGACCATTTCATTGAATACCACATATCTACTCCTAATGATTTTTTTATTTTCATAATCCCATAAGTGATATCCAATAAAATTAACTCCATATATAAAAAAGGTACACTTCTTGGATTTATCCTCAAGCTTTGTTGTGTTTTCTCTATAAGTATGAACAAACGATTCACTACCAAAAGTCTTTAGAAATAAGTTGTTTATCTTTTTACTTGTCCATGCCTCCTTTGGAATGCCACCATCCAAGGACATTAAATTTCCTCTATTTACTAAGTAAACAATAGTATTGATATCATCTGCACACAACTATAAGGGAATCCTACATGCAATCACATACTCCTTGCATGCTTTGTGATTGTTTTGTTTATCCTTTTTGACACACCATGTTATTATGGCGTTTCTAGAACTATATTGTTGGCTTGATGGGGCCTGACCCAGGTTCAACGTTAATTAGCCAAACAAATTCCTACACTACTGTCCCTTTCGGCTTCAAGTCGCAGAGCGTGGACTGAAGTCTCACCCGAATCGGTATGGGGGGATTTTGTTAGGCCCCTATACTACTAGTGTAACCCCTTATTGTTATTAATACAACCCACTTATTATATTGATGTACCAATGTAGTGCCCATATTGTTACTATTGTGCCACATAGAAGCCCACTATTGTTATTATTGTGCCCTTACATTATTATTGTTATGTCGGCTCTGATTATGTTATGACCCCTTAGACTCCTATATATAGAAATGAGGTCTTTTCATTTGTATCATCCAAGAATTGCTCATTTGTGTAATGTAAAGGAGGTTTCCCCTCGAAGAGGCTGAATTCTAAGGCGTTGATCTCTCTTTTCTATCTTTTTGTGAGCTGGTTTCATAACAGATGCTGGAACCAAGTTTCTCCACCCTGAGATGGTTGTGATGTCATTTTATTCCTTACATTCCTACCTTCGCGTAGGTCACTTAGTTCTAGGGCTTTGTTTTTCTAACCCCTTATTCCTCCTTTCGATACCTCTGCGAAAGGGTACGACTGACCTTCGCGCAACCCTATCCTACGACTCAAATACTTTCGCACTGTTAAAGCAGTGTATTGCACAAATTGTCCAATTATCTTACGAATCTTACTTATCTTATTAGATTCTCACAGTTAGCACTGCGTAAACAAATACTCTTATTTGTGTTCGGTTAACCAACATAATTATACACATTCGCGCATCACATAAGCATTATAAAGTAAATTCATAAATAAAATAACAAGATGCATCAATCGGAACAAAGACACAAAAATTGTAGAATACTTGGCTTTATTGATATCTTCCAAGTGATTACAAACTCTATCCACCCTACGCACATAGATGTAAGGGTGCGCGCACTCAGCTACGGACTTCTACCTGTTATAGACATTTTTGTGCCTTATAGCTCTAAGCATGAAATGTCCATAAACCAAGGGATCCTAAGTCCCTAAAAGTGTTGTTCCTACCCCTAGAGGAACAAGGTCAACCAATTACAGCTTCTCCTAGAAGTTCTCCACCAGAAACTGCTCAGAATCAGTCAAATCAGGATCATTTCAGCTGCTCCACTAGCCAGCTGCGTTGCATAGCACCCCAGTACACTAGCTAGGTGCATTGCAACGCACCTAAAGGCACTACCAGGGTGCACTGAGCGGGAAATGACAAATGGCAGTGCCATTCTGCGAGGTGGACAGACAATGGAAGCTTCCAGAATCTTCCTCAATGACACTTGCCTCACTGAGTTCGACCAAGGATGAGTAAGAGGCTCTCAGCCTCCAAGTGGAAGCAAGAACTGACAGAGAGAGGCCACAAGTCAAATCATAAGCTGACTCATCCTCTCTGCATACATCTATATATGGATCCCTCATCCCAGAGATCCAGAGGCTGGAATTTTGTACTTTGCAGAGAATTGTTGTTGGTTTTGAGATTGAGATTAGTGCATTGGGTGATTTATGCTTTGTTGGAGGTGAAGAAGGGATTCCTTTGCTGGGAGGTTGATGCTGGATCGGGACTCACTTGGTTGTATCTCCTCCTGGATCTTCTTGTTATATCAATAAAACTATTTGAGTTTCTCCTACATGCTTGTGTATCAATGATGCTTTGTTATATTTGCATGTTTAGCTTAAATCTGATCCTAAGCTATTTATGAATGTAAATCTATGTCTTTTTGTAGTTTTCCTCTTCTGTGATCTTGCAGGAACTTGGTGAAGCTAGGCAAGTAAGGGAGCAGGTAGCTGGAAGCTGTCAAAGAGAAGAGAGATTGGATCAAAGGACTAGCGAAAGACACAGGTTGGTTCATCCTATTCCTCTTCGTTTACAATTCATAAAGAAGAATACGAAAGTAGTTTTCCTTGTTTGTTGCTAAGGCACTATCACACCTTAGTGGGATAGGGGCGTTCTGAGTAGACACTTTTCCCAACAACAAAATGGCGACTCCGCTGGGGATCGTGTCTAGTTAGTTTGTTTGTGTTTCTCTTGTTGTTTGTTTCATAAACACGGAAGTAGCAATCGAACTGCATTTGCCATTATCAAATGCAAAGTAGACACCTGCTACTTCGATCCACTAACTGGATTTGTTTATGATTTGAACAGCTGATTCACAAATGATCTGATTACCCTTTGTGATAGCTCTTAGTCCTCCTTTAAATCATCCCTCTGATTGTACCTTACTGATTGCTTTTACTCGGCCAAAAACCATAGATTAAACTGCAAACCGTGACCCAAAACCCAGATAGAAGTCTCGTTTCTGCCCCAGCGCAGGCTCTGTGAAGAGGTTCTGCATTTCAACGCAGGTCCCGAGAGGGCTACCTGCACTGCAATTCAGTTTCTCTGTGCAACAGGTGCGCTGATCAGCCTTTGCCCTGTGCAGCTGAGGTTCTTTGCTTCATTTTGTCCAGTTTTGTCTCTGATTTTTGCAGCCTGTTATCAGTGTGTGTACCTGTCTGAAAACCCCTTTTCTTTGCCTTAATTCTGCCTCCTTTGTACAAAAAGACTGTAGATGTTCTTTGTGTGTTTGTTACATCATTTACAGTTTTCCATTGAAAGAGTAAAATAGTCATACTGTCGTCCTTGGATTTAGATCTGTCGTAAGTGTCGATTTTGATCTTAGGAGAAAGTTTATTTGCTGTTGACAGTTGATTATACTTTTACTTTTACCTTTGGTTTGAATTTGTCACTTTCTAGTGTCGAAACGAGTGTTTATTTCAAAATCATAGAGTGTCGTAATCTTCTCTACCTTTTTGATTTCGAAAAGAAGCTTGTTTGTGTTTTTCACTTGAAAGCAAATTCAGATTTGTACATCAACTTTCTTTTTAGGCATCAATATTAAGAAAGTGAAAACAAATACATGCATATGTGCATTTGCATATTGATAGTTTGTATGGCTTGATTTAGGAAAAGTGCATCTACAGTGTGCTCTTTGCTCTTTGAGAAAAGTTTGTGTCTTTCTTTTCCCCTTGTAGCTAGGATTTTCATTGTTGAAAAGAGATAAAAGCTTGCTTATCATCTTTAGATTGCATTTAGGAATTACATCTACATCTCGTGGTGATCCCAAAAGGCAAACTTCTAAGAAAGATCAACTTAAAATAAATTGAATGAATCTAACAACGCTTTGGAACTTAACGCAAAACATAGAGGTCTAGGCTAGAGACGTGTTTCGGCGTTGTAAAGACTGGTAACTGTTGTCCTCACTGATGGTTGGGTGATTCCTCCACTGTGAGACAATAAGTGCCACTACGGACTTGTGCTCCCACGTACCGTCGAGTATATATTGGGAGACCCCTATAGGCTTAAAACCTTTTATCCATAGGAAGCCGTGTCAGCCACCCTACTGATCGCAATGCACCGAACACAGCATTCGGGAAGATTGACTGCCGTACCGTAAAACGTATTCTGCAGTTTTGTGATTGGTTTGGTACACCCTCTACCTAGATCTCCAGAGCAGTCCCTTTCGTTCCTTTTCAGACTCCTTAACGGAAAAGGTCCATCTGATCACTTGTCACTTCAGGCTCATTAAAAATCGAAGGAGACTAGAGTCATCTTTTGTTTTTTCTCGACTCTTTAAAATTGAAAAAACAAGTTGTGTCTAAAGCGTCTAAAAATTTATTTTAAACGGAATATTCATCACCCTTTTCCTACATTGATCTTAGGTTGAGAAAATGGAGTCTACCAACCAAGGAATTCCCGTTGGTGGAAATCCTAGTCCCTTCTCCTCTTGGGGAGATGTTGGTGCACCCCATATGACCACATTGTCGCTTCCAAGACTGATAATTGGCTTGCCAGTATGGATCTTCTCAACCAATGTCGTTCAGAACACCACTATTCCTGAATAATCGAATCAGCAGTTAGACCAGTCCAGAGTTACCCACCAACCTTCTACTTCCTCTAATTCTTCCTCTCCTCCTTCCTCTTCGCTTGATGGGGCTGGCAAAGCCAAAAGTCAAGTTCCTAAGGAGAAGAAGGAAAAGAAGAAGAAAGAGAAGAAGAAGAAGGATCCAAAAGTGAATGGGAGCAAACGAGTGTTGTCTAACGAAAATCCACACACTGCACCGACCAGGCCTAAATCGCCATGTGTCATTTGCAAGGGAGACCACTTCCACAGAGATTGTCCTTGCATCCCTCGGATACTAAGGGACTGGTCTCCCCGTTTGCACAATCCAGTGTCGTCAACCTCTGATGGCCATGTTGATAGCACACCGTCAACTAGCGAAAGTGAAGCCCCAGGACAAAAAGGGAGAGCTAGATCTCCCTGTAAACTGTGCGAAGGCGATCACGCCATCCACCGTTGTCCCTTCTTAGACGAAGCTAAAAGAGTTTTGGATGATCGTCCGGTTTCACCGTTACGACTTACTCCTGGATATAAAAAACTCTTGTCGAGTCCTTCATTAGTTGAGAATCCAGCTGGCCCGCTCAAGTGGTCAGCTGAAGCGCCTGTCATTGAAGATGAACCAGCTGAATCCATACCCGACGAAAGTCAAAAGGTCGAGGCGGCAGTTGACCCGGTCTTGCCTTCAGAGGTTTTATCTTCAAATGACACAGTCACTGGAGAGAACAAGGATGACACCGTCCAAATTCTCTTCATCAACACAGACTCCGACGAACACGGGGGCAACCTACCCATTCCTTTACCGCAGGAAGGAAGTTCGTCAGAGCCGTACCCGGCCGTCTACTCGGTCCCACCTCCAAGCAACCTAGTTGTCTCCTTCGACTGGAATCAACTAGGCAGACCCCGTTTACCAGCAAGCATACCATTCAGAATTATCGTCCAAATATATAGAATGATCATGGCTGGTACCATCATAGATGAGGGGGCTTCTGTGAGTATCCTTTCCTCTACTGCTTGGAAAGCGCTTGGTTTGCCATCGCTTTTGCCTGAGATGAGAAATCTGACAGGCTTTGATAAAGGAACCAGTCGGCCTTTAGGGATCCTTCCCAATGTGCCCATAACATTGAGAGGGAAGACAGTTCAAATGAACGTAATGGTAGTCCAAGGACCCTTATATTACAATCTACTCCTTGGGTGAGACTATATTTATTGCATGGGAGCCATCGTCTCCTCACTCTTTAGAGTAATGTGTTTTCCGCACGAAGGAAGAGTGGTCAAGCTCGTGGACTAGCTTTCATTTCCCGGATCACGCATAGCAAATAGTCATATACCATCCCTAAATGGTCTCTTCACGCAAGAAATGTCTCAATCCCCAGTCTGTCCTCCCAATGAGCGCGAGTAATTCGGAGGGATATGACTGAAACCCAGGGGGCATGCGTCCTGGTCTGCTTCGGCAGGAAAACTTCGGGTATAGGGTAGGTTTCCGTGGGAGAATATGACTAGTCTGTACCCCATCCGTCAGTGGAAGAGGGGTTATTCTAGAATAAGATTCTCTTGTCAAAGTTATGTGTGTGGCGCTCATTGTCACTCACCTTTGTTTATCTGGGTAGACATCGCCGAGGAAGTGTTTCATTTGTAACGCGAATGAGACAATCTTTGGTAACCTGAAAGAGGTAGGCCTTTCCTAATAGAACAAATGTTTTGTCTGCAAATTGAGGGGTAACCTTGAAACCATATTTTATACCTGGGGGCATGCAAACCTTTTGGAATGCAAGCAAGGGGCGGCTATTTATTTTTTAAATATTTAGGTCCTCCCTTTAAACCCGTAGGCTAACCCTTTAAACTCGTAGGATTAGTCGTTTCCTAACTTGCATAAAGAAAGGATGTGGGGCAAAAATCTAAATGTTGCCGTTTTATATGAGACATTCTTATCATATGACTGGATTATCGAGCAGTTTTAGCACATAGTTCAGGCTCTTTAAAAAATAAACATAAGACCGAGCAAGTGTTTCAATCCGCGTTTAAGCTCGTTAAAAAATGAACTATCCTCCGGTAAATAACCACCGTGAATGTAGCATTATCAGCCATTAAAGCCTTGGTCGTGTTTGCACCGTCACCTCCACTTTTCCATTGGCCGATCATTCACCTCCATTTGATTGTTTACCCATTTTGAGGAACAGCTGCGAAGAGTGATTTCACTAGCCATCCTTGTGACACTGCCGTGATTGGAAAATTCCAACCCTTACCTGGAATTAGCTGCTACCCATTTTATCACTCGTTCCTCAAAAGACGAGTCTTCTTTAAGCTCTTTTCATCTGACTCGTAAAATATGAAAAGATTGCCAAGTTTTGGCCTTCCAGCTCGTTAAAGCGACCGGAAGTGCTATCCCTCCTCTAGATTTTAATCTTTTTGGACCTGAGGGATTATTGCACAAAAAGATCGAGCACTTGTTTTGTTCGGCTCGTTAAAACTATCGAAAATTCATCCCTTCTGTATTGTTTTATACTTTTTCGGACTTAAGGGATTAGATGACGAAAAAGGAATTTCGGAGTTACCTTTACGTACCTTTTCAGACTCTCTAAAAATGAAAAGGACCGAGTTATCTTTGTCGTTAAACTCGTTAAAAAGATTAATAGCGACAAACTTGTCTTTAGACGAGAACGAGTTTCACTATCGCTAGGCTCATTAAAACATAGCGATGGGTTTGCCCGAAGGGAAAATTATAGAACAAGCATATGTTATCCTCCTCAAGCTTGACAAAAATAAAGAGTTACTAGTCAGCAATGACTGGGGAAAAATTGGGAAAAACTCAAAGAATCTTTATTGGTAGCAAGTCGCTCTTGAACATGACACTTCTACTCCGTGTCCGAGTCGGGTTGGGTTGTTTCATTCACCGGTCACATCACCATGGTCACGCCATACCATCCACATTTGGGGTTAATGCTATCAATCCATCACATCAGTGTCGCCGATATGTTCAAGAGAAGTCATCCAGAGAAGTCACCCGTGTCCCATCCACTACCATACATTATACTTCATTCCTTCATGACCGCCATCCTGAACCATATATCATCAGATCGTTTTCACCTCCATCAAAATCATTTGCTCCGTTCCGTGTCATTGATGTGGGATTCATCAAGGCCCTCCTTTGACGGATCGCTTCTTGTCGACATCAGCTCATTATCCAAGAAGTTGATCTAGGAACACCCCATTCAGTACTTTGAAGCTTGCATGCCTCAATGGCAAGTTTCTCACTTCCGGCGACAGGTATACATCAATGACCTTCGACCAAAAGATTTTGCGTGGTGTTCGACGCCAAGTCCTTTATTCACACCACGTGAATTGTACTGCAGTACCTTGAGGGTCATCATCCTTATCGGTGATTCCTCTCGCACTTGTTAACAGTTTACATCATCGACTGGTAATCAAGTAATGTCTTTCCATGTTCGACTTCAAAACATTTCTCACATGGATCGACTTGTACTTCGAGTGAAGATCGAACGAGATTGAAGACCCCGGATCTAGTTTCATCCATCTGGGCTGCGATATATATTCAGAAAAAATAAAGACATTGACATGTACGGCATTGCAGCACAGATAATCATCCTACCAAAAGGATGATGACTTCATCAAAATCATCAGTCTACCATCAGACGATTGTCTGTCCTATGTACATAAAAATGAATTTATAAATCTGAGCATGGGAATGCCCACCTCAGCTAGATCATGAAAGCAGTATGAAGATAATGTATTGTATTGTATCTTATTACAGGTCTCCTCCCAGCATTGAAAGAACTTCGGATCCTCCTAATAAAGCATTTCACCCGATAAACGGCCTCATACTTTAGGGGGCAACTGTTATAGACATTTTTGTGCCTTACAGCTCTAAGCATGAAATGTCCATAAACCAAGGGATCCTAAGTCCCTAAAAGTGTTGTTCCTACCCCTAGAGGAACAAGGTCAACCAATTACAGCTTCTCCTAGAAGTTCTCCACCAGAAACTGCTCAGAATCAGTCAAATCAGGATCATTTCAGCTGCTCCACTAGCTAGCTGCGTTGCATAGCACCCCAGTACACTAGCTAGGTGCGTTGCAACGCACCTAAAGGCACTACCAGGGTGCGCTGAGCGGGAAATGACAAATGGCAGTGCCAGTGCGCGAGGTGGACAGATAATGGAAGCTTCCAGAATCTTCCTCAATGACACTTGCCTCACTGAGTTCGACCAAGGATGAGTAAGAGGCTCTCAGTCTCCAAGTGGAAGCAAGAACTGACAGAGAGAGGCCACAAGTCAAATCATAAGCTGACTCATCCTCTCTGCATACATCTATATATGGATCCCTCATCCCAGAGATCCAGAGGCTGGAATTTTGTACTTTGCAGAGAATTGTTGTTGGTTTTGAGATTGAGATTAGTGCATTGGGTGATTTATGCTTTGTTGGAGGTGAAGAAGGGATTCCTTTGCTGGGAGGTTGATGCTGGATCAGGACTCACTTGGTTGTATCTCCTCCTGGATCTTCTTGTTATATCAATAAAACTATTTGAGTTTCTCCTACATGCTTGTGTATCAATGATGCTTTGTTATATTTGCATGTTTAGCTTAAATCTGATCCTAAGCTATTTATGAATGTAAATCTATGTCTTTGTGTAGTTTTCCTCTTCTGTGATCTTGCAGGAACTTGGTGAAGCTGGGCAAGTAAGGGAGCAGGTAGCTGGAAGCTGTCAAAGAGAAGAGAGATTAGATCAAAGGACTAGCGAAAGACACAGGTTGGTTCATCCTATTCCTCTTCGTTTACAATTCATAAAGAAGAATACGAAAGTAGTTTTCCTTGTTTGTTGCTAAGGCACTATCACACCTTAGTGGGATAGGGGCGTTCTGAGTAGACACTTTTCCCAACAACACTACCCTAGGCCTCTGTGCACTCAGCTATAGAGCCTCTACCTACGCTACAACCTGAAACTTAGACTTCTTACTTCAGAGCTATGATTCTCTCATCTTGTGTGTCTCTAAAACTACTTAGATCTTAGCTCTTTCTATGCAATCCCATGGTCTGTGGACCATGGGTAGATCTCTTATAGCTAAATTTACTTTACAAAACTAAGGGCAAACAACCCTTTATGACTTATGACACCTACGCGCTCTGCGACCACAAAATGCAGAGTCTTTACAAGTTTCTTACACAATTTGACCAAAACATGGGCTTTTAGCCCCAAAACTGTCCTTTGGGGGATCCCGTTGCCAACAGGCCCCCAACACAAAAATCGTGACTTGCCCTTGAGTCACTTGGTAGGTACGAAGATCTTTGCACAAAGCCCTTCCAACTCGACCCGTATGATCGCAACCTCGGTCGTGCACTGAGCTGTCACCTTCTTTGCGTCTTCCATTGTCTGCTCGATCACTACTCCTGTGCTATCAGCCTGAAGCTTTTGTTGTGTTGCCTGCAGAGTCGCAAGCTTGTCTTCAATATTTCCTGTCACTGTGTAAGCCTCATCCAGCGAGGCCTTTATTCTCGCCTTGAGCACTGCTTCCTTGTGCAGCTCTGCATCCACCTATTCCTTAAGTTGCTTGGCCTCCTACAGCTTGGCTAGTCTCTGTGTCAGCATGACAGTTTGCATTGTGCCCTTAACCTCATCGTAGCGTTGTTGTAGCTCATATGCTTCCGTCTCTAGCCTCTATACATTGGGGTCCTCCTGCAAGATGGTCAGGACCTCAAATGATTGTTCAAACAGTTGCGTGCAGTCTGCTACTGCATTGTCCACCGCCGTTACTGTTTTTGTGACAGTGGTCGCTTGCTTTTCCTTCACTTCTGGCAGAGTTGAAGGCTGGGCCCTTAACTATAATTCTGTAATTTGTAGGTTCAACTCCAACTGAACCCGCGCCATCTCAGTCTTAGTGTCACGCACCCATGTGGCTAACTTGCAGATGCGTACCTCGACTGGCTCCTCCTCTGGAATGGCCAAGTCTGGGACCATTCTACATGCCTCCTCAACGACCTGCATAATCCGCTTGCTTTGATTGGTCACCTCGGTCTCAGCGGAAATGGCAGCATTTCTATGTAGGGCCATCTGCTCGTTGTTGATCCGTTGTTCACTAATCACCTGGAGGGCGCGGTGCTCTCAGGTCCTCAGCTCTGCAATTATTCCATCCTGCAAGAGGTGGAGTGATTCCCACGGGAGCGCTACCAGGTTCAACCTGACTCCCTTTAAGGCGCTGACAGTGGGCCTGTCAGCCTCATTCTCTGTGGTCAGTGCTTCATCAGGAAGCACTATCACACTGGAGGCCTTCATGCACAACATATCGGGAGCCTTTAAAGTGCTGATAGCCAGGCTAGTAAACACCATGCCAACCTAGGACGTGCGGGTCTACAACTCCTGCAACCTTGTATGGATAGCCCCCAGGATGATCTGTTGCTGCTGCTCAAATTGTTTCAGGGCCTCCACTGTGACATCCCTCATTGTGTCACTGATATCATGCAAGTCACCCTCTGTTAATGTGATGGGGTCCAGTGAAGTCTTGGTCGCCTTTGATTTCTTCTTGGGCCCTCCTTTCTCCAACTCCCTTAGGCACTTGATTCGGGCAGACGTCTCCTGATGGTCCGCTTCGTGTTGCTCATCTATTTCCTCCTCGGTCTCAAGTGAAGGCGACCTCGTGCCTTTATCAGAGCCTCGCTCTATCCCACCTATCTGCTTCCTTGTCTGTTTCATGTCCTCACGCTCCGCCTGGGCTTTATTAGCAGCCTTCTTCTTCCTCATTTTGGCCAACTATGTCATCTTAAGCTTGGCCTCCTCCTTTTTATTCTGCGTGGCGGACTTGCTTTCGCCCACCACCAAATCTGTTATAGAGCACCACTCTGTCGACCATTAATCAAGCATTGCATCAATGGCATCATCCATTACCAGATACAGCAAGTCGTACCATTTCTGCGCAAGGTCCTTCCGCGCCCTGATGGATACTTGATGGAAGTTAGCTTTGAATTCGGTGTAGCCCTGCAAGTTGGTGTACACCGTAGGTGACAATCGAAATTTGCGATTGATGGACATCCGGATGTTCATCTCCATTAAGATCCAAAATATCTTGTTGCCCCTGACTCGTTGTGTGTCCTTGGTTGCCCATAGTGAATCGTACTTCGTTGCTTTAGGGAGGTATGGCATGACCGAGGGGAACCAGATGTCCTCTGGAAGCTCCCACACTACCAGCATAATTGATAGCAAGAGCCACGCGTAGTGGAACGCCTTTCTGAGCTCTTATGCTTCACGGAAATTCGCCAGGAACTCTTCCCGAAGGTAGTCTAACCAGTTGAACTGGACTCCTTCAGCGCACTGTGCTGTGAGCGCGACAATAGACGCTGGCACCTCATCGGCATGACACTTCCTCATCACTTTCCCTGCTAAGATCTGTGTGGCTAACTTCACAGTGGGGTCGCAGATATTGGATATAGCATATCCGCGTGACTTCTTTACCAGTTTAATTTTTTCTTTCATTGATTCTGCGAGAGCCTACTTGCCACCTTTTCCACCAAAGATAATGCTTGGATTCTCTCTTGTATATGACAGTCGCATTATTTGGTGAATCAACCTATCCATGATGGGTATCAGCTCCTCCAACCACAAACACCCATCATGCACCAAGCACAGCCACTGCTTGATGACCAAAACTGTTACCGAGGTGCACTTGGAGTACGACACCTAGAGCAGGTTGAGAAACCCTGCATTTTCTACTCCCTTAAGCCACCTCCGCAGCTCCAATGTGGTCATTCATGTAGTTGAATCAATGATGCGGTGCATCAACTACTCAGTCGCCATGTGTGGGAACTTCTCATGGTCCGCCAAGTCCCAATCTTCCAGTTTCGACAGCGGTACTCGTTCCAAGTGCGGACCATCGAAAACAATTTTTTCCGGCAGTAGAGGGGTTTTCAGGGGAGTCTTGCTCTCATTGATGTCCTTTGGTATCTTGGTCTTATTCTTGCGTGTAGGGACATACTCTAGCAACTGAGTAATAGGGTCCATACCCTGGGTTTCAACCTCCTCTACTTCGACTCCCACATCCTCATCATCCATCCAGATGTCTTCAATGTCTTCTTCCTCTGGCTCCAAATTTATAGCTTTTCCCTTCTCCTATGCAGTAGGCTTCGGTGATTTTCTTCTTGGCAATGTGCGCACCAGTATAGCAGGCTGCTTGCCCTTCTTATCTTTCACAGTTTCCTTGGTTGGATTCAGCTTTGGTCTCGGCGTCCTTGACGATTTAGGGACTTCAGCAAGCACCTTGACGACCTCTAGAGCAGCTACTTCTACCTCTATTTCAATTCCTGTGCAGGCTCCTCCACTAACTCTTTGGTATTTATAATTTCTATGGGCGCCAACATGATTTTCTTTATGAACTCTTGTGTCTCCTTTGATAATGTCTCAAATACTTTACTAGCTATCAGAAGCTCGTAGTGTTCACGATTCACGTGCGCCTAAGAGCTCAACAACTCAATTCTCAAAATGGCAAGTGTTTTTCACTGGACAGCCACTTGTAATTTATAGGGCACTTTGAATTCAAATCTGACCATTCCCCCCAAATTTGGTTCATTAATGTTGGATTGGCGGCAGATTTTCAAGGATCTAAACCATAAATTTCATCTTAAATGTCGGCTTCCCACTCCATTTGGCTACATTTCAACCGTCAAATCATGAACAATGACTTTAATATTCACTTTCCAGTCGACTTGCGCGATTTCTCCCTGGGTAACACAACTCCCATCACGCTGTCGTGGACCTTGTGACACTTCCTTGCTTCGCACCATCCTCCAATCACGCAGCTCCCCAACCTAGGTAGTGTAGTTTATAGTCTCGCGCCTCCTTTCAGCTGCCTCAAGTGCTAAGACTATGCTACCTTCATCTAATCACATGGCTGGACCACTGGTGTATGGCTTCAATCGACTGCCATTCACCTTTCCTGGGAAAGGATCTCCATTCAAGTTGACTAGTTGTACCGCTCTTCCATCAATAATTTCCTTAATGACATAGGGCCTTAACCAGTGCATTCTGAATTTCCCTGGAAATTTATCGAACTTACTATCATTTAACAAAACCAAGTCATTTACCTTAAAGGTGTGCAGCTTAATATGTCGATCATGACATGCCTTTTCGCACTGATTTTGGACCTATTAGTGAAATCCAGCTACAAATCTCTCTTCCTCAAGCTCATCTAGCTAAGCGAGCCTTTCCTCCAAGGCTCCTCGATCCATCATACCTGTGAGCACCGCTATGCGTAAAGTAGGCACAATATATTCCATAGGCATTATCGCTTCAACACCATAGACAAGCCTAAAGGGGGTTTGTCTCGTCAACTTCTTGCATGTCGTTTGTTAAGCCCATGGCACTGCAGGAATGCATAGGTCCCAATCACTTCGTTGAGCATTGCAAACCTTGGTCAGCATGGTTCCCAGCACTTTATTGAATGCTTCCACTATCTCGTTAGCCTACGAGTGATAAGGTGTGCTCTTCTGGTTATATACCTGAAATTCCTCCATTAGCACACTGATCATCTCATTCAGAAAGTGCGTACTGCGATCACTCATCAAGATATTTGGATAGCCAAATCACGTCAATACATGCTCAAAGAGGAGATTTTCAGTGGTCATGCCTATGCAATCCTTCACATGTTGTGCCTCTGCCCAACGAGTCAAATACTTCGTCGCGGTGATAATGTACCTTGCTCCCGTCTTTCCTTGGGGCTGAATGGGTACCACAAAATCTATCACCCATTTCTCAAAGGGTTGCAACGTCATCTATGGATTCAAAGGCATCTCATCCCTCCACGATGGCCTACTAGTCCTTTGACGCACATCACATGCCTTGTAATACGGCTTTGAGTTCTAATTAATGGTTGGCCACCACAACCCTGCGTGTAGAATATTCTACGCAGTCGCTCTTCCTACATAATGTCCTCACCCGGTGTCTCCATGAGTGTTCGTGAGGATGCTGCTCCTTTCAAACTCAGGTAAATATTGTCACAATATCTCATTAGACCCCATTTTGTATAGATGCCCAGCAATGACGAAGAAATCTGCCACGCTCACCACTAATTCCTTCTTCTGCGGGACAGTATATCCTTCCAGGGAAGTTCCTGTCGTTAGGAAGTGTATTATATCTTCAAAATGACCATCCACGACGCGCACTACAAATAGTTGTGCGTCAGGTAATTCCTCCTCTAAATTAGTGGGCTCTTCCCCTGTTTTGATGCACAACAGATTGTCAGGTCTCGCATTCAGTCGTCCAAGCTTCACAATAACTTCACAATCATATTCCTGGAATAGTAATAACCATCTGCAAATTGTCCCCCCCCAACACATGCTTATTGACCAGGTATTTCAGCGCGAAATGATCTGTGTACATCTTAAAATGGCCTCCCAAAAAGTAATGTCTAAACTTCTGGAGCGCATACACCATGGCTAACCCTTCACGCTCGGTAGTGGAATAGTTCTTCTCTTTTAGATAGCCTTCTGCTTGAAAATGCGATAGGGTGGTCCAAGTCTTCTCCACCAGCCTGTGTTAGTATTGTTCCCAGCGCAATACATGATGCATCGACATGTACATGGAACTTCTTCTAATCTGAGAAGACTAAAATTGGTGCGGTGACCATCTTTTCTTTCAATACATCTAGGCTCTTCTTACAATCCTCATTCCAGCAAAATGTAACATCCTTCTTCAACAATTTCTCCATAGACGCAGTGATCTGGGCATAGCCTTTGATAAACTTTTTGTAATATCCCCTGTGTCCTAAGGTAGCGCGCAGCTACTTCACACTCCTTGGTGCTTACAAGTTCAATATCACCATGATATTTGCGGGGTCTACCATCAGTCCCTGTCTGCAAACCACATGACCCAACAGGGTCCCAAAAGGAACAAAAAACAAGCACTTCTACAAATTGAGCGCGATTTGGTATCTTCAACAGGTATCTAGCATCAGGCACAAGCTTGATACATGGTGTTTTACCAACGCATTCTTCAATCCAAACAGCATTACATTGTACTGGAAACAACCCCAATCAGTCATGAAGGTTGTCTTGCTCCTATCTTCTGGTGTGATTTTGATCTGGTAGTACCCCGAGAACCCATCAGTGAAGGAATATGCTTTCTGGCCACCTAAATTGTCCAACACTTCATCAATGAATGGAGTCGGGAAAGGATCATGTACGCAAGCGTCATTCAACTTTCTGAGATCCACACATATCCTTATTTCATCCTTTTGCTTCTTCTCTTTTACCACCATTGGGCTTACCCAGTCAGATTCTTCCACGGGCTCAATGATGCCTGTCACGAGCATCTTGTCTATCTCTAAGTGGACCTTTTCCTTATACTTCAGATTAAGATGGTAAGGCCTTTGGAATATATTGTGCCTAGTTTGCGCATAGCGGCACTCGCAGGTATGACGGATCGAGGATCCTTGGAGGAAAGGATCGCATAGCTAGATGAGCTTGAGGAAGAGATATTTCTAGCTGGATTTCCCCAACAAGTCCAAAAGTAGCACGAAAAGGCATGGCATGATCGACATATTAAGCTGCACACCTTTAAGGTAAATGACCTGGTTTTGTTATATGACAGTAAGTTTGATAAATTTCCAGGGAAATTCATAATGCACTGGTTAGGGCCCTATGTCATTAAGGAAATTACTAATGGAGGAGCGGTACAACTAGTCAAATTGAATGGAGATCCTTTCCCAAGAAAGGTGAATGGCAGTCGATTGAAGCCATACACCGGTGGTCCGACCATGTGACTAGATGAAGGTAGCATAGTCTTACTGCTCTAGGCAGCTAAAAGGAGGCGTGGGACTATAAACTACACTGCCCAGGTTGGGGAGCTGTGCGATTGGAGGATGGTGCGAAGCAAGGAAGTGTCACAGGGTTCGCGGCAGCGCGACGGGAGCTACGCTACTCAGGGAGAAATTGCACAGGTCAGCCAGAAAGTGACCGTTAAAGTCACTATTCATGATTTGACGATTGAAATGCTGCCAAATGGAGCGGGCAGCGAGCATTTAAGATGAAATTTATGGCTCAAATCCTTGAAAATATGCCGCCAATTCGACATTAATGAACCAAATTTGGGGGTAATGGTTGGATTTGAATTCAAAATGCCCTATAAATTACAAGTGTCTAACCAGCAAAAAGCACTTGGAATTTTTAGGATTGAGTTATTGAGCTCTCAAGTGCACATGAATCGTGAGCACTACGAGCTTCTAATAGCTAGTAAAGTATTTGAGACATTGCCAAAGGAGACATAAGAGTTCATACTAAGAATCATGTTGGCGCCCACAGAAATTATAAATACTAAAGAGGAGCAGAAAAAGATTTTGTGGATCTCTATATATAGGTATCTATCCAACCACTATTCCTTTGTCAGTCACAAGTTTATGTTCTCCTACGCTGCGAATTCATGGATCTTCCTATCCAACCAGTCTCCAATCTCTTTCTTAGTCGGATTCCAGTGATACGACACGACACATATCTTATGCAGATTCTGGTCCTAGCAACATAACCATTTGTTGGCTTGATGGGGCCTGACCTAGGTTCAGCGTTAATTAGCCAAACAAATCCCTACACTACTGGCCCTTTCGGCATCAACCCGCGGAGCGCGGACTGAAGTCTCACCCGAAGCAGTATGGGAGGATGCTGGAACCAAGTTTCTACACCCTGAGATGGTTGTGATGTTGTTTTATTCCTTCTATTCCTACCTTCACGTAGGTCACTTAGTTCTAGGGCTCTATCTTTCTAACCCCTTATTCCTCCCTTCGATACCTCTGTGAAAGGGTATGGTTGACCTTCACGCAACCCTATCCTACAACTCAAATACTTTTGCGCTGTTAAAGGAGCGTATTACACAGATTGTTTAGTTACCTTACGAATTTTACTTATCTTATTAGATTCTCACAGTTAGCACTGCGTAAACAGATACTCTTATTTACATTCAGTTATCCAACATAATTATACACATTCGCGCATCACATAAGCATTATAAAGGAAATTCATACATAAAATGACAAGATGCATCAATCGAAACAAAGACATAGAAATTGCAGAATACTTCTCTTTATTGATATCTTCCAAGTGATTACAGACTCTATCCACCCTGCGCACATAGTTGCAGGGGTCTGCGCACTCAGCTGCGGACTTCTACCCTAGGCCTCTGCACACTTAGCTACAGAGCCTCTATCTACGCTATGACCCGAAACTTGAACTTCTTACTTCAAAGCTATGATTCTCTCATCTTGTTTGTCTCTAAAACTACTTAGAGCTTAGCTCTTTTTATACAATCCCATGGTCCGCGAACCATGGGTAGATCTCTTATAGCTGACTTTACTTTACAAAACTAAGGGAGGACAACCCTTTATGACTTATGACACCTACGCGCTCTGCGACCACAAAATGTAGAGTCTTTACAAGTTTCTTACACAATTTGACCAAAACATGGGCTTTTAGCCCCAAAACTATTCTTTGGGGAATCCCGTTCCCAACATATATTTTCTCTATGAATTCCAAGGTATGAATAATAACTATCAAAATCCTTGCTGCAATATTCACCAA
This sequence comes from Pinus tabuliformis, assembly GCA_031772625.1. NCBI lineage: Eukaryota > Viridiplantae > Streptophyta > Pinopsida > Pinales > Pinaceae > Pinus > Pinus tabuliformis. The sequence continues at coordinate 820,676,251 of CM062814.1, forward strand.
GGTTATCTAATCTAAAAAAAATCAACTTGTTTCTTGTCTCATTCTCAACCAAATGTTTTTATTTCTTAAAAGTATCAAAGACATTATAAAATAATATATTGCAATAAACCCAAGTTTCCCTAGTTGCATCATCAATAAAAGTAGCATAATAATAATATATGACAGTTGAGCTAGTCCCCATACATTTATATACACAAGATCTAACTCTTCACTCTTCTTTTATTGTTGTGTGTGGAGCATGATTGTTCAGAGGTCTTTGTTTCAGCTGGATGTATACCCCAGGAAGTTTGTACACCGCTCCACGCGGGGGGCTATGGGGGGGACTTGTTCCCCTCGTGGGGGTTTAGGGGCCAGCGGTCCCCCGACGGGGCCTCGGGGGCTCGGGGGCAGCGCCCCCGAAGCTAAAAACAGATGTAAAATTGCCTTGTAAAAGTATAATAATTTCTAGTCAATTTGGGCCATTCATTAGGCGGATGATATGACAGTAGAACTTATGTTTAGTTTAGGGTTTTTTGCCCTAGAAGGCAACCCCTCTCTTTGTATGAGGGCATTGTATTTGAGGCTATGTAATAGATGTGTATTCTCTGAGTGAGAAGCAGAGAGGTGAGATTGTGAGAGAAAATAGAGGATATTACAGCAGATCTGTTGTAGGTTGTGTCTCTTCATTTTGCTGGATAATAGAAAGGAAGTACTGGCTGTTCAGGGTGTCCGTAGCCCAAACTGGGTGAACCACGTATATCTGTGTTTCTCTTGTTTTATGTGTTTTCTTTGTTTATATTTTTGCAATATTTTATGTGTTCCATTGCTCTGTAATATATAATATTCTAACAACCGGTATCAGAGCTGAAGGTCTATTTGGCTGATAAACTCGTAAGAAAGAAGGGTTCCTCATTCGAGTGGGAGCAATGGCGGAATATGGTAAGTTTAGGGTCGAGAAATTTAACGCCAAAACTTCTCGCTATGGAAGATGCAGATGGAAGATTATTTGTATCAGAAAGATCTATACCTACCATTGGGTGGAAAAACAAAGATGCCGACAGGTATGACAGATAAAGAATGGAACCTTCTCGATAGAAAGGCACTCGGAATAGTACGGTTGTGCCTCACAGTGTCGGTCACCTTCAACATTTCGAAGGAAACTACGACAGAGGGTTTGATCAAGGCATTGGAGAAACTATATGAAAAACCCTCGGCCTCAAACAAGGTATTTCTTATGAAACGGTTATTTAATATGAAGATGTCGGAAGGTGGATCTGTTGCAAACCATTTAAATTATTTTAATACTGTTAGAAGTTAGTTATGTTCTGTAGGGGTAGACTTTGATAGTGAAGTTATAGCTCTGTTATTCTTGTGCTCATTACTAGAAAGTTGGAATGGTTTAGTAATGGCCATTAGTAACTCTGTTTCTAGATCTAGTACTTTAAAGTTTGATGATGTTGTCGGTGCTATCCTTAGCGAGGAAATGCTCCGGTGAGACATCGGGTAATGCTTTGAGTGCAGAGTCTAGGGGAAGAAAAATGGAAAGAGGAAAGAGCTCAAGATATCGCAGTAAATCAAGGAAAGGCAGATCCAAGTCCAGATCGGGGATAGTCTGCTGGAAATGCGGAAAGAAAGGAAACCTAAAGAAAGACTATAGATCTCGGAAGGGAAAAGAAGGAGATGCACAACAAGAAAACAATCATGAAGCAAATGTGACAGGTGAGGTGTTACAAGATGCTTTGATTCTTTCTTTCGAAAATATTACTGATTCCTGGGTGGTAGATTCAGGGGCCTCATTCCATGCCACACCTGATAAGAAATACTTTCATGACTATGTTCAAGGAGATTTTGGACAAGTTCATTTGGGTGATGATAAACCCTGCAAATTGTTGGAATGGGTAAGGTTATTGTAAAACAGTAGAATGGAAACCAATGGCTACTAAAGGAGGTAAGGCATGTTCCAGATCTGAAGAAAAATCTGATTGCAACAGGGCAGTTAGGCGGTGAAGGTTGTGTTACAACTTTCACAGATAAAGCTTGGAAGGTCACCAAAGGAGCCCTGGTAATAGCAAAAGGCGAAAAGGTTGGTACATTGCATTTATGCAATGGTATTTCTAACTCTGTTAATGCTTTAACTTTCAAAGGAGCAGATGCAGCATTATGGCATCATAGGCTCGGACACATGAGTGAAAAGGGGATGAAGATTCTTCACTCAAGGAATTTGTTGCCAGGTTTGAAGAATTTGACTTGGACTTCTGTGAGAATTGCATTTATGGAAAACAGAAGAGAGTCAGATTTCTCAGAGTTGGGAAAGAAAAGAAGAGCGAAAAATTAGAGCTTGTGCATACAGATGTATGGGGACCTGCTCAGGTGTCATCTCTTGGTGGTTGTTGTTATTATGTTACTTTTATTAATGATGCAACTAGAAAAACTTGGATTTGTTGTATTAAGAATAAATCTGATGTATTTGATACTTTCAAGAAATGGAAAGCTTTGGTTGACATTGAGACAGGAAAGAAATTGAAGTGTCTCAGATCAGACAATGGAGGTAAATATTGCAGCAAAGAGTTTGATAGGTACTATTCAGAGCATGGAATTCGCAGAGAGAAGACAGTTCCAAGAACACCACAAGAAAATTGTGTGTCAGAAAGGATGAAAAGAACAATCATGGAGCGTGCAAGGTGCATGAGATTGCATGCAGGATTGCCTTTACAGTTTTGGGCAAATGCTGTAGATACTATTGTTTATCTAATAAACAGAGAGCCTTCAAGTTCCTTGGATGGTGGTGTTCCAGAGGAAGCATGGACAGGTAAAAAGGTAAACTACACTTTTTTAAAGCCTTTTGGTTGTGAGGCCTTTATCCATATTGATAAAGAAAATAGAACAAAGCTTGAGGCAAAGTCAAAGAAATGTACCTTTATTGGATATGGTGTTAATGATTTTGGTTATCGCTTATATGATTACGAAAATCACAAAATAATTAGGAGCAGAGATGTAATATTGAATGAAAAAGTCTTGTATAAGAATCAGTTGCAGGAAAAGAAACAGGAAAAAGAAAACAAGTAATACGCAGTTCTTGATGAAATCACTGAAAAAGTAAAGGGGGATCCAAAGAATTATCACCACACCCCCTAGACGCCCCGGTGATACTAGTAAAGGGGCACATCCCAATACACCCCCTAAGGAACCGTGGTCCAAATGTGGCTAAAAATGATACCTCTAAATTATGAGATAACTAAACTCCACAGTCAATACCAAATGACTCTGTAGAGAGTGCCTTCTCCTTTGTACTTGCATTATTTCCATTCAAGGTAAAAAAGAGGAGAGTAGCCTCACCTTCTAGTTGGGTATTCTGCCATAAGCATTTAGCAAAGCATATCTTTTTTATCATTGTGTTTGGTGTGTGATTTCATTTTTTTTTTCTCTACTTTCCACATTCTATCTATTTCATGCATAAACAACAAATCTAGAATCTAAAGGAATTTCACCTTAAGAGTATAGATTTCAATTTATTTTCATCCTATCTTTTGTGATGAACTATCCAATGGAATATCTATGGTAGTTTACATATCACCATAATATAAAAATATAAATTACAATCAATATTCAATTTCACTCTCACAAAGTTGAGTTAAATTGATGAATAGGTCATAAATGTAAGCTTATCCAATATTTATAGAAAAATGGATCATCTAATGCTTATGAAAAGTAAATTTTCAAGCACCCAATACTCTGTGAAATTTAGCATTACACCAAGGAAAATGCAAGCTAAAGAAGTCCCCATAGCTTACCCTCAACCTTGTCCCTCACGCTTTGGCTTATAGGGACTTTAACATTCAGCCTGACACAATTTGATATTTTTAGCATACAATCTTATACACATTTTAATATTTTATACTAATTTTACATTTTAATTGTATCAAGAACAATATTTGACTATGAATCAAGTATTAATAGATTTTTTTTCACCAATTAAGAAATCATGTCTCTTATTCTGCTTCATATTGAGGTGAGTTAATTCTCTGTAACACCCTCCTCCCAAATCTACCCAGGTAACCAACCAACCAAGGTAAACATGTGATGATTAGTTACTATGATATGATTCATCTCCCTATATATCATTTAAAGAAGTGGAACGATGGAACACAACCAACCTGACCTTCTACACATGTAACAAAAACCCTAGGAGCCATCCCACCCATCTAGGTGACCAGCCCTTGAGACAAACTAATATTTTGTTGCATTAAAGCCTTAGTTACTCCCTTGACATGGGAATTCATGCGACTGGGAACCTCCAGTCACTCCCAGAGCAAGAAATTCCTGTGACTAGGGAATTTTCCAGGTAGTTCTGTGCCAGCGACTCCAAATTTTGTGCCACTTTTCAGGGCCAAGACTCAGGCCACTGCCCAAAACTCCAGGAAACTTCCAAAAATGAAACATAACATCAAAAAAATGATACAAATGAAAATACTTGAACAAGGACTTGACTGCACCCCTACTAGCCATGACAGACATTTCATCAAACATGTCACAAATATGCATCCTACGGGTTTAAATAACATATCCAAGCGTAGGGGTCTCCCACTTATCTAAGAATCACTAAGAAGCATTGTTGCCTCATCACCATAATTTCAATACCATATATTAAGTCATATATTCATTGTACATTCAGTGATTAACCAAAACATGATGAGAGCCATCTATGATCATTGTCATAAATCTCACTCATAACCATAATATAACTGACATATTTATCAAGGATAGAATAGCCATATATGCCACATATAAATAAGTATATTTACCCATAAAATACCAAGGAGAAAGATCTCTTATTGATGATTTCATAAGCCGACTAGGTATGGGACTTCCACGAAACACCCGACCATAGACTAGGCTGAACAAAATCTTTCTTTCAGCCAATCACCCCCGTGCCATATTGCAAGCATGAATGTGGGATCTCATAAAACAAATCAATCAAAAACATCCATGAATTATGGAGGCCAAACAACCTCAACCCTCAACTAGTGATTCCTCCTCACAGTCGTACATCACTAAACATCACCATATTGGTCTCTACCCAAGTTGTCTAGGGCTCCATAGCGTTTGTTCCAACCAGGGCTTCGAGGACTAGTAACTCAACCCACAGTTGTCGTCGGGTTTCCAGAGTGTTTTTCTAACCAGGGCTTCCAGTACTAATAACTCAACCCAACAAGGGCTTCCAAATATTTTTTCCAACCAGGGCTTCCAGGACTAGCAACTCAACCCAATTTGTTACAGGGCTTCCAGAGTGTTTGTCCAACCAAGGCTTCCAAGAACTAATAACTCAACCCCCAACCAAAGGAACAAGAAAACCAACCAAAGAACTAAAGAAAAACACATAACACCATGACTATCCAGGAAATCGAAAGGCTAGGCAAAAACACTATCAATCCAAGCAATCCTCCATTCCAATGATAAATCATGACCAAATAACCACATGCATATGCCATGCATGCCAAACCCAACAAGGAAAGCATACATGAAAGTCGATACCTACAAGAAAAATCTGCCATAGTTGTTGATCTCGGTGTCCTCTTATGGTTTCCTACTTTTCCTTTGTCTTCTTGCTACAAATTCCAAGTATGCCACACTCCTCCAAGAGTTCTCTAAGAAAACTCTAAGTGTCGAAGAGCATGAGAGAGAGAGAATAGAATGAGAGCTCCAAAACTAAACCGACAAAATTATGTACTGACAAAAGCTACCCATTGATCCTCGGAAGCTGTTTTATTAATGAAGCCTCTAATTTATTCAATTTTCCATTATTTTCCTTCATTTTCCTCCTCGCATGCAACATGTGACCTTTCACCTTCCTTTTCTCCTAATTCCCATTATTTTCATAAATAAATTCCATTTTCCCTTTCCAAAGCCTTTTCCATTACCTTTGCTAATTTCCTTAGCCATTAATAAACCAAAGTGGCACCCCACAAGGATGTTTTTCCCACCATCCATCTTGGAATACGTGTCCCATGACCAAGGTCTTATTTTACCTTTATTAATTTTTACATGGAATTTTTACCAAGGCTATTACAGTCTCCTCCCCCTTAGGGGAACACAGTCCTGGTTGTTCAATGACACATACAACCAAAAAGACTGCTCAATGAAAAACATATTGCCCAAGGATATTTATAACTTAGCTTGTTGCAGTATTTACGATGATCAACCTACTGAGAAGAAAACCAAAATGACAACATAACAATCATGACAACCATAATGACACGACACCATATCGCTTATTGGATCTTCATAACACATCTCAAGGCGGTGTTTACATAGATATACATATGTACATATACCCAAAACATCATACCAAGAATATACCAAATACATATATCAAGGAAATTCACTCAATTAGCGAATAGTGAAGGATACATATCCTGCATCTGATTTTCCATCTCCCATGTAGCTTCATCGAGCCCAAAGTGATTCCACTGCACTTTAACCTGCTCGATTGTTGAGTTCCAGAGCATGAGTATATTTCTTTGCACTGAGGTTCTGACTGGAATTCTCCTTTTGGCACCACTTGTAATATAGACCAGTCAATTACATGATTAACATCTTTAACTTACTTTTTAAGAAATGATACATGGAATTTCACTGTCGGAGGTAGTAAAAGTTGATAGGCTATTGGTCCATTCCTTTTAAGAATATTGAATGGTACACAAAACCAAGGTGCCATCTTGGTACATGATCCAGTCCATAAGGAACTCTTCTTGGGCTTGATGCGCAAGTACACGTGTTCCCCAACCTGAAACTCTTTAAACAACTTGTTTTGATCTGCATAGCTTTCCATCTATCTTATGTTTCCTTTAGATTCTTCTTGATTACCTGCATTTCTTGTTCCATTTCTTCCAAAATATCTGGTGCTATCAATACCCTGTTAACTAAATCACTCCAACTAGTAGGAGTATTAAAACTCCGAAAAAAGAGTGCCTCGAACAAACTTGTCCTCAAAGACTCCTGATACCCATTGTTTTAAGCGAACTCTACCAGTGGAAGATACTCTTCCCACTTTCACTGCCGATGCATCACATACATCCTCAACATATCCTCCAATATATTGTTGACCTTGTCTATCTGTCCATTTGTCTGTGGATGATAAGTTGCATTGAATGCCAACTCTATGCCCAAACCTACAAATAACTCTTTCCAAAACCTAGAAGTAAGAATAGCATCCCTCTCTGACACAATCTTCTTCGGGACACCATGCAACCTTTGTTAACCTATCAACCACAACCATAATCGAGTCATGTTGTCTAGATGTCCTCGGAAAAACTGTCCAAGAAAATTACCTCCCATTTCCACTATGGAATCAAAATCGGATGTAGTAACCCACTTGGATGCTTACACTCTACCTTTACCTATTGAAAATCCAAGCATCTTGGTACGAACTCTGACACTTCTTTCTTCAAGTTCGGCCAGTAGTAGAACTTCTTCACTGTTATCAATGTCTTATGATACCTTGGGTGAATTGAATATGTTTTCGCATGAAACTCCCTTAATATAATCTTGTTGAGCTCATTATGGCACATATATCATGTCCCTAAATATCACCAATCCATCTGTTGTGAGACGATATTCCACATCCTGTGCACCTGTACCTATACCTATACTTGTGCCTATACCTGTACTCTGTTGTAACCTGTGCCTGAGTTCCATGTACCTGTTATCCTACTAACTTGCCTATAAGATCCGAGCCTATAAATTTGTCCCATAATAACTAATAGTTGTTATGTGGTTCACCTGTATACACCTGCTAAGAGTATATGCCACAATGTTCTCTTTACCTTTAATGTACTTGATCTCAAATTCGAACTCTTCGATCATGGCCAACCATCTAGCTTACATGGAATTCAAAATTGGTTGGTCAAAGAGATACCTCAATATATTGTGATATCTCATTAGTACAAATCTTCTCCCAAGAAGATAGTTCCTCCACATCTTCAATGCATGGATGATTGCAACAAACTCAGTATCACGTGTCAAATAATTATGCTCATTCTCATTCAAATTATGTGATTCATAGCATACTACCTATCCTTCCTACATAAGAACTCCACCAAGTCCTCTCTTGCAAGCATATGTGCATACCATAAACTCTTTGTCCAAATCTGAAATCTTTAGCACTAGAGCATTTGTCAACAACTGTTTCAACTATTCAAAACTTGTTGCACATTGTTTTGTCCATTCAAACTTCTTACCTTTTCACTGCAATGACATGATAAGATATACAATGCAAGAGAATTTCCTGATGAACCTCCTATAGTAACTTGCTAACCCCATAAATGATCTTACCTCATCCACATTCCTAGGAGCTGCCCATTCCATGATAGCCCTTATCTTCTCTGGATCCACTGTTATGCCTTCCTATGAAACAACATGTCCCAAGTAATGTACCCTTATCTGAAAGAAACAAAGTTTGCTAAGCTTAGCATACAGTTGATGCTCTCTTAGAAATCTCAACACTTCTCCTAAATGTTCGACATGCTCTTCTTCATTCTTATAATATTTCAATATATATCATCAATGAATATAATAAAAAGCTTGTCCAAATAACGACAAAACACACCATTCGTCAAGCACATAAAATTAGTTGTAGCATTAATCAAACCAAATGGAACTACAACAAACTCATAATGTTTGTACTTGTTCTTGAAACTTGTCTTGTGAACGTCACCTTCTTTAATGTGTACCTGGTGATATCCTGATCTCAGATCAATCTTCGATAACATTGTTGCTCCCTTCAACTGATCAAGAAAATCATCAATCCTCGGCAACATATACCTATTCTTAATGGTCACCTTGCTCAACTACCTATAATAAATACACGACCTAAGAGTACCATCCTTCTTCTTCCCAAACAATACTAGTGCACCCCATGGTAATACACTTGGCCAAATGTATCCCTTGTCAAGCATTTCCTTCAACTACAACTTCAACTCTACCAACTCTGGGGTGCTCATCCTGTATGGTGCTTTTGATGCTGGTGCTTCCCTTGGTACCAACTCAATAGAAAAGTCCACTTCCCTATGAGGCGATAAATCTGAAATCTCTGTGGGAAATACATCCTGAAACTGCTATAAAACCAGGTACCTTCTCAAAACATCCGCATCCTTAATTTCCTTACCTTTGTCTCTAGAAATATGTACCACAAATAACACACACCCTTTCCTATGACTACGCTTTTCCTGCATAGTTGTCACCATTCTAACTGATGTTGCCTTCTTCTTACCTTGAAAGACTCTCTATTCTCCATTGTCATCCAAGCACTCAATAGATTTGTCATAATAGTCCACTTTGGTCCTATGGAGATACAACCAGTCCACACCCAAAATCATGCTATACAAACCCAATGAAAATACATTCAAATGTGTTGATGTAGACATACCATTCAACTCAAATGCACACACTCTTACCCAATGATGAACTCGCTTCTTTGTACCTATATCCAAATGTACTAGCCAAGAATCTGCATGTACTTCTTTATTCAACCACACTTATCCTCCAAGTCGGGATTAACATAACTATAATTAGATCCAGGTTCAATCAAAATATAAAAAACTTGATAACAAAGCTTACTGTCCATCTCAATAATAGATGCCTGGTGATCTGCCTGCCTATTATCCAATGCTGCATAGATCTGAGGAACACACTGTCCAACAACCCCCACTGTCTGTGCTTCCTGAGCAATATAGATCTACGGTCTACCACGGTGATGTTGTTGAAAATCTCTCCTACAATGATCTTTACCATAAGTCCAACATTGTATAAGCTTCCAACCTACAACCTTCTTATTCTCCTCAAACTGAAATCCATGCCTTTTGTCAGATTCATTGAACTTCTTGTGTGGTGCTACATTCTCTTTGTTACCTGTGTCCTGAGGCATTTCTCGCTTCTTATCCCATTTCCCTTTATTCCTTGCATTACCTTTCCAATCTAGTTTAGTCTCATATTTTTTCTTTGGTTGCTCATAACAATTCTTTAGCTTCGAGATGGCCTCCTCCAATGGTCTAGGCTCATCAAACTCAATATTTTCTTTGAATTCTATCAGTAACCCACTGATGAATATTTGAATATTGTCCTTCTCCTCCTTGAGGTAAGGCACATATCTCAACAACTCCAGAAATCTGCTAGTGTACTCCTCATCGGTCATAGATCCCATCTTTAGCTCATAAAACTCTTTTTCCCTGTCGTCATAGTACCTCTCCGATATATATTTCTTCCTAAATAGTCTCTCAAATTCACTCCAAGTCAACTCCTCCTCATAAATATCGTTTACTTTACTTACATCGTCCCACCAGATATTTTATTTACCTTTAAAATTGGATGTAGCTATATTGGCCTTCATGCTCTCTGAGTAATTGTGCAATCTGAAGAACTTATTCATTCCAAGTAGCCATGCTTATGAATCTTGTGTTTTATTCATTTCCCCATCAAATGTAGGTGGATTTTCTTTATTGAACTCATCCACAAAATATCCCCTATCACTCCTCTTGTAAGGATGATAACGATAATGACCATGATACCTTTCAGAACGAGAACTAAAATAGTACTTGTGTCCATCACCCCTCCTGTCTGGAGTATCCAAGAAACTGCCATCCATGATCGTGTCATCTCTATCTGACCTATTCCCACTATGGGGTCTACTGCCATAGGCTCCATTAGTCTTATCCTGCTGCCCATAGCTGATCCAAAGTGGTCCATGTCTCCACAAATCTGACAAACTCTAACGAATCACTGCATTGACTTCTACTTGTTTCTCACGTGCCTACATGATATTATTATTATCTACTTTGAAATCCCTTATTTCTTTCTTCAAACTCCTCAATGTGTCTGCTAAGTTAGAAGAGTTCCCAACGCAACACTACTCATCTGATTCATAGGGAGAATCTATGTAGTCTACCATCTTTCCAGACATCTTTGATCTCTTCTTCTTGCAAGGTGTATTATGTCATCTAAACCAAACAATAAACAAACCAGCGTATCTTAGTATAGTTCAGGGAGGATGTCTCATTTGCAAGACTGACCAAATTAGCACAATACATATATAAACATAATCAAATCAAGATATAAGCATATTTTCAGCCATTATCCAATTATCAATGCATGACTATGATGACAACATACCATGACTTCATGCACAACGACCATCATCCATCCAATGTATGCATAACAACATATAGACACTGACACACATAATTGATGCATGACCAACATACACTCACTAAAAATACATTCAGCAACGACACCATCAACTTTCACATGGTGACACCACTACAATCATGACCAATGCCATGCATACACAAAAAGCACATAGACCACAAGAAAAGGGACCTATATGCAACCGACATGTACATGTGACAACACCTTCATCCAAGGAAAATGGAAACAAGACATCACCCAAGGAAAACAGAACTTGGCTCTGAGACCACTCTGTAACACCCTCGTCCCACATTTACCCAAGTAATCAGCCAACTAAGGTAAACATGTGATGAAGAGTTACTATGATATGATTAAACTCCCTATATATCATTTAAGGAAGTGGAACCTACAGAACACAGCCAACTTGACCTTCTACACATCCAACAAAATCCCCAGGAGTCATCCAACCCATCGAGGTGACCAACCCCTGAGACAAACTAACATTTTGTTGCATTAAAGCCTAAACTGCTCCCTTGACATGGGCATGCATGCGACTGTGAACCTCCATTTGCTCCCATAGAAAGGAATGCTTGCAATTGGGGATTTTTCCAGGTAGTTTTGTTCCAGCGACTCCAAATTTTATGCCACTTTTCAAGGCTAGGACTTAGGTCATTTCCCAGAACTCCAGGAAACTTCCAGAAATGAAAAGTAACATCAAAACAATGATACAAATGAAAATACTTAAACAAGGAATTGACTGGACCCCTACTAGCCATGACATACATTTTGTCAAACATGTCACATATATGCATCCTACAAGATTAAACAACAGATCTAAGCATAAGGGTCTCCCACTTATTTGATAATCACTAAGAAGAATTGTTGCCTCATCACCATAACTACATTACCATATATTAAGCCATATATTCATTGTACATTTAGTGATTAACCAAAACATGATCAAAGCCATACATGATCATTGTCATAAAACTAACTCATTATCAGCATATAACCAACATAAATATCAAGGATATAACAATCATATAAGCCACATATAAACAAGTGTATTTACCCATAAAATACCAAGGACAAAGAGCTCTTATTGATGATTGCATAAGCCGACCAGGTATGGCAGTTCCACGAACCACCCGACCATAGACTAGGCTGAACCAAATCTTTCTTTTAGCTAGTCACCCTCATGTCACATTTCAAGCATGAATGTGGGATATCATAATACAAATCAATCAAAACCATCTAGGAATTCCAGAGGCCAAACCACCTCAACCCTCAACTAGTGATTCCACCTCACAGTCAGACATCACTAACCATCAAAATATGTTGGAGTTGTTGATCCCAATGTCCTCTTACGATTTCCTACTTTTCCTTTGCCTTCTTACTCCAAATCCGAAGTATGCCATACTCCTCCAAGAGTGCTCCAAGAAAACTCTAAGTGTCCAAGAGTATGAAAGAGAGAGAATAAAATGAGAGCTCCAAAACTAAGCTGGCAAAATTATGTACTAACAAAAGCTATCAACTTATCGTCATAAGCCTTTTTATTAATGAGGCCTCTAATTTATTCAGTTTTCCATTATTTTCCTTCATTTTCCTCCTCACATACAACCTGTGACCTTTCACCTTCATTTTCTCCTAATTTCCATTATTTTCATAAATAAATGCCATTTTTTATTTCCAAATCCTTTGCTATTGCCTTTGCCAATTTCCTTAACCATTAATAAACCGAAGTGACACCCCACTGGGATGTTTTTCCCACCATCCAGCTTGGAATATGTGTCCCATGACCAAGGTTTTATTTTACCTTTATTAATTTTTACTTGGATTTTTGACCAGGGTTGTTACATTTTCAATTTTCTTTGTTTATGTAAAAACTAAGTTTGAGCCTCATATTAAGGTGAGTTATTTTTTAATGCATTTTATTAGTCCCCACCTCACTAGAGACTATAACATTTTCCTTGTGGTAAAAGTGTGTTGACTCTATATTATTTGGTTGTGTTTTTGCAATTTTAACCAAAGTTTCGGAGAAGTGTTAAATATTTTTATTTTTTGTAACAATCTTATTTCTTATTTTTTATTGGCTCAATGAGATTTGATGGGACATAATTCCCTTGGTGGAGGGTGTTTTATTTTTATTATTTTTCTGAGTGAAAATTCATTTAAAAAAAAAAACTAATTTTATGAGTGTCCATTCCATTGGAGAGTGCTCTTACATTGGCAATGATACTAACACTATTATGTTACTCTACCCAATGATACCAGAACTGGCGCAATTGCAGGTCCTTTGGTGTAGGCCGGGGGGTAAAAAATCTCCAATTAATATTATTATATGTGGAGCTTTCATGCTGCTCTACCCAATGACGCCAAAACCGATGTAGTTGGAGGTCCTTTACGTAGACGAGAGGGGGGGCTGAACAAATCTCCAATTAATATTATTATGTGCAGAGCTTCCTTATGGGGATCTTTCACTGTGTGGAGGAAGCTTTCATTATGCAGAGGAAGCTTCCTCCACACAATGAAGGCTTCACACATGGAAAGATCTGTACAATGCTAATATTTTCCCTTTTGTTTCTAAGGTAGTCGAAGAGCAGATGAAATGTTGTGATTGTTGAGAATTGACTATGTGGCTTGTATGACATAAAACACACTAGAAACTAGGTGGGATAGAAATTTTGTTATGTAATCCTTGACAGCTGAATGCTTTGTCTAAATTGATAATGAATATAAAAAAAACAAAGAATTTCAAATTGTTAACGTATACAACATAAAGCACGAGGATGGTGGTAGTGGCATTGCCACTAGCCACTATGTTGATTGCAGTAGGAATACTTTATGGTCAAATGTTGATAAGGATATAACAAAAAAGATGCATGTAGAATATAACAAATCTAGTATGATTACAGAACAAGAAATTTCTTCTGTTAGAACTATTTATTCTTTCGTTGGAGAAGAAGTAGATACAACTAAATTTACTTCATCACTTGTTCGAATAGTAAAACTTGGGCTTAAACAAAGGCTAGAAAAGGGGCTTTCCATAGGTGGCAAAATTTCAGTCATTTTTTCATTGTGGGCATTCATGACATGGTATGGAAGTCAATTGGTAGTAAATCATGCAACGAGTGGAGGAACAATTGTTGGTGGAGGCTACTGCGTTATCGTCAGTGGATAGTAAGACTTATTATATTTATTCTCTCATACTTATTTATTATGATTTTATTTTTGGCTCATTTATCTGTTTGCTTTCAGGTCTTTGGTGAGCACACTTTCAAATCTCAATTTCTTAACTAAGGCAGGCCTAGTAGCTTTTCGCATATTTGAGATGATTGTGACAGTACCATAATACGACTCTTTGTAAAGTGGACAACATAGTGGATCGTGAATATCGTAAAATCTGTATGAAAGTCAAATCTTGAAATTTGAACATGAGATTGTAAGTGAGTCGTGAATAGGACACTATTACTATTACCATTAAAGAAACAAGGTTTATGTTTGATGACGGGGAGCTGTGAGTAGAGCTGTGAAATTTTTTTTTTTGGTATGCGAGAGAGGAGTCACTTACATCATCAATATGTGTGCAGTTGCGTTGGGCCTGAACTAGGGAATTTAGAATATAACACGAGACATCATTGTCGTTGCCTTAAACCGTCCACAACCCTGCTAGGCTAAACCACTATAGTTATCCATCGAAGGGAGAGCTATGGTCGACTGCCATAGTTTAATTTGTCTGGTCCATCAATTGGTATGACCATTGAGAACTGTTAGTTTAGAATATTTGCAAGGTTCAAAACACTTATTATCATTTTATTACTTTATATTCATAGTTTATTTGGAGTAACTTGAGAGGGATATTAAATTTTATTGAATGCTTTATATAAATAGCTTATTTTCTAAAAAAAAATTGGAATTGGGTTTGAGATGATGGAGAAGGTTTGCAGAAATGGAGGATCTGAGGCGATGGAGATATGTGGCGATGGAGGATTCGTGATGATGATAAAGGCCTACGGCGATGGAGGGTCTATGGAGATGGGAAAGATATGTGGTTCTCTATGACAAGGCAATGTGAATCAAATTAATGATAGATTTCAAAGAAACGAGAATGCACAGGCATCACTGCTCTCTGCAAATGAGGCTTTGGTCAATTTTGAGGTTGCACCTCTCAGCCAGTATGTGGAAGCACATATCCAAAACCCTAGCTCTATGTCAGAAGAGTTAGGGCACCGTGGGATCCCTCTCCTTTTGATTTCATGCAACCAATATGCACTCTCTATTGTCTACATTCGAGAGTGGAATTCTTCTCCTTCTACCCATTCTTTGTTTTAGTTCAAATCTCCTTCATCAATGCCGTGCATTTCACCTGACTCTCCCATATGCGTTGATTATGAGTGGATCAATACATCCGTGAATGAAATCATTGGGATCTCCCAACCAATATCCAGGGAGGCTCTTCTTGTTAATGCTATGGACTGTTTCGCCCAGGTCTTATGGGATGAGTTGAATATCGGCTCAAAGATTACCCATATTGTGCTAGATCTGTCTTTGCAGTGGCAAGCTCGAGTATATCAAAAGCTTTTTACCACCTCCCATGCCAGATCTGGCACCTTCCCCCCTCTGGAGCACAATAAATCCTAGGAAAGACAGATTGGGATTAATACAGAGGCTATTAGAACCCTATTCGTTGTATCTGCCCTCAATCGAAACATATCACGGGGAAATATGGATTCCGCAGATGCAGAATGAGCCCTCGCAGATGCAACCTTCAATACGAGTATCAGAAACATCATATGACAGTGATCCCAAATTTGTTTCTCACGACCCCCTAGACCAAGAAGAACAAAGCACTTTCCAAATATTTTTAAAATCCCCAGCTGGTAAAACTTCATCACTTTGGGTACAGGCTTTTGATAAGGTCTTACAAATGAAACAAAACATCATGCACAATCTAGGCTCTCCATCACACCTACAAAATCTGATTTGTGGAGGTAGATCCCTGCAAGATGATCGCAGTCTACATGAATATAATATTCTACCTGTGTCCACCATCATCCTCAACCTGAGATTGAGAGGAGGTGCAGTGGGAGCAAGTAAATCAAAGGGAATAGGAGGTGTCGCTAGATCTAGCCTACCCAAAGGTACTGAATCAAACCAAGAACACATAAACGTTGAAATCCCCTACAAAAACATCCTTCAAGGGAAAACAACAGCTACAACAAATCCAGAACCAACACATAATACTCCCAACCCCTACATAGTGGAGTAAGTGAGTTATGTACCAGAATTGATCATAGATATTCCAAAAAAAAATGATCTCCGCACAAACTATGAAGCACAAGCTAACATCTGCAAATTCAATAGTTTTTGGCCAAAACCAATGGATATCTTCCACTAGATATTCATTAATTGGACAACAAATTGTGATATACATCTCTACTCCAAAGGTTTCTTCATTGTAAAGTTTGCATCATCAGAGGAACGAGAAGTTATCATTCAAGAAGGTCCATGGTTTTGGGGATTGATGAGACTCTTCATTACTCCATGGTTCCCATATTTTGATGCTAATACCATGATTATATCAAGAATGTTAGTATGGGTTAGGCTAAATAACCTCCCCCTTTATTTCTGGCATAATCAAGTGATGGAAGGCATTGGGAATTTCTTAGGACGATTCATAAAGACAGACATACAAAGAATGGAAGAACGGATCTATACTTTCACACGAATATGTGTGGAGGTGGATCTCAGTATAGGACTGTTGGATCATATACAACTGTCACACAACAAGCAGAGTTGGACTCAGTATTTAGATTTTGACAATACAACTTTCAGAGGTCGCATATGCCAACAAATAGGACATCTACAAAATACATGTCCAATGCCAAGAAAGAGGTATGAAGGAAGAAGAAACCAGAAAAGAAACCCAATGGATGGAAATTTCCCCCAAATGAGCCAAAAGAGGAAGAGGATGAAGCAAGAAAGGAACCCATTCCAAATATGGAAGAACAAAACATATAAGATAAAGAAGGGAAGGAGAAAACATTTCAAGAACGAACAGAATTACAGGTCACTATGGCACACATTATCACGCTACTTGAAGAAAAGGACACTGGAGGATACAAACGTCATCATTCATCTGATAATTCAGATTCAGACAAGGAAATATCAAGAATATAAGGGAATCATCTAGCTATTGTCTCATCCATGCCATCTTAGGGAGAATGGCGAAAGGTTGAAAAGAAGAAACTGAGGAAAGTTTAACTTTTCTCAGCATCTTTTAGTTGATTATTATGTATGAACTTATGATCATTAGTCTTTGACTAGGTGATGGAATGTTTGCAAGCATCTACAACATGTAATTTTGTTTTCATTAATAAAATTACGATTTTTTCCTTTGGCAAAAAAAAAACTTCTTTTCACTCCCGCACAATGCGGAGCTCTGCATTCCTCTCAAGGAGCTAGATCATTGTGTGGGAGTGTGGAGCACACAAACTCATTCTGCATTCTGCTCATTACCATTCTCTGCACAGACTCGTTCAGCAAAGCATCCACACATTTATATAGATTATTAAGAATAACATCAAGATAATAATAAGTGTTAGTGTGAATTAAAGTGTTTATAGCTTATGCACGTGATTGAATTAATACTATGTTCGAGCATCAATGCTTTGATGTTTGTACACAACTCCTCATAGGTCTAAAGCTATATTAACCACGTATCTATTAAGAGTAATTCCCCATGGAATGTATTCCTTAGCGTTTACAGTGTTTGATATAGTAACCTGGAAACATCACCTTCACTCAACTCCGTACTCAATTGTAATGTTGTTTCATGGCACTAAATAATGACTTTAGCAACGGAGAGTACTAGTCAATATTAATTAACATTAACATTGATCAATTAGCGGTAACCTTATTGACCTGAGTGCTTAAGAGTCCCCTAGTATTGGTTGAACGGTAATCTTTATATGTTAATTAAGATAGTAGTATATTGTAGATGAATTGAGCCTACGCCATCAAGAATCACAAGAAAATCCTTATTCTTACTTCTCTCTTAATCATAGAAATTATGGATCGCTCGAGATAACATGTTGTCCCACCCATTGTCAAAACTATTGCATTGTTCAACTGGTGTCATTTTTGGAAAACGTAAAAGTATTCATTTTTTCTTGCCACTAATCCAATAATTAGATATGAAGGTTAACAACCAAGAGAACGTGAGACGTGATAACAACTGAGAGATGTGACAATGCGTACCAGGTTGGCATGAGCTTGCAACCTGACCAAGCTGGCTTGAGAACCAAGTTGTCATGGAAAAGAAGAGCCAAGAAAGTTGTTGGGAGGGTCGATTTGTTACATGAATTTCTTTTAGGATGTGTACAATATTTAAAAGCAGGGTTTTGGGTTTACAGTAAGGAAATCCATATGCATGCACTTCAGAGAAGACATTCACTCCTTATGAGTACTCCTATTCCTTCATGTGTTTCACTGCCCAAGTCTTCTAGCTCTCTGAGTCCTCGTTTTTCTCTTCTCCAGTAAATCCATCATATATCATAGCCAGTGTTCAAACATTAGCGAGGCTATTAGTCGAAAATTGAACAGTGCCACGAGTGAGAACTAAATTCTTGACTTGCTTGGGCCAGGGGCTAGAGTTTAACAAACTAGATATTTTATCAACTGTGTTATAAGGTCACAGCCGTAAACAAGTAATTGAGGCGATGACTTGTTAAGCAAATAACTAACTATTTTTATAGCTTACACAATATGCCATGAACAACCCAATATAAGCTCTGCTGAGGAAGATAACCTTATCTATGACAAAGAAAGGGAATAACCTTATCTCTCTTTTTTCAGTATGCCGCTCCACAAGCAAGGAGTTCCATGAGTGAAATGCTGGCTTATCAACCCATAGCATCATAGCATGAGACTCTCACAAATAACGACACTTCGAGCAAGTCAAGTGTAACCGTTATGTCAAGGTATTTTTGTTGGTTGGGTGTATTTTCATTATGTAGAGTTTTTTTTACACTCTTCACAATTTTTAATCAATTAATTAGTTATAGAGGTAGGGATTACCTTGTATTGTAGTTATTGCTCTCGTTTACATAAAATTTAAGTTTGATCTCTGAGTCAATTTTCAATGTGCTTTATTTATATAAAAACTTGAGTTTGAGATTAGTATTTTATCATTCTCAAATATATTAATGCTAGAAATAATTTGAGAATTAGTTGGAATTTGCATTTTTTCGTCCTTTAGATATATGCATTTCCTAAGTAAAAACATCACATTTTCTTTGCTTCACTACCAATGCTACAAATGCCACAACATTCTCTTACACGTTTTACATGACATTATCTACTCTTTCCACCACATTTTACACTACCTATCAACAACCTTGCATTGAAACTTGAAACATCAACAACATATGTAGCATATCAATCATTCTAGATCTAGAGCATTTAACTTTGGTACTAGATCATGCTCTTAGGAATCACTGAGATGTTTTTCAAAGAGAGAAACTCTAGTGAATAGAAGGGAGTGCCTCTATAATTAAACAAGCCCTAAATGTTAGAGAAAATTGATGAACAAGAATGAAGCTATATCACTATAATCATAGTTGTGGAATTTCAATAATGCTAATCATTAAGGAGTTGTTTAATTACCTTGAGAAGCAATAATTATTTGTTTTTTTGTTTAGAATTCTTGTCTATCCCTTCGAACACCTATATAATGGGATTGAAAAACTTTACTTCTCAACCTTTTTGATAGAGAACACCCAATGATATGAGGTAAACTTCATTTGCTAATTTTGATTAACAAAAGGTGTTGAGTCATTCTACAATTGCATTTGTATTTTGAGTCTTGGAGCACCTTGGAACTTCTTGGAGAGCTAAGGAGGTTCATTGAGGAACTAAAAAGTGTTCAAATTGTTGAGGATAAATTAAGGTTAGAAGATTCCAATTCTTCGTTCATTTTGAATGAAATGTTTATTATAGGTAGCAAGCATATTTGTTACAATTCTTCTTTTTTTTAATGTGCTTTCATGTCTATCATCTTCGTGAAAAAAAAAGTCAATATATTGAAAGAAATGAGAATCCAAGAGTTTAAAGGGAAAAAGAATGCAAATTCGACCCAAATATAACAACACATTAACCCAAGCAACTCTTTTGTAATCTTTAAAGAAATTAATAAGAATTTTAAGGAATGGAAATATACTCTATTCAACATTTTCATTAAAAACAACTTCACCAAAAACTAGCTTCCATATAAAATTAATTATTTTATGTAGTTTCAAAATATATATATATATAGAAATTTAAAAAGAAATTTCACAAAAACTAATTTGCATGCCAAGTTAAATTTTCTATATAATTTTAAATACGTGTAGGTGTATATATGAAATATGGAAGAAACAGTGAATTTATACAATGCATTTTAAATAGACTAAGAATTTGCAATAATAATGATTACTTCTAACATAATAATTAATAGAGTCGTTGATATCCTTTTAAAATGTAAATGGGAAGACCGTTTAAAAAGCATGAAATTAACTAAATAACTAATATGAAGCATCACATAAATTAAGCATAGAAAAATGCATATGCATAAAATAATGATTTTTTCACCTTAAAAACTTAAACATTGTTTTCGGAAAAAGAGATATTTCTAAAACCATGATTTCTTATACCGAAATATCTATGACCCTGATTTCTAAATCTCCTCTTAGGGCCAAAAGAAGCATGAGGAAAGATTCCTAAATTGTATAGGGATTTGCATACACATGGATTTAAATAGTAAAAATAATCCTTATGCACTATTCTAAAGTCAGACATGACGTTTAAGCTGTGAAAACTATCATTTTAGGTATAGTAAGGAATCATCTCTAGGGTAGCTTACGTGCAAAGGGGTTTCAAATAGATTCATAGGGTACCCAAGGCTTATGTTGCCCTTCTTAATAAGAATATAAAATGAGTACTTCATATATAGAAATAAGAATATAAAATGAGTACTTCATATATAGAAATGACAAGAAAATACATTATTGTTATATGATATTTTCAAATCATTTACAATTTAATTATTTTAATATGGAATATTAAACATGGTATAGGTAAATTTGAGCAATAAACCTTTTTTTTAGGGTTCATTAGGGAATTATCTTTAAAACAAAGCATGAGATATTTTTATTTATTATAACAGTATGTTTGTAATTTTTCTATTTTATTTATTATAACATTATGTTTGTAATTTTTTTATTTTTTTTAAATATAATTTATTTTTGTTCTAATGGATTATTGTAATAATGTAAATTATTTTTGGGGCAAGTATTATATTTTAATTATGTTTTAATTTTTATATTTATATTATAAATTATGTATTTAGAAAATATAAATGTAAAAAAATGGATATAAAAGATTAATAAAATAAAATATGTGAAATATATTTTTATATTAATTTGTATTAGATAAAAAAAACAATATTCACTTGTTTTTTAAGATGGGTAACTTTTCATTAAGTAGGGTTATAATTGCAATAATAGTTGACAAAAGCTTTCCATAATTTCCTATCTCTATAAATACATTCTCAATAGCATCGCTCTAACTACTTATGGTCTCATTGTTAATGAGTACTAACTCCCAAGCAAGCCTTACATGATGAGGATGACCTTTTTAGAACTGCGATTTATTGACTCCATTTTTCTGGTCTTTGAGGGAATGTCTCCCTAACAGATGCTAGCATCATGGAATGATTGGAGACTCAGAATTTCGACATTGTAACTACTTTTAAATTCTATAAAAATAGTTGGCTTTTTCTGATAGGAAAAAAAAAGACCTTTTATATTTCATGGTTATCCACTAACTATCTAGATAGTGAATGTGACCACATGCATTAATTGACTAACTCATAAGTACTATAAAGAAGAGACATTAAGGCAGGACCCTAAAATGCCCTCTCCCTTCAAAGATAACATTATCCTTAAGGCTAGAGGTGTGGAAATTGTTGTATTGTTGGTTCGCATGTAGCATATTTTGGTTGTATACTTTTCCACCAAATTAATACTTCTTGAACCATGTGTCAATGCAATTGATGCTCTCTAGTAGCCAATATTACTTTCAATGAAATACAAATCAACCCTTCTTCATAGAGTTCCAGAAACCTAGTTTACACCATATTATTTGATCTCACTACGCTTTTCAGACAAGACACATGAAATATGAGATGAACCTTGGAGTGAGTTTGAAGGTTCGGTTTATAGGAAACTTCTCTAATGTGTTGGATGACCTTGTAGGGTCCATATAACTTTGGTGCTAGTTTTTGGTGGATTTTATCTTTGAGGGATGTTTTCTATAGTGTTAAAGGAAAATAAACATGTGATCTTTTCCTACAAAATAATGGTACAAGTGATGCTAATTAGCTTGTTTCTTCATTTTGTTTTGAGAGAGAACCAAATTTTCATTGAGTGTTTGAAGAATGAATTTTTTGAATTGAAGTGTGCAATCCATTGCATGAAGTTTGGAGTTGCGTGGTAAATATGAAGCCAATGAAAAAGGTTATTGGTCACAAACAACTTCATATGATGTCATTTTAGTAGCACCTTGATAAATGGTATTATATCAACATTGTACAAGGGTTATCCATTATTCTAATCAATGTAACATTTTCAAGTAAAAAAATCACAAAATAGGTTTCTAAGCACCTTTTGACCTCTTTTTTTTTTAACACCAACTTGGGGGTGATATGTAGTGCTCATTTTCAACTATGTAATCTAAATTTGAAAGAAACCATGCTAAAATTTGCTAGTGAATGTCTCATCCCTCTCTGACATAATGGATGTGTGCATTCCATGTAACTTAAAATATGACCAATGAAGACTTGGGAAATATTGAAAGGCATAAATGGGATTTGTGATAAGTAACAAAAATAAGCATATTTGGAAAGGTGGTTGACTACCACCATTATGACTGATTTTTTACTAGCTTCTGGAAGACGCACTATACAATTCATAAAGATGTTAGTCCAAATACTTTTTGGGATTGATAGTGGTTATAATTCCTTAAGAGTCTTTACTATCTCACCATTGTTTCTTTGACCTTTATCACATTCCATTACAAAAACCTAGATGTTTGTTTTCATGTTTTCCTAAAGAAGGAGCACTTGGATCATTCACATATATTATGAAATCCAAATATACTCACAATAGTTGATGAATGAAACTCCTCTAAGGCCCTTATTTAAGGCATATTTTTTCTCCAAAATCATGTGTGCTTTATACATCAAAGCATCTTGAAACTTCCATATATATCCTTTAAGAGGGTTAGGATGTTTCTGAATATTTTGTATGAGTTGAACCAAAATGTCATTTTTTGACCATTCCTATTAGGCTTCATTGAGTGAATCAATGACAAGTAAGGATAAGGAAACATGGCCCCTTCCTCCTCATATTGCCTAGACAAAGCATCATCCACCAAATTTTTAGTGACCCACTTATGTTGCTCTAGTGACAATAACCTTTGTCTTAGAAAATATATTAAACTATGATGATTGATCTTGATCTAGAAATTCCTCTTGATGGATGTTGAGTATCAATTACATGTAGGATGGCCATCATCTCTTTCTTGTACATGAATTTTCCCAAATTGTTGTTACACAACTACTTACTAATGAATGTTAATGGATTTCCTTCTTGCATAGAAACTATGTTGAGACCTATGCTTGATACATCACATTTTAAGACAAAAGTAATAGTGAATTCAAGTAATGATAGAACTGGAATAGTGCATGTGTTATACTTTAAATCTAAGAATACATAATCAATAGCCTTGCTCCATGCAAAGGAATTATTTTTTAGCAAGGTTGTTAGGGGAGCAACAAATTTTCCATAGTTTTTCACAAATATGGTAGCCCATAAGTCATAAGATCTCATGTAAACTCTTCAAGATCTTAGGGCAGGTCCAATCTTATGTAGCCACAATTTTCTTGGGATCTACTCACCCCCCATATAAAATGATCATGTGACCCAAATATTCAACATCTAAAGCCAATTGATTTATAATGTTTAAGGAATAAAAAATGGTATTGCAAGAGTTGCAAGGATTTATTGAGATGCAATATATTGGTTCCCCATGTTTTGTTGTAGATAAATATATCATCAAAGCATACCAATATGAAATAAAATAAAATAAAATAAAAAATTGTTCATAATGATTTGAAAGTTGGATGAGGAATTGAAAAGTCCAAATGACATTACTAAAAACTAATAATGGCCTTCATGTGTGTGTAAAGTTTTATTAGGGAAGTCCACCTCCTTCATTTGTATTTGGTGGCATCCTGAACAAATATCTAGTTTACTGAAAAACTTGGCTCCATGAAGCTCACCCAATAAATCACCAAACTAGAATGAGAAAATATTCCTTGAAGGTAAAATTATTAAGAGGTTTGATTTCCTTCTTTCTATAATCCCATGACCAT
The DNA here is from genome assembly GCA_031772625.1 of Pinus tabuliformis. Classification (NCBI taxonomy): domain Eukaryota; kingdom Viridiplantae; phylum Streptophyta; class Pinopsida; order Pinales; family Pinaceae; genus Pinus; species Pinus tabuliformis. The sequence continues at coordinate 820,700,882 of CM062814.1, forward strand.
AGGTTATCAATAAGGGCTAGCACTAGGATTTGTGACTCCATCCTCCAATATTTCATAAACGGTATTTTCTATTTCATTCTTCCATGGAAAAGAGTTCCTATAAGGACACGCATATGATTTTGATGACCTAAAATTAGTGTCGTAACATGGAATGCATAACAAATGAAGGTCTAAGCCACAAGGTGTTTTAAATTCATACTAATGTTTAGTTAGGACAAAGTTCTCCATGAATCTCATCCAATAGATCGCCAATAATTGGAATGAGAAAATTGTCCTTGATAGTCAAGTTATTTAGAGCTTGAATTCCCTTATTTATTTAATACTAGGACCATATGTGATTATTAAGGGCTAGCACTAGGATTTATGACTCCATCCTCCAATAGTTCCTAAATCATCTTTTTCATTTCATTCTTCCTAGAAAAGAGTTCATATAACAACACATTTTGGTGGTTAAATACCTACAATTAGTGGGATACCATGGCATGCTTAACACATGAGGGCGTATGCCATGAGGTGTTTCAAATTCCTACTAATGTTTAGTTAAGGACCAAGTGCAAATTAGTGGGAATCTCCTGTGGAGGATGTCCACTACTTGTAAGGCATTGGATTAGGAAATAATCTTTGATTGGATTCTCTTCTAATAACTTCTCTATATGTTAAGAGATAATAATTTTAAGGAGATTGAATCCCCTTGATGGTGTTTTTATGCCCTTAATGAAACTCATATATAAGTCCTTGAAATCCATGGTGATGGCTCCCAAAGTGCATAACCATGTTAAAGTGAGAACTACATCACAACCACCCATTTCAATCCCAAAAATATGATATTTAAGATGATACTCTCCCATTTAAAGTTTCATATTTTCACATCGACCTCCACATTTTATCACACCATCATTGACTATCATAATCTAAAATTTATGTATAGCATGTACATAATAATGGGTTTACTTAGCCACTATCTTATGAATAAAATTGTGGGTGTTTCCATTTTCAATCAAAAAAATCACCTTGTGATTCTTGATGTAACCAAATCAACATTAAAGTTTTTGGTGCAAAAATCATGGAGAAAAATTTTAGGTTCCTCACAATATGCTTGTAGGTTGTTTCTTCTTGAGGATGAGGGGTTGTTTCTTTAAATTCCAATTCGAGAGTATTTGTAATGGGGATGTCTTTCAAGTTGTTTTGGGTAGATACATCCATTTGAACTAATTTATGTTCTCTATATTTTTTTCCCTTTGGAATAACACTCATTGCAATTATGACAAAGTTTTTAGTGTTTGTGTTATGCCATCTCTTATTGGGACAATTTATGGATTCTTTAAAGTTGATAGGTAGAGAGGATAGTGGTAGTTATCAACTAGGGGTGAGGGCAATAAGGGAATGAGAGTCTTTTTTTTTTGCATTTAGAACCATATTGAATCATTTATCTCTCTCAAATGCATCCATCCAAGTAGTTATGTGTTGCATCATGACTTATGCTCTAATTTCTTCTCTTGGCGAAACATTGTTTAAGGAAGGAATAAAAAAACCCCCCTATTCAGATTACTAGCAATAAAGTATTTAATTGTTCTTATTTGGCATAAATTTTTCAATATTCCTAAAAAGTGAGTGCCTCATTCAAAAGAAACATAAATGGAGTTCACAAACTACTAAAGGTAATTAATCCTCCATCAGATTTCCAATTCCATTACCACCATTGCTCATATTTTATATCAAAATATAAGACCCCCACTTTGATTTTCATTAGGTCATCAATAAGTCCATGGAGAAAGAAGAAGTGTTGTATTTGAGAGAAAGGGTGATTCCTAACCCTTGCACTTGAAACACACACAATGTATTCAAATATTGTAAATGCATAAGAGATAAATTATATTAAATGTGTGAACTATACCCTTGTACTAATGATTATTACAGAAGCAAAATAGTGTTCTTCCATATGCATAATCTAATCTAAGGTTTGATATATTTTTAAGTCCTTATGCATAATCTAAGGTTTGATATATTTTTATTTTCATTTAACACTATTGTTGAAGATTGTGCAGAGAGGCTTGTGCGGAGATCTTTTATTGTGTGGAGAGATTTGTACAGAGAGCTTTCACTATGCAGAGCAGAGAGTTTTGTGCAAAATGATTTCATTGTGCGGAGAGCTTTCATTATGTAGAGTTTTCTCTACACTCTGCACAAACTTTAGTCAATTAATTAGTTGTAGAGGTATGGACTATGTTGCATTGTAGTTATTACTCATGTTTACATAAAACTTAAGTTTGAGTCTGCAGTCAATTTTCAATGTGCTTTATTTACATAAAAACTTGAGTTTGAGGTAAGTATTTTATAGTTCTCAAATGGATTGATGTTAGAAATAATTTGAGAATTGATTGGAGTTTGCATTTTTTTCGTCCTTTAGATATATGCATTTCCTACGTAAAAACATCACATTTTATTCGCTTCACTACCTTTGCTACAGATGCCACAACATTCTCTTACACTTTCTACATGGAATTATCTACTCTTTCCACCACATTTTACACTACCTATTAACAACCTTGCATTGAAGCTTGAAGCATCAACAACATATGAAGCATATCAATCATTCTAGATCTAGAGCATCTAACTTTGGCACTAGATCATGCTCTTAGGAATCACTGAGATGGTTATCAAAGAGAGAAACTCTAGTGAATGGAAGGGAGTGCCTCTATAATTAAACAAGCCTTAAATGTTAGAGAAAATTGATGAGCTAGAATGAAGCTATATCACTATAATCATAGTTGTGGAATTTCAATAATGCTAATCATTATGGAGTTGTTTAATTACCTTGAGGAACAATAATTATTTGGTTTTTTGTTTATAATTCTTGTCTATCCCTTCGAACACCTATACAATGGGATTGAAAAACTTTACTTCTCAACCTTTTTGATAGGGAACACCCTGTGATATCATGTAAACTTCATTTGCTAATTTTGATTAACAAAAGGTATTGAGTCATTCTACATTGCATTTGTACTTTGAGTCTTGGAGCTTCTTGGAGAGCTAGGATGTTCATTGAGGAAATAAATGGTGTTTAGATTGTTGAGGATAAATTAAGGTTAGAAGATTCAAATTCTTAAGTACCTATTAAATTTTCAATTTTTCGTTGATTTTGAATGAAATGTTTATTGTAAGTAGCAAGCACATTTGTTACAATTCTATTTTTTTTTTTTTTTTTAATCTGCTTTCACGTTTATCAACTTCATGTAAAAAAGAAGTCAACCAATTGAGAGCCAAATGAGAATCCAAAAGTTTAAAGGGAAAAAGAGTGCAAATTTGACCCAAATCTAACAAAACATCAACCCCAAGCAACCCTTTTGTAATCTATAAAGAAATTAACAAAAAACAATAAAAATTTTAAAGAATGAAAATATACTCTATCCAACGTGGTCATTAAAAACAACTTCACAAAAAACTAGCTTTCATATAAAGTTAATTATTTTATGTAGTTTTATATATATATATATATATATATAGAGAGAGAGAGAGAGAGAGAGAGAGAGAGAGAGAGAGAGAGAGAGAGAGAGAGAGAGAGGAAAATGCATTATATACAACAATGTCTTTAAAAGAAACTTCACCAAAAACTAGGGTGCATGCAAAGTCGATATATATATATATATATATATATATATATATATATATATATATATATAATGTGAAAGAAATAGTGGATTTGCACAATGCCATTTATGAGTGGATTAAGAATCTGCAATGATAATAGTTACTTCTAACGTAATAATTAATGGTCAATGATATTATTTTAAAATTTAAATTGCATGAAATTAACTAAATAACGAATATGAAGCATCGACAAAGAAAAATGCATAAAATAAAATAATGATTAGCATAAAATAATGATTTTTCACTGTAGAAAATTATACATTGTTTTGTAAAGAGGGTAAAAAGGAAAATGTTGTGATATTATCTTAATTTCATATTATATATGGTATATATAAGAGTATATAATAGAGAAAGAATTTTTTTTATATGAGTTGATTAAGTTCTATAATCATTGGTTTGATGTGTGACATGCATATAATTATTGGTTTAATGTGTGACATGCATACTATATTTTGGGCATATATTTGGTGTTGAAGTGAAAACTTAGCCATATAGTCAAAATGATTATTAATTGAAATGTTAATCTTAATATAAATCTCAAACTGAATTGAAACTTATTAATTTATTTTCTATTTACTAACTAAAATTTCTTGATTACCCACTAATTTGATTACTTGACTCCTCTATTGAACCATCAATCCATGAATTGACTAAGCTCTCAAACATTGATTTATCCTCACCTTATTTTTAAATAAACACTTTGCTTTAACTTGACTACCATTATTTTTATCTTTAAATAAAGATAAATTAAACATTTAATTGATAAAGAAGACTTATTTCAATATTGTCCTTACAAAATATCCTTCTCTTGACACTCATTTCAATCTCATCCTTACAAATGTCCTCCTCTCGACACTTATCACCTCAGCTCTGGTTAAAGGACCACCTTGTGATACGTATCACCTCACCTCTGGTTAAACTTTGTGATAGAAAAAACAAAAGCTTGACCACTAATGCAAATTACCCTTGAAAGTTCAAAGTAGAGAAGGCGTTCATAAGTTGTGCAAAGGATCTCTTCATATGTGTTTGTGGAAAAGGAGAATATTTCCTAAAACCATGATTTCTTATACCGAAATATCTATGACCAAAAGAAGCATGAGGAAAGATTCCTAAATTTCTAAATCTCCTTTTATGGCCAAAAGAAGCATGAGGAAAGATTCCTAAATTGTATAGGGTTTTGCATACACATGGATTTAAATAAAGAAATATTAAAAATAATCCGTATGCACTATTCTAAAGTCAGACATGACGTTTAAGCTGTGAAAACTATCATCTCTAGGGTAGCTTACGTGCAAAGGGGTTTCAAATAGATTCATAGGTACCCAAGACTTATGATGCCCTTCTTAACATGGTATAGAGTAAAAGGGAAAGGTGTCTCCAAAATTCATAAGAATATAAAATGAGTACTTCATATATAGAAATGACAAGAAAATACACTATTGTTATTTGAGATTTTGAAATCATTTACCATTTAATTATTTTAATATGGAATATTAAACATGGTATAAGTAAATTCAAGCAATAAATTTTTTTAAGGGTTAATTAGGGAATTATCTTTAAAACAAAGCATGCGATCTTTTTATTTATTATAACATTATGTTTGGAAATATTTTATTTTTATTTTTTTAAATGTAATTTATTTTTGTCATAATAGATTATATTTATTTCTGTAATAATGTAAATTATTTTTGGGATAAGGTTTGCGACAATGGAGGATCTAAGGCGATGGAGGATTTGTGATGATGATAAAGGCCTACGATGATAGAGGGTCTGCGGAGATAGGAAGATCTGCGGTTCTTTATTACAAGGTGATGTGAATCAAATTAATGATAGGTTTAAAGAATCAAGAATGCACGGGCATCATTGCTCTCTACAAATAAGGCTTTGGTCGATTTTGAGGTTATGTCTCTCACCCAGTATGTGGAAGCACATATCAAAAACCCCATCTCTGTGTCGGAAGGATTAGGGCACCATGGGATCCCTCTCCTTTTGATTTCATGCAACCAATCTACACTCTCTATTGTCTACGTTCGAGAGTGGAATTCTTCTCCTACTATCCATTCTTTGTTTTGGGTTAGATCTCCTTCAGCAATGTCGTGACTTTCACCTTACTCTCCCATATGCATTGATTATGAGTGGATCAATGCATCCGTGAACAAAATCGTTTGGATATCCCAACGAATATCCAGGGAGGTTCTTCTTGTTGACGTTATGGAACGTTTCGGCCAGGTCTTATGGGATGAGTTGAATACTAGCTCAAAGATCAGCCGTATTGTGCTAGATTTGTCTTTGCAATGGCAGGCTCGAGTAGATCAAAATCTTTTTACCGCCTCCCATGCCAGATCTTGCACCTTCCCCCTCAGGAGCGCAATAAATCTCAGGAAAGACAGAGGCTATTAGAACCCTATTCATTGGATTTGCCCTCAATCAAAACATATCACGGGGCAATATGGATTCCGCAGATGTAGAATGAGCCCTTGCAGATGCAAGCTCTGATATAGACATCAGAAACGCCATATGACAATGATCCCAAATTTGTTTCTCACGACCCCCTAGACCAGGAAGAACGGAGCACTTTCCAAATATTTTTAAAATCCACGGCTGGTAAAACTTCATCACTTTGGGTACAAGCTTCTAATATGGTGTTACAAATGAAACAAAACATCATGCACAATTTGGGCTCTCCATCACACCTGCAAAAATCTGATTTGTGGAGGTAGATCCCTGCAAGATGATTGTAGTCTACATGAATATAATATTCTACCTGTGTCCACCATCATCCTCAACCTAAGATTGAAAGGAGGTGCAACGGGACCAAGTAAATCAAAAGGAATAAGAGGCGCCCCTGGATCTAGCCTGCCCAAAGGTACAGAACCAAACCAAGAACACATAAATGCTAGAATCTCCTACAAAAACCTCCTTCAAGGAAAAACAACAGCTACAACAAATCCAAAACCAAAACATTATACTCACAGCCCCTACAAATTGGAGCAAGTGAATTATGTACCAAAACTCATCATAGATATTCCAAAAAAAAGCGATCTCTGCACAACCTCTAAAGCACAATCCATCATCTACATATTCAATAGTTTTTGGCCAAAACCAATGGATATCTTCCACTAGATCTTCATTAATTGGACAAAAAAATGTGATATACATCTCTGCTCCAAAGGTTTCTTCATTGTAAAGTTTGCATCATCAAAGGAACGAGAAGTTATCATTCAAGAAGGTTCATGATTATGGGGATCAACGAGACTCTTCATTACTCCATGGTTCCTAGATTTTGATGTTAATACCATGATTATATCAAGAATGTTGGTATGGGTTAGGCTACATAACCTCCCCATTTATTTCTGGCATAATCAAGTGTTGGAAGGCATTGGGAATATCTTAGGACGATTCATAAAGACAGACATACAAAGAATGGAAGAACGGATCTATACTTTCCCATGAATATGTGTGGAGGTGGATCTCAGTAAAGGCATGTTGTATCGTATACAATTGTCACACAACAAGCATAGTTGGACTTAATAGTTAGATTTCGAGAATACAACTTTCAGATGTCGTATATGCCAACAAACAGGACATCTACAAAATAAGTGTCTTGATGCCAAGAAAGAGGTACAAAAGAAGAATAAACCAGAAAAGAAACCCAAAGGATGGCAATTTCCCCCAAATGAACCAAAAGAGGAAGAGGGTGCAGCAAACAAGCAACCCATGCCAAATATGGAAGAACAGAACATACAAGAAAAAGAAGGGAAGGAGGAAACATCTCAAGAACCAACAGAATTACAGGTCATTGTGGCACAAATTATCACACTACCTGAAACAAAGGATACTGGAGGATACAAATGTCATCATTCATTTGATAACTCAAATTCAGACAAGGAAATATCAAGAATAGAAGGGAATCAGCTAGCTATTGTCTCATCCACGCCATCTCAGGAAGAATGTTGAAAGGTTGAAAAAAAAATGGAAGAAAGTTTAACTTTTCTCAACATCTTTTAGTTGATTATTATGTATGAAATTATGATCATAGTCTTTGACTAGGTGATGAAATGTTTGCAAGTATCTACAACATGTAATTTTGTTTTCATTAATAAAATTATGATTTTTTCCTTGGAAAAAAAATTAACTTCTTTTCACTCTCGCACAATACGGAGCTCTCTACATTCCTCAATAAACTAGATCATTGTGTGGTACACACAAACTCATTCTGCATTATGCTCATTACCATTCTCTACACAAACTAGTTCCACAAAGCATCCACACATTTATAAATTTTTAAGAATAACATCAAGATAATAATAAGTGTTATTGTGAATTAAAGTGTTTATAGCTTATGTACGTGATTGAATTAATACTATGTTCGAGCATCAATGCTTTGATGTTTGTACACAACTCCTCATAGGTCTAAAGCTATATTAACCACGTATCTATTAAGAGTAATTCCCCATGGAATGTATTGCTGAGCGTTTATAGTCTTTCACATAGTAACTTGGAAGCATCACCTTCACTCAACTCCATACTCAATTGTAATGTCGTTTCATGGCACTAAATAATGACGTTAGCAACTACCATTTATAACACAACTTTATTACTTGGAATTTTGAGCTAGCATTCATATTTTTCAATGGAGAACCTTGAAAATAGGTTTTGGATCTCACAGATATAAATTATGGATGAAACTACGAGAACATTTTCACACTCTTGTTGCATAATAGAATCATAATTTATTCAAAAATGATTTCAAACCTACCATTTAGTGACACGGCGTCAGCCAAAATAAAATTAGACCCAACTATATCATGCCTTATTGAACCACTTTAAATAATTAACAATCAGAATGTGAGTTATTTCTATATCCGAGAACAACAGTGGTTTTAATTTTGGTTTACCAAATAAAAAATTTCGCCAAGTCTCATTAAAACTAGATACAAATGCTACAAATTATTTGATTCAAGTAAGTGCCCATTTATTGATCCAAAGTTCTCATTTATTGATCTAGAACATTTAAAGATGTAACAGGATAGTTCGCTATTTACAGGCAGACGGCTTCTAGCTCTGATATTTATGCTAGATCGGTGAAACACACAGAGGTATTTAAACTTTCAAACACCATAATCCCTTTTTTCTCAACAGGTGAATATTTAGCATATATATAATTCCACTTTCGACTACAACTGCAATTTAACTTCTTGCAAGTCCAAATACACCACCCCAACTACTACTAAACTTCAAACCTGAAAAATATTATTGCGACACACACTACAACGAGCTTTACAGGGAAAAAAATATCAAACTGTGTTAATATTGCTAGTACTATGGAGCTAGTCTAGTTTATAGGTTGATATGGTGACAATGTCGGTCATCCACTGCATATATTCAGCATTGCCCTTAAATTCCTGCATCTCAACCTCCTCTGGATGTGTCTTGACATCTTTCTTGCAGTATGCTAGTCCAATGAAAGGGCCCATGTTGTCTGCAAAAATCCCACTTCCATCACGGATAATGTATATCAGGGAGTCTCCTTCTCTAGAAATTGCTTGACAACATCAAATCGCTCGTAAAATTTTCCTTCTACGACTCTCACCTTGGACGATAACCCTGCAACCAACAAACAAAGATGATTAATAGTATTTAATAATTATCACAAGCTCAGTTCGTAGGAGCCATTAAATCCTCCGAACAACAAAAGCCTAGATAATATTAGTAGCGTAATTGCATTTAATGTTCACGTAATGTTTTGTTTTATTTTATTTTTAAATGTATTTGGTAGTTATACACATCCTCAAATGTCGATGTATTACTAGTCCCTAACTAAGTAATTATTTGTTCCTACACATATGCACATTATGGTATAGATGAAAATTGCTCTTTTTGCATGCATGTTAGGTGTCTCATTCAATCAGCGGCATTCCATTAGGTCATGGATCATCTGATGGTAGAGTTTTCATTTCAGTTTACCTCATGTCATATACCTGTTGACTTGTTCAAACATCTTTTCGGTTGTTCATAATCAATTCCATTTCATTTTTAACCCGTCCTAGGGTTTAATTTCATTAGGTCTTAGAGTTTGTCATCATGGTCATTCAGAATAAATAAAGTGGTCAGCAGACACATGAGGAGGTTAATAACGATCAGAAAAGTAAAAAATTGTTAATTTGTAAACTTAATGAAGTTCTAACCTCAAAACTTGTTTTGAGGTAAAACAGAGCATTGGTATTTTTCATGTAATTTGATGTAATTTTATGGTTTCTATATGTAATAAATGATCACATGTTGCTCCTGGTCACCTGAGGACATTGCCAAGCACTTGCCACTGCAAAAATCAAGTCATCTTGAGCACCAATCCGCCTACAAAAGCAAAAGAGAACAAACCCTAATTTCCTCTCCCATTGAGCTAGGGTTGGCTATGGGATCAGAGATATCTGAGCAGAGGAGGCATAAGGGATATCAGAAGGTATGAGGCCATTTCATATCATCGAACATCAAATCTCCACCATTTGTCGAGAAGTCATTCTAAGGAACAAGCCATTCATCACACATAAGGGACGATTTTTCTTCAAATTGTGTTTCTAAGCAAGAAAAGATGAATTTGGAAAAAGTGAAAGAGATTTTTGTCCCTAAGTGACCCAAGAAGAAAAATCTCTTTCATTTTTTACATAGCTATCATGGTTTTAGAGAAATGTAAAAAATAAAGTTGTCTCAAGAGGGTTGCTGCACCTCTGGAGTGGCATTGGGAAAATCAATATTTCTCCTAGCCTGGTTGACCAAATGACTTGTTTGATGATTTAATTGATATCTAGACATACGGAGCTTTCCAATGAGCTATCATGAGCTTAATTTGTAGTTGAGAAAGACCTTCAAAAGTTGACTGCAACAACACTCTGCATTTAGGCAGCCTCATTTTGCATATTTTTACCAGTATTGGGAGATTTGACTTTTGACAAGGAAAATGAACTCCAAATTGAAAAATTAAAGATGTTTTCGAAAGTAGATTCGACAAGATTTCCAGTGAGCTATCCCGCGCCCAATTTGGACACTGGTAAGACCTCCAAAAGTGGTCTGCAAAAATGAATTGCGCACCTGGCAGCCGGCGCTGCGCATAGAAAAGGCATTGCACACTTGGGAGCTTCTTGCAATGTAAAATTACACTGGTGTTGCGCATACAAAAGGCATTGTGCACCTGTGTGAGGGTGTTGCGCACCTATCAAACTCTTCCAAATCACTCCAATTTGCCTCAATTCTCCAAATTTGCCTCTTGACAAGTAACTAACACAATTATTCTTATTGAAAAAAGGTTTTTTGCATCAGTCTATGGTAATTGTGTTTATCAAAAACCAAACCATAGTTTTCACCAAACCCTCTCATATACTTTAAAGCTCATTCATAGATTGTTGTCATATCTCATCCATTGATTGTCCCCCTAAAACCCTATTCCCTCATATAAATTTCCCTAGATCTCATCCCTTCATACAAATTTCCCAAACCCTAGCCCTATACCTTACTCCCAAACCCTAACTCCCATATCCTACTCCTTCACTACATCCACTTCACTATCAAACCCCTTTTCTCACATTCATAACGCCATTCACTCCCCTCATTCCCCTCATTCCCTAAGAATTCCAAACTCCCACTCCCTCAAGCATTCACACCCTCATCCTACACCTCACTTACCTTATACTTTTAAATCTCTTCATACTCATCATTCACCCACACTACCTTTCTTTCCTCACTAGCATTTATAGTCAATCAAACCAATGGATAGTGATTATGGAGATTTTGTCCTTGTGGACCATGAGATGGCACAAGAGGTGTCATGGACTTGGATGCTCAAAATCCAAGGAGTGTCAAAGATTTGATCATCAAGGAACAAGATTTGTAATGCAAGGACAAAGAGACTAAAAGCCAAGCTAAGAAGAGTTTTGAGAAAAAGAAAGAGCAAGACAAACTAAAGATCTTGGCTGAAGCATCATTGGCTCATCAAAGCACTTAACAAGGGTCAATCATGCCAAATTTTAAGAAATTTGGAGAAATTTTTGTCAATTTTGAAATTTTTAATGTAAAAAATAGGCTTTTTCAATAGGTGCGCAGCGCCACCGGCGCTTCACTTTTGTTGGGGACATCTTCTTGCAAAATGGTTTACATTTTTGGAATCAACATGGAAAAATATGGAAGCTCGGAAATTGCTAGGAATTTTGGACAAGTTCTAGGTCTCCAAAAGGGCAAAAAACACCCAAAAGGTGCCCTCTCTGCCACTTTTTTGCCACACAAGAAGCAATCTTGGGAGAATCAATTTTTGGAGTGGAAAATGGACTCCAAATTCAGAAATTCAAGTTGTTCCAGAAAGTAGACTCGCTAAGATTTCCAACGAGCTATCCTACACCTGATTCGGACTCCGGGAAGCCTTCCAAAATTGGCCTAGAAAAAGCATTGCGCATAGGATCAGTGGCACTGCACATAGGATGAATTTTGCCAATTTTGCCTGATTTTCCAGATTTCGCCTAGTTTTCTCTACAGTTGACTTTTTCTTTCTCTCTTGGTGAAATTAGCATGGTAAATGATGTAACTTGATGTAATTATGGATGTAAAACACTTAATAGGGTAGATACATCAAGTCAAAGGTGGTTTTGAGCTGAATGAATTGGTTTCCTTGGTTTTAGAGGCAAGTTGTTCCATTGCCTATATTCTTGTTCTTAGTTTAGATATGGTTGAAACCACCCATTTTCTCATGTATTCAACCCTAATAGCTAGATTGAGTAGTTTTCTTGCCTATATCATGTATTTTTTGATTCATTTGTAAAGGTTAGACTTTGGCAGAAGTGTTGGACTCATTGAACATTTGTATCAGCATTTTGGCAAGGAATAAAACTAGGTTTCACAGCTATTTTTGTGGGATTCTTGTGACAGTGAGTTTATGTATTGTTTCTTCTTTGTAATGAGTTTTTCTGATGTTTTATATGTATTCACATCTCTATCTCTATTTTCTAGACTAAATGAATCAAGGTGAATAGACAAAATACATTAGATTTACAGTGCTTTGTCTTGGGATTGCATTTAGTTTTCAATGTTTTCACTGTTTGAAGAGGATTCATAGTTTCTTGTGCCCTCCTCAACTCCTCAGCAGTCTCACTCTACCATCTCAATCCTTTACTAGTACATAAGCTCTTGTCTACCCTGCCCCAGAGGACATGATTGTATCCCTGAGTTGATTTCTCGGATCTAATTTGCCTTCTCCAATTGATCCAGCAACCAAAACCTAAAATCAAAACCAAAAACCCTAATCTACTATACCCAGCCTAAAATCATCATTCATTTCAATCATCTCAAGCCCTAGTTGCCATGTTCTAATTGAGATTGACAAGGAGAGAGCCCTCTCCTGACCTGGTAGGGCTAGCTACCAGGTTAAACGTGGTTTGATGTTACCCTAGACCTGCCTTCCTTCTGCCTAAGGTAGATTTAGGCACTAACGATGTGGAGCTCGCACAATAAACTTATCTCCACACAATTTTAAAAAGTCCTCTCCACTACTTCTCCGCACTACGGAACTCCGCACTACTTCTCTGCACTTTGAACTCTACACAGCTCCTCTCCATAAGTTCTTTGCACATCGAACTCGTCTCATCTGCATAAGTTCTTTGCACATCGAACTCTGCACAACTCCTTCATCGAACTTATCTCCAAACTTATCTTGTAAGCTTGTGGCAGTACAATTTTTAATAATAAAGACTTTGAAATTCAAGTAATTATGCATAATCTAAGGTTTGATATATTTTTATTTTCATTTAACATTATTATTGAAGCTTGTGCAGAGAGGCTTGTACGGAGAGCTTTCATTGTGTGAAGAGATTTGTATAGAGAATTTTAACTCTGATGAGCAGAGAGTTTTGTGTTTTGTGCAAAATGATTTCATTATCCGGAGAGTTTTTATTATGTAGAGTTTTCTCTACACTATGCACAATCTTTAATCAATTAATTACTTGCAGAGGTCGGGAGTATCTTGCATTGCAATTATTACTCTTGTTTACATAAAACTTAAGTTTGAGCCCCCAATGAATTTTCAATGTGCTTTACTTATATAAAAACTTGAGTTTGAGATAAGTACTTTATAGTTCTCAAATAGATTAATGCTAGAAATAATTTGAGAATTGTTTGGAGTTTGCATTTTTTCGTCCTTTAGATATATGCATTTCCTAAGTAAAAACATCACATTTTCTTTGCTTCACTACCTTTGCTATAGATGCCACAACATTCTCTTACATGTTTTACATGGCATTATCAACTCTTTCCTTGCATTGAAGCATCAATAACATATGTAGCATATCAATCATTCTAGATCTAGAGCATCTAACTTTGGCACTAGATCATGCTCTTAGGAATCACTGAGATGGTTATCAAAGAGAGAAACTATAGTGAATGGAAGGGAGTGCCTCTATAATTAAACAAACCCTAAATGTTAGAAAAAATTGATGAGCTAGAATGAAGCTATATCACTATAATCATAGTTGTGGAATTTCAATAATGTTAATCATTATGGAGTTGTTTAATTACCTTGAGAAACAGTAATTATTTGGTTTTTTGTTTAGAATTCGTGTCTATCCCTTCGAACACCTATATAATGGGATTGAAAAACTTTACTTCTCAACCTTTTTGATATGGAACACCTAGTGATATGATGTAAACTTCATTTGCTAATTTTGATTAAAAAAAGGTATTGTGTCATTCTATATTGCATTTGTACTTTGAGTTTTGGAGCACCTTGGAGATTGTCTTGGAGCTTCTTGGAGAGCTAAGGATGTTCATTGAGGAACTAAATAGTGTTTAGATTGTTGAGGATAAATTAAGGTTAAAAGATTCCAATTCTTAAGTACCTATTAAATTTTCAATTTTTTGTTCATTTTGAATGAAATATTTATTGTGAGTAGCAAGCACATTTATTACAATTCTATTTTTATTTTTTATCTGCTTTCAGGTTTATCAACTTCATGAAAAAAGAAAGTCAACCAATTGAGAGCCAAATGAGAATCCGAAAGTTTAAAGAGAAAAAGAATACAAATCCACCCAAATCTAACAAAACATCAACCCCAAGCAACCTTTTGTAATCTATAAAAAAAATTAACTAAAAACAATAAAGATTTAAAAAATAGAAATATACTCTATATAACATCGTTATTAAAGACAACTTCACAAAAAAAACTTGCTTTCATATAAAGTTAATTATTTTATGTAGTTTCAAAATATATATATATATGAATGAAAATGCATTATATGCAACAATGTCTTTAAAAGAAACTTCACCAAAAACCATCATGCATGCAAAGTCAAATTATATATATATAATGCGGAAGGAACGGTGGATTTGCACAATGCCATTTATAAGTGGATTAGGAATTTGCAATGATAATAGTTACTTCTTAGGAATTTGCAATGATAATAGTTACTTCTAATCTAATAATTAATAGAGTTATTGATATTATTTTAAAATTTAAATGGGAGAACAATTTAAAATGCATGAAATTAACTAAATAACGAATATGAAGCATTTGGCAAAGAAAAATGCATATGTATAAAATAATGATTTTTCACTGTAAAAAATTATACATTGTTTTGTAAAAAGGGTAAAAAGGAAAATGTTGTGATATTATCTTAATTTCATATTATATATATAAGAGTATATAATAGGGAAAGAATTTTTTTTATATGAATTGATTAAGTTCTATAATCATGGGTTTGATGTGTGACATGCATACTATATTTTGGGCATACATTTGGTGTTGGTGTTGAAGTGAAACCTTAGACATATAATCATAACAATTATTAATTGGAATATTGATCTTAATATATGAATCTCAAAATAAATTGAAACTTATTAATTTATCCTCTATTTACCAACTAAAGTTTCTTGATTACCTTCTAATTTGATGGCTTGAATCCTCTATTGAACCATCAATCTATGAATGGACTAAGCTCTCAAACATTGATTTATCTTGACTATTATTATTTCTATCTTTAAATAAAGATAAATTAAACATTCAGTTGATCCTTACAAATGTACTCCTCTTGATACTTACAACCTTACCCTGATTAAAGGACCACCTTGTGATACGTATCACCTTACCTCCGGTTAAAGGACCAGGTTTTGCGGTCCTTTAAGAAACTTGGACCACAATTTGTGATGCAAATTACGCATAAGTAGAGAAGGCGTTGATAAGTTGGGCAAAGGGTCTCTTTTGGAAAAGGAGAATATTTCTTATACCGAAATATCTATGGCCCTCATTTCTAAATCTCCTTTTATGGCCAGAAGAAGCATGAGGAAAGATTCCTAAATTGTATAGGGATTTGCATACACATGGATTTAAATAAAGAAATATTAAAAATAATCCGTATATATTAAAAAAATATTAAAAATAAAAACTCTAGGGTAGCTTACGTGCAAAGGGGTTTCAAATAGATTCATAGGGTACCCAAGGGTTATGATGCCCCTCTTAATATAGAATAGAGTAAAAGGGAAAGGTTTCTCCAAAATTCATAAGAATATAAAATGAGTACTTCATATATAGAAATGACAAGAAAATACACTATTGTTATATGAGATTTTCAAATCATTTACAATTTAATTATTTTAATATGGAATATTAAACATGGTTTAAGTAAATGAAAGCAATAAACTTTTTTAAGGGTTGATTAGGGAATTATTTTTAAAACAAAGCATGCCATATTTTTATTTATTATAACATTATGTTTGGAAATATATATATTTTTTTAAATGTAATTGATTTTTGTTATAATGGATTACATTTATTTATGTAATAATGTAGATTATTTTTGGGAAAAATATTATGTTTTAATTTTTATATTTACATTATAAATTATGTATTTAGAAAATATAAATGTAAAAAAATCGATATAAAAGATTAAAAAAATAAAATATGTGAAGTATATTTTTATATTAATTTGTATTAGAGAAAAAAACAATATTCACTTGTTTTTTAGGATGGGGTAACCTTTCATTAAGCAAGGTTATAATTACAACAATAGTTGACAAAAGCTTTCCATAGCTTCCTAGTTCTATAAATACATTCTCAATGGTATAGCTCTAACTACTTATGGTTCCATTGTTAATGAGTACTAACTGCTAAGCAAGCCTTACATGATGAAGATGACCTTTTAAAACTATAATTTATTGACTCCATTTTTCTTGTCTTTGAGGAAATGTCTCCTTGGCAAATGCTACCGTCATGGAATGATTGGAGACTCATAATTTTGACATTGTAACTACTTTTATATTCTATAAAAATAGCTAGTTTTCTTCTGGTTGAAAAAAAAAGGACGACCTTTTATATTACATAGTTATCCACTAACTATCTAGATAGTGAATGTTACCACATGCATTAATTGACTAACTCATAAGTACTATAAAGAAGAGACATTAAGGTAGGACCCTAAAATGTCGTCTACCTTCAAAGATAACATTGTCCTTAACGCTAAAGGTATGGAAATTGTTGTATTGTTGGTTCCCATGTAGCATATTTTGGTTGTATACTTGTCCACCAAATCAATACTTCTTGAACCATGTGTCAGTGTAATTGATGCTCTCTAGTAGCCAATATTACTTTCAATGAAATACAAATCAACCCTTCTTCATCGAGTTCTAGAAACCTAGTTTACACCCTATTATTTGATCTCACTACCTTTTTCAAACAAGACACATGAAAAATGAGATGAACCTTGGAGTGAATTTAAAGATTTGGTTTATAGGAAGCTTGTCTAATGTTTTGGATGACCTTGTAGGGCCCATATTACTTTGGTGCTAGATTTTGGTGGATTCTATCTTTGAGGGATGTTTTCTATAGTGTTAAAGGAAAATAAACACGTGACATTTTCCTATAAAATAATGATATAAGTGATGCTAACTAGCTTGTTGCTTCATTTTGTTTTGAGAGAGAACCAAATTTTCATTCAGTGTTTGAAGAATGGACTTTTTGAATTGAAGTGTGCAATCCATTACATGAAGTTTGGAGGTGCAAGGTAAATATGAAGCCAATGGCAAAGGTTATTGGTCACAAACAACTTCATATGATGTCATTTTAGTAGCACCTTGATAAATGGTATTGTATCACCATTCTACAAGGGTTAGCCATTATTCTAATCAATGTAACATTTCCAAGTAAAAAAAATCACAAAATAGGTTTCTAAGCACTTTTTGACCTCTTTCTTTTTACCACCAACTTGGGGATGATATGTAGTGCTCATTTTCAACTATGTCCTCTAAATTTTAAAGAAACCATGATAAATTTTCTAGTGAATGTTTCATCCCTCTCTGACATAATGGATGTGGGCATTCCATGTAACTTAAAAATATGACCGATGAAGACTTGGGAAATATTGAAAGGCACAAATGGGATTTGCGATAAGTAACAAAAATAAGCATATTTGGAAAGGTGGTTGACTACCACCATTATGATTGATTTTTTACTAGCTTGTGGAAGACCCATTATACAATTCATAAAGATGTTAATCCAAATACTTTTTGTGATTGATAGTGGTTGTAATTCCCTAAGAGTATTTACCATCTCACCATTGTTTCTTTGACCTTTATCACATGCCATTACAAAAACCTAGATGTTTGTTTTCATGTCTTCCTAAAGAAGGAGCACTTGGATCATTCATAGGTATTATGAATTCCAAAGATACTTACAATAGCTAATGAATGAAACTCCTCTAAGATCCTCTTTTTAAGACATAATTTTTCACCAAAATCATGTGTGCTTTATACATCAAAGCATCTTGAAACTTACATATATATCCTTTAAGAAGGTTAGGATGTTTTTGAATCTTTTGTATGACTTGAACCAAAAATTCATTTTTTACCATTCCTATTAGGCTTCATCGAGTGAATTAATGACAAGTAAGGATAAGGAAACATGGCTCCTTCCTCCCCATATTGCCTAGATAAAGCATCATCCACCAAAATTTTAGTGACACACTTATGTTGCTCTAGTGGAAATAACCTTTGTTTTAGAAAATATATTAAACTATGATGATTAATCTTGATCTAGAAATTCCTCTTGATGGATGTTGAGTATCAATTCCATGTAGGACGACCATCATCTCTTTCTTGTAGATGAATTTTCCCTTTGTTGTTACACAACTACTTACTAATGAATGCTAATGGATTCCCTTATTGCATAGAGACCATGTTGAGACCTATGTTTGATACATCACATTTTAAGAAAAAAGTAATATTGAATTCAAGTAATGATAGAATTGGAATAGTGCACATGTTCTACTTTAAATCTAAGAATACATAATCTATAGCCTTGCTCCATGCAAAGGAATTAATTTTTGGCAAGCTTGTTAGGGGAGCAACAATTTTTCCATAGTTTTTCACAAAGTTCCTATGGTAGCCCATAAGTCATAAGATCTCACGTAAACTCTTCAAGATTTTAGGATAGGTCCAATTTTATTGTAGGTTTTAACCCCGTACAAAAATTACCTGCATATGAATTCTAAAACACAGAAAATAAACAATGCGCGAGCATAACATATAAAACACATATACACAAATATTTTCCCCTGGATCCCAAAATCGGGACTACCAGCTTGATTTTTCATTATGTTCCTTTCAATGTTACAATACATATTTATACATGCCGAAGCATCCAATACCATGGACCGAAAACCATCGCGTCCAAAACCATGGACCGAAAACCATTGCGTCCAAAACCATGTGCGAAAACCATGCACAAAACCATAGGTAGGTCCGCCCAACCTAATATAGGGTCCAAAATGATTTTTCTCGGGGAGCTACCTCGGACCCCATAGATGGGGGCTACCCAGCCCCCTCAAACCCCCTGTGACCCCCCTGCTATGCAGTCACCGTAATGAAGGGGGGGCTCTGCCCCCATCTAACCCCCCCCCGTAAACTACGTAGGCTAGTCATGGAAAGAATATAACACAACCCAAAATTCTCCCACTTGTTGTTTTCTTTCCACAGGGGGGCACAGGAGAGCTTAGTCATTTATCCAACCCTAAAACACCCATTTTTCTCTACACCAAAAGAACTTCTCAGAGCTCATAGATTTTGTTAGTGCATATACAGTATTCTTCAAAGTGTCCACCTTTACCAGCAACACCTTTTTGTCTTCTATCATATCCCTCAAAAAGTGATACTGAACATGAATGTGCTTTCTCTTTGAATGATAAGCAGGGTTCTTTGCCAAGAAAATTGAAATTTTGGCTGTCAACGTCTATCCTTATAGCTCCTTGTACTAACCCCATACTTGAACACAATCTCTGCAACCAAACTACTTCCTTGCTTGCATGAGTGGCTACCATGTATTCCGCCTCTGTAGTTGATAATGCCACTACAGATTGTTTCTTACTCATCCAGCTAATTGCACCTCCAAATAGGATAATCACATACCCACTTGTAGATCTTCTTTGATCCAGATCTCCAACCCAGTTTGCATCAACAAAGATGTGAATATCCAACACTCTGTCCAATCCTGGTCTTCCTTGGTAGCACAAACCATAATCACTAGTGCCACGCAAATACTTGAAAACATGCTTCATGATGTCCAGTGCTCCTTCCCTGGTTTTGACATAAACCTGCTCAATAATCCCATTGCATGTGCAATGTCTGGTCTAGTACAGACCATTGCATACATCAGGCTACCAACTACACTAGCATATGGAACACGGGACATGTCCTCTTCCTCTTCTTATGTCTTCGGAAATTGTTCAGCAAATAACTTTACACCTACAGGAATAGGAGCCTTCACCGGTTTACTATCCTACATATTAAACTTCTGCAGTATTGTCTCAACATACTTCCTTTGGTTTAACCAAAGCTTCCTCTTTGCTCGATCTCTTTTAATTTCCATGCCCAAAATATAGTTTGCAGCACCAAGATCTTTCATGTCAAATTTGGAGGACAATTGAGTCTTCAAATCCTGGATAATTTCTTTGTCATTTCCAACCAGCAACATATCCTCCACATACAAGACCAGATAAATAACAAGGTCACCAATTAATTTAAAATACACATAGTGATCTGCTTTGTTTCTGGTGAAGCCAAGTCCTCGTATAAATGTATCAAATTTCTGATACCACATCCTTGGTGATTGTTTTAACCCATACAGAGACTTCTTTAACTTGCATATCAATTCTTTCTTACCCTTCACCACAAAACCTTCAGGTTGCTTCATGTAGATCTCCTCTTCCAGATCCCCGTGAAGAAATGATGTCTTCACATCCATTTGTTCTACCTTAAAATCAAAAGCAACAACAACAAATAAAAGTAATCTAATAGAAGCTACCTTGGCAACAGGAGAAAAAATATCACCAAAATCAATTCTCAGCACCTGGGAATAACCTTTTGCTACCAACCGAGCTTTGTATTTCTCCACCTTTCCTTTTTCATTTGTCTTCTTCTTGAACACCAATTTGCTGCCAATGGGTTTCTTTCTAGCCGGCAACTCCACCAGATCCCAAGCCTCATTTTTGTACAAATATTCCATTTCATCAACCATGGCCTCTTTCCATAGTTTTCCATCCTCTGAATCTACTGCTTCCTTCACAGTTCTGGGATCATCATCAGTAACAGATAAAGAAAAATTTGAATAGAAAGTAGATGGACTATACCTTTCTGGTTGCCTTCTTTCTCGAACTGATCTTCTCACACCCAAAGTTTGTGGCTCTTCGTCTTTTGATTCCTCCTCTGTTGTAGAGTTTGATTCTTCCTACTTAAGCTCAAACTCTATCTTCTCAGGTTCCTTTGGTTGTACTTCTTGCTTAATAAAACCTTTCACCTCTCTGAACACCACATCTCGGTTGTACACAACCTTCCTTGTTACCGGGTTCCAAAGCTTATAACCCTTTAAACCATCCTTATACCCAATAAAGATGCATTTTTCAGTTTTACTATCCAACTTGGTTCTTTTCTCCTTTGGAACATGTACATATGCATCACATCCAAATACCCTCAGATGTGAAAGAGAGGGTTTCTTACCAGTCCATACCTCTTGTGGAGTCTTATCCTCCAATGCTAATGAAGGTGATATGTTGACCAGGTAACATGTTGTCTCCATCGCCTCTGCCCAGAATTCCTATCCTAACCCAACACCATTGAGCATGCTTCTTGCCCTTTCCATCAATGTCTGGTTCATTCTTTCTGCAACTCCATTTTGCTCAGATGTGTATGGAGTAGTCTTCTGTCGTGCTATACCACACTTCTTACAAAATTCTTCAAATTCCTTGCTGCGAAACTCTCCACTATTATCTGACCTCAACACCTTTATCTTCCTCTCTGTTTGGTTTTCCACCAGAGCCTTAAATTATTTAAACCTATCAAAGACTTCATATTTCTTCTTAAGGAAATATATCCATGTATTCCTTGAGAAGTCATCTATAAATGATACATAGTACACAGACTTACCCAGTGATGGAACCTTCACAGGTCCAAACACATCACTGTGTACAAGCTCTAATATCTGTTTTTTCATCTTACCACCAGAGGGGAAACTCCCCTGATTTTGCTTCCCATATACACAATTTTCACAGAAATCAAAATCCAGAGAGTTATTACTCATACCTTCTACCATACCTTTACCATGAAGTATTCAAAGGCCCTTCTCTCCAATATGTCCAAGAATTTGATGCCAGAACATGTTCTTCTCTCCAGAGACCACTAGATTTTCTACTCCACTTTCAGGAACCATAGAACTGTTGCACCCATCAACAACAGTGCTACCTTACAGCTTGTATAGAGTTCCAATTTGAACTCCATGCGTCAATACCAGTGCTCCCCGAACCATCTTGTAGGTGTCCTTCTCGAACACTGTTTTTACACCTGCATCATCCAGCTTGCTTACAAAAATAAGATTTCTAGCTAATGCAGTTATATGCAGAACACCCGGAAGTGTTCTAACCCTTCCACCTTGCAACTTCAACTTTACTTTTTTGTGACCAACAATTCTATCCTTCCTATCATCCCCTAAGAAGATATCACAACCATCGTATTTATCATACTTATAGAACCACTCTCTATGGGGAGTGAAGTGAAAGGATGCACCTGAGTCAGTCAACCATGCCTTATGATCTACATGTGTACTTGAAGAAGCCAAGTACACATCCCCACCTTCATCTGAGGTGGTTTTCACCTTTGCAAAAGGAGCATCATCAGATCCCTTTCCTTTATCAGGAGCTTTAGATTTACATTCCCTTTTGTAGTGCCCTTCCTTTCCGTATTTCCAGCAAACCACCTTTATAGGTTTTCCTGGAGATTTAGATCTCCCTCTAGATTTAGATCTCCCACTCGATGACTTATTTTTGTTTTTGTTCTGGGACCGTCCTCGTACAGACAAGGCATCACCATTCTGGCTCTCCATATTTTTCCGTCTCATCTCCTTCGCTAGCAAGGATGAGACTATTTCATCAAAATGCAACACAGTTGCATTGCTACCTATTGCAATAACCAGACTATCCCACGAATCTGGTAGAGAACACAACAAACTGATGCACTTATCTTCATCTAAAATTTTAATTTCAACATATAATAACTGACTTACCACAGTATTAAATCCGTTCAGATGCTCTGTCACCGAGTCTCCATCTTTCATCCTCAGGTTATACAGCGTTTTCCGTAAGAGCAATTTTTCACTAAAGACTTAGATTGGTACAAAGTCCTTAACTTGTCCAACAAAGCCTTCGTCATAGCTTCCCCTGATACATTTAGCAATACTAAATCTAAGACTCACAATTGTATTGTGCTCTTTTCCTTCCAATCCAACTTCTTCCATTCTTCATCAGACACTCCCGTTGGTTTAGTACCTGGATCTACCATGATCCACTGATCTTTATCAACCAACAGATCCTCCATCTTGAGTTTTCATAACTCAGAAATCTGACCATTAATTTTCTCGATCTCTATCTTTCCACTGCTCGCCATCTTCTTTCACCACCAGAGTTGATCCCTCAGATCTCCCACTAAACAGGGTCTACCATAGGCCCAAGCGAAACCCATCGGTAACAAAAGCATCCCCTTGAAGCCAAAACAACTATGATACCAAATGTAGGTTTTAACCCCGTACAGAAATTACCTGCATACGAATTCTAAAACACAGAAAATAAAAAATGTGAGAGCGTAACACATAAAACACATATCCACAGAGATTTTCCCCTAGATCCCAAAACCAAGACTACCAGCTTGATTTTTCATTATGTTCCTTTCAATGTTACAATACATATTTATACATGCCGAAGCATCCAATAAACCGAAAACCATTGCGTCCAAAACCATGTGCGAAAACCATGCACAAAACCATAGGTAGGTTCGCCCAACCTAATATAGGGTCCAAAAATATTTTCCCCAAGGTGCTGCCCCAAACCCCGTAGAGGGGGTCTACCCCACCCCTGCGCGCTGCGTAGTCCATGCAATGAAGGGGGGCTCTGCCCCCCCTCTAACCCCCTTGTAAACTATGTAGGCTAGTCGTGGAAAGAATATAACACAACCCAACACTTATGTAGCCACAATTTTCTTGGGATCTACTCTTTCCCCATATAAAGTGACAATGTGACCTAAACATTCAACATCGAAAGCCAATTGATTTGTAATGTTTAAGGAATAAAAAATGATATTTCAAGAGTTGCAAGGATTTATTTAAATGAAATATATTGGTTCCCGATGTTTTGTTGTAGATAAATATATCATCAAAGCATATCAGCATAAAATTTAAAAAAAATTGTTCATAATGATTTGAAAGTTGGATGGGGAATTGCAATTTCCACAAGACATTAATAAAAGCTAATAATGGCCTTCATGTGTGTGGAAAGTTGTCTTAGGGATCTCCACCTCCTTCATTTGTATTTGGTGGCATCCTGAACAAATATCTAGTTTACTGAAAAGCTTGGCTCCATGAAGCTCATCCAATAAATAATCAAATTAGAATGAGAAATGTGTCCTTGATGGTCAAATTATGAAGAGCTTGGATGTAACACTCTCCTCCCACATCTACCCAAGTAACCACCCAGCTAGGGTAAACATGCGACGAGAGGCCACTATGATATGATTGACCTCCTAAGTCACCTTAAGGAAGCATAACCAATGAAAACACACCATTCAAACATCAAACATCATCAACATAACCCTTAGAATACAAGTCTGCCACTCAGACAACTTGTCCCTGGGTCTCGTTGTTGTTTCAGGTCTCTTGGGCCATAGTCTCTCTCATGCTATGGGTAAGGGAGCGACCAACAACTTAAATTCACCCTCACAGGTCTACCTACCAGTGACTATGGACTATAATTGTTAGTGTTGTGCTTGCGACACCAGGATTTAAGCCAATTTTTCAAGCCCAGAGCCCAGGTCAATGCCCAGAACTGATCCATCTCTTCAAATTAGTAAAGTAACATGGAAATGATAGTACTAAAGAAAATACTTGTTCAAGACCTTGACTGGATCCCTACTAGCCATGATAGGCATTTCATCAAACATATCATCGACATGCAATCTGTAGGTGTAAATAACAGAGTTAAGCATAGGGATCTCATACTTATATAAGAATCACTATGAACCATTGTTTCCTCATTCAATTTACTACATTATCACCTATTAGGTCATAGACACATTATCCATTCACATACAAATAAAAACATGCTGAGAGCCATACATAACAGTTGCCATAAAATGTGCATATAACCAGCATAATAGGAATAGAAATACAATAAACATGACAACCATCAAATCCATAAATACATTACTACCTTTACACATGGAAATAAAGGAAATGATTTTTCATTAATGAATGCAATGAGCTAACCAGAGATGGGACTACGACGTTCCACCCGACCATAGAATGGTTGAGCCAAATCTCTCTTCAGCCATTCACCCTCGTGCCATATTCCAAGCATGAATGTGGGATCTCATAGAAAACATAAATAAAAACTCATCTAGGGTTTCCAAATGCCATCTACCTCAACCCATAAAACAGTGATTCCACCTCACAGTCGGACATCACCAAAACCATCATTAGATTGATCTCCATCCAAGCCTTACAGGGCTTCTAGAGCATTTGTCCAACCAAGGCTTCTAGACCTAGTAACTCAACCTAAAGCTTATATAGGGCTTCCAGAGCATTTGTCTAACCAGGGCTTCCAAGACTAGTAACTCAACCCACCAAGGGCTTCTAGAGTGTTTTTCCAACCAAGGCTTCTAGGACTAGTAACTCCACCCACGTTGTTACAGGGCTTCCAGAGAATTTGCTCAACCAGGGATTCTAGGACTAATAGCTCAACCCAAGCTAAGGAAACATGAGAACCAACCAAAACAAAACAATAAAAGTAAACCCACAATCACCATGGCTATCCAGGAAACGGAAAGGCTAGGAAATCCATTGTCAATTAAGGAATTCCTCCATGCCAATGCTAGATTACAACCAAGAACCCACATGCATATGCCATGCATGGAAAAACTAGTGAAGAAATCATACATGCAACTCGGTACTTGCAAGAAAACCTGATGTAGATGTTGATGTTGATGCCTTCTTGCACTTTCCTGCTCTTCCTTTGCCTTCTTGCTCCAAGAATCCAAGTATGCCACACCCTCCAAGAGTGCTCCAAGAAATATCTAAGTATCCAAGAGTATGAGAGAGAAAGAGAATAATGAGAGAGTTCCAACACTGAACTGAAAAAAGGTTACCAACTGATCGTTAGAAGCCTTTTTATGAATGAGGCCTCTATTTTCTTCATTTTCCATTATTTGCCTTCATTTTTCTCCTCATATGAAACCTATTACCTTTCACCTCATTTTTCTCCTAATTTCCATTATTTTCATAAATAAATGTGCCAAAATGCCTTTTAATGCCTTAACCATTTCCTTTGCCAATTTCCTTAGCCATAAACAACCAAATGAACACCCCCTAGGATGTCTTTCCCAACACTCAACTTGGAATAAGTGTCCCAATCATCCTTGGTTATTGTTTTTAAGATTTATTACATGGAATTTTCATCAGGGCTGTTACAGAACCCTCCTCCTTGGGGAACACCATCCTTGGTGTTTAATCACACATATACCTCAGCGATCTGTTGAAAGAAGACATACTACCTATGGAGATTTATAACACAACTCGATGTAGTATTTACAATGAAAGATCTACTTAAGTCAAAACATCAACATGACAACATACCACATAGTAGAGCTTTATGACACAACTCATTACGGTATTTACAATGATCATCCTATTGAGTGCCAACTCATATGACATCATAACATCATGATAACATCACCACATGATAGCATAATAACATAACACCCATACCACATAGTGGAGCTTTATAACATATCTCGTTATGGTATTTACATCCATACACAGGTGTACATATAAAAACATCATCAAAATATATATATATCAAAACATTATATATCATATATCAACTATCATAAAGCATATATCAATCACCATAAAGCATATACTAAAACAACATAAAACAAATATTAAACGACCATGAAGCATATACCAATCCATCATAACCAATCACCAAACCACCATATCATATCAAAAGTGCTTTCCTCAACCGACAAACAAGGAAGGATACATGGCCCACATATGATCCTCCATCTCCCATGTAGCTTCATCGGGCACAAAGTGCTTCCATTGCACTTTAACTTGCTCGATTGCTTGATTCCAGGGCATGAGCACCTTTTTCTACAATATACAATGAGGCTCTAACTGGAATTCTCCATCTGGTTCCACCTGCAATACAGACTAGTAAATTACATGATCAACATCCTTAACACACTTCTTAAGCAATGAGACATTGAAAACATCATGGACTTTCACTGTTGTAGGTAGTGCAAGTCGGTAGGCTACTGGCCCAATACTATCAATGATATTGAAGGGTTCACAAAACCATGATGCCAACTTGGCACATGATCCAATCCACAAGGAGCTCTTCTTCGGTTTGATGCACAAGTACACCTTTTCCCCAACCTGGAACTCCTTGAACAACCTATTCATGTCTACATAACTCTTCTGCCTATCCTGTTCTGCCTTGAGATTCTTCTTGATCACCTGCATCTCCTGTTCCACATCTGCCAACATGTTTGGTCCAATCAATACTCTACTAACCGGATCACTCCAACTAATGGGAGTGTTACAAATATGCCATACAATACCTCAAAAGGACTCATCCTTAGTGATACCTGATAATTGTTGTTGTATGCAAACTCAACCAAAGGGATATACTCTTTGTCGCGCGGAATGAGTCGATCTTGCGGACAAGATAGACCTTCCTAGAATCTAAAGAAGACCTAACGACAAGCAGACCAACCAGACACTATCTTTCTCTAAATATGCTTCAATAAACAATAGCAAACAAAGGTTTTTAGGGCCTACCTTTGGTCCAACGCAAGCTTGTGGATGCCCTCGCTCCTTTGATCCAAATGAGCTCCTTTTCGCGAATCTGCAAACACAAACAAGGCAAACACATTAAATAGCACCTGAAAAACCAATTGCATAAAACATATTTAACATGAAAGTCAAGGAGTCCATGAAACAAATAACATAAGATACTTGTTGAGAAAAATGAGTTTGATTGTATTAATTCAAAAGAAGAAGAACCTTACAACCTTTGCCTTGATGCTGTACAAGCTCCTCCCAGGGTCCAACAAGATGTCTCCTCTACTTTGACAAGTTTCACTCACTCTCCAATGGAACCAAGAGGTATGTGATCTCTCCTCTCAAGCTCAACCAAAGAGTCTCAATTTCACCAGCATTTACCCTCAAAATGTTCAGCTTCTAACCTCCCTAGTTCTCACCCCAATGCCTATATTTATAGTGCAATGGAGGGAAGTTACTAGGTCCTCCTTCAAAGGGATAAAGCCCTCCTTCAAAGGGATAGCTCCTTTAGTCAAGGGATTAGCTCCTTCTCTTTTGGGATGCATGAACCACCTCAGAGCGAACAATCCACGTCAAAATTCCTTCTAGAAAACTCTAGAATTAACCCAAAGTGAGTTTTTTAAGATAAAAATTGCGCCTTTTGACTTTCACAGGGGTCCACACCTACACCGTTAGGAACAGAGCGGGTAGGTACGCGGCTTTTGTACACAGAAGGTGTGGGACCGCAGGTGACCATGAGAGAAAGTGCGGAACTAGAGTTACATTGATTTTTAATGTCTTTCTCCCACTTCCAAAGCTTGATTTGAAGGGCTGAGGTCTTAGACTTGCTTAGGAGGACAGTACAAGTGATGATAGACCCATACTGACTGCAAATAATCATGGTCACGATATTTTTGTGTAACAAATTGCCCCCTAAAGTGCGAAGTCTGTAGTAGATGAGGATTTCATTTATCATATAGGAAGAGTGAAGTACTTTATCATTTCGAGGATTATCTTGTGGAGAGCCCGGTCGGAACCTGTAAAAACATTCAATGCAAGATATATATATGAGATCATATCATCGCTGAGGTAGGCATTCCCATACTGAGATCAAAACTAACTAGAAACCTATCTACTATCTGATACAGGAATGATCTTGTAAAACATCATAAGTATAGACTCGTGTGAACATAGTATGGACGCAGCCATCTGTTTATGAATAGTCCACAACATAATGAATACAAAATTCCTCGCAGCCTGGATGGTGGAAACTAGATCCAGGGTCTTCATTTCTATATCCCGAAATAGTACGATTCTATCCATGCGAATAAATGTGTTGATGTTGAACATGGTAGAAACCACTTGATTACCAGTCAATGATGTAAACTATTAACAAGTGTGAGAGAAACCACCAGTGATGTCAATGGCTCTCAAAGTACCCAGTACAATCCACGAGATGTGAGTAGATGTGTTGATGTCGAACATGTCACAGAATCCTTCGATCGAAAGTCAATGATGTAAACTGTCGTCAAAGGTGAGAAACCTTCCATTGAGGCATGCAGATTTCAAGGTACTGATGATTCCTAGATCATCTTTCTAGATAATGTGCTGATGTCGATAGAAAGCGATCCGTCGTAGGCAAGCCCATAACACGAAATCATAGATCAAGTTGAAGAAATTTAGTTGCAAGGACTGAATCACAGATGGTCAAGATGGATGACAGATATTTTGCAGATGAATGGCTTATTGGTAGTGACCTCTTGAACACATAACGACACAACAGATGGCTTGGTGACAATTGACCCAAAGTTAATACCCAAAAACCGGCTGAAGACTTTCAATGTGGTTTGATCAACTGTTAGGCAAAGGATTTCCCAACCCAGGTGAATAAAAGTGTCGTGTTCAAGAGTGGTTACAAAGTATGACAAACAGACTCATTTTCCTCTCTTTTCCCCCACCATTTCTGGCAAGTACCTCTTTATTTTTGACAAGCTTGAGGAGGATAACATTTGCTTGATTATAAGCTCATCCTTCGGATGAGTCCAACTTAGTTTAGATTCGAACCCTAAGAAGGAGTGGTTCGTTCCTATTTGTAATTGAACAGGTCCTTTACTGTGAAATTTTAACGAGTCCAATATAGGAGAAACTCGGTGTTTTTCAATTTTAGAGAGTCTGAAAAAACTTAAGAAGACTCCAGGGTTGACCTTTTTCATAAATTTGTGTCTCCCAAGCCCGAAAAAGTATAAAATAATACTTGAGAGAACCGCTTGATCTTTTACGACCAAGGAGTACTTTTCGTTATTAGTGTCACTGACCCGAAAAAGTAAAAAAGTGATCAACGACACGTCGTTTTATAACCAATATCGAATTTGAAATGACAAAAATCCGGCAATCTTTTCATGTTTTTTACGGTCGGAAAAGAGCTGTAAGTGGACCGTCTTTTAATTCCGTTTTAACGAGTGTAAAAGAAACGCTCGGCAATCTTTTCATGTTTTAGGAGTCAGAAAAGGGCTTAAAGATGACTCTACTTGTTTTTTCGTTGAAAATAATAGATTTCGCCTGAACAATCCTGTATTCTGCACAAAGATACAAACATTACTCATACCTGTTTGAAATGGATAAAAATGTCATAAAATACTTTTTTAAAGAGAAACATAAACAAATTTGCAATTCATTTACTCAAAAAACTTATAAAAAGGGGTTTTGACAATTCATTTTTACCGTTCGAGTTTGGGTGAGAAAATAGTGCTTTTGCTTAGAAAATTTCCCGTGAAGATTGTGGAAAATCAAACCGTCGAAATCGAGCGCCGTCTTCTCCAGGTAATCCACATCATCTTACTCTTCATTTTCAACCGTTTAGTTTTTTGATTTAGTCCCTCATTTCATTTTTTGGGAGGGTTTTTAGGCGCAAAACCCGCGCGCGCGGGTCCGCAGGTTTACCATTGCGGACCCGCGGACCCCGACTTTTTCTCCATTGGGAAAAAGCTCGGGGTCCGCACCTTCTGTGTAGACAAAGTGCGGACCCACGCACTGTGTCTAACGTGGAGGGTGTGTACCCCGCTGCAAGGGTTTTGAACCCAAAATTTCTCAAAAATGGACCAATCAAAAAGTTTTCTAGCAATCTAATTAATCTTTATTCTTGATGCAGAGAATATATCATGCTAGATTGGCGCGAACGGGAGCATGAGGATGTGGATACCGCCGCATGGAATCATCAGCCTTCACTTGATGCTTTGAGGGCATGCGGACTGTACAAGTTCTGGACCATTCCTGGCATGAGGGCTCAGGTAGATTTCTTACAGTGGCTGGTTGACCGATGGAGCGTACAGGACCAGTGTTTCTTCATTGGCGGGCACCAGCTCGAAATCGAGCCGGAGGACATTTATTTCTTGACTGGTTTGCCTAAGAGAGGCGAGGACTTGACTCTATATGGGACTAGGCCAGGTGGCCAGTCTGTCGATAGCCTCCGGCTAGAGTACTGCAACAGCCAGGCTAAAGACAAAGGGATAGACATAAAAACCATATCCCGTCCTGAGCTCATGGTGATTTCATTTACTGTCACCAGACTTTGCGGAGCTGCCGCATTACATGTTGCCACCGGATCCCAGATGCGTATGGCAGTTGATTGCTTTCAAGGTACCATCTTCAACTGGTGCAATGTTGTGCTGGCCAATGTGAAAGGCCAACTGACCAGGGCCAAGAGCGGACGACTAAAGACCTTTGGTTATGGGGCTTTGGTCGTGAGTTTTGGCCTGGAGAGGGTTCCTATGCTGATCCCACAGCATCTTACTGTTGGAGCTGGGCTTCCTCGAGAGCCCAAACTGATGCGATGGGTTGCAGTCATGGCCCGTCACCCGGACGAGAGGAAAGAGGTTGCTCGGTTCAAACCTGAGTATTTCCAATGGTTGGAAAACCAGGTTTTTTCCATTCAGGACTTCCCTTACGCTGGGATAGATTTCCGTGGTGACCCAGACATGGCTCTTCCACCAGGAGAGCAGTGGGATGAGTCAGGTAAAATCCTTTTCAACTTTTCTATTTAAATTTTTTTTTATTTTTGCATCGTCTCAAAACTGATAGTAAAAATTTAAAATGCAAATGTGGGTCCACAGCGACTAGCCTCTCTCCGGCCTTTCGAGAGGAAACAACCAGTTGCACCCTTGCCAGCGCCACAGGACGAATCAGCAGAGGTTTTGGCCGAGTTGGAGGGCCATCTTGAGCGCTTGACAGGGGATATTCCTGAGACCACTATAGACGACATTCCTCGTCGACTTCAGCGCTATGTGATTGGAGTCCCGGGACCTTTTAGGAGGTTCCTTTGCAAGGTGGCCCGGGCAGTGTGGTTCTTATAGAGATCATCACCAGTGATAGGATGATCGCCTTTTGTGGGCACATGTGACATTTTGTTTTTTGTACTTATCATTTTTGCTGATCATAAGGTGTTTTTCAACCTATGATCGAAGACGATGTATTTTTTGACACACTCCTATATATATATATATATATATATATATATATATATATATATATATATATATATCACTCTTACCGGCTTATCTTGTAAATCATGTTATGGAATGGTTTTAAATTTACATGTATGATTATTGCAAATGTCTATTTAACATTCAAGAAGCAATTGCATCTGCTAATGTATTTAAAGACCTTGGAATATGCTGATATTCAATGTAATTAAACTCACGTTCCAAGAGACGCACTCTCAAAAATAATCTTAATAACACTGGATTTCTAATGGCATACACTCTATTAAGTTGTAATACAACGAGTTCAGAATCTAACCTCACTATCAAACTCCGAATCCCAAATGAAATAGATTCAGACAATAACTCAATCACTGCACTGTACTCTGCAATGTTGTTTGTTGTTTGACCGAGGCTTACCCCATGCATAGAAACTAACTCGTCAGAGGGCGAATAGATAACCCAAGCTGCGGAAGAAATGTTCCATGTACTACGATAAGCACCATCAGCAAATCCAATGTATGTTTGGAGAGGCATCGACATCTGCAATATCAAGAGTAAAACCAAGATAAGCAGGAATAATGACGAGAAACACTCTCTAAGCTAAGCACACTTTTTCAACTAAAACACACTTGCTAGAAAGAAAAACTAACCTAACTAAAAATCTCCATACCCATTCTTTTAAGCATAATACCTCTTCAAGTAAAGACCATTTCTGGGTTTACCTAAAGAGTCCCCGTCAAAGTCTACCAACTCATAGGCCCCTTTTGCTAGCTTTCGCTTGACAATATAGGGCCCATGCCACATAGGAACGAATTTTCTAGCACCTAATTTATCATTAGCTTGATCATACAATAACACTAGGTCTCCTTCCAAAAAATTTCGAGGGGTCACATTCTGATCATACTGAGCTTTCATACGTTTTGCGTGAGTCTCGATCGCCAATGCAGCATTACGTCGATTCTCATCTAATTGAGCTAAGTATAACAAACGCTTTTCCTCTTCGGAAGTAGCTGGAAGTAACTTGATGGCCATTTGCAGTGACGGGATTTCGCACTCAATGGGTAACACGACTTCCAAACCATAAACTAGTTGGAAAGGAGTGAACCCTGTTGATGTTTTTACTGAAGTTTGGTACGCCCAAAGCGCTGAAAATAGCATGTTGTGCCAATTCGACCGATGAATCCCAATGATTCGTCGGATCATTATAACTAAAACTTTGTTGATGGACTCAACCAGACCATTCGCTTGTGGATAATAAGGAGTTGAACTATCATGACGTAAACCAAGCTGGCCTGTAAGTTCGGTCATCATAACGTTTCGAAAATGACGTCCATGATCAGTGATTATCGCTTGTGGGACACCAAACCTAGCAATTATATGATTGAACACGAAAATTGCAGCTGTCTTGCCGTCTGCCTTGAATGTAGGCATCGCCTCGACCCACTTAGTAAAATAATCTACCGCAAGGATGATATACGCATGCCCCCCGGCCGAGTGAGGGTTACAAGTAATAAAATCGATACCCCATTTGGCAAAAGGACCAACGACAATTATAGGGTGGAGAGGAGCGGGTGGAGCGCGCATCTTATGATCAAAAATCTGGCAGTTGTGGCATTTTCAGACTGCCGTAATACAATCTTTAAATAAAGACGGCCAGAAGTAGCCAGCGCGCAATATCTTTTGCGCTGTGGCATACCCAGACATATGACCACCACATGCTCCAGAGTGACAGTCATTTAGAACCCTTTCAGCCTCTTCGTGAGTTAAGCAACGTCGAAAAATAGAATCTGCCCCACGGCGATAAAGAGTATCTCCAATAATTTTGAATTGTTGGGACTGGAAGTGAATTTTCCGACGTTCCAACTTTGAAATTTTTGACCGAAAGGATTGGGTCTGGAGATAGATGATGATATCCCCATACCACGGATCTAAAGTGCTGATTAGAAACAAAGATTCGTCTGAAATGGGCTCCTCTGCCACAGTTTCCGTGTCAGCACGCGAGAAGTCACACATTAACTCTGCAAAAACTAAAGATTTCTTAGACTTAGATTTCTCAAACTCCAAGTCGAACTCCTGCAGGATAACGATCCATTTAGAGTACTTTCCCCCTCGCAATTGTTTGGTCAAAATGTAGATCATAGGGTTGCAATCCGAAATGACTGTAGTTTTACGTAGTAAAATGTAGTGACGAAAACGTTGGACAGCTTGAACGGCTGCCAATGCCAATTTCTCCACATGTGAGTATTTTAGCTCAGTTGGATTTAACGTTCGACTAAGGTAATATATCACATGTTTCGTTCCGAATTCATCTTCCTAAACTAAGACCATTCCAATGGTGGAACGGGAGGTGGCGAGATACAAAAAGTAATCCTGGTTGTAGTTGGGAGGATGCAACAATGGTGCATGGGTCAACGCGTGTTTGAGTGCAACAAAAGATTTCTGAGCTATCTCGTCCCAAGAAAATTGAGTATTTTGCTTCAACAACCATGTAAAAACCTTTGTAACCTCGGCGTAGTTAGGAATGAATCGTCGTAAAAAGTTTGCTTTCCCCTGCAAACTTTGGAGTTGGCGAAGACTCGAAGGAGGAGGCAAATTGATAATAGCTTCGACCTTCGAGGGATCAATGCGAATGTCGGCTTTCGAAACTACAAATCCCAGCAATCGACCCGTTTCTATACAGAAGACACATTTGTGTGGGTTCAACCGAATACGATAATGCCTACACCTCATAAAGATTGCACGTAAGTGGACGAGGTGATCGGCTCGATGTAGTGAATGAGCAGGCAAGTCATCGAGATAGGGTTTCACAATGTGCTTGATGTCATGAAACACATAAGACATCGCCCTTTGAAAAGTTGCTCCGGCATTCTTGAGCCCAAAAGGTAATTTGCAATAAGCAAATGTCCCCCATGGACAAATGAAAGCCGTTTTCGGTTGATCGGCAGGTAGAATATTGATTTGATTGTATCCGGAAAAACCATCCATAAAGGAAAATATTTCACTGCCGGCACAATCATCAATGATTTGATCGATATAGTTAGTTGGGTAGTTGTCCTTTGGACAAGCTCGATTAATGTCCCTATAGTCGATGCATATTCTTATTGTTCCCTGTTTTTTGTTAACTGGAACAATATTCGATACCCAATCCGTTAACGGGATCGGATAAATGAAACCTGCTTTCAACAGTTTTTCAACTTCTGCTTTAATTGCAGCAGCTTTTCGTGGGTGAATCTGATGCAAACGTTGCCGGACGGGTTTAGCATCCGGGTAAGTCTTGATATCATGAACATCAATCGCGGGATCAATTCCTGGCATTTCCTCATAGGACCAGGCAAACACGTCGCGGAATTCTTGAAATAGGGCCTTATATAATTGGATTTCGTCATTTGTACACGAGGCACCTATATGAATGTTTTCAACAATTCCGGGCTTAACCGAAATGTCAATGGGAATAGTTCGAGAGATGTTTCCCAAATTTAACTCTGAATTGGGATGTTTCATTGGATTCTGAGGTTCCTTGACATATTCAGTCGTAAATATTGATGAGAAATCATTTTCAAAATGATCATCCTCAGGTAAAAACGAAGATCTATGATGGAGATCTTCCCATGGTAAATCATCTACACATAGGATTTCACGAATTTTCTCATCAGAGTGAACAAGTTCAGAAAACATAGTTAAATCCGAGGTCGATGTGAAAAGTGATTCCTCACGGACCACATTCATTAAGTCATTTTCGGTTGAACACGGGTCAGTAAAAGACTGCACAACTTCATAGGCAAGTTCATATGGACTCAAAGGCATAGAATTACCAAATGAGTCTATTTCAGATTCAGAAGGAACGATCCAAGGATCGTCATAAAAAATAGTGTCTGATGTAATCATATGAATGGTTGCAAATGAAGATGATGCGTTGATTGGAGGAAAAGGAAAAGTTCCCAGTAAACCGGCATCTTTAACTAATCCTACTCCAACATCCTTATATGGGATAGTCGTTTTACCGACATGCTGAATACTCTCCGAAGAGGCTGGGTCGGATGAAAAGTAAGCCAGCTGGTCTATAGTTACGATCTTTCCATTATGTGGAAACTTTATGACTCTAAAGACC
Source organism: Pinus tabuliformis (assembly GCA_031772625.1). Taxonomy (NCBI): domain Eukaryota; kingdom Viridiplantae; phylum Streptophyta; class Pinopsida; order Pinales; family Pinaceae; genus Pinus; species Pinus tabuliformis. The sequence goes on from CM062814.1 coordinate 820,737,496, forward strand.
GATGAAACGACCGTTGTCATAGCGTAAGACCAACTTCGACCCAAGAGAAGGTTGTAGTCTAGAGGGGCATCAACCACCCCCACATCTAGACTAACGGTTTTTCCTTCAACCCCTATAGGCAAATCCTGTAGAATGCCAAAAGGATGAAACCCATGGCCATCAAAGGCCTTAAGAATTTTTGGGGATTGATTTAGTGAAGGAGAACCAAGCGATCTCCAACACTGTATCGACATAATACACGTTGAGGCTCCCTTATCAATTACAGTCCGATGAATAGGCCTGTTTTTTACTATCACTGGGATCTGGAAAGCCATTTGATGAGGCAAACGCGGTGTACTATTTTCTAGATCAAATATTATTAGGTTCGGGTCCTGAACATCAACAGCTCCTATAGCCGACAAAAGTAATTTACGCTGTGCTGGGCATGATTGCAGCACTTCCAAAGCCGACATTGTTGAGGGTGAAACAGCTAAATCCTCAACAATGTTATAATTCTGAGCCGCTCTCGCATGTGGATTGAAAGCTGACTTTCGAAGTATACCCTTGGCAGGCGGTTTGATTACTAAGTCTGGATTAGGTTTCTCGATCTGTAGTGGATCGGAACCGGGAGTTGAGGTTGATGGATTAGAATGAGAAGATTCTGCTTCTTTGCCATCAACAGGACTTTTACTACCATAATCTTGCGATCGAGTCGCAATCCTTACATGGGACATCATCAATATGGGTTCTTCATTGGCACTCGAGGAAGAACCTATCATCTTGCTATCTTGATTTGGAAATGGATCCTTCAAAATAGCAGGAGTTTGGGAACCTTTGACGATCTTCGCAACCTCTGCTCGATGAGGGCAGTCTCTTGTAAAATGTTCTTCGTCACAAATGAGACATGGATAACGAGGTTTGCGCTTTTCATCATTGGATTCCGCCTTTTCAGATTTCTCTTTTGAACTTTTGTCCGTTTTATTCTTCTTCTTTCCTTTCTTCTTTCCACCGGATTTTGATTTAGTCGTAGATGATTCTACAACGTGAATATCGGCGGAAACCTCTGCAGAAGAATCTCCTGTCGGGGAATCAGGCAAGGTTATGATAGGAGAAGAATTCTTGGAAGACTTCTTCTTACTTTTAGTGTTAACCGTACCAATCATACCGTCAGCGGCATGAGATCCCGAAGGAGCTGCAGTGATTTGATTTGACTTGGGAAGATTGGGGATCTTTTCGTGTAACATACCTGACTGAGTATAGACCAAGTCAAGGTACTGTGCTTGAGCAATCACTTGCTCCTCAGTAACAACTCCGGCTTTAGCAACATCTTCAGTGATCCTTGGCAACAAAGATTTTACAAACCACTTAGCCAAGATTTGATCCGGAATAAATACCTTCACTAAACGTCGTCGACGTCTCCACTCATGAATATGATCTGAAATGTACGTGGATGTCGATTGTTTTAGCGAAGTTAACAATTCTGTGCCATTGTCATATCGGACTGGCAACTGGAAATGAGTTAAAAACGAGGTAGCTAACTGACTAAAATTATAAAAAGTGCCTCGCGGTAACTCAATGTACCACTTGGCCGCGAGACCAATTAGAGTGCGCTGGAAAAGTCTAAGACGGATCGAATCATCTGTGATGGAGTTAGATGCACACCAGAGGTGGTAAGTCATCACATGGTTCGATGGGTCCTCTCCATATTTACCTTCGAACTTGGGAATGTCACTAGGCAACTTATTCGGCATTGGTGGCCAAAACAGAAGATAATTAATCGGATCGTTCGTTAGGCGCGACAAGTCTGGTAAGTCCAAAGTTGCGATAAACGGTAGCTGCCGATTAGGATCCCTAAAACTCTGGGTCATGAGACCAGCCCCAGGAGGAGGATATCCAGGATAACTAGGAATAGGAATCGCGTTCGGGATATTGTATCCTCCTGGAAAACCAGGATTAACCGGACCGTACTGGGGTTGTTGTGGTTGTTGATAAGTGTACCCAGGATACGGTTGATACTGATAAACTGGCTGCTGGACAGCAGGACTGAATTGGTACTGTCCCTGGTACGGTTGATAAGTGAATTGTGGTTGACTTGTGACAACCGTACTTAAACCAGGTTGTCCTACAGGCATCTGAACCGTAGTTTGAATCGTGGATCCAGACGGTGGTAAAGATGTCTGAGAAGTAGATACAGGAACAGTAGAAACCGGAGCTGTCGATACTCCAGAAGTAGGTGGGGTAGATTGAACAGATGTTGCAGCAGTTGCAGCAGTCGTTTGAGATGGAGTACGAGGCGCAGTAGGCCCAGACTGAGAAACTACCGAAGGTACAGAAGTTTGAATATTAGACTAGACTGGTTGCTGGGGTGAACCAGAAACTAAGGGTTGTCCAGTTTGAGATGACAACTGTACATTTGGCTGCAACACCTGTTGAGTTTGCGATGGATCCCACACTATGTTCATTCCGGGGTACTGACCCATAACAGGTTGAGAATATTGAGGACCATAACCGGGTTGAGGGTAGGTTTGATAATTGAAAGGTACATTTCCCGTCCCTTGAACATAAGATTGACCTTGGGGTGGTTGGAAACCTTGGTTCGAGTACTGACCTTGGGGTAGATACCCCTGAGGCACGTACTGATACTGAGGTTGACCTTGAGGTATAAATTGATACTGGGGTTGACCTTGGGGTACATATTGAGTCTGGGGTTGACCTTGAGGAACGTATTGTACCGTAGGCACGTACTGTCCTTGAGGTTGCCCCCCAGATGCAAATTGTGTACCTTGAGGTTGCCCCCCAGGCGTTAACTGAGGCTGCCCCCCAGGCGGTAACTGGCCACCTTGAGGTTGAGAATTGGGAATAGAACCTGACATCATAACAATGTCTTCTACGCTCAACGGCTTTGTACCATTGCTTCCAGTGAATAACCCTTGTTCAATGGGTTGAGGAGATGCTCCCGAAAAAGTACCAGAAAGTGACTGATACCCAGAGGGAACAGAAGGACCGCCGTACAAAAAAGATTCAGGCGATTGAGTAAACATGGACGACTGACCTGACATATTTACGGGAGTATAAAAACCCCTAGGATGATAAGGAGCACGAGGTGGTGAAAAACTTAACGTTGGGTTTTCCAAATAATTAGTTAAAGAAAGATACCAAGTAGTACTTCTAGGTGGACTGTAAAAAATTGATTCACACTCCCTTAGATCAATAACAGGTTGATTTTCAGGGATAGGGATGCCTACTTCTTCTTCTGGAGCAAGTTCTTCAATAGCTATCAAACCAGAAGGAAGATTTTCGGTGATTACTCTTTCTACCCTAGGTGAATTAGGAGCACTAGAAGTTGGAGAGACAAACCCCGATGTTAGAGTAACAGGTTCAGATATCTCATGTTCTTTGCCTATATCACTAGTAGATGAAAAGCTACCAGCAAGTTCGGAAACCGAAATAGCTTCAGGATTATAACCTGTTTCTAGAGTTTGGTAATCAGGATGTACAACCAACGAAGACTCTCCTTCTTCAGGTGACCCAACTTTACTGCCACTAGGAGTTACGAGGACTTTCAAGCCTTCAAGATGGCTCGGGACTTCTTCAGGAGGTTGGCCCCGAAGTCTACGGGACTTCCTCAGTAAATCAGCCACGGTTACAAACTCAAGAGACTGGCCCCGAAGTCTACGGGACTGTCTTGGTAATTCAGCCACAGTTAAAAACTTTTAACTACTTCACACACAAACAAAGTAAAATCTCAATGAAAAACACCTAAAGCCTCTAAAGAACCAAACAAATATGAATCACACGCCTAAAGAATCTAGAGATCAAACACACACAAACAATAACTTTCCGGACCGAAAACACTAGTTGGTGATGAAATCCAACGTCGCAGAATTCAGTACAGAAATGGCGGTTGGAACAGTTACCCCGGCAACCTGCTTAATGAATAGACTGGACCAAGTTCCTCCACTTAATCGTCTCGAGTGAAGTGAACCCCCCAGAAAATCCAAGTGAGTCTAGCCGACGTCTGCTCCAGGTACAGTGGGATCTTCCCACCACTGTCACCTTAGGAAGAATCCTAAAGAATATGGTCACTAAGGCTACCAACTGAGACAAATACACCTGGGGGAACAGTCTACGATCCAATATGCACGCAAGGGCGGAGTAGCAAGCTCAATCCCCTTGAAGGCTCCTTGACATAATCCAAGGTTTACCAACAAGTGACCCCAGGCTCCTCGACAATGGTTAATCCGAGGTTTACCGTTTTTAATACGTGAATATCTGGCGTCGTTCCCAATGAGGAAGGATTGATTCCCACACTGGTTCGGACACGATCTCGTGCTTCTCCTTTAAGAGGAGCTTTCCCAGAGCATAAATGCAACAATTGGATTTCTTCCTACCACAAGATACAGCTACTTGTTTGTTTTTACTGTCTTGGAGAGTTAATTACTCTCCTACTCCAAGACCACTAGCCTAAGCTAAGTTGGTGTATCAGAGCCCTAGAAATAAAATGTTACTAAGTCAATTTTACTTTAAGCGTTAATTTTAGTGGTTGTTGTTTAAGTCAAGAGGTGGTGGAGATGAAACTCGTGGTGTAAAGACTCGACTCGAAATCACTAAAAAGATGCACCTAAGATGATTTAAACAATCTTTTCTCTTCGATGAACTTCTAAACTAAGAAAGAGTTTGAGAATGCAAATACTTTGTAAACACAAATCTTTCTCAATTAAACAAATTAAAAGAAGAGCTTTTCCCTTTCCAAAGCACTCAAAAACGAGACAACTAGCTATTTCACACAAATTTCCCTTTTCTTTTCAAAGCACTCAATCACTACAAAAACAAACTTTTCCAAAATAGATCTTTTTTATATTTTGTAAATAAAACACTCAAAACTAATGAAAATGACTAACTTTGAGAGCTACAAACTATAAAAAGCTACTTGAAGCCAAAGCCTACTAAAAGTCTTTTTGAGGATGTTTTACTTAGCTAAATGTGAGCTAAGGACTAATTTATGCAGAATCACAATTAGTCAAAAAACAACCAATCTTTCGTTTTCTTTTTGTAAAAATGAAAATTCCAAACTTTCAATCTACAAGCTTTTCGAAATTTTGAAATGAGAAAACTCAAAGCGAATTCCTCAACAAGGGGAGATTTCATAAATGGTCAGACTCACAAGAAGACCAGTAGACACCAAGGTAATCTGAGGTCCCTAGGGCTTCTAAGCTTAGAGCCACTACACAACCAAAAACGAAAAACAAACCCAACAAGCAAAATTCCTAGGAATTCCACCTAAAACCCTAATGCTAATGAAATCAAACCAAGGAAAGTTTTTGACAGGGAACAAGCGGGTCTGGGCAATGGCTAAAACCTATAAACAAATTCTAAACTGATAAAAAGAGGAAAATTTAAAATTTTTCAAATTTTTGATAGGGTACGCAGGCAACCTGTTTACACAGGTGCGTCTACGCTCTGTGCACAAAGGAAAAGTGCATACAAGTACGCACTGTGCCTAACTCAGAGGGTGCGTACCTCTCCCAAAACTATGAAAACTAACTCAAAATTAACTAAATTCACCCAATCCCACAATCATCAAGTCAAAAACAGAAACAGGAAAAACATTTTCTCAGGTCAAAGTATAGACAAAGAAAACAATCAATTCCCCAGTTGATTCGCCATTTTGTCGCGCGGAATGAGTCGATCTTGCGGACAAGATAGACCTTCCTAGAATCTAAAGAAGACCTAACGACAAGCAGACCAACCAGACACTATCTTTCTCTAAATATGCTTCAATAAACAATAGCAAACAAAGGTTTTTAGGGCCTACCTTTGGTCCAACGCAAGCTTGTGGATGCCCTCGCTCCTTTGATCCAAATGAGCTCCTTTTCGCGAATCTGCAAACACAAACAAGGCAAACACATTAAATAGCACCTGAAAAACCAATTGCATAAAACATATTTAACATGAAAGTCAAGGAGTCCATGAAACAAATAACATAAGATACTTGTTGAGAAAAATGAGTTTTATTGTATTAATTCAAAAGAAGAAGAACCTTACAACCTTTGCCTTGACGCTGTACAAGCTCCTCCCAGGGTCCAACAAGATGTCCCCTCTACTTTGACAAGTTTCACTCACTCTCCAATGGAACCAAGAGGTATGTGATCTCTCCTCTAAGCTCAACCAAAGAGTCTCAATTTCACCAGCATTTACCCTCAAAATGTTCAGCTTCTAACCTCCCTAGTTCTCACCCCAATGCCTGTATTTATAGTGCAATGGAGGGAAGTTACTAGGTCCTCCTTCAAAGGGATAGCTCCTTTAGTCAAGGGATTAGCTCCTTCTCTTTTGGGATGCATGAACCACCTCAGAGCGAACAATCCACGTCAAAATTCCTTCTAGAAAACTCTAGAATTAACCCAAAGTGAGTTTTTTAAGATAAAAATTGCGCCTTTTGACTTTCACAGGGGTCCGCACCTACACCATTAGGAACAGAGCGGGTAGGTACGCAGCTTTTGTACACAGAAGGTGCGGGACCGCAGGTGACCATGAGAGAAAGTGCGAAACCAGAGTTACATTGACTTTTAATGTCTTTCTCCCACTTCCAAAACTTGATTTGAAGAGCTGAGGTCTTAGACTTGCTTAGGAGGACAGTATAAGTGATGATAGACCCATACTGACTGCAAATAATCATGGTCACGATATTTTTGTGTAACACTCTTCCCATTTGCAGTGTTGATGCATCACATACATTCTCAACATGTCCTCTAATACCATGTTCACCCTCTTCATCTTTCCATCTATCTGTGGGTGTAAGTTGTGTTGAAGGCTAACTTTGTGCCTAAACCTGAAAATAGTTCCTTCTAAAACTTGGAAGTGAACTTCACATCCATATCTGACACAATCTTCTTCTAGACACCATATAGTCTAACCACATATTTGATGAATACCTATGCCACATCACTAGCTAAGAATGCAGACTTCAAGGGAATGAAGTGTGTAACCTTTGTTAACCTGTCCACAATGACCATGATGGAATCATGTTGCTTCACTGTCTTTGGCAACCCTGTGATGAAGTCCATGGAAATAACCTCCCATTTCCACTCCGGAATCACAATTGGCTATATCATTCTACCTGGACGTTTGCACTCTGCCGTCACTCACAGACAATTGAAACATCTAGCCACAAACTCTGCTACATCCCTCTTCAAGTTTGGTTAAAGTAAGATCTATTCACTACGGTCAGTGTCTTCTGGTAACCTGGGTGACTTGAATACGATTTCACATGAAACTCTCTCAAGTTCACCTTCTTGAGATTGCTGTCATTTGGCACATATATCCTATCTCAGAACCTGACCAATCCATCTGTCATAAGACAATAATCCAAGCCATGTGCACCTACAGCTGTAATTGTACCTGTACATGTGCCTGTACCTATACTACCACTTGTACTTGTACCACTACATGTACCTGTACCTGCACTTGTACCTGTGCATGTTCTTGTACCTATACTTCCACTTGTACCTGTACCACTACATGTACCTATACCTGCACCTGTACCATGACTTGTACCTGTACCTGTACTATCACTCTTCTGCAACTTGTGCACAATCTCCATTTATCTGACATCTTGTTGTCATGCCCACAAGATCCTGTCCTATAAATATGTCGAATAAGAACTCATAGCTGCTAAGTGATGTACTTGTACCCATCTACTGAGAGCAGCTTCCACCCTGTTCTATTTACCTTTGATGTACCTGATCTTGAAGTCAAACTCGTTGATCGTGACCAACCATCTAGCTTGTCTGGCGTTCAGATTCAGTTGGTCAAACAAATACCTCAACCCAATTTGATCAGTCATAAGCACAAATTGACTGCTAAGAAGATAATTCCTCCACACCTTCAGTGCATGTATAATTGCTACTAACTCGAGATCATGTGTGGGATAGTTCTACTTGTGCTCATTTACTTTCTGGGACTCATAACATACCACCTATCTATCTTGCATAAGGACTCCACCAAGTCCTCTCTTGCAAGCATCTGTACATACTACAAACTCTTTTTTTGAATCTGTAATCTATAGTATTGGTGCATTTGTCAACAACTGTTGAAGCTACTCAAAGATAGTCTCACACTCTTCAGTCCATTTGAACTTCTTACCTTTCCTCTACAATGATGTGATGGGGTAAGCATTATGTGAGAAGTTCTTGATGAACCTCCTATAGTATCCTGCCAAACCCATGAAGGATATCACCTCATCTACACTCTTAGGAGCTACCCACTCCATGATGGACCTTATCTTCTCTGGATCTACTGCAATTCCCTCCTTGGAGATAACATGCCCCAAGTAGTGTACCTTCGTCTAAAAGAAACTACATTTGCTGAGCTTAGCATACAACTGGTGCTCTCCCAAAAACTTCAACAATGCTGCTAAGTGCTCAACATGCTCTTCCTCATTTTTAGAATATACCAGTATATCATCAATGAACATAATGACAAACTCATCCAAATATGGACACAACACACTATTCATCAAACACATGAATGTAGTTGGAGCATTCTTCAAGCCAAACGGAACAACAACAAACTCATAATCCCCATACCTGGTCCTAAAGGTAGTATTGTATATGTCCTCCTCTCTGATGTGTACTTGATGGTATCTGGATCTCAAGTCAATCTTAGGGAACATTGTTGCTCCCTTCAATTGATTGAACAAGTCATCAATCCTTGGTAAAGGGTATCTGTTCTTGATATTCAATTTGTCCAACTACCTATAATCAATGCATAATATAAAGGTGTAATCTTTCTTCCTCAAAAGCAAGATCAGTGCACCCCATAGTGATACACTTGGCCTAATGTATCCTTTGTCCAACATTTCCTTCAGCTGCAACTTTAACTCAACCAACTTAGGTGCGCTCATCCTGTAAGGTGCTTTCGATGTCGGAGTTGCCTGTGGATCTAAATCAATAAAAATTATACCTCCTATGAGGTAGAAACTCTATAATTTCCTCAGGATATACATCCCTGAACTTCTGTAAAATTGGGTACTTGTTCAACACATCTGCATCCTCAACCTCCTTACCCTTATCACTAGAAATATGTATTTCAAATAGCTTGCACCCTTTCCTGCGGCTATGATTTTCTTGCATAGTTGTCACCATCCTAATTGATGTCACCTTCTTCTTACCTTGTAATACTCTTGGTTCCCCATTGTCATCAACACACTCAATAGCTTTGTCATAACGTTCAACCTTGGTTCTATGAAGATACAGCCAATCCATGCCCAATAACATACTGTATGAAGCCAACGTTAATACATTCAAATGGGTTGTTGTAGGCATACCATTTAAGTCAAATGCGCAAACTCTTACCCAATGATGATCTTGCTTCTTCATACCTGTAGCCAACTGCACTAGCCAATACTATGCATGCAATTCCTTACTCAAACCACACTTATCCACCAATTCAGGACTAACATAGCTATAATTAGATATAGGGTCAATTAAAATAAAAATAACTTGATCACAGAGCTTACCGTCCATCTCAATGATAGATTCCTGATGCTCTACCTGCATGTTGTCCATGACTACATAGATACGGGGAATAGTCTGGCCAACATCTCCAACAATTTGCACCTCCTGTGCATTGTATATCTGGGGTCTACCACACTGATTCTGTGGACAATCTATCATATGATGATCCTTGCCACAAGTCTAACACTTTATGGGCTTCCATCCTCCATCCTTGTTCTTCTCTTAAGCTCGATATCCCTTTCCTCTATCTGATTCATTGCACCTCTTAGGTGGTGCAACATTCTCCTTTTTATACATACCATGTGGCCTTGCTTGCTTTTTATCTCATTTTCCTTTGTTCTTTATATTACCTCTCGAGTCTGGCTTAGTCTCAGTTCTGCGCTTTGATTATTCACAACAATGCTTTAGCTTTCAAATGGCCTCCTCCAATGATCTAGGATCATTGAATTCAATCACATCTTTGAATGCAACCGGTAGTCCACTAATGAATCTTAGCCTTCTCCTCCTTGAGATAAGGCACATACCTCAATAGTTCTAAGAACTTATTGGTGTACTCATCATCTGTCATGGATCCCATTTTTAGTTCATTGAATTATTTTTCCCTATCATTGAATTATCTCTCTGACAAATACTTCTTCTTGAATAGCCGATCAAGCTCACTCCAAGTCAAATATTCCTCACCTATATCTCTTACATTCTTCACATCTTCCCACCACATGTCTACTTTACGTTTAAGACTGAAAGTAGCCACTCTAGCTTTCGTCTTCTCTGAGTAGTCATGCAACCTAAAAAAATTCTTCATACCAAGAAACCATGTCTCTGCATCCTGTGATCTCTTTATCTCTCCATCAAAAGTAGGTGGCTTTGCCTTCTTAAACTCATTCATCAAGTATCCTCTATCATTCCTCCTATAAGGATGATAACGATGACGATCATAGTGCCTATCTGAATCAGAACTAGAATCATACCTGTGTTTATCCCTTCTCCTCTCCGGAGCATCCAACAATCTACCAACTCTAACTATATCATATTTATTTGATCGATGACCACAATGTGATCTACTACCATATGCCCCATTAGTTTTATCTTCCTGCTCATGACTGACCCGTAGTGGTCCTTGTCGCTACAAATCCGACAAGCTCTTAGGTATTACTGCATTCACCTCTGATAACTTTTCTTGACAGATGATTTTATCATTATCTGCCTTACAACTCCTTATCTCCTCCTTTAAACTTCTCAATGTAACTGCCAAGTCAGAGGGGTTCCCAACACTATACTGCTCTTCATATTCGTAGGGAGAATCTCTATAGTCAACCATCTTGCTAGCCATTTGATATTTCTTCATGCAAGGCATAATATGTCAGATAAACCAAATCACAATGAACCAATGTACCTTAGTATAGATCATGGAGGATACTTGTCTGTAAGATTACCAAATCAACGTGATACATGTATAACTTAATCATAACAACATATAGACATATACGAGTAAATGTATCAACTCATAAACATTACTTTAACTAGGATCCATTCATCAATGTAAGGCCATATCAACAATTCATGCTATGACCTCATGAATGAAAACAACCATTAATCCATGGTACACATTGTCACATGCAATGAGCAATATGAATAAGAAATTTCAAACCAACTACAAATACGCATAATCGCATGTAGACAAAAATAATCGATCAATTCTTGTAATCAACCTACTTGAAGACTGATGCATGTAATCAAAATATTCAAAAATGTAACCTAACATACAAGGAAGTAAGTAGGTACCATGAAATCAACATGTAAGCAACATATAATCCATACACAGTCAATCACATACTCATTTCAAATACATTTCATGAAATCAATAATAAATTCTCCATGATAACCATACTACAACCCTAATCCAGCATCAAGCAATTGCAATAAGTGTAAGAGACACATAGGAAATTGACATGCATGCATGACAAACACATAGCCCTCTAATCTGAGGGGTGAACGATGCTCTGACACCACTTTGTAACACCCTCCTCCCACATTTACCTAAGCAATCGACCAGCGGGGGTAAACATGCAACAAGAAGCCACTAAGATATCATTCGACCTCCTAAGTCACCATAAGGAAGTGGAATCAATGAAAACACACCATTCAGAAATCAAACATCACCAACAGAACCCTCAGGAGACAAGTCAGCCAATAAGACAACCTATTCCTGGGTCCCACTGTTGTTTTAGGTCTCTTGGGTCATATTTTCTCTCATGTTATGGGCAAGGGAGTGACCAACAACCTAAAGTCTCTCTCACAGGCCTGCCTACCAACGACTGTGGACCAGAATTTTTAGTGTTGTGCTAGTGACTCCGGGATTTGAGCCACTTTTTCAAGCCTAGATCCCAGGTCACTGCCTAGAATTGATCCATCTCTTCAAATCAGTAAAGTAACATCGAAATTACAATACTAAATAAAATACTTGTTCAAGACCTTGATTGGATCCCTACTAGCCATGACAGGTATTTCGTCAAACATATTGTTGACATGTAATTTGTAGGTGTAAATAACAAAGTTAAGCGTAGGGATCTCATTCTTATATAAGAATCTCGTTGAACCATTTTTTCCTCATTCCATTTGTTACATTATCATCTATTAGGTCATAGACACATTATCCATTCACATACAAGTAAAAACATGTTGAGATCCATACGTAACTAATGTCATAAAATGTGCATATAACCAGCATAATAGGAATAGAAATACAATAAACATTACAACCATCAAACCCATAAATACATCAATACCTTTACACATGGAAATCAAGGAAAGGACTTCTCATTAATGAATGCAATGAACCAATCAGAGATGAGACTACTACGTTCCAACCAATCGTAGAATGGCTTAGCCAAATCTCTCTTCAGTCATGTCATATTCCAAGCATGAATGTGGGATCTCATAGAACACATTAATCAAAACTCATCCAGGGCTTCTAGAGGCCATCCACCTTAACCCATCAAACAGTGATTCCACCTCACGGTCTGACATCACCAAAACCATCATTAGATTGGTCTCCATCCAAGCATTCCAGGGCTTCCAGAGCATTTTTCCAACCAAGGCTTCCAGAACTAGTAACTCAACCCACAACTTATAGAGGGTTTCCAGAGCATTTGTCCAACCAAGGTTTCCAAGACTAGTAACTCAACCCACCAAGGGCTTCCAGAGCGTTTTTCCAACCAAGGCTTCTAGGACTAGTAACTCAACCCAAGTTGTTACATCGCTTCCAGAGAGTTTGTTCAACCAGGGCTTCCAATATTATTAACTCAACCCAAGCTAAGGAAACATGAGAACCAACGAAAAAAAACAATAAAAGTAAACCCACAATCACCATGGCTATCAAGGAAATGGAAAGGCTAGGCAATCCATTGTCGATCTAGGGAATCCTCCATGCGAATGATAGATCACAACCAAGAATCCACATGCATATGGCATGCATGCCAAAACTAGTGAATAAATCATACATGCAACTTGGTACCTACAAGAAAATCTAATGTAGTTATTTATGTCGATGCCTTCTTGTGCATTCTTGCTCTTCATCTGCCTTCTTGCTCCAACAATCCAAGTATGCCACACCCTCCAAGAGTGCTCCAATAAATCTCTAAGTATCCAAGAGTATGAGAGTGAGAGAGTTCCAACACTGAATTGACAAAAGGTTACCAATTGATCCTCATAATCCTTTTTATGAATGAGGCCTCTATTTTCTTCATTTTCCATTATTTTCCTTCATTTTCCTCGTCACATGTGTGTGGTCTAAAATGCGGATGCAAATTAGAGTTTAATTTAATGTCAACCCGGGAAGGTAAACTTAGAAATGCTTATCTAAAATATATAGATCTAGAAAGATTCCTAATTTGTCCAATATCTTAAAGTCCCCTTACAGGAACATATTCATTAAGATGTCTTTCAATAACTAATCAAGCCTAGATCTAATAATTGTTTGAGATCTATGATTCTCTTACAAGAACATATTCTACAAGATTTCTTCCAAAATTAGATCATCTAATTAGAACTTAAAAGCTGAAATGAAGTAAACCTAGATCTAATCATTGTATGAGATCTTATGGTTCTTTTACAAAAACACTTTCAAATAAGATCCTTCCAATATTAGAACATTTAATAAAACTTGAAAGCTGAAATCAAACAAAAACATAAAGTAAATTATAAACAAATAAGCATGCAAGTGAGGCCATGGGGGCCATCCATAACTCCACAAGCACACCACTTCAATGGAGACTCAGATGTAGAAGAAAAATTGAAGTATGATCCATTATTTCAAAATCTCCATTACAAACCAACTCTAAGGTTACAACTCTAAGCTTCTAAGATTACATACTCCAAAATTCTAAGATTACAAAAACTTCCAGATTACAAATGGAGGAGATTGTACTCCTATTTATACAATGGGATGAGTAACAAACTCATAATGATCATCCACTAATCTCTCTTTAGTTCCATAAATCTCGCAACCATTTTTAACTACTTTCCCATTATTACAAAATATGATCCCACAAATCTCTCAAGCATTTTTAAATACTTTCCCATTATTACAAAATATGATCCCTTTGAATCCTCCATAAATCTCTCACATATCTTGGATAAGATATGCCAACCAAATCCTCCATGATCTTCTCCTTAGGAATTGGATAAGATATGCCAACCAAATCCTCCATGATCTTCTCCTTATGAATTAGATAAGATATGCCAACCAAATCCTCCATGATTTTCTACTTAGGAATAGGATAAGATATGCCAACCAAATTCTCCATGATTTTCTCCTTAGGAATAGGCTTGCATAATTATCTCCTTAATATAGTGGAGGAGATATGGATATGTCTCTTGGAATTAATTCTTCACATATTTCCTACACATCACAAAACTCACATATTCTTGAGATATATAAAAAATATGTATATTTTCTAATATTTAATCATAAATTCACTTGTAATACAAAAATGAATAAAATGGAAAATAAGAAGATGAAACCCAAATGTATTTATGAAAATGATATGATAAAAGGTTAATGGGATGATGAAATGTAAGGAATAGTGAAGAAAAAGGTGGATGAAAATATGACATTTTTGAGTCCCAACATCCTCCCCAACTGAACTTGTTGCATGTCCTCATGAAACCATGCATGGGTCTCTTTAAGAACATTTGGCATCTTGAACAACTTTGGCTTTACATGATGATGTCTTTAATAATGAATGTTTCCAGGATATGTGAAAGACATGAGTAACAACTTACATTTTCTTATGGTTGGTTCTTGTGTGACAACCATGAATACAAAGAATGTTGGTTCTTGTGTTAACAACATTCATTTCGTTTTCTGTTCTCTTTTCTTCAATAATAATGTAAACACTCACTGGAAATCATAAGCTATCAATGTGCATAAGAAATCCCTTTTGTAATATTAATGAAGCATGCCAATATTGCGTATGAAGCAAAGTGCAACAAAGTATCATTGGAAAATAAATGTTGGTGAATGGTAAATGAGAAAAAATGGAGTGATAGTGGTGAAGAAATGGAATCATGGAAGTGAATATGTAGTGTGGTGAAGAAATGGAATCATGGAAGTGAATATAGTTCCCCCCCCCCCCACCCCCCCCAACTGAATTGGTTGCATGTCCTCATGCAACTTGACATGGCTCATGAAAGGAAATATAGCATGGTGAGGGAATTTTCCAAAATATTCAAGTTAGCATATAAGGAATTGCATGATTAAAGATTAGAAAACAACATACCTCTACTTACCCAAGAATGATGAACTATGCAAGAGGAATGTAGCTGCTGCTGCTGCTGCTGGATCAGGAAAATGTGACTGATGTTGTTGTTACTGGATCCTAGGAAATGAAGGAATCTGAACTGCTGATGCTGAATCATGGAAAAGATAAATGCTGAAAGTGGAACTGTGGTACTCTCATACAGCATAATTCATGCTACTGTAACTGCTGAGGGAGTCGTGAAAAAGTGTATAGTCTTCACCTGCTACTAAACTTCTTGGTACAATTCTAATCATGCGAAAGAATGTGTCGATGTCGAGCATGAATAAAAATCATTGGATTACCGGCCATCGATGTATGCCATTAACCAATGCGAGGAAACTCACCATTGATGTCAATGAGTGCCAAGGTACCCGAGTACATCTTGCGAAGTGCGAATGGATGTGTTGAGGTTGAGCCACTTGCAAGATCTGAAGATCAAGGGACATTGATTTATTCCCATGATCGTCAGCGAGAGAACTTGCCATTAAGGCATGCAAGCCTCTAGGTACTCAAAAGGAACTCTAGTCTATTTCCCAGATAAGGTACTGATGTCAATGGGGCAAGACTTGTTGAAAGGTGGGCCTTAAGGAATCTCACATCGGTCAACGCGTGTTTGTACAAAAAGATTTGGTAGGACTATAAATGGAAAGAACTCACAGACAAGCAGTGTGGATCAGCATGGCGAGGAAAACAAGGCAATGTAATCATGGAAAGGGAATGAGTTTTATTCATCGTTGTAAAACAAGGAGTTGTAATCATGACACAAAAGGATCGTTGTGGAGTGGAAAATGTCATGATATGTGCAGTGAAGAATTAGCTCCTTCAAGCGTCCAAAAATGGATGTAAGGAAATGCATGGTGTATGAAGATGAACTCTTGCTGTGAAAAATGGATATGGAAATGTCATGCTTTATGGATTTACAATTGGTGGAATTCAAAATCTGCTTCAAAAATGGAGGTGCAAGGTAGTGGTTGTGGAGTTGGATTTGTCTTTAGAATTTTTCATGAATTGTGTCTTTGGAAGACCAATTCTCGTCACGATGTAATCTCCTTATGATCACTTGATTATCCTGTAACCTGTAAAAAAACTTGGCAGAAAGAAAACATAAGTGTGTTCAAGAAGAAATGGCCATTTCCTTCATGATTCTTACGCAAAAATTTCATACCAAATAAAACATATTAAGGACAATCAAAGTGTTGAAATTGACTTAATCATGATATTAAAATCAATCCATTCTTAAAATAACCATGAAAAGTAATACTCCCTGTTTGGGTCAGATGAAATATGCTCGGCAAAAATATTGGCATTAGAAAGATCTGTTGTGGTCTGCATATTAGTATGTGATATAAAAGCATTCAACAAAAATATGTTATGCCAACTTGAAGCTATTGAAACAAGATAAACATCATTTATATAATCCTCCAAATGTTTAATAAATCGATCCTCGAAATTTGTTTCCAAGTATCCCATTTTTTTATTTTCAAATTTGCGTGAATTTTGTGGGAATTTTTTTTAAAATTTTGCACTTGTACCAATTCTTGTAATTTCAACCAATTCCTATAATTCTTATGATTCTCTCAATTTGAATGCCACCAAAGTTTTGTTTTGTGCCAATATCCTTCGCATACCAATATTCACCCTTTCAAAACTATAACTGTCATAAAACACATAACAATTTTTTTTTTTTTGTTTTTTTTGTTTTTTAATTGATAACAATCCTAACCTAATATTGCAAAACAAAACAAAAAATATGGTGGGAGTCATAAATCTTTTATTTGATTGCCTTTGCATTTCTATTAGCATTTGTACTTCTGAGATTGCAGCCCATAAATGATAGAGTTTACTTTCCCAAATTGTATCTGAGTCGGTCAATGCAAAGTTTCAATAAATCCTCAAGATCAGTTGTGGGTAGATTCGTGATTTTGGACTATAAAACGTACCTGTGATTCCTGAGTTGGATGCTGGAGGCTCTCAAAATGCCGGAGTCGGAGCTCGTTGATCATGCAGGGCTTGATACTGTTGTTTTACCTTCGGATTTACATTGTGGGGTAAGTACCAATTTTCTGCAATACGCTGTTGTTCTTTTTAAAAAAATTTAGAAGGTCGGGCGCACAGGTTTACACGGCTTTTTGTATTGCTATTGTCTATATTTAAGTCACCCAATTCACATTTTGGATTCAATGCACTCCTCCACTGCAGCTCAAATTCCTGGGTGTAAATGTGATGACTCTGAATTTTTCTCTGAAGTGCAGTACAAACAGAGGAGCGCACAGGTTTTTCCATACCCATTTTTCCATAACCAGAACCAGAACAGCATAATTCGTAGCAACGTTGAAATCGGGGAACAGAACTTGAGTTTCAAGAAATTTATAGAGTTAGCATAACATAATTTGTAGCAGTAACTGAAGTTCTATAAATTTATTGATTCGCAAGAGATACAAAGGTTCAACGGACCCTTTCATTTCAGAATATTAAAAAGCTTATTGAAAACAATGATGACATCTAACGCAAGCTGTCCTTCCCCGCCATGGAAAATTCCAGACTCAGATTAGCGTATTAATTGGCAGCATCATAATTGCAAAAACCCTTGATCTAATCTTAAGATGATATTTTGCTTATTCACAAAATTCTTTATTGTCATATTGCAGATCAATTTTCCAGCGAGAGTATTTTTATTTGAAATAAAGCAATAGATTTTCTAATCTTCCTGATCGCACGAAGCGCAGGAAGAGACCATACTAATCTCTTGATTTTTTTTATTTATGCAGGTTAGCATGGATGGATAAAACACTATTAACATCTGCGACAAAAACACAATTAAGATCTGCGACAAAACCTTGCATTATCTACACTCTTTTTGCAATGTCATGGGGGCATTTAGACTCTCGGAAGACAAATCTTTCCGATAATCAGGCTCCTGGCTCACTCGTGATATAGAAACAAGACATAGAGATGCAAAGATGTGCCACTGAATTTATTCATGATGATTTATTTTTTTGAAAACAAGACTAAACACTTCTAATGATAATGACTTTTAATGACTACTAATGAGATCTCATTTTTATTTTTCTAATATATTCTACATTAACTTAAAAGATGTTTTATTTTCTAAGTAAAATCATGCTTCCAGTGAAGCCATCTACGGACTAAAAATTCGAACATGCTCACATCAATATTTAAAAATTTTACATTATGTTTTGAAAGTATGTGAGAATCTTGTCTTAGAGTTGGCTCAAGGTTATTGTCCTTGCTCTCCAAGAAGTCCCTGTTCAACATTGTCAAAGTCCTTATCCGTAGATGGATTAGTGAGAAATGGGGGGTTTAAAATAAAAACTGAATTTAAATTATCTATGTGCGAAAATGAAAAAAAAGAATGCTCCAAACTTTGAACTCCTTTATGAACCTGTTGTCACCAAGTTCCACAAATTAGCCCATTAAAACAAATGCATGAAATAATTACTAAATCCTTCTAGTTGCACTTCCCCGGCAACGGTGCCAAAATGTGTGGTCTAAAATGCGGATGCAAATTAGAGTTTAATTTAATGTCAACCCGAGAAGGTAAACTTAGAAGTGCTTATCTAAAATATATAGATCTAGAAAGATTCCTAATTTGTCCAAGATCTTAAAGTCCCCTTACAGGAACATATTCATTAAGATCTCTTTCAATAACTAATCAAGCCTAGATCTAACAATTGTTTGAGATCTATGATTCTCTTACAAGAACATATTCTACAAGATCTCTTCCAAAATTAGATAATCTAATTAGAACTTAAAAGCGGAAATGAAGTAAACCTAGATCTAATCATTGTATGAGATCTTATGGTTCTTTTACAAAAACACTTTCAAATAAGATCCTTCCAATATTAGAACATTTAATAAAACTTGAAAGCTGAAATCAAACAAAAACATAAAGTAAATTATAAATAAATAAGCATGCAAGTGAGGCGATGGGGGCCCTCCATAACTCCACAAGCACACTACTTCAATGGAGACTCAGATGTAGAAGCAAAATTGAAGTATGATCCTTTATTTCAAAATCTCCATTACAAACCAACTCTAAGATTACAACTCTATGCTTCTAAGATTACGTACTCCAAAATTCTAAGATTACAAAAATTTCCAGATTACAAATGGAGGAGATTGTACTCCTATTTATACAATGGGATGAGTAACAAACTCATAATGATCGTCCACTAATCTCTCTTTAGTTCCATAAATCTCGTAACCATTTTTAACTACTTTCCCATTATTACAAAATATGATCCCACAAATCTCTCAAGCATTTTTAACTACTTTCCCATTATTACAAAATATGATCCCTTTGAATCCTCCATAAATCTCTCACATATCTTGGATAAGATATGCCAGCCAAATCCCCCATGATCTTCTCCTTAGGAATTGGATAAGATATGCCAACCAAATCCTCCATGATCTTCTCCTTAGGAATTGGATAAGATATGCCAACCAAATCCTCCATGATTTTCTCCTTAGGAATAGGATAAGATATGCCAACCAAATTCTCCATGATTTTCTCCTTAGGAATAGGCTTGCATAATTATCTCCTTAATATAGTGGAGGAGATATGGATAAGTCTCTTGGAATTAATTCTTCACATATTTCCTACACATCACAAAACTCACATATTCTTGAGATATATAAAAAAATATGTATATTTTCTAATATTTAATCATAAATTCACTTGTAATACAAAAATGAATAAATGGAAAATAAGAAGGTGAGACCCAAATGTATTTATGAAAATGATATGATAAAAGGTTAATGGGATGATGAAATGTAAGGAATAGTGAAGAAAAAGGTGGATGAAAATATGACATTTTTGAGTCCCATCAACATGCAACCTGTGACCTTTCACCTCATTTTTCTCCTATTTTCCATTATTTTCATAAATAAATGTGCCAAGATGCCTTTTAATGCCTTATCCATTGTCTTTTCCAATTTCCTTAACCATAAACAACCAAATGAACACCCCCTAGGATGTCTTTCCCAACACTCATATTAAAATAAGTGTCCCAGTGATCCGTGGTTATTGTTTTTAACATTTACTACATGGAATTTTCAACAGGGTTGTTACATTGGATTTTGTTCTTTATGTAATCCCATGACCATAAGTGATCAATAAGGGATAACACTAGGACTTGTGACTTCATCCTCCAATAGTTCCTAAATGGTATTTTATATTTCATTCTTCCATGGAAAAGGGTTCCTATAAGGACACACATAGGATTTTGATAACCTAAAATTAGTGGGATACCATGGCATGCATAACAAATGAAGGTCTAAGCCACAAGGTGTTTTAAATTCCTACTAATGTTTAGTTAGGCAAAAGTTCTCCATGAATCTCATCTAATAGATTTCCAATAATTGGAATAAGAAATTTGTCCTTGATGGTCAAGTTATTGAGAGCTTGAATTCCCTTCTTTATTTAATACTAGGACCATAGGTGATTATTAAGGGCTAGCACTAGGATTGATGACTCCATCCTCCAATAGTTCCTAAATGGTCTTTTCCATTTCATTCTTCCATGGAAAAGAGTTCATATAACGACACATATAGGTGGACACATTTTTGTGGTTAAATACCTATAATTAGTGGGATACCATAGCATGCTTAGCACATGAGGGTGTAACCATGAGGTGTTTCAAATTCCTACTAATGTTTAGTTATGACCAAGTGAAAATTAGTGGGAATCTCCTGTGTGAGAATTCTGCTACTTGTAAGGCATTGGATTAGGAAATAATATTTGATTGGATTCTCTTCTAATAACTTCTCGATATGTTAAGAGCTAATAATTCTAAGGGAATTATATTGAATCCCCTTGACGGTGTTTTCATGCCCTTAATGAAACTCATATATAAGTCCTTGAAATCCATGGTGATGGCTCCCAAAGTGCATAACCATGTTAAAGTGAGAACTACATCACAACCACCCATTTCAATCCCAAACATATCACATTTAAGATGATACTCTCCCATTTAAAGTTTCATATTTTCACATCGACCTCCACATTTTATCACACCATCATTGACTACCATAATCTAAAATTTATGTATAGCATGTACATAATAATGGGTTTACTTAGCCACTGTCGTATGAATAAATTTGTGGGTGTTTCCATTGTCAATAAAAAAAATTCACCTTGTGATTCTTGATGTAACCAAATCAACATTAAAGTTTGGGGTGCAAAAATCACGGAGAGAAATTTTAGTTCCCTCACAAGATGCTTGTAGGTTGTTTCTTCTTGAGGATGAGAGGTTGTTTCTTTAAATATCAATTCGAGAGTATTTGTAATGGGGATGTCGTTCAAGTTGTTCTGGGGAGATACATCCATTTGAACTAATTTATGTTCTTTATATTTTTTACCTTTGGAATAACACTCATTGCAATTATGACAAAGTTTTTAGTGTTTTTGTTATGACGTCTCTTCTTGGGACAGTTTATGGATTCTTTAAAGTTGATAGGTAGAGAGGATAGTGGTAGTTATCAACTAGGGGTGTGGGCAATAAGGGAATAATAGTCTTTTGTTTTTTTCATTTAGCACCATATTGAATCCTTTATCTCTCTCACATGCATCCAACCAAGTAGTTATGTGTTGCATCATGACTTATGATCTAATTTCTTCTCTTGATGAAACATTCTTTAAAGAAGGAATAAAAAATCCCTCTGTTGAAATTGCTAGCAATAAAGTATTTAAGCATTCCTATTTGGCATAAATTTTTCAATAGTCCCAAAAAGTGAGTGCCTCATTCAAAAGAAACATAAATGGAGTTCACAAACTAATAAAGGTAATGTATACTCCATTAGATTTCCTATTCCATTACCACCATTGCTCATATTTTATATCCAAATATAAGACTCCCACTTTGATTTTTGTTAGGTCATCAATAAGTCCATGGAGAAAGAAGAAGTGTTATATTTGAGAGAAAGGGTGATTCCTAACCCTTAGACTTGAAACACGCACAAGGTATTCAAATATTGTAAATGTATAAGAGATCAATTATATTAAATGTGTGAATTATACCCTTGTAGTAATGATTATTAGAGAAGAAAAACAATGTTCTTCCATATTAAGGTAAAGAAAGCTCTCGTTGAGAATGCTCCAATTACAACAATACTTAACAAAAAAATTTATGATAACTTGCTAACTTCTTAATCACAAAATCCTAATTACTTATGATGCCAATATTAATGAGTACCAACCATGTAGTAAATATTAATTGATAAAAAAACCATTTTATATTACATAACTATCTATTAACATATCTACTAATTTTTTAAAAAGCAATGACCACATGTATTAATTAGAAAAATTCTAAATCTCATCAAGTTTAAGGTTAAAATAAAATCCTAACACATATATACCTAAAATTAAAAATATATATAGAAAATTATAATTCATAATAATAGAATTTTTTATAATCATTTGTAAATAAATAAATAAATAAATAAAATATAAATTAATTATAGAATATAAATAAATGATATTTATAATAGAATTGAAGGTATTTTATTGAAATTCACTTTTAGAATAATTATTACTAGCATAATCATATTAAATTAAATGGTTGGTAAGTGTAGATACTCATAAAAACATTTAT
The DNA here is from genome assembly GCA_031772625.1 of Pinus tabuliformis. Lineage (NCBI taxonomy): Eukaryota > Viridiplantae > Streptophyta > Pinopsida > Pinales > Pinaceae > Pinus > Pinus tabuliformis. The sequence continues at coordinate 820,760,407 of CM062814.1, forward strand.
CTTATGTTACATCTCACCAAAAAAATCATAAAAAATAATTAAATTATAATTTTTTTTTGTTTGTTAGGTAATGTGAGTCCTAAGATGACTAGCATACCTAACATGTGGCTAGAGTAGTTTTGAACTAAGGGGATCTAGGCCGTGAAAATCACTCTTGGATCGCACCTGACCTAGGCCACTCTAGCCCTTAGCATGGTTAGATTTTTCCCCACTGGGCTTTGAACTCGTCACCTTTTCACTACGAAGTGCATTAACATAACACTCTATCACCATCTACTACACCCCATGGGCAGCGAAATTATAAATTTATTTTAAATTATTAATTATAAAAAAAAAATTAATACATGAATTAAGAATATGCACATTCTAAAAAAATTATAACATGATTCTTAACCATGGAGATTTACCTCTCAATTTACCATAGAGATTCTTAATCTGTAAATAGGCTTTGTTATAGTACCATGCCACATGCCCAAAACACCATACCTCATGTTGATATGACATACGTTCATATGCCATCTTTTTAATTAATTAAAATAGCAAAAAGGGCATAATTACTTTTGAGATAAATCAAAACCTTTGATTTATGACTACTACTAAGAATAGTTTAAAATATTTCATGGAGATTAAATCCCTATCATCCACCTAACAACTATTGATAATTAACTTAATTTTTTTAAAGCCTTATTCCAAAATAGACATGCCAATCCATGTAATTAACTAAAGTATTCATTTATCTTAAATTATTATAATATTAGTAATTATAAAAAGAATTAATATGTGAGTTAGGCATATATATACATTTAAGAAATATGTGACAAGATTTTTAATCATGATGATTTACCCCAATTTTACTTAGAGATGCTTAATTTGCTAATAGACTTTGTTACAATACTATCACTTAGTCTTTCTACATACCCAAAAAACCATAATTCATGTTTATATGACATTTTTTTAATTAATCAATTTAATTAAAAGGTAAAAAGGTTTAGAAAAATAAAAAAAGACAACTATTTTAAAATAAATCTCAACCTTTGATCTTTTACTACTACTAAAAATATTTCACAATATTTTGTAGAAATTAAATCTTTACCATCTACTTAATAATTATTGATAATTAAATTTAAACTTTATAATTTCTATTTAAAAATAGAAGCTTATTAAGCTAAATATATATATATATTAAATTATTCAAAATGTGAAAGATTATAAGTATTTATAACAATTACTCATGTACTTATAACAATTACTCATGTTTTTGCATAGGTGAAGGTAAACTCTTTATATGATAATTTGATTAAAATAATTTATATAGATAGTTGTTATGATTTGGTTATATGTGAAAATGGTGAATAATTATTTAGTATTTGGATGGAGAAAGTTTTTATATATTAATGGGTAGATATTTTTAAATGAAAATTTAGTTAGTGTAGGAAATTTGAGTTTAATTATTTTTTATAAAAATATATAAAAATTGAATAAAAATATTTTAGTTTAATATTTATTATTATTATTTTATATAAATTAGTATATATTTATTTTAATTTAGGATTTACTAAGTGTTGAGAGGGATATAATATTTCAACGTATTTTGAGTGAAAAATTGGAATAAAGTTTGCATATTGAGAGATTTGATTCTTTTCAAATCTTCATTTGAGTGCAAAACTTAAAAAAAAACACACACACATCAAGAAATTTGATTTCTCTCATAATCCATAAATTGTCATGAATATTCAAATGCACAGTTCGTCCCAACATATTTTGATGTTTCTATGGTCTGCACCGTAATAAAATTCTTTTATGCCAGACACTAACTGTGATGGTCCATGTGACTTGGTTGTATAACCGAGCACCACTATCAAAAGCCACAAAGGGTTACCAGTTATTGGACCACCAAGCGATACTTGACAGGGAAAATTGTGGTTGACGACATCGTTAACAAATGGGCTAGCACCAACTGGATGTCAATGGTAAGAACCTTGACAATCTTCAATGGTAAAGAGTCAAGCAGTAGAGCACTCAATGATAAATGGGAAAAGTTAATGGAATCAATTTCTATTTATTGGCCCCAACAATTAACAGGACCCGCTAGCCACTCACCATTGTGTTTCACAACTCCTTTTCACTTCCCATTTGTCTGACGGTGACAGACGGGACTGCAAATGACGGAATGTTCGATTCTCGCCCATTAATTAGATGTTATTATATCATACACCAAAAGTTGATTACTAATGTGTAGGTGATTTTAGCAGTTCGATGGTCAATGGTTGGGACGTATATCGGAACGGATTTAGCGGGGAAAGGTTAACATTCTTGTTAAGACACGGAGATTAAAGAACTCGATAATTGACTAAGTATGGTTTTGCAGGGTCCGTACAATAATTCAAATGATGTTCCTCTATTGCTTTGTCTAGTTGATCCACAACTCGGCTCTACTCTATACGTTCCTACAATTCTCGGTACAAGGATTCCACCCTGCAACTAGCCAAACACTACAATGCAAAATCTTACAAGCACACAAAGATGATCATATACATAGAGAATTCAACATTTGAATATATATATATATATATGAGAAAAAACATATTAACTTAATTAGCATGATCTTGCTTCTAATCCGCCTCAATCTCTCCAAATCCCTCTCTCTAAAATATTTGATTATTACATAAGAGAATTCAAGCTCCTTTAATGTAGTTCTTGTTCAAACCCAACAACCCAAATTTGTTTCCTATATTATCTAACAAAATCCCATATTTAACTATAATATCCTTTTAACATAGAAATCAATGACACTTGACTAACTTCCTAACAAATTGAATTCCTTCTAAACTATATCTAATTTAATTAATACAATTTAAATGACTTAGTGAACCCAACTTCCCTTGAAAATAAATTAGGGAACCAACTCCCTTTGTAAATGGGTTTTAACCTAAAGAGGTCAAAGGTGAGTTTTACTTGTGTATGCCCCTACATCAGATTCCTGAGGAATAAAATAACTTTTCATCATCTCCTTAACACGTGTGGCATACTTCATGATATATGCTTTGGTCATCCATGTAGAATCTTCAATTGGTTATTGCTTCCATTTAACTAGACACTGAAGATACTCCTTACCTCTTGTTTTCATGACTACTTTCTTGTTGGGTGTGTGTTATATTCTTTCCACGAATAACCCTAGTAGTGATATCGGGGTGTTAGAGGGGGGCAATAGCCCCCTTCTATGGGGTACGGGGCAGCACCCCAAGGAATTTATTTTTGGACCCTATATTAGGTAGGCGAACCTACATATGGTTTTATGCATGGTTTTCGCACATGGTTTTGGGCATGATGGTTTTCTTCTCATTGTATTTTGTAGATCCGGTCAAGGGAACTACGGTTATGTTCTAATCCAGGATTAATGGATTGGGGTTTATGGATGCTTCAACATGCATATATATTTATTATAACATTAAAAAGAATATAATGAAAAATCAATCTAGTAGTCCTGATTTTGGGATCTAGGGGAAAATCTTTGTGTATATCTGTTTTATGTTTTATGCTCTCACCATTTTTTATTTTCTATTTTTAGAATTCGTATGTAGGTAATTTATGTACGGGGTTAAAACCTACATTCCTAACCCAATATTTCTTCAATTTCCTTCTTAACTTCTTTAAGTAGTTGATTCTTCCACTTGTCGGTATGAACTTCATCACCTACAAGTGCATTTGCTGAAACTTTATCTAGTTTTTTGAATGGGTATAGGTTTTCTACATTGAAAATTGGTGATATTCTAATGTCGCAAGGAATTTTTAATTCATAGGAAATGTAAGAAAATTTCCTCAAAATTTTACATGGATTAATTTTATTAAGCTTAAGTTTATTGTATGTTCCCACACGAAGCCTTCCTTTGTCAAATATGTCATTACTAGCTCAACAATTTCAAAACCCAACTGTCTCCTTTTCATATCTGCTTGATGTTTGTACTTGTTGTTTTCCTGCAATTATTGCTTCACTCTTTCCTATAACTCTTGCACACTTACTGAAAAATATTCACTTTCTGCACTTCTAAGCTCCTACTTTCCCAAATTCTCTGATTCATACACTCCTCGGTGGTGCATTCCATATAATATTTGGAATGTGCTCATCCCTATACTCCTTTTATATGAGTCATTATAGGAAAACTCATCTTGAGAAAGTATCCAATCTCATTTCTTGGGATGTTTATTCACTAAACTTCTCAGAATGTTTCTGAGACTTCTATTTACCACCTCTATCTATCCATTTGTTTAGGGGTGATAAATTGATATGAAGTTTAAAAAAGTGCTTAGTTTCTTCCATAAATTTCTCCAAAAGTGGTATGTGAATCTTTTATCCTTATCTGATACAATGCTTTTGTGCAATCCATGAAATATTACAATTTCTTTGAAGAATACATTTTCTACAGTGGTTTCATTAGTAGTTCTTGTACAATAAATAAAATGTGCCATTTTGGAAAGCCTATCCACAACAACAAAAATGGAATCATTACCTCTTTGTGTCTGAGGTAAACCTAAAACAAAATCCATATTGATAGAATCCCAAGGCCAATTGGGAATTGGAATTGGTTGGTACAATCCTGCATTCTGACTCCTCCCCTTTTCCTATTAACATGCTCTGCATATTTCCACATATATTTTTACATTAGCTTACATACCATGGTTAATAATAAATAAAAATTAGTACAACAAAAGTTTTATTATCTCTAAAGCACCCTACCAATCCTCCATTATGCTTCTTTTTGTTTAAGTTGTCCATTATAGAACATTTAGTGATCTGGAAATGGGGCTCTTCGGCTTCTTGTCTAACTTACAAGAACCTCTCCCACTTCCAAAGCTTAATTATTCCAAAGTCTTTATGATTAACCAGTGCGGAATCCAATATGAGCTTGAACATAAGGTGTATGCTGGTAGTTGTTTTAAACTGATTATATGATTTAAAATCTGTTGTTTGTGCTGATATATAAATGTGCTTGAACAGATATATAAATACATATAACAGTAAATAATGCAGCAGTAAAAACAAACACATAAGACAACAATTTAATTAGGAGTTCACCCAAAACTCTTGGGCTACTTCTCCGTGAGCTCTAGTCAACTTGACTAGGCTCTCTAGGATTATGGTATAAGTCCTTTTATAAGCTCCCTGGCTCAACTCCATTGGTTTTACACAGAAACAATGGGTTTAGACACCATTTTATCCCTAAATCTTGAAGCTCTCGACTTTCTAGCTCTCTGATCTCACTCTAGCTCTTGGCTCTGGCTCTGGCTCTTCGGCTCTAGCTTCTTTGGCTCTCAGTAATGTACAACTCTCTGGCTTTTCACTTGAACTCCAAGTGACTCCCTTGGCTGCTTTTCGCATTCAGCCTTTGCTTTCTGTGCTCTTTCGCCTTAGCTTCCTTCTTTGGCTTCACTTTCATCAACAACCCCCAACAACTCTTCTGTCTCTGACATTCATGGTTTTTAAGCCAACTGGCGTTGTCCGTTCATTTCCTCTTCTCAGGCTCTCTGGCTCTCTGGCTCTCGGCCTCCATCCTCTCAAATCCCCTTCTGAGCATTTAGCAATCATGGCATAACGTCTCCAAGGAATGTGGCCATCTGTTCTACAACGGAAGAGTCCATTGGGCCTTTGAAATCCCCGAAATAGCCATTCTCTATTTACACAGAGAAATACGTTCAAACACAGGAAAATCCGCCAAAACACAATTCATCGGACTTTAAATATTCATAAATCCGCTTTATACTTCTATCAGGTCCGCCTTTTAATCGCTATCGCAAGTCGCAACTGCCCTGTTCCGTGGTTTCCCTTTGTATTTTAAAAAATACATTAAAACACTTAGAATATCGCAAAACAACTTTTATGGCAGACTTGAAACATTTATGAAGTGGAATTCATAACCCCGTCGGGTTTGGATATATATCGCAAGTCATGTAGGTATCGGTCCCCGCTCCGTGGTACTTCTCCGATGCACTATTGCGATGCGATTGATTGCAATCGTGTTTCGCAGGGACCCGAGGTTCTATGCATATGGCATGGCCTATGCCAACGCCGATTGCGATCCGCTGAAATCGGCGATAACGATATCGCATCAACCCGGGTCTCGCTTTATGTTATATGCATGTGCCCGCCTCCAACCCAATAGGTCGGGGATCGATGATCGGGGGTGCTTCCCCTTTTCCGCTTAAATCCACCTTTGACCTCCTCCGATGCGATTTTCTTCATAAAGCCTTTTAGGCCATTTTTTAAAGGATTTTGCCTCTTTTTCTAAGGAACAAAGGCATCTTCCTTTTGTGATAACTTCTTCATCTGAAGTCTGTTTTCGCCCATTCAAGTTGCGCTGAATTCAGAATGAAGAGATCTCTGCAATAAGACTATTTCCAAGAGAAACCTGTGACTTTCATTTTCCTATGATTTACAAAGGATTTGTGCCATTTGGCACCTTTTACCTCTTATATGAAGTCTTTTAGGCTTAGAGGTTTATCCAGGATCCATTTTTGGATCATTTAGGAATTAAAAGCTTATTTTCATTGAACAACAAACCTTCTTGGATCTGTTGGTGGCTAGAATTATTTTACTTTTTGGTCTCTATCCTATCCCAAACACACCACCTTAACCCTAGTTTTAACCTTGAAGGCCTATCTATTCCTATACTTTTTCCTAATTTGCACACATTCCTTCACTCCTCTTATGTTTTTCATATTCAAAGGTTATATATATACTTAATCATTAAATTTATAGGTTTTATATCTTAAAATGTCTTTGCAACTAATATATTACTTCCCTAAGTAATTCGATGGAACCAAAGTGTTAATCTATGTGAGAGATTGGGTTGGTGCGGGAATCCTGCTTGTACCGGTCAGTGTTCCCGCACTTTCGAGGCAGCTATCAATTTTTCTTTGACTTACCACTTATGGATGGAACAACTGAGTAGACCGTGCAGATTTCTTGTCTAAGAGATCAGTTTCCTTGCTGGGTTCGGCACGTAGAGAAGAAGGTTGGATATGAAGGCTGGACTTCAGCTGCAAAATACTTGTTTAGACCTTTTTTTTTGAACAACCGAAAGGCTTAATATATCATGTTATATTTTTGTTGCGGCCAAGAGCCGAAGCATGTATTTAATAGGGTTTCTCCATAGATGTTAGGGAGCGATGTTGTGTTAAACTTTTGCTACCAACTGTAATTTCTGAGTACCGCCATTTATGGGTTGGATCGGGAATGCTCGAATGTGTATTTGCTCTTTTTGAAACTTAATACAAAGGAACATGCCAGTTTTGAAGTTCTTTGTCTCAATATCATTATGATGCTCCATTTGAGTGCTTGAAGTTTCCTATTTCGTTACAGGGAAACAAGCTGGTTGGCTAGGGCCCAGTTAACCCAACTCATTCTCCCTTTGTTAAAGGTGTGTTATATTTTTTTTCATGCAAGGTTAGCAGAGCAAATCATGTTTGGATTCTTTTATAGCTAATGGAATTTAATTTATTGCAAGCTTTGTGATCTGGATCTAGGTGTGTGCGTGTTTCATTTTCATTTACTTTTATTTCCTTCCATTCTTTCCTGCAAATGCGTGCTACCCTTTTCTTTAAAAGGTAAATGTACATCTAGCTTCCTGCACGAGTGTGTTTTCATTTCAGCAACTTGAAAGTTTCCTTTATTCATTGCATCCAGTCATTCTTATTTCTCCAGGACTATTATTCTTCTGCATATAGTGTTTGGATTTTTAGTGAAGCATATTCTAATATTCAAGTTCATATTTAGATTTGATTAATGTCAATAAGCTTTCACTAAAAAATTGTTTCATTATTTGGATTTGTACCTGCACTCATTGCTAGACTTAAACATTGAATTTATCAGAAGGATTCATTGAGTTAAAACGATTATTTGTATAAGGGTGCAGATCTAATTTACTCAATGAAAAGTCATCTCAGGAAAGAGCTTGTTGATGTTTGGGTCAAAGTAGTTTCCAAGTAAAACGATTTCTTATTTCACTAGATTCAAATTCCCTTTGGATATGAAAGAACATTTCATTTCCGAGCATGTGATTAGTTAATGATTCATTTTTCTCATAGAGGTTCACTTTATAGTTTTGTGTTCAACTTGCATTTATTTCTTAATTAACATGCTTTTATTTCTTGCAACCGATTTGGAAACCAAGTAGAGGAACTCTAGTTTCCTAGTACAAGAACCTCTGTTCTAGTACAAGAATTGACATTCTGAGTACAAGAATAAAGTTCTCTAGTAGAAAGTCTCATAGCCCTTGTATGTAGGTCAAGATATTTAGTAAGGGCCCAATATATATACTTTCAGGATAGACGCTTCGCTCTGGTACAGGAACAACGTTCTAGTACAGGAACCTTGTTGCGGTTTTAGGAACGACAACTTGGTACAAGAAGGAAAATATTGAGGAAGACAAACATCCTGATTAGTTGGATCATTCTTCTGTCTTACAACCATACTAAAGATAATCTCAAATAGTTATTTTATTGATTCAAATTGTCCATGACGAATTGAGAGTTTCTTTTATTTGAGTTTCTACAAAGTCCATTATTTTCATTGAGCACCAGAGTTTTCTTGGTATTCATTGTCGTATGATTTTTCCTTTCGAGTCTGCAATTTGTAATCAAAGAAGTAGGAATACAATTAGAGAAGGTTCATATCATTTCTTGACATTTCCTGTGCTACGCCTCGAAGTGTACGAAACCCCGGGTTGACAAATTAAGTGTTGAAAGGAGTTTGCTGAACTGCAATTCCTGCACCCAACATTTTGGTGTTGTTGCTGAGGAGGCATTTCTAAAGATTGGTAAGAACTTTCTTGTTTTCTTTCCTTTGTAGTAAGGGTAAGTCTAATTTTATTTTTTCTGTAGTGTGCTTCTATTATTGAAGGATTTCAGAGTGTTGATTTATTTATTCATTTGCAACATTTGATTTAAGATTCTTTTTTTATAAATTTAAAAGTTTTGTCATTCTCTTGGATTTTATTTTAAAATGAATGCCTAAAAGGGGTAAGGTTTCAAAGCCCAATAAGGGCCGAGGGAACACTGATAAATCTGAAACTTTTTCTCATATTGGACCTTCTTTTGCAGGTAGAAAGTCCAAACAGACACAAACTCATCACGCAAGAACTGTCCACTTGGATTCTGGAGACAGTAGTTTAGGTGTGACACAACCCAAGAAGGGGAAGAAGGAAACTAGTGGTGCTCCAAAGACCAATTTGAGCCATAGTCAACCTTCTCACTTTAGTGGGAGTGGTTTGATTAGGGGAACAAAAATGGCAGAGCATGAGGATCATGCTGAGGGGACTAGAGAGAATCAAGTAATTGAGGAACAATCCACCTTTGGATTTCCAATAGTGGATTCCGAAACAATTACTCAAATGAAGAACATTCCGCCATTGGCTCTCCCTCATTTCTATGGTAAGGTGCACAAAGATCCTGATTCTTTTCTTTTTGAGTTTGATATCCTATGTAGAAGCTATGATTACTCTTTAGATGCCCATAAATTAAAGTTATTCCCTACAACTCTCAAGGACTCAGCCTTGCACTGGTTCATGGGACTCGGAGGGAAACTATAACTTCTTGGGACCAAATGAAGAGAGTGTTTTTGACTAAATACCATGAATATTACAAAACTAGAGAAATGCAGGATGAGATCTTTACCATTGTGCAAGGTGATGATGAGACCTTGGAGGATTATTTAGAGATATTTTTATACATCCTCCAGAGGTCAAAACATAAATTTGACATAAGTACTATCAGGACCTTGTTCTTACGTGGACTTATTAAAGATTCTAGGCATAATTTGAATTTATTAGGACAAGGGGATATTGCTCAGAAAACTTTTGATCAAATTTGTGACTTGTGCAGGAAATTTTCAAGGAATCAATCTAGATCCAGTAGAGGAAATCGAAGTAGAACTAGTAAACTTGGATCTACAGATGCTATGATTATTGGTTTGGAGAATAAAATGGACAATATGAAAATTGAAATAATGAATACTATTAGGAAGCAAATAGACTCTTTAAAAATTTAGCAGAAATTGGTAGATTAACAAGAGTCTTTGTCCTTTTCTTTCCTAAATGTAGTAAAAAGCATGATTTAAGAGAATGTCTTGCTGATTTAAAATGTGTGATTTGTGCAGAAAACCATGCCACCGAAAAATGCCCATCCATACCAGGATAAAAATTTGTACTTGAAGGAGAGCATTCCGAACCTAAACCATTACATGCTATGGGAGCATGTAGAAATTGGCCACAGGTAGGTGCAGGTATGGTTCTTGAATCTTCACCACATTTTTTGGTCATAATGCACATCCATATTCCTTTTATAACACTCACCACTCTCAAGCTTGGCAGCATGGGAACCATTATCAGTATGGGCAACCCCCTCAACCCTTGAAACAAGGATGGAGAGGGTCAAACCATTCACATCAGTCCTATCCTAAACAGATGCCATCATATCCTCCTACATATGCACCTCACAATATGTCACAACCATCCTTTCCTCCCCTACCCCAAAAAAGGCAACCGATGCCACCATTACCTTTACCAACACCTTTTCGACCACCCGAGCTGCCTGCTCAACGGTACCAAATCCTAATAATAAGGCGGTGCAATTGATTCGTTATGTTCAAATGCCCCCTTCTCCTATTTACCAAACCTTGCCAGTTGGGAGACATGAGCTTCAATTGAGATCGGGAAGGGTAGTCAAACCAAAAAAAAAAAAAACAACCCATGGTGATCATTGAGGAGAAAAACAAGGAGGAAACTCTTGGTCATTCAAAAAACAATGACACCATTCAGCCCATTCCCACACCATCAGAGTTACCATCTTCTTCAAACCAGCCTCCCTATCCAGAGAGGCTAGTTATGGAGAGGAGTAACCTCAAGTCCAGTTTGGCTTCTAAGCTGAGGAATCTTTGCATAAAAGGTCCCTTTGCTTCAGGATATTAGAGAGATCCCCATCTGCACGAAAATCATTAGGGAACTATGTCTCAAAAATCCAGGGAGGAAGAGAATAGAACCTCATACCATTCAATTTGTTGGTCGAGCAGCCGAGTCAATGACAGGATGTGCACAAATGGAAAAGTACACCAATCCTAGAAACTCGATTGTTTATGTTTAGATAGGTGATATCCTTGTCCCCAATGTGTTAATAGTCCTGGGTGTGGCAATCAATGTCTTGACTAGGCAGACCATGGATCATCTTGGGTTAGTCCATATTCATCCTACCCCTATTGTGCTTGAACTTGCAGACAGATAAAAAATCAAGCCAGAAGGTGTGTTGGATGATGTGGTCGTCTCCATAGATTCTTAGGAATACCCCACAGAACTTCAGCCAAAAAATCATGTGGGTGGACATCCCTTGATTATGGGACGACCATGGATTTCCATAGTCGATGCCTACATTGGATGCCACTCTGGTGATATGTATATTTCACATGGAGACTCTAGGAAGAAAGTCACCTTATACTCACCTGCTAGATCTATTCAGGAGCTCAAGGACACTTTGTGGTTAGATTACAACAACAGTGATGAGGAGACTCAACCTGTTTCTTTGATCCACCATTATACTGAGTCTACCCAGGAGGGTGAATTATGATATTTCTTGAATAACCTAGACATAATGCCTAATTTTGACATGTTTCGTCAAATATTTAGTCCATATTTTCAAGAAAATTTTGATTCTCAACCCTCCTCATCACCGGTCTTAGTAGCATCTTCCTGCACTCTTGAGCCCAAGACTACTCTTGTTGAAATTAGTCCAGGAAAATCCTTACATATCAGTTCAGACCTGGACTCATCTCAACGAGAGTAGCTTGTTGATTTGTTGTGTGATCACCTTGATGCCTTTGCATGGAGTTACAAGGACATGAAGGCATACCTCCTGAAACCTGTACTCACCATATTTATACTCATGGGGGAGATCGAACTGTTTGTCAACCCCAAAGGTGCATGAACCCTGCGCTAAGAGATATTGTGAAAGAATAATTACAAAAACTCTTGGACGCTAATTTTATATATCCTATATCTGATAGCCAGTGGGTCTCCCCATTGGTAATAGTCCCAAAAAAGGATGGGAGATGGCGCATCTGCATTGATTATCAAGAACTTAATAAATCCACTCTCAAGGATTACTTTCCCCTTCCTTTTATCGATTAGGTGCTAGATACCCTTGCTGGTAAAAAGTACTTTTCATTTTTAGATGGCTTCAGTGGGTACAACCAAATTCAGATCGCACCCATAGATCAAGATAAGACCACCTTTACATGTCCATGGGGTACATTTTCTTATCAAGTGCTTCCCTTTGGACTATGTAATGCCCCAACCACCTTTCAAAGGGTTGTGCTGGCTATTTTTGCTGATCTCGAGTGTGTTGAGATCTATATGGATGATTTTTCAGTGTTTGGTAACTCATTCCAAGAAGCCCTCAAAAATTTAGAAAAAATGTTTTTACGTTTCCAAGAGGCTCACCTTGCTTTGAGTGATAAAAAGTGTAGATTAATGTGCAAATCAAGAGTAGTCCTTGGACATTTGGTTTCCGACAAAGGTATCCAGGTAGACCCGGCCAAAATAGAATTTATCTTGCGTCTTCCTGCACCCAAAACACAAAGGGAAGTAAGAGGGTTCTTGGGACATGCGGGTTATTACAAGAGGTTCATTGAGAACTTTTCTAGGATAGCTACCCCCCTTTTCTGATTGTTAGCTAAGGATAGTGAGTTTTTCTGGTCCACAGCTTGCCAACAATCTTTTGAGACATTAAAGGAAAAATTAGTGCAGGCACCATTTTTGAGAGGTCTCAACTAGTCCCTTCCATTCCATATTTCCTTTTATGCCTCAGATACTTCCATTGGCATAGCTTTAGGACAGGAAGAGAACAAACAATCCTATGTTATTTACTTCATCAGTAAAAATTTGTCACTCGTCGAATTGAACTATATAGTGACCGAGAAAGAGTTTTTAGACGTATTTTTTTCTATCAATAAATTTAGACACTACATCACAGGATATGAAGTCTTTGTGCATATTGATCATTCTGCGATAAAATATTTAATGAATAAACCATTGACTAGTGGTAGAGTGACTAGGTGGTTACTGTTGTTGCAAGAATTTAATGTTACTATTGTTCATAGACCAGGAAAACCTAATGTTGTAGTTGACTATATTTCTAGACTGAATAATCCCGGTGAAGTAATTCCTGTTGATGATGATTTCCCTAATGAACATCTTTTTGCTGTGTCAAAAATGTCTTCGTGGTTTTCTAACATTGCCAACCATTTAGTCACCGGAAAAACACAACCTCACTTATCTGCTCGTGAAAAGTGGAATATCGTATTAAAAAGTGTTGCATATTCTTGGATCCAAGGAGACCTCTTTTACACTGGACCCGATCTTATCATTCGTATATGTGTAAGAGATGAAGAAGTGTTTGATATACTGAAATATTCCCATGATGAACCTTGTGGTGGTCACTTTGCTGATAAGAGATCTGCATATAAAATCTTACGCGTTGGATAATTTTGGCCTTATTTGTTTAAGTATGCCAAACAATATGTAAAGTGATGCAATAACTGTTAACGAATGGGTCAACCTGTTCAAGCCAATTAAATGCCTTTATGTCCTCAGATTATGAGACCTTTGAAAAATGGGCTATCAACTTCGTAGGACCAATAAACCAAGCATCCATGAATAAAAAACATATGTTGGTTTGCACTGATTTTGTTACAAAATGGGTAGAGGCTAAAGCTGTTTCTTTTGCTACATAAAAAGTTGTTGTTGAATTTTTGTTTAGTGAAATTTTTACTAGATTTGGTGTTCCTAGAGAGATTGTTACTAACAACGGGTCGTAGTTTATTCCTAATCTGGTACAGGAAGTCATTGATCAATACAAAATTCGGCATAGGAAGTCCACTCCATATCACCCCAAGCAAACAGTTAGGTGGAGTCTACCAACAAGGTGATCAAATCCATCCTCGCCAAAATAGTAAATATGCATAGAAAGGATTGGGGCAGTTAGTTACCTAAAGCCTTATGGGCTTACTGTAGAAATTTCACCTGTAGACCAAACTGATATATGCAATGTACTAAAGCATAATACTTGATTTAGTTCTACAAAACATTAAGCGGAAGCATAATCAAATTCATGAGCATCATCAAGCATAAACACATATAACTGATCAAGAGAAATAATCACACATAACACAAGATATATCACTGGGGAAAGCACCAGCATAAAACCCCCACATTGTATTATCAATCAAGTGGAAATCCTCTTCTGTTTACAAAAAGAATTAGCTCAAGAGCTATCCTGTACTCTGCAATCAAAAGATGAAGATCATAGACTACCTAGGCCTTAATATATAGGCCACAAGTCCTCCAATCCCCTATTTCCTTGCGCAATTTTGGTTGGGGTACAATTACAAAACATATGTGAATTGGCCCCAAATCATACCTGTTGTCAACCTCAAGTCCAACTATGCAATCCTTGAGGACACTAGTTCCTCCTGCACACAAGTAATACTTACTAGAAATATCCAAGCATCTAATAGTACATTGTCCCTCATCTGATCTCAACAGGGTCTCTGTTTGAACTGCCATGCATCAGTTATCCATGAGAAAATACTCAGTTATCTGAAATAATAGTTTTCACATACATGCAAACATTAACAAACTATATCTCATTATTTTAACAACTTGTTAAAATAATCTAACTGGACTTGACTAGTTTAAACTAAGTCAACTGATTCTCTCATTATGGAACTCATACTTAATTCCTCAATCAGTGGGACAACTAATTTCATGTTCTCACAAAGAATTCAAGTTTAATTTTCCATAACTAATTAACTCATGGAGATTAATTAATTAATATTTTAAATTGTTGTTAAGACCAAATTCGTTTTTACTTCCTAAAGTTAGACCAGGGACTGCTAAAAATAGGAAGAGACCCAGAAATGCTATTTTTAGAAGATTCTATTTTTAGCAGTTTCACCTCTCACCCAAGGTGGCCAAAATGCTCATTGGCCAAACTGCTATTTTTCGAAGTGCTATTTTTAGCACATTCTAAATTTAGCATTTCTTATTGCACACTTTTCAACACTCCCTCTCAACAAGAAAGGGATTATTAGCAACCCCGATCCTATCTCTACGGAACTCAAACTCGCCTTTTGACAATGCCTTTGTCAAAATATCTGCATCCTGATCCTCGGTTGAATGTACAGCAACATCATGATCCTCTTGACCACACAATCCCATAGATGATGATAGTGGATATCTATATGCTTGGACCTATCATGAAACACTGGATTCTCAGAGAGTTTAATGCAAGTTTGATTATCACAATATATCAGGGTAGGATCCATCATCTGACCAAACAATCCCACTAGAATCTTCCGCATCCAGATGGCCTCACATGTAGCCTAGCTCGCAGCCATGGATTCAGCCTCCACTGAGCTAAGTGAAACTGATCTCTGTTTCCTTCTATACCAAGAAACTGCAGCTAACCCAAGGTTGAAGATTCCTCTAGAAGTGCTCTTCCTGTCTGATGGACTACCTGCCCAATCTACATTTGTGAAGCCTTGGAGCTTCACTCCCTCTGTTCGCCTGTACCATAATCCATACTGTGTAGTGCCTCTGAGATATCTCAGAACATGCTTTTCCGCCTTCCAAAATAACTTGGTTGGCTGAACCATATATTGACTCAGTTGGTTCACCGCAAAGCACAAATCTAGTTGTGTGTTCACCAGATACATGAGTGAACCCACAAGCTGCCGATAAACTATAGTAACTACTACCTCACCTGAAGTAGCATCCTCCTTCCTCCAGTTACCTGCTAGAGGAGTCTCCATGGGCTTGCACATCTCCATGTGGAAGCGCCTGAGTATCTCATTGGCATACTTGCCTTGAGACACAAATACTTCCCCATCTCTCTACCACACCTCCATGCCTAGAAAGTAGTGCATGAGGCCCATGTCCTTCATCTCAAACTCTCTTGCAAGGTCCTCCTTGCAAGACTTGATCAACTGATCATCACCTGTCAAAATCAGATCATCGACATAAAGTACAATAATCAATAGCTTACCTTCTACCATGATGTGGTAGAGGTTCGCATCTGCTTCACTCTTGGTGAAGCCCAACCCAGTGAAATAGTTGTCGATCCTAGTATACCAAGCACAGGGTGCTTGCTTCAGCCCATACAATGCTTGCTTGAGCCGGCACACATGCGACTCACGATCAAAGGTCTCAAATCCCTCAGGTTGCTCTATGTATACCTCTTCCTCAATCTCCCCATTGAGGAAAGTTGTCTTCACATCCATTTGATGGATCTTCCAACCCATATGTGCTGATAGTGCTAGAATCGATCTGATCGATGAGTACCTTGCAACAGGAGCAAAGGTCTCATCATAGTCAATCCCCTCTACCTGTGAGAAACCACGGGCAACAAACCTTGCCTTATGTTTCTCAATACTGTCATCAGCTGCCTGCTTTACCTTGTAAAGCCATCGGGAAGTAACCATTGACTTGTCCCTCGGTCTAGGAACAACATCCCATACACTGTTCCACATGATAGAATCATACTCCTCTACCATTGCATCCACCCAAAATGGCTGTTGCATTGCCTCTTCAAAAGAAGAAGGCTCAGTCGCTACACACTCCCCAACCAAGGCCATGTAGCCAGTGTATCTATCTAGAGATCTCCTCTGTCTGTGCTGAGAGGATGACTATCCCACATTCTCTCTCACATCTTGCATCAATCTATCAGCTTCCCGTGAGCATTTCCGCCCATCTCTGGAAGACTCTCCAGCAGTGGTGATCTCCACTACTGGAATCTTTGCATGCGGTTGATCTGCATCATTAGGAGGCTCCTCGTCCTTAGGAACTAATATTTCCTCATCATCACCATGAAACTTGAGCTCCCTCTCAAGTGACACTCGCATGTCTCGCTGCTCATCAAACTTTAGATCCTTGCGCACTACCGTCCTCTGACTGGCATGCAGAAACACCTGATAGTTGTGAGGTGTATCCATTTACCCCACAAGTATTCCCAAGTCTGTTGTTGGGTGTAGCTTCTTCCGAGCATCTTTGGTCACATGACAGAAGACTGGTGAACCAAAGATGTGGAAGTGACTCACATCTGGTCGCTTCCCCGAAAAATCCTCCAAAGGTGTCTTCATCCCCAAAATACGATGAGGACTTCTGTTCCGAAGAGACACTACTATATTGCATGCCTCAGCCCATAGATGAGGTGGTAGGCCTTGGTCATGCAACATCGCTCGAGCTGCTCCCACAATAGATCTATTCTTCCTTTCAGCCACCCCATTCTGTTGTGGGTTATGAGGTGCTGTGAGTTCCCGTTTAATTTCTTCTAAAGCATAAAAGTCCTTAAACTGCTGGAAAACATACTCTACACCGTTATCACTCCGAAAGGCCTTTACTTTCTTCCCTGATTCTTTCTCTGCCAAAGCTTTGAACTCACAAAACTTCAAGAAGTTTTGATCATTCTTTTGCATGAAGTAGATCCAACATCTACGAGAAAAATCATCAACAAAAATAACATAGTACCTATGCTTCACGGTGGAGGTTGTAGAGAAGGGCCCACATACATCTGAATGAACTCGCTCCAGAACTGCTCCTACTCTACTATCTTGATCATGAAAGGAAGCTTTTGCATAATTACCCAAAGTGAAACCTTTGCATGTGCTTGTTTGCTCCAACTTGCACTTAGGTAATTTAGTAGAAATTTGCGGCATGATCTTCAAGGCCCCATGATGCAAGTGGCCCGTCTCCTATGCCATAACTCGCCAATATCTTGTCCATGAACCATCTCTGCTTTGGAACTCAATGCAGCATAGTCTTCTACCTGTAACTTATAGAGATTCTTAATTCGAATCCCTATCTGTTTGGTCTGTCCAGTGCTGATATGCCTTAGGAAAACCTTTCCCAAACTAAAGACTACATCATAGCCTTTATCCTTAAGCATAGAAATAGACACAAGATTATTTTTTAGCCCTGGTACATACATAACATTAGAAAGAGTGAGGGAAGAACCATGATCCCTCTGAAACACAACCGTACCTTCACCCGAGACATGGTACTTTCCATCATCACCCATCTCGATCCGTATCTGGAGATCCTTCTCCTCCAAAGTGCTGAAAATATTCTTGTGACCTGACATGTGGAAAGAGGCTCCATTGTCCAAGTACTAAACACATCCCATGCTGGATGAAACCATGCATGCAATAAGTGAGAAATCCATATCAAATTGTGAAGCTAGTGCATCACCATTAGATTCCTTGGAGGAGCCTTTCTTGGACTTCTTCTTTGGGTAATTAGTAGCATAATGGCCCAACTCATGACAATGAAAGCATCTCACTTTTGACTTGTCAAACTTATTCCCTCCTTGAGAACACTTGGATTGGGATGCCTTCCCTTCCCCTTTCTTAGCTTTAGATGCTGAAGCCAAGTTCTCTTCATCATCATTTTTTGATGAAGAAGCTCCATCCCTGGTGCTCCGTCTGATCTCCTCCTGCATCAAATCCGACCATAGTCATTCCCAATCTGGCAGTTTGTCCCTTCCATTCACTGAGTCCTGGTAGCTATGCCAGCTCTTAGGAAGGCCAAGGAGTGCTAGACTCACCATATCATCATCAACTGTAGTGACCCCTACACTTGCAAGCTCATCTCTGCAGGTGGTGAGCTTGTTCAGGAACGTAGAGATAGTGTCACCCTTTTCACACTTGATCTTGTGAAGTTTGTCCTTTAGTGCCAGCTTCCTCTGATCACTACTATTCTGATATAAATCTTTCAATGTTTTCCACATTGCATGTGGAGTCTCCTTCCCATGGAGGCTCGAAATTATGTGATCTCGAACTCCCTCCAGGATGATTCTCCTAGCTCTAGCCACACACTTCTTCCATTCCGCCAATTGAGTAGCATCAGTAGGCTTAGGGACTTCTTGATCAATGAAGTCCTTAAGGTTGTTATCTTCCAATACTGCCTCCATGCGATCCTTCCAAGCTATGTAGTTTGAGCTGCCATCAAGGGCATACTCAAGCCTCAAACCATAGAAAGCCATCAGTGAAATGGATGTGATAAGAACTGAGATCTATATCTTGAATAATAAACTTCGAATTTCTCTTGACTGTATACTGTTCTTCCTTGATCACCTGTGCTCCGATACCATGTAGAAATTTCACCTGTAGATCAAACTGATATATGCAATGTACTAAAGCATAATACTTGATCTAGTTCTACAAAACATTAAGCGGAAGCATAATCGAATTCATGAGCATCATCAAGCCTAAACACATATAACTAATCAAGAGAAATAATCACACATAACACAAGATATATCACTGGGGAAAGCACCAACATAAAACCCCTACACTGTATTATCAATCAAGTGGAAATCCTCTTTTGTTTACAAAAGGAATCAGCTCAAGAGCTATCCTGTACTCTCTGCAATCAAAAGATGAAGATCATAGACTACCTAGGCCTCAATATATAAGCCATAAGTCCTCCAATCCCCTATTTCCTTGTGCAATTTTGGTTGGGGTCCAATTACAAAACATATGTGAATTGGCCCCAAATCATACCTGCTGTCAACCTCAGGTCCAACTATGCAATCCTTGAGGACACTAGTTCCTCCTGCATACAAGGAATACTTACTAGAAATATCCAAGCATCTGATAGTACATTTTCTGTCATCTGATCTCAACTGGGTCTCTGTCTGAATTGGAATGCATCAGTTATCCATGAGAAAATACTCAGTTATCTGAAATAATAGTTGTCACATGCATGCAAGCATTAACAAACTATATCTCATTATTTTAGCATCATGTTAAAATAATCTAACTGGACTTGACTAGTTTAAACTAAGTCAACTGATTTTCTTATTATAGAACTCATACTTAATTCCTCAATCAGTGGAGAGAATCAAGGATAAATTCCTCAATCAGTTTCTCACAAAGACTTCAAGTTTAATTTTCCATAACTAATTAACTCATGGAGATTAATTAATTAATATTTTAAACTGCTGTTAAGACCAAATTCGTTTTTACTTCCTATAGTTAGACCAGGGACTGCTAAAAATAGGAAGGGACCCAAAAATGCTATTTTTAGAAGATTCTATTTTTAGCAGTTTCACCTCTCACCCAAGGTGGCCAAAATGCTCATTGGCCAAACTGCTATTTTTAGAAGTGCTATTTTTAGCAGTTCTATTTTTAGCACATTCTAAATTTAGCATTTCTTGTTGTACACTTTTCAACACTTATCGAACCACTTGGCGGAACATCATAGGACATACACCATATGAGCTGGTATACGGGAAATAATTTATTTTTCCAATAGAGTTCCAGATAAAAACTTTTCGAATAACAATTCAGTTGGGATTAGATCTCTCAGAAGCACAACAACAGCGTCTATTACAGTTAAATGAGTTAGATGAATTTCGAAGAGATGTTGTTCAACAGAATGTGTTAGTACAACAACAATGCAAAAAGTGGCATGACAAGTCTATCAGGAAGAAGTAGTTCCAACCAGGTGATTGGGTACTTCTTTATGACTCTAGATTTAAACATTTCAAAGGAAAATTCCATACACGCTGGATGGGACCTTATGAAGTAGTAAGAATTTTCGAGAATGGAGTTGTAGAGATCAAAATTATTGATGGACAAGATTCAGTATTCCTTGTGAACAGGCATAGACTTAAGATATATTTTCAACCCTTCACAAAGGAAGACTTCATGTATCAAGTGCAATAGCAATTTGAGCTAGATATGGTAGGTGGCTATGCCAACCTATTACAGATCTGATTCTTTCTTCCAAAAATAAAGAAAAAAAAATGACAAAAACTAAAAGTAAAACAAGAAAAAATATTTTTTTGTGATTGTGAAAATCGGTTTACTGACATGGTCATAGAAGGATTATCCTGAAATCTAGCATGCTGGCAAGAAGATCGAAATTCTAATAAGATGGGAATGTTGCTTGATCTTTATATGTGCTATCTATCACCAAGAAGAAGCAGGTTTTTAAGTGCAGGAACCAAGCCCTTATCCAAGTTTGGGATAGCTGACATGGAAATTTTTATGCAAGCAACACTCAATTCCCTCTATATTTACTTTTCGTTCGGCTCTATTTAGGCATATTTTTGAGGTGAAATTCTGCCCTTCTTCTATTTCCTTTTCATAAATTCCCTTTTATTTTTCTTCTTCATCCTATGGAAATGAACCTTCCCTTTCTTCTAAAGAAACTTCCCCTATCCAATTTCGTTTTTCCCTCTTTTCCCCTGAATTTATTTTCCCTTTCCCTTTTTCCATACACCCTCTTGGTGGTTTCACAGTTGAATTCCCTATTGAAATTCCTTCAAATTCTGAAAATTACTCCTTTCCCGCTTCTTTTCTTGCTCGTGGATTGTATTGCAGGATTTGATAAAAATTCATGGATTAGATTGGAAGGCATGTATCACTACCAAGAAACTAGCGAATAAAACATCCTTTGGAAATCTCGCAAATCTTTCAAGATTCAACCCGTAGATTGTATTTTTTTAGAAACCTTTTTTAGATATTCCGCAACATCAATTAGTGCAGGAACAATGATGTCCCTTGGTACAAGAATGTATGTTCTAGTGTAAGAACATTAAATCTCAGGTGCAGGAACACGCACTGTTGTGTGCCCTGAGCACAAGAACATGTGCCCAGTGTAGGAACAATAGTAGTCTTCAGTGCAAGAATGTATGTTCGAGTGTAGGAACCAACAATTCCTTAGTGCAAGAATGTATGTTATGGTATAGGAATGTCCGTTGCAGGAATGCACGCTTGAGGCCAAAGTTCAATCCAAGGATAAAAAGGGGATTTATTTTTATGTTTGGTACAAAAATCATGCTCAAGCACAATTGACTGCACTACTTTAAAATGATGTCATGCAATGATTTTCTTTCATAGATGATTAGAATTTGTTCATCATTACTAATTAGGAAAGATTTTTTAAGTACATGGACATTTAATTATGAAAACCTATCTCTATGTAAGTTAACATGTGTGCCTTGTATGAAATCATGAGTTGATCAAAGGATGTGTGCGAAAATCTCCCAGAATCCAACGTTCATTTTTGAAAAGCTTGCTGATAATTAAATGATGACCCACTCATATATAACACCTCGAATTCTCTCACATAACTTCCTCCATTACCATCGCCCACCACCATTCATTATTACTGCATGCACGATTAGATCAGGCCGTATCACATCCTTTCCCAAGAACTGAGATTTTCATGAGTGTGACCGTTAAAGAAAAAAATCAATATAGCAATGTCCTGTTCATTCGACAATTTCAAATTTCTCAGTCCTGAACCCCCTGCTAATTAACTCTCTCAATTCTGAGTAGTTGAGCGAATTCAAACAAGAAATGGTGCCTATTCAAATTGAACCATGTTCTGTGAAGGAAGTAGAGCAAATGATGGAGTACAAGATCAGTCTATCCATAATGTAGGAAGCAGGATTCCTCTCGTTCTTGCTTAAGTTTGATGGTTTTGATTTGGTCATGGCATTAGAATTTGCCCGAACCTTTGATGGACGCAGAGCCAAGGTGGGGTCTCTAGAGTTTGAAGTAACAGATCAGACTATTTTTTAGGCTACAGGGCTGGAAGCCACAGGAGAACAGTGGTTCAAGAAAGAAGAGGTCGAAAAAGAGGCTTGGCGTAGATTTGTAGTCAATAAAAAGCAGAAAGTGGACTGGAAAACCGGGCTGCAACAAAGTGCTATGACTGAGAAATGGCAACACTTGCTCTACATTCTTCAAAAGTTCCTCACCCTGTGAAGGACGATATTCCCTAACCTTCCTATATCACATCCTCTTACTATTACACTTTGAGTCAGGTAAGTTGATTAATTTCCTTACTTCTTGCTTAAAAGTTTGGAAAAAATATTGAAGGGTGTTCAGAAGTGTCAAGAGAGTCAGGTTGGGTTCAAGCTATATCATTATGAGTTGATCTCAATTCTGGATAGGAAGGAATTAGAGAGTACAAGTGTGACCTCGGGAGGGTTCTTGAAGGAATTACAAGGAGGAAATATAGTGGAGTCACCCGGGAACAAAGGTAAGAGTAGGAAGGAAGAATCTGGACAGACGATAAAACCCTCACCCTACAAACTAGTAATGCCTAAGGAATCCATGCAGGAAGAGAAACAAGCACCCGTAACTGAAACCCCTCGCCCTTTGAAGAGAATAACTAGAAGTTCTGTTAAGAAGAGGTTTGCCTCCTCGAGAGAGGGCCATACTCAGTCAACCTCTTCGATCAGTGTAGATGATTCCCAGCCTAGTTTGTCGAATGAGAACAATCTCTCGCTCCTTGCAGATGCTTCAGTTCACACAATGTTTAGTGCAGGATAGCTCGAAGAGGAAGTTGTTACTCCTCTATTAGTTTTAGTTGGAAGAATGAAGAAGAGGAAGACCTCTAAGACACCAGATGTCAGTGCAGAGAAGGGTCCAACAGAGGGTCAGGGTGATAAAGTGCAATGTAATGCTGAAGTACAGGGAGATGAAATACAATGTGATGACAAAGTGCAAGATGATGAGACACCCTGTGATGTTGAAATGCCGGATATTGATATACAAGATGATATTGGTCTTGACAACACCAACACTTGCTTTGAGTCAATTGCTGAGAAGATTCTGACGCAGGAGGAATTCGTTAAGGAGGATTCCACTCTCAATTTGAATAGTCAGGTCGAGGAGCTGAAGCAACACATTTATGGACTTGAAGTTTTAAATCAGGCCATAAAAGAATAGGGTGTAGTGCTACAGAATAAGAATGTTGAATTGGTAGGGGAAGTGCAAGAACGAAAATGACAAGAAAGAGTGTGGAATTTCCGAGCTTCGAAATGCTATGGTTGAATCAGGAAATTGGTCAAAAGGGTCAAGGAGGCTCGAACTAAGAAGAAAAGGACGATGAAGATAGGAATTAGCATACATATACAAGACTAAAGGAAGGTCTCCATGTGTTTTTTTGTAGAGGTAAGGGTAAGGTTGTGTGAGGACACACAACAAGATAGGGATGGGAGGATGTTGGTGGCTAGAATTGTCCTACTTTTTGGTCTCTATCATATCCTAAATGCACCACTGTAACCCCTGTTTTAACCCTGAAGGCCTATCTATTCCTGTACTTTTTCCAAAATTTCACACATTCCTGCACTCCTCTTATGTTTTTCATATTCAAAGGTTATATATGTACTTAATGATCATTAAATTTACAGGTTTTATATCTTAAAATGTCTTTGCAACTAATATATTCCTTTCCTAGGTAATTCAATAGAACCAAATTGTTAATCTATGTGAGAGATTGGGTTGGTACATGAATCATGCTTGTATCTCTTAGTGTTCCTACACTTTCGAGGCATCTGTCAATTTTTGTTTGACTCACTGCTTATGGATGGGACAGATCAGTAGAC
The DNA here is from genome assembly GCA_031772625.1 of Pinus tabuliformis. Classification (NCBI taxonomy): domain Eukaryota; kingdom Viridiplantae; phylum Streptophyta; class Pinopsida; order Pinales; family Pinaceae; genus Pinus; species Pinus tabuliformis. Next base: position 820,784,854 of record CM062814.1, read on the forward strand.
CGCACAGATTTCCTGTCTAAGAGACCAGTTTCCTTGCTGGGATCAGCGCTTAGAGAAGAAGGCGGGATATGAAGGCTGGACTTCGGTTGAAAGACCCTTGTTTATACCTTTTTGCGAACATATGAAAGGCTTAATATATCATGTTGTTATATTTTTGTTGCGGCCAAGAGCTGAAGCATGTATTTAATAGGGTTTCTCCGTAGATGTTAGGGAGCGATTTTGTGTTAAACTTTTGCTACCAACTATAATTTATGGGTATCGCCATTTCTGGGCTAGATCGTGGATCCATGATGTGTATTTTCTCTTTTTGAAACTTAATACAAAGGAACATGCCAGTTGTGAAGTTCTTTGTCTCAATATCGTTGTGATGCTCCATTTGAGCACTTGAAGTTTCCTATTTCGTTACAGGGAAACGAGATGGTTGGCTAGGGCCCAACCAACCCAACTCGTTCTCCCTTCGTTAAAGGTGTGTTAGATTTCATGCAAGGTTAGTGAAGAAGATCATGTTTGGATTCTTTTATAGTTGATGGACTTTAATTTCTTGCAAGTTGTGTGATCTGGATCCAGGTATGTTCATGGTTCATTTACATTTACTTTTATTTCCTTCCATTCTTTCCTGCAAAGGTATGTTGCCCTTTTCTTTACAATGTAAATGTACATCTAGCTTCGTGCACGAGTGTGTTTTTGTTTCAGCAAGTTGAAAGTTTCCTTTATTCATTACAGGCAATCATTCTTATTTCTCCATGTCTATTATTCTTCTCCAAATAGTGTTTGGATTTTTAGCGAAGCATATTATAATATTCAAGTTCAGATTTATATTTGATTAATGTCAATAAGCTTTCACTAAAACATTGTTGCATTTTTTGGATTTGTACATGCACTAGTTGCTGGACTTAAATACTGAATTTATCAGAAGGATTCCCTGAGTTGAAACGATTATTTGTATAAGGGTGGAGATATAATTTACTCAATGAACAATCATCTCAGGAAAGAGCTTGATGATGTTTGGGTCAAAGTAGTTTCCAAGTAAAACGGTTTCTTATTTCAATAGAAATTCCCTTTGGCTGTGAAAGCACCTTTCATTTCCAAGCATGTGATTAGTTAATGATTCATTTTTCTCATAGAGGTTCACATTACAGTTTTGTTTTCACCTTGAATTTATTTTCTTAGTTAAAACGCTTTTATTTCTTGCAATCGATTTGGAAACCAAGCACAGGAACTCTGGTTTCCAAGTATAGGAACCTCTGTTCTAGTACAGGAATTGACATTCCGAGTATAGGAACAAAGTTCTCTAGTACAAAGGATTAAAGCTCTTGTATACAAGTCAAGATCTTCAATAAGGTACCAATATATATACTTCCAGTATAGAAGCTTCACTCTAGTATAGGAACCTTGTTGTGGTATAGGAAGGAAAACTTGGTACAAGGAGGAAAATCTTGAGGAAGACAGACATCCTGATTAGTTGGAAAATTCTTCTGTCTTACAACCATACTGAAGAGAATCTCAAATAGTTATTTTATTGATTTAGATTGTTCATGACAAATTGAAAATTTCCTTTATTTGAGTTTCTGCAAAGTACATTCTTTTCATTCAGCACCAGAGTTTATTGGTATTCATTGCCATGCAATCTTTCCTTTCGAGTCTGCGATTTGTAATCAAAGAAGTAGGAATACAATTAGAGAAGGTTCATATCATTTCTCAGCATTTCCTGTGCTATGCCTCGAAGTGTATGAAACTCTGAGTTGACAAATTAAGTGTTGAAAGGAGTTTGCTAAACTGCAATTCCTGCACCCAACATGATCATGTAACCTGACCATGGGGTTGAATTCATGCTCACTAGGTTTTCACATGCTACATAAGCTTCTTCGAAATCTATATCACTTTCGTACATTTATATGAGTTCATCAAGCCTTAAAGCAAGGAATTGAAATTCTTGTAGAATTAGTACTGCTTAAAGCATTGGCTACTTTGTTTGATGACCCACTAGTATGTTTTATTACAAAAGTGAAATTTTGCAAAAATTCCACCCATTTGGCATGTCTCTAGTTCAACTTTGGTTGGCTACTTATAAATTGTAGAGCATAATTATGAGTAAGAAAAACAAATTCCTTGGGCATGAGATAGTGTCACCACTTCTTCGAGGTCTGTATAATAGCATAGAACTCCTTATCATATGAAGAGTATTGCTGCTTTACCTCATTTATTTATTTGTTTAAATAAATGATTGATCGCCTCTCTTGGCTCAACACAACTCTAATAACGATAGCGTTGGCATAAGTTTCAACCTAAAATGACTTTCCAAAGTCTAGCAATCCTAAAACAAACTACTCTATAATCCTTTGCTTCAACAATTTAAAGCTGTGATCTATTGCTATAGTCCATTTGAATGGTTGATTATTCTCTCCTAGATAGTTTCAATAACGGGTGCACACAAACTAATAAAATTCCTTATAATTTTTTTTATAGAAACTGGCAAGATCGTGGAAGCTTCTTACCTCAAACATGTTTCTTCATGAAGCTACACTTGTTTAAAGTTATTAGCAATTTATCTTGCTATGGAGTGCTCAAATGAGCTTGAGATGTCTCAGATGCTCTTCTTTTGTTTGGTTGTACACTAAAATATCATTTGGATACACAATAACAAAATTGTCTATAAAATCCTTTGACAGTTCATCCATCAACCTCATAAAGGTATTTGGTGCATTTGTAAGGTTGAAAGGCATCACAAGCTACTCATACAACCCATGATTTGTCCTAAATGTGGTTTTCCACTAGTCCCCTTCTCTAATTCAAATTTGGTGGTACCCTCTTTAAATCAATTTTAGAGAAATATCTAGCACCACTCAAACAATCAATCAAGTCATCAAAACATGGAAGTGGAAATCTATACCTAATTGCAATCACGTTTATGTCTCTAGAATCTGTGCACATCCTCCGTCCACCATCCTTCTTCAAACTAAACACCGTTGGTACATCACAAGGACTCAAGCTTTCTTTGAAACAATGTAAACTTTGAAACAGGAACTATAAACTTAAAACGACAACTCTAGCCAAAAAACCCGTAAAAACATAAAAAACAGTGCTAAAAACGAAAAGTGTTGATGCTGGAATAACATCTTTTTTTTTTCTAAGGTAAATTTTCAACATGTTTTAAAAATGGCAGTGAAAACCAATTTTTTGTGCAAAAATTGTCCAAAAAACACTCTCAAAATGAAAAGTGTTGGTGTTTGAATAACACTTTTTTTTTTCAATGGTAAATTTTGTACAAAAAACACCCTCAAAACGAAAAGTGTTGACGCTGGGATAACACTTTTTTTTCAAGGGTAAAATTTCAACATTTCGAAATAATGGCGTAAAAGATTTTATCATGACCCCGAAAACATTAAAATTTCAAAAGAATAATGAAAATATAAAATAAAATTAAAAATTAAAAAATTAAAACAATGAAAAAACACAAAACAAAAAAAGGTTAAAAAAATAACAAAACATAAATTAAAATATATACTAAAAAAAATAAATCAAATATATTAAAAAAAGACAAAAAAAAATCAATCATAAAAATGTAAAAAAAACAAAATTAACCTATTAAAGATGAGAATTAAAAAACTAAAAAAAAAACTTAAAAATTATAAACAAGCAAATAGTAAGAAAAACATACTTAAAAAAAATAAAATAAATAAATTATCTTGTAAACCATAAAAAAATTTTCAAGTTGTTTTATTTTTATTTTTTTTAAATGTTGATTACTTAAAAAAACAAATATAAAAATATATATAAAAAAGACCAAAAAAAAATGCAAAAAAATAATAATAATAAAAAAAATTCTTATAAGCCATAAAAGAATTTGAAAAAAAACAAAAAAAAACAAAAAAACAAAACAAATCAAAATTTTAAAAAAATATATAAAATTAACTAAGTAAAAATAGAAAAATTTTAAAAAACATTATTTAAAAATATATATATATCCAACAACTAGATTAAAAAAATAGAAAATTAACCAAAAAAAGAAATTAAAAAACTAGTAAAATTGATATTAAAAACATTTAAAAAATAAATAAAAAAACAAAAATAACTCAATTAAAAAAAAAATATATATATATATATATATATATATATATATATATATATATATATATATAGCTATATGATTTTTCAAAAAAAAAAAAAAAATATTAAGCCCTAGCTCTTTTATTTAAAAAATAAAATAAAATTAAAATTTTTAAACTCTTTTTTTTTAATAAATTATTTTTTAAACATTTTATTTATTTTTAATTTAAAAACTAAAAACAATTAAATTATTTTTCTAAACATTTTTTTTTTATGCAGACCAGGGCAGTGCCACCACAGGCGGCCAGGGGGCGGAGGCAATTTTTTTTTTTGGTAAATAAAAACAATGTTTATAATTTTTTATTTTGTTTTATTTATAATGTTTAAAAAAATAATTTAATTGTCTTTTGTTTAAAAAAAAATGTTTTAAAAAATAATTTAATTATATTTTTTTTAAATAAAAAAATTGTTAAAAAAAACATTTAAAATTTAATTAATTAATTTATTATTATTATTTTTTAATAAAACAACTAGGGTTTAATAATTTTTTTTTTTTATTTTTTAAATAAAAAATAAATATTTTTTTAAACTTTAAATGTTTTTTGTTTTTATTTTTTTATTTTATTTTTATTTGAAAAGATATATATATTTTTAAAATTTTCATATATATATATATATATATATATATATTAATTTGAGTTTATTTTTGTTTATTTTTATTTTTTTTAAATGTTTTTAATATTAATTTTACTAGTTTTTTAATTTTTTTTTTGGGTTAATTTTTTTTTTTTTTTTTTTTTTTTTTTTTTAATCTGGTTTGTTTTAATTTTTTTCTAGCTTTTTTTTTTTTTTTACTTAATTTTATATATTTTTTTAAAATTTGTTTGTCTTTTTTTTATATATATATTTATATTTCTTTTTTTTAAGTAATCAACATTTAAAAAAAGAAAGATAAAGCAACTTGAAAATTCGTTAAGTAATCATAATTTAAAAAAAAAATGGACATAATAAATTTTAAAGTGTGAAAAATAAGTCCTCTAAAAAAAAGGTATGTTGCATCAACACGTTTCAAAATCAGCATGAAAATCACTAACATTTAAAAGCACATAGTTATATTTGAGACATAAGAAAATCACCACTTTTCAAAGCCGAGTCACGTTTTTACTACCCTTACGAAATGAATAATTGTATCAGTTATTTAAAGTGCCAAAAACTATGCTCTAAAAAATATGTGTGTTCTGCATCACCCCTTTTCAAAATCGGGTCACTTTTTTGCTATCTCTACAAAACGGGTAACAGTGTTAGTTCCCGTTTCAAAATTTACGTTGTTTTGATAAGGCCTTTATCTAACAACTCCTAAACCTACCTCTTTACCTCCTCATTTTCTTGTGGAGCCATTCGATATACTACTTTATTTGGAAGATTTGATACTAGCATCAAGTCTATGTGATGTTTGATGCTTCTAACAAGAGGCAAACTATTTGGTAACTCATCAACAATTATGTTAGCAAACTCATTAGGGGAATTTTGAGGTAAAAAATAGACCTCAAAACAAAAAATATACTAACAAAATTAATTAAAAAAAAACCAATAACGTTCAAGATGATGATGTCATCCCCAAGAGAGAATATTTTAGAGGGAAAATAATGAAACTATTTTTTTAATTGTATTTTTGGCTTATCTCATTCTAGATTTACTCAAATTTCAAGTGTAGACACCCATTGGATGTTGAATTAAATTCCACATCCAACAAGAATCCACTCTGCACCACATAAAAAATATAAAAAATAAATGAAAAAAGTTTGTTGAAACATTTTTTATATTATATTATCATTTTTTTCAATGTGGGTCAACTCAAAAGTATACAGAGTGGGTGTTCATTGGATGTGAAATTTAATTCTACATCCAATGGGTGTTTACACTTGACATTTGAGTAAACCTAGAAGGACATAAATTGAAAATACAATAAAAAACATAGTTTCCTTTATTTTTATTTAAAAATTCATAACTCTTATTTTAATATTTTAACTATTATTTAATTGTTTTCCTTAGGAAGCTCATTTTAGACCTCAAAATCTCCTTAATGCATCCAACATGCTTCTAATTTCTTCAGGATATTTATTTAAATTAGTGCTTATAAGTATTGCCTGAGGCTTCCCAATTAGAGCAAAATGTACCTCATATTTTTTTAATTCTTGCCACATTTCTTTTGCACTTATCAACAATACACTTGGGTTGGCTTCTTCATTTAGAAAAAGAAACAAGGTATGTTTTTGGCCATCTTTCTCAAGAGTGTACATATTTTTTCTACCATCATGGATGGATTCCCTGTCATATTTACATGGTCTCCCTAGAAAAACATGGAAAACATCCATCAGCATCACATCACACACAGTTTCATCTCTATATTTCTCAATTTGGAAATCCACCTTACATTGTTCATTAACTAAAACTTGATGGCGCTTTTCCAACTAGGATACCTTGTAGGGGAGAGTGTGTGTTATATTCTTCAAATTTGATTTCTCTACCATTTCAGTGGAGCCTTAAGTTATCAATTCTACCACTATCAAATATGACTTTGCAACACTTACCTTTAGACTTGCACATGGTCCTGAATAGACTTCTCCTTTGAGCTAGTTCTTTAGCTTCTTCCTCGACTTTGAACAACACTCTCTTCATCAATAAAGACTCCCCTACTCCAAGAACTTCTTTAGTTATGGATGGATTCTCATTCTCCTCCTTTTCTTTTGCAACATGAGCACCTCTTTGGATTTCTAGTGCATTCTTAAGACATTCCCAAGACATATGTCCCAGCTTCCCACATCTAAAGCATCTAGGTTGATAGTCTCTTCTTTGGCCTTTTCCTTTGGAGAATGATCCTATTCCTTTTGAATCAAATCCTCTTAGTGATTGACTACTGGAGCTTCTTACGTCTTCTCTTGTAGAGTTGACTCTTCCTCTTTCATTTTGTTGTCCTTTTCCTCTTCTAGGACTCCTTGCTCGATTTATTTAAATTTGATTTCAAGAAATATTCTCTTCTGCCTTTAAGGAAACTTGATATGCATCCTCAACAATTTTCAAAGATAGTAGGTTTATATCATATTGAATATCAAACCTCAAACCATTTATATATCTAGCAACATTCTCAACATCATCTTCTACATGACTAACTCTAATATTTAACTTGTAAAACTCTTCAATGTATTATTTAACTGACATATACTTTGGTCTAATGTTTTGTAACTGTTTAAAAATATTGACTTGATAATATTTGGGTAAGAATTTATGTTTAAGCTTCCTCACCATTCTATCCCAATATTTAATTTTTGCCTTTCCTTTCCTTTTTCATTCTTCCTATACTTCATCCCACCACATAACTACATGTGCTTTGAATTTTGACATTGCATGCTTAACTCGCTTGTCCCCCACAACATATTCATAATCAAAATTCTTATCTAATGCATTAATCCAATCCATTAATTCATTGAAATTCATATTACCTTCATACATTGGTACATCCATTTTTGGTATCGCACAGAGATCTTGGCTATCATTTTCAATATTTTATCCTCTTTTGATTCTTATCTTTCTTCCTCACTAGAAGACTCCTCCTTTGCATCACTAGCGTCTATTGCGTCAACTCCTATCCTCTGCACAATCTACATGGATGTCATCATCTCTTTTAGTAGCCTTACTTATGCTTGTAAGGTCATATTTGCTATAGGTAGTCCTCTTGCTACTCCTTCTTGGTCTACAATTTCTAAAAAATAGTTGTATGCCGCTTTTATGCCACTATTGATGCCTGCATGGTCTTACTCTACACCAACCTCAAATTCCTTTATGTTGGACGCTAATCGTAAAGGTCCACGTGACTTGGAAGTATAACCAAGTGCCAAAGTCAAAATTCGCTAAGATTTACCAGTTATCAGACCATTGAGAAATCACTTAAACAACAATTATTCAAACAAGTCGATATCCCAATCCCGATGATGGGACAACACTTGATAGAGAAAAGTCAAGTTGTTGTTGTCATTAACTGATAAATTAGTGCCAATTGGATGTCAATGATAAGCACTTCAACAGTCTTCAACGGTAAAGAGTCAAATGTTAGAGTGCTCGTCGGTGGGCACTCGGCAATAAACGGGAAAATTTTATGGAATTACTTTCCATCTATCAACCCCAACTATATTTCTTGCCACTTATCGCTATGTTTCATAACTTATTTATACTTCCCAGTTAGGTGGTAGTAGTAGATGGGACTGCAAATGACAAAATGTTTGGTTATCTCTCTGTTAGTTAACGAGACATTATCCAATCATGCCCCAATAAATTTATTGCCAATGTGTAGGTGATTTCAGCAGTTTGATGGAAATGGCCGGGATGTAAAAAATAATGGATTTAACAAGGAAATATTCTTGTCCCTATTAATACACAAAGATTAAAGAAATCAATAATCAACTATGTATGGTTTTGTGGGGTCCTTATATCAATTCAAACCACATTCCTCTATTGCTCTATATGGTTAAACCATGGCTTAGCTTTGCATTGTGTTCCTACAATTCATGATATAGGGATTCCACCCTACAACTAAGTTAATCACTACAACACCAAATCTTGCACACACACAGATGAGCATTACATAGAGAATTCAACATTTGAAAATATATATATTCTGGAAGAACAAAACATAAACCAATTAGGATGGTCTTCCTTCTGATTTGTCTCAATCTATCCAAATTCCTCTCTTAAAACATCAGATTACTACATAAGAGAACATGTTTACTAGAGTTATCGTTCAAACCCAACAACTCAAATTGGTTTCCTGTATTATCTAACAAAATCCCATATTTGACTACATTATCCCTTAAAAAAAAACAATTAACACTTAACTAACTTCCTAACAGATTAAATTCCTCCTTGACTATATCTAATTTAATTTTTACAATTCAAATGAATTAGGGAAACAAATCCTTAGTAAATGGGTTTTGACCGAAAGAGGTCAAAGGTAATTTTGACTTCTGGATGCTTTCGCATTAAGTTTGATAAAATATACTTGAAAATCCAAAATCTACATTTTGAGGGTTTATTTCTCTTTAGATTTGTGGATATGTAAATTACTATTTATTGTGTATGTATGCAAATTATAATTATGCATAAAATAGAGAACAACAAAATAAAAACTCATAAACCATGATTAACATGAGATATAACCTAGGAAACTCTTTTGGGAGAAAACCAAGTTTGAAGGTGAGGTTGCTCTACTCTATTTTTTGAATAGAAAATGGCTACAAGTACAAAGAAGTAAGGCCCATGGCCCATGGGCTACTATATAGTGCTCAAATCTTCTTGCTATGTTCTCTCACTATCCCTCTTGGCATCTTTTCTCGTCTATGGAACAAATGCACCAAAAAAGAATGGAACTCCCTTTTATCCTAGTGGTCTGGTTATAATAGATCTTGATAGCCTACTAGTGGTTAGGTTTGATTCCTTCAACTATTTACATTAGGGTAATTTTGAGGTATGAAATGGGCCTCCTAAGAAAAATGTACAACCAAAATAAACTTTATAAGAACCAACAGGATTCAAGATGATGATGTCAATCATGGGGGATGATTCGCCATTTTTGGAGTAAAAAAGTAAAATGATTAAAAAATAATAAAATAATAAAACTATGTTTTCAACTGATATTTTCAATTTATCTCCCTAAGGTTTTACTCAAATTTTGAGCGGGAGTACTCGTTGAATACAAAATCTAATTCCTCATCCAAGGAGCACTCATGTTACATACTTTCGATGGACCTTTGTATAAGAAAAACGAGAAATACATGAAAAATGTAACTGCAATCACGATTTTCATGTATTTCTCATTTTTCGTGTAGTAGGGTCTGTCGAAAGTATGAAACATGGGTATTCCTTGGATGAGGAATCAAATTCTACATCCAACGAGTGTTTCCGCTCAAAATTTGAGTAAACCCATAGGAAGATAAGTTGAAAATACGAGTTGAATATATATATATATATATATATTTTCCTCTAAAATTTGATGATGTAATCAAATATTATTTTATTATTTCCACTATTATTTTATAGTTTTCTTAGGAGGCCCATTTTAGACTTCAAAATTCCCCTAATGCTGGAGTTACAATATGGACTCTTCTAGAGTCTTCTTCATCATGATCATGTGACTAGCTCCTTTTCCTTGAGTAATGGGGGAAGATGTGGCATCCTCTTGAATTATGGTGGTTGAAACAAGAATGTCAACTTTTGAGTGGCATAATTTTTGCATACAAACTTTGGTTGGGGTGATTCTTGTGTCATTGGAAAGGTCTTTGTGTGTGTGGAAAAAGGGTGTTGCGGTAAAGTGACAAATTTTTACCTCCAAAAAATGTTGTTTGATGCTTCAAAATGCTTCTAGAAGTTTTCGGACTTGAATTTGCCAAACTGGGTACCCTTGGTAAAAATGGTCTTGTGGGAGTATTCCTCTACTTTTTCAACTCTAAAAGCATCGAGATGGATAAAAAACAATATAATGATCCAATCCAAATCATCCCAACACTTAGATCTAGAGTTAAGGTGGATCTATACTAATCCTTAATAATATTATTTATACTTACATAAACTTTACATTAAATTATATTAGTATATGCACCATGTTTCTATATATATATATATAGAGAGAGAGAGAGAGAGAGAGAGAGAGAGAGAGAGAGATTTTATAAGTTTATTAATTAAATATAAATATGAAGTTATGAAATACAATGATTAAGAAGATGAACTAAGACAACTATATAAATTAAATGGATGATAAATATCGATAGACATCAATTCATAATATAAGTGGTAGTTTCTTATAAATATAATAAACATTTCTTGTCTAAGTTGAACAATAAATATTTCAAAGATGTTCCTTTAAAGCTAAAACTAAGAAAAGTCTCACCCCACTTCCCATGTTAATACTATATAATTCCATTCATATGTATGTTTGAAATTCCTAAGTTATAAGGGTTTTTTAGATAAATAATGTTAGTGTTCACATGTGGTCTACTTGTGATGGACATTTATTGCTAAATGTTATGTTGTATTTTATGACATATCTTATCTTATAATAATGACCAAAATGATGTCTTTTTCTTCATGAAAAGAAGTTAATTGTCACCAGTATAGATCCATTTTAAATACAGATATAACATGAGCCGAGAGGGATCCAATTTCATCACGTGCAAATTTTTTTATGACTCCACATTATTTAAATGTTTTGTATAGTTATTTAATATTTTTTTTAAGATTTTAATAAAATTCTATTTTGGTCCACATGAGAAAAATTTCAACTTTGATGACGGACGTATAGTGTTACACATCATACTGGGTTGTAGAATGAGCCTCTCAGCTCAACAAAGAGAGAGTGTAGAATGTGTTGTGCCAAGTGCAAGATATTTTCATGCAAATTATTGACAACTTGAGTGGGTCTAATGGTTAGGAACATGTGGTTCCTCATTAAAGATCAAATGTTCAAATATAGAGGGGTGTATAGTATGTACACGTCTATAGAATTAGCAGTTAAATTGCTACATGGAAGTGGGTCCCTTGTACCACAAACGATGAGGTCTCATACATCAAAATGATGTTTAGCTTGACTATGGCCTTAAAATTATATTATTTTTATTATTAATTTTGGTTAATTTGACCGACAACGATTTGAACTTTAAATTTCATTGTTTAGCTAATATTTCATAACATGGCGACCATCAACTAAACTTCCCTATAAACTTATATTATTATTATTAAATAAACAACATAAAAAATTAGTATTCCTCATAATTTTATATAGAATAAGCTTAAAAAAAAGGTTTAACAAATGACTTGTTACAATTCTCTTACCAAGCAAGTTGGTGGCAATAATGACATGTTAGATTTACCAACCTCCTTGGGTATTCTCCTAGCCTTCAATGTGAAGTCATCCAAACTTTTCATGGCCCATTTTTTTTGGGAGCAATCCTTAACATAGTGTGCTCTCATAATAGTTTTAGTTCCAAAATTTTGTATACTAAAAAGCAATAGCAAATTATTAAAAGGAAAATAAGGAATAATATCCTATAAAATAGGAGTGGTTGGCATTGGAAGAGATTGAACGAAAATATGCCGCATCTCAAAATAGATAGATGTGATTGGGAAATTGTTGACTTTAAGGAGTTTGGTAAAGATTTTTGAAGATTTTGTTTACATATATAGAAGAATTAATGATAGCCATTTAAAATCACCTATGGGGACATTTGGCGGTTATAAACATCACCTTGGCAATGGTTAAAAATTGTTATCAAATATTTTTGGTCGACGGTTTTTGACTATCTTTATAAGTGGTAGTTTTTTTATATTTTTAGTGACAATCAAGTACCATCACCAAATGTGATATTCGAGGTTGGTTTTAATTGTCGTTAAAAGTGATCGAAGGAAAAATCTATAATGGTGACGGTCCAAATGTTTTGGAGACTTAGGACTTTGGTGATGTTTACTTGATGTCAATAATGTTTTTCTTATCAATAGTATCAAACAACTATCGTAGGCCATCAATGGTGATGGCCCATTAATATCGGCAAAATCTCAAAATGTTTATTAATTAAAGTTCTGGAAATGATGAATTTTATTCATGGGGGCCATTTTGACTATCATGGTTGAAGATATGTTGATATTTTGTGCTAAGAAGTGCTCCCTATCCTAGTAGGGAGGGCAAGTTGTGACAATAATTTTAGATAAAATATAAATTATAAATTAAAAAAATAAAAATAAAGTAAAAAAATACAATTTTATCAAGTGGATTGTTAATTTTACTATATGTCATTCATAATAATAATAAAGACTTTAAAGAAAATATAATAATAATAATAAAGACTTTAAAGAAAATATAAGTAAGTATTAAATTAAAAAATATAAGTTATTAGATTAAATTTATGTTTTTTAATTGAAGAATAAAAATAAAAGATATTGTTAAATTTTTTTTTTTAAATAATGGAAAGTAAGAATAAAAATAAAAATAAAAGATTTTGTTAATTTTTCTGTATGCCGCTAATACTAATAAATATCTATTTTTGACAATGTATTGGTTTTGAAATTAGAAAAAAAATGTTAATTTAATCTAATTGTAATAAGAAAAACAATGTTAACTTATTTATAATTATAAAATATTATTAAATAAAAATAAAGAGTTTTTAATTAGTTGACCATTAAGAAAAATGATTAACATATATATGTACGACAAAATTTAAAAAAATTCAAAACCAATGGAGATCCATTTAAAAAATGGAATCTCTCAAGTACGCAGAAGGATAAACTTTCCTAAGATGTAATTTTTTTATTGGTTCGGGGTAACCTAGTCTTTTTGTACTCTGAGTTTGACAAATGTCCCTTTTAAAATAAAATAAATTTTTCTCTTAAAAAAACAAACAAAAATGAATATACATGTTTGGTTAATTTTAATTAAATGTATTATAAAACATTAATAGTCTCACTCTAAAAAATGAATATACATGTTCGTTTAATTTTAATTAAAAAAGTTATAAAACATGAAAAATCTCACTCTTAGCGTGCTCTAGTTGTTGATCTTAAAGCCCAATATAAACGAAATTTGGTAAAAATATTTCATTATCACTCTATCCATAAGTAAATTATTTTGAATGATTATGTCAAGTAAGATAATTTTATAACTTTAAAGAGAAATTATATCTATCTATCTATATATATATATAGATAAAAGTGTGAGGGTGATGTATTTTTAATGCAAAGCTTAAATAAACTATTTGAATGTTTATGTTAACTAAATTATTTCAATATCAACTTAGAGAGAGAAAACAAATATTTTAATGTTGACCATAATAAAATATTTTAATGCTTAGAAATAAATAATTGAAAGTAAAAAATTCAATTACTTTCTAATAAGAAGGATATGTGTAATTTATTAAATTCTTAACACATATAATTTGTATTTAACAGTTAAAAATATTTATTAATAATAATAAAATTCAATATAGATCATAAATAAAATATTTCAATATTTATGTGAATTGAAATATTTCAATTGTTAACTATGTATATATGATATATAAAAAAAAGTACATTTCCAGTAGTCATAGGTTCAAAACTAGAGGGGTAGAGTCTGTATGCCTTCACAGACTTAGCAGTCATATAGTTGGGCGAAAGTTGGTCCCTTGTCCCACAAACAAAGGGATCTCATACACCAATTTGGTGCGGTCGTGACCTTAAAATTGGAAAATAATAATAATAATAATAATAATTTACATTGGAATTCCAATATATATATACTTTCTTGACATGTTAAGCCAGGGCAATTATCTGATATTGGAACACTTCTATGACCTCATTGATCTCAGTAGACATTTTTAATCATTATCATTCTATATATATGTGTGTGTGTGTGGATCAAATTACTAAAAACACATACCTCAAAAACTTTGAGCTTTCTACATACTTGCTAGATCTGTGATTAAAAGGAAAAGGATCTATATTGGTCATTTAATATAAAAGAATTAATACTTCACATGGAATTAAATGATTAAAAAATTTACATGTCTAGATATTTAATCCCTCTTTATGTTTGATACACCTTAATTTAAGATGAATCTACTTTTATTGTTAAACTCAAAAGCATAAATGCATGACATTGAAAAAGATAGAAACAAAATATATTTTGATGTAATTCTTAAAAAAATATTCAAAATTATTTTTTAAACATTGCATTATAAAAATGATAACATTAATATGTATTTGACCAAAAAAAATTCAAAATTGCTTTTCCAAATAAATAAAACATATACGAAAATTGCTTCAATTTCATTTTTATATTTATATTTTCTCATTCTTAATAATAAATTATTTTACATTCATATATATTTTCAATACAACCCTTTATCTATGTATATATATATAATTCTAAATTACGTTTTCATAAACCACTTTCGATCTATTAAATATGAGAGTATCAAGTCTGTAGAAGCGTGAACATTTCTCAAATTTTGCAACTAAAAAGAAGTGTGTACCTAGAGAGATAATCCCACTCAGATCTTAAGATTAAAATAAACCTATACTAGTAAACTATCATCAATATTTATTTTCATTATATAATAAAAATAATACTTTAACCCTATTATGTGAAATAATGTTATTATAAAAAAAATTTAATAAAAAGATAGTCCCACTCAGATCTTAATGAATTTAGGATTAAAATAAACCTATACAAGTACACTATCATCAATATTTATTTTCATTGTATAATCAAAATATTACTTTAACCATATAAAATAGTGAAATAATATTATTATAAAAAATAGGTTAATAACCATTCATTTATAAATAAATAGTTGTTAAATATTATATGCAAAGTGTGATGTCATTGGCAAGCAATCATGCCCCTTTCATATACGACCAAAGCACATAAATATATCCCACTTTTCACATACAACCAAAGTTTAAGCAGATTTCTGGTTTGGACATTCATGGTATTCGTTTGCATCTTTGACCACCCATCCATATTTATCTAGAGTGCTTAGGCATTGGTGGACTCAAGTAAATTTGGGCCATTACATGCCTTGAACTTTTAAGGAATTGCATGGAGTTTATGTACCTTCCATCTTCTTTTAGGTTTGAAATAATACGTAAATAGAAAAATTGACCTTCCTCACATAGAGCTCATTTCCAATAGTACATAATATTTCAGAAAAATTGCGTAAGAAAGTTTAGATATTGGCAAGTTAACTACTGCTTTTTCACCTCCCTCAATGTCTATCGCTATTTTCCTTTTGCGTACCTTATTTATTACACATTCTTGTCCTTTATTTCTTATTATACATATAAATAAATGCGAGCAACATTATCGAACATCACCCATGTCATTCCCTCATAGTTTATGTTTTGACATTGCAATTTTGTTTGCTGCTCTAACACATTTAAATCCACAATTTGGTTCGATTTCAACTAAATTATGACAATTAGGTTTTCCACTATAATAATTAAAAACAATCTACTTAAATCCGTTTCAATTAAAATCTTATAAATAATTAATGATTTGCTTTTAATTTCACTCCTTTTGTTTAAATAATCGAACTTAAAATGAAAATATGGGATTATTACCATGACAGAAAGTCTTTAAACCTGCTGTTACACCTTATACCAAACTCAATACACATTTATTGACAAATTTAGACAAAATGCACTTTATATGAAATAAATTAAATGAACCTTTTCTTTCATACAATCTGAGTTAACCCACTAATCTTGCTGTCCTCCAGGTGGATGCTTGCAGCCTCTTGTAATGAACTGGTGGTGGTCGTCTCGGCAAGCTTGTAAACACTGGACAATTCTCGAAAAGCTGCAAAATAATATATAGTATTTCTCCATTAATATAATTTTTGCAAGCTTGTAAACAATGGACAATTCTCGAAAAGCTGCAAAATAATATATAGTATTTCTCCATTAATATAAATTTTGCAGAAATATTGATTCATATGTGCTGTAAAATTAATTGATAAAATATTTAAGCTCAGAAGATTAGGAATTTTCTGTTGCGTCGGGCTGGATGTGGATGTCCCTTGCATCCAGAGCTGTAACATACCATTTCAGAAACAGTTTCATCAATCAAATCTCTGAATATCTTGCGTTCCACATCTATTACTACTTCGCCCATCTCTGCTCCCTCTTCGTCCCTGCATCGCGCCAAATCCTTCTGCAAAACATTAAGCAAAGGATCACAAATATCCCCGCAGCCCATACTCCGCAATTGTTCAATTTCCGTACATACTTGCTTCAGAAGGCCACGTCCGCTCAGCTGATTATAACCTCCAATTCTGTTGGCGAGCTGTATCCATGGAGACAGGGCAAGTTTCCAGCTTAATATTTCATTCACTGTGTTGAAGACGAGCCACCGATTTTGCTTCAACAGGCTGCAATCTCCTCTGTCTGCGAGAGGTGTAGTTATCATGCGTTGTTGTTCTAAGTCATGGAAAATCTCAGTGTCGATTGGGAAGATGCCAGACGAATAAATGCCAACTGAAAGATCTTCTTGGATTTGCAAGAGACCCGACGCTGTGAAGATCTGTCTGACATAATCAAGTTCTGGAATTTTTTTACCATTGCGCTTGTATTTATCGTGAGACTCTGCCTTGTTCTGTGCCAAATTAAGCCCTGCGGATTCGGATAATTTTGACTTGATTTGGACCAGATTATGCTGATTATGCTGATCTCTTAGTGTTTTACCATGCCGATCCTTGTCCATGAGTTCGTTGGAATTCCCGTTTTCTGCTTGCTCGGGCTTCCGTGGGATAAAGCTTCGACAATTCCAGTCATCTTTGCGTTGCAGAGTTTCCGGCCGTTTCGCTTCCTCTTCTGGAAAAGGAAAATGAACTTAGAAAGAAAGTTGCGATGTGTTGAAGATAAACGGTGTTTTAAATATCCTGGTGCAGAGGGATGTTGCCTCTTTCCTTACCTTGGAAATTTAGAGTGGCACGTTTGATGACAGGGATGGGAGAAGTATCATCTTTGTAGAATGAGCTGTCAAGAACCGACACAGGACTTGGCTGTTCGGGACATTCTGAAGGATTTTCGGCGGAGAGGTCCATTCCGGCCTCGATTTCACGGGGTTTTCCTGTAGCCTTAAGCTCTGCTCTGGAAACTTCGTTTATACCATTGGACATTGTTTTCTGTCAGGAATATCAAATCGTCATGAAACTTCATCGCTATGGGACAAAATATAATAGGATTTTCCTTCAAATAGTGTCGATTTGAGGAATATTACGTTAAAAAAACCAGTATAATGAAGAGCAAAAATGAATTTTTTTTATTACCTTGGCTTCGGGTCCAAAATCCAAGCTCCTTTTCACATAGGAGTTCTGAAGATTGAATTTACTGAATGCGTCTGTGCCGCCGTTTGGAGATTCTTCGTCGTCGCTGGCTCTTCTTTTTTCAACTCTGATTTCCATATCAACCAGGTTCTTCCTTTGCTCTTTTGCGGCAGACTTTGAGGTCTTGAGCTTTAAGCTTGGTAAAGCTTCGTTGTTCATTAATGATGGGGAACGACCTGATGGATAGGCTGGCGCTGAGGTCGATCCTTCGCCAGACATCTTTAATTTTCCAGTCGTAGGTTTTCTCCTTTGCTCAACTGGCGAATCGCCGTTGACAAAGTTAATCCTCTTTGATACGTTTTTGTTTCTGAAGGTATTGCTTGGCTTTGATTCCTCGGCACCATTGTTCTGGTATACTGTTCTGTTCGGTCTAACATTGTGCTTAGGAGACAAAAGAGCGCTATCCGACTCTACAGAGATCGACGAAGAAGACGGTACAGCAGGCTTGGCTGCAACCTTTGCAGGCTTCATTATTAGCTTAGGTGTATGATCAGTAAGAGTCTCCCCATTTTCTGACGTTCTTCCAGAGTGCAGAGCCTCCTTAATCTGCAGGGCTTCTACAATCTTCTTGAGAGCTTGAAGATCTCTGTCGCAGTTTTCTAGCTCTCCAACTAATTTCCGCCTCTTCTCGTAAACATTAAATGCAGCAATTTGTGCCTCGTCCAGCTTCTGAGATGAAGGAGACTGAGCAGATGGACTTTCGACGGTGGTATGAGAGATCTTCATTATATTTGCGGAGCCATTGAAGCAATCAGAATTATCGTCACTACGATTGCTTTCTTGATCTTTAATATTTACCTCAGAAACAGATTTGCCGAATTCCAAAGACGCTCTTCCAGTCCTTGGGCTTGTATTCGACATTTTTTTCCATTCCATGATCTTAGAAGCTGACACCGGACTGCTGGAGTTAGGCATTTCCTCTAACCCCATAAGACGCGCAACAAGATTCGGCGAACGTTTACTCGGGGTATCCGGAGAGAGTTTGGATGTCTCCCTCACCTTCAACGAAGAGCACCGAAGTACAGCTGCATCTTTGCGCTCGATTGTAGACGGCCTGGAAATTTCCCTGCCGTCGCATGAAAACCTCGGGGAGTCCTTTACAAACGACAATCTTGGAGGTACCCCATATTTTCTGGATTCGAACGAGGATCTTGGTGTACTCTCGATATTATTATCCACCGCTAGGTTCCATGGTGAGACAGAAAGAACTTCTTGCAATTCATTAGAGACCGCCGTTTCAATTGGTTTTCCAGCGATTTTAGGCGATAGGCTCAGTGGTATATTTTGCTCACCTGCGTCCTTGACGTCCGTAGATTTTTTCGGTGACAGATCCTTGGGCTTAGAAAAAAACCTAATGCTTTCAGGTTTCTCGGAAACTGCAGCACCGCATGTAATAACGGATGCCTTGAGAGGATGATCGAGTCTCTGTAACGAATCTATCACAACATCTTTGAAATCCAGCGAACGTCTCACTATCTTTCTGGAATCGACGGAAAACCTGGCCGGTTGTTGCGTACTGCAGGGAAGATTATCGCTATTCACCACACATGGAGAATTCTTCGGCCTCCGGCAACCAGACGACGACCGATCTGCACAAAAGTATAGAAAAACGGCATTACATCTCAGGAAACCCGGGGCCAGACGTTTGATTCATGACATGAGAGAAATTCACAAATTAATAAATTACCGGCAGAAATCCTCTTGTGGCCATAAAAATTTATCTGATGCCGATCCAGCAACTGAAGAATCCCTGCCATGCATCCTATATGCCGCTTCTTTTCCAGCGCTGGAGTATCTTCACTAGATATGATCTGGTTATATTTTCCAGACATTTTTCTTTCCATCTTCTATTGAATCAGCGTTCTAGGAGCTAGTAAATACGATTCAAAACAGATATATTTAGAACTTAAAAGACTATGCGAGAATCATGGAGCAAAGCTCCCCAGGGAACCGCTGAGATTTTTGAGCTTTTCCCAGTAACTTCAACATGCATCCAGGCTTAGAGGATGGAACTACGGTCGGACATTTGCAGCCGCTTCTGATACAATGTGGACATTGATCAGTGGCCGCCATTGTTAGTAGGGTGATTGTTTGGGAGTTGAATAAGAAACCCGCCGGGCTTAGGTTGAATAAAAAGTGAAATGTCGTTGCGAACAGAGCATTTTGAAGCTGCAATCAGTACAAGGCAGATCACGTACTGCACTCCGTGGCCACTGGCTACGCAAAGCTGACACCAGGCATCGAGTTTCTGCGAGACCACGTGAAAGCTTAGTTATGAGCAAAAAGACGTTGGAACCGGGCGGCCTCGGTATACAACGCCTATACGAATTACAATGGCCTGTTTAAGCATAACGGTATCTACTCGGTATTAAATTTTATTTCTCCCGGAAATTCATGCCCTTTACGGAACGTTGCAGGTTGCAGCATCCTCCAGGAAAACCAATTATCTGAAAGCTAGGGCGCGCATTTTCTTTGCATATTACGGGATAAAGCAATGAGAAATTGCCGGAGTTATGTGGAAAACAGAGACATTACAGACATGAGCATTTGAGAATGTGTACTTGAACCCGTGAACGGTAGTGCTATTTCGATGCATTAGCAAATTTGAGTTTAAAAAAGGCCAGATTTAATATAAGCAGAAACCATACTGGTTTAGATAACTTCTAAGCACAGGTTTTAAACTTTTCTAAATTCAGAGAAACAGGAGGAAAAATAAAAATTTGAATAACCTGCCGTTTATAGCTTTCGATCGCTTTCCCAATAAATGATCTAATCGGACAAACATAGTCTCAAACGTTCTGAGTGGATTGTGCCCACTGAAGAATTTGCAGACTGATCTTTTTCCTTTGATTTTTCATCGCAGCTCACAGTCGGATGAGACAAAACAGTGAACACGCTTTTCCACAAAACAAAACGCGATGGTTAATGAGTCATTATAATATTGAAAAACGTGGTCTTCCACGACTGTTAGATAAAACAAACTATGAGCAGATCCGTATTTTAATGTGATTGTGTTGGCTATTGATACTCTGCCAAAATATAAATTCTCTGTTTTCGTGTTGGCCGGAACAGGACAGCTGCCAGTGTTGCTGCAACTTGTTATCGTCCCGCTATAAGCGCCGGGAAGGAATAAGCTAATTTGAAGATAACAGTGATTTTTTTTCGTCGATATTGGGTAGAAATTTATAGTGAAGATTTATATGCTGTATCCATATTTTTTGTTTGCATTCTAATACAATTCAAAACTTCGGACTTTACAAAAAAATGCCTAAATTATCTGTTTTGTTTTTGGCCGCAACAGGACGGCTGCCACAGTGCTGCTGCAACTTTTTCTGTCCAGCAGCAGTGAGAGCAACCTAATCTGTCCGGCGATAACTGCTCAGTAACGAGTAAGTCAATTCGTATGTAAAATTTTAATATGAGAGCAAAACTTTATATGCCTTTTAATACAATTTGAACCAAATTAAAACTTAGGGATTTGTATTTTTTTTCCAAAAAAGCGAATCAGAGAGAAACGATTTGAATATGTCGACTTCGACTCCCAGAAACGGTGTTGTTGGGGCCGCCATTATTAAATGTAAGCAGAGGGCCCTACATTGTCTGAGTGGAAGCCAATGATGACTGGCAGTTACCAATAGGTAACAGCCAACAGAGGGTCACAGTGATAACATCATGTGCAGGTGCCAGAGATTGCCATATTCTTTCATGATGGAAAGCAATGACATGCTTCTCTCTTTATTCCACGGAATTATACCCATGGGACCCTGCACAGCAACCCACTGTAATCCCAACAATTAGTGTTCTTAAACTGTATTTAATTCATGGTCTGCCGACGATACATTCAGAGTCCAATCCATTAATCTTTGATCTAGCCCAGTTATTAAGCTTACAGTGGTGAAATCCAGAAGGACAAAAGCATACTGTTGTCACGTTAGTGGAGGGCCAGAGGTTGCAGTGTGGGGCTTTTGTTTCTTTCAGTGTCCTAGATATTTGGGAAAGTGATTTCCTGGACATTATAAGAAGTGGATTGTGCATGGGGTTCTGGTGGGTGGAGGGTTACTTTCAAGTTTCTATCTTGTCAAGTCAATGTGTTTAAACAAGTTAAAGTTTTCAAAGTAGTTAAGTGGAGGGCCTTGCAGGCAGGGTGAGGGTCACTAATTTTTCCTTTTCCCTCGTTAGGACATCCATGTCATTTGGTAAAGCAGCAATCTTACCTAAGACCGCCATTGTTGTTTTTGAAGAGTGGAGACCAAATGCCATTGTCTGCGTAAGATGCTTGTAACTTAAAAAAAAGGAAGACCGCGTTAATAACCACTCCTACCAAAATTTCAAAAGTGATCCCTCTACAAGTTTTCATTTCAATGTGACTTAATGAATTTTGAGATAAAATATGCAAATTATTGCAATATGTCTTTATTTATGTCGTTGAACGACCTTAACAGATAAACCATGAAATGGCGTCAGAGCCACACATGTCCTCATCATTGGTTTTTCCATCTCATCTTATCTTATTATTTATTAAGTTTAGATGTCATTCTCATAATATTTGTTTCCTAATTTCATAATATGTATAAAATATTGTATTAATTTTATATAAAATTTGAATTTGGTTAAACTTTATATAAAATGGACATAAAATTTGTGGTCAATGGATAATATTTGTTTCCTAATCTTCTCTACATATAAGTATAAAATATTGTATTAATTTTATATAAAATTTGAATTTGGCTTAACCTTATATGAAATGGACATAAAATTGAGGGTCAATGGATAATATTTGTTTCTTAATCTTCTCTACATATACATACAAAATATTGTATTAATTTTATATAAAATTTGAATTTGGCTTAACCTTATATGCAATGGACATAAAATTAAGGTTCAGTGGATAATATTTGTTTCTTAATCTTCTCTACATATAGGTACAAAATATTGTATTAATTTTATATAAAATTTGAATTTGGCTTAACCTTATATGAAATGGACGTAAAATTGAGGGTCAATGGATAATATTTGTTTCCTAATCTTCTCTACATATAAGTACAAAATATTGTATTAATTTTATACAAAATTTGAATTTGGCTTAACCTTATATCAAACGGACATAAAATTGAGGGTCAATGGATAATATTTGTTTCTTAATCTTCTCCACATATACGTACAAAATATTGTATTAATTTTATATAAAATTTGAATTTGGCTTAACCTTATATGAAATGAACATAAAATTGAGGGTATTTTGGTATGTAATTAATATAATATTAATATCAATATCAATTTCATAAAATAATTATAATAATAAAATATAAATTTTATATTTTTGTATATATATTAAATAGATAAGTTAATTTTATATGAATTTCTCATATAAAACACATCATGTTATCAAATCAATTATGGTTTAACATTCCAATCACATTAAATAATATATATATGTTTTCATCAAACACTTAATGTTACCAAAACAATTATTATTTAGCACTTTAATTACATCAAATAATTTGGAACTAAAGTTTTAAATAATATTATCACATCAAATACCATATATTATTTTATTAAAAAGGTTTTTTAACGAACATTCAACATTATTTTAAATACCATATATTATTTATTAAAGAAATTTTTTAATGAATATTTAATATTAGTTTAATAAGTTTTTAAAGTTAAAAGGACAACATTAATTTCAATTTCACTATAAATTAAATTATCTTTGTTAAATTTCAGTGTAAGTTAAATTATCATTGTTAAAGAGCCTTAAATAAAAATATTCAGATTAATAATGATATGTTTGACCCCACAGAACCCTTTCCACTTCCATCCCCACACATATATATATATTTCTTAAACAAATTTAATTATTATTCGGGGGATAATTATTACAAAGATAAATGAGACATTTTTCATGAAATTCAACAAGGATCCATGACAATGGTGGAATTTGACTGATTGAGCCAAAGTGGTAACCTTTATAAATAGGTTGAGAGAGTATATTAAGACAAAACTTAGATTGTTGGTTCCTAAAAC
The DNA here is from genome assembly GCA_031772625.1 of Pinus tabuliformis. Lineage (NCBI taxonomy): Eukaryota > Viridiplantae > Streptophyta > Pinopsida > Pinales > Pinaceae > Pinus > Pinus tabuliformis. Next base: position 820,808,829 of record CM062814.1, read on the forward strand.
CTTTGTAGATATAGGGTACAAGGCCAAGTTGTGTGAAGTAGATTTAGTTGAAACATTGAAAGTCGTAAAGTAGATTAAAAGAGAAGATATATGATCAAAGAAAATGTAGAAAGAAAATAAAACACCAAAATCTCAACTTTCCTCACCTTGAGAGAAAAATTATAGAAAAGAACAATTATTTTAGAACTAAAAAAACTCCTTGTAGGGAAAAACTCAACTTACAAAAGTAAGAAACCTAACACTTCTACTAAACTAAATTTTATCTCTCATAGATCAATGGATCAAATCTCAAACTCACCTCTGCCTTAGGAGAAATGCCAAGTCTAAATAGTAAGAATTAGCCAAAATCAACAAATACAATGGCTTATTATTAAATACAATGTAAACTACAATAGTATAAGTATTTACTATGAAATAATAATAATAATCACCATGTTCCCTTCACATTGAGAGTCCCTATCCCCATTTTTTAGAGGAATGAAATTATTAATACTTGACAATAATTTCTATAATTTAGATAAGCAAACCACAAACATATATGACATGCATTTTCACCAAATACTGGTTCATTAACGAAATCATCATATGAAGCATCATAATTTATCCAATTTCTCTCTTTAATTCCATAAATTTTCTATGCAATATTCTCATAGTTCAACTAACAAATTCAACATATATTTATTAAGCATCCCAAACATCAATGCATCATTGCTTCCCTTAGTTTTGACTCTTGACTTATAATATGTTAAATAATGTATTATACATATGATAGTAGTTAACCCATGTGGTATGAGTGAAATATCACCACATATAATTAATGTAAATGCACTGGAAATATTCCTAGTAGGGAGCTCACGGAAGAGGCTTGATAACTGAATATCTATAAATCCCATTATGGGATATGATTGTGATGTGGTTGTTATGTTTCTATCATGTGCTTATATTATGTAAAAGCATGAAGAAAAATGAAACTCTAATAATGTAATATCTAAAAAATGGATTTAGGTGCAACCTTTCTTTCCTATGCTTCCTTATTCATCTTTTCCATCAATCTTTCACTTGTGTCGTACTTTGACATTTTTCTCATGCCTCTTAAGAATGATGAATTATCTATGCAAGGAATGTAAGTACTATGCAAATTATTTGGGGGAGACCATTATTCATCATTACCTTTGAAGCATTCTTTCATTTTCCAAAACAAAATTCCTCTCCTACAAGCATTTTCTATTCTTTCATTCAAATGTTCTTCCTCTCCTTATTCATGAAGAAACATGTGTGAAACCATGGATGTGATGACTTTAAAGGAAAAATAACCCTATGAATTTATATTTAGAAGTGTTAAAAGTATGTGTTCATCGATGGGTGCAAGAAGAATGCTAAAAGTGTAGAGACTTTGGAGCCAATTCTAGTTTATAAGATTATCTTAGTGGTTCTTGGAACTTACTTAGATGGATATAGCTCAGAAAGAGCTTTCCAGCGGTATATTGAAGTCTGAAAAACACCTCATAGATTGAATGTTATTGACAATCAAATTTATGAAGTTAAAAGCTAAAGGTTAGAGGCCCCACAACAAAATCAGTACATAGATGGTAGCCATGTAGGCGAGCGTAGACCCCGGGTACAAATAAAAGCTTAGGATGGATAATATTGAGATGATGTGGAAAACAAATCAACCCAAACCTCATAATCTTGGAAGGCGGGGACCTCAGAAGAAATGGAGTATGAGAATGTTCATTTTCTCTGAGCGTAGACCCCATAAAGGCGATCTCAGAAGAAACCCCTCAGGGATTTCTCTGAGACACACCTTTGAGTTCTCACTAGGATCTGTAGAGGTGATTTATCACTGAGATTTACAATAGGCTTGAATTCGATGCTTTTTACATTAACGAATAAATTTAGAGAAAAACCAAGGTAAAGACCCTGTTTCTATCGTATTGGTGACTTGGAGACACATGGTACAAATTGATTGGCCAAAGGAGACACGGTGGTAGTATGATGCCAACATTGTAGGTTTTAAACATGTACAGAAATTACCTGCAAACGAATTTTTAAAAACAGAAAATATACAATGGAAAGAAACACAAAACCAATACACAGAGATTTTCCCCTGGATCCCAAAACCGGGACTACAAGATTGATTTTCATTATTTTCCTTTCAATGTTACTATACACACACACACACACACACACACACACACATGTTGAAGCATTCACAAACCCCAATCCATTAACCCTAGATTAGAACATAACCATAGTTCCCTTGACTGGATCTACAAAATACCATGGGCATAAAACCATTGTGCCCAAACCATGTGCAAAACCCATGCACAAACCCATGTGTAAAAAACACGCATAGAACCATAGGTAGGTCTGCCCACCTAATATAGGGTCCAAAAAAAAAATTCCTAGGGCACTGCCCCGGACCCCATGCAAGGGGGTCATTTCCCCCTTCAAACCCCCTGACAAGGGGGGTTGCACCCCCCTGTGACCCCCCTACTACGCCCAACACATGGGGGCTTCACTCAATGAACCTCTGATATAGCATGTGCGTTCATGACATACTAAAGAATACCCTTAATTTGGCTACATATTGGAAAATACCTGTAAAAATCGCATTATTTAACCCCCTACCAATACAACCCAATACACCTTTCCAATTTAAAAAACCCCCACTTTCACTAGATATTGTAGGTATCCATTTTTTCATTAACATTTTTTATACCCCTTTATATTTTTCATTAAATTTGAGCTTCACTCTTTATACCTACTAATATAAAAATCCTTTACCCCTTATTATATGCTAAATATATTATGTCATTTTTCTTGAATATATATCCCCCAATATGAATGCACGTGGTATGGTATTGCTCCCCAAGCGAAGCCCCCGTGGCCTAGTGCATCAAACAGGGGGGACTGTCACCCCCCCTGTGACCCCCCCGCGCGTGCGACTAGTCGTGGAAAGAATATACACACACCCAACAAACATCATGCGGGCCAATCAAAGCGAGACAGGTCACGTGCACATTCAACATTTTTGGGTGCCCAAATGGGCTAAAAATGGGCGACACGTAGCACCACTCAGTGAGTGACACATGGCATCCTTGAAGAGGTGGCATAAAGCTAGAAGAAACATGTGGCATCATTGTTGTAGTGAAACATCACTCCAGAAGAAACTTCCCTAGAAGAAAATCCTCAAAAGTTTTTTCGAGAATGTACAGGAATTAAACTCTGATACTTAGTGACAGTGAGGTGGCAGAAAAACAATCTTGGGAAAAACATGATTGGTATGCATGTTAAGCAGGTGGTCCCCAGGGATAAGTCATCTTAGAGGAAACTCGCCCTAGAAGAAACCTCCTCGAAATAAATGATCTTGGAAGTTTCCCTGAGAGTCTCCAATGGAAAATTTTGAGATTGGTGACATAAGACAAAAGTCAAGAAATAGTAAAATTGGTGACAACTGACAGTAAAATATTCATTCCGAGAATGAGGTGGAAAACAGATCATCTCATGTGATTGCCCCATGTAGATAGGTCATTCTTGGCAGTTATTTGATTGGTTGCAACATCAGGCAGCTGGACCCACATGAACACATTCTCTGAAGAAACGTTCTCGGTGATAATGTAAGGTTTCTCCACTAAGCTTTTCCCAAGAAAGTATTCACCGAAAAAATAAACACCAAGAGTTATAGTTCGAGACCAGGATGAGTTTCTATGGTGACATTGTGACCATATGCACGCAGGTTTTATGAATGATGTTGAAAGCCCTCGAGGTTAAGAATAATGGGCCCAATCGATGGTTGTATGTGGTGGTTCTATGGGAAAATCACTTGAGCTCAAAGACAAGTCTACAATCTTGATTTAGCGCCTATGGGCCTATACAAAGGACTCCATGCATGGGACAACTTCTTGAATTTGCGTTTATGCCAAAATTTGGTGTTTTGGAGTTAAAACAATGGAGGGCTAAAAGGCATGAACTAGTTGGCAATTTTATTGGCAGAATGGACATTTTTGGAGGATGATTTGGTTGAATTTCTAAGTTTGGAGGTTAGTCAAATTTAGAAAAACTTATGCTAAATCCTGTAACTTACCAAAATGGAGAAAAACTGTAGATAAGTGCAGTTTTTCTTGTAGAAATAGGTAAGCAGAGTTTTAAGACTTATTGTGGACATCAAGAGGACATTCCATAAATAGATAAACAAGAATTTAATAAGATCAAATTCTATGAAAGGTTAAATTTAGTTGCAAGGTGACTAAGTTTTAAAACCAGAAATATTAGTCCAAATTATATATAAGCATAATCGAATTTGCAAGATGAGTGAATTTGTGTTAGTTGTGTTGGTGAATGTTGATGGGTTAATCAATGGTCAAATACTATTGAAGGTGATTGTCGTGTGTGATTAAGGAAAAATTTATTGTTTGTGAAAGGAAGTGCCCTTCATGATTTGAGTTTAAAAATTGTATGAAAGATAAATCATTGAGGTCAGGAAAGTAGTAGCTTGAAAAACATGGGTTGTAGCTCCTTCCAGTGGTGGCTAGTAAATAGTTAGGGGTTAGAGATCCTTTCAATGGTAGTTGATAAACTAGGGGTTGTAGCTCCTTTCAGTTGTATTTGATAAATTAGGGAGTAGTAGTTTCCTCCTAGTTGCAGCCAGAGAAATTTGTAACAACAAGTAGAATCTTGCCTTTGTGAAGTAATTCAATAAATTTTTGAAGAATTTATGTGTTTTATCTGTTCGTCTAAAAATTGATTCTTATGATGTTCATGTGACCGATTGTTGAAGTATTTATTGTTTCCTAGTATCTTTAATAGTGAAAGAATTTTTTAAATTTCTCCAATACTGATTCACCCCCTCTCTTAGTGTTGTCCTTATTTCTAACAAGAAGAGATTGTGGAGACTAAGAGAATTGCTATTGAGTATAGAAGAGGAACTAGGATGGTTTTAATGGGGGAGTCCTCATTGGAATGTCCACAAAGCCCAAAGTAAACACCTCTAAAATCAACACCCTTGTTAGTGTTTGGGTAAACATGTGAAGCTAGGTTACATTTTTGTGAGAAATGCCCCCGAAAAATTCATAATCCAATTTTTTTCCAAACAAAAAAAAAATGGCCGATTATTAACATTTATTTGGCCGAACTATTATATAAAAGTTTATCCAAACAATTGCCTATTTATATTAACGTTGACCATTAGATAGGATTTTTGCCAGAGGTGGAAAAATCAGCAATAAATTTGTTCGGTCGAAAAAAAAATTCGGATGAAGTATTTATTCGACCGAAAAATCATTTATATATATGATGACCTTGAGGCTGTTGCAGATTTTTCTGCTTTGTTAGTTCATTGGTTTGCATCTTTGTTCAGGAGGAATGGATTTGGAATCCCTGTGTGCATGGGTCTTGTTCGTTGGTGTTCCCGTCGGTGTGTGTATGTCCATGTGTGCATGAGTCTTGTTCCCTTCGGTGCATGTATGTCCCTATGTGCATGAGTCTTGTTCCCGTTGGTGTACGTACGTCCCTGTGTGCATGTGTCTTCTTCGTTGTTGTTATTCACTGGTTTTTAAATTTGCTTTTGTTTTTAATTTTGTTTTGGTTTTTTGCAAGATTTGTTGCACTAGAGGAGTTCTTGCAGGATTCGTTACTTCCAAGATCCCCACTGGAGGATTTTTTTTAGCCTCCTCATCCGGACTGCACAATAGACCACACAATAGCTAAATTCTAGTTATGTTTTATTTAGTTTTTTCTCACTTGATCCATTTCCATAGAAAAAGTTGTATGGGCTCTTTTAACCTGCCGTCTATCCATTGATTCCTTTGAGCATGCAAATAAAATGTTAATAAAACCTTCCAATGTACCTTAAATTTGTTCATTTTCATTCATTATTTATGTAATTACAGTATCGGTGAATTAAGGCTTGTAGTACTATTTAACTTATTTTTAAGTAATTCTGACAAATGGTTGTATTTTACAAATTAGTAGTTGAAGTTCTTACTGGATGTATCCTGGAACATAATTAGTTAAGGGATAATTTTCTTTATTTTAGACAATTTAGTCTCATAAGGAGTCCAAAGATATGTTATTCTGACTGGTCTTAGTTTACTCGCTCATCTTCTGAATTATGTAGAAAATATGCTATGTAGGTTAACCCAATAATGCAATATTAATCAAAGCAGAATACTATAACCTACTTCTACTATCAATTTGCGTAAGCTTAAAGATCGAGCTGAACGATATAACCAGAAGAAGAAGAGTCAATGTACAATACACATGAAAATACTTTGGGGAAAGCCTCAGCTAAAAACCCCACTATCTATATTATCATACAAGGTGGAAATACATAGGAATTATACAAAGCCTTAGCTCTCACAGCTAGCCAACTCTTAGTACAATCCTCACAGATGCTCACTGACAATCTTGTATTCTCTCAAGCCTTCCTCTCTTCCCTCCAAGCTCCTATTTCCTTGCGTTGTTCCTCTGGGATGATTCACCTTCAACCAAGTGGAACATTGATCTCACACACTATTAGAACTGCGTAATCCTCAAGGAATGATACCTTGATTGCATGCATTATTTTTCTTTATAAGAAAACACATTCAACTGATAGTACACTATCATTGACTTTAATCTCAACTGGGTCTTTCTCATAATAGACATGCATGAGTTTCTGATGAGGGAATCTTCAGTTAACTGGAGTACACTAGTTGAGTGCATGCATGCATCAACTGACTCTTAACTCTCTATTAGTTCCTCAAACAATTTGGAACTAATTTAACTAGACTTAACTCAGTAAACTGAGTTAACTAATTACAACTCAAATATAACTCAATCTTATCTCCTTAATTTAAGGGATAACTCTTGCATGACTTTAGAAAGACTTCTAACTTGAATTTCTCCAACTAATCAATTAAAAATGAATTAATCAATTATTTCCAAGTAGCTATTAAGACTAAATTCGATTTTAATTCACAATTTAATTCAAGGACAAATTAAATTGGAATATTCTTGTTACCACATTTCAACTCCCTCTCAACAAGAAAGGGATTATCTGCCACCCTGATCTTGTCTCTATGGAACTCGAATTTACACTTTGACAATGCCTTTGTCAAAATGTCATCATCTTGCTCCTTTATCAAAATATACTACAACAACATGATACTCCCATCATCAACAGCTTGCTTTACCTTGTAAAGCCAACAAGAACTCACAACTGACTTGTTCTCCAGTCTCGGAACCAATTCCCAAACACTATTACGAACTATGGAGTCATACTCCTCCACCATAGCATCAACCCAAATCGGCTGCTACACTGCTTCCTCAAAGGAAGATGGCTCGGTCTCAAGACATTCCCCAGCAAGGGCCATGTATCCAGTGTACCTCTCAGGTGACCTCCTCTATCTGTGCTAAGAAGATGGTGCTCCCACATTCTCTCTCGCATCCTCCAACAATCTGTTAGCTTCTATTGTGCGCTTCCATCCATCTCTGGAAGACTCTGCTTGAGTGGATGTCTCCACTCCTGGAACCTCTGCATGCAGCTGCTCCACATCAATATGAGGCTCCTCCTCCTTAGGAACCAATAGTTCCTCCATAGCCTGTAGTTGGAGCTCCCTCTCAAGGGAAATTCGCATGGCCTTCTGCTCATCAAATGTGAGATCTCTGTGAACCACTTTCCTCCAACTGGTAGGCAAGTACACCCGATAGTTGTGAGGTGTATCATTGTACCCCACAAATATCCCCAACTGTGTTGTTGGCTCAAGCTTCTTTCGTGCATCCTTTGTCCCACGGCAATATACTGATGAGCCAAAGATCCTGAAGTGACCCACATCTAGTCTCTTACTGGAGAAGTCTTCCTCTGGTGTCTTCATCCCAAGTATGTGATGCGGGCTTCTATTATGCAAATAGACCGTTGTGTTGCATGCCTCAACCCACAAGTGAAGTGGTAGGCCTTGGTCATGCAACATTGCCTGTGCTTCCCCTACAATAGTTTTGTTCTTCCTCTCGGCCACCCCATTTTGTTGTGGGTTATGAGGTGTTTTCAACTCTCGTTTAATTCCTTTCGTTGCACAGAAGTCCTTAAACTCTTGAGAGACATATTCTACACCGTTTTCGCTTCTCAAGGCCTTGATCTTCTTCCTTGACTGTTTCTCGACCAAAGCTTTGAACTCAAAAAACTTTGTGAAAGTTTGGTCCTTCTTCTGCATGAAATAAATCCAGCATTTACGAGAATAGTCATAAATGAAAATCACATAATACCTTTCCTTCACTGTGGATTCCATTGAGAATGGTCCAAACACATCAGTATGAAATCGCTTTAAGTTAGCCTTTGCTCGACTATTTTGATCATGAAAGGAAGACTTAGTGTACTTTCCCAAGGTACAACCTTTGCATGTTACAACTTGCTCAAGTTTACCTTTGGGAAGTCCTGTAGATATCTGCTGCATTATCTTCAAAGCCCCATGATGCAAATGGCCCAACTGCCTATGCCACAACTTGCTAATGTCTTGGCTTTGCACCAAATCTGCTTTCGTACTCAATGTTGCACAGTCATCTACCTCTAGTTTATAGAGATTCTTCACCCAAATCCCTATCCTCTTGGTCTGAGCCGTGGCTATGTGTCTTAGGAATGCCTTTCCTTTACTGAAGACAACATCGTAGCCTTTGTCCTCCAACTTCGCGACCGGTACCAAATTATTCTTCAGTCCATGCACATACTTCACATCTGTCAAGGTGATAGGAGCTCCATGCTCCCTCTGAAAAGCAACCGTGCCCACTCCTGTAACATTATACCTTCTGTTGTCACCCATCTCTATGTGCATATTTAGGTCTTTCTCCTCCAAGGCACTGAATAAATTTTTATCACCGGTCATGTGGAATGAGGCTCCACTGTCAAGATACCAAACACAACTCATCATCGATGACACCATGCATGCAATGAGGGTAAAGTCCATTTCGAACTGAGAGGCTAATGCCTCACCTTCTAATCCTTCCGAGGATCCCTTCTTGGACTTCCTCGATGGGAAATTAGTTGCATAATGTCCCATCTCGTGACAATTAAAGCATCTCACTTTAGACTTGTCACCCTTCTTCCCTCCATGAGAACAATTCGATTTGAAATGGGAAGCCTTCCCCTTCCCTTTCTTTGCCTTACTTGCTAAGGCCAGATTTTCTTCATCATCATCCTTGGATGAAGAACCATCTCGTGTGCTCCTCTTGATATCCTCCTGCATCATTTCCGACCACAGTCATTCCCAATATGGTAGTTTCTCCCTTCCATTCACAGAGTCCTGGTAGCTATTCCAACTCTTTGGAAGGCCAAGGAGAGCAAGGCTCACCATATCATCATCTGTAGTAATTATTCCCACACTGCCAAGCTCATCTCTATAGGTGATGAGCTTGTTCAGATATGTGGAAATAGTATTGCCCTTCTCCATCTTGATTCTTCGAAGCTTATCCTTGAGCACCAAATTCCTTTGGTCGCTACTATTCTGGTAGAGGTCCTTCAATGTCTTCCACATTGAAAATGGAGTATCCTTCCCATGGAGACTCGAGACAATATGGTCTCGAACTCCCTCAAGGATGATCTGCCTCGCCTTCGCCACACACTTCTTCCACTCAGCCAACTCTTGTGCATTAGTTGAAGTTGGCTTTTGGATTTTTTGATCAATGAAATCCTTCAAGCCATTGTCTTCTAATACAGCCTCCATTCTATCTTTCCATGCTATGTAATTCGAGCTACCTTCCAAGGCATACTTGAGTCTCAAGCCACAGAACACCATTGGCCAACCTTGAAGTATGATATGAATTCGATTTGCACCTACAACCCCGAACTTCAAACTTCAAATTCTCTTCTCAGTATAATGTTCACAGCTTCGTTACCATGTACAAAAATATCTACAAATCCAACTCTGATACCATGTAGAAAATCTGCTATGTAGGTTAACATGATAATACAATATAAATCAAAGCATAATATTATAACCTACTTCTACTATCAATTTGCGAAAGCTTAACGATCGAGTTGAACAATATAACTAGAAGAAGAAGAATCAATGCACAATACACATGAAAATACTTTGGGGAAAGCCTCAGCTAAAAACCCCACTATCTGTATTATCATACAAACTGGAAATACATAAGAATTATACAAAGCCTTAGCTCTCACAGCTAGCCAACTCTCAGTACAATCCTCACAGACGCTCATAGGAAATCCTGGCTTCTCTCAAGCCTTCCTCTCTGCCCTCCAAGCTCCTATTTCCTTGCACTCTTCCTCTGGGATGATTCACCTTCAACCAAGTGGAACACTGATATCACACAATGTCAGAATTGCGCAATCCTTAAGGAATAATACCTTGACTACATGCATGAGTTTTCTTTATAAGAAAACACATGCAATTGATAGTACATTGTCCTTGACTTTAATCTCAATTGGGTCTTTCTCAGAATAGACATGCATGAGTTTCTGATGAGGGAATATTCAGTTAACTGGAGTACACTAGTTGAGTGCATGCATGCATCAATTAATTGTTAATTCTCTATTAGTTCCTCAAACAGTTTGGAACTAATTTAACTGGACTTAACTCAGTAAACTGAGTTAACTAATTACAACTCAAATATAACTCAATCTTCTCTCCTTAATTTAAGGGATAACTCTTGCATGATTTCAGAAATACTTCTAACTTGAATTTCTCCAACTAATTAATTCAAAATGAATTAATCAATTATTTCCGAGTAGCTGTTAAGACTAAATTCGATTTTAATTCACAATTTAATTCAAGGACAAATTAAATTGGAATATTCTTGTTACCACATTTCAACAAATTATTATAGAGCCATGTCCAGTGTTTGTTTAGAAAATTCTGTGTTATTGAAAATCTCTACTTTTTTTTATTTAGAATGAATAACAAAAAAGTAACTCTTTGCATTGAAAAAAAACTTATCGATGAATTAAGGCTTGTAGTATTGTTTAACTTATACATATGAGTAATTTTTTCTGAAGAAAATATGAGCTATATTTTATATATGGAAAAGACAGTACATATACATGATTCTTTGATCTTTATGTTCATCATGAACACATATTTCAACCTATCATTTACATATATCAGTTCCCAAAATTTTAAGAAAAAAGGAAAAAAACTACCACTAACATACAGTCATGTGGATCTATTCTCAAAAAAACATTATGCAAATCATAGATAGTCTTTCAAAATGCAAAATGCAAGATGTGATCCAATGGATAGAGAAGGTATGTTGCTATTGCATGAATCTATTGTTATTAAGGTATATTTCCTTCCATTGGATAAAATCTGCATGATTCTAAATAGGGTTCTGAAAGAACCAACAAGGGGCAGTAGGTAACAAAGATTCTTTAGGCAGGTTGCTAAGATAGCTGCAACATGTTCCACTGAGAATTTTTTAAAAGATAGCTATTGGGTCCAAGATACCAGGTTGACTAGAGCCTCGTGTTAATTATTTTCATTGGAGAAAATACAATTGAATAGAGCCCAGATTGCATATATCCCCTTAAGCAGTAGGTAACTGAGTTGGGTCCTGTTGAATATAATATTACGTTGTACAACCCCTAGGACTCCACCTGCATTTCACTGGACCTTACATGAACTTGAACCTTAAGCTAATAACTGTATGTTTCTTTCAAATATTCTTAATCTAAAAGAACTCTCAAAGATTATTACTCTCAAATATCTCTTTCTTAAGAAACCCGAAATGCAGAATATTATCATATGTACTGGGATGTTATATGATGTCAAACAACTTCTCATATATCTCAATAAATTCATTATAAGATTAGGAAGTCTAGGAATCATCCTTTATAATAAGAATACAATCTTCTAAAATAACATAATTATTATAAGGACTTATACTACCAACATATTCCAAGGGATGTTTCAACATTGGTTTGTTAAATAACATATATTTATTATAAAATCTATGGTCCTAACATGAAGCTAAGGGTTAAACCCCTATCCCTTTTATATGTTGTACTAAGTATTAGATTTAAATTTGTCACCCATACAATCTTCTAAAATAACATAATTATTATAAGGACTTATACTACCAACATATTCCAATGGGTGTTTCAACATTGGTTTGTTAAATAACATATATTTATTATAAAATCTATGGTCATAGCATGAAACTAAGGATTAAATCCCTATCCATTTGATATGTTTACTAAGTATTAGATTTAAATCTGTCACCCATATTTCTCTTAAACTTCAAAGTTATTTGCATCATTGACTTATGAATTCACTTGGTTTATACGTTTGCAAATAGTTAATTCAAGCGAGAATTCTTGACAAAAATACCTATGCTTTACCATGGTATATAACTTATTCACTTACCTTGCATATAAATTTGGCAGACTTGTATTTTAAAATATTATGTTAATGTTTGTAATCTCATACATACATAGCCTATCTTATGCATTTATGGTGGCAATGTATGACACTAATGGTGTGGTCCTCTCTGTATTCATGGCCTGAATTCATTTTGAAAGAGACAAAAAAATAATTATATTTGTCATTGCAAGTGTTTCCCATCAACTTATGCAAAATAATTAAAGGGAGGATGCCAATGATAACAAGTCTACATGCACCTTCGATGTAAATAATTTGTTACATATGCATTTAAACAATGATTTTATATAGACCCAATTCCTAAAATCAATAAATTCCTAACATCATATTTTATAATTTCATGATGAAACTATCAATCACATGTATAAATTCTGAAGGAGAACATCGAAGGTGATCTTGAAACTAGGCTAAATCCTTGTAGTATTACATTATTCATTCACAATAGGTATTAATTTATTATCATTCTCCCATAAACTAAGGCATTTGCAAAAAAAATAAATATATTATTCTTTTTATTGAATTTATTTTTTACAGGGATCAAAAAACCCATTAAACATGGTTGAAAAATGGACATTATGCATAGAAGTTTCTTATTATCCCAATCTAGGCAAGCGATGATTACTTATGTGCTATGAAATATTGTGATGAACAAAGTCCTCCAAAAGCAAAGGAATGTACCTAGAACAACAAAAAACAATGAAGCATATTATATTGCATTGATAGAAAGCTTCGAAACAACTAGGGAGTATGGATCCAAAGGAATTGTAGTCTTCACCAATTCTGAACTTGTCTGCAACCAGATGAAAGGCATGTACCAAGTTAAAAATGAGAGGTTAAAACAACTGTATGGAGAAGCAAAAAATATTGTTAGTCAATTTAAATCATTTAGCATAAGACATTGTGAAAATGTTAATATGATGTCTAGTGATCTATTGTATGGGGCAATGGAAATTCAAGATTTGTTTGTGCAAGATTAATTGGTGTTAAGAATCTCTCCATCAAAATTTATTGATGGACATTGTAGGAATCTTGTATATGTGTTTGTTTTTTAGTTATAAATGTGTTGTTTATTTATTTTTTGTTAAGCTTGGTAGGACCATTTCATTTTCTATTAAATATAAACAAGTTTACACCACATAGATAAACTGTGTGGCCTCAACTTGCCCGGGAGGGAAACCAAGTTTGTTGGCCACCATTTTGCAATATAATCCATCCAAAAACAATATTGTCTTAGTCTTTCCAACTAGGCTAGATATGTCTCTACTTCATGACTAGACACTACATAACTATATAAACTGAAAATTGCAACATGAAAATTAAAAGTTATTCGCATAAGACAAAATTATGCATGGGTGTTGTTCTAGTCCTTCTTTTCCTATGAGACAGATGCAACAGGTGCCGTGTCCTCAGCGGATTCTCCAAGCATACCATACAGCTCCAGGTGCAAGGTATATGGCAGTCAATTCTGTCTAGTCGGATATCCTGCTTATGCAGCTGAAAGAGAATTTTCTCCATATCCTTCTTGTAGTTCGACAATCCTTGTAGTGTCACTGCCATCCCCACTGAGATCTGTTCCATAGCCTTGCCTAATAAAATCTTCATTAGCCAATACAAGTACAAAGTTTGCTTGAACTGAGTGATTCTTCCGTGGGTGTTTCTCGGATCCGAGACTAAGGTCCTCCAGTTGTCCATCTCCTCCTCTGTCTCACTTCCTTGTTTCACTTCCTCTTCCCATTCTTCTAGCAACTTTCGGATGCCCACATCCATCCCCTCTCGGTAAGCTTCTGCCACCTATGTTATGAGATGTTCTACTGATTTTCTGCCCTTGCGTGGATTCGATGTGCTCGGCCCCTTATCTTTCCTGGGTGTCAGGTGTCTCCTACCATGCCCACGGCCTCACGCAGCATGAACCATCACCTATTGTCTAGAGCATCGGAGTCCGCAGTTGTTCGACGACAACCCTGGTTCTTCGCATTCCGATGATCACCACCAGCTCTGAGCCACCACCCTTCTTCGTAATCTATCGCGCTAACATTGTACATTAAAAAGCCTCTCTGTCCGTTATACCCTGTCTTGCCTCTAGTCCCGCCACCTTGCCCACCTCCCCAAAATGCAATCATGCCAAGGGTCATTGCACCCCCTGCATTGAGCATGTGGGGGATGGTGGTATTAAGTGCCCAAGCACCCTTCATTACCACACCCCTTCACTCCCAGCTATCGACCTGCATCCCGGTCGGGATATAAATGTGTTGTTTTAATTGACCATATTTTTTTTTTAATTTTATACTAAGTGTGCCCCCAATATGTAAGCACAACTCGGTGAAATTGACATGTTTTAGAAAAAAATTTATTTGATTTTCAAAATGTGCACTTCAACATTTGTGTTTTTAGTCTTGAGTATATTTTAAATGAAGAATTTACACCAAATAATTTTGAAGAAACCCTCAGATAGTTACATCAATTTTCTGAATTCTTGATCTTTTTAAATAACAATTTTAAGATTTTTAAATGCATGATGTAACTTGAATGGTTACATCAATTTTTTGAATTCTTGATCTTTTTAAATAGAAATTTTAAAGATTTGTAAATGCATGAGGTAACTCTCTCTCTCTCTCTCTCTCTCTCTCTCTCTCTCTCTCTCTCTCTCTCTCTATATATATATATATATATATATATATATATCATGGATGAGCATTTTCCACTTGATTCTTCGAGGCGAGCATCAATTGAGTCTCATGCATCTACTAGAGGGGGAGGTCATGGATCAAGGAGATTATCAAATGAATCAGGGGAGGTCCATCATTCGTTACATCATGATCGTGGTATATATATGTTTATGTGCAAGTTTTTAAATGATATTTGAATATAATCATATGTACATACATATGAAATTGATTTTTTTTTCAATTTAGCTTTATTAATTTATAATAAATTTCATTTTTTTAGGAGCATCTCAAACTAGGTTGAAGAGAGTATCTATTCAATCAATGGAGGGCCATCATTCACATCATCGTGGTATGGTATATATATGTTTATGTACATTTACTTAAATGATAAATAGGTAGAATCATATGCACATATATATGTTGAATTGATTTTCTATTTGTTTTTAGAAGCTTCTCTCACTATGTCATCACGTGAGGGTGGTCAACATTATCTCGATGGTCAACAAGCTCAATCAACTCATGTAATTGGGTGTGATGGTGCTCAACCATCTTCGGGTAGTCATCAATCTCAATCAGATCATCACGATCCTCATCATTTTGGTAAATTATATAAAACAAAAATTATATTAAAACAAATTTGTACATGTAAATGAATTGTATGTACATATATGTGTACATGTCCATCTTGCATGCGTATGAATACATTTTTTCACATGTTTTTATATTTATGTAATTATATTGATGCAGGGGGTGAAAATGTTCCTCAAAGTAAACATAAGCAAAGCAAGACAATTCAAGAAGAAGACCATACACCAACTACCACCTATCCATCTGATATTTCTGATGAGCTTCCTTGGGAAACAAACCTCCAACAATGTATGTTACAGAGGTGCATAGGTCATTATTCAAAATTGAGGAAAGACCTTGGGAGTTTGGAGCTCCCTACAAAGATTCGACAAAGCTTAGAAATGGTTGTGCACTCTCTAAGCTCATTCCTTGATATTTACAAGAAGCTTGGGCTAACCACTGATTTATTTATAGATATGATGAGGCATAAAAAGGAAGTAGTAATGGGTCCCGATAAATGGGCTGAGGTAAGTAAAAGGGCTACAAAATAAGATGCAAAATCTATGTTTAATTTCAAATAAGGGTCGAAAAGAAAGATGCTCAAGGTGCAATATTTCAAGCACCCTGATATAGCCAACGATTTATATGATAGGTTCCTTGCAGCATATGGAAAGATGCCATGGAATGACAAGGTTACAATTTATTTTGCAAAATTATTTTATGTAGAATTCTTATTGGGTATGAGGCCTCATTATAATGACCTTCCATCTGAATTTTATGGTACTGGGAGAGGTTGGCTATATGAACGTAAGGGTGCATTACAGGATGTTAAATTTCCTCGCCCTCTGCCACCTTTGGTACGCCAACCTCCTTTTCTAGTAACTTTGCGGTCGGAGATGGATGTCACTTCTCAAATTGGTCGATAAGGAAGGGATGTCATTATAGACAACATCCAAACTGCATTGACTGGAATTGATGTCGGTCTAAATCGACAAAGAGCATGAGCTAATGAACGTGTTACTTTTGTATATAAAATAGACGAGGAGATAGATAATATGAATATTGAGGAGCTTAAAGCATATGCAAAGGGTTGCCGTAATAGTTGGCAAGAACTAATTTTTCATGAGGAAGAGGGTGTGGGATCGGTATGTGTTAATGGTTAGGGTGGATATTTTAATATAATGTAATGTATGTGTTAATTTCAATTCACATACATTTTGTTAAATTTTTCAGATATAATCTAACATTAATGTATCATATGCTTACCATTTTCAATTAACTCGTTTGTTAAACGAAAATTTTGATAATATCACGATCCTAGGTTCAGGTTCCAATCAAGATATGTTGAGAGATGTTATTTTTTTTTTGAAGAGTTCATGTTGATACTATTATTCTACTTTTATTATATTGGTATCGCGAGGACATATTTTTAAAAGAAATAATTACATATATAATTAAATGTTAACAGATTTTGATTCCGTTTGACGTTTTCGACATAGCGCCACGCTCTTCCTCCCTATTAAGAGGTGTCAAATATTCCTTTGTCACAAGTATTGAATATTTCACATTTGTTTTGTTATAATTGAAGCAAGTTTCATTAAAAAATGAAATATCATTCGTATAGTTTTAAAATTTGAAAATTTTAGGTTTGAGGAGATAATTTCCATTCTCCAGTGACTTTAACGATGGACTCAGCAATGGGGATAGGATCATCTAAACAATTTGAAAATTTTGTTTAACAATTTTTTTAATATTGCAAGTTTATGCATTTTCATGTGCAATTTTAAATTTTTAATATATAAATGTACATGTATTGTACAGGGAATCCATGAGGGAGAAATGTAGGGGGAACACCATGAGTTATTGCATGGAATTTGAAACTTGAGACGGTTACAGGGATTGAATTTTCTAGACAATTTGAAGAAGTTGATAGTTGAATTTCTTAATATTGCGAGTTTATGCATTTTCATGTGCAACTTTAAATTTTTAATATCTATATATGTGTGTGTGTGTGTGTGTGTGTGTGTGTAGGTTATCCATGAGGGCGCAACGCATGATGAACACTACGAGGGTGGAATGGGGGGGGGGAACGTCATGAGGTATTGCATGGAATTGGAAACTTTTTATAATTTTGTTTTGATGATCTTACATTCTCATTTAATTTAAAACATTAAAATTTAATTTGAAGGTACATAATATTATGTATGTATGCAATTACACATGTTGTGCAGGGCACCCATGATTCTGATGAGAGCACGAAGATGTTGATAGATCATATATTTCAACAAGATTCTCTTTGATGCAACTTTTTATTTGATAGTATTTTATATTATTTACTTTTATCGTGATATAAATTTTGGACATATTTAAAGTAAAACTCTTTATTATGAATTGATCTATTTGATGCACATTTTTATTTGACAACTTTTTATTATATATGTTTACTTTTATAATGATATAAATTTTGGACATGTTTTAAATATAACTCCTTATTATGATTTAATACATGCAAATTTTGGATTTTATGTACATTTTTGCATGATGATTCTTATAATTGTGCATTATAAAACATGGTACATTTTGCATTTGAATAAATCTCATAATTTGGTGTAGATGTCTAAAACAATCATAAATTAAAATTGCATTATAAAATATGGTACATACATTTTGTATTAATGTATAGAATGACTACTATGGATATCGATTGATAGTTAACTTTTAATATAAAGTTGTTCATGCAAACATTTTATAAAATTGCATTATAAAACATGGTACAATTTGCATGATGCATGGTTTGATGCTTAAAGGTTTGACATATTTAAGTTCATGAATATGTAGGAATGAAATTAAATTTGCATTTAGTTGGTACATTTTGCATGATAATTCTTATAATGTTAGTAGATGATTCTTAGGTTCCGTTTAAAGTTGTTTTGTCAAGTTATTTAAAATAAATCTAGTAAAATTGCAAATTACAAAACATGGTACAATTTTCATGATGCATGGTTTGATGCTTAAAGGTTTTACATATTTAAGTTCATGAATATGTAACAATGAAATTAATTTTTCATTTAGTTGGTACATTTTGCATGATCATTCTTATAATATTAGTAGATTATTCTTAGGTTTTGTTTAAAGATGTTTTGTCAAGCTATTTAATGAATTTAGTAAAATTACAAATTACAAAGCATGGTACATTTTGCATTTGAATGAATCTTATAATGTTATAGATATCTAAAACAAACATAACTTAAAATTTCATTATAAAATATGGTATACATTTTTCATTCATGTATAGAAAGGCTACTATGGATGTCGATTGATAGTTAACTTTTAATATAAAAGTTTTCATGCAAACATACTATACAATTTCTTTATAAGACATGGTACTAAGATAGCAATAAAAATATTTGAAAAGATAAAATAATGGTCCATAAAAAAGAAAAATGCACAATGCAAACATGATAGTTGTAAAATCAACAACAAACAAGAACATTGTGATATGCTACATCCTTACAGTAACAACAAAGTTGTTCCATATTAATGGAAACAATTTTGTAATACATAACTTACTAGCTAGAATGGACAACATAAGAGTGCACAAAAAGAAAGGCTAACAATGCACTTGAACTCTAAGTTCTCAAGTATGAATACAAGGAGAAGAAATTGTTGGGCAGTTCAATTAAAAAATGCTAATGGAATGCCATCCTCAATGATCCATTCATGGCCAGCTTTTGACATTCCCCATTTTTTAACTTTCATTTATTATTATTATTATTGAAATCATATTAACTTTATGTGCGTTACACATGCCAACTGACTATGTTGACAACTTATGACATCGATTTGATAGTCTTGAAAGTAAACATTACTCTCAGTTTGATGAGTTTCTTGGAAAAAATAGCTTTTCAGTACAATAGACCCTCTTTCATATATAAAACCATTATCATCATAGTTTTACAATAACTTCATCTTTCGTTCAGTGCACCACATCAAATAATAATTGACATTTTCTATGTTGTTAATGGGTGAAACTACAACAAAAACATCTCTTGCACAATAAAACAAGTGTAAATTCAGATCATAATTAACAAGAAATTAGTTATCAACATGGACTTGATTTTATTATCTATTTAGATCTATATTTTAACTATTATCTAGATACTTATACACAATGATTTTAAAAACACAAAACATATATATATATATATATATATATATATATATATCCTTTGAAAGCAATTGAAATGTTACCTTCTCTAACAAGATCAGAAACTCAATCACCTTCAGATGACACTATAGTCTCCTCTGATTCCATCTTTTCAAAGCTTGCAATCGACATTTTCCCCTTTGTATTTAGTTATGTATGTTGCCAAGCTTTCACATACATATTGTTTTCACAAACATCAAATTGCGTGTCCTCTATGCAAATAGGACAAAACAAGATTCTTTTCTTCTGACTTAGTTACCGGAGAATCCACAGTAAAAACCATTTTTCGTCAACGTTTCAAATCCCAACTGGGATCCATCATTAGGACTTCATGAAGTCCTGATGATGGATCCCAGTTGGGATTTGAAACGTTGACGAAAAATGGTTTTTACTGTGGATTCTCTGGTAACTAAGTCAGAAGATAAAAACCGCAGATGTCTTAAATCCAAGATTCTTTTCTTTTATCAAATGCAAACGCATTTCAGTACTCCTTTGTTTTAATTGAATACAATTTTTGAGTCCCTTTTATTGTTTCAGCTTCATATGTAATCAATCTATCTTCATATTGGACTCCAATATGCCAAAAAAACCTATAGTAAATTCAAAAAAGAATTTAAATATGTTATTTAAAATGCAATTTATATATCAAAGATAATCAGATCGTGATATTATTTAAACTATATAATTTATAAATGCTTAAAATTAGAAAATTAATAAAAATTATCATATAGTAAAAATATATACACGTTAATTTTTATATGTACATACCTGCATACCTCCCTTGATGGGTTAGTCTCATGGCTTAGTACAACAATGCACCATTGAAAAACTTGTTCAGTTGAGACAAGTTGGTTTCCATAGTGGTCCATTTGATATCTTTGAAGTGCTCATTTTCTACATGCCTCTACACCGTCATATTCTCCTTTTCCATGATCAGTTTAAAAAAAATTCAATAATGTTTAATGTTGGTTTTAATATGAAGACGACACAACCAAAAGAATGATCATGAAGATTTGAATTGACCTGCACATCCATCTAACCATATCCAATGTGTTGAAAATAGCAACAAGAAATGCTAAAAATAGCATTGCTATATATAGAATTTCAAATACTAGTGTTGAAAATAGCAACAATGAATGATAAAATAGAAATGCTAAAAATAGAATTGCTATAAATAGCATTTCAGGATATATTCCAATTTTAATTAGTCCCTGAAGTAAAAATGAGAATTAAAATTCGAATTTGGTCTCAGCAGCTGTTTGAAAAATAATTAATTAATTCATCTTGAGTTAGCTAGTTGGAGAAAATCAAACATGAAGTCTATGTGAAGACATGCAATAGTTATCCCTTTGATTGAGGAATTTATCCCTTAGTTAAAGAGATAAGGATGAGTTGTAATTAGTTAGTTTAGTTAACTGAGTGAAGTCCAGTTAAATTAGATCCAAATAGTTGGAGGAACTAATTGTGAGTTCAGTCAGTTAATGCATGCATGCATGAAACTATTGTTCTCCAAATAACTAAATATTCTCTCATGAATAACTCATGCATGTCAGTTCAGAGAAAGAACCAGTTGAGATTAAAGGAAGGGATAGTGTATTATCAGTTGGAGGAATTTTCCTATAAAGGAAACTCATCCATGCAGAAGGAATTCACTCCTTTAGGATTGCTTAGTTATTTTAGAGGTCAGAGCAGTGTGTGAGGGATTATTACACACAGGTGGTAGCTTGAGGACCCAGGAGAAACTGTGCAAGGAAATAGGAGGTTTGGAGGACTAAAGGAAGGCATATGTGTTGTTTATTCTGTCTATGAGCAGTAGTGAGGGATTGTACTGAGATCTGGATAGCTTGTGAGCTAAAGCTTTGTGTAATCCTGAGATATTTCCACTTGTGTGATAATACAGATAGTGGGGTTTTTAGCTGAGGCTTTCCCCAGAGTATTCTTCTGTGTTTCATGTGTGATTGAATCTTCTTCTATGTTATATGTGTTCTGTTTGATCTTGCTCAAAATCGATTAAGCTTCCGCAAGTTTGATTGTAGAAGTAGATTAAGTATTTTGCTTTAGTACATTGCATAATCAGTTTAATATACGGTGACATATCTACATGGTATCAGAGCTAGTTGATATATAGAGAAATTTATACATGGTATCAGAGCCAGGTTTATCACAGCAAAGGTGATCAAAGCAGTGAACAGTATATGAAGAAGAGAACTCGAAGTAAAAAAAAAAATTGGGTCACGATTTTTTAGAGCAGATCTAAAAAATTTTGTGCAAATTTTTTAGAAACAAATAGTAGATCTGGATTCCTTGCGGAAAAATACCCAACTTCAAAAAAAAAAAAAAATCGGTTGAATAGGAGTTCAGATGAGGGAGATATCATTGATTTAAAATCAGCTATTTTTCCAGAAAATTTCGTGACGGTGGGAAAGATGAAACATATTGGTGTGCTAGCCAAGAACCTATGTGATCTTGAGGTTCAAGATGCATGCAAAGCCTTGAGGAGCGAGGAAAATGTTAGAGACTTGGTGGTTGAGAGGGAGAGTAAATTACCTCTCAACATGTAGCCCCAGAAGAAGTCTCAGACAATTGTGGAGGAGCCACAATTGGAGATGCCAAGAGGAAACCGAGTGGAGGCATCCACTCATGCAAAGACCTCCAGTAGGGGGGAATTTTGAGCCAAGTGGGCAGAGGGATCACATGCAGCCATACCTCCAGGTGTGAGGTGGGGCGATGTGAAGTGATAGTCCCAAGAAGGCTGAAATAGGGGTAGGATCCTTGACGTACCCAACCTCTTTGATTAGACCTTGCTATGGGAGCGCCGACGAGGAGTAGCAGGACTGGTTGAGTGGGTAGAGATGGATGTGGATCGAGCAACAAAGAGAGCTACGGTGCAGGAGTCCCAAGACAACGTAGAGCTAGCAGGTTGCAGCAATGAGAGAGGCACAAGAGTATTGCACCAGTGCAGGATGGCACAGAGAGGTGTGGAACTGTGCGAGATGCAGGGAGTTGTTGTAGCAGCGCAAAGGTCAGAGAGGGAGCACTTGTCAGCAACAGAGGGAGATTCAACATCAGAGGGTGTTTCTAGCCCAACAGGGAGGTCAGTTGGGAGATCAGTTACTTACTTCTCAGTAACTGAGTTGTAGTGTAGTAGTGGGCAGCACGATGCAACATGATGAGAGGAGGTGCAGTGCGGATGCAATGCTGGGAGATAGGACCAGTAGCAGCACGGATGCAGCAGGAGGAATTAGTGTGATTGATGCAGTCAAAGATCAAAGTGACAGAGGCTAGAGCAGTCAGATACTGAAGAGCACAAAGGTGCAAAGTTTTCAGTCGACAGAGGCAATAGCAGTCAGAGACTTTGATGACAGAGGCATCATTTTGATTCAGGTTGGATATTTTTTGTGTTTCTAGAGTTGTTGGAGCAACAACACTTGAGAGAAGAGTTGCATGCAGAACATTCCAAAGGTTCAGGATCGGGTTCGAGTTGAATGCTTTTCTTGTTGAGAGGAAGTGTTGAAAGCAACAAGAAATGCTAAAAATAGCATTGCTATAAATAGAATTTCAGGTACCAGTGTTGAAAATAGCAACAAGGAATGATAAAATAGAAATGCTAAAAATAGCATTGCTATTAATAACATTTTAGGATATATTCCAATTTTAATTAGTCCCTGAATTAAAACTGAGAACTAAAATTCAAATTTGGTCTCAACAGCTGTTTGAAAAATAATTAATTAATTCATCTTGAGTTAATTAGTTGGAGAAAATCAAACATGAATTCTATGTGAAGACATGCAACAGTTATCCCTTTGATTGAGGAATTTATCCCTTAGTTAAAGAGATAAGGATGAGTTGTAATTAGTTAACTCAGTTAACTGAGTTAAGTCCAGTTAAATTAGTTCCAAATAGTTGTAGGAACTAATTGTGAGTTCAGTTAGTTAATGCATGCATGCATGAAACTAGTGTTCTCTAGATAACTGAATATTCTCTCATAAATAACTCATGCATGTTAGTTCAGAGAAAGACCTAGTTGAGATTAAAGGAAGGGACACTGTACCATCAGTTGGAGGAATTTTCCTATAAAGGAAACTCATCCATGTAGAAGGAATTCACTCCTTCAGGATTGTGCAGTTATTTCAAAGGTCAGAGCAGTGTGTGAGGGATTATTACACACAAGTGGTAGCTTGAAGACCCATGAGAAACTGCGCAAGGAAATAGGAGGCTTGGAGGACTGAAGGAAGGCATATGTGTTGTCAATTCTGTCTATGAGCAGCAATGAGAGATTGTACTAAGAGCTGGATAGCTTGTGAGCTAAATCTTTGTGTAATCCTGAGATATTTCCACTTGTATGATAATAAAGATAGTGGCGTTTTTAGCTGAGGCTTTCCCCATATTATTCTTCTGTGTTTCATGTGTGATTGAATCTTCTTCTTTGTTATATGTGTTCTGTTTGATCTTGCTCAAAATCGATTAAGCTTCCGCAAGTTTGATTGTAGAAGTAGATGAAGTATTTTGCTTTATTACATTGCATAATCAGTTTAATCTACGGTGAAATATCTACATGGTATCAGAGCTAACTGATCTACAGAGAAATTTCTACACAATGTTCATTAAATTTTATTCCACGACCTTTCAATGAGTCATAAATCTTATCACATGAATGTTGTAAAAAATGTGTATCATGTGTATGATCATCACTAATATAAAAGTGATATTCTTTAATAACATGTCGATTCTCACTAGTGCTTTCTATATGATCAACATTTTGTTCCACATGTCTATATAGAACATGGACAAGCATAGAGACTTGGTTAGAATGATAATATTCACTCTATATTTCATTTTTTGCAACAAATGTGTAATTTTCTGCAAAATCAACTATTGACAAAATGGTCCCTCGTGGAAAAATTTCACGGGATTTTTTGAACTAGAGATCCTGCCATCAAGCTCTATGAGAATGCTTGGTGTATTTATAAATTTGTGTGTCAAACTTCTTCAAAAACTCTATCATAGAAATTTCTTCTTTTTGTAAATCAATCCTTTTAGCACTTGTACTACTATTTGAAGCAACCAATGTATGGATATAATCATATCTCTTCCATTTCACTTTTATGTTGGACAGTGATTGATCATTCATATCAATAGGATATTTTTCGTGAAACAAAGTCAAATTTCCACAATGATCACATTTTTTACCACCAAAATATTTCTTTTGGTAAAATAATTCATTATTTTCTCTTCCACATAGAATTTACGATATAAAATCATGGATAGTGGATGGAGGAGGCAAATTTTTCCAAAATGTTTTACCAATATTAAAGAAGATGTCGTAATATAATTGAAATTCCACATGATAACGACAACAACAAGTGTCACATACAGTGACAAGTTTAACATACCATGGTTTTTGTTGCACAAAAGTATTGATTGAGACATTAATTCCATGATTCGCTTCTATGAACTTATTAAACAAATCTCTCTGAGTGGTTTCCAAGATATGTTTTGCATGTTCTTCATACTAATTTCATGTTATTCTTTGCTGCATAACATTCATTACTTTTGATGAAACATGTGATTTTTTCATCCAATATTCATATATTATATTTTTAACATCTTCTCCAAGTCTATCTTTGTATGGTTGCCTACAAATAATTGTCCAACAGACCAGCTCATTATTTGCATCTATTTGCAATCAAAATTTCATATGCTTGTGCAATGTTTTTCGTGAGGTCCTTAATGCTTTTGTCATAGATTTTACCAAACGATTTTCTTTAGTACTTGATGAAACCACTGCCATTTGTATTTCTCTACATGCATTTAGATCATTTTTTTCTCTAGATCTTCCAATTGATTTTAGAGCACTATGTATATTTTGAATCACATTTTCCTTCATCTTTTTTTCCTTCATTGATTTTCGAATACCCAATTGTGTTGCAGCTTCTTTTAATTTCTTTGATGTTAAGAGAACTCTCAAAATTTGAGCTTGAATTGCCACATTTTCATCTTTGAAGAACTTATCAATAATGAGCTTAACACGATATCGTATAACATGGCCAACTTTTTTATCTCCATATGTGTCAATGTCAACATTTTCTAACATCTCATCATTGATATTGATTTCATCTGTACATATGAGAATTTAATGTAAATGAGTATAAATATATATTAAATAATTAAATTAAAAAATAGAGTTTGAATGAAATTGAAACTAATAAATATGTATAATTTCAATAATACACATGACATATATATACATACCTAATGGTGATTCAACTTATTCACTTGAATCTCTTTCAACATCTTCAACAACATCATCAATCATTGGTTCATTAACTATTTCACTTTGTCTTTCAACATTTTCTATCTCATCATCAATATTATGAGGAAAATCTCTCTCTATTTACATTGCAAAATATTTTTTAGATTAGTTCATCAAATAAATATTAAATTTCACAATCCACTATTAAATTTTAAATATCATTTATAATATTTACATTTACATACCTACATTAATTTCTTGTTGAGATTGGTTTTCCCTTTCAATATTTAAACGTTCTTCCTTCTTTCATTTGTAACAGTTTCTCAAGTGTTCTCTACAAGCCTCAATGTCTCTTATTCGATCATATTTTCTCTTGCAATTTCTTTGATTTCCCATGATAATTCAATCTATGTAGATATTTAAAATCAAACGCAAAAAAATAAAATTCAAAAATCCAACAAAAAATTCTCTTTCAAAATTTACCCCAAAAGACTCTTTTTCAAAATTCAGGCCAAAAGATTGACTTTTAAAATTCAGCCCAAAAAACTCACTTTAAAATTCAATGCAAAAGACTTTCAAAATTTAGCCCAAAAAACTCATATTAAAAATTCAGCCCAAAAGACTTGTACTTTAAAAATTCAACCCAAATGAGGAATGTGAGTGTGAAAATAATGTTCTGGCCAAGTTTATTTATAGTGTTTGGCTGAAATAGTTTTTTGGGGGGTCGCACCATTTCCATTTTGTGGCCGACGAAAAATATGCATCGATTTTCGGCCAAACTTTAAAAAAAAATTGGTCGAATTTTTTTCTCGTTTATCTTAACGTCCATCTGCGGCAAAAAAAATTTGCCTAATTTTTATTTTTTTATTTTGTTCGGCCAGACACTTGCAACTTTGCAACATCTCGTCTTTGATCACCTTTTTCCAACTTTAGAATGGTTAAACTCCATCAAATATGGTGAATTTACTTTCAGAACCAATACCAGCATTTGCAGAATTGAATCTACTTTCAGTAGATATAAATTTTATGGAATTTCATAGATATTTGTTAATTTTAATTAATTTTCTAATAAAATGTGTGCAAAAAAATTCTAAAGGTCATTATGATTTAGTGAAATCAAAATTTTGTATCTTCCAAAATACACTGTAAAAAAATATGAAAAGATTATGGTGCATTACGTTGGTCTGTCTTCTTTAATGGGTAGTTTTTAAATTTTTAGTTTTTAACTAATATGTTGAGAAACATGACGCTATGTTAAACATCTTCAAAATATGTAGTTTTTCCTTATTGGTTTAATTCAAAAAATTCTAGTAATTATGATGTGCATTAGTTGGTTTCATAAATATAACCATATTGAAGTAGAGTCTGTCTAGATTGTTGCAACACATTTTTTGTTTTAAAAACTCCAGGTTAACAAAGAATACACTAGTGCCCAAAAACATGGCTTTTTATGAATCCCCTGATTCTTAAAGAACACACAGCCAATCAATTGCTAAGTTGACATATAAAATATGAATAAAACAATTCTGAAAAATAAGTAATAGAAAGCTAATAAAATTTTTTACAAGTTTTTATTATTATTGTAAAATGAAATTTTAAACAGAAAAAATGCTTTGGCTTGTTGAAAGTCGAAGAACTTCTAAAAATGATATTTATTTCTCAAAAAAGGGAAAAAAGTGTAACCCAACTTCACATTTTCACCCTTGAACTCATGTATAGTTTTATCCAAGTAATCTATTCTAAGTCATCCAATGTTTGAAAGCAACGGTCTTGAACTCTTTCTCTCTACACTAGACATGAATAAGAACCCTCAAGGGATATGGAGTAGAAAAGGGAAGATATTCCTTGTGTTGTGGAATATAAGAGAGTTACATGGTGGATTGATAGTTGGATCAATGCTTGGAGTGCTTAATAGTGAGCATATTGGCTATGTCATGACATAGATGGATTAGGTTGAACAAAAGATCCCTATAAGAGTTTCCTTCACTCTAGTAATATCATTTCTAGCTTGGGGGTGGAATTTATAGTTGATTCATATGGTTGGGTGGTCGATTTCTCCTAAAAAATCAACATGGTGGTATTTCATGCATTACAGGGAAGTATTCATAATCATCTTTTTGTGGAATTATTTTTGCTTCTAAATTGTTGTATGAATTCATGGAATCGAATATGTAGTGAACATATTGAAAATATGATGGTTATTTCTATTGATATTTTTTGTGCATATGAATTCAAATTTATATTATTGTTAGATAGAAAATTTTGATTGCAGTGCCTTGATGGCAAAGGGAGGCATCTAAGTACATCATAAAGCATATAATTCCTTATGGTGCTAAGACTTAGTTTTTATGACATCGAAATTAAGGAGGATGTATTAGGGTTGATGATTATTTTGGTTACCACACTATCTCACCTTAGGACTAACTCAAGGCTCATCATTCATTTTGTTGTTATTCCCTATCTATAAACCCATGTAGGCAAGGTTTGACCTTTGTAAGCCCTACAATCAACTAGTCATTGTAATACATGCTCAACAAAACATCAACAATGTAAATATATGATTATGGATCATGCCATCATAAGAAAGATGTAACGACCATCAAACATAGGTTATAAAGTCATCTTGTGTCATGAATGAGGACAAATTGATATCATATCCAATATGATATGTGATATTACACATCAACATAAAATCTTTCAACTAATGCAAATCCATAATCAAAACTAGGGGAATAATATTCATAGTATCAATAAACTCCAATTTCATTAAATTTGGACTAATTCTAGCATAAGCTCTTTGGAGATAGATAAAAAAAAGTATTTCCAAAGTTTAAAATTGTTGTTTCTAACATTTAAAATTTGGTTCCATATGTGGCAAATATCAGATTTCAAAATTTCAAAATTTGATTTGACATTTGAATTTTCAAAATCTTATTTTGCACTTTTGGAATCTAATATTGCCACATTTAGAACTATATTTTTTACTTTTGAAACCCAAATTTCTTAAAATCAAAGCTCAAATGCAAATATTGAATTCAACTTTGTAATTTTGGAATCCAATATTGACACTTGAAACTAGATTTTGCACTTTATAAATCCTAGTTTCATACTTAATTTTAAAAGTCTTGTGTGTGTGCACACACACACATATATTTTAACCTTGGTTACACATCATCTACAAGTATTATTGAATTTTTTGAAACACAATCAAATATTAGAAATTTAGAGGATCTTATTCACCATATAAAACATTGTCCCACATAGAAAATATTAATAAAATTTATTAATTACATTATTTAACATACTAGTTTCAGTTTTTTTTGCAATGAGCTAACAAATCTAATACTATTTAGATGTAGTAAGCAAGGCCAAATTTGATCTAACAGGAATGTGGCATTCACATCATCACAATTAAAACCTTTTGCAATTACATATTTTCCTTCATCATTACAAATATGTTTTTCTTTCGAACCATCTACCATCATTGTGTTTCTAGCATGGTGAAACCCTTAAAGATCTCCCGAACTTTATTTTAAAAGTTTAAGATATACATACAACTTTCCAACAACAATGTAAACTTATTTTGATATAATGTCACAATAATCTCAGTATAACTTGAAATTTCTTCCTTTTCAATCTAATTTTATCAAATAAAAAGACAAAATCATATACAATTTTTTATGTACAACATCACCAACCACATAACATTTATATTTATTTTTTTCTAATAACTTATTATTAAAACAAGTATAATTATCATCTACATTCTTATATTTAAAATAAAGTTATGTCAATAGTAAAAACATTGACACACTTCAACAATAACCAATATTATTGAATTAACAATAAAATTACAACTATAACACATATGGTTATTGAATTAACAATAAAATTACAACTATAACACATATGGTTATTGAATTAACAATCAAATTACAACTATAACACATATAGATAGAAACAATGATTTTAAATATTTCTAATCAACACCTTATGTTTGGACAAGACTTCAAAAGATTCACATCTGAACACAAAATTATTTTTATATTCTATCTCTTTCACATGAACCATCAACGCCAACTTGATACAAATTTGAGGCATTTCTCCTTGCTATTGTATTTTGAATTTGAATGTTTTTAAGTAGCACCTCATGTTTAGATGAGGGTATTTCTAACCAACACCTTATGTTTGGACAAGAATCCAAAAGATTCACATCTGAACACAATTATTTTTATATTCTATCTCTTTCACATGAACCATCAATGCCAACTTGATATAAATTTGAGGCATTTCTCCTTACTATTGTATTTTGAATTTGAATGTTTTTAAGTAGCACCTCATGTCTAGATGAGGGCCGCCATGATTAAAAAATGAACACAAATTTGTTTTTATATTCTATATCTTTTGTGTGAACTACCAAATGTCCAATTTGATAGAAATTTCAAGCAATACTTTATCCTAATGTCTTTTAAAAAATATTCTATATCTTTTGTGTGAACTACCAAATGTCCAATTTGATAGAAATTTCAAGCAATACTTTATCCTAATGTCTTTTGAATAATATTGATCTTTATTTAAATAAATAATATGTTTGATTTTTATATCTATTTCTATATTAGATAAATATATCTTTTAACACTTTAGTGTAAATATATAGTATTCCCTTAATATATGCATATATTTGTAAATAGTATAAAATATGTATATATTCTCGATAACCCTAAATAAATATGAACTTTTCATCTTTCAACTAGTTAAACTTACTTAAGAAATATTTTACTTAACAAAATTAAACTATGCAAACCATAGAGTAGTGTCAAAATGATCTTATACAAGATCAATAATATTATGACAAAACATCCCTACATAATAATGGTAATGGTAATAGTAGTGATTAACATACTCCAATCTCACAGAGTTATAAGTTCTTTTGAGTTTATATTTGAATTGTATAAAAAATCCATAACTCTAAATATAATTAGAATAATTCATATATATATAGAATAATGATGAGATCTTATTGGTTATCATTTGCTATGAACTTTCAGCAAAATATATATATATATATATATATATATATA
This sequence comes from Pinus tabuliformis, assembly GCA_031772625.1. Classification (NCBI taxonomy): domain Eukaryota; kingdom Viridiplantae; phylum Streptophyta; class Pinopsida; order Pinales; family Pinaceae; genus Pinus; species Pinus tabuliformis. Next base: position 820,839,971 of record CM062814.1, read on the forward strand.
GGTATTTATTGATATATTTCATATGGGGAATATACATATTTCGTTTATTACATTAAAGTATATTATGTTACTTGTGAGAGTTGAACTAATTGGAGAGGATCTCAATCATTCATCTCAACCACTTAAGATAAACACGATTAACATCGCACATTAAAGAAGTTATGCATCATAAATATATAGTTAAACACGTTAAAGAAATTATACATCATAAATATATAATTAAAGTGTTACTAGAAATATAAATGCATAACATAAATAAAGATGAATCACAACGTATATAAATCACTAAACTAAAAAGATTATTCATAATAAATTAACGTGATAAAATAGGTAATTAATATAACTAATATTTTATTATATAAATATATAATTAAAGTGTTCAAAGATATAAATACATAACATAAATAAAGATGAAGCATAATATATAAATCGCTAAACTAAAAAGATTATTCCTAATAAATTAATGTAATAAAATAGGTTATATATATATATATATATATATAATATAATTAATTAATAATGTTTGAAGTCTATCACATATTTTTTTATAAATTTAAAAATATCTTAATGTACAATATATCTAGTATCAAATTTTAGATATATTTTAATGAGATGCTATAAAAGTCAATGATTTATAAACTATCATGGATATTTCACAAAATAGTTCATCACAAGATATTTGATAGATTTATATTGAAAATATGAAATATATTTTCCTTAGACTTACGGATTTATTAAGTTACTGCTTTTATTCATGAAGTATAAAAAATACATAAAATAGAGAACAAACAAAAATACAATCATTCACAACCATAACAACACAAGACATGCATTGGCATCAGGGGAATTTTGTGGTAAAAAATAGCCTCAAAACAAAAAATGTAGTAACAAAATTAACTTTAAAGTAACCAATAGGATTCACGATGATGATGTCATAATAGGGGTAAATATTTTTGGAGGGAAAAGAAGAAAATTACTTTTCATAATTGTATTTTTGGCTTATCTCCTTATATGTTTACTCAAATGTCAAGCATAGACATCTGTTGAATGTAGAATTAAATTCCACATCCAACGAGTACCCGGTCTGCATACTTCTAAGTAGACCAAAATAAATAAAAAATAAATGAAAAACTAAAAATACATGAAAAAACATGTTCAATACTCAAATCCCAAATAGACTATTATAGAGAGAAAAATTTCTTTTGAATCAAAGATTTTCATTATTAAAACCCTCCCATCACTTCTATTTTCGGTTGACCGAATTCCAATACAATGAATACAATAAAACAAAAAAATAAAATTAATAAAATAAAATATAAAATATTATAAAATATAAATCACATATTTTAACTTGTTTTATTTTATTTTATTTTATTTTATTTTGTATATATATTAAATAGGTCAATTTTGCATGCATTGCTCACACCAATCAAATCATATTACCACAAAAATTCTTATATAGATAAAGAAAAAATATTTTATGACCTTCAACAAGGATCCATGGCATTGGAGGAATTTCAACAAAGATTCACATATTTGTGTAAGCATGCTAAGGGCCCAATATTTGATTGACACAAAGTGGAAATTTTCATAAGTAGGTTAGGGAAGCATATAAAAAAAAATAGAGTTTTGGACCCGGAAACCCTTGCATATATAGGGTACAAGGCAAACTTGTGTGAAGTATATTTTTTGAGAGGGTGAGAGTTGGAAAGGATATTAAATGGGAGGATAAATGACCAAAAATAATGTAGAAAGAAAAAAAGTACCAAACTCTCAATTTCCCCACCTTGAAGGAAAAGTTTATCAAGAAGCGTAATGATCATAGGTCCAAATACACACTTCGCAAGCGAAAACTCAACTTAGAAAATAAGTAGCCAATGCTTTTACTCAACCAAATTTTATCTCTAATGGAAGTGAGAAATTGGATACAACACATAATAGTCTATTTCTCACTTCCATAAGTTTCCACTTGGGTCTAGTGTCCATTTTATACATAATAATACCATAATTCAACAAACAAATTCAACATGTGTTTATTAAACATTCTAAGCATGAATGCATTGCGTAATACCCTTAATTTCCATTGTTGAAATATACTATGTTAAATCATGTATTATTGATATGATGTTATTAATGTGATACGATTTAAACCATGTGGCCTAGGTGAAATTACTAGACATGTAATTAAGTTAAATACATTGAAAATATTCTTAATATGGTTATCAAGGCTAGGTCTTGACTAGTGACAATGTATAAATCCAATTGTGAGCTAGGATTATGGTGTAGTTGTTATATTTCTATGCTGTTCTTATATTATGTAAAATCATAAATAAAAATGAAATTCCTATAATTTAATATCTAAAAGAATATTAATGATAACCCTTAAGGTATACTCTTTCCTTATGACGCTTCCTTACCAGTCTTTCCCATTTATCTTTCACCTGTGTTTTCTTCAACATTTTTCCCATGCCTCTGAGGAATAATGAATTACTCATGAAGTACAAGTATGCGTTGTGAAAATTATTTAGGTGAATGTATTATTCACTATTATCCATGAATCGCTCTTCCATTCTCTAGGAAATTATTCCTCTCCCACGATCATTCTATATTCTCTTGTTAAAATATTCTTACTTCCACTCCTTATTCATCAAGTAAAGTATGTGAAACCATGAATATTATGGTTGTAATGGCAAGATAACCCCATGCACTCATAGTTAGAAGAGAATGTGGAGGCCGAAGGACTTATTACTAAGTATGTGAGATGAAATGTGATGGTTTTAATGGGACAATCCTCATTGGAATGTCCACAATAACTAAAGTGAACATAATTAAAACATGCAGCCTTGTTTGTGTTTCTCATGTATAATTTGATCTAACTTATCTCTTCCAATTCATTGGAAGTTGGAAACCAATAGTCTTGGACCCATTCTCCCTTTAGTAGAAAGGAATAAGATCCGCCAAGTACTATGGAGTAGAAGAAGGAAAGATCTTCTTGCATTTTGAAATATATGAGAGTGCTTTGGTGGATTGATGGCTAGATGAGGGATTGGAGTGCTAAGTAGTGAGTAGATTGGATATTTCATGATAGAGATGGCTTGGGTTGGACGAGATTAGTGCCTTGTATTAGAGTCCATCACTCTAATGGTGTCATGGTATAACTTGGGGGCGTAATTCACATCCATTTCATATGATTGGGTAGTCAATCACTCCTTAGAAATTAGTTTGGTGGGATTTCATTGATTAGATATAAGTATTCATAATTATCTTTCTATGGAGTTCTTTATGTTTCTAAAATGTTTTGTGAGTCATGTAATTAATGTGTAGTGAATGGATTTAAAATGCATATGGTTATTCCTATTTCTCTCTTTTTCTGCATGAGTTCAAATTTATATTATTTTTAAATGTAGGATTTCAATTTGAGTGCCCTAATGGCCAAGGGAGGTATCTAGGTACATCACAAATCATATAATTCCTTATGGTACTAAGGATTAATTGCAAGGACATGTAGATTAGGGAAGATGTGTCAAGGTCGATGGTTATTTTGGGAGTCACACTATCTCACCTTAGGATTAACTCTTGGTTCATCATTCGTTGTGTTATTATTCATTATCTATATGCTTGTGTAAGCTAGATTTGACTCTAATCAACCATGAAATCAAGCAGTCTTTGTAACACGTGCTCAAAAAAACATCAACAACCTCAAAACATGATTATGCATCATGTCATCAAAGCTAGGATATAGAGTCCATCAAACATAAGCTATAGAGTCATATGAGACCATGTAGCAAGAAAAAATGATATATACAATATCATACAATGGTTGTGTGATAACACATATTAGGATAAAGTCATTAAACTAATGCATATTGATAATCAATAAAAAATATGGAAATAATTTTCATAATACCAATAAATCCTAATTTCATTAAATTTGGTCGAATTCAAGTCTAAGTCCCTTTGGAGATAGATTGAAAACAATATTTTCAAAGTCTGAAATTGGGGTTTTTAAAGTCCAAAATCCAATTCCAAATGTACTAATATTAGATTCCATAATTCCAAAATTGGATTCGATATTTGTATTTTCAAATTTTGATTTTTCACTTTTTTAACCTAACATTGGCATATTAGGAACTAGATGTTGCAATTTTGAAACCAAAACATTGTAAAATTTGATGCAAAGAATGAAAATATTGAATTCAATTTTGTAATATTGCAATCCAATATTGGCACATTTGGAACTAAATTTTGCACTTTATAAATCTTAGTTACTTAATTTTTACTCTCTCTCTCTCTCTCACACACACACACATCATTTGTATATTTTAAACCTAGTTACACATCATCTACAAGTACTGTTGAATTTATCAAACATAACCAATATTGAAAAATTAGAAGATATTGTTAGATACTTTGATTAAATATATTGGTGCTTTACACAATTATCTTCAACATTCATTGTTTTTTATTGATCCCACTAATATAGATGAAGCTAGTGTGAAAGAAATTCATCTTGAAAATAAGGGAAAGCATGGATGACAAGATCATCCAAAGAAGCCTTCATCCAAGAATTAGAAAAACAATTTCAAGGGGAAAGGAAAGGGAAATAAGACAACAACAACAAAGAAAGAAGAAGGGAAGCCAATCTTACACTCATAGCAAGAAAGAAGGGCACGATGAAGAACATTGTTAGAAGTTGCATCCAAAATTGAAGCCTAAGAAGTATGGTGGAAAAGGGAAGCAAAATATGGTTACTACAGTGAAACAAGACCTTGGGTATAATTCCAGTGATAGAGATGAAGATTACAACTATTGTTATACAAGGTAAAAGTTTCCTTCATGCTATGTCAAGCTCTACAAATCATGCTAGTTCAAGTTCTATAAATGAATCTCTTGTTAATGAATTAAAAAGAAGTGAATTGTTTCATAAAAGAGTTGTATCTAAGCACACAAAAATAGATACGCAGTTTGATCCAGGTTCTCAAGCTAATTTAATCTCATAATCAATTGTTAAGAGGTCGGACCTGGAAACCAAACCTCATCCAGAACCCTATCATCTTGGTTGGGTTGGTTAGGTTTACCATTTCTTCAAACATAATAGATGAGGTTGACCTAGAGGTTGTCCCTCTTAACATTTGTGGCATAGTCTTGGGAAGCCAATACTTGTATGAAAAGAAGGATTTTTTTTGAAGCATGAGAACAAGTACCATCTCACAAAATATGGGGTGAAATATATTGTCAAAGATCACAACATGAAAATCATTTCAACCCTTGTTAGTGTAGGAAAGATAAAGAGACTGATTAACTCCATAAAGAAATGTATGCTCATAGTTGTGAGGGGAAAATAAGCTGAAGCATATGATGCTTTCAAAGGTTGTAATCCTTCTCACAAGAAAGAAATATTTGGCATTGTCTCTAACTATGGTGATGTTTTTCAGGAACTAGGTGGGTTTCCTCTTAGAAGGGAAATCCAACATTAAATTCATCTTCAACAAGATGCCCCTCTACTAAATGTGGGCATGTATAGGATGTTAGATATGGAAATGGGAGAAATCAAGAAGTAGGTACGAGTCTTGTTGAATGAAGGAGTAATCATACATAACTCATCCCCGTGTGGTTCACCACTTTTGTTGGTGTCGAAGAAAGATGGCACACAGAGGATGTGTGTGGATTATTAGATATCAACAAGATCATGGTGAAAAACTGGTATCCTCTCCCTCGTATAGATGATTTTCTTGATCAATTGAAGAATGTTGTTTATTTCACTAAGTTGGACTTGCGCAGTGGTTACAATAAAATCAGAATTACAGAGAACGCTGTATGGAAAACTGCTTTTAAAACCAAGCAAGGACCATTTGAATGGTTGGTAATGACATTTGGGCTTTGCAATGCCCCACCTAAGGAGCATTTGGAACTTAACGCAAACATTTAAAGGTCTAGGCTAGAGACATGTTCCAGCGTCTATAAACCTATCAATGGTTGTTAACTGCTTGCATTGTATCCCGGGGGTGAAATATCGTTCCAGTACGGAAGCATATCGGAGGTTCTCCAGTACTCAAGGGTATATTAGAGGCACTCTAGTATGGAAAGTATATCAGAACACTCTCATTGAATGGTTATGCATTAGACAACGCTAACACGAACTTATTCTCCTCGTACCATTGAGTATATATTGGGAGACCCCATTAGGTTGCTATCCTTTAGCCACAGGTAACCGAGTCAGCTGCCCTATAAACGCGATACACTGAACACAACATTTCGGGAGATTCGACGCCATACGTTAAGTCATTGGTTTCGACTAAGGTGTATATAACAATTCATGGATACTTGGTAAACCCTCTTGCCTAGTATACCCTTTTTGATTTATTTCTTGTTTTTAAGTTCTAAAATTTAACTACCCACGATAACATGACTTGCCTATGTAGTTATTCTTGGCCTCATATTGTCTGATTAATAGTAAATTTTAATTATAGGCTCAAATCAACCACCCCTTATTGTTTTTTAGAAAAGGTCATCGTGGATGAACCACTAGGTTCACCTTACATTTCCCCTTCATCATTTGACACTAAAGGGTCATCACAAGGAGTTCATCCTAAGTTTTCACAATCACTTGAAGTCGAAGGCCTTGAACTTGGAATTGTCCCAAGTATCCAACCCTTTGCTTCTTGTCCTCCACCTTGAGACTCATCATCATCTCAGGAATCTGATCCAGAAACCACTGAGAGTCCACTGAGGTTTGCTTTATTCCCTTTGAATCTTCTTTTCGATCCATTGGTTATATCTCCTCAAAAGCCTTATAATCCATACGATAATCTTGGTATACCTTTAGAGTTATCTCCACGACCATCTCATATTCCTCCTTGCAAATTGTTTCCACCCATGGCTTCAAAAGGTGAGTTTCTAGCCTCTTCTCAAAGTCCTCCAAAAGTCTCAACTACTCATACTCCTAGTGTTGACAATGATTTCGAATACGACTTTTCACCTGAAGGTTATCCATATGTGGGAAGTGTTGCACCTCCACCACCTCCTGAAAGCAGTGAGCCTTTATTTCCAGTTGGTTATACGTCTTTGGCTCAATTGGTTTTAGGTACTCTAAGTGCGTCTTAGCTTTATCACAATCCCATTTGGTCATCGGGTGCCATGCCTACTTCTGGTCCATTTGTTTCAAACATGGCCTCTCAAATTCCTGTACTGACTACAGGTTCGTCAGTTCTTGTATAACCAATTGTTACGGTTGGGGAAATTAATGTCCCTATAAGTTCCTCAGGTCCTCCATTAAGTGGAAAACATGTGCCACCACCTATCGCACCGCATGGGTGTGAAAAACCACCTCTTCCTTATGTACCTCCTATCTCAAGTGGAGGTTATGTGAGTGCACCTCAAACTCACGAGATCGAAGCTAGTCAAAATGTTGGCAGTGTACCTTATCCTAGTGGATCATCAATTCCGTCTGGATCAAGCCAGATCCTGTATCAATAGCCTCTTTCGGCTCATATACCCTACCAGCAATTGTACCCTTTATATGGCTCTAAACAGCCTCAAAATCCACCCTTTACTCAACAAGAAAGTCCCCAAATGCAGCCTGGTTTAAATCCCTCATTTGGGGTATATGGTCAAATTCAAGTTGGATCTTATCAGTACCACCCTGGAACTCGGCAAATTCCATAAGGAACTTTTCAATGACAACAGCCTTATGTACAACAAAAACCTTTGTAGTAGCAAGGAAAACCCTTGCAACAACAAAACCAACCCTTATATCAACAAGATCAACAGTTGCAGCCATAAGGTCAACCCTTGTAGTAGTAGGGCCAACAGTTTTACCACCATGGTCAATAATTGCAACAACAACCTTATAATCCATATGTTGTGCAAGTTGTTTATCCACCTTATGGTTCTCAATGGCCTATGGCAGGTCAGTATCAACCTTACCCTAGTCAAAACCCACCTTTCTGGGGGAAAAATCCACCTTTGTATGGTGAGAATACCCCTTAATGGGGGGAATATCAAGATCCTTATGGTCAAAATCTGCCATTTTGGGAGCATAACCCATACCAATAAGGATGGAATCCACAAGCTAGGCCTTATTAAAGGCCTCCCATGCCTTTCAACCTAGAATGGCTATTTCTAGCAATGTTGGAACTGTTAGATGTGTCAAGTCTCACTACTGATCCAATACTTCATTCGACCTATTGGCCTACAATTCCTACTAAGATTCTTGGTGATTGTCTGAAATTTAAAGGAAAATCTAGAGAAGACCCCCATACCCATGTTATGACTTACCATTTATGGTGTTCATCTAATTCCTAGGTTGATGTCTCCATTCGTCTACGTCTTTTTTAGCGCACCCTTACGGGTCCTACCGCAAAATGGTACATCAAGTTGCCTTGAGGTGCTTGTCAAGACTTCAATTATTTGAAAATGGCACTCACTTCCAGCTACCGGTTCGCTATGAAACTAGTACCCATCTTCTTACGTCTTTGAAACAAAATATTGCTACCCAAATCTCTAATCATATCCATGAATGGAGACATCGGCGTTGCCTTATCAAGTTTGATATACCTAATGAGTTTTTAACTGAATGGTTTACCAAATCATTCATCAAAAAAATTGTTGTAGACATAGCGATGGGAGGTTATGTAACCGAAGATCAAGCCATTGCCCATGTCCAATATTTAGATTTGGTGTATTCCCAATCTGGTATGTTATATGATCTCTTGCCTGATGCTCCAAGACCATTTACGGATCCAATATCTTCTAAACCTCTGGATGTACCACCTATCAATGGTATTATTGGATCAGTGACTCAAAATTCCAGTAAAGCTTCTTTGAAGCAAAAATCCATTTTGAATTTTGCATCCAATACTTCTTCTAATCCCTCTCCAAATCCTGGTAAAACTTATGAGGTTAATGTTGTTCAGTCTACCGTGGTAGACAAATCCTCTAAAGGTAAAAATAAGGGTAAAGGAAAATCAAAATCTGATACCCCAAAATAGGATCCACCGAATTCATCTGTGGATGATGCATCTAAACGTAATCCCAAATATCCTTGCCTCATTTGTGAGGAAGACCACCATACCAAGGATTGTACGCATCGTGCGAAAGTTAGTCGCTTGTTAAAAGTAACTCAAGGGACACCAATTGTACTGAAATAAAATTTCCCATCACAGCAGACCCAATTGGTAGAAAAACCACAATCTTCCACATCTTCGGGTTCTGAGGTTTACATGAGTGGAAAAATGCCTATTTCTATTGCCACCCGGCCAAACGACTATCAAAATCCTCCCAAACAGATTGTGGAGAAAGAAGTTACTGATACACCTTCTACTTCTACTCCACCCAATTTCGGTCCTCTTCATATTGTGAGACCCAGTAATGACTCCATTATATGACCCCCTCCCAAGAGTGACCTTTGGAAATCATCTTACAATCCAAATGCACGAGCTCCACATCATTATAGTATTGCCGAATATTTAGCTCAAGCGCCTTCAACGATGTCTACCTTGGAAGTTCTCCAAACTTGTTCAACGCAACTAAAAGCATTAGTATCCACTATAGGAGGAATTGACCCTATGGATTTGAATTTGATTACTTTTGACCTGGAAAATCATGTTCCTTTCCTTCCCCATAAACTTGCGTTTTTAATCCAAGTCATTATAAAAGGGAAGAGATTCATCGGACTGTGATTAATGAGGGTGCTTCCACATGCATCATGTCTATTTCATGCTGGAAAGCTGTTATGAAACCAACTCAAGAAAAGATAGAAAAGATAGATCAATGCCTTAGAATTCAGCCTCTTCGAGGAGGAAACCTCCTTTACATTACATAAATGAACAATTCTTGGATGATACAAATGAAAAGACCTCCTTTCTATATATAGGAGTCTAAGGGGTCATAACATAATCAGAGCCGACATAACAATAATAATGTAAGGGCACAATAATAACAATAGTGGGCTTCTATGGGGCACAATAGTAACAATATGGGCACTACATGGGTACATCAATATAATAAGTGGGTTATACTAATAACAATAAGGGGTTACACTAGTAGTATAGGGGCCTAACATGCCCCTCTCCTTCAAAAAGCGTTGTCCTCAACGCTTGAGTAGTTCTTGATGCTTCTGTATAAAATTCTTGTCCTCCCATGTGGAATATTCAGCGGGTAAGTTCTTCCACTTGATGAGATACTCTGAAATTGACCGATTTCGTAGCTGTCGGGTTCTTGTTTCTGTGACTGCTCCAGGTTCCAATATGATTTTTCCTTCCTCTTCAATTTCTGGCAATATTGTTTGAATTGGGATCTTTTGCAACTTTTGAATAAGTGACCATACTTCTTCGTCCTTCTTCCATTCATCCCTTTCTTCATTTATCCAATCTGTTTGGATAATATAAATAGCACAAAACAATGCTTCCACATCCTCATCCTTGAAGAGTCTTCCCATTCGGTAAGGTCGCCATTTTTTAAGTGCATGTAGTATTGCCAACATTTCCTTCTCATAAATAGCTTGCTTGAGATGTAGCAGTAAAAATACCCAATCACCTACATCAAAACATTTTTCCCTATGATGTTGTTCTACCTGTTGTTTCGTTTGATTTTGCACCGAAGTGGCGTTATCCTTTAAAAGTTGGAGAACTTGTTGTTGATGCTCGATGTGATCTTTCACTGCTTGAACCTTTTTCTTCTTGATATGTCCTTCTATCTCTAGAGTTTGAGGAGTGGTAATTTCTTCCAATCCTTTACAAGATGTGGTCGGATTCATTTCTTGATGCTCGATGTGATCTTTCACTTCTTGAACATTTTTCTTCTTGATATGTCCTTCTATCTTGATAGTTCGAGGAGTGGTAATTTCGAACAATGAATTACAAGATATGGTTGGATTCATTTCTTATTTCTCGATGTGATGTTTCACTTCTTGCACCTTTTTCTTCTTGATATGTCCTTCTACCTTGAGAGTTTGAGGAGTGGTAATTCTTGCCAATGCTTTACAAGATATGGTCTGATTCATTTCTTCTTTCTCTGGGGTGGGGTCCTAGCATATATCTTCTTCTTTTGATGTTTCTTGATCCTTTTCTTCCTCCTCTTCATATTCTATGTAAAATAATTTCTTCTCAGCACACTTATGACCTTTAGTGCATTTGCTATCAAAATTGTAACAAAGCCCTTTTTCTCTTTTTTCTTCCAATTGTTGTGGTGTAACCCTTGTAGGTTGTGGAAGGCTAGGAGAAACAACACTTCCATCTTTATAGTTGTGAGGGGTACGCTTCCTGGTTTCCATAATTTTGCTTTCCACTATGTCACAAAGCCCTTTTACTCTTTCCAATTGTTGTGGTGTTGCTCTAAAGAAGGTGTTGCTCTTTGTATCCTCATAATGTGCTATCATTTCCTCCGTGAAAATTGACCACGTAACAAGTTGTTTACGAGAACAAATCCCTTCGTACCATAAAAATTGATCTGGTTCTAAATATGAAGATGCAATACATACCTTTTGTAACAGTTGTACACCATGTAGATCAAAATATTGTTCCATCTGAAGTATCAAATATACTAGATCCTTGCCATTAAACTTCCTCATCTTGCTTTTTCTTGATTTTAGGAGCTCGACCTTGAAACGACTGTAACTCTGTACTTTCGGATCTTTAAGTTCTGAAATTGCGACATATAGTAGCCCTTTGTGTCCTCTTTCCAATGCCACCAGTCTGATCCAAATTGGATTCTATAAGGAAGAGTTATGCACAATCTCCCAAGATGACCTGATTATAGACCTTTCTAGAAGAGCGAACTTGTATGAAGTGCCACGTGTCGCTGTTTCAACCTTTGGATACGAAAAATGCATACAAGAAACTACAGTCCGTCGTATTTATGTACCTTCTTACGAAATTTCAATCTGATCCCCAGAGAGAAAGTTATGACGATTTTCCCCAGGTCACCTGTTTGGAATGTAATTCAGGAGTCTGCAAAAAGACCAACTTCCTCAGATCATATCTCCGCAAATATAGCACGAAAAGCTCTGAAATTCGGACCTGAGGTTCAGCGTGATTTCTTCTCAAATGGGTTTTTTTTGCAACTTCTAAAACATCACAGGAAAAAATTTATAGCGAAAATACCACAATGACCTGTTTGGAGCAGCGAAACCCTAGAATCCAAAGCTCTGATACCAAATGTTATGAAACCAGCTCAAGAAAAGATAGAAAAGATAGATCAATGCCTTAGAATTCAGCCTCTTTGAGGGGAAAACCTCCTTTACATTACATAAATGAACAATTCTTGGATGATACAAATGAAAAGACCTCCTTTCTATATATAGGAGTCTAAGGGGTCATAACATAATCAGAGCCGACATAACAATAATAATGTAAGGGCACAATAATAACAATAGTGGGCTTCTATGGGGCACAATAGTAACAATATGGGCACTACATGGGTACATCAATATAATAAGTGGGTTATACTAATAACAATAAGGGGTTACACTAGTAGTATAGGGGCCTAACAAAAGCCATAGGCTCTCCACCTCTCAACCAGTCTCTAAACACCTTAGAAGCCTTTGATGACAGAGGATCTCGTCCTTACAGTATTCTCATGAGTTTTCCCATCACATTGACAGGAAAATTGTTGAATTAGAAGTAGAAGTCGTTGATGAAAATTTGAATTATAACCAATCTACTTGGATGAAGTTGGACTCATGCTATGTTTTGTGTGGTTTCTTCTTTGTTCAACGTGCTCCTTTTTCCCCATGAAGGGAAAATAGTCACCGTTGATCAATTAGCCTTTTTCTCTTCCAGTTCTTCGAATGGCAATGTGTCGTATGTGGGAAATACCGACATTCCTTATGAGAGAATTGGGGGTATTTTTAAATACTCTTCTCTTATGGGAAATTTTTCCCTCCCACCTCCTCATGTCGCTTCTATCAACATGATCTCTACTTCTCACGATCCTTGGATTGTTCCTTCTCCCAACCAGGTTGATTCTTTTGGCAATGTTATGTTGCTCAACCCAGTAGAATAAGCTTATCAAGCTGTTGTTTTGGATTCGACGACCGCTTATGAATTTCATACTACTCTTAGTATGTATTTAGACATGTATTCACAGTCCTCTTGGCTTGGTTCTTGGGATTATCCAGATCCCTTGAACGAGACATTTCCCACTGACGAGAGTATCACCGAGGTCATGTCTCTTGAGGAAACTCCTTGGAATGATGTTCATCATCGTTCCTCATTTCTCTCGAGTCTTGGAGATATTTCATCATGTTTGGATACCTTTGTTTCTCGTACACTCACCCATCCACTTCAAATTCCCATCTTGGTGCATGAAGTTTTGTCTTAGGGAAACATGGGGAACATTGTTGCTTCCTTGCCCATTGACGTTTCTGCCCAATCTAAAATTGTCAAAGTCTTTCAACTAGGGCATATTTTTCTTGCAATGAGATTAAGATTTTCCTGCCTTCTTTTATAATATCTTCTCATCGAGTCTTTAACGTTATTCATCATATGACTCGTAACACTCACTCGCCGGGGGGCATGGGGGCATTGTCATTTATGTGCTTTATTACACTATTTGTCTGAGTCGATGCTTACATGTCATTCCAAAAGTAAAAATACAGTTTTATTCTCTGTTGATCGATTACCCAAGTCTACAAATGGGCTCCATCTGAAAAATTATATTCGTTTTTTGTGTAAATACTTATGTACATTAGTGTGTTTTCATTATTGTGCAGTGTGGTTTTGGTGTGTTAGTTTTCTTTTGCAAACCTTTTCCTCTGCTTACCTCATGCTCTACTTGGTTTGCAGATGTCATCCAACCATTACGTCAGTTTTGCTAATGGTGCTTGTCATAGTACATAGAATCTATCTTCCGCTGCATGGAAAATATATGACCCTAATGGTGAGTTATGAATTTAAAAGGTATATGTTTAGGGTAGACGACTAATAACATTGGCGAATATACTGTGGTCATCGAACTTTTGTCAGAACCTATTGCTCTTGGCATTAGAGAGTTAATCATAAAACATGATTCGCAACTCATTGTGCTACAACTTAATGGACAATATTCAATTAGAAACCCTCAAACTTTGAGAATGTATTTGCGAGTTCGTTTATTGGAATGAGAATTTGATTTTATTACTTATAATCGTATTCCAAGACGCATGAACACATTAACAAATGCATTGGCTAATTATGTGTTAGATAGACATTTGTGAAACTTGTAAATCATAAAACATCACATATCAGATGGTAAATAGGAAAAAATGTATATATATATATATATATATATATATATATATATAGCAATCATTTGTAAAAGAGTTTTCTACACCAAAATAAAAAAAGTTGTGTTTTGAGACACATGGCTTTATAAGACTACATAGTGCATAAAGTAAACTAGAAGTTGGTTATTCGCTCAGATGGTGCTCATGATAGCACAAGAAAGCTCCGATGACTCGGCCTAGTAGCTGATGCAGTCTGGAGGAAACCCCTATAGTGTGCCTTTGGTAGCCTAATGACACCTCATCGATTGAGGCATACTTAGGAATCCCCCTGGTTAAAAATTCTAGGTTGCACTCTACCTCAACGATAGGATCTGCTCCCTCCACATATGGAGGAACCTCCTCAATCTAGCGTGCCACTTGCTTGGCTATTGGAGAAACCCCTAGAGGTCTCTCTGGTCCAACATCTACATGACCTTATAAGTCAAATCTTAGTACACATGTATCAAACAAAAACAAAAAATGATAAAAACATTAAATTTTTCAAAAATAGCTTTTTACCTGAATCAGTCCACTAAGCCTTTGGAGGGAGTGGAAGATCTGGATCTCCTCATAAATTTGGCCCTACATACACCCAATCATTGACCATGATTAGATTCTAACACAACCATCCGAACAATGTTGGAGGGAATGAAATTTGTTGACCACCCCCATGTCGTGACATCAACTCTCCCCATCTGAGTAATCATGGAACTTTGGGCACTAGTGGATCCACTTCCAACCACTGATAGCGGAACAATGACACACGTTCCAAGATGAACGTCACCAGAATAGATCTGACACCAAATTGTTTCATATTCCCAAACTTGCACTTGGTTAGTTGGCTCTTCATGCACACCAATTGAAAACCATGGGATTTAGACACTCGATCACATACTAGAAATGAGACTTTGATGCATCATGTAGCACTTGCGCCCCAACTAATATTTGGGCCATAGTGTGTAGGATTGTTCACAGTGGGAGGTGTTATAGGTCTATTTTGGCACATCACTCACGACGATCAGATCGATACAAATAGGGCTCGTCAAACCCTAATTTCAGTTGCTACATGCTCTAGACCAGTCATAGTATTGAATATTTTCATCCATGAAAGTTTCCTAGTTTAAAACCCTATTGAAATGCCTCTTTGTAACATCAACATAGCCTTGGTTAGGGGCAACTTCTCTGCATAGCAGGTAGGCCCATTCAGACCTACGTTGCAGAGCACTTAGGCCCACTTTAGCATGCGCTAGGCGAGGATGAGCGAAATTGACATAGGATTCTGGGAGTATTCTTTAATTCTAGAGCATTCTAGAAGGATGCCCAACTCTTATCTCATCCTATAATCTCGATTTTGGATAGGCTATGGATCATTCAACCCTCTATCTTCTCATCCCTTTCTCCATGGAAACTAAATATCCAATTATGGAAAGCCATTCAATACCCAATTTATGACAAAACCACTTGCATTTCCTTATAAATTGACCACTCATCATAGTGATCAGGGGGCTAGAACCTTGATATTATAGAGAAATATTGTTGGTTTGAGACTTGAAATCATTTTCAAGTAATGTTAGGTTGTTGGATTGATGTGTTATTAGTGTGATGAGGGTTTGGACTAAGCTGGATGAGTTACATGGGATCGAACCACATTGGGTGTAACCTCTCCTTCTATCAATCAATAAAGTCGTTTGTTCCTTTTCCAATACTTTTGTCTATACCTATGATGAATGCATGTTCAAGTGTTTTCGATTCCATTTGTTTAAAGTAGATAGATCATATTCTTTGATTGTTTTCGTCTTCTTTTTATGTTGGCAGGTACCAATTGAACGAATTCATTTTGAGCGGAAGCAATGGGAGCAATTCAAAGGAGATCAAAGGAAGCGAAGGATCACAAGTAGGTTCCTTTATCTTACTTGTCTATTGTAAGAAAAGGTTAAACATCTTTACTTCTGTTGTTCTAAGTGTAACTACCCACTTAGGGAAGATGTACTTATCCGTAGGTATAAATTATGTATAACAAATTGGCGACCTAATGGGGAACGATGATAGTTCCTAGTGGTTTACCCTTATCATATTACATCCTAGTAGACTTTACTTGACTTCATTGATCTCTTTTTAGTCATTTTAAAGCTTTTTTGGTAAAAAAAAGTGTGCTTAAATGTCTGTTGATTGTGCTCTCTGGCATCAATGCAGTGTTGTTCTTGACACAATGCGCTGCAGAGAAACCTTAGCTTAGAGACATTGCTCTGCAATGCACTGTCTCCCACTTAGGGCTGCGCTGATCCCTGTCAAGCAAAAATGCCCATCTTTTGCTTGATTTTTTTCTAAAGTTGCTTCTGATGTTGTTTGCTGAAAGAGCAATGTTTTCTATGGCTCAAAAATCAATTTGCATTTCCTTTCCTAGCCCTACTTTGACCTTGATTGTCTAGTGTTTCTTAAGAGATTTCTTTATCATTATCAATTCGTTGTCAAAGTTAGATTACATTGATTAGTCTTTACTTTTCTGAAAAGAATTGTTGTAAAGTCTTCATTTCTTTGAAAAAGAAACTGTCATAAAGTCTTTGTTTCTTGTGAAAAGCATTGATTGATTGTTTATGCATTTAGTTTCTTTATGTTCATCTAAACATTAAAGGAATGAAAAGAAAAACATGCATAATGCATTTAGAAGTTTCTATGTGCTTGTAGGAATGGTATAGGGAAATTTGCATTAGATGTGATCTATGCTCTTTGTTTGAAGATTCTAATTGCTCTATCCATTTCAGTTACGGTTTTCATTGTTTAAATCAAATGAAAAGAATGTTTCTCATCTTAGTTGAATTCTAGGAGTTTCAGAAACTAACGCAACATGGAAGCAGACTCAAGAAGACCCCAAAATCACCCCATGGATCCCCTTTAAACTATTACCCGACTGTTTTCCTTTTTCCCGAAATACCTTGAAAAACAATGCAAAACATTGATATTTACCTTTTTATATTGGCGCACTTATCGAACGCCAAAAGTATACACACCAATGCTTTGGAACCGCCGATCTGGATCGGTGAGATCTGACGATTGTCAAAGATTTTGGGTGGAATAATAGACCGGGGTTTAACCGCCCGAAATATGGTTTTATTCCCCTCTGCCTTTGCTACGTGGCAACGTTTCAATGGAATTGGGTGCCGCACCACTAAAAACACTTACAACTTTTGACGTGCTTGATAACCATTCACTGTAGTGAGACCGCTTGGTGATCCAACGGTCGCAGTTGATCACGATCCAATGACTGCGATTTAATCGCCCGATCGCAAGTCGCAATGTCCAATTCCCAGGCTCCTTATGCTTCAAAGCGTTAATCCGATATCAGTCTTACGGACTCGATTAGATCCTTTCCTATAAATGTTTCGAGTTCGGATTCCAAATCCGACTATGTTTTGCGCTCATTTTTAGTGTAAACTAGGTTTTACACTTGTAGGGCCGAAACTACATAATAAACTCCACCGACCCGATAAAGGTGATCCGACGGTCAGGATTTAAGTGAATAAAACAATGAGATTTATCGAAAAGCCCTCGGACTTCCATAAAACCCGTGATTTCGACATGAAACACAGAATAGGAAAGGAATTAACACTTTGTCCCGAAGACAAAAGATTTGCAAGCAAAAAAGGGTTTCCACAGGTTCGATAACCAGTCTTACACACAATATGATTCATTCATAATAAATTACTTACAGTGTCTCGGCCTTGGGCTTGATTACAAAAAATTAAAGACCTCTATCTCAAACCCAATCCACACACTATTTTTCTCTCGCTCTACTAAATCCACTCCTCAATCCTCTCTATTTTCATTACATTTTTCCTCCCACTTATAAATCGGATATCACTCTAACTGTGTCTAACTAATCAATCCCTATTTTTAATAAATCTAATAGCAAATCTTCTAATTCCTAGCTCTATCTCACACCTATTCTAACAACTCATCTTTGAGCCTAAAATAAGACAATTTGTGACTTATTACAATAATGAAATACAACTCATTTCTTGAGAGATCAAACCCTCTTAGTAAAACTGCCTTTTGACCAATCAGGTCAATGAAATCCAACTTGTTTAGCCACAACATGTGAACAAACTTTCACATTGCTAGCAAAGTCCGGATGCTCCTGCATAAGACTCCCGGGGAAAAAAAGAATTGCCCTTCAAACTTTCAGGACTTACTCCATACTTCTGTAATTCTGCTATTGTCAACCAGCTAGCATCCTCCACTGGTTGTCCTTTCCATTTGACTAGATATTGGAAATAAGTCTATCCTCTAGTTCTTTTGGATACTCTTTTCTCCAAAATAGCTTCCTCTTCCTTCTTAGTTGTCTTTGGAATTTGTTCTTCCCAGTTTCAGTTTGAACTTCATCTCCTATAGTTTCCTCTTGTAGCTCTGTCTCTGTGTCTTTGTATGGATACAAATCTGCAACATTGGAAATGGGTGATATTCCAATCACTTCTGGCAACTCAATTTCATATGCATTAGCTGAAAACTTTATTGCAATCTTACATGGTCCTATCTTTTTCATTTTTAGTTTATTGTAAGTTTTAACAAGAAATCTTTCTTTTCTCAAATACACCATCACTAAATCTCCCACTTGGAATTCTTTCTCTTTTCTTTTCATATCTACCCTCTGTTTGTATTTGCTGCTGCTTTCTTGCAATTTGCCTTTGACTTCTTCCTGTAGTCTTTGCATTTGTTCTGCAAACTCTTCAGCTTTTGCACTTCTGTTCTCCTGTTTACCCAAATCCCTGAGCTCATACACACCTCTTGGATTCATTCCAAAAACAATCTGAAATGGACTCATTCTAGTACTTCGCCTTGGAGTATCGTTATAAGAAAATTTAGCCTGAGCTAGTGCTAAATCCCACTGCTTAGGATTTTGATACAGTAAACTTCTCAATATGTTTCCCAAGCTCTTGTTTACTACTTCAGTCTATCCATCAATTTAAGGATGGTATGCTGAAATAAAACTGAGGTTAGCTCCCAATTTCTTCCAAAGAGTTCTCCAGAAATTCCCTACAAACTTTGTATCTCTATCAGACACGATACTTATAGGTAACCCATGTAATCTTACAATTTATGAAAATAATAAATTAGCTATGTGTGTTGCATCACTAGTCTTCCTACATGCAATGAAATGTGCCATTTTGGAAAATCTATCTACTACAACATAAATGGAATCATTCCCTCTTTGGGTTTTTGGTAATCCAAAAACAAAATCCATGCTAACTGCATCCTACGGTCGATCTCGTATTGGCAATGGCTGATACAATCCTGCATTCTGACTCCTTCCTTTTGCATGCTAACATATCCTGCACTTCTCAAAAAATTTCTTAACATCAGTCTGCATTTTCGGCCAATAATAAAGAGCATTCACCTGAGCAAAGGTTTTATCTTGTCCAAAGTGACCAGATAATCCTCCACTATGTTTCTCCTTTATTATGTTTTCCCTCATAGAACATTTGGGAATACACAACTTGTTTCTTTTAAACAATAGCCCTCCTTGAATGAGATAGTCTAACCACTGACTTCTGTTATGACTCATTGGATTCTAAACTGTTGTATAGATATATTTGAAATCTGGATCATCCTTGTACATTTCAATCATTTCCTCAAATCCTACAACACCCACTTTGAATTCTTGCAGAATAAAACTTACCCTGCTCAATGCATCTGCTACTTTATTTGACTTACCACTCTTGTGATTTATTAAAAAAGTAAAGCTTTGCAGAAATTCTACCCACTTGGCATGTTTCTGATTCAGCTTCGGCTGGTTATTGATGAACTATAAGGCATGATTGTCTGAATACAATATGAATTCTTTTGGCAGAAAATAATGTCTCCATTTTTTTAAGGCTCGCACAATAGCATAAAACTCTTTATCATAAGAAGAATATTTCTTCTTTGCATCATTCAATTTCTCACTGAAGTATGCTATTGGTCCTTGCTCCTGACTCAGAATTGTGCCAACTGCAACTCCACTAGCATCTGTTTCTACTTGAAAGACTTTCTCAAAATCAAGCAAAGCTAAAATCGGCTCCTTTGTAATTTTCTTCTTCAAAAAATTAAAATTTTTGTCTGTTGCTTCTATCCACTTGAATGGCTGATTGATCTCCTTGATTGTCTCAAGGGTTGGTGCACAAATCTGACTAAAGCCTTTGATAAACTTTCTATAAAAACTTGCAAGACCATGGAAGCTTCTTACCTCAAATATATTTCTGGGAGTAGGTCAGTTCCAAATTTCTTAGACTTTCTATGAATCCATATTCAAGCCTTCTTTAGAAACTACAAATCCCAAGTAAACCAGTTCTTCCTTCATGAAACTACATTTCTTTAGATTTATTAGTAGTTTGTCTTTTTGCAGAGTTCTTAGAACCAAATTAAGATGCTCTAAATGTTATTCTTTAAATTTACTAAAAACTATAATATCTTCAAGATAAAAAATAACAAACTTGCCTGCATACTCCTTCAAGACTTCATTCATTAATCTCATGAATGTGCTAGGTGCATTAGTGAGTCCAAAAGGCATCACTAACCACTCATACAACCCATTGTTTGTTTTAAATGTAGTCTTCCACTCATCGCCTTCTCGGATTCTTATTTGATGATATCCACTCTTCTATTTTAGTAAAGTATTTTGATCCACTGAAACAGTCCATTAAATCATCCATGCGTGGCAAAGGAAATCTATACCTGATTGTGATCTTGTTGATGGCTCTGGAATCTATGCACATGTGCCATTCTCCTCCTTTCTTCGAACTGAGTACTGTTGGTACAACACATGGACTAAAAATTTCTCTGATTAACCCCTTATCCATCAGCTCCTGCACTTGTCTTCTAACTTTTGCGTTCTCATGAGGAGTTAATCTGTATGCTGCTTTATTCGGAAAACTTGCTCCTATTATTAGGTCAATATGATGACTAATAGTCCTGATCGGTGGAAATGCATTTGACAACTCATCCACAATAATATCAGCAAAATCATCTAACAGAATTTTAACTTCTTCAGGAAAATCATCCAAGTTTTTGGAAGTCAAAATTACCTTTGGTATTCCCACAATATCAAAATGTAACTCCTCATTCTTCACTACTTCTTGCAGCAGCTCCTTCCCACTTATCAGCATAATACTACTTCCAGGTGTTCCTTTGTCAGCATCGTCCTTCAATGGCAGCAATGTATGTTTAGTTCCATCCTTCTCTAGAGTATAAGTGTTTCTCCTTCCATCATGAATAGCTTTTCGATCAAATTTCCATGGTCTTCCCAGCAATACATGGCATACATCCATAGGCATTACATCACATAATATCACATCTTTATACGTACCAATTTGTATCTCCACCTTGCATTTTTCAGTCACAGTAATCTGATGTCCCTTCTGTAACCATGAGACCTTGTAAGGAGTAGGGTGCATGGTCTTTGCTAGTACGAGCTTGTCCACCATCTCTGTAGAAACAAGATTGTCAGTGCTTACACTGTCAATTATTACTTTGAAACACTTACCTTTTGATTTAAAAGTAGTTCTAAATAAATTCTTCCTCTGTGTTGGTTCTCCAATCTCCTGCTCTGCCCTAAGCAAAGTCCTTCTCAATAACAATGATTCACCTTCTTCAGGGGGTTCTTCCTTTTCCACAAGTCGAGGTGGTTCTGGCTTTGGTTTATTATGAGGACAGTCCCATGACATATGTCCCCATTCTCCACATGTATAACACCGAACATCTCTTCCTCGCCCTCTTCCTCTGGGCACAAATCTTCCTCTGTTAACTTCTCCCCTATGTGGTGGTCTGCTACTTGAGCTTCCTGTTTCATACTGATGCTGTTTTCCCCTTGGTCTGGTAGTTCCTCTACCTCTTACGAAGCTTCTTCCTCTATTTCCCTGAGTTTGTTTTCTCAACATCTTCTCTTCTGCCTTCAAACCTACTTGATAGGCTTCTTCAATAGTCTTTAGACTCAACAAGCTAATCTCATCCTGGATGTCATACCTTAAGCCATTGATATATCTAGCTACCATCTCCATGTCATCTTCTGCATGTCCTGCTCTAATACTCAATCTATAAAACTCTTTTGTGTATTTTTTAACAGAAATTCCTTTTTGCCTTAAATTTGCAATTGCTTAAAAATATTTAACTGATAGTCTTTAGGCATAAATTTGGCTTTATTTTACTTACCATTTTATCCCATTGCTTGATCTTGGACTTTCCTTTCCTCGCTTTGGATGTCGGTAGTTCATCCCACCAAATAGCTGCATGACCCTTCAATCTGGTAACTACAAATTTCACCTTATTTTTGCCATTAGTTTCCTCTTCATAGTCAAAATATTTGTCCAATGAATGGATCCAATCCATTAGCTCTTCTGCATTGAGACTTCCTTCATACATAGGAATTTCCATCTTTGCTTTTCCTCCTACTTTCACCAACATCTTAATAACTTTGGTAGTTTCATTGTCTTCATCTACTTCCTCCTCAAGAGATTCTTCTGAAGAGCTCTCATCTCCTTCATCAAGCGCTCTTTTCTGAGCAGTGTCAATTGTCTCCATTCTCGTACACAGACTCCGGATCTCCTCTAATAGGACTGCATTTGCTTCAAGTCTTCCTCGACCAATGCTAGCTCCTCTCCTTAGCGGAATTTTCTCTACAAACAACCCTTTCTTCTGCTCCGATACCACAAATGACGCAGCGCGGAAGCAGACTCAAGAAAACCCCAAAATCACCCTGCGGATCCCCTTTAAACTATAACCCGACTGTTTTCCTTTTTCCCTAAATACATTGAAAAACAATGCAAAACATTGATATTTACCTTTTTATATTGGCGCACTTAGCGTACACCAAAAGTCAATGCACTGATTCTTTGGAACCATCAATATTGATCGGTGAGATCTGACGCTGTTAGAGATTTCGGCTGGAATAATAGACTGGGATTTAACTACCCAAAATACGGTTTTATTCCCCTCCGCCTTTGCTACGTGGCAACGTTTCAATGGAATTGGGTGCCGCACCACTAAAACCATTTACAGCTTTTGACGTGCCCGATAACCATTCACTATAGTGAGACCGCTTGGTGATCCAACAGTTGCGGTTGATCGCAATCCAATGGTTGTGATTTAATCGCCCGATCACAAGTCACAATGTCCAATTCCCAGGCTCCTTATGCTTTAAAGCGCTAATCCGATATCAGTCTTATGGACCTGATATGGTATAGCTCCTCGCCTATAAATGTCTCGAGTTTGGATTCCGAATCCAACTATGTTTTGCGCTCATTTTTAGTGTAAACTAGGTTTTACACTTGTAGGGCCGAAACTACATAATAAACTTCGCCGACCCGATAAAGGTGATCCGATGGTCAGGATTTAAGTGGATAAAACAATGAGATTTATAGAAAAGGCCTTGGACTTCTATAAAACCCATGATTTTGACATGAAACACAGAATAGCAAAGGAATTAACACTCTATCCCGAATACAAAATATTTGGAAGCAAACAAGGGTTTCCACAGGTTCGATAACCAGTCTTACACACAATATGATTCATTCATAATAAATTACTTATAGGGTCTTGGCCTTGGGCCTGATTACAAAAAATTAAAGACCTCTATCTCAAACCCAATCCACACACTATTTTTCTTCACTCTACTAAATCCACTTCTCAATCCTCTCTGTTTTCATTACATTTTTCCTCCCTTTTATAAATCGGATATCACTCTAACTGTGTCTAACAAATCAATCCCTATTTTTAATAAATCTAACAACAAATCTTCTGATTCCTAGCTCTATCTCAAACCTATTCTAACAACTCATCTTTGAGCCTACAATAAGACAATTTGTAACTTATTACAATAATGAAATACAACCCATTTCTTGAGAGATCAAACCCTCTTAGTAAAACTGCCTTTTGACCAATCAGGTCAATGAAATCCAACTTGTTTAGCCACAACATGTGAACAAACTTTCACATTGCTGGCTAAGTCTAGATACTCCTGCATCAAAAACATCACGCAAAGAACCCGAAAGGAAAACTTTTAAACAAGATCAACTAAAATTTATCTCGATTAACCTAATGGAGCATTGTAACTTAACACATAACATTTAGAGGTCTAGGCTAGAGACGTGTTTCGACATCGTTAAACATAGCAGCTGTTGCTAATGGTCTGCGATACATTCCGAGTGTGATACCTCATTCCATGTACGTAATTATATCGTAGCTCGTCCACGTACTTACGTGTATATCAGGCGGTGTTATAGTGTGAAAAGTATAAGGGAATGCTCTTGCTATGCGGTTTCACATTAGACAATGCTAACATGGATTGGACCTCCATGTACTTTTGGGAATATTTGGGAGGACTACATTAGGTTGGTGTCCATCCATAGGTAACCGAGTCAGCCACCTTGTATATTGTGATACACCAAAAACAACATTTGGGGAGATTGCCTGCACATATGTTAAGTGCTTGGTTTACTAAGGCAATATATTGCAGTTCACAGTTACTTGGTAATCATTTTTCCTAGATTATCCCTCTTTTGTTTTGTTATGTTATTTTGATTAAAATAAAATTAATTGACCATGGATAAGATCCTCCATGTCACTGCTTAGTTGATCTTAGGTTGAGAGATATGGCAACAACTTCGGAGTCCACCAATCAAGGAATTCCTTTTGATGGGAATCCAAGTCCTTTTCCTCATTTCAGAAATATTAGTGCTCCTTATATGGCTACATTGTCCCTTTCAGGACTTACCATTGGCTTGCCAGTATGTTTGTTCTCAACCTCCTTGGCCCCGCAACTGAGTATTCCTACAACTAGACAAAATCAACCTCCAGTTAATCCTAAAGTTGACCCTTTACCTTCTTCGTCGGTTGTTTCTTCCTACCCTTCTTCCTCTTCACTTGGTGAAAGGATTGACACTAGTAAGCAAGTGGATAAGAAGAAGAAGAAAGGGAAGAAGAAGAAGAAGAAGAAAATTCAGTAGAGGGGCAACCAAGCAACCACTGCTTCGAATGCAACTTCTAATGATAAATTGTCCAATAAGCCTCACAAACTTTGATATCCTTGCAAACTTTGTACGAGAGATCAGCTTCTTCAAAGTTGTTATGGTATTCCTCAGATCTTAGAAGAATGGTCTTCTCGTTCACATTATCCTGTGTCATCAACTTCTGGAGATCATGCTGGTGACACACCATCAACTAGTGGTAGTAAAGTTCATGGAAAGAAGGGTAAAGTTAAGTTTCCCTGTAGGTTATGCGAAGGGAATCACCCCATTCACCTTTGTCCCTATCTGTATGAAGCCTAAAAAGTGTTGGATAACCGTCCTGGTTCTCTGCAGCAACTTCCATCTGGTTACAGGAGACTCTACCTTAATCCTTCACTAGTTGATGAAGTGACTGACCCAAATCAACCGTTAGTCAAACCCACTCTCTTTGAATGTGAATCCCATGAGTCTATACCTAACCAATCACAGGTAGAGGAAACAGTTAACCGATATCACCTTCAGTTAATCGTACCTTTCCCGTAGAGAGTGAGTATGATACCATTCAGGTTCTTTTCATTTCTTCAGATTCCAATGAGCTTTGAGGCAACCCTCCTGTTCCATCAAGACAGGAGAAAAATCCTCCCATTCTCGTAACTCAAGGGGGTAATTCTCCCATTCTTATGGTACCCCCTCCAAGTAGTCTTGTCACTTCCTTTGATTGGAATGGACTAGCAGGATGTCGTCTTCCTTCTTATGTTCCTTTCAAGATCATAGTATAGGTTTATAATATGATTGTATCAGGAACTATTATAGATGAAGGTGCATCTCTGAGTATCCTTTACTCCACTGCTTGGCAGGCGCTTGGTTTGCTGCCACTTGTGCCTATTACCTAGAATCTGTTGGCTTTTAACAGAGGAACCAATCAACCATTAGTAATCCTTCCTTAATTGCCTAGCACTTTGGGAGGAAAAATTGTTTATCTCAATATGATGGTAGTCCTAGGCCCTTTAGATTACAATTTACTTCTTGGGCGCGACTATGTTTATGACATGGGAGCTATTGTTTCAACACTCTTTCAAGTAATGTGTTTCCCGCATGAAGGTAGAATTGTCACCGCTGACCAGCTTTCATTTCTCGGCCCAAATATGGCTTCCAGTCAACCATATTCCCTAAATTATCCTTTTGTCCCAATGGTATCTTCCCCGCCACGGGTCAATTATGTGGCAAACCGTTCCATGCCTACATCAACTAACGATAAATTCCGTGATGTTGTGTATTATGTATTGGGGGCATTGGAACCAGATCTCTCTAATGGATTCCTTGATATGTATTCCTTCCAGAGCATTGTTCTTCCATATAATGAGAACCTCTTGGAAGTCATGACCTCTTATGGGTCGTGATCAAGGAATCATGAGCATAGTTCCTTGTCTTGTGTCAAGCTCATTAAAAAATGAAACAAGGAATATGAGGATAGTTCTTTACTGTGTCAACCTCATTAAAAAATGAAGCAGGTCCTAGATCATAGTTCCTTTTCTTGTGTCAAGCTCGTTAAAAAATGAAACAAGGAATCTGAGCAAAGTTCCTTGTCTTGTGTCAAGATCATTAAAAAATGAAACAATTTCCCCTAGAGAAAAGTTCCAATTCGAGTCTTTGATTAGATCTCGCAAAATCCCAGTCGAGTCTTTCACTTGATCTCGTAAATGAACCTTCATTCCATCCACCTGATAGCCACGAGCAGTTTACATAGGTGAATGTAATGAAGCTTGGGGGGAATGCACCTAGAATCGAGTCATCATACTGAGGGCATGTAAACCAATCTCAAGCATAGTTTTTCATGGTTCAAGCTTATGTAAAAATGAACCCAGCTTGTGTAAAAATGAACTGAATTCAAGCATAGTTTTTTGTTTCAAGCTTGTGTAAACATGAAACTAAATCCAAGCATAGTTCCCTAGGGTTCAAGCTTGTGTAAAAATGAACCCATCTCCATTTTAACCCTCGTGATTTCCATTCTATCAGCCTCTTCCATCAGATGAGCCTTGGTTTTTCTCCTTCCATCGTCACTATTTGCTTGGCCGATCATACACTTTCACTTGGTTGTTTTACCCTTTTCGAGGAACAGTTGCAATGAGTGGTCTTATTAGCCAACCTCTTCACATAAATCAACATGTTTTGAGAAGTTCCAACATCACTGGAACCAGTGGCTATCCTAGACACCACTCATTCCTCTAAGTAGAGTCCTCTTTCAGCTCTTTTCAGACTCTCAAAATATGAAAAGATTGTTGGGTGCTTGTCCTTTTCAGCTCGTAAATGGATTGGAAGCGACATCTACTCAGTATAAGTTTAACCCTTTTCCAAACTGAGATAGATTACTTATGAAAAAGGAATACGTTGATCGAACATGGTCAATAGGTTTTCTCCTGTATTATTTTACGCTTTTTTTAGACTTGAGAGACAAATTTACGAAAAATAACCTGTGGAGTTTTCTTTTTGTTGCTTTTCAAACTTTCTAAACATGAAAATGATCAAGTTCTCATTATCATTAAACTCGTTAAAGCATCAAATAGCGAAAATTTTTTCCATCATGACAAGACCGAGTTTCACCTTCGCTAGACTCATTAAAACATCATATAGCGATGGATTCACCCAAAGGGTGGAATTATACTTCAAGCATATGTTATCCTCCTCAAGCTTGTTAGAAAATAAAGAGGTATTGGTCAGAAATGATTGGGAAAAATAGAAAAAGGGATAAATCACTTTATGGTAGCAATTCGCTCTTCAACATGACACTTTCACTTCATCTCTGTGGCTATTTGGGTTGGGTTATTTGCTTGATGGTTATAAAACCTATGATCAATGCTGCCAATTCATTCAATGTCACCCACATGTTCAAGATAAGTCACTCAATAAACTTCATCCTTTGCAATACTCATAAACCTTCATTTTCATGATTGCCATTCCTAGACATTGTGTCGTCAATCACATTCTGTCTTCAAAACCATTACACTCATTTCATGTCATTGATGGGGGATACATCAAGGCCCTCCTACGATGAGTCGCTTCTTGTCGACATCAGCACATTATCCACGAAGTTGAGTTAGAAACACCCTTCTAGTACCTTAAGGCTTGCATACATCAATGGCAAGTTTCTTGCTTCCAGCGACAGGTTGACATCACAGGGCTTCAACCGAAAGACTTTGTATGGTGTTCAACCTCAAAACATCTATTCACACCATGCAGAATGTACTGTAGTACCTTGAGAATCATTATCATTATCGGTGATTTCTCTCGCATTTGTTAACGACTTACATCATTAGCTAGTAATTAGATGGTGTCTTCCCATGTTCGACTTCAGATCACATTTTCACATGGTTAGACTCGTACTTGAGAAAATGATTGGACGAGATAGAAGACCCCAGATCTAGTTTCATCCATCTGGGTTGCGATTTTAGGAGAGTACTAAATCATCTGTACGATGGCTTTACATAGATGGCCATCCTATCATGGGTCTATATCTGTAGACGACTATCTGATCTATGTACATGTAATGAAAATTTTATATGTTGAGTATGGGTATGCCTTCCCTCAGAAATTCATGAAAAATTCAAAGATATCATGATATTATGTATTGTAATTGATGCAGGTCACCATTCGCTTCAGATCCTCCTCATCACATCATAAAGCATATCACTCAACATTTCGACTTCATGCTTTAGGGGCTAGCTATTACAGGTCTATTTGGGTACACTCACGACGATTAGATCAGTATAAATAACGCTCATCAAATGCTAATTTCAGTTGCTACATGCCCTAGAAAAGTCATCATATTGAATGTTTTCATCCACGAAATTTTCCTAGTTTGAAACCCTGCTGAAGTGCCTCTTTGGGACACCAACACGGCCTTGGTTAGGGGAAACTTCTCTGCATAGCAGGTAGGCCCATTTAGACTTGCATTGCAGAGCACTTAGGCCCACTTTAGCTTGCGTTGGGCGAGGATGAGTGAAATTGACATAGGATTTTGGGAATATTCCTTGATTCTAGAGCATTCTAGAAGGATGCCCAACTCTTATCTCATCCTATGAGATCGATTTTGGATAGGCTACGGATCATTCAACCCTCTATCCTCTCATCCCTTTCTCCATGGAAACTAACTGTCAAATTATGGAAATCCATTCAATACCCAATTTATGACAAAACCACTTGCATTTCCCTATAAATTGACCACTCATCATAGTGATCAGGGGGCTAGAACTTGGATATTATAGAGAAATACTGTTGGTTTGAGACTTGAAATCATTGTAAAGTAATGTTATGCTGCTGGATTGATGTGTTATTGGTGTGATGAGGGTTTGGACTAAGCTGGATGAGTGACACGGGATCGAACCACATTGGGTGTAACTTCTCCTTCTATCAATCAATAAAGTTGTTTGTTCCTTTTCCAATACTTTTGTCTATACCTATGATGAATGTATGTTCAAATGTTGTCGATTCCATTTGTTTACAATAGATAGATCATATGCTTTGATTTTTTTTCGTCCTCTGTTTATGTTGGTAGGTACCAATTGAGCGAATTCAGTTTGAGCGGGAGCGATGGGAGCAATTCAAAGGAGATCAAAGGAAGCGAAGGATCACAAGTAGGTTCCTTTATCTTATCTGTCTATTGTAGGAAAAGGTTAAACATCTTTACTTCTATTGTTCTAAGTGTAACTACCCACTTAGGGAAGATGTACTTATCCGTAGGTATAAATTTTGTATAACAGGAGGTTGGTAATGGTCTTTATGTCAATTTTCTCGTTGTTACACTTTTTGGCCCCGAGAAAATGCCTCGCAATGAATATAGCCATGCTCTCTCCCCCAGTATGTGATCTAGATAACTGCACCCATTATCCCTTTCTGGATAACCCAGTAATGAAATAAATGTTGGCAACCTTTATTTCGAGCTCTTGATCCTCGAACATGAATAATTAGTGATCTACATCCCACCAACTGATTAAGTGTTGCAATAACTCAGGTTGTGCTCTGATCCTGGGAATCATGAAGAACTTAAGTAATCAACATGCTCATAGGGCATCAATACAGTATTCATCCTACATAGCCTGATGGTCTTCAGCTTCATGACCCCTCTCTTTCCATTCAATCACCATTTTGGACTGGTTATCATGCAAAAAGTCAACAAACCAACATTTCATGAGAATTCATGGAGAGAAAACCAAATATTAACTATTTTACATGGAAGATTTCACTTCAAATTTTTTACCTCGGTGCTAGCGCATCTATTTAGAAATTTTCGCTCGCTGCCAGCTCAAGTTCCAAACTGACCTCAGGGTGAGCAACGCAAGTTCGATGGGTGAAACCCACGTTGGTCACCCACGATGTAATTTTTTTGCAAGTCTTCTTTGCAGCCTATCCTATCGATGAAAATTCATAAAATCACTACCAAAATTAAGGGAAGAGATAGGTCTCTTACCTACAACAAGCGGCTCGACAAATGGTGTCCTAGATTGGTCGTGCTCCTTGCATGAAAATCATGGTAAAATGAGGTAAAAATACTCTCACAATTGAAAATTGGTAAAA